>CAWUFW010005995.1:0-1229108 GCA_963921515.1 Calotriton arnoldi | reverse complement strand
ACGCGTCGGTTGCGGTGTTTTGTGTTACTTCGGCTCGCAGTTTTGTATGCGTGTCGGTCGTACGGCTTGTCCTCCGTATGACTCGGTCGTGGTTTTCGCGCCTTGCATCGTACTTTGCGGTTTGGAGTTCGCTGGTACGTTTCGGTCGGATTTGTTCCGGGTGCGTGTCGGTCGGTTCGATTCGCGTGTTTTTCCGGCCGGATTGCTGTTTTCCGTGCGGCTCGGTCGTTCGGCTTGGGTTCCGTACGTGTCGGTCGGATTTTGCACGCTTTGCATCGTACTTGGCTTGTCGGGCGCCACAGGTACGTGTCGGTCGGAATTAATTCCGGCTCCGAGTTGGTCGGTGCTTTTTCCGGCCCGAATCGGAATCGACCCCTAAGTTGTTTAAAATATTGATGTTTTAATTAGAGTTATGTATTTTAGTATGTATTTTAAAAGTATGTGATCTAATTTTTTGTATAAGAACTTGTTTTGTTTTTTAATATATGTGTTACATTTTTAGTAGTTATTAATTTTCTCTTAATTACATTTTGCGTTTTTAGGTTCTGTAGCGGGTTGTGTGTTTATAGGGGAATAGGGTGGGAAGTAATTTAATTATAATAAATTAATGATTATTTTTTACGTATTAGTATTTATTTAATTTAGATTTTATAGTGTTAATTGTGGGAATTAATTTATTAATAATTATTTATTAAATGGTTAATTATTTTTAGATAACTTAATTGTCAATTATGTCAATTGTGTAATTTTTTTTAGGAGCGGGTTGTGGGTTTATAGGGGAATAGGGTGGGAAGCAATTTATTTATAATAAATTAATTATACATTTTTATGTATTAGTATTTATTTAATTTAGATTTTATAGTGTTAATTGTGGGAATTAATTAATTATTAATTATTAATTAATTGGCTGATAATTATTATTAATTAATTAATTGGCAATTATGTTAATTGTGTCATTTTTTTAGGAGCAGGTTGTGGGTATATAGGGGAATAGGGTGGGAAGTAATTTAATTATAATGAATGTATTAATATTTTGTATTTATTATTATTTATTTAATTTATACTTTATAGTGTTAATTCTGGGAGTTATTTTATTATTAAATATTTATTAATTGGTTGTTAATTATTATTAATTAATTATCTGTAATTAATTATGTTAAGTGTGACATTTGTTTAGGAGTGGGTGGTGGAGTTTATAGGAGAATAGGGTGGGAAGTAATTTATTTATAATTAATTAATAATTGCTTGTTAATTAATGCTAATTAATTGATTAAAATTCAAATATGGCAATTGTGTAACTAATTTTTGATGTAAGTTGTGGGGCTTGTAGTGGTGAAGGGTGGGAAGTAAATTCTTTTAAATTAACTAATAAGTTGGTAATTGATATTAATTTATTATTGTAAAATTAGTTATGGAAATTGTGTAATGATTTTTAGGTGTGGGCTCTGGTGTTTATTGGGGAAGAGGGTGGAAAGTAATTTATGTTTAATTAATTAATAATTAGTTGATTATTAATATTATTTTATCAATTGATAAATATTTATGGTAAGTGTTTATTGGTATTTTGTGTGTGTGTTTTGGTTTTATAGGGGTAACGTTTGGGGAGTAAATGAATTTTTATTTGTTTTAAATTCTTTTAAATTAATAATATTTGTTTAATTGTTAAATAATTTTGTTAATTATGGAGGTCCATTTTAAAAAAAAATTAAATGTGGGTTAGTAATAGTGTGGTGTTATAGGGTAGGAAATAAAAAATATTACATTTATGTAATAATTAATGTTTTTGTTTATAAAAACTTTCTATTAAAAACATAGGGCATCATTATGATGGCGGGCGGACAAAGTCCGCCCGCCACCGTAACGGAGCACGGGACCGACTGCTGATGCTGCGGCCGGTCCCGCCATGCAAATTAGGATGCGCCCGCCACACTGGGGGGCGCATTCTGGGCCTTTTACATTGCGGGTGGATCTGCTGGCTGCAGACCCGCTCGCAATGTAAAAGGACTTTGCACAGCATTGCAATGCACATCATGGCAGGCACCACGTGGTGCCTGACACGTAGTGCATTGTAATGAGGGGTACCATAGGTACCCCCCATGTGCACCCCCCACCCTCCCAACACCCTGGGGGCCCGCAACAGGCCCCCAGCAGCAAGAACCGCATGCCTTTCCATGGCGGCATCGCCGCCATGGAAAGGTAATTTACCGCCTACATCATAATATGGATGGCGGTGTCTTGCAGACACCGCCACCATATTGTGTCCCTTTTCCGCACGGTTGACAATTCGACCGGCGGAAAAGCGGCAGACGGTCTTTACGTCCGCTGCGGTGCCCCCGCCATACTAATATGGCGGGGGCGAACCAGGGACATATGGCGGGCGGATCACCACTGACTGGCCGTTGGTGACCACCACCGGCCCGGCAGTGGCAATCCGCCCGCAATCATAATGGGCCCCATAGTTTTTTGTTTTTAAATTATTTTTGAATTTTTTAAAATAATCTTTCTAGGTATTTGTTAGATCTTTTTAACATTCTTATCTGTTTCTATCTTGTGTCATATTTAAAAAATTTACCTATGTTTTAATTTTTATTTTTTTTAAAAATCTTTTGTGTATTTGTTGTTAATTTGTTTGTTTTTAATTTTGAAATGACTCCAATGGAAATATTATTTTTACCCCTCCGCTATCCAACACTTTCCCTACTGTTGCACAAACTGGCGTGGGAATAGTCATTTTTACCCCTCTGCTATCCAACACTTTCCCTACTGTTGCACTCACTGGAGTGGGAATTGTATTTTTTACCCCTCCGCTATCCAACACTTTCCCTACTGTTCCACTCAATGCAGTGGGAATAGTCATTTTTACCCCTCTGCTATACAACACTTTCCCTACTGTTGCACCCACTGGAGTAGGAATAGTAATTTTTACCCATTCGCTATCCAACACTTTCCCTACTGTTGCAGCAACTGGAGTGGGAATAGTAATTTTTACCTCTCCGCTATCCAACATTTTCCCTACTGTTGCACTCACTGGAGTGGGAATAGTAAATTTTACCCCTCCACTATCCAACATTTTATTTACTATTGTACTTACTGGAGGGGGAATATTAAGTTTTACCCCTCCGCTATCCAACACTTTCCCTACTGTTGCACTCACTGGAGTGGGAATAGTAAGTTTTACCCCTCCGCTATCCCACACTTTTGCTACTGTTGCACCCACTGGAGTGGGAATAGTAATTTTTACCCCTCCACTATCCAAAACTTTCCCTACTGTTGACCTCACTGGAGTGGGAATAGTAATTTTTACCTCTCCGCTGTCCAACACTTTCCCTACTGTTGCACTCAATGGAATGCAAAATGTTGGGGCATATTAGCAAGACCCACGTTAAAATTATCGCCGTTTTAGCGGCAGGAAACTGCCGCTAAAACGGCGATAATGGGCTTGCTAATATGCGTTATGGAATTCAATAGAAGCCCAGGTTAGATGTGCAGGACATCTAACCTGGGCTTCTATTGAATTCCATAACGCATATTAGCAAGCCTATTATCGCCGCTTTAGCGGCAGTTTCCTGCCGCTAAAACGGCGATAATTTTAACGTGGGTCTTGCTAATATGCCCCGTAATTTTAAAGACTATTATATATTTTAATGTTTTAATTTATAATATAATGTTTTTTAATTAGATGTTATGTTATAAGTGTATGTAAATATAAATATATATTTATTTGTAAATTTGTATATATTTATAAAAGTATCAAATAAATTAAAATTAATAGTTTATTAATTGTTTTGAAGGAAATATATATATATATATATTACATGTTATATATGTATGTTTAAATTACATTTATTTTATTATATTTGTTAAAATGTATATTAAATAAAAAATAATTAAAGTTAATTTTATTATTTAATATATTTAACATTAATTTTTCTTTAAATAAAAAAAATCGATATTTTGTACATCTATATTTTTTACATCGATATCTTTGTTTCAATATTTTTGTGCTTACAATTTTAAAAATAGAGGATGTCGATATTTTTGACATCGATATTTTTGCATCGATATTTGTGTAAGGCGGTATTTTGGGCACCGGTATTCTATCAGTGAACCATCGAAAATAATCATTTTCACATTTATAATCTACGTGTAATCTATGTGACATGATTTTCCTTTTGCTCTCTTTAGGAACTTGAAAAAAAGATGTGTGGTTCCTATCTTTATTAAAAAACGTTTGAAAATATATTAGAAAACATTTTTCCAAATGAAATATACAAACATGGAAAAAATGGATCAATAAAAATAGCATGGTAAATACAATGAAACTTAATTTATTTATGCATTTTATTTCAAACCTAATGTATTGCTCTGTTTCTTCCAGTTTTGTTTTTTATTGATGTCAGACAGCCCTGAAGAAGCATTGGACTCTTCACTGGAAAATATGTTTGGGCTGCCTGCACATTGACAATCTTTGAAAATGTGGCGTATAATGAATTGAACACAATTAGCAAGAAGTTACACTTTTGTGAATTTGTCAAATTTGCAAATAGTCTTACAAAATTGTATGAAATACATGTAAGATTATTGTTTTTAATTGATTAATCTTGAAAAATAACATTATTTTTAGGGTTGAATAAAAACTTTAATTATTTTGTGAATGAAAGATAGACTCCCCACACGTATTGCAACATTGCCATGCAGTCTTACATGTAATCAGTGAATGGTAGAGTTCGCTATCTTAATGTGCTTTCAGCGCCGGGTCCACTAAATGCTAGGTACATCTTGAAAAGGTGAGTTTTTAACCTTTTCAGAAATTACAGGATGTCAAGGCATATTCATAGATCTACAGCAGGGTGTTCCAGATGGTCACAACAGGCCCAGAAATGAAGAGTCTTTGAGCGTTTGCCATTAGAGTTTTCTCATTTCAAGTTGAAGAGAGTTCTTAACTATTGATTCTCTCTATCCACCTGAGATGTTCAAAATGCAGCCGCGGTCCATGCAGGTAACAGCGGTGGGGCGGTGTAAGGGGGGATTTCGAGGCACGATGCTGAGGGAAAATTCATTATTTATTTAATTTTCCCTCTGCATCATCCCTTGAAATCCTCCCTTACCCGGCCCCACCGCCCCACCGCTGTTACCTGCATGGATCGCGGCTGTCAAAATGTCTGATAGGCATTTTCTATTTTTATTCTAAGGTATTATTATTGTTGATGACTGCAAGCCAAGGTCCTCCCTGAAAGGAACACAAGCAATCCAAGTCTGGTTTTGTTTGATTGGAGCTCGTCAGTCAGTTGTTGGTATAAGTGGCGCAGTGAGCCCAGGACTTTCGTCTGGGCATGGTCTTGCCACTTAGGCGTTATATCAAACACACAAACATTTATGCGAGGAATGCTTGCAATAAATCTAATCACTGGCAATCGCTCATGGTAGCATTCCAACCCATTGTTCTTTTGCCCATCATGCCACCTCAATTTGGACCCAGCTATTTGCAAATCAGTCTTGACTCTGCTCCATTAGTAACAGCCTAACCTTAACTGCCAGCCAGGCCCTCCCTCCTGAATTGCAACCCAAGCAACCCACGCAGTGTGCATGAGACCCACGTCTGGGCATGCCCTGGCCACTTAAGGCATTATAAAAAAAACACTTTAAGAAATTGGGTTAGTGGTTGGGGGTGGAAGCCCAGTTAAGACAACAACCACAATCCTTGTCAGGTTGAACCACAAAAGTCATTATACGAACCTGTGCCTAACCCTCTGGTAGCTTGCCACAAAAGAAGTCAAGGTTAACTTTGTCAGACTTGTGCAAAGTATTTATGCAGTACACAAGTTGTCCTAAAGTGAAAACACAACAGAAAGAAAATCCCAAACCAATTAAGAAAAATAGAGTACATATTAATAATTAAAATGATACCAGGACAGCAAAAATCCAATCAGTAGACCTGTATATATTCAATATTTAAATGCTTAGTGAAATAGAATCTAAAAGTACAAAGTGCCACTTGCAGTCATCTGGTCACGCTAGACGGTTAGAATGTCAAAAGCTAGTTCGACCGCGATGGAGCACAGGTCAGATATAGGGACCAGGTTAGTCCTGCTGAAAATGTACCTTCTAAGCCCAGTGTAAACAGTACTGCTAGCATTGTAGGAAGCCACAAGGAGGGGGCTGAGTGTTGTGAACAGTGTTGCTGTAGCATGAAGAGCAGGGCGACTATCGTGGACGACTGTTGCTGTAACTTCACTTTGTTGGTAGTCACAGACTGTTGTCACTGTTGCACGAAGAGCAGGTCTCAAGTGCCGGTTGTCATGGATAGTCGTTGTCAGTGCAAAGAGCAGGTCTCACCAGACCTTCATGTTGGCTCTTAAAGTGGACGGCATGGTCTTAGTGCGAGGAGCTCAAACTTAAGGAATTTCACCTTTTCTTCAGGATGAGCACATGGGTTCAGGACCTAGGTAGGCACCTCCTGGGGATAAGAGGTTACTCCAGCAGAGGCCAGCCGGGAGGTCAGGCAGGTCCAGATCCAGGTCAAAACAGGATCAGTTACAGCAGGTGTGTGGCTGGACAGCACACTTACCTTTCAGGCACAGACTAAACTAGTGGCGGGCAGTTGTTTTGGCCTTTTACGCGGCCTGAGACAGCTGCTCAGGTTCTTTGACCTCCATACTCGTCAACTTATCATCCAGTCCATTATCCTCTCCAGGCTAGATTACTGCAACTCACTGTATCTGGGTGCCAACAAGGCAGGCATCACTAGATTACAGAGGGTTCAAAATGCTGCTGCCGTGTCCATCTTTGCCTTACCGCGGTCCTGCTCCACGGCCCAATACATACATAAACTACACTGGCTCCCGGTGGAAAAAAGAATTAAGTTCAAATCTCTGTGCATCACTCACAGAATTTTCTATGGCCAGGCCCCTTCCATTTTAACCAATCTTCTCAAGCCTTATTTACTTGAAAGTGCTCTCCGCTCATCACACCAACTTTTGGTGTGCACCCCCCGTGTCAGAAGAGCCCGGGCAGGCGGTCGCTTTTTACGGGCTCTAGCTGCATCTCTTTGGAACACCCTCCCGAGCACCATCAGGAACATACAAGACCATAGGGTTTTCAGGAAGACAGTTTCTCCCTGTATCTTGTCTCATCTTTCAGTCTCCATCTCTGTGGACCCAGCGCTGGGACGCCCCGTCGCTGGGGCAGCTGTGCGCTTTACAAGTCTGTTATCATAACATAACATTACAGGTAAGCTGGGCAGTTACAGGGAGATCACTGAAGCTTGTTGTGTCCCTGTAGCTCACAAAGGAGTTTAGCCAACTTACCCTTAGAGTTACTCAGGATAGCCTGTGATGATGGCAAGAAGGTCTGGCCTTCCTTCTCAGACAGCAAGGCAGTCCTTCATGCAGAAGGACAATCCTCTGGCAGTAGGACAGTCCGTCTTCTCTATCTAACAAGGTGCAGGAGTGTTCTGAAAAATGGCTCCTGAGAGCAAATATTTCTACCTCATTTCATCCTTTGTGTGTGGGTGGGGGCATCTGTCCTACCAGCACATCTGATTCTGGAATGTTCTTTCCCTGTCAAGGCTCTTGATTTGATTTTGATTTTAATTTGTTAAGTGCAACGTCTGACCTAGGGCATCTTGGCGCTACCTGCAATGCTAAGAAGGATCAGAAAAAACAGTCTACAGAGGGAGGGTGAGCTGTGTTAACTGTCTGGTGGTTACAAAGGGCAGGCCTGGTGTCATGTTCCTTTGTGTGTGCGAGATGCAAAGCCCTGAAGTGTAAGGGGTTTGGGGTAAAACCCTTCCCAGTCGTCCTGCCAGGATGGCCCATCCTGTCCACACCTAAGCCCCCTTTGTGTTACTGTCTGGAAGCACTACACAAACCCCAACAGCAGAGCCATTCACAGCCATTCGACCCAGGACCCTGTCAGAAGGCACAGAAGGTTGGAACAAGAAAATGTCAACTTTATAAACGTGTTTTTTTCAGAATGTTTACATAAAATACGAAATTACCATTAAACAGGATTTCAAATTACAGTTCATTTGAGTGTAAACAGCATATCTCTACCTGCTCCCAATCTAAATTTATCACGTATTAAATTTAATAGGTTACACCAGTGTTAGTCAATGGGAGAGATAGGCATTACAACCGTAAAAAACTACTTTAGGAGTTTTCCACTGCCAGGACATGTAAAATTTTAAAATACACATGTCCTACTTTTTTAATACAATGCACCCTGCCCAATGAGCCTTTAGGGCCTATCTTAGGGCTGACTTTTTTTTCCATGTCAAAATGCCAGTTTAAAACTGCACTACAGGCTGCATTGTCAGGCCTGAGACATTTTTAAAGTGCTACTTTAGTGGGTGGCCCAATGAGTGCTGCAGACCTACTATTAGCATTTAATTTACAGCCCATGTTTACATGGAGTACCATTTACTAGGGACTTACAAGTACATTCATTATGCCAATTAGCTGTAGTCCAATAGTACCATTTTTGAAGGGGAGAGCACAAGCAATTTGGCCTGGGTTAACAGTGGCAAGGTGCACAGAGTCCTAAACTCAACAAAAACGAATCTAGCAAAACGGTAAGGGTGAAGGCAAAATAACGGAAGGAAAGATAAAGGGAGACATGTTTACAATAGGTCTAACTGCAGGCAACTGCACAGGGTTAAATTCCAATCCATTGTGCACATCATGGCACATATTTTGATTCATGTAAAATTGTCGTATTGGGCATTAGCAACTCACTCGTAGGGTTTGCCAGAGCGCTGACCCACCAACACGTAGACCCGGCCTGCCTCCATTTCCAACCATCTGCTGACATGTTGTTAGAATTTTACATGAGGATGACCTTTGTTTTAAAATAAAAGGGCAACATCATACCAAACGCTGTGGGGGCTCCACAGACCCATTGGAACTGCCCATGTATGATGCTAATGTCTGTGCAGCCTGGCCTCACACATTCACCATACCTTGCCAACTAGCCTCAGACAGTACAGCATGTCTGCTCAGTGGTTTCCTTAGTCAAAAGCATATTACCTTAGCACTGTTAAATATGTGTACCTGTTTACCACATCTTTAAATCCCCAAAATATTTACCTGTCTTGCTTTATTTGTCTCATGGTTTGCCTTTGTTTCGCTTAATCCGGATATTGTAAGCACCCTTGTTTTGAGACTATAAATTCCTTAAAATTCTACTATCTTTTTTGAATAAACACAAACATTTCCTTCAATTTACAATATTTTTTGTTCCCCCTTTGCCTGGAGGAAGCTCTACTAAAAATAAAATGTTTTGCTTACCATAGATTTGATTTTAGTTTGTTGTAGAACTGTATTGTATTGTTTTTTGGTTTCTGGCAGGGGTCTATGCTCACCAACAGCTAACTCATTCAAATGATAAGAAGAGGCAGAGCAGCATAGGTTATGATTTTGCATTGTCGTGTGTTTCCTGCATGGCCCATTGTAGTTTTCCCTATGTTAGCCTAACTGTGCACGTTGTAAGTATTTTTCACACGGAACCTGCATTTGTTTTTGCATTCTGTTCTTTTCCCGGGATTTAGTCTGAACACCATAGACAAGATCAAATAACAATGTCCCTTCGTATTCTGTCTGGCCCGACACTAGCACCTGGACATAACAAAAGAGTGCTGCTGTTGTTTATGTTCACACATGTCCTATCATATAGATGAGCACATGAGCAAAAAACAGACAAATGGAATGAGAGTTCTGAGACAAGAGCACTGTGTCTGCTGAGAAGTAGAACATCCATCTGTGAATGCTACAGGTCTGCCAGTAATCCCAGAGATCTTTGTTAAATAATCATTTAGCTTCATTAGCAAGGGAGGGGGGTTAGGTTACTCTGTCCTATAAAATGACATGCCTTTTCATGATATATGGATTATTAACCATGCTAATGTCATTTTTAGCATGCATTTATTTTCTAATTCTGGCATGTATGCTTCATTTCAGAGCAAGATAATTTAAATAAATATTCTAAACTGCCTTCGTGTTTCCTGGTCATCTCATTGTGGATGAGTATGAGTGAGAAAGTAAAAGGGTGTGTCCTGCTACCGTGATCCCTTAGAGGGTCGAGAATGTTGTGTTCTGGGGTGCCAATTCGCTTGTTTCTCTTGTAAGGTTAGGAGGGCAAGTGAGGCACTATAGCTAGTCGGACTCAGACTCATAGGGGTCGATTCCGATTCGGGCCGGAAAAAGCACCGACCGACTCGGATCCGGAAAAAATACCGACCGACACGTACCCGTGGCGCACGACACGCCAAGTACGATGCAAGGCGCGAAAATCCGACCGACACGTACCGAAACAAAGTTGACCGACCGAGCCGCACGGAAAGCAGCAATCCGGCTGGAAAAACACGCGAATCCAACCGACCGACACGCACCCGGAACAAATCCGACCGAAACGTACACGCAAACTCCAAACCGCAAAGTACGATGCAAGGCGCGAAACCACGAGCGAGTCGGACGGAGGCCAAGCCGTACGACCGACACGCATACAAAACCGAGCCGAAGCAACACAATACACCGCGACCGACGCGTACGCAGCATAGAAAACTGCACAAACACAGCGTGAACGAAACGGAGAACACCGTACGAGACCAATGCAGGGTCCGACTCGGTCACAAGAACGTTTCCAACATACACAAACAGCACAAAGGAAAAATCACCCAAAAAAAGGCCAAACAAGCAATTACCAAGCCAATAAATACTGGGGGGGTGGGGACAGAGAACAAAGACACACCCACAACTCCACCTATATAAAGGACACAAATCACTACCATGAGCCTTTGCAAATGCCATTCCACTGCCAGCACCCAAGAGAAAGCAACCACACACCCACAGCTCATCCCTCACACAAGCCACACACCATCAGCACACCAACAAATACCTACCTCACATACACCCAGCAAAACACACACTCACACACCCTCACCTGCACACCAACACACACATCACCCACCATCACCACCCATCACCATGCCCCCCAAGAAGAATCCCAAGTTCCTAGATAGTGAATTGGAAGTCATGGTACACGAGATCCTCAGGGTGGAGCCACAGCTGTTTGGCACACTGGTCCAACAGACCCCCATGTCGCAGAAAACCAAGATGTGGGAGAGGATCATCAACAGGGTGAACGCCCAATCACCATGTCGGCGCACAAAGACGGACATCCAGAACAGGTGGTATGACGTGCGCAGGAGGGTACGGGACATGCTGAAGAAAGACTACATCAACAGCCAACACACCGGCAGTGGCCCTCCTGCCAAGCCAATATACCTCAGGCCCTGGGAGGAGAAGGTGCGGGCCATCCTTCCGCCAGTGAGCGTATATGGACTAGAGGACATCCCAGAGCCTGGTGAGTACACAACAAATGTACACAATATACTGCCACAAAACACACACACATCACTGTCAAGGGGAGAGTCAAACCATGCACTCATAGCAATTACACAGCAACCAGAACAGAATCATCCCAAAATGTGTATGTCAGTCAGATAAACACAACACATGCCATCAAAAAGTCACATCCAACTGTGCCATCACATGTACAAACAACTACAACTACAGCTAGGCAGTGGCACAAATAGAACTAACAAACACATCCAGACATGTAGCCACCACAACAACACCAACACACAGTGAAGAACACTCAAAGGAAGGAATTCTGTGTATGCTGGCCAAGTCAGTGTAGCCAATAGCATCATGGGAGTCGCAGTCACACATATTGCCCCCCCACAACTGTCCCATCAACACCACCATGAACCATGCGCACATCACAGGGAGTGGAGAAGGACTCACAAGATGGCTGACACTGGCTACTGCTGTGGGGAGCACAAGGCCCTGCTGGCAACTGTGCACCAACAAACAGCAGGACACCACTGACTGACATCCTGAGAGACAACTCCCACTGCCTGCAATGCAAGCACGTTCCATGGTGGGATATCTGGCTAGCTGGGTGGGAAGGAGGACTTGCAGCACTGACCATAGTCACAAGCACCTCCCCTCACACACACCCCAACACAAACTCCACAGAACCCACCTGGTAGAATGCAATGCCCCCATCCTAACACAAGATCCCACAAAGAACCACCACCCTGGGTTATGTTGTGTGAAGCACAGGGACACTCTTGGGACTTTTAGCCAAACAACTGCCAGGACAACACTCCCAGCCATCCTGTCAGCACAGCCAGCCCACCCCACAGGGAAGCAGAGTCAAAAGGAAGGAAGCATGGGCATGCTGGGAAGGGGGTGGAGGCAATAGCATGATGGGAGTCGTAGTCACTGATATTGGTCACCCCCACAACTGTCCCATCAACACCACCCTGAACCATGCTCACATCACAGGAAGTGGAGGACTCACAAGATGGCTGACACTGGCTACTGCTGTGGGGAGCACAAGGCCCTGCTGGCAACTGTGCACCAACAAACAGCAGGACACCACTGACTGACATCCTGAGAGACAACTTACACTCCCTGCAATGCAAGCACGTTCCATGGTGGGATATCTGGCTAGCTGGGTGGGAAGGGGGACTTGCAGCACTGACCATAGTCACAAGCACCTCCCCTCACACACACCCCAACACAAACTCCACAGAACCCACCTGGTAGAATGCAATGCCCCCCATCCTAACACAAGATCCCACAAAGAACCACCACCCTGGGTTATGTTGTGTGAAGCACAGGGACACTCTTGGGACTCTTAGCCAAACAACTGCCAGGACAACACTCCCAGCCATCCTGTCAGCACAGCCAGCCCATCCCACAGGGAAGCAGAATCAAAGGAAGGAAGCATGGGCATGCTGGGAAGGGGGTGGAGGCAATAGCATGATGGGAGTCGTAGTCACTGATATTGGTCACCCCCACAACTGTCCCATCAACACCACCCTGAACCATGCTCACATCACAGGAAGTGGAGGACTCACAAGATGGCTGACACTGGCTACTGCTGTGGGGAGCACAAGGCCCTGCTGGCAACTGTGCACCAACAAACAGCAGGACACCACTGACTGACATCCTGAGAGACAACTTCCACTCCCTGCAATGCAAGCACGTTCCATGGTGGGATATCTGGCTGGCTGGGTGGGAAGGGGGACTTGCAGCACTGACTATAGTCACAAGCACCTCCCCTCACACACACCCCAACACAAACTCCACAGTACCCACCTGGTAGAATGCAATGCCCTCCATCCTAACACAAGATCCCACAAAGAACCACCACCCTGGGTTATGTTGTGTGAAGCACAGGGACACTCTTGGGACTCTTAGCCAAACAACTGCCAGGACAACACTCCCAGCCATCCTGTCAGCACAGCCAGCCCACCCCACAGGGAAGCAGAGTCAAAAGGAAGGAAGCATGGGCATGCTGGGAAGGGGGAGGAGGCAATAGCATGATGGGAGTCGTAGTCACAGCTCTACATCCCCCACCACATGGCCCAGCAAGCTCACACTCACACATGCACATCCCACAGAGAGTGGAAAGGCCCATCAAAGATGTCTGACACTGTTGCTGTGTCGTGGGAGCACAAGGGCATGCTGGGTACTGCACACCAACCAACAGCAGGACACCACTGTCAGCCATCTTGCCATTGCTCTCACACCCACACACACTGAACTCCACACAAAAGCAAGTAAGTATGGGAATGCTGGGAAGTGGGGTGGAGGCAATGGCATGGTGGGAGTCGTAGTCACATACATAGCTCACCCCCACAACTGTCCCATCAACACCACCCTGAACCATGCTCACATCACAGGGAGTGGAGAAGGACTCACAAGATGGCTGACACTGGCTACTGCTGTGGGGAGCACAAGGCCCTGCTGGCAAATGTGCACCAACAAACAGCAGGACACCACTGACTGACATCCTGAGAGACAACTTACACTCCCTGCAATGCAAGCACGTTCCATGGTGGGATATCTGGCTGGCTGGCTGGCTGGGTGGGAAGGGGGACTTGCAGCACTGACTATAGTCACAAGCACCTCCCCTCACACCCCCCCCCCCAACACAAACTCCACAGTACCCACATGGTAGAATGCAATGCCCTCCATCCCAACACAACATCCCACAAAGAACCACCACCCTGGGTTATGTTGTGTGAAGCACAGGGACACTCTTGGGACTCTTAGCCAAACAACTGCCAGGACAACACTCCCAGCCATCCTGTCAGCACAGCCAGCCCACCCCACAGGGAAGCAGAGTCAAA
This sequence comes from Calotriton arnoldi, assembly GCA_963921515.1. NCBI lineage: Eukaryota > Metazoa > Chordata > Amphibia > Caudata > Salamandridae > Calotriton > Calotriton arnoldi. The sequence goes on along the minus strand of CAWUFW010005995.1, from coordinate 1,214,902 downwards.
AGGAAGGAAGCATGGGCATGCTGGGAAGGGGGTGGAGGCAATAGCATGATGGGAGTCATAGTCACTGATATTGGTCACCCCCACAACTGTCCCATCAACACCACCCTGAACCATGCTCACATCACAGGGAGTGGAGAAGGACTCACAAGATGGCTGACACTGGCTACTGCTGTGGGGAGCACAAGGCCCTGCTGCCAACTGTGCACCAACAAACAGCAGGACACCACTGACTGACATCCTGAGAGACAACTTACACTCCTGCAACGCAAGCACGTTCCATGGTGGGATAACTGACTGGCTGGGTGGGTGGGAAGGAGGTCCGGCTGCCAACCAAACACAACCAATGCAGACCATGTTCACACCCCAGAAAATACATAGAAATGCCCAAATAATGCAGGACAATGTGCCACACCAACATCAACCCCTGACTGTGACGACTCAGGACAATGCAATGTACAGGCCCGCACCCAGAGGCACAGTCACAACTGTCATGTGTGTCAACCATTGATGCCTGCAGAAACATGACATACATTGTTTGTGTCTCCCAAAAACAGGTGATGATGGGGACACAGCAGCAGACGCTGAGGAGTCCCAGTCCCAGGCTCAAGAGGATGCCGAGCTCACTGGCGTCGTACAGCCTCTGTCCTCCTCGGACGATGAAGAACAACCTGGCACATCCGGTGCAAGTCAACATGCAGCACCAGCAGGACCACCAGCTGCAGCACCAGCAGGACAACCAGCTGCACCCCTGCACCCACCCCTACAACGACTGTCACCACGAATACCATCCCTGCCGACATGGACAGAATAAGGAGCAACACCAGCACAGTGACCCTGGACCAACCTGGGGCCATGGACACCACCACCACCACCAACCCCCAAGGTGGACCAGGGTTATCTGTGCGTGCCACTGCACACACTGCACATGTCAGCAGGGGTGGTGGGAGGGTGGGAGACAGAGGTCGCTGCTTGCAGACGTTGCTGGTGTGCATGATGACCCACAACTGGTACGCATAGCTGATGCGTACCAGTCCAGCACCGGAGAGCTCAGCCAGGTAGTGGGGCTCCTCAGAGACATTAAACAGCAGCAGGCTGCCCATCATGGCCGCTTGGACTCCCACATGTCCCACGTGGAGTCACACATGTCCCGTGTGGACTCACACATGTCCCGCGTGGAGTCCAAGTGGGATGCACTGCATGAGATGACGGCGGTGCACAGGGACATTTTACAATGCCTCCGCCAGATGAACATCAACCAGTCCACACCTCCCTGTGTGCCAACAACATCTGGTGCCGAACAAACTGCAACTGCCACAGGGAGGGAGGAGGACTCTGGCGGAGAGTCCCCTGCACCGCAGCAGCCTGCACTTGAGGGCCCCCCAAGAAGAGGGGTCGTCCGAGGAGGGAAAAGTGAGAGGCCGATGGCCAAGCGCAACTCCCAGGAAGCCTGAACCTGTTCTGGATGTTCGCCTTTGTGCACAGACTGTTCACCCTGTTGACGGCAACACTACTCCCACACATTGCATGGGGAGTACAAGTTGGACCAATGTGTCAGACAACTGTGGCCCGATACTGGGGATCCTGTCTACCCGGACTTTCAATTCACCTAGGAACTTGGGATTGCAAGATTCATGTACAGCACAACCCATCCTATGCACTATTAACACAAATGTATCACAATAAACACACTAATACACCATACTTGCCTCTGTCGTGATTCCAACGTGGGTGCTGTTATGGGGATGATGAACTGCAAAATTACACTGTGTATGCGAACTGCAACAGCAAGGACAACACAGGCATGTGAGTACAGGAAACGTGACACACATGAGGGAGACACACCACCAGGGCTACACGACACATACACACCTAGGCCATCTGACTCATTGCCTACACTGATGTTGCCAGGGAAGACGGTGCAATGCACAGACACCACACCCATTCCCAGTTGTAGTCAAGTAGCCCACAGGTGCAGTAAGCAAATGGCAGTCAAATGTGTGACCACAGACAACGCACATCACAAAGTGAAGCACAGGTTTATTACACAGTTGCAACATGCCGTAATCACTACAGATGCAAGGTAACCCCACCTGGCAGCGGGCACACAGTCAACAACTGTAGACGGAAGGAAGTCCATGGGTGTGGCGCACATCACCTGTAGGGACACAACAGCTACCAGCCTGGATGTGCAATCACGTCGTCGGTGGACACAGTTGACCAAACGAATCTGAAAGTACCCTGTGAAGGACAGAAATGACACACAGTCAAAAGCAATGGAGTACAGGACAGAACAGCAAAACACATGCACAATACATGTTACAAGATACCCACCCAGAACCAAGTTAGCATGTCAACACTGTTGGGGAGTACAGCCCACCTGTCACCACACATCGCAACACACATCCAGTCAAGTGGCCCATGGACACACTCCCACAGCACCAGAGCACCACCCACACATCATGCCAACTCACATCATTGACATGACACCTCAGGATACTCACATTCAGCTAAAGAAGTTGGTGATGAGCTGTGTGCGGACATCACCATCACCATCATCATCATCATCATCACTGGCATCGTGGTCCAGGCCAGGATCCTCCACAGGTGGCGGATGTTGGTCATTGTCATCCTGGATGAGAGGCAACTCCTTCCGCACTGCCAGGTTGTGGAGCATGCAGCAGACGATGATAATCTTGCACACTTTCGCAGGGGCATATGGGAGGGACCCTCCGGTCTTGTCCAGGCAGCGGAAGCGGCTCTTCAGGAGACCAAAGGTCCGCTCAATCACTCTCCTGGTCCGACCATGTGCCTCATTGTAGCGCATCTGGGCAGGTGTCACAGGGTTCCTGAGGGGTGTCAGCAACCACGGCATGTTGGGGTATCCCGAGTCACCTACGGACAGACAAGTGCACATTAGCTGACTTGGAAAAGTGGGCGGAATACTACAGATCAGATCACACACAATGGCACAAAGTCAGTACACACCGACAAGCCAGGCACGCTGGTTCTGCATCTGTGCCATCATCCTGGGGATGCGACTACTCCTCATCACAAAGGCATCGTGTGCTGAACCAGGGAAATGGGCACACACGTGTGTGATGGTCATGTCTGCAAGACACACCACCAGTGCATTGACCGAGTGGTAGTGCTTGCGGTTCCTGTAGGCCTGCTCCTGGGCCTGTGGTGGTACCAAAGCCACATGTGTCCCATCAATGGAGCCAATTACATGCGGCATCCTCCCCAGGGCATAAAAGTCACTCTTCACGTCAGTGAGTCGTCGCAGTCTAGGGAAATAGATGTACCGGTTCAGGAAGAGCAACATTGCCGCCAAAACATCGCGGAGCACACGGCTGAACATGGTCTGTGACATCCCACCAGCAGTCGCCACAGTATGTTGGAAGGTACCAGTGGCAAAGAAGTGTAGGGCTGCCATCACCTTCACCTTGGGGGTCAGCGCTGTAGGATACGGCCGGCCAGGCTGCAAATGTGGGGACAACTGCACTGCCAAATCCTCAATCAGCTGCCTGGTGAAGCGGTACCGTCGGATGCTGTCCCGTTCCACCATCGTTGCCAGGTCTGGGAATGGCCGATGGACAGCAGGAGCCCTGCAGTGCAGAGGAGAAGTAAGCAAGATTGTCAGTCACCCCACATATGCGGCATTGAACACACTCAAGATCCCAACATACATCATTATGAGGCACAACTACATGAAGTGTGCAGTACCGTAAGGACCTGTATGGTACATACATGGCCAACATCTGTCAACACGGTCCAACAGGTGGCATCAATTAGTCCCAGGTTGGCCCATTGGATATCATGAGGCCGTGTCACAGTTCCCATCTCCTGCTGCCGTGTCACAATAACCCCCACAGGGACATGTGAGGACAGATGTGCCCCAGGCACCACAGCTCAACGACAGGTACATTCCCAGGGACCCTGTAATGCCACATGGACACTGGCATTACATGGAGTATCATGTATACACCACAGCAAAACAACCATGACCCCCACAGGTAGTGGCCCCACTTGCCACGGCAGGACAGACATGGACGTCTGTGACACACACGCACAACATCAGAGTCCATGCACACACAACATGGATGTGGAGACTGTCTCCCATTGTGCACATGAAATCAGAGACATTGTAAACACCACATGCACAAAGACTGTGGAGGACCATCACTATTGTGCCACTGGGACACCCTGGCTCAAACATACCGTCCCACATGGGACTCACGGGGTATGTGACATGACATACACATACACCACTGTGAAATGTGACCATGGCACATGCACAGATATGAACAGTTGCACATCACAGTGGTCACGTACACGTAACACCCAGGATCCTGTCCCCATGAACACGTGCACAGCCTGGGGGTGGCTGCCCACAAGTGACACCCACAGGACAACATGTACACCAACATACACACAATAGGAAATGCAGCCTTACATGCCTTATGATAAAGTTTGGACAGGCTGTCGTGATGTAGGTGTGCCCCTCACTCCCTGGGAGCTATCTGTGGCTGGCATATGTCCATCTGAGACAGGCATGCTGACATATGCCAGTCACATGTACAGTGATGCGTTGAACAGCAATGGACCGATCGGTGCCTCCGGCCGGCCCATTGCTTTCAATGTGTGCGGGTACGCGTTGTACCCCTGTGCGCGTTGAACAGCAATGGACCGATCGGTGCCTCCGGCCGGCCCATTGCTTTCAATGTGTGCGGGTATGCGTTGTACCCCTGTGCGCGTTGAACAGCAATGGACCGATCGGTGCCTCGGCCGGCCCATTGCTTTCAATGTGTGCGGGTACGCGTTGTACCCCTGTGCGCGTTGAACTGCAATGGACCGATCGGTGCCTCCGGCCGGCCCATTGCTTTCAATGTGTGCGGGTACGCGTTGTACCCCTGTGCGTGTTGTACCGCAATGGACCGATCGGTGCGCACCCATTGACAATGGGCTTGCCTGGCAACGGACGCGTTTTCGAATTTCGAACGAGTCGGTTGCTGGAAATTCAGTTGGTCACCCACAACAATGTTGCAAAATCATGTATGTCATGAAGTTGAAGATTTGAAGGATGCTGTGGGCGTGATTTGGTGCTGCTATTCCATGGATTGGCCAGATTCAGAAGATGCAAACGACTTGGACCTATCACTTTGGACACAAGGGACAGTATCTGCCTCTCCAGCACATATATATTGCTGGCTGTTCCCCTGAGAGCCCACTTGCCTGCACTACATGCTCCAAGACGACATCTGCCACTGCACTGCTGCTGTCTCTGCCCCTCTGGACCCTGCAATGGCACGTACTGTGGAGAGAGCCCCAGCCTTCAGCCTTGAAGAGAACCAGGCCCTGCTGGACAGCCTACTTCCACAGTACAGCAAGCTGTATGGGACACCAGGGGAGCAGGTGAGTGTTCTGTGCACTGCCTTTCTGAATGTGCATTTTGTCTGACTAGCAAGGCTGAGAGTCTGCACGCCACTGGCTAGCAGGCTCACTGAGTAGTTGTCACCCCCATAATGTGTAGTGACTTGCACTGGACAGGTATGGTGCAGTGACAGTGCATTTGAACATGGTTTTACTTCCCATGCAATGATACCATGTAGTGACGTCTGGCAAACTGTCCATGGTCAGCTTTGCACTGCCTGTGTACATCATGTGCCCCTGTGATTGAGACATGTATATACAACTGTGTCATGCACGGATATGTTGCATGTGTGGTAATGGCCTTTTCACTTTGTCATCCTCACAGGTTAATGCCCATCGGAAGCAGGAAATCTGGAAGGACATCGTCCGGGCTGTCCGGTCCGTGGGGGTCTACAAGCGCCGGATCTGCAACTGCCAGAAGAGGTGGCAGGACCTTCGGGGCTGGACCCGGAGGATTGCACGGGTCCAGCTGAAGCTGTCGCCTCGTCGCAGGAGGGGCGGAACACGGACCCTGACCCCCCACATGCTCCAGATCCTGGCGGTGGTCTTTCCAGACCTGGATGGGCAGCTGAAGGCCAGACAGCAGCAAGGAGGGGGGGAGTCAAAGACTGCACTGTGAACTCTGTATTACATGCTTTGTGCCCTCCTCTGGCCTGGTTCAACTGCCACAGTGCAGCAGTCATGTTGTCCAGGAGCCATGTCCCTCTATTGTGCACTGACCACTGCTCATCTGATACCCAGGTGTGGCCCTTACAGTCAGGGAATTGTGTCACTTGGGACTGTGTCCTTGCAGTTTGCTTCACTAAAGGTGGGGGACAGCATCTGTTTCCCTAACTCTGTTGTGGGCATCATGGGTGGGTCCATTGTTCACACAACGCCTGGGTTTGGACATGTGATCTACGTGTTGCTTTGATATGCGGTCCACTTGCTGAGCTGAGCCACCACATGTGCCTGGGGTATGTGGCACACGCCCATGCAGCGGGTGGGAACAATGTTTGTGCCCCAGGAGTGTGCAGATTACGTGTGTCACACATACATAGCCAGCTATCCACTGTCCAGGGCACATCCCTCATTCATGTGGAGCAGGACAGTCATGCCTACTCCAGGCCATGCAATGCACTGCGTACTCCCACTCCCGTGTATCAGCTGACACATTGTGCACAGTGATTTGACCCCTCCGGTGTCTGCCTCTGTGTCAGTGTGCTGTGGATTAGTTGCCAGGACTGCTGGGGTGTTTCTTGGTAGGGGCTCAGCATGCCCCTGGAGATGTGACCATAGGAGACGATACTTGTGTGTCACATAGGTGTTTGATCAGCTGCCCGTGCAGACTGGGGTATGCGAATGTGATGTTCAGGCAGCTGTTCCCCATTCACAGCAAATTGTGAGGGGCTCAGGTTCAGAGGGTAGTGTCACAGGTCTCCCATATGTCCAATAGGTGTGACCTGGACAGATGAGGGTTGAGATGATGTGTTGTGTGGGGATGTACATGTGCACTTTTGCAGCTCCAGGACTTGCATTCCCCATGACCTACTATTGTGACACAGTGCATAGTGTTGTTGTATGGCTGCCAAGTCATACATCACTGAGACAGTGATGTATGACTTAACAGTCATGCCTCTGCCATGGCATGTGTCAACTTATTTGTGGTCCTGCAGGGGAGTGACATGTGCTACATGCACACCATAGTGGCGCTGGCTATCAGGACATGGGTGCATCATGGTGTCTGTCGCTGGTATGCATCACATGCATTTCCTATTTGACTCTGGGCATCCCTTTCATCCGGAAACCTGTACTGACTCAGTGGCAAGAGCTGTGATGTGTCCACACCGTGTCCTCTGCACTGTCCAACTACTGTGTACTTGGTGCATGTGTCCACACTGGGGTGTTGCAATCCAACAGACACCAGACAGATGGGTGCAAGGCCATGTGGGATGTGAGTGCCATGCTTGGCATCAGACTGACAATTGGCTTCTCCTGTTCAGTTAGGGCACTTTTAGCAATGTACAACTAATGATGCCAGGGCTTGCTCTGTGATGTGCTGTGCTCACAGTGGTGTGTGCGTTTTGTGCAGGTGACTGATGTCTGTCTGTTTCCCCATTGTTTGCAGATACATCCACGGCCACGGAAGGGGACAGCTCCATGGACCAGGAGGAGCCAGAGAGCCAGACTGGGTCAGCAGCCGAGGAGTGGTCGGAGGGACCCAGTGGCACGGAGGGCGAGGGGAGCCACACCGAGGAATCCTCAGCACCATCCACCTCAGCTGAGGACCAGAGCAACTCGGAGGATGACTCCCTTGTGGAGGCGGGTGTCAGCAGCCACCACACCCCAGCTAGTGTTGCTGTCCCCGCCACCACCAGCACCACCACCGCCCTCCCATCGGCTCCCATTCCCAAGGTCCGTGGAGGCTCCCATGTTCGGGAGCGTGTCTCCTTTGGCCCAGTCACCGCACCCCCTGCCCCTGTGTCCCCTGCTGCCCTGAGTGAGGAGTCTGTGTACCTCCTTCGCCAGCTCCATGTAGGGCAGACAGCCATGCTGAGTGTCCTCCATGCGCACACTGCACTGTTGACTCAGCTGGTGTCGTTCATGGAGGGCATCTCATCGGGCATGTCTGACCTACAGAGGGGCAACAGGTCCATGGACTCCTCCCTGACGGCAGCAGTGTCCCTCCTCAGACAGTCCCTCACCCCTCCTGCCTCTGCTCCATCCACACTCCCCAGCACCTTGCCCGTCCCAAGCACACACACTGGCACAGGCACACACCAGCACACACACATCCAGCACACAGACACACACGCCACAAACTAAACGCACACGCACGCACAGTCAGGGGACTGAAACCAGACTCACAGGGGATGGGGCCCTGGTACACACACACGCATCCACGGGCACTGCGCAGTCCTCAGTTGCCTCTCCCTCCAAAGCACCCTCCCTTGCCTCACCTGCAACCCCAAAGACCCAGCGCCTCTTCCTCAGTGACCTCGGCCTCTTCCCCTCCGATCCAGCTGCCCCAGCATCCAGGGGGAAGAGGAAGCCCCCACACGGAGCAGAGTGCCCCTCGCCCCCGGACACCCTCCCCCAGGCGCAGACAGACTGAGGCCCCCACCCGCAAGTCCCCCGGAGTGGTAAGAGCAAGACCCCGCCGCCGCCCTGCAGCTCAAGCACCAGGTCACCTTCCTCCATCCCTCAGGCCCCCACTCCACAGGTGCCCCCGCCACACCCTGCCCCAGGTTCCCCCACCCACAGATATACCATCCCCAAGAGGCTCCGGCCTTCTCCCCTGCCACTTGCTCTCCCGGCACCACACCCCCCGCTGCGCTTGTCTGTGCCACTGATGTGGTGAGGGTGTCCTCCCCCTCTGTCCAGCCCACCTTGCCTGTTCCCCATTCTCCTCCCCTGGTGGTAGGCACTGCAGTGGAGTCCACTACCACCCTGTCTGACTTGGGCACTGCAGTGGCGGACCTGTCCACTCCATCTGCAGGGTCCACTGCAGTCGTGCCGGCACCCACAACATCTGAGCCATGCCCCCCAGTTGTGCCGGCACACACCATGTCAGACACCTCCACTGCAGTTGTCAGTGGCTCTCCAGCACCCACCACCCCTTCCCTGCTTCCTCCTGGTGAGCCCTGATCCTGTCCCTGCGGTGCCTGGCCTACCCCCCGGTTGCCCCTCCTAGTGGATTGTCCCTGGTTTTGTGCAGGCATGTGTAGGGTGGCACCTGCCACTGTCACCCACTTGTGACTTTGTTGATGGACTGGCCATTGGCCTTTGTTTATGTTCTACCGGACTTCTACTTTTAATGCCACATATGCTGAATAAAGCAACTTTCTGTTCTCTAGTGCTTTTGCTTCTGATGTACATGATGTTGATGATGCTAACCATGCCCTTGCTGCAGTGATGGTGATATTTGGTCTCATGATAATGAAGTGTTACTGTGCAGGAACCCATGTGGTCCAGGGGTTATGTGTCCTATCCTGTGGTGTATCCATGTCATCCATAGCAGCATCTGAGGGTGTTATGTGTTCAGTATTTGGCAATGAGATTTCCTACTTAGATTGGCAACTTCACATCTGTAGCTTCCACCCCTGCACATCTGTTGTGCCTGCCATTGTTCTATTCGTCTACTTCCCTGACCGTGTGGCCATCTCCAGTGAACATACAGGTTTGGGCATCAATGGGGAAGGACTCATCTGTGTTGTCAGTGCAACATTGCTATACAAGTGTGTTGGATCTGTGCTGATGATTCCGTTGGCACTTCCATGACCAGGCTGATGGGACGGGAGCCCTCATTTGTTGCTAATTGTTGATTGTGTGTCCCATTGCTGCCATGGTATGGTATCTGTTCGCCTCACATCTGCAGTCTCCACAGGGTATCTGCATGTGTGTGCCCATTGGTGCAAATATATGGGTCTGCATTCGGATGGTCACTTCTGTCATTGTGTCATTGATGATTGTTGATGGTGTCAGCCCCCATGGGTGTTGTTTGTCTGCACATGGCCAAAGTTATGTCTTATTTGCACTGCAGGATTTGGCTCCCCCAATTTATGTTGCAATGGGACACATACACTACTTTGCCACTGATGTCTTTGTTGTTCTGTGACCAGGAATCATCCATGCAGTTTGGCAGTTGCACCTCTTACTTTGTCAACACTTGCCTTTTGGTCACTGTGATGATGGGGGTTTGGACCCCATTGCCACAATGTTCAAAATGTGCTTCAGCTATGGACCCCACACTTACATTTTGGTCACTGTGATGATGGGGGTTTGGACCCCATTGCCACAATGTTCGAAATGTGCTTCAGCTATGGACCCCACACTTACATTTTGGTCACTGTGATGATGGGGGTTTGGACCCCATTGCCACAATGTTCGAAATGTGCTTCAGCTATGGACCCCACACTTACATTTTGGTCACTGTGATGATGGGGGTTTGGACCCCATTGCCACAATGTTCAAAATGTGCTTCAGCTATGGACCCCACACTTACATTTTGGTCACTGTGATGATGGGGGTTTGGACCCCATTGCCACAATGTTCGAAATGTGCTTCAGCTATGGACCCCACACTTACCTTTTGGTCACTGTGATGATGGGGGTTTGGACCCCATTGCCACAATGGTCATGGCCTGCTTGCATTGTGGGTGCCACACACATATATGTGTGGCACATGTGCTAGGGGGTCACATTGTATGTTCAAAGTCATGTTCGGTGTTGTAGGCATTTGACACAGTCTACACATGCTTGTCATGGTGTTGGGGGATGTCTTCTTCTTGCATTCCCTAGGTTGTGGTGTGCTGGTTGTGTCATGCATTGTCCATCCTATGAGTGGGGGTGGTAGTAGTGGTAGGCATCCTGCCCCCTGGGTGAGGGTGGTAGTAGTGGTGGGCATCCTGCCCCCTGGGTGAGGGTGGTAGTAGTGGTAGGCATCCTGCCCCCTGGCTAAGGGTGGTAGTAGTGGTAGGCATCCTGCCCCCTGGGTGAGGGTGGTAGTAGTGGTAGGCATCCTGCCCCCTGGGTGAGGGTGGTAGTAGTGGTAAGCATCCTGCCCCCTGGCTAAGGGTGGTAGTGGTGGTAGGCATCCTGCCCCCCTGGGTGAGGGTGGTAGTAGTGGTGGGCATCCTGCCCCCTGGGTGAGGGTGGTAGTAGTGGTAGGCATCCTGCCCCCTGGGTGAGGGTGGTAGTAGTGGTAGGCATCCTGCCCCCCTGGGTGAGGGTGGTAGTAGTGGTGGGCATCCTGCCCTCCTGGGTGAGGGTGGTAGTAGTGGTAGGCATCCTGCCCCCTGGCTAAGGGTGGTAGTAGTGGTAGGCATCCTGCCCCCCTGGGTGAGGGTGGTAGTAGTGGTGGGCATCCTGCCCACCCTGGGTGAGGGTGGTAGTGGTGGTAGGCATCCAGCCCCCTGGCTAAGGGTGGTGGTAGGCATCCAGCCCCCCTGGGTGAGGGTGGTAGTAGTGGTAGGGCATCCTGCCCCCTGGGTAAGGGTGGTAGTAGTGGTAGGCATCCTGCCCACCCTGGGTGAGGGTGGTAGTGGTGGTAGGGCATCCAGCCCCCCTGGGTGAGGGTGGTAGTAGTGGTGGGCATCCTGCCCCCCTGGGTGAGGGTGGTAGTAGTGGTAGGCATCCTGCCCCCCTGGCTAAGGGTGGTAGTAGTGGTAGGCATCCTGCCCCCCTGGCTAAGGGTGGTGGTAGGCATCCAGCCCCCTGGGTGAGGGTGGTAGTAGTGGTAAGCATCCTGCCCCCTGGCTAAGGGTGGTAGTAGTGGTAGGCATCCTGCCCCCTGGCTAAGGGTGGTGGTAGGCATCCAGCCCCCCTGGGTGAGGGTGGTAGTAGTGGTAGGCATCCTGCCCCCCTGGGTGAGGGTGGTAGTAGTGGTGGGCATCCTGCCCCCTGGGTGAGGGTGGTAGTAGTGGTAGGCATCAGGCCCCCCTGGCTAAGGGTGGTAGTAGTGGTAGGCATCCTGCCCCCGGGTGAGGGTGGTAGTAGTGGTGGGCATCCTGCCCACCCTGGGTGAGGGTGGTAGTGGTGGTAGGCATCCAGCCCCCTGGCTAAGGGTGGTGGTAGGCATCCAGCCCCCTGGGTGAGGGTGGTAGTAGTGGTAGGCATCCTGCCCCCTGGGTAAGGGTGGTAGTAGTGGTAGGCATCCTGCCCACCCTGGGTGAGGGTGGTAGTGGTGGTAGGCATCCAGCCCCCTGGCTAAGGGTGGTGGTAGGCATCCAGCCCCCCTGGGTGAGGGTAGTAGTAGTGGTAGGCATCCTGCCCCCTGGCTAAGGGTGGTAGTAGTGGTAGGCATCCTGCCCCCTGGGTGAGGGTGGTAGTAGTGGTGGGCATCCTGCCCCCCTGGGTGAGGGTGGTAGTAGTGGTAGGCATCCTGCCCCCCTGGCTAAGGGTGGTAGTAGTGGTAGGCATCCTGCCCCCCTGGCTAAGGGTGGTGGTGGGCATCCAGCCCCCTGGGTGAGGGTGGTAGTAGTGGTAGGCATCCTGCCCCCTGGCTAAGGGTGGTAGTAGTGGTAGGCATCCTGCCCCCTGGCTAAGGGTGGTGGTAGGCATCCAGCCCCCTGGGTGAGGGTGGTAGTAGTGGTAGGCATCCTGCCCCCTGGCTAAGGGTGGTAGTAGTGGTAGGCATCCTGCCCCCCTGGGTGAGGGTGGTAGTAGTGGTGGGTATCCTGCCCCCCTGGGTGAGGGTGGTAGTAGTGGTAGGCATCCAGCCCCCTGGCTAAGGGTGGTAGTAGTGGTAGGCATCCTGCCCCCCTGGGTGAGGGTGGTAGTAGTGGTAAGCATCCTGCCCCCTGGCTAAGGGTGGTAGTGGTGGTAGGCATCCTGCCCCCCTGGGTGAGGGTGGTAGTAGTGGTGGGCATCCTGCCCCCTGGGTGAGGGTGGTAGTAGTGGTAGGCATCCTGCCCCCCTGGCTAAGGGTGGTAGTAGTGGTAGGCATCCTGCCCCCTGGGTGAGGGTGGTAGTAGTGGTGGGCATCCTGCCCACCCGGGTAGGGTGGTAGTAGTGGTAGGCATCCTGCCCCCGGGTGAGGGTGGTAGTAGTGGTAGGCATCCTGCCCACCCTGGGTGAGGGTGGTAGTGGTGGTAGGCATCCAGCCCCCCTGGCTAAGGGTGGTGGTAGGCATCCAGCCCCCTGGGTGAGGGTGGTAGTAGTGGTGAGGCATCCTGCCCCCCTGGCTGAGGGTGGTAGTAGTGGTAGGCATCCTGCCCCCCTGGGTGAGGGTGGTAGTAGTGGTGGGCATCCTGCCCCCTGGGTGAGGGTGGTAGTAGTGGTAGGCATCCTGCCCCCCTGGCTAAGGGTGGTAGTAGTGGTAGGCATCCTGCCCCCTGGGTGAGGGTGGTAGTAGTGGTAAGCATCCTGCCCCCTGGCTAAGGGTGGTAGTAGTGGTAGGCATCCTGCCCCCTGGCTAAGGGTGGTAGTAGTGGTAGGCATCCTGCCCCCTGGGTGAGGGTGGTAGTGGTGGTAAGCATCCTGCCCCCTGGCTAAGGGTGGTAGTAGTGGTAGGCATCCTGCCCCCCTGGGTGAGGGTGGTTGTAGTGGTGGGCATCCTGCCCCCTGGGTGAGGTGGTAGTAGTGGTAGGCATCCTGCCCCCTGGGTGAGGGTGGTAGTGGTGGTAGGCATCATGCCACCCTGGGTAGGGGTGGTGGTGCGCATTCAGGCCCCTGTGTGCATATGTGGCATTGGTGATGGGCATCCCGCCCCTATGGTGCTGCTGTTGCTGGTGTAAGTATATTCTGCATCCCTGTGTGTGTGTGTGATGTGTCGTGTACGTGTTGTATGTGTTTTGTGGTTGGTGTCTGGCTTACCTTCTGCGCCGTACGCGTCCGTGCCTGTTCCGGTAGTAAATGTAGAATATTGGTATGATCGGGACGAAGGGATTCATGGTTGGTTCGTGTCGTTCGTCTCTTCTCGTTGCTTCGCGTCGTCCTCGTCGCTTCGCCTCGTCCTCGTTGCTTCGCGTCGTCCTCGCCGCTGGCGTGTTCGCCTCGTAGCCGTGGATCGTGTTGTGGCGCGAATCGGAGCTTATGTGCGCCTCTCCGGATGCTTTGACGTGCCGTGCGTAGCGACGGGTTCGGCGCGTACGAAGCGCATCGTACTTGTCCGGCCGGACGGGGCTGCATTTTTCCTTCCGTGCGACTCGATTCGGCGTTTCCGGATTCGCCTCGGTCGGAGAACAGGACCTGGTTTGGGTGAGTACGGCTCGGCCGGATTCTTTGCTGTTGTGCGCATCGTACTTGCTCGTTCGTGTGTGCTGTACGGATCGGTCGGGAAACAGGCTTTCGCATGGCTTTTTCCCGACCGAGATGGTATTGGGTGCGCCTCCGACCGAGATCGGAATCGGCCCCATAGTTACTGAGGTGGTATGTTGACTCAGTACCTACATACTGATGGTATGGTTCTAAGCATAGTTCTGTTCTAATAGCAGAATTCCTGCAATAGTATTTGAGTGAATATAAAGCCTGAATTACAGACTTTCTTTCATAACATTCTACTATGTACGTAGCAGAACATCTGTTTATATTATCTCTCTGTTCTTTAGTTCTGATGGGTTCCTTGAATGTCATAATTATGTCATTTGTCTTGTGCTGTGTGGTTGGATTGTTAGTGTACTTGTAATTGGAATGGAGCATAACTTTGCCTGAAAGAAATGCTTGGTAGAACTTGCATTTATGATGTTTCCATATCGGAATTCTGTGGAAAAATACAATCGAGGCAATTCACAAGATTGAGTCTAAGACATTTATTACCATACTGTGAACCATACCCCAGCAGTTCATTAATGGTTCTCAGCTAGATAACGTTGACCAGTCAGGAATGCGTATCTGAATGAAAGATGGCTGTGGGAAGAGTCAGTGGTCTGGTTTGTAGTCATCAATGAAGGCATAAGAAAGGGATTGGGAATAGGCAGGAGGCCCGGAACCTAAGGTGAGGGATTTTACAGATGGGGCAGCAATGAGACCTATGAATGAGTAGTTTGGCATGGAAATTACTATTGACCAAGATTGCAGAATGGGGGAGCAGTGGGTTTTCCAAGTCACTGACGTTGATAGTACTGGGTTTGAGATTACTGGAAAAGCTTATTAGGGTCAATAATTTTTGCAAGTCCCAGTTAATTACAATGAATGTGGAACCATCCTGCCCAGCACAGATTACTTTCCATACACATGATTTGCTGATAGTGATTGTATGCCCTCACTTTTTGTGAGATCCAGAAATGCTACCAATATATCAAATGGCATATCCAATCATGTCTGGTGTGAATTACATGAGATGAATATTAATACAGACCTTACTATTTGAGACTGCTTTGGGATTTGTTGCAAACACCCCTAAGGCACAACTGGTTGTAGTTGTTTTGTTTTTATGTACCAGGCAGGGTGCCAGTGCCCCAGAGACAGAGATTTGATGATCATCTTTTGGTACAGACAAGTTAAAAGTATATAGGTTAACAGTTTTGATGAGAGTGCATGAAGATGGGATAGAGTTGTTCTTGATCTATGCATCACAAAATCTGAAGAAATACTAAATATCATAACACCTAAACTGCTTAGAAGCAATGCCTTGGTTTACTATGGAAGTTACCGCTGGCAATGTGTACAAATCACAGTTTAATAATACATGATAAATGAAAAATGAAAAAATTGCATTTTTCAGGTGACAAAACATAGAACTTTTCTTAAATCCAATAGCACATTGGTTCATTCAAATTAGGACAGCAACTATAATTTACATGCCCATGAAACGTGAGATTGCATTTCTTCATTAGCAGGAATTCCTGAAATAAGATAACTGACAAATTCATCAAAAACACACCACTGCAAAGAGCTTACAAGATGAGCAGAAGATCACTAAGCTGTTGACATTTTTGTACAGCTTTATTAAGAACCCTACCATATCATTCTCAATAGAGGCTTGTCTCTGCAAGATGAACAATTGCCTGCGATAAAGATGTGAGCGTCGCAGGCAGACATTTTAATTCTGAAACTTAAAAACACAACCATAGCTGAACTTGCATTGATTGGATGGAAAGAATATTTTAGTTCAAATTCAGCATAGAGAAAACAAGTGGAAATGAATACTTAAATTACAGTAGTTTTGGCAAATACTTTTGCAACGTGAATCATCCCTCCACTCCATGGATGTATTTGTCCTACAACATGGGTCTACAATCTTGTTCCTGGAGGTGCAGAGGCAACTCTTAGTTCTTTGATATGCACATGAAATAAAGTGGCATGAAATTAATCTAAATGAGAATCTTTTTAATCGTAAGTCGTTTTTTAGAAAAATGTTCTTGGTACAAGGCAAGTTCCAATATAAACAACATACTCAATATTTTGGGATTGATTTTGAGGCTTAGTCCTAATTATATAGAAACACATAAATTTTATGAAAATGTGTGCTTTGCAAAAGACACATTTACAAACCGAGAAAGGGACGTTTCTACTGGAAGCAAAGCAGTGGCAGTTCAAGAACCAATGCCATAAGCACCTACATTGGCAGTTGAATGTGTGTAAGACCACATTTAATAGTTGGCACACTTAGGAAATTGCTAATTAAGGGGCATATTTATCAAGACTTTACGCAGCATAACGCAGCAAGATACTTTGCTGTGATGTGCTGTGTGGACAGGAAAGGGCTGGATTGTCCGAATTTGACATTATATGGTGCATTCCCTCCTTGCGCTGGAGCACAATGTGCTGCCTAGTGCCAATTCAGGCACTCTTGAGCCGTGGTGCAAGGGTGCCTGTATGTAGGCAGTATTGTTTTTGTGCAGTAAGGGACACGTTCCTCACAAAAACAATCCTCAGAGACATTTTCCTCTTCCTATATGTGCTGCAATATAGGAAGAGGGGAAAAAAGAGAAATGAAGATATTTCTCCTCATTACGCTCCACCTGATGAGGCATAGCATCTTGATTCATTCCCAGGTCTACCAGTAATGGTAAATCTGGGAATATGCTGAAATCCATGGGTGGATGTGAGGAAACATCTACGCTCCACCCATGGAACGCCTCCCTGGGGCAGAGTAATGCAATGCAGTTATTTGCGCTCTGTCGCGTTACTCTAGATTGATCAAGCCACTCAGGGCCACGCAAAGTGACCTTGCATCACTAGATAAATCTGACCAAGTAGTGGTGTCGCCCTTGAATCCCCTTTTAAGATGCAAGGGTGATTCAACTCATTAATAAATATGCCTCTCAGTCTCTGGACTTTTTTTGGCCTTTGTACAGTTATAGGATCTTGCCAGGATTCACCAGCAGGTTCTGCTGGACAGTCGTGTTCTGTTCTTGGGTACTTCAGCAGAACATGAGTCTATTTTCTCAAGGCTGGAATTCTACTTTCAGTAGCCCAGAAGTTCTCTCAGTCAAAACATGTTGGCTAAAATTGTGGAAATAACTTACTGACTATTTTATATGTCTTTATCACATTTTTATCTAACTATGCTTGGGTTCAGATTTCTCATTGTTTACACAATACAGTGCAGTAACCAAATTAACTCCACTGAATCACACAAAGGAGTAAACAGAGGGTAGAGCCTTATGTATTAACATTGGGCTAATGCTGCTATCATTCCTGAAGCTAATGCTCAAATAAGTCTGTCCTACGTCATGCACTGCCTTGTGAAGTGGTACAAAGATTTTATACCCTGTCTAGCTAGACGATTTGTACTACAGGCACATCCTTCCATTGCAAAATCCCATGCCTATACAAACCAAGAAGGATTCCATGCATTAGATGTGTGATATGCACGCATCATTTATAGATTCCTACAAGTAGGCAATAGTTTTTGACACAAAGGTTAATCCTAGTATGTTAGTAGATTGAGCTTTGCATGAAAATATATAGACATTTGCACGGTTCCCTCAAAGTAATTGCGATTTCACACAAAACAGTGCAAAAAGTTTTTACGCTGAAGAAAGGTCTCCTTCCCAGGGCAAAACTTCTATTTTCAATCAATAGTAATAGTAAAGAGATAGTCTCTCATCAGCAGCGAGTCTTATATTATGCACAGTCGCAAAATGTGTCTTCCAGTATCCTTCTGCTCTCTGATACGTGGATGCACTGCTAGCTACAGTCTTTCTAGGCTGTCATTGCTAGTTTGAACTACCTTTTATCTTGAAGTTTACTATACTGCAGGAATGGTGAATGCTTGTAAATAGTCACCTAACCCTCATTCAAAATGCACAATACTGATCACATCATAAATGGACTGTATTCAAGCTATAGACACCCACAAACTGGACTTCTTGTCATATGTGGTCTCATAAGTGCTGTGATGATGGAATTTTTTATATCTTAAGATATGTCATGTGTTAGACCTGGCATCCTATGGGGTGTTTTCCACTGACTTTTTGCCTTCTGACCTCCTGTTTTGCTGACTTCATTTTTGCTGACTTTAGGATTCTGAGTAGTTTAGCTACAGCTAGCCAGTGCTAAAGTGCATAAGATTTGTACTTAAAACATGGTAACATTCGCTTAGCCACAATTCACATATTTAATTTACTTATAAGACCCTAGTAGAGTGCACTCTATGTGCCCAGGTTCTGTAAATTAAATGCTACTGGTAGGCCTGCAACACTGATTGTGACACCCACTCAGTAGCCCTTTAAACAGGGTGCAGGTCTGCCACAGCAGAGCCTGTGTGTGCATTTTTAAACTGCCAATTCGACCTGGCAAGTTAACCTACTTGCTAGGCTCAAACCTTCCCTTTTATTACATATAGGTCACCCTTAATGTAGGCCCTACGTAGCCCCATGGGCAGGGTGCAAAGTATTTAAAAGGTAGGATATGTTCTTTTGAGTTTTACATGTCCTGGTAGTGAAAAACTGCTACATTTGTTTTTCACATCTGCATGGCATATCTTTCTCATAGGTTAATACTAGGATTGCTTAAAACATCATTTAAGTGTAATTTCCAATTGTAAAAAGACAGAGATTTGGAGTTTGTGTCTCTGGACTCACAATTTAAAACCACAGCTTATGGTGAAGTTGGATTTTAAATTCTAAGTCTGAAAATGCCACATTTAGAAAGTTGGCATTTTGTTACTTTAACCATTCTGTGCCTCTGCCTGTCTCTGAATACATGTCTGGGTTGGGTGACAGCTGGGCTTTGTACATTCTCTCTAGATAGTCACACAAATAGAAAAGGGTTATGCCATTTACATCCTGACAGCCCATCACCAGGCTGCTGGACCTACCTGAGGTATATTGGGAGGGAGGAGCTGACATATGCACCTGAATAGGGCTATGCCTGTCCCACACAAAGCTGCATACCCCCAGTTGTGTGTCTGGAGGCAGTGCAGGAAAGGCAGAGACCTTGTGATCTTCAAAGGCCTCTTTGATGTCTCCCCTACTTCAAAGGCACATTTTGGTATATGTACTGTACCCCTGACACCACCAAATCAGAACTTGGCAGGAACCAAGGACATTCTGCCTGGAACAAGAGGTGCTGTGCTGTATGAGGGACTGCCACTTTGCTGCATACATTGCTGTGTTGGCCTGCTGATTGCCGTAAGCGGGACTGCCTCTTTGCTACCTGCTCTACTGTGTTGGCCTGCTGCTGCTGCTTCTTGCCTGGAAGTGAGAGGGACTGGGCCTGCTTTCTACATCTTGAACCAATGTTCTCCAAGGGCTTGTTCGCTTTTCTCCTGTTCTCTGTAGTCTCAGGGGCATATTCTCAAAGAACTATCGCCCAGTTAACGGCACTTTATCGCAGCCAAAGTCGCGATAAAATTACCGCCCCATTCACAAGCTGGTGCCAACAGCCCATAACACCAGTTTACCTGCGATAGCAGCCGCAAAAAGCAGCGCCAAAGATGACCCCGGCAACTATCGCTAATGAGATGCAGAGTAGGCGTTCCCGAGCAAAAATCCGCGACAACACCACACCTCAACATTCCCAACGACCAGCCACATCAGCGATAAGATCTCAAAACATGCGATAAGGCGCGTTAGCAGCATGAATCTAACACCTGCTCTGACCTGGTGCAAAGTAGGACGACAACCTGCACCATCAAAGGGAGCCCAGCCCAAAGCCACACATGAAGAACAACAGATGCCATGGAGCCGCTCACCATGCATCCTGGAGCCCCAAGAGGGCAACAACACCCACCACCACCACCCCCAGGACCCCCCCAGGGCCCCACTCCTGGCACCCCCCACCCACCCCCGGACAAAGATATGTCACATCAACGATCACGAAATCATAAACAAAACAATGTGCCTGATGTCGCACAATTACAACACCCAACATACATGTGTTGTCAGAAAAATGAGAATCATACATTCATCTCAGAATTTGCAAATAATTTGTGTCAATCAGAATAAACACAAAACAACTATTTTGAAGAGTCATGGCGGGTCCTCTCAGGACAATCTGTAAGTCACAGCCTGCAAAAAAAAATTCCATATAAGAAGGTGTGTCATGCGCTCATCAAAGGACAAAGAGAGCTAGCGAAAGAGAGAGATAGAGATAGAGAGAGTAAGAGAGGGAGAGGGAGAGGGAGAGGGAGAGGGAGAGAGAGAGAGAGAGAGAGAGAGAGAGAGAGAGAAAGAGAGAAAGAGAGAGAAAGAGAGAGATTGTACAAGGAGCGCAAGGCCAATCGGGCTCTTGGCTCATACATGCCAACTGTTGTGTGTGTATCGCTATTGGTGCACACTAAGTCAAAGGCCTGGCATCAATTGCAACGTGAAGGCCACATCACATTTCAAAAATGCAAGCAGTAGTCAGACTAACATTAGGAATGAAAGCTCCTTTGTCTCAATACACAAGGCTGAAGGACACCTGAACCCCCGACCTTGGTCTTGAATGCGGCTGGCACTCCCTGCGAGAGATACCATACCAGATCTTGACGACTCCCACACCACAAACTGCGCGAATGAAAGACCAACGTGTCCACTCCCCACACACACTTGTCCCTGCTTGAGGAACACCTGCATGGGATGCTCCGGACACATAAGTAAAAAACAACCCATACGCCCAAACATTGCACACAAATACGACTCATTGCTCCGAGCAGTGGCATATCATCCACATAACTGCCGCCTGTCAGAAGAGTGCCGGTGCTACGAGACCAACAAAGGCAATGGCTGGCAATCCCGGGCACATGCACAACCCCTGTCATGTGGAACTGTACCGTGCACGTATGCTGCATCTGTTGGGATCACTGCCACTGGCAGTGTTGCGCATCAGTTACTGTCTGAGTTTCCGTCTTGCGTACGTCATCTGCATCCATCCCTGGTTCCACTGTCGATCATGCACATTCGAGTGGCCCATGGATGTCTGCCTATCCAACAGAATGGTAGCTGAACTGGATAATGACACGTGTGTGTGCCCCCTGTTGGTCCACGAACAGGAGTGTAACCGTGATACCCGTGCATGGGATGCCCTGATATTTGGCGTATGTGCAGGCAGTTGGGCATGGCGGATTGCACAACTCCTCGTGTGCATTGACCACATCGAGGCACTCCCCTATTGGGCTGTGTTGCGGATTGGTGAAACGGCGTGGACGGAGCACAGCTGCCCGGACCAGGTAATGGATTGGCTCACCATCGTGTTCCTTGACCTCGACAACGATGTACTCCTGGAACAGATTGCCCATGAAGCAGCGCTCGCATTCATGGATGAGTAACTACGTTCCTGCAGCCACAACTGATTGTCACCCACAGCACAGGTCCCCACACCTTGTAGCATCTTGGAGGAATGGCCACATATCCCACCACAACAGTGGACATGTCTGCCTTTGCCTGGACTCAGAATGCATGTGCGTGGACCTACGCGTGTGTACACACACCTGTGCAAGGTGATGCAGTCCCATGGGCGGAGCTGCACAGCGTCGTTTGGCAACGTTCAAAGATCGGAGAAACTGCTGGGGGAGAGTACACACATGGCAATGTAGTACGACATGTGACCTTGTAGGATCCTTTCACCTGCTCACTGTCAGCAGAGCACACAGTCAGCGCAGTCCGGTGCTACAGCACTATGCAGATCCCATGGGCTGTGAGTCGTGTCCCCTGACACGGGCCAATGAGCAGACGCCAAACATCACATGACTCGTCCAGCAAGGCAAGGTGGGCTGAGACCATTGACATCCGTAATGATTTGTGTTCACTTTTGCCACCCCATTACTTGCACCTCGACATTTTCTAAGCTGCCTGTAAGTGTCTTAAACATTGGTCTCCATGTTGTGGCCCTTGCCCTGCCCGCACTGACACGCACATGCCAATAAAGTCTACGCAACTTCACTAGTGTACAACTGTGATGCGTGTTGATTATAATGACAAATCGTGTGCCTACATGTGCATTGTCCATACACAGGGAGGGATTGACTGACGCTTGTGATTTGGGGGTGAGTCCCTATTGGCAGCTCCACCTCTGTGGGCCAGACATTGTGGTTGGGATAGTTGCTGGCAGACCTGTGCTCTTACGTGTCTCCAGCAATGTGAGTATGGTGTCCAACCTCTTGCCATGTAGATCAAGGTTATCCATCAGAACAGACTGTGTCCACACAGATGTGGGTGAGTAGGTATGCAAAGAGACGTTCTGTTGTCACATGTGATGGAGGACGCCACTTCAGGACTGCTACCGAATATGACATTTCTACGCACAGCCCTATTTAATACATGGACGTGGGGTTACGTTGGGGGGTAACGAGATTGTTGTTCATGTGCAATGAGGCCACAGCTAGTTCACACCTTCACAGTCATCTAATGGGCCATGTGGGTCAGGGTCAAACATGCGCATTGATGACACTTACCAGGGTGGACCTTTTAGTGCAATCAATGTCCCTACATCCCTCCAGACTTTTATACGTGAGTGAACATAGACATGACACATCTGTGTGATTTGGAATGTTTTATTCACATTCTGGGGAGTGTCGGAGCTGGAGCAGTACATGGCCATTTCAAGCCCACGTAACATGGTTGCCCAGTGGTGGGCCAACCAGAGTCCTTGGGGGAATGCAAAGTTAATCTGAAGAGGAAGAGTTCAGTCCGCAGACGCATTGCTGTGTCATTGGTACCAGAGCAGATATGGCAGTCCATGTCGGGGTCCAGGTGAATGTCGCAGAGTGTTTCGGGGGACAGTGGGAGGTGTTGTTCCAGGGCATGATGCAGAGAGCAGAACCAGGCAGGGACAGGCCGTATGGCGGGGACAGATGCTGCCTACTACCTCCTTCCTCACACAGTCATTACCCTCCACATCTTACTCCTCTGAGACGTCTTCTGTGTCCGGTGTGTCAGGTGTGTGTGGTGGGGTTATGGCTGCGTCACTGTGTGCCACTGACACGTCAGGGGCGGAGATGTGTGTGTCGAGGTTCCTGCAGCAGTCATCTGGTACAGGCTCAGTGGCAGCAATGGCAAGATAAGGATCTGCAGGGTATGGAAGATCCCAGCTACAACTCGCTGGTGTTCAGCCGTGGCTGCCATATTTCCAGCCTGCATCGGCTCCATGGTGTCCATTGTCCTCCGCATCTGTGCCAACTCTGTGCTGCCATCGCTGGAGCCTGTCTGACTAGACAGTTCTTGTATCCGAGTAATGGCCCCAGCGATGTCAGCCAGGGATTGTTGGTGAGCATGGTGCGGACAGTGGGTGTCCGTTAGGGACTGTAGGTGCTCCCTGATGGGACTCAGGCACCCACGTATGGCATCGAGTTTGGCTGCCATGAGGTCGAACCCCACCCGCAGCTGATCAGCCATCTTCTCCTGGCACCCTAACACACGGCGTTGGAATTCCATGTGTTGTTCGTGGGGGTCCTGGGAGACAGCCGTGGTGGTGTGTGCTTCCTGCTGTGTGGTCTGAGCAGGGTTTGGGGTCACTGCGATGCAGTTGGGCTGCCCTGCTCCTGGAGGTGGGGTGCGGAGGCTGTCCACGAGCCGTTGGAGTGTGCCTGGGCAAATGTGCAGGGTGTCCTCTTCATCATCACTGAAGAGATGTGTGGTCTGCTCTGCAGGGGGTGTTGATTGTCCCTCTGCAATGTAAAGGGGAGATGCAGGTTAACAGTGTGTTCCATGTATGTTGACGCATTGTAGATGTTTACATTCAGACTGCATGACAATGTACATTGTGACTGTTTTAGTGAAGCTGGCTATTTGATGGGAGACAGTGGACATTTCGACTACATGACGGATGTGTGGTTGTACTCGTACTTTGTCATCTCACAGTGTCATGCAGTGCCAGATGTGATTGGCCAGCTTCTACGCACGAGCGGCACCAGTTGTGTCCTGTCCTGTGGTGTAGGGGTTCCACTTTGCGCCACATTGTCGTCAATGTTGATGTACTGTCATTGCTATGTGTGTTTGCTGCATTGTTGGCGATTCGCCCCTGCAGCTCTGCTTTGGCGGACCCTTATCCCTTTGAGTCGGTGTGCCTTTGACTTGTGTGCTTTTCGGGTGCTGGGATGTTTGCGACTTGGGTCATTTGTGCCCCTGGACAAATGTTGTACTCTTGTGCATTGTTTGTCTGCAGATGTGTTTTTGACGTCATGGGTTGTAGGTGCACGTGGATGTGTCAGAGTGTGACCTGCTCCTTTACGGATGTGGTCCACACTCAGCCACCTCAATGTCGTCTCGTGCACCATGTCATGTATTGTGACTTCAGCCATGCTATCTGTCATGCAGTGTCACTTGCATTGTCAGTGTGGCTCACAGAGCCGCTGCTTTTCTGGATTCAGCACATGTGCATGGGTAGGTTGTGGCATTGGTGATATGGAGGGGGGCCCATTTGTGCACATTGTGGACAGGGGCCTACTTGGTGTTTCTATGTGTGCTGCAGTGTGCCAAGGGTATCAGGGACATGTCCCACGCTCATTGTGGGTGTGCAGTGTGCTGCACATGATTATTCATGTGTGCCATTGTGCCCATCTCCCCCCGTTCCCCCAGGCCGTGGTTGTTACTCACCCTGTTGCTGTTGGGTCAGGTCATATAGAGCTGTATCCAGACCCCCAACTCCTTGCACCGTCTCCACACTGATGACTGTGGCCACCATTTCCTCCATCTCATCCAGCTCCTCCTGTGGCGCAGGACTCCCACCTCCAGTCGCCTTTGCTGCCTTCCTCTTGGCAGCGAGTTTCTGTTTGATTTGGCTGTGCACTTCATGCCAGCGCCTATTGACCTCCTCCATTGACTTCCTCGACACTCCGACTGCATTCACGTTGGTGACAATGGACTGCCATATTTCCGTTTGTGTTGCCAATGACGCAGTGGAGGTGACGTACAGTTGTTGGTAGTGTTCTATCACCTCCGTGATGATGATCCGGTCTTCCTGCGGACTGAACCCCGTCTTCCTCTTCCTCTTCTCCTTGCCCTTCCCTGGAAACGGGGTTCCTGGCTGGTCCTCCGTGGGGCTTGTGGGGTTCGGGTTGTCCTCTGCACTTGGTCCGGGTGCATCCATGGTGCTACGCAGTTTGATTTGGTTTTGGTGTGTTTTTTTGGTTGCTTTTATAGTGCATTTTGCCGCATAACACGTGGGAATTGCAGGCCTGTTGCTGGTTGTGGCTGATTTTTGTATCATGATTTGGGGCATCGCAGGTTTTTTCGCGTTCGTGTTTTGCATTTTTTAGGCGTCGCGTTAATTTTTGGGCGGCCATCCGGCTCGAAAGAGCAGTCGGAACCGGACTTTGGGGGTCCGTGTCGGACCCCCCTGTATGCGTAGCCGCGCGAGTCGCACACAGGGGGGACCCATGGGTCCCTCCTACCTGTGCATGTACGGCGCGATTCGCATCGACGTGTACCCGCTGTAGGGGGCGCCCTTGTTCGCCTCGCACCCATTGAGTCAATGGGAGCCCGCGTATGCGTTGTACGACCGGCTCCCATTGACTTCCTACCGAATCGAGTCCGATAGCGTGCGTCCGCATCGTACTCGTTCGGTAGGGCTGCTAGAGTCCGATTCGGTCGGAAATCTCTCTGGGTCCGGCTCGGTCGGAGTGATTTCCGGCCTGAATCGGAATCGGCCCCAGGGTGTTTAACAGTTCAATATCCAGTAAAAGAAATATAAACAATAACAATACTAGTGCATCCAGGTCATAACTACAGTCTTAGGTGATCTCGAATTGTCCAAATTGTCACATATGTGGAAGAGTGATGCATAGAAGGTAGCGTTAGTCCTGGCGTTTGGCACCAGCAGTGGATGATGTAGGCTGCAATGGCAGCCTGAGAAATACCTAGGGCTCTGGCACGTCCCTTTTTAAAAAGCAAAAAACGTTTTCTCATTTGCTCTGTCGCTAACACAAAACAGTTCTTTTATGCATTCTGGTCTATGTTATTCATCCTATCCAGCTCTTATACAATGTACTGACCTTGCTCGGCAGTATAACTTATCTGTTGAAAATTTACGCCTTGAATCAATAAATAAAAGAAATGACTCTACCTGCTGTCTTGAGGCAACAAAATTGACTGAAAGATTGCTATTTGACACTAACCTGCAATAGCCTTTATTAAAAAAGACAATCATTTTCAAATATTTTGTAATATATGGCGGCATTGGAGAAATGGAATGCTCACCCAGTGTCCTTGTTATGTACCTGCTCTCATTTTAAACAATACCCGTAGACTGAAGGCATTTTCTGACTTGCATGAGGTGGTGGAGTTGACATATGTTGATGGCCTTTGCATTAAAACACGATGAAGGATACGCTTAAGTTTCTTCACTACCGTTTTTCAGTTTATTTGAATTTTGACAGTCAGTTATATCTGTAATAGAGTTTTAAGAAATCCCATTTTCGGAGAAAAAGGAGTACGTTATGAGTAATGAACTGAATTATGGTCACAATCCGATCCGAGTTTGAAGGGCCTAGCTACGCCTTGAAAATAGACACCCTGCAAATAAATGCAGTAAGCTCCGCCGAGCAGGGTACCATTGAATCACCGTGCAAGGCTGAGCCCGGCACCGGAGACAATCAAAGCCCCTCACATCTAAATAACTGCGAACAAACCACGTGACTGGGAAGGATCGGAGTCCGTGCACTTTAATGGTTTTTGCCCGTGAAATAATGAGGTGGGAGCAATGCAAATCCGTTTCAAATCTTTTTTCAGCCATCTTGCATCTTGCACATTCTTACTCTCTGGAACATTAGAGGTTTTATCCAGACAGAGGATTTCACGAGGCCGTGCGTTTCTTGTTCTCAAAGCACTGCAACTGCATGTGACAGGATTTGGGCTCCAGGTGCGGACCACGCAATTGTTTTCTTTGCCTTGGTTTACAATTGCATTCATCGTTGCTTATAATATAAGGGCAAAGACAGACAGGAGACTCCGTGATTCGCTGTCTTGACCCTGTGTCTCTGTTCTGAGCGAAAATGCGAACCAGCCCAAGGAATAAAGGCAGCACTCATCCACTTAGAGTTTTTGCTGGTGAAGGATATTTATGATTGGAACAGTCAGGAGGGTCTGATTGAAATCAGCTTTTTTATTCTACCGACAAACCTTGTGAACCAACTTTCGTTTCTGCACCTGTGGCCAGCTGACTTGGTTCATAGCCTGCGTTACAAGGAACGTCGATACTGATACTTTTGATGGCGTAAGCGCGTATGCAATTGTATAGTACTGCAGCATTTATATAGAGGGGAGAGGATGTGGCGTAAAGGCTAGAACGGCCGATTTGGAAACTGAGGCACGGCGGAGTTTGGGGGTGGGGGGAGGGCTTATGTACAAGAACCCCAGCGCTACTGGAGCATCACTTTTTGACGCTCTGGAGGCGCTGGCCACTCAATGAAAATATATCTATACGGCAATGCAAAGCCACCCTGCGTGACTCTGCATGGCCTCTTAGATATGGAGTAAGGCAAGGCAGTGCAAAGCGCTGCATTGCCTTATCCTGCATCAAGGGCGTTGGGATGGATGTTCCCAGGCAACACACATGGATTTTGACTCCTCCCCCAGATTTACAAAATCACGGAAACCTGGGACAGCGGCAAAACCTTACGCCTCACCAGAGCAGGCATAACCAGGAGAAATCTTTTAATTTCTCCTCGATTTTTACTTTTTCCATGTGTGCTGCATTGTGCAACACACATAGAACGAAGAAAACACCTCCATGGATTGTTTTTGTGCAGGAAGGTGCGCCTTCCTGCACAAAAACAATCCTGCCAACAACGCAGACACCCTTGCACCATGGTGCTGGACTGTTCCCATTGGGTGGAGGGTCAAGACTGATTTTCATATGGCTGGGTTCAAACTGGAACGGCATGGGGAGCAAAACAACGATGGATTTAGGTCCAGATCTCTGTACTGGGGTGAATGTATGACGTGCTGAATTCTGTCCATCAATTGTTTTTTTTGGTCAGGCTGATTTCTGTTCCTGGGGAGGAGCAAAGAGAGTTTTTAATGCTTGCCTTTCCTGCTACACAATTAATTTCCCATGTCGCAATCATTTGCTTTCTTTGTGCGCATGTGCAGTATGCGGCATATATAAACCATGCTGTGGCTCTAATATGTCTGCAAGGATATATATATATATGTCATGTGATCAAGGCCGAAGTCGGCCAAAACGCTTAATGGCGGACTACTCACGTCAATAAACCAGCAAAAGCACCGATTTTGGGTTTGTGTCCGTTTTACCCTAAAGTGGAGGTGTGGAAGCGGATTTTGTGTATATATATATATATATTATATATTTATATATTTATACATATATATATTTATACGTTTATTGACGTGAGCAGTCCGCCATTAAGCGTTTCAACCGACTTCGGCCTTGATCACATTATATATATATATATATATATATTTATCTACTGGCGGTCGCCAGTAGATAGTTATAGTTAGGACCTATTATCCATAGGAAATCCGTAACATTCTATTCCCAATAACTTTGGCGCCATTTGACGAATCATCGCGAAATTTTCACAACTAGTGGGGCGCTCCGGTCCGCTCCTGTCTTGAAAGTTTCGGGGTGATTCATAAAGCGGGGGCCGAGAAAAAAGGGGGGTCCCAAAACGTGTTTTCTCCATGTTAATTCCCATAGGACATTTTAGCCACGGCTACAGCTCGAACTGCTGAAAGGAATTACACCAAATTTGGCAAAAAGGTAGCGCTTGGTTCAGAAAGTGACCTTTTTTTAAATGGTGTAAATCCGTTCAGTAGTTGCGGAGAAATTCAAAAATAAGAGTGAAAAATCAATTTCCCATAGGAAACTTTATGTAAGGTTACAGCAAAATCTGCTGAACGGAATTACACCAAATTTGGCAAAAAGGTAGTGCTTGGTTCAGAAAGCACCCTTTTAAAAATGGTGTAAATCCGCTCAGTAGTTGCTGAGAAAATCCAAAATAAAAGTTTCGATATCTATGGCCGCGGTGGATCCGCGCACCCTCCCGACCACGAGCTGCATGCTAATTGGCTGTCAACACTCCAAACCAGGAAGTGTTGGCAGCCATCTTGTTCTCGGTAGAACCGAGGAACAAGAAAGCAGTAAAACAAGTGCGCAAAACGCAAAAACGTGGCAGGGTAGAAACACCCTGACCCCCTAGGTCTGCTCAGGGGGTCCCACAAGGACCCCCTGGGCAGAAAAAAGCATTTTTTGTTTTTAAAAATCGGTGGGATGCGCTTAGGGTGCGCGGATCCCGCCGATTAAAAAAAAAAAAACAAGAAACAAGTGCGCAAAACGCACAAAGGGGGCAGGGTAGAAACACCCTGACTCCCTAGGTCTGCTCAGCGGGGTCCCACAAGGACCCCTGGGCAGAAAAAAGCAAAAAAAAAAGACCGGCATCGTGCGGAGGCCCTGCCCCTCCCTGCAGCAGTCTGCAACGCGCCCTGGCGCGCTTTAAGAAGGGGAAGTAATTCCCTTGAATACTGGGGGTCCCTGGGGCCAACTAGCCCACCAGGAACCTCCGGTATGCGCCAGGGCTGCGTTGCAGAGAGGTGTACAGAGGCCACACCCCTTTTTACACCTCTCTGCAACGCAGCTCTGTGGTGCTTTTTGGAGGTACATGGTGGGCTAGTTGGACTCCCGAAACTGTTGCATAAACTGAGGGGCACATTTACTATTATTTAACACAACACGATGCAGAATGTAGTACATAGGCAAAGAGGAAGAAATAAAGATATTTCTCCTTGTTATGCCTCTGCCAGGTAGTCTTGTAAATCTGGGTTTTTGTGAAAACTACATTGGTAGATGCATGGGAACACCCACGTTCCACCCTTGTAATGCTTACCTGTTGCAAAGTAATGGGAGACAGCACTACACACTTTGTTATGTTACATTGTATTCACCAAACCACGCAAAGCCACACAAGAAAAAATGATTTTGCATCAGGGCTGCACCACAAAAGTGACACAACCCTGATGCAAATCGGAGTAAATCTGGGTCTGAGTCTTAACATATTCCAGGTGTTCTCTTTAGACGATAATGCAGTGGAGGCCACATGTAGGTACGTTTCAATTTGTGATTACCTAATAGCAAGTGTTTGTGATTCACTATTAGGTAATTGCAAAGACTTATGTTCTAATGTCTTTGACACATTTAGCAATTCCTAATGGGTTCGCAATTAACCTACCGCAATAATATTCATGAGGTAGATTGCAATTTGCGACCCATTGGGAATCGCTAAAAACACAGGGATGGTGGCCTGCTGGGGACAGCAGACCACCATGTCTGTTTTTGCTTTTAAATAAAGTAACTTTTTTTTTGTAAATGCAGCTCATTTTCCTTAAAGAAAAATGTGATGCATTTCAAAAACAAAAATGAAAAGTTTTCTTTTCAATTTTCAAGAGTAGGCAGTGGTCTGTGGGACCATTGCCTGCTCTTAAAAAACGTTTTTGCATACATTCACAAAGGGGAAGGAGTCCCCTGGGGACCCCTTCCCATTTGCGAATGGGTTACCACCAACTTCAAGTTGATTGTAAAATGTGAATGTTTTGCAACCGCATTTCAGTTGCTAAACATTCTTGCATACCACTGCGAGTCGCTATTAGGAAGGGATGCCCTTAACACGCCCTTTCCTTATACCGAATCGGTAACTCATTTTGCAATTCGGTAATAGGTGACCGACATGAAAGAAGCTACATACATGTGACCCCAAACCTCATGAACTGCACATCACTTATTTTGTCCACAGCAAGTGCTTAGGGCACTGGGACATCTTGATATAATGTTATTTTTAGGACATTTTAGGCGCATCAGTGTGGACCAGCATTATGGAAAGGAAACCTCTGCCACCGCTGTAATTCCTCTTAGGCGTAGTAATCTACTATTTTTTACTTTTGCAGTATTACATAGCGCAAACTCGACCTGAAGTTATGGAGTGCTTCACACAAGCACCAGTTGCATTGCAGATGGACACATTCATTTTTGGGCACAGGGAAATTAAGTGATTTGCTCAGAATCACAAGATGTTCAGCCTCAGGCTGAGACTTGAACATGGGACCTCATTTACAAAAATTGACGTAGGGCAGTGCCGCAAGTCTTTTTGCAAAAAAAACAATTGATGGACAGAATGCAGCATAATGTCATACATTCACTGCAGTACAGAGATATGGGCCTAAATCCATCGTTTTTGTTTTTTTGCTCCCCATGTCGTTCCAGTTTGAACCCAGCCATATGCAAATCAGTCTTGACCCTGCGCCCAATGGGAACAGTCCAGCCCGCTCTGCCAGGCCAGGTCCTCCCTGGACTGGAAACAAGCATCCTAGGACCGGTTTCAGGGTATCACCCCTCATCAGCCAGGATCGCTTGACTCCAGTGGCATGGAGAGCACGGGACCCACATCTGGGCATACCCGTCCCACTAGAGGTGACAAATGCAAAAAAAAAGAATTGATGGACAGAATGCAGCACAATGTCATACATTCACCCCAGTACAGAGATCTGGGCATAAATCCATTGTTTTTTTTTGCTCCCCATGTCGTTCCAGTTTGAACCCAGCCATATGCAAATCAGTCTTGACCCTGCGCCAATGGGAACAGCCCAGCCCGCTCTGCCAGGCCAGGTCCTCCCTGGACTTGAAACAAGCATCTTAGGACTGGTCTCGGGGTATCACCCCTCATCAGCCAGGATATCTTGACTCCAGTGGCATGGAGAGCATGGGACCCACGTCTGGGCATACCCGTCCCACTCAGGGTGACAAATGCATAAAAAAACAATTGATGGACAGAATGCAGCACCATGTCATACATTCACCCCAGTACAGAGATCTGGGCCTAAATCCATCATTTATTTGCTCCCCATGCCGTTCCAGTTTGAACCCAGCCATATGCAAATCAGTCTTGACCCTGCTCCCAATGGGAACAGTCCAGCCCGAACTGCCAGGCCAGGTGCTCCCTGGACTGGAAACAAGCATCCTAGGACCGGTTTCGGGGTATCACCCCTCATCAGCCAGGATATCTTGACTCCAGTGGCATGGAGAGCACGGGAACCACGTCTGGGCATACCCGTCCCACTCGGGTGACAAATGCAAAAAAAACAATTTACCAAGCCATGCAAGGCCACTGTGTGTGGCCCTGAGTGGCTTGGTAAATATAGAGTAATGCAAGGCAGAACAAGTAGCTGGCTTGCATTACTCTGCCCCACGATGGTGGTCCTTGGGTGGAGCATGGGTGTTCTCAAGCATCCATCTATGGATTTTGGCCCATCCCCAGATAAACCATGACAGGTAATCCTGGGAATGCGTCATAATACTGCGCTTGCCCGGGAAGGGGGAGGGGGGGGGCAACAAAGATATATATCTTTAGTTCTCCTCATTGTTTCCTATTTGTATATGTGCTGCATTCGGCAGCACACTTAGAAAGAGGACAATGCCTCTGAGGATTGTTTTTGTGCTGGAAGGCGCTCCTTCCTGAATAGAAACACTTCTGTCTAAAACACAGGCAAAATTGCACCATAAAGCAAGGGTGACTGAGTTGGTGCAAGGCAGCACATTGGGCACCAAAGCAAGGAGAGGACAGGAAAAAGCCATATAACATTATCATATGGCACATTCCTGCCCTTTCCCTCTCATACAGCGCAGAAAGACATCTTGCTGCGTTGCATTGTGTGAAAGTATGATAAATCTGGCATGCTATCTTTACAAGATATAGAATGCATTGGTACATCAACCTTCCTCTAACATAAAGCAGAAACACTTGGCATTCCTAAGCAGCTTCTGGGTAACAAATGAAACACATTCAATCTTACCAGTGGCTTCGAAAGAGGCGCCATCATACACGTCAAAACAAACTTAATTGTTCGTCCCATTCTGAAACTAGTCTCTGTGCCTACTTCTTTCTCAAGTTCAAGGCAAGAGTAGGTTTTTGTATTTAGCCATTTATCCTAGTGTCTGCTCTTTGTGAGGGTGGCCAAACTTTCTACCCCTGGCACCAATCCTTTGTATAGACTAGTGCCCAGCACATCTCAGAGGGTCAGCTTACATTAATAAACACTGACAACTGGAGAGCAAAATGCCGCTTGGAACTGGTACTACACTTAAAATGTTGAGGAAAACCAATTGAGTTAAAGTGAATCTTTCTCCAGGTACAGTTCAGTTGCTAAGTAACGAACATCATATAATTTTCTCAGAATTCCTGATGACATGGGGATGACAGATATATCCCACTATATCACAGGAAATGTGCATTTTTCTCTGACAGCCCTCAAGTCAATAAGGAAGAAGTTATGGGAATTAGGTATCTTTGGACAGAGTTCACCACAGGGAGTGGTGCAGGGCAGCCAGCATCTCTATTGTTAAAGTATTTGCAGAGATATTCCCCTTAAAATAATTATGTTTGAAGTAACACCTTGACCTGTCCACACAGGATTGGTTTAGTGAGGTTAGTACAAATAGCCTTTTTTGTTGAATTGAAGAACATGTGAATGGAAACAGTTACCATACCCAAAAAAGAGTGGCCACATTGACCCATGCAGTTTAATAGGAATGAGCTGCGGTGGGGCATTCAAGGGCAAAAGGGAGACAAATACCTAAAAACCCTATATCTAACATGCAATTCACCTTCTTAGGGCTATACATTCATTTGAGCATATCCAATCTTTAGTGCCCTCACCACTCATGTAGTGCACACGATGAAATAAGAAGGCCCAGTCATATCAGGCTACACAGATTTATAAGGGATGAATTCCCCTTCGAGTTCCCTAGCCTCCTGTGCAGGAAGTAATACTTGGTCATTCGGAAAAGCTGACATGACGGCAAGTCAGCATAGGGCATCTATCATATGGACTTTTAATTGTACACACTGCCTTCAAGATGTTCCAGTTACCAGCTGATATGTTATTTTTTGTGACCATAGAGGAACTTATTGATGTTAATCAGATTTAAAGGCAAAAGGGAGTAGACTTAATGCAAGGCATTTGGGATGCCCCTGAAATGTTGCCATCCTGTGACTCTGTGAAGGGAAGCAGTGTGCGGGTGGAGCATGCGTAGGCGTGAGTGGAAAGATTGTTTCAAAAGAGTGCCATACAGAAATGTAACAGAGCATGGCAATGAACTACATGAGACAGATCCAGTTAACATCAATTAGTACTGTGAGGCTTTGGAGAGCACTGAACTTTGTCACTTTTAAAGTCAGAGGGGCAATGCGGTGGTTGAGTAACCTTTATTAAACAATATATGAAAATATCCTGAAAGCCATTTCAGCCACCTTACATCGTGTTATAACCCATCCCTGCGACCAACAGCAGTTTTGTAGTATGCCTTGACATCTGACCTGAATTGAGACCTCAATGCTTCGACTCCTAAAGGGGACATAGGATCCAAAACTGGTACATATAAAACTAAGTGACATAGATGTACCAGTGACATCCACCCTAAATATCCCCATACCTGCATGGATTAGAATAATAAGCATAATGATCCATACAGAACCAAAAAACACAAAAACGCCATGTTTGTCAGGTTCATTGGTGTATTTTGTTTTAATAACAGCTGCCCTGCCCTCAGTGTCATCTTAAGGATTTTGGGGGCCCAGGGAAAGAAATCTTCTGGGTCCCTGTTTGGAACAACTTTGAATTTTATTGGCCTTTATTTTGCTACTCCAAGCCCTATGTTGCCTAATAATATTGAAATATACATTAAGGTTAACATAGAGAGATACACAGAAGTGAACTAGAGAGAAAGTTTATTTCCCCAGGGTGCCCCTTGGGAGGTGGGTGGGCCTGGGCATTTGCCCACTATGCCTATGCCTTAAAACGTCTCTGTCTGCCCCTGTTTGGAGAATTTCATTTCTGATATAGAATTAAAAATGTCAAACTGGAAGCACTTTCTTCAAAATAAAATCCTACTGGACTGTCAGGGATCTGTTAATACCGCAAGAAGGTATTTGCATGGAAAGCGGGGGTAAGGGCTTCTGCCTTGTGAACCGCACACCAGGGGCCATATTTGCCCGTGAGTTGCATCACCGTTGTGAAACGCAATGGGCGTAAGAGCCATGCAACTCATAAGTTATATTTATCAAGCCACATAAAGCCCCTTTGCGTGGTGCTGAGTGGCTTGATAAATCTAGAGGAACGAAATGCAGTGCAAATCGCTGCATTGGGTTACTGTGCCCCAGGGAGGCGTTCCATGGGTAGTGAGTGGGTGTGCCCCGCAACACTCATGGATTTTGGCCCAGACCTAGATTTACCAATACTGGTAGACCTGGGAATGCCTCAAAGTGCTACGCATCCCCATAAAAAGCATAATGAGGAGAAATATGTTTATTTCTCCTTGTTTTTTCATTTTTCTATGTGTTTTGCATTCTGCAGTACACAAATAAAGAGGAAAATGCCCCAAGGGATTGTTGTGAGCAGGAAGGTGACCCTTCCTGCACAAAAAAATTCCGACTTACAACGAGGGCACCCTTGCAACATGGTGCAAGACGCAGGAACCCTTGCAGAATATACCTCGTTATCACACAGTCTTTTTTCCCGCAGGGAATTACAAGGCGGTCATTACAACGAACGCGTTGTAATTCTGCATACCATTACCCCGCAAGTCGTAACAATGACTTGCGGAGGGGGGGCGCTGGATGTTGGAATAGTATAATTTACTATTCCAACTCCAGTCGGTGCGGACAGTAGGGAAGGTGTTGGATTTTAAATCCAACACCTTCTCCCCCCTCCGCAAGTCGTTGTTCCGACTTGTGGAGTAATGGTATGCGGAATTACAACGCGGTCGTTGTAACGACCGCGTTGTAATTCCCTGCGGGGAAAAAGTTTTGTGGTAAACGTTGTTTACCACCCTTGCACAATGGTGCAAGGGTGCCTGCGTTGGTGCTAGGCAGCACATTGTGTGCCAGCGCTTGAAAAAGACAGGAATGTGTCATATTATGTTAAATACGAAACAATCCTGCCCACTCCCTGTCACGCAGTGCAGCGCAGCAAGGTGGCATGCTGCGCTGCTTGACTTTCTAATAAACATGCCCCCAGAATCTTAATAATCCTTTAACTATCAAAATTAGAAGAGACTCTGAAATTCTATGCAATACTTATCATTGTAGTCGCATTTACCTATCCTCACTACCCTGTTAGTGTAAGGTGGCAATTTGTTTGCAGCAAGGTAAAAGAGAAAATCAGTAAAACAGTGCCTAAGACACAGCCTGAAAGGTTGGTAAAAGCTTTAAGGAACAAGGCACCTCTACGAGCTCGCTTCACATGCTCGCATCGTTGCATCCTTTGAAATATAAATAGAACGCCCTGCACAACTTGCCGTGAGTCATAAATCTAAAGCAATGATTAAGACCAAAGGTTCCAGTATTAAAGAATGTTATTAACTTTAGGTCAAATCTTTGCTGGACCACTGAATTCTTGAAGTTGCCTTTGAAGACGAGGATTGATAAATCCTTAAAACCTTGCCCTGCCTGGGCAAAATGCCGTCTTACAGATGTGCCGATTGTTCAGTTCACTATGGGCAATTGCCAGGTATTTACACGGGTATGAAAACCTGTCATGTTTTCAGCACACCTCTAAACTGTTTAGTCAGAAGAGAAATATCACATGGGTAACTTACATTAGCCTTTCTGGGGCTGGGTAACAATCATAGACCTTGGTGGAAAAATGGCAGAAGGCAGGTATTTCCTTTGTAGATTCTTCTTGATCTTGTTTATTTGAGGGCAGGTTTGGACAATGGAAACAAACCTTGTGGCCTAGGCAACGAACCAGTGGAGAATCTGTGGTAAAGTATCTGCAGCACGCTGCAGACCCGGAAGATAGAAAGGTTCTTTTATCACTTCTAGTTGCCAAAGAATTCAACTGAGGTATTTGTCTTAGTGTGGACTGTTGAGGGTTTTGATAAGGTAAAGGGGCAGGGAGTTTGAGAGGTTGGATGAGTGGTGCAATGCTCTGCAAGAGTAGGACTTAATGAGTTATAGTAATCACAAGGATTCTAGCGCCTGATGTACTATATCACTGGTTGCAAAATCTGGTCTCAATTAGTGACCAGTAATTTTGCAACAAGTGTTAGATTTTGTGAGCTGACCTATATACCAATATGTTAGTCCCAAAAGTTTGAATTGAGCGGGTTGCAATTTGACCTACCCCATTAATTCATGAGGTAGGTCGCAAATTGTTACTTATTCTGAATAGCCACATTCACTGGGCTGGTGGCCTGCAAGTGTCAGCACACATCCAAGTTTGTGATTATTTTTACATAAAGTTTTTTTTAATCAGTCAATTTTCCTTAACCCCTTCGATGCTCGTGACGGAACCCAGCCGTCATGAGCCACGGGTGGCCTGTGTGCATGACGGCTGGGTTCCGTCACGACCACGCCCGCGATTGGAATGTCCAGCACCGGGCTGGAATTCCTGCCGCAGACAAGGTGTTAAGAAACACAGGACTGCATTTTAAAAAATGTAGTTTAAAAAATTTTTTCACTGAGAGTTGGCAGTGAGTAAGCAGTGACCACTGCCTATTCTCACTGAAACTTTTTCAGCATTCACAGACGGATTCAAAGGGGACTCTTCCATTTTGTGCAAGGGTTACCATTCTAACTTGGGGGGTTGCAACTTGGTTTGTTATCGTAATTAAGGTTTCAAATTATAGATACATGTCATACCAAATCTCTATTTTGAAGTAACGCCTACAACCCCTGCCATACAAAATGTGATTTGGTATCAAGAAGCTAACCTGTTTTAGGAGTTGGAAAAAATAGCTGCCCACTAAAATGTCTTTAGTACATTGTAAATAATGTTGCTTCTGTAATAAACAGCAATTCAGGGTTTTTGCGAAGATAAAAATGTTTAGTATATGTGGATTGTGTCTGCAAGACTGAAGAGTGTGTCAAATGGCAGTTGAACATTTTATTGGTGTCCTTGTAACTAGACAGGTCCGAACTGGTAATTTCTCCCACCAGGCATTGCCATAGGAGTTGGAGCCTTTGGAGGCCATTTTGTTTGAGGCCCCAGGACCACTGGTGCCTTTGTCATTTTCTATGGCTCCTCAATGGTAACGCAGCAGGCATGGAAGTTTCAGGCGAGCAAGATAAAGGGATAGAGAGAGAGAGAGAGGGAGAGAGAGAGAGAGGGAGAGAGAGAGAGAGAGAGAGTGTGGGACAACGAGAGCAAAAGAGACCTATGGAGATAAGGTCACTTTTGGTTCCCAGCAGATTTTCTGAAACTTTTTCATACAGGTTTTGTGGTAGCTTTGCAAATGTTTAATTTTTAGTTTCCCACGTGTAACACACAAGACTCTTGGAACAGCAAAACATGAAGGTGGACCCCTTCAACCAACCTCCCAGACCTTGTGCTGCATTTAGAGATGGGCAGCCCTAAGCTTCCTGTCTATGGGGCCCCCAAAAGCTCAGTCAACGGAAAGCTTCCTGCAACAGCCGGACAGATTATATGCCATCCAACTAAGTGCATTACACCACCCACCCTATCTAAGGTTGAGTGTGTATGTCCTTTTTTCGGCCCCTCATTGGCAGGTAAAGCTTGGTGGCGATGAACAGAAAAAGCAAATAATGACCCTGGTGTGAATTTCGTATGTTTTCTTTTCTTTTCAGAAACAAACTCCTGCTTTGAAAGTTTGTTTCGAAAAGCAAAAAAAGAGTTTGTTGGATGGCCGTCAAATCTAACAGTGGCTGTTTTTTAGACCTGGCACCAATGGCATTGTTTCCCCCTAACTTTTTGCCTTCAGACCTCCTGTTTTTGCTGACTTCATTTTTGCTGGCCTAAGGACTCTGAACACTTTACCACTGCTAACCAGTGCTAAAGTGCTTATGCTCTCTGCTTAATACATGGTAACACTGGCTTATCCCCAATTGGCATATTTAATTTGCTTACATGTGCCTAGTAAAGTGGTACTACATGCACCTAGGGCCTGTAAATTAAATGCTACTAAAGGGCCTGCA
This sequence comes from Calotriton arnoldi, assembly GCA_963921515.1. NCBI lineage: Eukaryota > Metazoa > Chordata > Amphibia > Caudata > Salamandridae > Calotriton > Calotriton arnoldi. Next base: position 1,175,743 of record CAWUFW010005995.1, on the reverse strand, counting down.
GCACTGATTGTGCCACCAACTTAAGTAGCCCTTGAAACATGTCTTAGGCCTGCCACTGCAGGGCCTGTGTATGCAGTTTTAAACTGCCAATTCAACCTGGCAAAATAAACCTTTTGCCGGGCCCAAGTCTTCCTTTTTAATTCATATAAGTCACCCCTAGGGTAGGCCCTGGACAGCCCTAAGGGCATGGTGCAATGTGTTTAAAAAGTAGGATATGTACTTTTAAATTTTACATATCCTGGTAGTCCAAAACTCCTAAATTTGTTTTTCAGTACTTCAAGCCAGTCTCTCCCATAAGATAACATTGGAGTTGCCTTATTATATTTTAAAACTGTAATTTCTAAATGGGAAGAGATAATCAGATCATGTTTAGTGTCTCTGGAATCACAATTTAAAATCCTAACTGATGGTGAAGTCGGATTTGAAATTGCAATTCTGAAAATGCCACTTTGAGAAAGTGGGCAGTTTTTTGCCTAAGCCATTTGGTGCCTGCAGCCTGTCTCTGGTCACATCACTGGGTGTAGCTGACAGACTTTGTGTATTCCTCCTAGACAGCCACACATAATGGGAGCTTAGGTGTGACTGGATGAGCCGTCACTGATAGGATGAGAGGAAGGAGCTGGGCAGAGCCCCACTTACACTTGAATAGGCTGTGTCCTGTCTCCACATAAATGGCTGCATACCCCCTGTAGTAAGTCTGGAACCAGTACAGGGAAGGCAGAGCATCTGTGCACTTCAAAGACATGCCTCTAGAAGCTTCTCCCCACTTCAAAGGCACAACTGTCTATAAAAGAAAGACCTCAGACACCACTCCTTAGTACACTTTTGGACTCATGGATACTCTGCCAGGAAGAAGGACTGCTGTGTTGCTACAAAGACTGCCAATCTGCTGCTCTAAAGGAACTGTTACCCTGCTGTGCTGACCTGCTGCTTGCTGCCCTCTTGCCTGGTGTTCGAAAATGGCCCTTTCTGCAGGGCCAAACATTTTGCCTTCTCCTCCTACGTTTGCTGAATTTCTTTTTGTTGGACTTAGGACTCTGTGCTAACCAGTGCTAAGGTGCTTGTGCTCATTCTCTTAAACATGGTTTGATTCACATATACCTAATTGGCATATTTAATTTTCTTGTATGTCCCTTGTAAAGTTGTATACCATATACCCAGGGCCTGTAAATGAAATGCTACCAGTGGGCCTGCAGCACTTATTGTGCCACCAACTTAGGTAGAACTTTAAAACATGTCCAAGGCCTGCCATTGCAGCCTGAATGCAGTGTTACACTGCCATGTTGACTTGGCATTTAAAACCCCTTGCCAAGCCTTAACCCTCCCTTTTATTACATATGAGCCACCCCTAAGGTAGGCCATAGGTAGAGCATAGGGCATGATGCTGTTTACTTAAATGGTAGGACATGTACTTTTACGTTTTGCATGTCCTGGTAGTGAAAAACACCCAAATTCGTTTTTCACTACTGTGAGGGCTACTCCTCTCATAGGATAACACTGGGGATTCCTTATTACATTTTTGTAATGATAATTCCTCTTTAATGGCAAAGTTGAATTTATCATTACATTTTGAAAATGCCACTTTTAGAAAGTTGGCATTTTCCTACTCTTAGCCCTGTGTGCCTGTGTTCTGTCTCTGATTGCATGTCTGAGTTGGGTGACAGCTGGGCTTTGTCTATTCCCCCTAGACAGCCACACACAATGGGACCTTAGGTGTGACATGATGGGCGTTGATGGGCCATGCTGGCAGGATGGGAGGGAGGAGCTGGACACAAACTCATACTTACAGCTGAATAGGATGTGTTCTGTCCCCAGACAATGGCTGCATATCCCCTTGTAGTGAGTCTGGAGCCAGGGCAGGAATGGAGGACCTCTGATCACCTCAACGACCCTTCTTTGAAGTCTCCCTCACTTCAAAGGCACCACTCAGTATAAGTACTGGACCTCTGACAACACCACTTTAGTACACTTCTGGACCTGTGGATACTCTGCTAGGAAGAAGGACTGCTGTGCTGCAGAAGGACTGCCACTCTTCTGGACTGCTGCTCTGAAAGAACTGCTTTCTTGCTGTGCTGGTACTCATTTATAGAAACAAGATACTACTGTCACAGAGAGTTTCCATGTATAGACATATCAATGCAAAATTCGAAGTGAGGAACAGTTATTAATCTGTTTGAAAGTTATAGAAATCCTTAACAATTATGTAGGCTGATCCAATTTTTAACAAGTACTCAGTTCAGCCGAGCTGAGCTGATTTATTCCTTTCTTTTTACACAAAACATTGGTATTCACATATATGTCCACAACGGCGTGAAAAGTTTTAATAAGAAAAGTTTTTACTGAAAGCAAGTGATAGATAAATAACCCCAGAAGAAGTGACCATAACTGGTGTTTCAAAAAAGTGACAGTAAAGAGATAAATACAAGAAAATGTTTTTTTAAAAGGTTATTGGTATCTTTGAAGGACGTCTGATGTTCATTTAAGACAATAAAGAAAAGATAACTCAGATGTATTTTTCGGGGGGCTTCGGTTATAGACTGTAATTTCCCTTGGTGTCTACGGCGTTTTGACCCTATTACTAGTTCGAGGGTCTCATCAGGACTGTGAGAACCTGGGGGGCCATAATTAGTAGGAAAGCAAGGGTTTCTTTGTGTTTTCTCTGGGAGAGCTGACCTCCAGGGGACCAATGTCCAGAGGAATCTGTTTTTTATTTTTATACTGAAACTTCTTATCCAGCCACAGGGTCTTAATGGCTCTAAGTACAATGGGCCCTCATATTTTGAGGTTTTGTGATCTTCTGGTCCGAATGGCCTGGAAGCCATTGTACAGGGGGTTAGCAATATCTCCAACCTTTCTTTTGATGAAAGACAGGCCGGTGTCCCGCTAGTATGCTTATTAGAGCGGATTCCAAAAATTCCAGGTCGCAGCTCGAGAATTGTTTATTTGCCCCCAAGTTGCGCAGAACAATGGATAGGAGGAGGCAAACTCCTGATTGGAGATTCGTAAGTGGCTTTCAGCAACTATGTCCACACCTATTTGCTTGCAAGTCCGTATGGGATAATGCTTTCAGAAAATGGTTTGCTTACACTTACACTTCTTCGTAGGCATATTATTAGGCCTTGGAACATTCTGTACAAGGACTTGGTAAACTACTCAAAATGTTGTTGTTTGTTGTTGTCCATTCAACAACAGCTCTTGGAGGGTAGAATCACCAATGACAGCCAGACCAGAGCTCAGGGACAAATGTGTCGGGTTTATTATATAAACTGTACCAAGGCTTTGTTTAGGCAGAAAAGCATTTTGATGGGTTGTCAAGGTCATCCCGTGCCAGAATTCTAGCCCAGCTGAATCCCGTCACTATCCTGAGAAGGACGGTGGCTTGTTCTACACCAAGACTGGCTACCAGATGACACACACTCACAGGTAAATGGGGAGTTCAACCATTCTAAGGTATTCTGGCAGACCCTCAAACCCCATGCTCTATAGAATAGACAGCACTAGGTAGGAGTACAATTATATGTATTCATATAATCAATGCAAATGCACAATAGTTGAATTGTTCATTCTGTTCAGCATTTTTGTAATGCTGGTAACATTGTTTTGCTTCATTCTATTAATCTTTGCAGCATACGTATTTTACACAAGAGTCCAATTGCTTCAAGAAATGTTTGAATTGCCAACTTATTGTGTCTCCCTTTGGGCATGCCTCAATTAACAACAAAAGGGGTTTCCACGATTTCCTTGAGGAATCAAGATTGTTATGTTCTGAGTTTGCAGACACTATCCGGTACCATGTAAGGTTTAGAGGTCCAGATAGTGCACTGTGAGCTAGCCAGTAATTAGGTCAACATATTCTGTGGACTCAGTCCCACATAGTTTTGACGCTATGTTGCCCAAACGCACAGTCTTACTGAAATAGTAGGAACCATACAACATTGCTAGAGTCCTGTGGGATGTCAGCGAGCCTAACTTTTTTTGGTATTTTGAGTCTAGAAGGGCTAGGGGGCGGGATGTCCCTGTCCTAACCCCTTATATAATTTTTTAAAAACATTTTCAGGACACAGCTTCAAAGTTCTTTAGCCCAGTATCGGCAGCCACAACATTTCTGTTCATGTTGCAGCCAACCAATCAGAGCTCTCACTGCAAAAATCCCTATCAGCCAATCAGAATGCTTGCATTTTTTAATTCAAGACCAACTGTCAATATAGCTATAATTTTTTAACCTTAATTTCTCAAAAACCACTGAACTGAGTTACACCAAAAGCACACTTCCTAGGTAAAGATCTAGCTCTCTGGCAAACTTGGCATAATTCCATTCAGCAGTTTTGGCTGTAGCACTGTCTACATTTCCTTATGGAAACTGCACAGGGAATTTGTGACACTCCCCCTTTTTTTGGCCCCTACTTGATGGATCACCCCAACATTTCCATTAAGGAGCTGAGGAGGATGATCTTTTTTTTTTTAAACCTTTCTGTCACAAAAAATGCTTTTCCTATGGAAAGTCTGACCTAACTATAACTACACAGTGGCAAATATATATAAGTATAAACCTATGTACCCAATATATATATATATATATATATATATATATATATATATATATATATCACTGAAAAAAACAGGTTTCAGGGACGTTATAGTTAGTTGGACAATTCACTCGTAGAAAACCAGACAAATTCGGACGTTATAGTAAGTTGAGCTAACTATAACTCGCGCCCCTGCAATGCACTGCTCATGACGTCACATATTACATCATTCATGACATGGTCAGTGACCTCACTGATGACATCACTGATGACATCTCTAATGACATCACTGGTGACATCACTGATGACATCATCCACACGATAATCTGATGCACCTCCTCACACCCTAATATAGCGTTTGATACACCCACTCTAAAATACAAACTACCATTTTCAAAACTATAGACACACAAATACCAGTTACTAAATACCCACTCACTGATTCCTAGGTCTTCACACACATCCACTCATTCACCCACACACTCACTCATACATGCAGTCACTCATCAATACAGCACTACCATATGCACTCATAAAGCTATACAGAGACTCACACATCACCCCTCATCCATAGTTACTCACACACCTAGTCAGTCAAGCAAAGAATCAATCACACTCCCATTTACTCACCTATACAGTTATACACACACCACCTCACTTATTCATACAGATCCTAACACATACTAACAATCACTGATACAAGCACACAATCATCCATACAGCCACTCTCACAATCACTCTCTCTCACATATAGTCATTTATATACTCCAACACTCATATATACTGCCTTTCACATATGTAGTCACTCACACATGTACCAGTGAGACATCCATTCACTCACCTACACACCCATACATATACTCACCCACCCATACAGCCCTTCACAGATGCACTCATGAACCCATAAACCCAGTGAATCACCCACTCACACATCTATGCACACCCCCCACCCACCCACACAGACACTCAGGCACACATACAGATACTCAGACAACCAATCAATAACCCATATAGACACTCATGTAGCAACTCACCAACCCATGCATCTGCTTACACACCAACTAACAGACTGATACAGACAATCACACAGTTCAGTCACTAACCCATGCATTCAGTAAGATACGTTTAATCACTCACTTATACAGTCAGTCATGCCCCTACTAAATCATCCATTCAGACACTCATACACCCACTCATTCTTCAATACAGCTTGGTTTTTATATATATAAAACATATTTAAACTTTACAGAAACACATAGTCACTGGATGATGTCATCAGTGACGTCATCAGTGATGTCATCAGTGATGTCATTAGAGATGTCATCAGTGATGTCATCAGTGATGTCACTGACCATGTCATGAATGATGTAATATGTGATGTCATGAGCAGTGCATTGCGGGGGCGCGAGTTATAGTTAGCTCAACGAACTATAACGTCCGAATTTCTCTGGATTTCTATGAGTGAAATGTCCAACTAACTATAACGTCCCTGAAACCTGTGGTTTTTTCAGTGAATTTCTAAGGTTTTTTAAATGCTAATTTCTAACTATAACGTCTGTAAAACCTATGGTTTTTTCAGTGAATTTCAAAGGTTTTTTAAATGCTAATTTCTAACTATAACGTCCCTGAAACCTATGGTTTTTTACAGTGAATTTATAAGGTTTTTAAAATGCTAATTTCTAACTATAACGTCCCTGAAACCTATGTTTTTTCCAGTGAATTTCAAAGGTTTTTTTAAATGCTAATTTCTAACTATGCCTACAGAGGTAGGACATGTGCAGAAAGAAGAAGTAATGCGCAGAAAGAAGCAAGAGAAATGCATAAAGAACCAACAGAGGTGCAGAAAGAGGCCTTGTTGCAAAGTCATCCTGTGCCCCCAACTTTTTGCTGACGTGTACTGGTGGTAACTGACTCTGCCTAACCAGGCCTAGAGCCAGTGCTATGCTAAAAGACACTTAGGGGTCGATTCCGATTCGGGCCGGAAAAAGCACCGACCGACTCGGAGCCGGAAATTATACCGACCGACACGTACCTGTGGCACCCGACACGCCAAGTACGATGCAAGGCGTGCAAAATCCGACCGACACGTACCAAACCCAAGCCGAATGACCGAGCCGCACAGAAAACAGCAATCCGGTCGGAAAAACACGCAATCCAACCGACCGACACGCACCCGGAACAAATCCGACCGAAACGTACACGCGAACTCCAAACCGCAAAGTACGATGCAAGGCGCGAAAACCACGACCGAGTCGGACGGAGGACAAGCCGCACGACCGACACGCATACAAAACCGAGCCGAAGCAACACAAAACACCGCGACCGACGCGTACGCAGCATAGAAAACTGCACAAACACAGCGTGAACGAAACGGAGAACACCGTACGAGACAAATGCAGGGTCCGACTCGGTCACAAGAACGTTTCCAACATGCACAGACAGTACTAAGGAAAAATCACACAAAAAAGGCCAAACAAGCAATTACAAAGCCAATAAATACTGGGGGTGGGGACAGAGAACAAAGACACACCCACAACTCCACCCATATAAAGGACACAAATCACAACCATGATCCTTTGCAAATGCCATTCCACTGCCAGCACCCAAGAGACAGCAACCACACACCCACAGCTCATCCCTCACACAAGCCACACACCATCAGCACACCAACAAATACCTACCTCACATACACCCAGCAAAACACACACTCACACACCCTCACCTGCACACCAACACACACATCACTCACCATCACCACCCATCACCATGCCCCCCAAGAAGAATCACAAGTTCCTAGATTGTGAATTGGAAGTCATGGTAGACGAGATCCTCAGGGTAGAGCCACAGCTGTTTGGCACACTGGTCCAACAGACCCCCATCTCCCAGAAAACCAATATGTGGGAGAGGATCATCAACAGGGTGAACGCACAATCACCATGTCTGCGCACAAAGAGCGACATCCAGAACAGGTGGTATGACGTGCGCAGGAGGGTACGGGACCTGCTCAAGAAAGAGTACATCATCAGCCAATACACCGGCAGTGGCCCTCCTGCCAAGCCAATATACCTCAGGCCCTGGGGGGAGAAGGTGCGGGCCATCCTTCCGCCAGTGAGCGTATATGGACTAGAGAACATCCCAGAGCAGGTGAGTACACAACAAATGTACACAATATTCTGCCACAAAACACACACACATCACTGTCAAGGGGAGAGTCAAACCATGCACTCATAGCAATTACACAGCAACCAGAACAGAATCATCCCAAAATGTGTATGTCAGTCAGATAAACACAACACATGCCATCAAAAAAGTTACATCCAACTGTGCCATCACATGTACAAACACAACTACAACTACAGCTAGGCAGTGGCACAAATAGAACTAACAAACACATCCAGACATGTAGCCACCACAACAACACCAACACACAGTGAAGACCACTCAAAGGAAGGAATTCTGTGTATGCTGGCCAAGTCAGTGTAGCCAATAGCATCATGGGAGTCGCAGACACACATATTGCCCCCACCACAACTGTCCCATCAACACCACTCCTGAACCATGCTCACATCACAGGGAGTGGAGAAGGACTCACAAGATGGCTGACACTGGCTACTGCTGTGGGGAGCACAAGGCCCTGCTGGCAACTGTGCACCAACAAACAGCAGGACACCACTGACTGACATCCTGAGAGACAACTTCCACTCCCTGCAATGCAAGCACGTTCCATGGTGGGATATCTGGCTGGCTGGGTGGGAAGGAGGACTTGCAGCACTGACCATAGTCACAAGCACCTCCCCTCACACCCCCTCAACACAAACTCCACAGAACCCACCTGGTAGAATGCAATGCCTCCCATCCTAACTCAAGATCCCACAAAGAACCACCACCCTGGGTTATGTTGTGTGAAGCACAGGGACACTCTTGGGACTTTTAGCCAAACAACTGCCAGGACAACACTCCCAGCCATCCTGTCAGCACAGCCAGCCCACCCCACAGGGAAGCAGAGTCAAAAGGAAGGAAGCATGGGCATGCTGGGAAGGGGGTGGAGGCAATAGCATGATGGGAGTCGTAGTCACAGACATTGCTCAGCCTCACAACTGGCCCATCAACACCACCCTGAACCATGCTCACATCACAGGGAGTGGATAAGGACACACAAGATGGCTGACACTGGCTACTGCTGTGGGGAGCACAAGGCCCTGCTGGCAACTGTGCACCAACAAACAGCAGGACACCACTGCCTGACATCCTGAGAGACAACTTCCACTCCCTGCAATGCAAGCACGCTCCATGGTGGGATATCTGGCTGGCTGGGTGGGAAGGAGGACTTGCAGCACTGACCATAGTCACAAGCACCTCCCCTCACACACCCCCTCAACACAAACTCCACAGAACCCACCTGGTAGAATGCAATGCCTCCCATCCTAACTCAAGATCCCACAAAGAACCACCACCCTGGGTTATGTTGTGTGAAGCACAGGGACACTCTTGGGACTTGTAGCCAAACAACTACCAGGACAACACTCCCAGCCATCCTGTCAGCACAGCCAGCCCACCCCACAGGGAAGCAGAGTCAAAAGGAAGGAAGCATGTGCATGCTGGGAAGGGGGTGGAGGCAATAGCATGATGGGAGTCGTAGTCACAGCTCTACATCCCCCACCACATGGCCCAGCAAGCTCACACTCACGCATGCACATCCCACAGAGAGTGGAAAGGCCCATCAAAGATGTCTGACACTGTTGCTGTGTCGTGGGGAGCACAAGGGCATGCTGGGAACTGCACACCAACCAACAGCAGGACACCACTGTCAGCCATCTTGCCATTGCTCACACACCCACACATACTGAACTCCCCACAAAAGCAAGTAAGTTTGGGAATGCTGGCACGTGGGGTGGAGGCAATAGCATGATGGGAGTGGCAGTCACTGATATTGGTCACCCCCACAACTGTCCCATCAACACCACCCTGAACCATGCTCACATCACAGGGAGTGGAGAAGGACTCACAAGATGGCTGACACTGACTACTGCTGTGGGGAGCACAAGGCCCTGCTGGGAACTGCACACCAACCAACAGCAGGACACCACTGTCAGCCATCTTGCCATTGCCCTCACACCAACACACACTGAACTCCCCACAAAAGCAAGTAAGTATGGGAATGCTGGTAAGTGGGGTGGAGGCAATAGCATGATGGGAGTGGCAGTCACTGATATTGGTCACCCCCACAACTGTCCCATCAACACCACCCTGAACCATGCTCACATCACAGGGAGTGGAGAAGGACTCACAAGATGGCTGACACTGGCTACTGCTGTGGGGAGCACAAAGCCCTGCTGGCAACTGTGCACCAACAAACAGCAGGACACCACTGACTGACATCCTGAGAGACAACTTCCACTCCCTGCAATGCAAGTACGTTCCATGGTGGGATATCTGGCTGGCTGGGTGGGAAGGAGGACTTGCAGCACTGACCATAGTCACAAGCACCTCCCCTCACACCCCCTCAACACAAACTCCACAGAACCCACCTGGTAGAATGCAATGCCTCCCATCCTAACTCAAGATCCCACAAAGAACCACCACCCTGGGTTATGTTGTGTGAAGCACAGGGACACTCTTGGGACTTTTAGCCAAACAACTGCCAGGACAACACTCCCAGCCATCCTGTCAGCACAGCCAGCCCACCCCACAGGGAAGCAGAGTCAAAAGGAAGGAAGCATGGGCATGCTGGGAAGGGGGGTGGAGGCAATAGCATGATGGGAGTCGTAGTCACAGACATTGCTCAGCCTCACAACTGTCCCATCAACACCACCCTGAACCGTGTCTCACATCACAGGGAGTGGAGAAGGACTCACAAGATGGCTGACACTGGCTACTGCTGTGGGAGCACAAGGCCCTGCTGGCAACTGTGCACCAACAAACAGCAGGACACCACTGACTGACATCCTGAGAGACAACTTCCACTCCCTGCAATGCAAGCACAGTCCATGGTGGGATAACTGACTGGCTGGGTGGGTGGGAAGGAGGGCCGGCTGTCAACCAAACACAACCAATGCAGACCATGTTCACACCCCAACAAATACATAGAAATGCCCAAATAATGCAGGACAATGTGCCACACCAATATCAACCCCTGACTGTGACGACTTAGGACAATGCAATGTACAGGCCCGCACCCAGAGGCACAGTCACAACTGTCATGTGTGTCAACCATTGATGCCTGCAGAAACATAACATACATTGTGTGTGTCTCCCAAAAACAGGTGATGATGGGGACACAGCAGCAGACGCTGAGGAGTCCCAGTCCCAGGCTCAAGAGGATGCGGAGCTCACTGGTGTCGTACAGCCTCTGCCCTCCTCGGACAAAGAAGACCAACCTGGCACATCCGGTGCAAGTCTACATGCAGCACCAGCAGGACCACCAGCTGCAGCACCAGCAGGACCACCAGCTGCACCCCCTGCACCCACCCCTCCAACGACTGTCAACACAAATACCATCCCTGCCGACATGGACAGAACAAGGATCAACACCAGCACAGGGACCCTGGACCAACCTGGGGCCATGGACACCACCACCACCACCAACCTCCAAGGTGGACCAGGGTCATCTGTGCGTGCCACTGCACGCACTGCACATGTCAGCAGGGGTGGTGGGAGGGGTGGGAGACAGAGGTCGCTGCTTGCAGAGGTTGCTGGTGTACAAGATGACCCACAACTGGTACGCATAGCTGATGCGTACCAGTCCAGCACCGGAGACCTCAGCCAGGTAGTGGGGCTCCTCAGAGACATGAAACAGCAGCAGGCTGCCCATCATGCCCGCTTGGACTCCCACATGTCCCACGTGGAGTCACACATGTCCCGCGTGGACTCACACATGTCCCGCGTGGAGTCCAAGTGGGATGCACTGCATGAGATGACGGCGGTGCACAGGGACATTTTACAATGCCTCCGCCAGATGAACAGCAATGAGTCCACACCTCCCTGTGTGCCAACAACATCTGGTGCTGCCCAAACTGCAACTGCCACAGGAGGAGGATGACTCTGGCGGAGAGTCCCCTGCACCGCAGCAGCCTGTACTTGAGGGGCCCCCCAAGAAGAGGGGTCGTCCGAAGAGGGGCAAGTGAGAGGCCGATGGCCAAGCGCAACTCCCAGGAAGCCTGAACCTGTTCTGGATGTTCACCTTTGTGCACAGACTGTTCACCCTGTTGACGGCAACACTACTCCCACACATTGCTTGGGGAGTACAAGTTGGACCAATGTCTCAGACAACTGTGGCCCCGATACTGGGGATTCTGTCTACCAGGACTTTCAATTCACCTAGGAACTTCTGATTGCAAGATTTATGTACAGCACTACCCATCCTATGCACTATTCACACAAATGTATCACAATAAACACACTAATACACCATACTTGCCTCTGTTGTGATTCCAACGTGGGTGCTGTTATGGGGATGATGAACTGCAAAATTACACTGTGTATGTGAACTGCAACAGCAAGTACAACACAGGCATGTGAGTAAAGGCAACGTGACACATATGAGGGAGACACACCACCAGGGCTACACAACACATACACACCTAGGCCATCTGACTCATTGCCTACACTGATGTTGCCAGGGAAGACGGTGCAATGCACAGACACCACACCCATTCCCAGTTGTAGTCACGTAGCCCACAGGTGCAGTAAGCAAATGGCAGTCAAATGTGTGACCACAGACAACGCACATCACAAAGTGAAGCACAGGTTTATTACACAGTTGCAACATGTCGTAACCACTACAGATGCAAGGTAATCCCACCTGGCAGCGGGCACACAGTCAACAACTGTAGACAGAAGGAAGTCCATGGGTGTGGCGCACATCACCTGTAGGGACACAACAGCTACCAGCCTGGAAGTGCAATCACGTCGTCGGTGGACACAGTTGACCAAACGAATCTGAAAGTACCCTGTGAAGGACAGAAATGACACACAGTCAAAAGCAATGGAGTACAGGACAGAACAGCAAAACTCATGCACAATACATGTTACAAGATACCCACCCAGAACCAAGTTAGCATGTCAACACTGTTGGGGAGTACAGCCCACCTGTAAGCACACATCGCAACACACATCCAGTCAAGTAGCCCATGGACACACTCCAACAGCACCAGAGCATCACCTACACATATCATGCCAACTCACATCATTGACATGACACCTCAGGATACTCACATTCAGCTAAAGAAGTTGGTGATGAGCTGTGTGCGGACATCACCCTCATCATCATCATCATCATCGTCACTGGCATCGTGGTCCAGGCCAGGATCCTCCACAGGTGGCGGATGTTGGTCATTGTCATCCTGGATGAGAGGCAACTCCTTCCGCACTGCCAGGTTGTGGAGCATGCAGCAGACGATGATAATCTTGCACACTTTCGCAGGGGCATATGGGAGGGACCCTCCGGTCTTGTCCAGGCAGCGGAAGCGGCTCTTCAGGAGACCAAATGTCCGCTCAATAACTCTCCTGGTCCGACCATGTGCCTCATTGTAGCGCATCTGGGCTGGTGTCACAGGGTTCCTGAGGGGTGTCAGCAACCACGGCATGTTGGGGTATCCCGAGTCACCTACGGACAGACAAGTGCACATTAGCTGACTTGGAAAAGTGGGCGGAATACTACAGATCAGATCACACACAATGGCACAAAGCCAGTACACACCGACAAGCCAGGCACGCTGGTTCTGCATCTGTGCCATCATCCTGGGGATGCGACTACTCCTCATCACAAAGGCATCGTGTGCTGAACCAGGGAAACGGGCACACACGTGTGTGATGGTCATGTCTGCAAGACACACCAACAGTGCATTGACCGAGTGGTAGTGCTTGCGGTTCCTGTAGGCCTGCTCCTGGGCCTGTGGTGGTACCAAAGCCACATGTGTCCCATCAATGGAGCCAATGACATGTGGCATCCTCCCCAGGGCATAAAAGTCACTCTTCACGTCAGTGAGTCGTCGCAGTCTAGGGAAATAGATGTACCGGTTCAGGAATAGCAACATTGCCGCCAAAACATCACGGAGCACACGGCTCAACATGGTCTGTGACATCCCACCAGCAGTCGCCACAGTATGTTGAAAGGTACCGGTGGCAAAGAAGTGTAGGGCTGCCATCACCTTCACCTTGGGGGTCAGCGCTGTAGGATACGGCCGGCCAGGCTGCAAATGTGGGGCCAACTGCACTGCCAAATCCTCAATCAGCTGCCTGGTGAAGCGGTACCGCCGGATGCTGTCCCGTTCCACCATCGTTGCCAGGTCTGGGAATGGTCGATGGACAGCAGGAGCCCTGCAGTGCAGAGGAGAAGTAAGCAAGATTGTCAGTCAGCCCACATATGCGGCATTGAACACACTCAATATCCCAACATACATCATTATGAGGCACAACTACATGAAGTGTGCAGTTCCGTAAGGACATGTATGGTACATACATGGCCAACATCTGTCAACACGGTCCAACAAGTGGCATCAATTAGTCCCAGGTTGGCCCATTGGATATCATGAGGCCATGTCACAGTTCCCACCTCCTGCTGCCGTGTCACAATCACCCCCCACAGTGACATGTGAGGACAGATGTGCCCCAGGCACCACAGCTCAACGACAGGAACATTCCCAGGGACCCTGTATTGCCACATGGACACTGGCATTACATGGAGTATCATGTATACACCACAGCAAAAAACCATGACCCCCACAGGTAGTGGTCCCACTTGCCACGGCAGGACAGACATGGACGTCTGTGACACACACACGCACAACATCAAAGTCCATGCACACACAACGTGGATGTGGAGACTGTCTCCCATTGTGCACATGAAATCAGAGACATTGTAAACACTACATGCACACAGACTGTGGAGGACCATCACTATTGTGCCACTGGGACACCCTGGCTCAAACATACCGTCCCACATGGGACTCACGGGGTACGTGACATGACATACACATACACCACCGTGAAATGTGACCATGGCACATGCACAGATATGAACAGTTGCACATCACAGTGGTCATGTACACGTAACACCCAGGATCCTGTCCCCATGAACACGTGCACAGCCTGGGGGTGGCTTCCCACAGGTGACACCCACAGGACAACATGTACACCAACATACACACAATAGGAAATGCAGCCTTACATGCCTTATGATAAAGTTTGGACAGGCTGTCGTGATGTAGGTGTGCCCCTCACTCCCTGGGAGCTATCTGTGGCTGGCATATGTCCATCTGAGACAGGCATGCTGACATATGCCAGTCACATGTACAGTGATGCGTTGAACAGCAATGGACCGATCGGTGCCCCCGGCCGGCCCATTGCATTCAATGTGTGTGGGCACGCGTTGTACCCTGTACGCGTTGTACTGCAATGGACCGATCGGTGCCCCCGGCCGGCCCATTGCATTCAATGTGTGCGGGTACGCGTTGTACCCCTGTACGCGTTGTACTGCAATGGACCGATCGGTGCCCCCGGCCGGCCCATTGCATTCAATGTGTGCGGGTACGCGTTGTACCCCTGTACGCGTTGTACTGCAATGGACCGATCGGTGCCCGCGGCCGGCCCATTGCATTCAATGTGTGCGGGTACGCGTTGTACCCCTGTACGCGTTGAACAGCAATGGACCGATCGGTGCCCCGGCCGGCCCATTGCATTCAATGTGTGCGGGTACGCGTTGTACCCCTGTACGCGTTGTACTGCAATGGACCGATCGGTGCCCCCGGCCGGCCCATTGCATTCAATGTGGGTACGCGGTACGCTGCGTTGTACCGCAATGGACCGATCAGTGCGCTCCCATTGACAATAGCTCTTGCCTGGCAACGGACGCGTTTTCGAATTTCGAACGAGTCGGTTGCTGGAAATTCAGTTGGTCACCCACAACAATGTTGCAAAATCATGTATGTCATGAAGTTGAAGATTTGAAGGATGCTGTGGGCGTGTATTGGTGCTGCTATTCCATGGATTGGCCAGATTCAGAAGATGCAAACGACTTGGACCTATCACTTTGGACACAAGGGACAGTATCTGCCTCTCCAGCACATATATATTGCTGGCTGTTCCCCTGAGAGCTCACTTGCCTGCACTACATGCTCCAGGACGACATCTGCCACTGCACTGCTGCTGTCTCTGCCCCTCTGGACCCTGCAATGGCACGTACTGTGGAGAGAGCCCCAGCCTTCAGCCTTGAGGAGAACCAGGCCCTGCTGGACAGCCTACTTCCACAGTACAGCAAGCTGTATGGGACACCAGGGAGCAGGTGAGTGTTCTGTGCACTGCCTTTCTGAATGTGCATATTGTCTGACTAGCAAGGCTGAAAGTCTGCACGCCACTGGCTAGCAGGCTCACTGAGTAGTTGTCACCCCCATAGTGTGTAGTGACATGCACTGGACAGGTATGGTGCAGTGACAGTGCATTTGAACAAGGTTTTACTTCCCATGCAATGATACCATGTAGTGACGTCTGGCAAACTGTCCATGGGCAGCTTTGCACTGCCTGTGTACATCATGTGCCCTGTGATTGAGACATGTATATACAACTGTGTCATGCACGGATATGTTGCATGTGTAGTAATGGCCTTTTCACTTTGTCATCCTGACAGGTTAATGCCCATCGGAAGCAGGAGATCTGGAAGGACATCGTCCGGGCTGTCCGGTCCGTGGGGGTCTACAAGCGCCGGATCCGCAACTGCCAGAAGAGGTGGCAGGACCTTCGGGGCTGGACCCGGAGGATTGCACGGGTCCAGCTGAAGCTGTCGCCTCCTCGCAGGAGGGGCAGAACACGGACCCTGACCCCCACATAAACACCCTCCCTTGCCTCACCTGCAACCCCAAAGACCCAGCGCCTCTTCCTCAGTGACCTCGGCCTCTTCCCCTCCGATCCAGCTGCTCCAGCATCCAGGGGGAAGAGGAAGCCCACCCACACGGAGCAGAGTGCCCCTCGCCCCCGGACACCCTCCCCCAGGCACAGACAGACTGAGGCCCCCACCCGCAAGTCCCCCGGAGTCGTAAGAGCAAGACCCAGCCGCCGCCCTGCAGCTCAGGCACCAGGTCTCCTTCCTCCATCCCTCAGGCCCCCACTCCACAGGTGCCCCCACCACACCCTGCCCCAGGTTCCCCCACCCACAGATATACCATCCCCAAGAGGATCCGGCCTTCTCCCCTGGCACTTGCTCTCCCGGCACCACACCCCCGCTGCGCTTGTCTGTGCCACTGATGTGGTGAGGGTGTCCTCCCCTCTGTCCAGCCCACCTTGCCTGTTCCCCATTCTCCTCCCCTGGTGGTAGGCACTGCAGTGGAGTCCACTACCACCCTGTCTGACTTGGGCACTGCAGTGGCGGACCTGTCCACTCCATCTGCAGGGTCCACTGCAGTCGTGCCGGCACCCACAACATCTGAGTCATGCCCCCCAGTTGTGCCGGCACACACCATGTCAGACACCTCCACTGCAGTTGTCAGTGGCTCTCCAGCACCCACCACCCCTTCCCTGCTTCCTCCTGGTGAGCCCTGATCCTGTCCCTGCGGTGCCTGGCCTGCCCCCGGTTGCCCCTCCTAGTGGATTGTCCCTGGTTTTGTGCAGGCATGCGTAGGGTGACATCTGCCACTGTCACCCTGTTTGGACTTTTGCAATGGACTGGCCATTGGCCTTTGTGTTTTTCTGGACTTTGTTTTCATTCCGCACATATGCTGAATAAAGCAACTTTCTGTTCTCTAGTGCTTATGCTTCTGATGTACATGTTGTTGATGATGCTAACCATGCCCTTGCTGCAGTGATGGTGATATTTGGTCTCATGATAATGAAGTGTTACTGTGCAGGAACCCATGTGGTCCAGGGGAATGTGTCCTATCCTGTGGTGTATCCATGTCATCCATAGCAGCATCTGAGGGTGTCATGTGTTCAGTATTTGGCAATGGGATTTCCTACTTAGATTAGCTATTTCACATCTGTGGCTTCCACCCCTGCACATCTGTTGTGCCTGCCATTGTTCAATTCGTCTACTTCCCTGACCATGTGGCCATCTCCACTGGACATGCAGGTTTGGGCATCAATGGGGAAGGACTCATCTGTGTTGTCAGTGCAACATTGCTATACAAGTGTGTTGGATCTGTGCTGATGATTCCGTTGGCACTTCCATGACCAGGCTGATGTGACGGGAGCCCTCATTTGGTGCTAATTGTTGATTGTGTGACCAAGTGCTCAGCTGACATGATGGGGCCCTACTGAGGCAACATATGGCACAGCTTTCCTCACACAGGAGTGGAGTCCCCTCATGGCAGTGTGTACTCCTGTGACATTGCCTGCGCCCAAGGTGTGTGTTGTATGTGCATGTCTGTGTGTTCACTTCCGTTTAGCTGTGCATGCTGTGATCCCTAGTGTTGTACCTGTTTGTGATGCTAGCTGAGTTGACCTATGTTCCCCCAAAGTCTTCTCCCTGGGTTCTCTGTGATGTGGGTGCATGGCACATTACTGGTCATCAGGGTGTCACCCATAGGTGTGTTTGCTGTCAGGGCTGAGTTTGTGTGCAGACGCAGATGGGTCACAGTCAGGTTTCCCCTTGGCACTTGTTGTTTGCCCCTGTCATGTGATTTCCAGTTTGTGTTATCTTTCAGTGATTGTGACACGTTGTGTGTGTGACTGCTGGCACTCCTCAGGGTCCGGGCTGCAATGTTGGTTGTTGTCTATGTGTGTTCTTTGTGGGTGACCTTGGCTTCTTCATTGGTGTGTGACTGTGGCTGGGATCCCATTGGTTGGTGTGGTATTGCCGTCATGTCCATGTACAGCGTAGTGTGCAGTGTGTCAGACATTCAGGAGTCTTGTTGAGTGGCCATGTGTCATGTGTTTCTGCACCTTGGTTCCCACCCACCACCCTGGAATAGTCATGGGTGCATGTGCAATGTCACCAGTGCATGTGTACTTCACTGCTGCACATTGTTGGAGGTCGAGGGGTGTGGTGTTGAGTGTGTGCAGATGAGAGTTGTTGCCCGGCTAGGCCCCTGCCTCCATGTTGGCCTTGGCTTACTGGCCATGCTGATTGATTTGTGCTTGTGTAGGTGTGATGGTAGTTTGTTGCTCAGGACACATGACTGTGGTTCACAGTGTGAACCACATTTAGCTTTGTCATCACAGTGGGATTGTAATGCAGCCCAGGGTCACCACATTGTGGGGGCCCTGGGGGTGGTGCTGTGGTGTGTCTGTGTCTTGCTGTGTCAGTTGCTGTTCCTACGTGCCTGTGTGACATGTGTGATTTGTGCTCCCTCTCATCTGACAATGCCTGCTTGCCCACATAGGGGATTTGGATCCATGAGTTACCTTTGTGTGGCACTGTATGCACATCTGTATGATTGGTATTCAGGTCTCCTCATGTGTTGTGTGGTTGCCTGGGGACACTGGCACCCCCTCACCTGTTGTGTATGATGTGCAGTGTGGGTCTGCCTGTTTGTGTTTGTGCATCTGCACCACTGCATTGGCATATCTTGGGTGTGCCATTGGCTGTATGTAGTTTGGTGGGTTTCCCCTGCTGTCCCTGGGACTCCTAGGTCATCGGTCAGCACAATGATCATGGTTTGTGTGTCCCATTGCTGCCATGGTATGGTATCTGTTCACCTCACATCTGCAGTACCCACAGGGTATCTGCATTTGTGTGCCCATTGGTGCAAATATGTGGGTCTGCATTCTGATGGTCACTTCTATCATTGTGTCATTGATGAATGTTGACGGTGTCAGCCCCCATGGGTGTTGTTTGTCTGCACATGGCCAAAGGTATGTCTTATTTGCACTGCAGTATTTGGCTCACCCAATTTATGTTGCAATGGGACACATACACTACTTTGCCACTGATGTGTTTTTTGTTCTGTGACCAGGAATCATCCATGCAGTTTGGCAGTTGCACCTCTTTCTTTGTCAACACTTACCTTTTGGTCACTGTGATGATGGGGGTTTAGACCCCATTGCCACAATGTTCAAAATGTGCTTCAGCTATGGACCCCACACTTACATTTTGCTCACTGTGATGATGGGGGTTTAGACCCCATTGCCACAATGTTCAAAATGTGCTTCAGCTATGGACCCCACACTTACATTTTGCTCACTGTGATGATGGGGGTTTAGACCCCATTGCCACAATGTTCAAAATGTGCTTCAGCTATGGACCCCACACTTACATTTTGCTCACTGTGATGATGGTGGTTTAGACCCCATTGCCACAATGTTCAAAATGTGCTTCAGCTATGGACCCCACACTTACATTTTGCTCACTGTGATGATGGGGGTTTAGACCCCATTGCCACAATGTTCAAAATGTGCTTCAGCTATGGACCCCACACTTACATTTTGCTCACTGTGATGATGGGGATTTGGACCCCATTGCCACAATGTTCAAAATGTGCTTCAGCTATGGACCCCACACTTACATTTTGCTCACTGTGATGATGGGGGTTTGGACCCCATTGCCACAATGTTCAAAATGTGCTTCAGCTATGGACCCCACACTTACATTTTGGTCACTGTGATGATGGGGGTTTGGACCCCATTGCCACAATGGTCATGGCCTGCTTGCATTGTGGGTGCCACACACATATATGTGTGGCACATGTGCTAGGGGGTCACATTGTATGTTCAAAGTCATGTTCGGTGTTGTAGGCATTTGACACAGTCTACACACGCTTGTCATGGTGTTGGGGGGATGTCTTTTTCTTGCATTCCCTAGGTTGTGGTGTGCTGGTTGTGTCATGCATTGTCCATCCTATGAGTGGGGGTGGTAGTAGAGGTAGGCATCCAGCCCCCCCTGGCTAAGGGTGGTGGTAGGCATGCAGCCCCCCCTGGCTAAGGGTGGTAGTAGTGGTAGGCATCCAGCCCCCCCTGGCTAAGGGTGGTAGTAGTGGTAGGCATCCAGCCCCCCTGGCTCAGGGTGGTAGTAGTGGTAGGCATCCAGCCCCCCTGGCTAAGGGTGGTGGTGGGCATCCAGCCCCCTGGCTCAGGGTGGTAGTAGTGGTAGGCATCCAGCCCCCTGGCTAAGGGTGGTAGTAGTGGTAGGCATCCAGCCCCCTGGCTAAGGGTGGTAGTAGTGGTAGGCATCCAGCCCCCTGGCTAAGGGTGGTAGTAGTGGTAGGCATCCAGCCCCCTTGGCTAAGGGTGGTGGTGGGCATCCAGCCCCCCCTGGCTAAGGGTGGTGGTGGGCATCCAGCCCCCCCTGGCTAAGGGTGGTAGTAGTGGTAGGCATCCAGCCCCCCTGGCTAAGGGTGGTGGTAGGCATGCAGCCCCCTGGCTAAGGGTGGTAGTAGTGGTAGGCATCCAGCCCCCTGGCTAAGGGTGGTAGTAGTGGTAGGCATCCAGCCCCCTGGCTCAGGGTGGTAGTAGTGGTAGGCATCCAGCCCCCCTGGCTAAGGGTGGTGGTGGGCATCCAGCCCCCCTGGCTCAGGGTGGTAGTAGTGGTAGGCATCCAGCCCCCCTGGCTAAGGGTGGTAGTAGTGGTAGGCATCCAGCCCCCTGGCTAAGGGTGGTAGTAGTGGTAGGCATCCAGCCCCCCTGGCTAAGGGTGGTAGTAGTGGTAGGCATCCAGCCCCCCTTGGCTAAGGGTGGTGGTGGGCATCCAGCCCCCCCTGGCTAAGGGTGGTGGTGGGCATCCAGCCCCCCTGGCTAAGGGTGGTAGTAGTGGTAGGCATCCAGCCCCCCTGGCTCAGGGTGGTAGTAGTGGTAGGCATCCAGCCCCCCTGGCTCAGGGTGGTAGTAGTGGTAGGCATCCAGCCCCCCTGGCTCAGGGTGGTAGTAGTGGTAGGCATCCAGCCCCCTGCCTAAGGGTGGTAGTAGTGGTAGGCATCCAGCCCCCCTGGCTAAGGGTGGTGGTGGGCATCCAGCCCCCCTGGCTAAGGGTGGTAGTAGTGGTAGGCATCCAGCCCCCTGGCTAAGGGTGGTAGTAGTGGTAGGCATCCGGCCCCCTGGCTCAGGGTGGTAGTAGTGGTAGGCATACAGCCCCCCTGGCTCAGGGTGGTAGTAGTGGTAGGCATCCAGCCCCCCTGGCTAAGGGTGGTGGTGGGCATCCAGCCCCCCTGGCTCAGGGTGGTAGTAGTGGTAGGCATCCAGCCCCCCTGGCTCAGGGTGGTAGTAGTGGTAGGCATCCAGCCCCCCTGGCTCAGGGTGGTAGTAGTGGTAGGCATCCAGGCCCCCCTGCCTAAGGGTGGTAGTAGTGGTAGGCATCCAGCCCCCCCTGGCTAAGGGTGGTGGTGGGCATCCAGCCCCCCCTGGCTAAGGGTGGTAGTAGTGGTAGGCATCCAGCCCCCTGGCTAAGGGTGGTAGTAGTGGTAGGCATCCGGCCCCCCCTGGCTCAGGGTGGTAGTAGTGGTAGGCATACAGCCCCCCCTGGCTCATGGTGGTAGTAGTGGTAGGCATCCAGCCCCCCCTGGCTAAGGGTGGTGGTGGGCATCCAGCCCCCCCTGTCTAAGGGTGGTAGTAGTGATAGGCATCCAGCCCCCCTTGGCTAAGGGTGGTGGTGGGCATCCAGCCCCCCCTGGCTAAGGGTGGTGGTGGGCATCCAGCCCCCTGGCTAAGGGTGGTAGTAGTGGTAGGCATCCAGCCCCCTGGCTAAGGGTGGTAGTAGTGGTAGGCATCCAGCCCCCTTGGCTAAGGGTGGTGGTGGGCATCCAGCCCCCTGGCTAAGGGTGGTGGTGGGCATCCAGCCCCCTGGCTAAGGGTGGTAGTAGTGGTAGGCATCCAGCCCCCTGGCTAAGGGTGGTGGTGAGGCATCCAGCCCCCTGGCTCAGGGTGGTAGTAGGCATCAAGCCCCCCTGGCTAAGGGTGGTAGTAGTGGTAGGCATCCAGCCCCCTAGCTCAGGGTGGTAGTAGTGGTAGGCATCCAGCCCCCCTGGCTAAGGGTGGTGGTGGGCATCCAGCCCCCTGGCTCAGGGTGGTAGTAGTGGTAGGCATCCAGCCCCCTGGCTCAGGGTGGTAGTAGTGGTAGGCATCCAGCCCCCTGGCTAAGGGTGGTGGTAGGCATCCAGCCCCCTGGCTAAGGGTGGTAGTAGTGGTAGGCATCCTGCCCCCCTGGGTAGGGGTGGTGGTGCGCATTCAGGCCCCTGTGTGCATATGTGGCATTGGTGATGGGCATCCCGCCCCTATGGTGCTGCTGTTGCTGGTGTAAGTATATTCTGCATCCCTCTGTGTGTGTGTGATGTGTCGTGTACGTGTTGTATGTGTTTTGTGGTTGGTGTCTGACTTACCTTCTGCGCCGTACGCGTCCGTGCCTGTTCCGGTAGTAAATGTAGAATATTGGTATGATCGGGACGAAGGGATTCATGGTTGGTTCGTGTCGTTCGTCCTTCTCGTTGCTTCGCGTCGTCCTCGTCGCTTCGCGTCGTCCTCGTCGCTTCGCCTCGTCCTCGTCGCTGGCGTGTTCGTCTCGTAGCCGTGGATCGTGTTGTGGCGCGAATCGGAGCTTATGTGCGTCTCTCCCGGATGCTTTGACGTGCCGTGCGTAGCGACGGGTTCGGCGCGTACGGGAAGCGCATCGTACTTGTTCGGCCGGACGGAGCTGCATTTTCCCTTCCGTGCGACTCGATTCAGCGTTTCCGGATTCGCCTCGGTCGGGGAACAGGACCTGGTTTGGGTGAGTACGGCTCGGCCAGATTCTGTGCTGTTGTGCGCATCGTACTCACTCGTTCGGTGTGCTGTACGGATCGGTCGGGAAACAGGCTTTCGCATGGCTTTTTTCCCGACCGAATGGTATTGGGTGTGCCTCCGACCGAGATCGGAATCGGCCCCTTAGAATACAATGAAAACACCTACATACACTAGGGTACACTATGGGTTGTGGTACCCCTGTGATTGGCATGACCTCCCCTGTAAGGCCCTAGTACATAATAGGGCAGGGGGATTAAAACTACCTCTAAATCAGAGGTGCAGAAACATGCTTCTTTAACTAGTAGTCGCATTTGCAGAGTGGCGGAGAAAGGGTGCTCGGCCTCTGACCAGCGCTCAGGAATTCTGCTGTGTAGGACTTACAGGAGGTACCAGGAGGGCTTCTTGGCCCCCAAAGTCCCTTAGGAGTAAAGTGGACTTCATCCGCCATCCCGTAGTCTGCCAGGAGGCGCGTTTGCAGAGTGGTGGAGAAAGGGGGCATGCCCTCCGAAGACGTCTTAGCAATCCTACTGTGTGCGACTTACTGGAGGATACAAGAGGGGTACTTGGCACCCAAGGACATCCTTGGGGGCCAACTACCCCTCCTATTACCTCCAGTAAGTACCACACAGCAGGATTGCTAAGTTCTCATAACAGGCCATGGCCCCTTTGCCCACCACTCTGCTAACGCGCTCCCTGGCGCGCTCTTCGATGGGGATTAAAGTTCCCTTCACTGCTTGGGGTCCTTAGGGGCCAACTAGCCCACCAGGTACCTCCAGTAAGCCCCAAACAGTGGGATTGCTGAGAGGTGGACACAGGCCACGCCCCCTTTCTCCACCACTCTGCAAACGCGCCTCCCAGTGTGCTCTTGGTTGGGGGATGAAGTCCCCTTTCCTCATGAGGGTCCCTGGGGGCCAACTAGCCCACCAGGTACCTCCAGTAAGCCCCACACAGCTGGATTGCTGAGAGTGGTCTGAGGCCACGCCCCCTTTTTACACCACTCTGCAAACACGGCTCCTGGCACACTGCTGCTCGGGGGATGAAGTCCACTTGTGTCCTGAGGTCCTCAGGACACAAGAGGACCTAATCGCCCCACCAGCAGTGCGCCAAGAGGCACGTTTGCAGAGTGGTGTAAAAAGGGGCGTGGCCTCGGACTACCTCTCTGCAATCCAGCTGTGTGGCACTTACTGGAAGTACCTGGTGGTTGGCCCCCAGGGACCCTCAGTATTCAAGGGGACTTAATTCCCCAACTTAGAACGCGCCAGGGGGCGTGTTTGCAGGGTGGTGCAGGGAGTGGGCGGGGCCCCTGGCGAGATGCCAGCTTTTTTTAAATTTTGTTTTTGGAAGGGGGGGCTGTGTGGCCCCCCTTCCCTTAATTATTTTTGCCCCCCCACACTAAATATTAGCTACAGCCCTGGGGAGGTGGCGGTCCCCGGGGCTTGGGGGGGCCCGTGAGACCCCCCACCCAATTTTAATAAAGCCCCGGGGGGGCTGTGGGGGCCCCCACACCATAATTTAGAATTGCCCCTGGAACCTGGCCCACCCGGGGGCTTGAAACAAATGAAGCGCGGGAGACCGCGCTTCATTTTTTTAAATAATTTCGGCCAGATTCGCGCACCCAGCGCGAATTCGGCCGAAATTATTTTTAAAAAATGCTTTTTTTGGGCCTGGGGGTCCCTGTAGGACCCCCTGAGCAGGCTTAGGGGGTCAGGGTGTTTCTACCCTGCCCCCTTTTCTTGTTTTTTAACATTTTTTTAACTGTTCTCTTGTGACTCGGTTACCGAGTCACAAGATGGCTGCCAACACTTCCTAGTTTAGAGTGTTGACAGCCAATCAAAATGAAACTCGTGATTGGGAGGGTTCGCGAATCCTCCTCGGTGCTCAGATATCAATATTTTTATTTTTTGAATTTCTTAGCAACTACTCAACGGATTTACACCATTTTAAAAAAGCACGCTTTCTGGACCAAGACTTCCATTTTGCCAAATTTGGTGTAATTCCGTTCAGCAGTTCGGGCTGTAGCCTGTTCCATAATTCCTATAGAAATTAACATGGGGAAAACGTGTTTTGGGACCCCCCTTTTTTCTCAGCCCCCGCTTGACGAATCACCCCGAAACTTTCAAGACAGGAGCTGACTAGAGCGCCCAATTAGTTTTGAAAATTTTGGGGAGATTCGTCAAACGGCTCCAAAGATATTGGCAAATCAAAAAACACTTTTCCTATGGAAACTAAGTCCTAACTATAACTACCTACTCGCGACCTCCAGTAGGTAATATATATATATATATATATCTATATATATATATATATATATATATATATATATATATATATATATATATATATATATTCACTGAAAAAACCATAGGTTTCAGGCCTGTTATAGTTAGGGTTTAGCATTTAAAAAACCTTTGAAATTCACTGAAAAAACCATAGGTTTTAGGGAAAGTTATAGTTAGTTGGACATTGCACTCGTACAAAACCCGTGAAATTCCCCCGTTATAGTTAGTTCAGCTAACTATAACTCGCGCCCGCAATGCACTGCTGATGACGTCACATATTACATCACTCATGACATGGTCAGTGACATCACTGATGACATCACTGATGACATCTCAAATGACATCACTGATGACATCATCCATGTGAGAATTTAATGCATCTTCTCACACCCTAATATAACTTTTGATACACCCACTCTAAATGGGGACCCCCATATTCAAATCGTTAGTGCCCCGGGGAGGTGGCGGTCCCCGGGACGTGTGGGGGGGCTGGAGCCCCCCCACACAGGTTACATTTTTTTTTTAAAAAGAAGCCCCAGGGGGTGGCGGTCCCCGGGGCTTGGGGGGCCTTAGAGGCCCCCCACATTAAATCTAAACCCCCCCACCATGCCCCCGGGACTTGGCCCACCCGGGGGCAAATAAACTATCGAAGCGCGGGAGACCGCGCATCGATTTTTTTCGGCAGGATCCACGCACCCTGAGCGCATTCTGCCGATTTTTTTAAAAAAAAAATGCTTTTTTCTGCCCAGGGGGTCCTTGTGGGACCCCTGAGCAGGCCTAGGGGGTCAGGGTGTTTCTACCCTGCCCCTTTGTGCGTTTTGCGCACTTGTTTCTTTTTTTTTTTCCTCGGCGGGATCCGCGCACCCTAAGCGCATCCCGCCGATTTAAAAAAAAATGCTTTTTCTGCCCAGGGGGTCCTTGTGGGATCCCCTGAGCAGACCTAGGGGGTCAGGGTGTTTCTACCCTGCCCCCTTTTGCGCTTTGTGCACTTGTTTCTGTCCCTCGGTTCTACCGAGGGACAAAATGGCTGCCAACACTTCCTGATTTGGAGTGTTGACAGCCACTTGACAGCCAATTAGCATACAGCTCATCATCGGGAGGGTACGCGGACCCTACTCATCCATAGATATATATGTGACTTTACTTTTGATTTTCTCAGGAACTACTGAACGGATTTACACCATTTAAGCAAAAGGCACGACACTGAACCAAGGGCTACCTCTTTGCCAAATTTGGTGTAATTCCGTTCAGCAGTTCGGGCTGTAGCTGCAACTAAAGGTTTCTATGGAAAAATGAATGGGGAAAACGCGTTTTGGGACCCCCCTTTTTTCTCGGCCCCTGCTTGATGTATCACCCCGAGACTTTCAGGATAGGAGCGGACCGGAGCGCCCCAACAAGTTGGAAACTTTCACGAAGATTCGTCAACCGGCGCCAACGTTATTTCAAATAGAATGTCGCGGATTTCCTATGGATAATAGGTCCTAACTATAACTATCTACTGGCGACCGCCAGTAGATTATATATATATATATATATATATATATATATATATATATATATATATATATCCAAGTACGATGTAAACTCCCGCAACCTCCAGGCGGCGAAGAAGGAGAGACGGACCAACTCGGTGTCTTCAGGCAAGTAGTTTTATTAGACCATGTTTCTCAAACAATGACGCGTTTCGGGCTCGAAAGCCCTTGATCACATGCAGAAAATTAGCCTGAACCTTCATTTTTAAATGCCACTTCCCGGTGAATCCCCGCCTCCCTGTGTTCCGTGTCACATGATCATGTGCATGGAAGAAAGACTATACAATATGCAGTACAATCGCCTCAAAAATTGCGTATAAAACATTGTGTTTCATATTATTAGAACATTGTAACAATTTAGACAGTCATATGGTAAAAAATTGATAAATTGATTTAAATATTTCTGTATAAATACATATATTCCATACAAATAAATAAACCAGTCAACAGCGAAGTGAAGAAATTATATCTGTATAAATACACCCTTTCTAACCAAAGAAAACTGACCATCATCAATAAGACTGAACATTAAAATTGATACTAATATACTGTTATAGTTATTTGTGCATGTAATATTGCAGGATAAATCCTAAAAATAAATAGTTTACGAGGCAATTAGATACTTGCTTTTTTTGTATAGTACATTTACAGAAAGGACCCATTAAAGTGCAAAAAGTGCATAGCAACAAAGGCTAGTCGTGCAACACAGTGCATATTGTGCAAAGATGAAATAATCTAATTAAAATGCAATATAAAGATAAAAATGCATGTATATATATTAATAACAATATAAAATCTTAGTCCGATAAATATTGTTAAAATCATATAAATACTAATGACAAAATCTATCATATTACAAAAATAGTGCAAATATTAAAATTGTGCAGATTGCGGTTTGCGAGGTATCAAAGATTATTTTATAACTTAACTTATTAGCTATGTAATTAGGTGTTTACGTCTATTATACTCTGGAACCCTAATAAAACCTTAGAGATCAGTGGGACTCGGTAAGGAAACTGCATAAGGAATGTTGTGGACAGATATTTATAGAAAATTGTGCATGTCCTCTGTATTATTCAAGCCGTTAGGCCATTTGCTATCGAATTCGAGGATCATTTTGGTTTCCATTTGTCTGAGTTTGCGTTCCCTGTTGCCTCCCCGTCTTGATTTAGCCACTGCTCCTATTACATAATAAGTAAGGCAAGTCACATCATTGTCATGAACTCTTTTAAAATGGCGTGCTACAGGATATGTAGGATCACTATGCAGAATTGCTCGCAGATGTTGTAAAATTCTTACATACACTTGAAGCTTTGTACTACCAATGTAGTGAAGACCGCAAGTGCACGTTAATACATAAACTGCAAATTCGGTCTTGCAATTAAAACTCCCTTTGATAGCTATGTCATTATCACTGAAAGGAGTATGGTAGTAAGTCGTATTGATACCAAACTTGCATGCCCTGCAGCTGGAACATTTTCTAAACCCTGGAACTGGTTTTAACCAACTACTTATCTGTTTATTCTCAGGGCTGCTTGTATCTAGAATGGCACCCATGTTTCTTGCTCTTCTAAAAGTGATAGGTGGAGTAACAGGCAATCTACTATTCAGTACTGGATCAGTGAGCACGATAGGCAAATTCTTTTTAACAATTGACCTAATTTTTCTTTCATCTCTGCTGTAAGTAGTAATTAATCTAGGACCATCCTTGTTTACTACCTCAATAGGAGTGGATGAATCCACTAATACAGCAGGCTCAGTCATAGGATTGTTCTTGAATAGACTTATTCTAGGGCGTGCATTGGCTTTTTTCATAGCCTCATTTAGTATAGTTTCTGAATATCCACATGCTCTCATTCTAATCATAGCTTCCTTAAGGCAGATTTCAAAATCGCTCTCTACACTGCAGATTCTTTTCAGTCTCAAGATTTCGCCGTAAGGAATGCTTGCTATTAGATGCTTGGGGTGAGCACTGCTGGCATGAAGAGTAACATTGCCAGCGGTTGGTTTCCTAAACAAAGTAGTTTCCAATTTGTTGTCTTTAATGTAGATTTTGACATCTAAAAATTCAATACAATCTTTACTGATGTGTGATGTGAAGGTAAGATTCATGGAGTTTATATTCATAGTTTTAATAAAATCTACCGCTTCTTTCTCTTCTCCCTTCCATAAAATAAAGATGTCGTCTATATATCTCAGATAACAAATAACATTATCGTCAAACCTGTTTCTTTGTTCTTGTTTGAGTTGTCTATATAAATCCTTCCCAAATAGGAAAAAATGATGATTGAGGCACCAATCAATGAGATCCAAAATCACTTTGTTATGTTCATAGAATTCCCATGACCTTTTATCCAAAAAGTATTTAACAGCATTTAAGCCTATATTATGATCAATACTGGTATAAAGCGACTCTATGTCACAAGTAATTAATAACATATCATCTGTCCATAATAGTTTACTGATCTTGACAAGAAAGTCGCTGGTATCTTTTACATAGCTTCTCAGGTCTTTTACTATGTCTTGCAAGAAGAAATCAATGTATTGGCCTATATGTTCTCCCATGCTATTTATAGCAGATATAATGGGCCTGCCCGGCACTGGTATTGTTCCTTTATGTATTTTTGGGATTAAATACAACACGGGAAGGACGGAAATTCATTATTCATGAATTTGTACTCTTCTGTAGAGATTAATCCCTCTCGATGCCATTGTGCCAGATGTTTCAAAAGAGACTCTTTAGCTTTGTTATACTCTTTGATTGTAGATTTTTCATAACAACTGGAATCACATAGTTGTCTATTGGCTTCCTCCACATAACACATTTTCGGCCAGATAACCAGATTGCCACCTTTATCTGACTTCTTTATTATAATATCGTTGTTTTCTCCCAATTTTTTCATTAGATTGGCATATTCATTTCTTTTATGATGCATTTTTCTTTTTTTGGCATTTTTTTGAATGTACAGTTTTTTAATTTCTTCAATTACACAGTCATGAAAAACATCCACCGCATCTTTTGGCATTAAAGGAACAAAACATGATTTAGATTTATATGGACTCAGACCCGCCCCTTTCTGTGTCAAATGAATTATATATATCATAAATCCACATCTTTGTACAAATGTTTCAATTAGCTTTGTCGGTTTTATTCACTAGCATTTATACAGTTCAGGATCTGTACTGCTTCTGTCTGTATGTACATTTCTTTTCGAAATAGCTAGCTATCTGTCTGTCTGTCATTCTGTCTGTCTATATATCGATCTAAAAATCCTATACATTCTCTGCCAGTAATATGTTCATTTATTTGAGCTACAATCAGCAGTTTTCCAAATTTACCTGCCTGATGGAAATCCTTAAATAAGGCTGACTGTCCTCTCCGGGGGCCAAGTAGGCCATAGCTTCCGCTGACTTGGTGGGCTGGCATGCTACCTGCCCACCTCCAAATTTCCCTGCTGGTATTTTCATCACCATTTAAGGGGCCGATCTAGTCATATTTATCTTCACCTGGAAAAAAGAGTTCAGGAAGACTGTTTGTCATGATAGTCCTAAACTGGTAGCTCTGCCCACAGTTGTTAACTGTCCAACTGCATTCTATGAACCAGTCCACAATATAAACAGCTCACACCTTGCCCTGTTTGCAAATAAATTGTTCAAACAACAGTAAATCCTCCTCTGTTCTAAATGGACATCTTGGACTGCTGGCTGCAGATCGAGCATAGAACTAGTGTATTTCTGCTGTAATACTGGCCTCATGAAAGCCAGTGAGGAAGTGAAAAAGTTTTACAAAACATTTACCACCTATTAATATAGAAATGTGCCTTAACATTAACATAAAAATGCAGAATAAAATAGACTTAAGGAAAATGTGCCTTTATTAAACATACAAAAGTGAAAATGTTGCTTATTTCTGCAGAACGCTCTTATTTCTATCGTTCTCGCAGTGCTAGGCCTCACTATTCTTTTTTTCTACTCTATGCCTTTAAGAATATAAATGGTTTCACGAAAGATTAATTCATTTTATAACTGAATTGTAGAACCTTACCTCTTTATGAAATGTGCTGTTTCCAGAAGAAAAAAAAAGCTCTTTCCTCATACCACATGATTCCCCGGTATTTAGATTGTTTCCTCTGCCCCATATTCATAATGAACAAGCATATTTAATGAAAGAAGCTGTTTGCTGCAACTTAAAATTCATGATCTATCTAAGACATACCAGATTTAAATGTTTCATTTCATAGAACAGCTTATTGTTACGTGATGAGACACTAAGGGGTATATTCACAAGAATGTGTGATAACTACCGCAAGAGTAGCGTAACGCAACTTTCAATATCGCAGCTTGTCTCGGGAAAATAACCCTGTGTCAATGTGGAATTCACAACAAGGCGGTAGCATGCGATAGTCACCAGATAACGCGTCAAATGTCAGCGTGAAAATCAACGCCATGCCGAAAAAATGCGAAACGCGAACGCGAGAAATCATGCGATGAGGCCAATCACGGTACAAAAAGTAGCGAAAAGCAGCCTCAGGCCTGTAAATCCCATGCGTCTGGCGGGAAATTGCACCATAAAAACCACAGACACAACACACCAGAAACAAGCCAAAGCACGTAGCAACATGGATGCACCCTGACCCAGCGCAAAGGGCAACGCGAACCCCACAACCCCCACAGACCACCAGCAAGGAACAACTGGCTCGGGGAAGGCCTAGGAGAAAAGGGAGAGGAAGACGGGGTGCAGACCGCAGGAAAACAAGACCAAGGCCACGGAGGCGACAGAACACTACCAGCAACTGACCCACAAGCAGACCACCTGGAATGCAGTCGGAGTGCCCAGGAGGCCAAGAGGCGCCGGCAGGACGTGACAAAAACCAGGTACAAACCCGTTGCCAACAGGAAGGCAGCAACGGTGACAGGAGGTGGCAGTCCAGCGCCACAGGAGGAGCTGGAGGAAACCCAGGTCACAGTCATCAGTGTGGAGACAGTGCAAGGTGTAGGGAGAAAGGACACAGCTCGAGAGGACCTGACACAACAACAACAGGGTGAGGATCCAACAGGGACTGGGGGGACGGGGGGTGATGGGCACAATGCCACACATACACAATGAGGTGTAACACACTGCACACCCACAATTACCCAGGGACATGTCCCCCATCCCCGTGGCACACTGCAGCACACACACATAGCAATCACAGCACATACCATGACAATGTGGCACAAAGTGCAACACCCACACTGCAGAACAGGGGACACAACTGGGTCCGCCCAGGCGCAGAAACAGAACAATCACATTGGACAGAGCAGGGAACTGTGAGATGCATATCTACCCCTACAACCCCACATCAGCCATGTAGGCCAAATGTACACTGTCCCAAATCAAATATCCACCACCGCCCAAACAGTCACAATGTACATTGTCACACAGTCTGCATGTCGACTAGAACAAGGCGCCAGCACAATGCCAACATGCACCTCCACTTCACAATGCAGAGGGACAAACAACACCTCCAGCAGGTCAGAACAGACAACCCATCAGTGATGCCAGAGACGAACACCACACCTTCAACACCGACGCCCTACAACAGCCCATGGACATCCCACACAACCCACCACCAGGACCAGGGCAGACAAGCTACTCAGAGGAGAACCCAGCCCCTGCAACAGACCACACAGC
Organism: Calotriton arnoldi; assembly: GCA_963921515.1. Taxonomy (NCBI): domain Eukaryota; kingdom Metazoa; phylum Chordata; class Amphibia; order Caudata; family Salamandridae; genus Calotriton; species Calotriton arnoldi. Next base: position 1,143,099 of record CAWUFW010005995.1, on the reverse strand, counting down.
ATGAAGCACCCGCAATCACGGCTGGCTCACAACACTTCACCCACTTACACATGGCACCACAATGCCAGGTGTCAGAACGCCAAAAGGAGGTTGCCCAACAGGTGCGGGTGTTGCCCAACCCATGGAATGCGAACTAGAACACATACGTGGGTGTCCAATACCATTCAGGGACCACCTACACCCCACAAAGGAGACCCACACATCCATAGAGACACATGCAGATGCACATACCCAGTACAGAACCACGCACAGGGGCACGCACATATCAGTCACACACCCACGTTGGCTCAGCGTACGACGGCACAGTCCACTCCCCTTACGAATTGAGTGGGTGACGACAAAGCTACATGTCCAGGTTCCAGCCCGCTGCCTGCGGTGACATGTCTGCGTCCGCTGTACACAACACAATGTAATGTCGTAGGGCCCAGGGCCCCCATGCATACAACAAGACCACAGGGACACATGCACAGATCATGTTGAACTGGCTACGGGCACGTGCGTCCGGCCCCTTTATTGGCAGGGCCACATGTACAGTGACGCCTGTGCTGGATGTGTGTGGGGTGAGTATAAGCCAGCCCGCATGGAGTGCTTGATGCTGCCAACAACCTGAACAGTGGACACCAGTGTAATGGAAACAGAAAACACCAGCATAACAGAGTCAAATGCAGAGCAACATGGAGGGATCCGGAGTAAGGACAGAGTTCACCCAATATTCAGTCTGGAGGTTCCGTGAGTTGCAGTTCACTGAGGTAGGGGCACTAGAGAAGAGCGCGCTCATGTGAAGAAATTGCTAGGATTGTGTCCCTTCAGGTTAGTCCTGATGCAGATGCAGTGGGGTGTGTTACACCTGCATCAACTTCCTCATCAACGTCCCAGGTCTCCCACACTGCATGAGGTGACATTGCTGCGCAACCTCACAACAGCACAAAACTCAATCAGTAACGGACAATGGCTTGCGGTGCACTGAGTCACTGGCACCTGGAGCGCTGAGCAGGGTATCAGGCCGATGATGGCATCCACGACAGGTCTGAGCAACCCCGTAGGTCTGTCAGGACCACCCTTTAGACTCTGGCAGATGGCGGTTGGAGGTGGTCCTTGTGGTGGTGGCGTGTGCGTCCTGCGGTGATGCGACGTCTGGGCCGGTCAAGACTCGATGCTATGTGTGGGCCCTGGTGGCCCGCAGTTGAGGCCGGAGGATGCGGACAGCGCAGGGCCACAGACACATGGCGTTGATGACCCCAAGACCATCGCTACAGAGGCCATTCAATGTCTCAGAAGAAGGGGTCCCAGGCCTGTGCAGCACAGAGTTAGTGGCCCCAGATGCACTGCGGCCGGCACAGGCACCCAGCCATGGGACGGTGACTTGCAGTGCAGTCAGATGGGCCATGCGACCTGAGCGGGTCCCCATCAATGTCCGAGGTGTATGTTGCGGAGTGTTGCGGGGGACAGTGGAAGGTGTCCTCCAGGTCATGATGCGGAAGGTCTGATGTTATCCGGAAGCAGCAAATGGAGGAGTGGAAAGCGCAAGCCTCGTTTTCACCAACAATTCGGTATCAGCTACATGAGGATGAAAACTAGCCCCTAGTCCATAGACTCAAACGCCACCAATGTGCAACCAGTGAGTGTCCATGAATGTCGGGGAACACACTTAGTGGCACAGGTGCTGTGAGGTGATGCAGTCTGCGATGATGTCGGTACACAGATGTGAACTCCAACATTGCCAAATCAGGACTCTGTGACCTACTGGACCGCAGTGTAGGCCGGAGGCAGCGGTCAGCACGGCCCATTCGCCGAGTGTCGCCGGCATAGGTTGGATGGCCCCACCGGCCTGCGTAGTTCAGGTTCAGTGGCACCACGTGTAGCCGGCTGGCGTTGAACAGGGTTAGTGGCACCACGTGTAGCCGGCTGGTGTTGAACAGGGTTAGTGGCACCACGTGTAGCCGGCTGATGTTGAACAGGGTTAGTGGCACCACGTGTAGCCAGCTGACGTTGAACAGGGTTAGTGGCACCACGTGTAGCCGGCTGACGTTGAACAGGGTTAGTGGCACCACGTCTAGCCGGCTGACATTGAACAGGGTTAGTGGCACCACGTGTAGCCGGCTGACGTTGTACAGGGTTAGTGGCACCACGTGTCGCAAGAAGCCCATATGGAACTATGCCTCACTGATCGGGGGTGGTCTGGTGCTGTGGCCGCTGTCCCGGATTTGGGGTCACTGCCATTCATGACTCAGGACACAGTTTCACATATGGGACCTACTGGTCCGAAGAGTAGGCCGAAGGCGGCAGTGGAGTACGTCAACGAGAAAGGAATAAAGCGGGCCTGTGTCGTGGAGGCCGTGGTGGTCTGAGGTGGCTGCCAAGATTGCAGGCCTCGGGCTTGGAGCTTGCGCCGACACGTGGTGGGCCCTCCTTGACACACGCCGGTGTCGGCAGGTGATCAGTGTGGCCTGGCTGCGCAGGGGCAGGCCTGATGGGTTCGTGGTACAGCGTGCCGGGGTCCGGCAGGCGCACAGCATCGCTGGCAACTCCGCTCACGAGGACGGCGTCGGCCTCGTGGCGGGGTGGGAAGCGCTGCCCTGGCAGAGACGTGGGTCTTTCCGGAAGAGGACCACGCCCAGGCCTACGTGCTTTTTATTCACACCCCTATGCTGGCGTGGCGTACGCCGGGCCATCCCACTCAGGTGACGCTTGGGGGGGGCTTAACAGGCAACATTTCCGCGAGGTCCCCCACTGGCTGGGGTGACATGGTGGTGTCCACTGTCCACTACACTCCATGCACCAGCGGTGTATGTCGCCATGGATAGGGGTGTGTTCTGCATACTGGGGTGTGTCCAGCACATCTCCGCCACCCATGGCTTTGTGTACTTTCCCAATCATGGTTCTACTGCATCATTCACACATGCCTGGTTGCCACCTCTCCCCACATTCGGCTATTATGTGGCTGAGGTGCCATGCCGTTGCTGGCTCATGTTCAGGGCTTGCCCATGTGAACATTGTAAGTTGCTCTGTCGTGTTTTGTGGGTGGGCATGTTGTTGTGCCTGTTGTATGTGATTTCGTGACGTTTGCATTGCCAGAGTTGTGAGTTGCATGGTTGCGGAGTTGAGGTGTGTGGGGTGTTCATTTGGATATTGCCAAGGGGCTGTGCATTTCCCTTGTTGCCATCCTGGGAACACTGGTTGATGATGGACTGTCGGAGGATGAAGGTATCATGCACACTGGCTGTGTGTTTGATGGCAACATTGTTGGGGGTTCCACAGTGTTCTGTTGTTGCCTGCACATTGATGTGAGACGTGTGCTTCCTGTTGCGGTGATTGTGTGCTGTGTCACCAGGGTGCACAGGTAGTACATGTGTGCTGTGTATTGCCCCCAACACGTGCGTGCATCCTGCTTGGGCGTATGGTCCTTGCTTGGTCTCCAGCGGATCCTGCGCATTGTGTTGTACGTATGGGGACTGGGGTACCAGGGTGATGGTGATGTCCAGGACAGGTGTGGGGGACTTGGATGTGGCTGGCTGTGAGACTCCTCCGACTCTGGCGGGTGTTGGATGTGGGTCCCAGGGGCCAACAGGTGCAGCCACGCCATCAGCTTTGTGTGGGGTGGGATGTTGGCTGTCTGCTGTGTTGTTGCCGTAGGCCTGTTAGGCGATGATGGTCAGGATGCGTAGGTTGGTTGTCCCTTTCAGCCTGTAGTGGACGGTGACATTGTCAGATGTTGGGTCTGTGCGGCTGGTACGTTTCCTGGGGTTCCGCTGTCTTTGTCTGCGCTGCGTCTGGTGTGGTCCGGGGGGGGGGTGTTCCGGGTGTGGGTTGGGGTCCTGGGGTGGTGGAGGTGGGTGTTGTGGCCCTCTTGGGTATCCGGGCCGCATGATGGGTGGCTCCATGGCATCTGTTGCCCTCTGGATGTGGCCCTGGGCTGTGCTCCCTTTTGTGGTGCTATATAGGAAAAACCATGGTTCCTGTGGAATAATATACTATGAGGTTATGATACATAAGCACAATCGCGATATAGAGGGTTAGATAATGGCAGAGCGCGAAGGAACCACTAACACACCGATTCAAGTGTAGTATATTTTATGGATTTTTTAAACAATAAAGTTAGGAGTAAACATTATACATCAAAACAACATTTGTGCATAGTGTCCCAAGTGACAAAGGGAACCTAAACCTAAGTGACAACGTGAATATTAAATACAAGGTTTCCACAGTTTGTACAAGTCGACCATTATCAAAATGATTCCATGTGAACAGCAGCTATATACAATGATATGTGCTGGGGAAATGGTTCGCTTCTTCTGTTTGTCAACGGCGTTTCGACCCTCAAAACAATGTGGGGTCTCTTCAGGACTATTGATGAAGGGACATCTAAATGGGATTGAAATAAAAGAGCATAAGGCCCATATACCGGCACAAATGCGAAAAATAGGAAAAATAAAATGAAGGCCGTTGGATAAAAGGTACCTGAATATATGGTTGCGCAGCCTTGTGAAAATGATGTGCCACACGTGAAGGAAAGAGGAAAAGGTTTACTCACATGAGGACCCGTCCGGGTACTGTGATTGTGAGAACAGAAGTAAAGAAGAATATTGCAATTACTGATAATTGGACAATGCGCTTTGTATAATCAATTACAAGTTACACCGAGGGGGGCCCAGGCGAAGCGGGAGAGTTCATCGCCCCAGGTGGATTTAAGTACAGTGCTCTTAATAAAAGGGTTGAAGAAAGGTAGGAGGCGCGGGGGAGCTACGCATGGCCCAGTAAAAACAAAACCGGATAATAAAGGTACTAAACAGCCCCCGGAGGAGAAATCGGGCATAAGTACTATTGGGGAAAATCAAGAAAAAAGTACTGTTATTACTGTAGATGCAGAAGCCAGCTGTTCTCCCTTCCAGCGGTGTGAGGTTAAAGGGAGGACCATTAAAGCAGGAAAGGCTAAAGGCAATCCTTTGGATCTTAAAGTTAGAATCACTCCCTCATTAAGGACATATTTTAAAGTACAACCACCAATATTAGATATTGTGAAGCAGGGTGAGGCCCTCAGAAGGGGATCAGTAGGCCTGCCTGTTTTGAGTTCCAACATGGAAGGGAAGGAGGTTGTTTTTGGTCCCCTGCCTATAGTATCAACTCTAGCCTCAACTCTAACTACCGACAGTAGTTTAACAGGGGCCCCGAGTAAAGGACAGGATACTGAAGGGCAGAAGGATTTGGCATCACTAGGGGTGGAAGCTGGGCATGACGCAGAGGTGGAGGTGGGCAAAGGTCCTAAAGATTATGATACTAGGGGGCCATCAGTGGCTTCTCTTGAGGCTCTTTTCTCCACTCTCTCGGCGGATATCAAAAAGGGGTTTTCTGTTTCAGAAGCCAATCAAGGAGAGATTAGGAATTTTTGCGAGACATTGGAGAAGAAGATCGATCTCCTGAATAATAGAACTGATACCTTGGAGAATACAGTAGGAGAACTGAAAGATGACCTTGGAGCGGCAAAAGCTGACATACTGTCTCTCAAGAAGGAGGAATCGGTTCTTCGAGATAGGCTTGAGATTTTGGAGAACAACTCCCGAAGAAGCAAACCTCCGTATTTTGAATGTCCCGGAGGGAAGGGAGGGGGAGGACCTAAAATCCTATATGATTTCACTTTTAAAAGAATCATTGCAGATGGAAGAGTCAGAAGAAGATTTGAAGAAGGACATACAGAGGATCCACAGAGATCCCTTTAGAAGAAACCCTAATAGAATAAAGCCCAGAAAAATTCTTATTAACTTTCATACCTACTCCCTGAAAGAAAAGATCCTCAATATGGCTTTAAAGGGGAAATCATTGAAGGCCAGTGACTTTTCATTTGAAATACGTTCAGATCTGGCCCGAGCTACCCTTGACAGGCAGTGGGAGTTGGGCAGGAAGCTGGATGACTTTAAGAAGCTTGGGGCTGTGGCTCAACTAAAATTCCCAGCGACTTTGAAAGTAATGCACAATAACAAAATGCATAATATTAGATCGGTGCAAGAGGCAGATGAGTTATTGGGAAGTCTGGGGAAGGGTGAAGTTTAGTAGGTAGGCCTATCTCTGGAGATTGGGCGCTCATCTATGCTAACCATCTAAGTGAACAAACATAGTAGATTTCACTAGTAGGGCTTTTTCAAAATATATTCTTTCCTTTTCTCTCTCCTTTTTGGTTTTCAAAAATAGTATTAGAGGGGTAGTTACAGACCCGCTATATAGGGATCTATATGTAGATACTTAGTTAGTGGGAGTTAAGAGCCGGGCTCAAAATCTCTCCTCTTTCTATTATCTTTTCATTATTATAAAGGGATTGCATGGGTGGCTGCTGGGGAGCAGAAACTGGACTTTACTTGTCCAGGTAAATGAGGGGGGGTTCTCCTGGGAGGGGTTTGTTGGGAGGGGGGGTTGGGTGCACGGGGCGGGGAGTATAGGGGTAAAAAATAAAAAAAAATCCTCATTCACCTTAATGTTTGTTTGTACTGCCTTAGTTGTGTTGCGATTGGTCTGGTGTTGGATCCTTTTGCGATTCATTAGTCTTGTATATCTCGCATGTACCTTTAAACCCCCATGAAGACAATCCAGTTTTTATCCTGGAACGTTAATGGCCTGCGTGTGAAAATCAGAAGGGAAACATTTTTGCAATATATAAAAGACTCTCCCGCGCAGAGTCATTATCCTTCAGGAAACTCATCTTTTGAAGGAAGAGATCTCTGAAGTATTTAAAAAGCAAAAATGGGTGGATCATCTAATCTGCTCTAATCAGAGTGCCAATATAAGGGGTGTTGCCATATTAATCAAAAAACAAGCAAAAGCCCGCATTCTAGATTCTCTGGTTGATCCATGTGGCAGGTGGGTCATTGTGAAGGCGATCATCTTAGGTCATCCACTTACCTTGGTGGGCTATTATGGCCCAAACCAAGATGACCCCTCTTTTCTTAAACCTATTTTTTTGAATCTCCTGGATTATTTAGACCCTGTGATTATGGCTGGTGATTTTAACATTGTCTTGAATCCGAAATTGGATAAGTCAGCAAGTAGTAGTGCTAAGGTGCCCTCTAGATCTAGAATGTACCTCCAATCCATGATGGCATAGACGGGACTCTGTGACATCTGGAGAGATAGATCGGGTTCTCGGCTGGGTGTCTCATACTACAATAGTAGATATGGCCACAAGTCGAGAATCGACTATATTTTGGTTAGTCATAGCTTGCGGGGTAAGATAAAGGATATCGGATATTTAACTCCCCATTTGTCCGACCATTCAGGAGTATGGATGGATCTTGTCCTGGCAGATGGTCAGCAGCCTAGTGGCTGGACGTTTGATCGGACCCTACTTCTTGATGGTGAGGAGATGAAATATTTATCTCAGGAGGTTGAGGGTTTTTGGGTGTCAACGTAGGCTCTGCTGCAACTTCGGTGGTTTGGGATACTTTAAAGGCCTTTTTAAGGGGCATGATCAAGAGCAGGGTCTGTTTTAGGAATAGACAATATAGAGAAGTGGTGGCTTGCAAGGAGACAGAGTTGAAAATAGTAGAGTTGGGTCTGAATAAGGAGACGGACTCTGAGAAACAGCAGGAAGATTTGGTCAAATTAAGAAGATTAAAAGATCAGTTGGATACCATCCTTCAGACTAGGATTGCACAAAGATGGGAGGCGAGTAAGCTTGCCCACTTTGAATATGGAGAAGGTGCAGGCAAGCTCCTGGCATGGATGGTGAAGTCTGATAGGATGCGTAATCTGATTAAACAAATTGACAACACAGGTGGGGCTACTACTCTGTCTACAGACGAGGAGATAGGGGGAGCCTTTTTTGATTTCTTTCAGGATCTGTATCAAGAAGATTGCCCGGTGGATAAAAAGATGGCTATGGAGTGGTTGCATGGGAGTAAGCTTACCCTTTTGAATTTATTTCAGCAGAAGGACCTGGAGCAGGATATCTCTCAGGAAGAGGTGAGAATGGCTATTCTTGCTTGTAAAAGTGGGAAAGCTGCCGGCCCAGATGGGCTGCCAATAGAACTTTATAAATCTTTGGGACAGGTGGCAATTCCCATTTTGGTACAGCTCTTTAACGAGATCTTATCTGAAGGTGTGAGGCCTCCAGTCTCTTGGGGGGAAGCTACCATCACTTTGATCTTGAAACCGGGTAAGAACCCAGCCCGTTGTGGGTCTTACAGGCCCATTTCGCTGCTGAATGCAGATTATAAAATCTTTGCCAGGATTCTGGCGGGTAGGTTGGGCTCGGTTGTTGGAGATATACTCCATACCGATCAGAAAGGTTTCGTTAAGGGTAGGAATTTATCGGATTTGACCTATGATTTTATCGGGGCAATAGATCTGGCCACAACCTACTCGCTCCCCCTTGCTGCAATAACGTTGGATGCCACTAAAGCTTTCGATAGGGTCAACTGGGTGTACTTATCTGCAGTTATGGAGAAATTCAATTTGGGGGAAAAGTTCTGTCGTGCAATCCAGCTGATTTACCAAGATCCGTCAGCTAGGCTTCTGGTAAATGGCAGCTTGACAAGACCCTTTAAGATTACTAGGGGTACTAGGCAGGGCTGCCCTCTTTCTCCCCTCCTCTTTGACCTGTATATTGAGCCTTTTGCCCAGCGGTTAAGAGAGGAGGCTAGCATTTTACCATTTAAATATGGGGCTTGGGAGAGAAAGGTTGCCCTGTATGCCGATGATATTTTGGTCCTTTCCGCAGATCTCGCTAGGACCTTCCCTACGGTTATAAGGTTGGCCAGAGATTTCGGGCAGGTATCCGGTTATGAGGTGAATGCTGAGAAGACTGAGGTCATGACCTGGAATCTGGCGGGGTGTCGGCATCAGACCAAGCGTGATATGAGATATTTGGGGGTTAAAATTGTTCAAGAAATCGACAAGATCTCAGTCATTAACCTGGCAAATGTTTTAAAGGAGTGTAAAAAACTTATGAAGTCCTGGGCACACCTCCCTTTAACCATTCTAGGGAGGATTAATTTGGTGAAAATGGTGGTGCTCCCAAAAATCACCTTCCTTTTTAATACCATTCCACTACACTTTGATAATCGAGATATAGTTAAGTTACAACAGGCTATTAATTCGTTTGTCTGGGCATATGGAGGTACCAGGATTGCCTGGAAGAAATTGAGACGCAGGAGGGAAAAGGGTGGACTTGCACTGCCGGATTTGCAATACTACGCATGGGCCTTTCAATTATCGCATTCCAGGATGCTTTTAAAAACCCCGGACAACACAGGGGTGGGCGCTATGTTTTCTGCAATGATAAAGGGGGCTGGTCTATCTATGGAGGGATTCCTGTTCAAGTTTGGAGAACCAAAATTCTTCAAAAAGATCAAGCTAAAAGTCCTGCAGGGAATGGCTAGAATATGGGCCAGTATTAAAAGGTTGACGGGCCTAAATTACTTCTCAAACCGGGCCCCCTTGTGGGACTCACTTGGCGCACCAGATTGTCTGAAGGACAGGTTAGCCCTTCCACTTAGAGCAGCAGGATTGAAGACGTGGGGAGACCTTGGTCATGAGGGCATGCTTCTCTCCTGGTCATCATTATGCGACAGGGTGGAAGAGGGCTTGTCTAAATTTAAATACATTCAGTTGCAGAGCTGGTTCCAAAACTTGAAAAAACCCATAGGAATAGCTAACACTCTTGAGGAGCAGTTAGTCACAAGACCGATAGGAAGGAAGGAGGTCTCCTTCCTGTACTGGGCTATCGAGAACGCAGTGGATGGAGATTTTAAATTGGCAGAAGAACTGTGGGGGGTCTTATACCAAATGAACAATGGGAACATCTGTGGCAAACATCCTTTAACATCTTGTTTGACATTGTTAAACCAGCCTGGCTTAGGAGGAACCACTTGTTCACGCTTCACAGGGCTTATCTATCTCCGTTAAGGTTGACTAAAATGTCGAAGGGGCCTCCAGTTAGTTGTAAAAAATGTAATATGGAGAGAGCCTCTGATGTGCATATGTTTATGGAGTGCCCGGCCATAGCAGATTTTTGGGAAAGAGTGGGAAACACCATCACAGACATTCTAGCCCTCCCAATTCAAATAAATCTCACCCTGATAATTTTTGGAATATCCAGTGAAATTGTAGGTCATGCTAGATCTTTTCTTTTTATGCTATATTGCTGGCTAGGAGGGAAATATGTAGGAGATGGGTAGAAGTTGTTCCTCCTTTGCACTGTGATTGGCTGTCCTCTTTGCTTTCGACATCTAGGAGAGATCTTTGTAGAATTCAAGGCAAGAAAAAGAGAGCACTATGGGATTTCTTACTAAACTGGTCCAATACTTAGGTTTGGGAGACTTGATAGCCCTCTTCCCTCTTTTTTCTTCTTTTTTTCTTTTTTTCTGTTTGCTTATTTATCAATGTAGATGTATCAATATATATTGATATTGATTTATAAGAAAACTTTGGTCCAATGATTACGCCTTCTTGAAAACTCCTTAGGCTGTGCTGTTGGGCAGTCCCAGTTTTCCCATCCGCTCTTTGCCAACATCAACAGTCTCCAGGGTCATCTGGACCAATTGGGAGAGTGACCTTCCCTTTTATTATGGGGTTAGTGTCATCCGAGCCTGCTGCAGTGCCGGTAGGCGGGGCGTTTTCCTCCTGGTCCCCATCTAATAGCCTACACCTCCTTGGGATAGAGCAACGGTACGGGCGACTCGTATGTTCATTAAGGTCTGAGGTGAATGAGGACCACAAAAAAAAAAAAAAAGTTACACCGAGGTTCTTACCTCAATGTGAGGACAGGCTGTCAATCCAATGGGGTATGTAGGTGGGCCAGAGGGGCTCAATTAGTTTTACGTCACAGCCGTAGCGTTGTAGAATCCCTTTGTGGATTAACAGTGACAATGCACTGAGAGTATTTCTGGAAATTAAAATAATGTAGGGGTCAGATTACTGAATTAAGGGCTGAGCGCAAGGGCTAAGCGGCCTGGATGTGCCAATTCTTACCTCGGTAGAAGAAAGGAAAAGCGGGACAGCGCTCCGCGTGTAGATTCAGAAAAAGCCGCGTCAGTCAGCTTGATCGGGTACAATGACAGAGATCCTCATCCAGAGAGGACTGTTATATACAGGGTTTCCCGCTCTTTTTGCCAAGGGAAACCGGCAGACCTAGCTAGGGAAAACCGCTGCACCGAGCAATACGGTGCTCCGTTTCCGTGATCGGTAAAGAGTGAAAAAAGACCTCAATGGGAGGTGAAGAAATAAAATGTGTGGCACAAGGTGGGGCTGTTGCGCTAATGACAGTGGTAAATACTCTGTTAATAGCTGGGAATTAGGGCACAATACAGGTGATGGGTACTAAATAGGGAAGAGCAGGTAAAATGACATATATACTTTATATATTTACAAAATTCCGAATTTCGCCGGTGTTTATAATATGCAAACACGCATGCTGGGCACTTCATGGAGTGTGAACATTGTATGTGGGCAGACATTTCACAATTGTAATTCTTAGTTAGTGAACACATATTGCATAAGAGTGAATCTAATATATACAGTTCAAGTGTCACAGCGAGAATGAAGTAAATAAAGCTGTTAGAGCAAGCATAGTCGGATGTCAGATGACATACAGGTGTATTCAGGCCACAATTGTTATATCACATGCAGTTGTTTAGCGAAGGGTAGTGACATATCCTCTCCATTCCTCAGCAGAGTTAAGCCCTTCATTTATTGAATTCACCTTATCTATCCAGCGGCATTCCTTCCGTTGGAGTATCTGAATGATGTCACCTCCTCTTTCTGGAAGAGTGGCGATCTCAATTACTTGCCACTTTATTTCATCAGCAGTATGACCTTTTACATTGTAATGAGACACAAGTGGTGTGTTTTCAACTGATCTGCGTATACGGCTGCGATGTTGGCCAATGCGAGCCTTGACCGGTTGCTGTGTTTGTCCAATATAGGGGAGGTCACACGGACACCATATACAATAAACAACTTTCTTTGAATTGCAGTTAGAGAATGATTGTAAATTGTGTTTTACACTACCATGTTCACATGTGTTGGTATTGAACGTGAAATTGCAGGAAACACAATTGCCACATTTGTGGTGTCCTTTCATTTTGGGTAGGCCCCATGCAGTAATCAATGTGTTTGTCCTGTTGGTGAATAAGTCTGTAGATGACCTGACCAGATGATCTTTTATATTTTTTCCTCGTTTGTAGGCAAACAGAGGTGTGTCTATTGTGGGATCAATACTCTGGATAATATTCCAATTTTTGGTGATCAGGTGGCGGACTTGATTGGTGTGTGTGCCAAAGGTGGTGACACATACAATCTTGTTGAGATTAGGTTTCTCTTTTGTCTTGAGAAGTTCTTCCCTGGGGCAGTGCCAGGCGCGTTTGAGAGACTTTTTTACAAGTCTGTTGGGGTACCCTCTCGTGACTAGTTTGGTCCTTAGTATCTCCGCCTCTCGCATGTAGTCTGTTTTAAGGGTGCAATTGCTGCGTATCCTAAGGAATTGGCCGAAGGGCAGTCCATCCCTTAGCGCACGTGGATGTTGGCTTTGGTATGAGAGGAGGGTGTTCTTTTCAGTGGGTTTCCTATGGAGGGAAGTGTATAGTCTCCCTTTATCATGATTGATGGTTAAATCAAGGAATGCGATGGTGGATTTATGTACTGTGGATGTAAATGTGAGATGGGTCTGGATGGTGTTAAGGTACGTAACAAAATTGCCAAAGTCTGTCTCACTTCCTGTCCAAATCAGAAAGATGTCATCTATGTACCGCTTCCAACATTTAATGTTGGAGCGGTACACATTGTCAATGTTGAGAGCAAATGTTTGCTCCACATAGTTCATATAAATATTTGCCAGATTGGTGCAAAAACTGCTCCCAGCAGAGCACTGCTGGTAGTAGTTGCCACCTGATAGAAAGTAATTACTCTGTAGGGCAATCCGTAATAGTGTGATGATGAATGTGGTCGGTACCTGGATGGGTCTAGGTCTGCTTTCTAACAATTGTTCAATGATTGCTATGCTCTCAGTCTGGGGTATGTTGGTGTATAGTGAGCTGATGTCTAATATAGCCAACATGTCAGTTTCCAAATTGTATGGCATCCCATCTACCAGGTTAATCATATACATGGTATCTTTAACAAATGTTTCTTGTAGGGGAACATATTCCTTAATGAAGTAATCTATATAAACCCCAATGTGGTGCTGGCTGCCGTCCGACTTTACACCAGGTCAGAGCAGGTGTAGATTTCCTGGTGCTAACGCGCCTTATCGCCTGTTTTGTGTTTTTATCGCGGATGTGGCTGGTCGTTGTGAATGTTGAGGTGTGCTGTTGTCTCGGCTTTTGTCACGGGAACGCCTACTCTGCATCTCATTAGCGATATTTGGGGGGTCCTCTGTGGTGATGTTTTTTGCGGCTGCTATCGCTGGTAAACTGGTGCTGTGGGCTGTTTGCACCGGCTTGTGAATGGGGGGGTAAATTTATCATGACTTTGGCTGCGATAAAGTGCCATTAATTCGGCGATAGCTCCTTGTGAATATGCCGCTAAGCAGCTAATAAAGTAGGCTTGCAAAAAGGTTCTCATGAGAACCTTCGTAGATGTATCTTACTGTAATAAGTTGTAGCCACATCTGAGTAACTTCATATCGACATGGACGTTTACCATGGGAATCAAGGATGAAGATGACGGACCATGGGAAAATCTTCCTCCATTGAACGTTGATTACATATTCACCGGTTTTTGCAACGTGTTTAGTGGCTTTTCTGTATAATACGTGTTCTTAGCTAAAGAGTCAAGGCATTCCATGTACTCCAACCCTGACATGCTCCTTAGCACTTCATGGTGCTAGCTTGAATTACCATAAGTTATTGCTAGCAGTGATTTTCTTTGATTATTCTTGCTCTAAGTGAGGAGACTCTCCATCCCTCTTTTCCGTTTCTGTTTGGAGGGCTCGGCTGAGTCTCTGGAACTACCCTTTATGGGGAGTTCTATCTTTCTTAGTTAATAAACTTCTTTTCAAGAGGGAACTCTTTACGGATTCTCGATAGGATATGATAGTTCCTTTAGTTTAGAATAGGGAGTAAATTCTGAATGGAACACACTGTTTGTTTCTATGCTTGTTCTAACCAAACTTATTTTCAAAGATTTCTGTAATTGTATCTATTTGACTAATCTGAATAAAAAGAACAAAAATACTAACTAATCTCTTAAAGAGAAAATAAACTTTGGAAACTTCACCAAACCTCTCTTTATTGGCTGGACATCAAATGCAAATAATGATGACTATTTTGTGTTATGATGGATTTAACCCAGATCTTTTGACTGGGGGAGAATGTTTGCATTGTCAGCATTCCGTCCATCATTTGTTTGCTGTAACACTTTTCGCCCTAAGTGGGATGGGTATGCCCAGACGTGGGTCCCTTGCTCACTTTGCCACTGGATTCAAGCTAGCTTGGCTGAAGAAGGGTGACATACCCTGAAACCGGTCCCAGGATGCTTGTTTCCGGTCCAGGGAGGACCTGGCCTGGCAGTTCGGTCTGGACTGTTCCCATGGGGCACAGGGTCAAGACTGATTTGCATATGGCTGGGTCCAAACTGGGGTGCCGTAGTGGGCAAAAGAACGATGGATTTAACCCAGATCTTTTGACTGGGGGAGAATGTTTGCATTGTCAGCATTCTGTCCATCATTTGTTAGCTGTAACACCATTCTAACATGGTGGCACAGATTCATCAACTTAGGAAGGCGTGGAAATTCCAGGTTCTCTAAGCAATTTTTAAGATGACGTTACAAGTGGAAATATTTATATGTTTTCTGCGCACCAGAAAGAATAAAGAAGTGCTGTACATAGTGGGAACTGGGCTCAGATGTTTACTTACCAGCTGGAAAGTCACTGCAAGTACCCTCACTTACCACAAAATTACCTCCAATATGCTAGTACCACAATGGTGCCATAGGTGCCCTTATAAGCCAGGATTTACCTTAGGTATGCCATGGCCTGCAGTAGACTCACAGATCTAACACAGATTCGCATATACAGTCTCACTCACATTCATTCCCTATTCACTCTTTCCAACTCATTCACATGCCTCACTCACGTTTACTCACTTTTACTCACTCATACTCGCTAACTCATTCTGAATTCCCTCACTCGCTCTTATTAACTCACTTATTCTTTCGTTCACACTCCCACACTCACTTCTACTCATTCTCACTCAAACTCACCCTCCTCAATTTCACTCACTGATTCTTACTCATATATATATATATGCTCACTCTTTCACACTCACTGATTCTCACTCACTCCCCCACAGTATGTATGTATGTGATATTTCCATAGGACAAACTTAGTCAAAAGGCAGCAGAGTGCTGTGCAAGGTCAAAGAAAAACATAATGTCAATGAGTGATAGGAGAGGTACCAGGGTAGCGGATGATTAATACAGTGTGAAGTAGTGTTCTTTAAGAAGGTGGAGCTCAACTCTTTCCTAAACTAAAGCAGCGTTGGGATGGTTCTGATGGATATGGGGATTTGTTCCAAATTGTGGGTGCACAGAAAGAGAAAGACTCCCATCTTTTTTTTCATTTTACACTTTTTAGTCTGCAGTCTGTTGGTGTCCTAGCTGTGCATGTGATGAGAACCAGTAGATGAGGTGAGCCTGTCTGCAAGATAAGAAGGGGTGATGTTTGTGATGGCTTGGTAGATAATGCAGATGGTTTTGAAGATGGTGCAAGACACCCAGCGGAGTCAATGGAGTTCCTCAGGCCCTGGATGAGAAATGCTGCAGCATGGAAGAGGCCCTTAAGGGGTGCCAGTGTGGAATGTGGGAGGTCATGGAGCAGAGTACTACCACCATACAGATGATGTCTAGAACATCAGTTGGTACCAGACTGTCTTTGTTTTTTTGGCAATATGTTCCTTGAGGGTGAGGTTCATGTCCTGGGTGAATTCACGTGACTTGGCATTCAACGAAAGGTGAGGTTTGAAGCCATAAATGTTGATGTCATTAAGCCAGGTTTGTATGGTTTCTTGTTCTCTGTCTCACTCACACTCACTCTCCTCAATAACAATACCTACCTACCCACACTCTCACATCCTCATTCCCACCCATACTCATTCCCACTCATTCACTCTTCTCCATGGTGGTAATAGGGAAAGAATTCAGTGCAGGATATTAGAGCGAAAATGGCATGATTTCCATGCTGGAAATGAGAAGACAGACAGAGCAGCAGGGCCAGGATTACAAGGAGAAGACCCGCCGCAAAAGATTTGCCTCTATTAAGGTTGGAAGCAGAGCCCTAGCAGAAGCTGAGACAGGATGTAAGGGTTCCATCCCTTTTGCTCTATGTGGACTCTCGATGGGCACAGTGATGCACTGATTGGCACCCTGATAGCCCGGTTTTGGCAGATATGGTTACTGCCTGAGGCGTACATAACATATTTGCTAAACAATATTGATGGTACCTTTTTTAGAGGAACCTAGTTGAATTGTGTCCTGCACACATGTGCAATCCAGACATCCATTCGCATAGTCTTATTAATCAGCACTTTGCAGATGATCATTTCTCAGGCCTTTTGCCACCCTCTACTTCCTGTCATCAGGAGCCTTGAGAGGCCAAGAGGGCTGACCTGTGCACAGACAGTGTATATGAGAACATTAAGGTCATGCTTTCATGATCAGTGCTAAATAAAATGAATACCAGTGCAACGGTTAAGAGCATTATGTCATGGTTCACTTGGGGCAGGGCACTACCCAAAACCCTGTTGACAAGCTGCCACTGCTATCAAGGGCATTCAATATGTGGATGGCATCTACCTATTCTAAAATATATTTCACACTCTTCGAAACATTCCATGTATTTATCAATATAATTTTTCAATATATTTAATATCTGACTAGTAATTGTTTGGAAGGACAATATTTGCTTATCTATTTTCAACAGTAAAAGCCAAATAATGTATTACTCACTTGAGTTTCTCAACCTTTCTAAATATGCTTTTATTTTTTAGGGCGTATACTCCAGCAGGAGAGAGTCTTCACGCGCTTGCTCAGGTGACATTAGGCATGTCTTATAGGCTATTAATAAAACTACTTTCACAGCTGTACTATTTTGCTGGAGTGTTCTTTCAAGAAACTGCAAAGTGGCAGTAAAGATCCAGGGGTTATTGCTTAGTTGTTTCTGAAGTTACAGGGAACACCCAGGAAGAACACTGTGTAGCAGCTTTTTCCATTTGTTTCACTATTTATATTTGATATTCTTAACTGATCATTCTTGCTTTATTTTCACGACATCTCTTCCTAACTTATGCTCAGTACCTCTCCATTCACACTCCTTTTACTCGTCTCTCTCTTTTTATTTTTTGCTTTCTCCCTGTTTCTAACTGGTGCTCTCACTCTTGCACTCTCTCTTTCTACCTCTCTCACCACCATCCAAGCACAAACACAACCAATCTCTCTCTCTATCTGTTTCTCAAAACACATCTACGCTCTATCATACCCACTTTTTTAACTCTTGGTCTTCCATTTTATTTTCCTTTTACTCTTTTTTCATCATTTTCCATTTATTTGCATGATTCCATAGTCTGGATCACTGTAAAGTAGAACTCCAACCCGGTGCAATATCCCAAACTGTAACACTGGCAGTGGTATGAGTGGTCATAAAACAATTAGCAGCATCACGTTCAGGCTGCAACTTCAGATGCTTGCATTTGGGTAGGTCCTGCGCCCAACCAACTGCAGGTGACCAATTCCTGCTGAGCCCAGCTATGCACAGCAAGGATTCACCGCAGGGCCTGACCTGACTGTGTGGTTTTCCAATTTTTTCTAAATTGTTTGCGGACTCTGTCTTTTGGACACTCCCAAACTTCTGTACCTGTTCCTTGACATTACTACGGTGTTCATAGTTTTTATATGGGTTTAGAAATCCGCAAAGGATGCCTAGTGTGAGAGACTGGGTTGTTCTTTGATTTTAGGGTGTGTGTTTGACCCCTGGTCAAACAACAGCCACAATCCCTTGCAGGGTGAACCACGAAAAGTCCCTAAATTAACCAGTGCTTAACCCTGCATAGCGTGGTACAAAAAGCAGTCAGGCTTAACTTAGAAGCAATGTGTAAAGTATTTATGCAGCACATAAACAGTAATAAAATGAAAACACAACCCTAGAAAATTCCCATACTAAATGAGAAAAATTGAGTACATTTGAATAAATTATTTGACCACAAAACTACAAATATCCTATTAGGAGAACCGGAGTTATGAAGTTTGAACTTTTTTAGTAAAAAAATAGTGCCTAAAGGATTGAACCACCAACAGCGGACATCTATTCGTGCAAGAAAAGTTCAATGATGAAAAATATGGCCGACCGTAATGGAGCACGGTTTGGATAGAAGAAGTCAATGCGTCCCAGTCAGTCCTTACCTTCAGACTTTTTCGAAAAACTGTTCTGAGAAGTCAAAGTTCAGTGGGCAAAGCTGCAGGAGGTGTCCGAGGAGGGAGCATCATGTCAGGGAGCCTCAGGTCAAAGCCACGGTGAAGATTTCTATGTTCGGTCTTAGTCTCTTTTTTAGAAGTCGAAAACCTCCAAGGTAGAAGGCTGTAGCTGAGGACAGTTACAGGGGCTCAGATACCTCTTTGGCAAATGACTGCTGAACAGGATTTGCTGTTGTGGAAAAGAACATAGTGGGAGAAGCCACAATGTCAATCTGACCAGTGATGCACCTCAGGTGGAGAAGCGAGCAGGCTGGTTCCAGTCTCCTCCTGGTTCTCAGAGCAGTTTTTGGCCAGTCCTCAGTTATGGGTTTTGGCCATCTGGGCACCTTTAGCGCCACAACCAAGGGTCCAGGACTGGTGGTAAACCACTTGGAGTTCAGGACTCACTCAGGCAGGTTCCAAGTGGGGGTTCAAGATGGTGGGGCCCTCTTTTGTGTCCCTATAGCTCTGAACAGGAGGCCAGTAAACTAGCCCTTGGGGTCACTCTAATAGTCCTGAGTTCAGGTGAAGATGCAGGGCTAAAAAGCCTGGCTGGCCACTGAGGGTACAAGGCAGGCTCCGGACAGCAAAGCAGTCCTTCCAGGTACAGCAAATCAGCCTTGCAGCATGCACAGCAGGTCACAGTAGCATGCAGTCCTCTGAGAGTCCTTGCACAGGTCCAGGAGTGAACTGAAGAGTTGGTCTGGGGGTCCTATTTTTATACACTGGTGCTCTTCCTCTGGCAGGTGGGAGAAGCTTCTATAAAGGTTCTATGAAGTGCATGGAATTTCCTGACTTCCCTTCCCTGGCTCCAAACTGGCTACAGTGAGACTGGAGATGATAAGTCCTTTGTGTGAAGGCAGGGCATACCCTATTCGGTTACAAGTGGGGCTGTGCTCAGCTCTACCCCCTCATCCTGCCCGCAGATGAGTCATTCAGGCACACCTAATCCCTCTATTGTGTGACTGTCAGGGAGGAATTCACAAAGTCTAACTGTCACCTACACCCAATCATGTGACACAAGACAGGATGCAGGCACAACAGGGTTAAGGACAGAAAAGGTCAACTTTCTAAAAGTGGCATTTTCAAAATTGTAATTTAAAATCTGACTTTGCCATTAAAGAACTATTGGATTTTGCCCTTTTTACAGGGTTATCCCCAAACCTTTTGCTTCTTCCTCCTATTTTTTCCTGACCTGTTGTTGTTGGTTTTAGGACTCTGGGCACTTTACCACTGCTAATCAGTGCTAAAGTGCATATGCTCTCTGTGTAAATTGTGAACATGATTGGTTATCCATGATTGGCATATTTGATTTACTAATAAGCCCCTAGTAAAGTACACTGAGTGTGCCATGGCCTGTAAATCAAATGACACTAGTGGGCCTGCAGCACTGATTGTGCCACCCACATGAGTAGCCCTGAAAAGGTATTTCAGACCTGCCACTGCAGTGTCTGTGCGCAGTTTGTTAACTGCCATGTCGACTTGGCAAGTGCACCCACTTGCCAGGTCCTAACCTTACCTTTTCTTACATGCAAGGCACCCTATGGTAGGCCCAAGGTACCCCCCTGGGCAAGGTGCAGTGTATGTGAAAGGTAGGACATGGCCGAAGCTGCACCTGTCGCCGATGCAAGAACCGATGCATCGAAGGATCGTGGCTGAAGAAACAGATGCAGCACCGCTCAACGCCACTGCATTAATCGACAACGCATCCTGGATTTCCGCGCATCGTACCTGTGTGGTGAGTTTTCCCGACTCATCGCCCGCGGACCACAACTGTCTCGGAATCGACCCATCACTTCCCCCCTACAGACCGAATTCGACGCATCACTTATCCTGCGTGCAGCAGAACTGTTGCATCGCCTCCCCATGGTCTCAGGAACTGACGCATCTCTTTGTTTTTCGACGCTTCCCATCTCTGCGGCTGTTTGGCCCTGTGAATTTTGTCGCAACTACAGGTAATTTGAGAGAAATCTCGCATCAATAGTTTTCTATGGACCAAGTTGTTTGAAACATTTAAAAGTCATATTCTTAATACTTGTATGTGGGATTTTTGTAGTTTGGTCTTGTTCAGTTTAGATAAGGATACTGGTGTGGTGTCCATTTGTGGTGTTATCACTGTATTACTGTGTGTTTTGAGTACAAATATTTTACACATTGCTTTTGGAATGTCTGTCTGCTCGTGCCAAGCTACCCAGGGGGTGAGCAGGCGTTATCTAAAGTGTGTATCCCCCTTACCTTGACTAGAAGCAAGGGTCACTATTTTGACAAAGGTACCTACCTCTGCCAACTAGAGACCCCCATTTCTAACAAGAAGATTTTTTTCTTACAATTTCATAGATATGAGACATGAACTGGATACCTGGTCCTAATCAAAAGTCAGCACTTATCAGATGTAATAAGGCATCCCAATGTTATCCTATGGGACAGGTAAGTCTCACTGTAGGGAAAAACAAATTTATAGAGTTCCTCACTACCAGGACCTGTAAAAGCTAAAAGTACATGTCCAGCTTTTTAATTACAATGCACCTTGCCCTATGGCTTACCTAGGGCCTACCTTAGAGGTAACATATATACAACAAAAGGGGAGTTTAAAGCTTGGCAAGGGGGTTATATTGGCAAGATAAATTGGCAGTTTAAAACTGCATTCAGGCTGCAATGGCAGGCCTGGGACATATTTTACAGTACTACTTAAGTGGGTCGCACAATAAGTGCTGCAGGCCCAATAGTAGCACTTAATTTACAGGCCCTGGGCATATGGTATACCACTCTACAAGGAACTTATAAGTAAATTGAATATGCCAATCAGGTGTAAGCCAATCAAACCATGTATAGGGGAGTGAGCACAAGCACTTTAGCACTGGTTAGCAGTGGTAAACTGAACAGAGTGCTACGGCCAACAAAAATGAATTTCAGCACAAAAATAGAGGTAAGGAAGAAAAATGTTTCAGGGAAGACCACCCTAAGGCTGACAGGTCTAACACCTAGCAAGGGTTCAAGACCCCTTTGCCATAGTTTTGCAGACCCTTGACCTGGGTTTGCTGTCCATGTCTTTCGGCCTGATTCACAAAGGTAAACTTACACGTTTGTGTAAGTTTATGCTTTTTCAGTATTTACAAAACTGCAATTTAATAGTAAGTTTGCGAATGTGGAGACTCGTAGGTGCTAACACTCGCTGTCCTTGGGCTGAGGAGGATGTCTACAGAGGGACTACTATCGGTGTCATAAGAAACCTCATTTGTCTTTACATGCGACCCTTTTTATAATACTATATTCTTTCTGATTTGCAGTTGGTGTCCTTTACACAGCATCTAACTCTACAAGCAACCAATAACAAGTTTAGCATATCAGGTCACAGTAGTAGAATTGAGATATTTGAAGAAAACATCTCCCTGGCAAATAAATATGGTAACGAGCCTGAAACTTTAAGTTTTCGCATCTTGCTTTGTTCCTTGCGTCTTCTGGCAGGTATGTCATATAGAAACCTATTCATTCCATATTGCTTTTTGTCCCTGTATATTTCCAGTCCGGTGAGTGGGATGTTCACACAAAAATCGTCAGCTGCAAAGCGCAAGAGCTCTGTACAAAGAGAAGTAATTAGTCGGAAAGGTGTTGTATAATCCTCCAAAAGCCTTTTCCAGTCGAGAACCAGACGCCATTCAACACCGAGAGAATACTAAGGATGGGTTGAGAACAAACAGCCATTCTGACAAGAATAAAACATTTCTCAGTATCCAGGAACATTTGTGAGTCATGGTCTTCGTGAATACATCTTAACTTAATATGAAACCTCCAATACCTAGCTCTTTCCAGTAGTTATAGAAAAAACTCTGTCATTAACGTCCATAGGGAAGTGTGTAAATTATTATTTTGCTTTTTGAAGGCGAGGAGTGAAAAGGAGTTTGTGAATAGGCAATGGATGATATCAAATGTTCACTTGGAACCTGGAAATCAGTCAAATGTGCTTAAAAGGCAGGTAGCCCCAAAAAAGTGCAGTCTTGCCTACGGTTGCCTTACCTAATGCACTTTACCAATATAATCAGAAACGTATTTACTAGTGCTATGAACACGGGTATCACAAAAATCTGCCCGACCTTGGATTCAGCTGAAATGTTTATGGTACACATCTAGAGAGGCAAAATGGCGCCCCTGAACAACCGAGCTGTGCGTCATCGCACGAGGATATTAGAAAGGATGCTACACAGATTTGCATCAGGTATCTGTTTACAATGGTGTTTTAACAAATATAGGGGCATATTAGCAAGACCCACGTTAAAATTATCGCCGTTTTAGCGGCAGGAAACTGCCGCTAAAACGGCGATAATGGGCTTGCTAATATGCGTTATAGAATTCCAATAGAAGCCCAGGTTAGATGTGCAGGACATCTAACCTGGGCTTCTATTGGAATTCCATAACGCATATTAGCAAGCCCATTATCGCCGCTTTAGCGGCAGTTTCCTGCCGCTAAAGCGGCGATAATTTAACGTGGGTCTTGCTAATATGCCCCGTACTTCCTTTACAAAATAGCTTACTTTGGTGCAGAATTGTGCTGCGCGTAGGCATTTAGACTTAGCTATAAAGTAGTTTCTTGAATCAGAATCTCACTTTCACTTGTTATCTAGATTATTTGGATGACATACGCTGAAGAAATTTTGGGGCATATTATCAAGAACGGCGTTAAAAATTATCGCCGGTTTAGCGGCAGAAAACTGCCGCTAAAGCGGCGATAATGGGCTTGATAATATGCCCTTGAGAATACCAATAGAAGCCCATGTTCACACCAGAACATGGACTTCTATTGGTATTCTCAAGGGCATATTATCAAGCCCATTATCGCCGCTTTAGAGGCAGTTTTCTGCCGCTAAACCGGCGATAATTTTTAACGCCGTTTTGATAATATGCCCCTCAGTTCATGCAAGCTGCAGTAATGGAGCAGTAGTTAAAATAACATAAAATGTTGCAGGGTCATAAGGATGTTTATGCATATTTCACATTGGAGGATACCTATGTGCTGCTAAAACATCTGTAGTAGCGTGTCAATAGCTGATCATTTTGGATGTAACAAACAATGCTTAAAAATGTGTAAGAAAACACAGTGACTAAGCATAGCACCATCAAACTGGCCTTTATCATTGAGTTTAGTACTGAAATCAGTTAATTCATGTTTAGTTAAACGAAGCCCCCAGTCAAAAAAAATCTAATTTCAAAAACTGTATTCGATCTAATTAAAAAATAGACCATAAAAGTACAATAAAATACATAACAATACACTAATAATTTTGAGGGAGGTTAAAACAATACAAATAGTTAAATTTAATTCAGATGAGAGAAATATATATAACTCTCTTCCGGTTTCACCACACTTCAGAATTTGGAACTATTTTGTTGACAAGTTCCAAGTCAAAGACTAGTTACTTTTTCTTTGGCCAGCCTTTCCTTCCAGGTCAAAGGTGTGATGGTGATGATTTGTGGCACTCACCAAAAGATGGTATTTTAAGATTTCTCTAACACCTCGCCATGAATAATATGGTTGTAGGGTGGTAAAATAATTACTACTTGCACTTTCCATCTGTTTGGGTTTGTTATAAATAGAGAGACCTCTAGGATATAAATCCTGCCCATGGCCAGCCTGGGACAGAAAATAGGCCCTGGCACCAAAATAAAAATGCCTACTATTTGCGAAGAAGATAGCTAAAATGTGGCCCGCATTTGTAAATCGAAGCAGGGAAGACAATTGTATGGGTGTTTTGCAAGTAAAGGAGGGTTCCCTGATTAAATATCGATGTAAAAAATATAGTTTACAAAAATATTGTGGTAGAAATATCGAATATAAAAATATCGACTCCCTATACTTAAACAGGTAAGTACAATAATATCGATACAAAAATTACATTTAATATCTAGTTTAACTAAATATAACAAATAAACTTAATAAAATAAAATATAAACACACAAAAATGTGTACAAATACATATATTTACTTAAAAACATTTTAACTATTATCTTTACTTAATTTATAAACTTTTTAAATTATATAAAAATAAATTAATTAACACATTAAACTATTAAAAGAAATATTAAAAATACATTTTGCAACACAATAAATACAACAGTAGAGAAAATGTTGGATAGCAGAGGGGTAAAATTTACTATTCCCACTCCAGTGAGTGCAAAAGCAGGGAAAGTGCTGGATAGTGGAGGGGTAAAAATTACTATTCCCACTCCAGGGAGTGCAAAAGCAGGGAAAGTGTTGGATATCGGAGGGGTAAAATTTACTATTCCCACTCCAGTGAGTGCAAAAGCAGGGAAAGTGCTGGATAGTGGAGGGGTAAAAATTACTATTCCCACTCCAGTGAGTGCAAAAGCAGGGAAAGTGTTGGACAGCGGAGGGGTAAAATTTACTATTCCCACTCCAGTGAGTGCAAAAGCAGGGAAAGTGTTGGTTAGCGGAGGGGTAAAAATTACTATTCCCACTCCAGTGAGTGCAAAAGCTGGAAAAGTGCTGGATAGCGGACGGGTAAAAATGACTATTCCCACTCCAGTGAGTGCAACAGCAGGGAAAGTGTTGGATACCACACCAATAAAAAAATAAACATCAACATTTTTATTACATTTTATTTCCATTATTAACATAATTAATATTGAAATTTAAATATATTATTTAAAAAAAATTAATAAACATTCATTAATTACACATTGTTTAACACTATAATATCCACAACACACATCTAAAATTAATTACACAATTACAATTAATAATTACTAATTAATTAATTCAAATTAATTAACAAATTAATTAATACAAATTAATTAATGCAAATTAATTAACAAATAATTAATAAATCATCAATAAAAAATAACTTACTTCCCACCATTTACACCTATAAAAACCACAACACACACCTAAAATTAATTAAACAATTAACATAATTAATTATTTATTAATTAAAAATAATTAACAACTAATTATCAAACAATTATTAATACATTAATTTACACATTTATAACTCTATAACATCACAATTATACAATTATGAGTAAATATAAATTATTAAATACATTTCATATAATTAAATTACTTCCCACCCTATTCCCCTATAAACCCACAACCCGCTACGGAACTAAAACGCAAAATTCAAGTTAAAAAACAATATTAACTGCTAAAGTTTTAACACATATAATAAAAATACAAACAATTCTCTTATGAAATACTAAAATACATAACATTAATAATGAATCGATATTTTTAACAACTATATTTTTGTAAACGATATTTAACACTTCGATATTTTTGCAATCGATATTAATTACCTAACAATCGATATTCTTTACCACGATATTTTTTACATCGATATTTCTTACCCACGATATTTTTCCCTCGATATTTCTGTAGGTCGATATTTATACATCGATATTCTTGCTCTGTACCGTAAAGGAGACTGCATGCATCTGTGCTCGCTTCTGGTAATGCTTGTGATAATATCAGGGAAATCAAGAGTAAAATTTAGCCTACTGGACCACAAACAAGCCCACAAAAAGACAAAAAAAGACCCACACACTATCCTGTCAGACCAGCCCTCTGGGCACTGCCAGATTGCCCTATAGGCCAGTCTGACGATGACCATAATAGAGATACATCTTCTTTAACTTCCCTTTTTTGTCTGCATAATCAAAACAGCATGTCCTTCTACCCTCATGTAGAATATGCATCTTGATCCAATGGTCCAAGTGCTGGACTGCTCAGTGACCGTGTACTTTCTAAGAAGTCTTCAAAGGTGAACTACCTCGAAACAAGGGTGAGCCTGTCAAAATGTCTTCTACAATGACCGAACTAGCTCGAAGCAAGGGTGAGCATGTCAAAACGTATCCTACGACTGAACTACCTTGAAACAAGGGTGACCCTGTCAAAACGTATCCTACAATGACTAAATTACCTCGAAACAAGGGTGAGCCTTTCAAAACTGAAACAAGGGTGAGCATGACAAAATTTCTCCTACAATGACCGAATTAGCTCGAAAAAAGGGTGAGCATGTCAACACTTCTACAGCTCTTGAGACCTTAGGAACAGCTACCCGCCAGTGTCTACCACGTTGTTCTTTGGGAGCACGGGTACTAGACCTCCTCCTTTTCTAAATAGCTCCCGGTCCCAATTCTTTTTGTGTAAAGAAAACACTTCTACAGCGACTGAACTACCTCGAAACAGGGGTGAACCTGTCAACGTTTCTCCTACAATGACTGGATCTTTCTACTCTTTTGTAAGGACTCAAAATATGATTCATAACTTTGAAGTGATATATTGGCAGGCTATATTTCCTGTAGGTAATTTTTTAGGTCAAACAGGTCAAAAGAAAATGGCAGCTTTGGTGGACTTGCAAAGTGAGTGATGATGCAGAGGTTTTGTTTATTCACACTGTTGAAGTTGCTTCACTGGTGGTCTGCACTTGCTGAGGGACTGAGAGCAAAATACCTTAAACCAAAGGTCATACTAGCAATGTTAGTAACACACAC
Source organism: Calotriton arnoldi (assembly GCA_963921515.1). Classification (NCBI taxonomy): domain Eukaryota; kingdom Metazoa; phylum Chordata; class Amphibia; order Caudata; family Salamandridae; genus Calotriton; species Calotriton arnoldi. The sequence continues at coordinate 1,116,167 of CAWUFW010005995.1, read as the reverse complement.
CCTGATTAGTGGCTGAAGTTTTGTTGGTCTAGGCCTGGACATAACACCATCTCTGGCACATTAAATAAGAAAGATGTGGAGAGAAGGTAACGCTACCATTACATAATGCCTACTATTTCACAGTTAGGCTCTTTTTAGAATATGCTACCCAGTATCACACCCTCTTTCTCGATTGGCCCTGCAAACCAAAATCAAATGTTTCTCAGTTGGAAGGGTGCTAGAAACCAGAAACGTTCCTTCTCTCGCATCTTTCTGACTTTGTTTGCAGTCAAATAGGCTGATATATCTGTGTCAAACTACTCAGGGAACTGAAAGAAATCTAAATAGATACACCCTATTCTCTACCCTCCAAGCAGCTAGTTCTGTTCTTTGTGTTCTTGTAGATTTCAGAGTTGATGGAGAATTACAAATTCAATAGCATTCAAAGCGCAAAGGCTCAGTTTATAAGTTCATTGGACTAAATGTCTGCATGGAATAGCAATCACGTCAAATATTAGTGGACTGTTGTTCACCTACTCAAATCTACTGTGTAGGAGCAACAGAATCGATTTAACTGGCTGGAACATCCAGTTGGTTAAATATAAATTGCCTTGGGAGTGATCTGCATTAAAGACTGGCCCTGTTCCCTTGCAACCGTGCAAACCCCCATCTAAGGCACCCCCCCCCCCAGACAACATCCGCTCCCTCCTTCTCCCACCCGTCAGCTCTCTGGCACCAACTCCTCCCTCACACAAAGCCCCTCCACTCACATTTACTACCAGGTCAGGATAGCTGTTAAATGCAGCTGTGGCCCGTGCAGGTAAGAGCGGTGGGGTGGTGGGGCTGGGTGGGGGGGGGAATTTTGACTGACGATGATGAGGGAAAATTAAATAAATAATTAATTTTCCCTCGTCATCGTCCGTAGAAATCCCCCCCCAACCTGGCCCCACCTATCTTACCTGCACGGGCTGCATTTGGTTAAATGTGTAAGGTAATGCTTAAGGATAAGGGTTTAATGTGTGGAAATCTGCCTGGTAAAGCCAGGTAAAACTTTTTGTGGGAATCAACTAATAATTGCATGTTACTGGCTGGATACTACTCCGAGGTACCAGTGTTTACAGGTGAGCCGTTACCACTCCGTCAGGACAGCAGAACTCTGTTACTTTTTGGGCAAAATGTAAACGTGATGCAACATTGAAATTCTGCATTCTTCGAATAGTGCACACCTTTGTGGGAGGTACCCCATCTTCCATGTTGCATTATAATAAGATTTTATTAATATTTCAATCACGATGCTGTATTTGTACACTTACTGTCAAAGCACTTCTAATGCGCTAACATACGTGCTCTAAAATGTTTATGCATTCACTGTATTTTTTTAGGATGTAATTAGAACAAATATCCACACATTTGTCTATTGTTTATATCAGATGAATTTAAACTGAAGAAACAATAAGGAAACTGATTATGTAGAAATTAAGCTAGAAGGGTGTTGGCATGAAACATATGGAATAATCGAATCTGGTGAGAGGTGCATTGTTATTCTTCCCCATAACAGAAAGCAGAGAACCAACCTCAAAGTGTTCTAGGAAGCAGATGGATTGTGACTCTTTTGAACAAAACACACTCCATAATGAGAATATGAAAAACAAACAGCATTCTTCCTCACAAACACAAATCTGTTTTCATGTGTCTAACACCAAGACAGTAGCAGTGGGGCGCCCATACAAAACACTCAGTGCTCCCTGCTCATCTCATGAGCACCAAAAAACAAATAGTAATTTGTTTTATTAAACATCCTCTTTCCTGTCCCTGAGGTCTTTCCTTCCTTCTTCCCTTGAAGACCAGTTATATTAAGAAAAAATCAGTTCCACTCTCCCTTACCTCCTTCGGGCCCTCCGTCCTTTCATGAGCCTGTTGCTCCCCACTTTCTTTCCCTCTCAGACAACAGGGAGTACGTACTCTGCCTGACACATTCCAGTGTTCTGGCACACACAGAAGTAGCTGAGAAGAGCGGAAATATTCTATGTCCTTCAGGAAGGACCATACTGATCCCAGAGAGGCAGGTGGAATGGCAGTTACGGGTGCCATGATTCCTGTCTTCTACAGAGCGCTCAATTTTCCCAAATTCCATTCCATAATATGCTCATCCAGTGGCGCTTCTTCCTATGGTGCAAGCCTGGCTTTGTAGTCCTGTTTAACCTACTATATAACTAGGAGTACAACTCTCAAAATCCAAAGAAAATCCTGGACTGGAAGAGCAATTGACTTAGGGAATTGGGAATCTTGAGAGTTCTGTTTTACCACTTAACGTTGATCTATATAAACCACAGGAGCTGGGGGAAGACCAGGAAAGGGAGCCGATATCTATCTGATATTTCTTCACTTCTCTGAACTGTTTGAAGACCAGAACCCTTCTTTCCAACTCTCCCATCAGCCTTCTTGAGACCTCTGGGTGGAGGGGAAGATAGAAGAAGTGGCAGCTTTTACAATTTTTGTCACTAGCAGTAGGATAAGTTTGGTTTTCATCCCTTTGACATCGGAGAAGTCAATTAACTGGGAAGTGGTTTAGACAATGCAAATAACCTCTTAATACAAATATGTTTATTGTATGTACAAGTAATTGAAGCCACTACATTTGATCTAAAAGCCTAATTCAGGCTTAAACAGACTCATTGTACAGATTGCACCTTATAAGATGCATTACAATGGCCCACCAGACAGAAAATTTAAAATATTACTGTGGAGACGCATAGAATTTGCATCTATGTTGACTAGCTTCCAAACAAGATAAATATGTTGAGCAATTAATTGAAGATTTATACTAATGAAAATACATCACAATCTCCTCCCTTGAATCTAATAAATGTGGTAAAACCACGGTCTCTTCTCATATACCTGGGAGAAGACAACACAACAAGAGTTTCAGATCCTCCATCATTTTGAAACAGCAAAGCCAACAACATTTACAGATATATCTTACTGTGTCTACTTACACTTGTATTTGCTGTTGGAAGCAATACAAATCTAAATATTAAGTTAAGTTCTCCCAATTAAAGAGTAAACGTAATGTGAAATTAATTCTGAAAGGTCAACCAATTGTAAGTGGAAGAAGTGTATATTGGTACCTAAGCGTGACTAAGGGACAGTGGTCTCACTTGTAAGACACACAAGATACTTGTAGTCAACATTTTGAAAGCCTCAGTATTCCGAATTACATGACCCAACTTATGATTTATTTCTAAGTGGGACAAAGCTCTGATCAGGTAAGTCTGCCCTGGATTCCTACGATCAGTTTCATACATTTGCAGTTCCTTCAAAACCCTCAGGAACAAATTGTCATCCAACTGGGTCTTATAAAGATAGTTAAAAAAGGAGCCCATTCCTCATATTGGAAAGGCAGCTGTAGGCAAACTCAAACCTTATTTGTGACTGGTATGTCGATTTTTTACCTGAATAGGCACTCACGCAAAAAAAGTCACGTCAGATATCAGGAGGAGACTGGTTTGAGCAGAAAATGTTTCTCAGTTGGACATTTTCCATGCAGTCATTTTCTAGCTGGTATCTCGAAAGCATTTTTGAGAGAGATGTGTGCTTTGGTACAGAAAAAATGTATGCAAAATCCCATAAGAAATGTAATGAATTTTGCATATCATGACAATTCACGAATTTCTTTGGTGTAGATATACTTTTGCCTAGGCCTATTTTTATATACAGATTCCACATTACAAAGGTTTAGGTTGTTGCCTGTCTTTGTCTTCACCAACTATTTTACCTGTGTGAGGCCATTGTGTCTAACCACTCGTAATTGTAAGCGTCAATGAGTTTGATGTTTATCACATCAATATGCCATCTATGTTTAACTGACTTAAGATCAAAAATGATTACCATTATTCCCTGTGTTAATGAGAATACTACTTTCTTTGTATGTTCAGCTTTACTGCTCCAATGACAGTTGAAGGTAAGTAACGGTGTGGTCTAGGATTGGTGCACGATTAGCATTCAGCATTGTTTGCATGGCCTTTCCATCCTATTTGTAAGAAACACACAAGAAGATGAAGTGAACTGCGACAAACTGACTGAAATCAAACTGAATAGGATTAGGGTTACATCACAGACTTGTTTGAAGCATAAAACATAAGTGATAAGTAGGCTTCTTTATTCAGGTGTCCTGATATAGAGAATACATGTCCTCCTCTTTTCACCAGAGCATCAATCTTGCCAAAGGATGTAGTGGTGAACCAAATGAAAGTGTGATGAAAATCAATGAAGCATGCAAAGAGGTGGCCCATCTGGATGCTACCTGCTTTGCTGATGGAATGTGATAACCTTCCCACTATTGCATCTCCAGCTGAATTTTGTTTGGAATCTTGGTGTGAGCCTGTTTGTATCTGGCCAGTAATGTAGGGAATCAAGGGTTACTATATCATATAATTTAAGATACACATGCAACAGGGTAATAAGCCTGTGGAGTAATGGAGTAGAGATATCATATTAGATTAAATTAGGCAGAGTATGAATTTTCACTAAGTGTTGGACTTGGCCGTCTCTGCAGGGTCACCACCGAACGTTTTGCCTTCACACCTCATGTTTTCTGAATCCGTTTTTGTATGCTCTTAGGACTCTGTGCACTTTACCACTGCTACCCAGTGCTAAAGTACTTGTTCTCTCCCCCTTAAGCGTGGCACAAATGGCTTACACTTGATTGGTACATTTAATTTACTCGTAATCCCTCGAATATGGTAGCACGGGTACACAGGGCCTGTAAATAATATGCTAATAGTGGGCAGCAGCACTCATTGTGCCATCCACTAAAAGTACCCTTTTAAAAAATGTCTCAAGCCTGCTGTTGCAGCCTGTAGTGCAGTTTTAAACAGCCATTTCAACTGGGCAAAATAAATCTTTTGAAAGGCCTAAACCTTTCTTAATACATATAAGACACCCCTAAAATAGACCCTTAACAACCCATAGGGCAGGGTGCATTGCATTCAAAGAGGAGGACGTGTTTTTAAGTTTTACATGTCCTAGTAGTAAAAAACTCCTAAATTCGTTTTTCATTACTATACGGCATACTTCTACCATAGGATAGCATTGGGTTACCTTATTTCATTTAATAAGTGCTAAACTTTAAATTGGAGGAGGTAGAAATGTCATGTTTGGACTCAAATGATGTGCAATTTAAAATCCTCTTTAATGGTTATGTCGAATTTTAGATTACAATTTTGTAGTTCCAGCATGAGGCCTGCCTTGTTCTTGAGAGGACTGCCCTGCCACTTGATGCCTGTCCAGCTCTCTCTGAAGCTAGACTGGACCTGCTCCCTTCATCCCAGGCTAACCTGAGTGACTCTAAGGGTCACTTGGAGGATCTCCTGTTCTGAGCTACCATGCCACAACCATCTCCAGACGCCTCCCTGCAAATGCCCAGCTGCAACTGGGCCTGCCTAGACCTGCAACTGGACCTGCCAAAACCTGCAACTAGACGTGTCTAAGACCTACTGGACTTTGCTGGAGTGAGTTCCTACTTTTAGAAGGTAACTTTTTCAGCTGGACTAACTGGGTCCCTGTATTTGGCCCGCGCTCTATTGTGGTCAGCCTAAACTAGCGCGATGAGATACCCACAGTTATTGCTTTCTGCTTATTGGAGCTACTTTTATTTAAACCTTTAAAATTGAATATCTCCATTATACTGAATGGTGTTTTGATGTTTTGGTCACATTTATTCGTCTTTTATAAAGCTAAGCGGGACGCTAGGTCCATAAGTATTAGTACTGTATTTTCGATTGTTTGAATCTGTTTGCACTGAATCTGTTTGCACTGATTCTGCCCGTTTTAACAAATATTTTAATAGGGGGCATCTTCTCTTTTTTAAACATACCTTGTAATTTTACTCTGTTATTAATTTGACTCTGTGAATTTGGCATCTTCCTAGGCGGGTAATTGGGGGCGGCGCCACGAAGGTTTGGCTGCCTATCCTCTAGCACTTCCGTTTTTTCCGGAAGTAATTCGGACCGGTAATCATTCTAGATGCTGAGCCTGCGGTGGGATAAAAGCACGGCCGCTAGTGGGAGCAAGGACTATTCGTCTTTTATAAAGCTAAGCGGGACGCTAGGTCCATAAGTATTAGTACTGTATTTTCGATTGTTTGAATCTGTTTGCACTGAATCTGTGTGCACTGATTCTGCCCGTTTTAACAAATATTTTAATGGGGGGCAGCTTCTCTTTTTTAAACATACCTTGTAATTTTACTCTGTTATTAATTTGACTCTGTGAATTTGGCATCTTCCTAGGCGGGTACTTGGGGGGCGGCGCCACGAAGGTTTGGCTGCCTATCCTCTAGCACTTCCGTTTTTTCCGGAAGTAATTCGGGCCGGTAATCATTTTAGATGCTGAGCCGGCGGGGGGATAAAAGCACGGCCGCTAGGCGGCCGCGCAGCGGACGTGCGCAGCGGGCGCGCCGCTGGTGTGCCGAAGGCGCGCCAAAGGCAAGCCCGTCTGCGCCCGTCCGCGCCTGGCCCGTGCCTAGGGCCAGGGATGCTGCTGGAGTTGACCCCCACTCTACACTAGGATTTGTTTACTCCGGGGAACAACTTCGTGCCCTCAATGAGAATAGTAGGTGTGGAAATATAGTTAATTTGGATACCTGTTCTATGGAGACACTTTTTGAGTGCCAGGAGTGTTGTCTGTCTATCTGCCCTGCTATATTAAGGCAGGCACCACTGAATACTGTCCATAATCCAAGTAAAGGGGCTGTGTTAAACACAGTTTTAGGGACCCTCATCAATGCACGCTCCTTGTGTAAACACGCTTCTGAGTTCGCCTTGTTTGTTGAGGCACATAATGTTGATGTAGCTTTTATTACAGAGACATGGGGAGAGGCTCACTCGGACCCAGATCTGGCTATGGCGGTCCCTTCTGGTTTTACTCTCTTTAGACAGGATCGAGTAGGTAAAAGAGGGGGGGGACTGGCCATTGTATTTCGGAACACTTGGAAAGGGACTTTTATTCATCAAAATAATGGACCAAATATGGAATCCCTATTGTTTAAAATTGTAATTGATAGTCATTACACTTTTAATGGGATGTTATGTTATCGACCCCCTGGGTCCCCAGTGGACTTTCTGAGGGACATTGGCAGTTCTCTGGATGTAATTTCCCAGTCGCCAGATTTTACATTTCTGGGCGACTTCAATCTTCACCTAGAGGATCCCTCAGATAAAGATGAAGTACAACTTATTGATATTGCTAACAGCCTTGGCCTTACTCAGCTGGTGACCGGCAGTACGCATTCTGGAGGCCATTTGCTTGATGGATTGTTTACCAGTAATAGGCACTTACTTTGCCTTCCTTCACTGCCATTAGTCTGGTCAGATCACAAGGCTGTCATGTTTACATTTCCCCTGCTAAACCCCCAGTCAGAGAAACTCAGTATTAAACAATTGAAAAAAGTTCCGCCCTGGAATAAGTTGGCAGCTGATACTTTTAAGGATTTTCTTTCTCAGAATCCTCTGAATTTGACAGAGGACCCTAACGTAGCAGCTGCTGCCTTTGAGGAATGGCTTAGGACGTCCTTAGATCTGTTATTACCAGTTAAATCTCTCCTTAATCATAGATCAAGACCTTCTGAACCTTGGTATACTGAACAGCTCAGGATGCTGAAGCAAAAAAGTCGCCGTCTGGAAAGAAAGTGGAGAGCTTCATATGACTTAAATGATAAATAGCTTATAAACAAGCTATCCTTGATTTTAAAAAGCAGGTGTATCAGGAGAAAACCTGTTTTTTTACTACAGCCATACTTACTGCAAAAAATTCCTCAAAGGAACTGTTTTCAACAGTGAAAAAGTTGGCCAAATGTTCAGAGGGAATTGAATTACCTAAAGATCAGACGTTCTGTTACTTATTGGCTAAATCCTTTCAGGATAAAGTCAAAGCGGTTTACAGTGGCTTCTCAAGTTCTAAGGATCAAGGGGTTGTGCCCTGTTCTGCATTTAGGGCATTGACTGAAGTCTCCAGAACCTCCCCTGATTCCTTGGACTCCCCTGAATTGTCTGTTTTCCCGTCTTTGACGATGGAAGAGACTGTCAATCTTCTGCGGTCTACTAAATCCGGGTCCCCAGTGGACACTTGCCCCCCTAAGATTTTCCATCTTGTACCAGAATTATTCTCAATGCATCTGTCTTTTGTTTTCAATAAAATGTTTACCTCTGGTATATTTCCTACCAGTTGGAAATTGGCGTCGGTTCTCCCCCTCCTGAAGAAACCTAATCTTGATGGGGCAGACCCCAGTAACTATCGTCCAATCTCCAGACTCCCCTTGCCGGCAAAGATGGTAGAAAAAGCCATGAATGGTGCTATTTCTGATCATATAGAGAGGCATGCTTTTTTGTATGCCACTCAATATGGTTTCAGGAAGGATCATAGCACCGAATTAGCCCTAATTACAGCCTCTGAGCTGATCAGGCAGACATGCGATGCAGGAGGCAATGCAGCACTTGTGCTGCTTGACCTTTCTGCCGCGTTCGATACTGTGAACCACCAAAAACTGCTGGAAACCTTAAGGGAGATTGGTATCATAGGAAAAGCCTATACATTACTTGAATCTTATTTGTCAGGCCGGGAGCAATTTGTGGCCTTGGATAATTTTAAGTCACCTAATTTTACGTTACCCTGTGGAGTGCCACAGGGCTCTTCGATGAGCCCTACACTTTTTAATATTTATGTTGCACCTTTGGCCAGATTAATTAAGTCCCTAGGCTTCTCGGCAGTTTCATACGCCGATGATACACAGATTGTAGTTTCAGTGACAGGCTCGCCCGAAGACACAGCTGCACAGTTCCACACTTGTCTTCATCAAATAGGCGAATGGATGGCCTCCAATTGTTTGAAATTAAATTCTAGTAAGACCGAGGTCCTACTTTTTGGCGGCCAAACTAATTTTTGGTCCCCTGCTCTATGGCCGGTGGAAATGGGTCCATTACCTACCCCCACGAATAAGGTAAAAAACCTGGGAGTTACGTTTGACTCTTTGCTTTCTTTTGAAAGCCACGTTAACCAGGTTACATCCCATTCCTTTTACACATTAAAACTTTTGAGAAGAATTTTTCCATTTATTCCGTCTGAGCTACGGAAACTGGTGGTTTCAGCGCTGGTTCTTTCCAGAGCTGATTACTGTAACGGGCTCTTTATTAATCTGCGTAAGAGGTGTCTTTCCAAACTGCAGATTGTGCAAAATGCAGCGGCACGTCTTTTGCTGAATATTCCAAGATATAAACATGTCGCACAGGCACTGAAGGGATTGCATTGGTTACCGGTGAAGAGACGAATTGAGTTTAAGGCTCTTTGCATTGCCTTTAAGGCCAGGCATGACATAGGGCCCAGCTTCTTTAAACAGAATCTAAAACCCTATATTCCGGTTCGCCATCTTCGTTCATCTCAGGCCCATAACCTGGTGGTTCCCAGGTTCAAGAAATGCTCCTGGGGAGGAAGGAGCTTTGTGGTCGGCACAACAAGGCTGTGGAACGCTTTGCCGCTTGGGCTGAAGCAAGAAACTAATCTGCTGGCTTTTAGAAAAGCGTTAAAGACCTGGCTGTTTAATCTTTGATGACTATCTGGACTGTACTCTGATTTATGAATGACGAATTTAGCGCCTTGACGCCTTCGGGTGAAAGTTTTTGCGCTCTATAAATTTCTTTTTCATTTCATTTCATTTTATTTATTAAATTATACTATATGTTTTTATATTGGTGTGGGACATTTCTTGTGTTGTGTTTTCACATTATTACTGTACGGCTAGTTGCACTGATTTTGAAGCACTGATCACTTTATCCCTTGGTATGATCTATAATGAGGGCTGTAATGTATTATTATTGTTAATATTGCTTGCACACACATGTTTTTATTCTTGAATTTTACTTTTTTAATTGTACAGTTAATTATTGTGTTATTATGTATTTTACGTTTTATAGACATTTGTCTTGGGATAAGATCTTAATTTCTAATTGCAGTGCTGCAGAAAGGTTCATATAGTATTACCTGTCAACATATAATCAGGTAATATCAATTTATTGTATTGGTCAGTATCCCATTGTGTCTCGACTCAAGGTAATCTGCATATGACTCCTTGATCTTTTCTCAAAATAATTTCATGTATCTGGCTTGATGGCTTTAAATAAGCTAGACAATTTACTTTTTTCTGTCATATGTTGAACTTCCTTAATTATTTCCATGCAGAACCTCTGCTGGATAGCTATCTCTTGTGTCATCCTACTATTTACACCCATCCTTATTGCTGTGCCCTATAGCTTTATGGCAACCTATATTGTTTCTTTCACTTTAGAGTATCCTGTCTGCTTGAAATTTCAGCTTTAAGTATTGTATGCAATACATTTAGCAAACATAGAACTCAGTGCCTGATGTGGTTGACCCCACTCTACTTTTACCATGAGTAGCCCAACAGCTCCTACATTCCGTTCCTAAGCTCTCATTATGAGGGTCAAAATTATGTCATCAGAAATGAATTCTGGGCCCAATATCTACTGTACCAAGTGGTATCTCTAATCACAACGTGTGGAATTTCCGAAGGGATTACCTAATTTTTTATATATTGAGTCACATTAATACATCTGTACAGTTTTTGTATGTGTGTAAAGTGTTCTGTCGAATTTGTTGGTGGAAAATCAAGTGCTACAGTTGAATGGAAAGTGTCTTTAGTAGCACTTTGATGCGCAAATATATTGCATGCCTACTCTATGTTGTTTGCAGCCGCGGCCTGTGCAGGCAAGAGCAGTGGGGCTGGGGGGAGGTGTGGGGGGGGGGGGAGGCTTGAGTACGGCAGACGACGATGAGGAAAATTACATAATTAATTTTCCATTGTGTCACCGTCTGTCGAAATCACCCCACCCAGCCCTACCGATCTTACCTGCACGGGCCGATGCTGCCTATTTGTGAAGAGTTTTATCTAATGTGTTTGGTAGGAGGTCATGTTAGTGCTGAGTGCTTCTTGGGTCCCTGGGCAGTCATTTGAGGTCAGTTAAAGCTTATCTGAGGTGTGCTGCCAGCTTGTGATATGTTTTGTTCCACAGACTTTTCTCTTCCATAGTTGCATGCAGTGACTTTATTGTTAGACTCAGACCCATAAATGACTCATTCTTTGTCGTTCCACATTTGACGTTTGGCACGGTGATAATAGTAGGCGACCATTTGTAACAAGCTGTGCTTAAGGATTGGTCGTTCAGCTCACAGTCCCATTCTCTGAATCAAAGCAGTATTACAGAAAAGCAATTTTACTTTCAAGGTCGTTTCTGCATAAGCACTTCTCTCCTCTAAAATATGTCGATTAAAAGAAGAAAACAAGGCTGTATTCAAATGGGGTTCATTCAAGTTCCACTTCCGCCTCTGACGTCAAGAAACTTGAAAATTGCATTCCATCAATAAAGAATACTCACTAGGTAACAGAGCACACTCTGAAGGACGCCAGACTCCACCACCAGAGATGTATAGAGATTTCGTTTAGTTTGAGATACGTTACCATCAATTTAAATGTTGTTTAGAAACGTATATTTAAAAGGAGTGAAAAAGGATCTTTTAATAGATACCCAGTCAGCTATTACCATCTAAACCAGAGACAAATGTCATTCACTGTGTCCACATGGCTATCTGGCACCACAAATAGGGAGCATGGAACAGCTTCTTTACTCACTGAGTCCTATTAAACACATTGTAAAAAGCTGAGTGAGGCTTGCTGTCCATGTGCAGTTTTAAGACAGAGTTTTGCTCTAAGCTCAGTGTGCAGTGGAACCATAGCATCTGCAGAAATGCATTACCTTTACACAGATTAAATATTTGTGCAATTATTAAAGAGGGCCATGTTTTATTGTGGAGGAGGAGGTCAGTGAAATGGGCCACGAGGTGGGATGCAGTTGCTTAGCGAGCAGGGATGATGGATAGATAATGCTCGCTTGTTTCGAACAATATTTGCAATCTGGCCTTTGGTTCAAAAATCACATTTGGAAACAACGTGCTTTGGAGAATTGGCCTGGTAAATGGGACTCTCATGCTTACAGCTGCATTATCTTCTTCAAGAGAATGTGTGCTGTGACCAGAATTACTTAATGGACTCTTTCGGTGCAGACATTTTCAATCTCTGAAGGTCAGTCGCTGCGCCCTGCTTTTAAGTTTTTTTTCTGCTGTATAAAAGTTTTTCAAACGGTAATGAGACATCTTGAAAAGGTATTTTCTTTGTCCAGGCATGTTCACTCCTGGTTTTTAACATTCTGAGCAGGGCAGATCTGGGGCCCCATAATTCAAAGTGTGCTGGAGGCGGGTGGGGGTGGGGGTGTGTGCCAGTTGTTTGCACACCAGGGCACTTTGAAATTACAGAAGGGGCAGCAGACACTTGCAGGGACATCTTAAGGATTTTGGGGCTCTGGGCCCAATGTATTTTGGGGGCCCTGTTCAGAGCAGCTTTGATTTGGTGATCCAATTTCAGCTTTTTCGTACCCTCTTTGACCACATGACCGATACTGCACAGGCACACTGATCCAAATTCTACGTGTTTCGATCTACTGGTCAGGGATTGTGATGTGTGTTTTCAATATTGTAATACAGCAGCAGCTCACTAATGTTATTGCAAATAATCTCTGCGACCTTTCTCCTATAAAAAGGTCCTTTTTTGATCTAAAAAGATCTTTTTTATGGATGTTGCATAGTGCTGAAAAACAGACATTTCTCAGCAATGTGTGCAATAGACTCCCACACATCACTCGTATTAGAAATAAATTAAAGGCAAACAGTATTTAAAACAATCTATGTTTAAGGATCATTGAAGGTCATCTGGGCAGGAGTGTCTAGAGAACAGAGGTGGCCCTATCAGGGGGCCCCCTTAAAGGCTGGGGCCCTGGGCCAGAGCCCACTTAGCCCATGCCTTAAAACGTCTCTGGACACTTGAGCACCCCCTTGTGTAATATGGATCGTTCTAGTGTATGATGTGTGCCAGAGCAATCACAAAGGGTGTTTCCTTATGTGTACGTGGGAGTGACCCAAAGCAAATAAGGAAATATTTACCATTGCACCCATGCTTTATTAGAGATGTGGGTGCAATGGCACAGATGCTTTGACTGACTGTGACACCTGAAAGGTGGCACACATCCATTGCGTCTCCCGAGATGGCTGCTTGATCAGGAGTAGTGGAGGTTCTAGAGGAGCCTCAAGCATCCTCCTGCAGGCAGATGCAGTAACACACTTATCCTGCCTGCTGGGGAGGGCCCTGCCTCCTCTTCAAACTAGGCCCACCTGCATCCAGTGAAAATGCAGCCGGGTTTTCAACCTACACCCGTTTTTCACTAGCACTGGTGCAAAATGGTAGAGTTCATTTCTGCATTGAAGACAGTACATTTTTAAGTGCATCTGGGCTTACTTTCTCAGTTGACACAGGGCACACCGAGTTAATCGTGTGCTGTGACACAAACCAGGACAGTGCGCCATATTTACAATTTGGGTCCTGGACTCTAACTGTGATTCAAAATGGCAGAGGAGTGGCCTATTATAGATATGCACTAACTCCATAGGGATCATCTCATTCGCCACCATTAATAGGATTCTCACCGCTCAATACTGCTCTACCAGAATTAGATTTGCACACACGATTAAGAATCATCTTCCGCTTAATATACAATTCTCTGTTGTTCCACATCTACGTTTACATGGCATAGATGCTCATGGATTCATACATATAGATGTAATAAGCAGAGAGATGTTATAATAGACACTACTGGGAAGTGATATTACAAAGAAAAAACACAACAGACCCAATGGGTCGGACCATGATGTTATGCACCTGTGCCCTGGCTCTGCCCCTGTTCTTAAGATGTTGCAGTTTATAAATCACATAAACATGTTTTAGGATTTCTTCAAGTTAGGGTGTAAACTATAGACAGCGGAGCTCACATACAGATAAAAGCAACTGCTGCTCCACGTCTCTGAGATGTGCTGTGTCCAAGAAGTCATACACTAACTTAGCAAATGAAAAGTCTTAAATACAGGCTATCCTCTGCACCAGTGCACACGTTCATGATATAGCCCATTTCCCCCAGAAATGTCTCTGATGAGAAGGCAATCCATACACAGCAGTAGAGTATGCAGCTCAGAAACAAAGAATCTAGCTAGAGACAATTTTTCCAGAAATGGGGCAGCACAGAGGTATGTACTGCTTGAAAAAACAGGCATAGAGCTTGGGGAGTAGGCAGTTTATTTCGTTCTTCTGACTGTTTCTTTTGAAAGGGGCATGCTGTCCACAGTTCCATTGATTAAGGCATCAGATTGCACCTTGCACAATGTATGAATGAGAGAATTAGCAACACTGTGTTTGGGGCGAGGGGACTAATGCAATACTGATTAATGCTGCTAAAGAAAGTTTGAATGGTAAACCGGAGGCAATCGTTTCCTTTTACCCATGGCCTTCAAAACCTGATGATGGGACACTAGAAAAAAAATCAGTATTGGGTGGAGAGGGGTGATTGTTAGCTAAGATTTTTTTCAGGGTTATTCCAGATGGTATTACAGATATTTGTGATTTTATTTTTAGAGACGCTTAGGAGGTATTCACATTTTTGGACTATAGTACATGGTAAGAGTTTGAGGTGCTCCGGATATTTCGATCTCTCATTACATTTTGAAAAATGTATTTGGATACAAGCCTTTAAAATTTGTTTTGCATAGTGTGGTATTTGATCATGTATGTGGACGTGTGATAAGCTTGCGTGAATCATTTAAGCAACTTTTTTCTGCCTGGTTAAAGACATCTTTTCTCATTAATTCGAATTCCTGCTGACTCTTCCAATTTACTTGATACAATTTAAAACATTTGTTGGCCCTCTTGTTTTGCACCGTTCTTTTGAATGCAGGTAGAGTGCAACCACAATTAAGTGCCCTGACTACGTGTGTCTGCCAATTAAAGTTCTGGGTCAATACAGTAGCGGCCGGCATGGCTTGCTTTGAGGGTCGCACAGGAGGGGGTTAAAACCTACCTTTCCGCCGACCTGGGTCCTGTGTCTTCACTTCTCCTGCTCTCCTGCCTCCGACAGGAACAGGAAGCAGGCAGCCTCCCTCCCTTCCCCATAGCCAATCGCAATGCTCCAGTGGAGCGTTGTGATTGGTCGGGACGCTGCCCAGCCAGGGGCTTATGGGGAGGGCATATTCTCCATGTAGGCTGCAATGCAGCCTGCATGGAGAAGTGCAGAGTGCACATGACTGGTTTGGGCGGCATGAGAGGACCAACCAAACAGTCTTTGAGCACTCGGGACTGGGCAAACGACTCCTGCCCGGGCAGCTCTGTCCACACACCCACCCACCCACAATGCGCAAAGAAACATAACATGGTAATAACCAAAAGTTATTACCATTTTATGTTTTGGCTTTTTCACACTGCGAGAAAGCAGTGTGGCGACGCTCCTCCCCCCTGATGGAGGAGCCTCCCGTGGGTCAATATCTAGGTGTGGCGAGGTGGAGCAGATTGCTTGTTGCCCTATATGTTCCTCAGAAGATAAGTTGAGCGATGACCTTAATTTTTGCCCATGAGTGTTCGGGGTCAGGTGGTTCTATAAGGTGTGATCAGGGAAGGGTGGGTTTGCTGTTTATGTTGATTGTAATTCTAGCATGATCTGCCCTTGTTTGTGGCAGGATGTTCAGAATACACACTTCAACGTCATGGGTGAAGATCAGGTCTAGTGTCTGGATGTCTCTGGATGAGTGTTGGCAAAGCAATGTTGTGATGTATGATAGAGAGAAATGTTCTTGTGATTTGTAGGGGTGCATCATAATCACTGATAGGCCGCACCCACATGTATTCAGACATATATTCGTATATATTCAGTTGTATAATCATGCATGTTTAGTAAAGAATGAATAGTTCACTAATATAAAGTGAATCAGCAGTATAATTGTGTTATGATAATCATGTAATGTAATGCTTATTGAATTGTGTGAACATAATGCATAGAGATATTAGTTCGTGTGTAATTCAGTTGCAGTAGTTTAAACGTGCACCATATTAAAGTTGCACATGTAATTCATTGTTTGCATATGAATTGTAATGAAAATGCTTATAGGGAAAAGTAAGATGTGTGTTTAAAAGTTATATGTAAAGGCCTGACTACATATATGCATAGGGAAGGCCTGGTTTATTCTTATGTTAGCTTATTTTGTAGGCAGAGAAAAGTTTCTCTTGGTAAGGCTCTCTGGGCACAAACGGTAGATTTAATTTGCACAGTAGAAGGTTTCTGTTGAAAGTATCTTTTGTTGCAGGTGCAAGGACACATGTCTCGTTAGTAAGACTAACTCTTTGTTTTCAAAAAGCTAGAGAGATGGGAGGCATGGTACGGGGAGTGAAATGGAATTTAGGGATGATACTTTCAGCGGAGAAGGTGCCTGGGACTCAAGGTCATCGCAACCGTCCAGGATGAAGTAACCGTTTCGATGGAAAAGCACAAGAAAGAAGACCTGGCCAAGGAGGCATGACAAAGGCGTGTACAATTGTATTGGGGTTTTGTATTAGGGATAGTGCCCTGAGGGAGGAGGCCAGAGAAGAGGTAGGGGAGACCAGAGAGAAGGACAGAGCTGAGCTTAGGTATTATGTGATTGCACTTCTTAGGAAGTCTTCACAGTTGACACCTTTTATTCTTTCTTGCCTGGGAAAATCGTTATGCAGGGATATCACTTAGCGTTAGTGTAGGGACAGCAATTGATTTTAAGCTTGTTTAGTCCAATGAAGAGCAACTTAGAAATTGGAGCAATCATAGTCTGGTTGATCCTTCTAGAACTTTCTATTCTCCTTATCTTGAGTCGGATGAGACTCCTGCGTAGATTATTATTTGTATTAGTGCCCATCTATTTCTTTAACCTCGTGTTGAGGTGCTTGCAGTTCAGTTATTTTTGGCGATAATAAATTCTCAAACTTGAATTCGGAGTCAGTGGTCCTTTCAGACAAAATGAATGCTTATATATAACCTGATGAGATTCTCTCCTTTACACTATTCAACAGGTAAAAAGATCTTGGCGACCAGAAGGTTCTTATAGATAATTAGATAAGAATCGGCGTTATCAGTTGGTAGCAGAGTAGGATGGTTACCTTTGATGGTAAGGGAGATCTAGAGCAAGATAGGAGACTAAGTTGCCCCATAGAGCCCGAGTGACGCAGATCCAGAGGACCGCGGGAGAAGGATGTCGGAGGTCGTTGAAAACTGACGGAGAGTGACGGTGCGGCGGAAGTAGCAGTCCGTGGTAGAGTGAGTATGAAAAGAGTGATGTTTGGTAGATTGCGGTGTTTTATTGTTGTGTGATGTCTTGCGGAGTTGGAAAGAGAGTTGTGTGATTGAGAACCGGACCGTGAGCGCGCGCGGGACCGGGAGATTTATTGTGGTGTAGAATACACCCAGAGTTGAGAACGTTGACCAGAGGTTGTGGGGGTCACGAGACGTCATTGACAGACCCACTGAAGATAGGGAACACATGAGTGAGTGTGTGAATAACCAACGCAGGTCGTAGGTTATTGTGTGCAGAACATCGAGTGATTGAATCCTATCGAGTGTGTTAGAGGCGATTGTCCGGTCGTTTCGCGGACAGACGATTGCCAGATTGAGGTCAACAGGCTCAAGAGGCTGATCGGTCATTGGTAAGACTGACGGTCAGAGAGGTAATTGTTCGGTAGGACGGACATTATTTCAGAGTATGATTGGGACAGGTGCGAGTGAGAACGAGTGAATTAGAAAGGAGGGGAACTGCTGCAAGCGGAGGAAAAGTGACGTCAGACAAGTGCCGCGCTGCGATAGGCCGGTTGGTGTGAGCCGCGCTGGTATTGGTGGAGTGAAATCGAGAAGCAAGAGCTGACATTTTGAGTGCAAAAAAAAAACAAAGTTGATTCATCATGAAATGTTTTAAAGTTTTACGGGAACTTTGTAGAGGCGATAGACATGTGGTTGTTCGGAAAGGAGAGGAAGCTCCTCCCGAGGATACACCAGCACATTATATGGCAAAGAATGTAGGATTGCATACTATAATTTGGCTTGAGAATTGGCATAAAATGACAGAAGCAGAAGGAGAATTGTCGTTCCCACGTTATGGTACTTTCAGGTTAGAGGTGCTGTACCAGCTAAAAAGTATAATGGCTTCTTTACGACCACTACCTAGACCAACACAGTTTGAGGCACTACATGCGTGGATAAGAGCAGCGTATGATAGGAAGAAAGACCGAAGTCAAGAAAGGGTGAAGAAATCGGTCAGGGCATTTCAAGATGCAAGGTGGGATGCATTGGAGAAAAGGTGGAGAGTGGAAACGATCGAAGGAGATAAGCTGTACCCATTGTTAGTACAAAATGGGAAAATAATAAGAATCGATGAGGACGACAGTGATCTAGATGACAGCTTGTTGGATAGGATGTTGGCAGAGAGGCCACCACCATTTAATCCAGATTCAGAGGAGGGAAAGCCGACCTCAGCAGTAACAATTGATGGGAGCCAGAATCAGACTAGCATGAGAGTAGTGGGAAGGATTTCCACAGGAACGGAGGGGGCAACGGCGTCTATGATAACACAGCCTCCTGTTGGGAACACAAGATTACCGGACTCCTTGACAGTACCGGTTACCATTGGCCCTATAGTACCGGTATATGACCCAGACCGAGTGAGAGAAGGGGGCTCCGTACAGATGGGAAGGGAAGAAGTAACCAGCGAGAGTGGGAATGGGTTTGGAGTAAGAGTGGTTCATTTCCCAAGACCAGTGGAGACAAGTACGCCGTTACCGGCTACTGCGGACTCTTCCTTTAGACAAGAAGAGGAGAGACCAGAAAGACCAAGGTCTTTGCGGGAATCTAAGTCAGCTTTGAGGATGTGGACACCAACAGTAACGAACCAAGAGGATAGGATGCAAGGAGATAGGGCACAAAACGTCTCGGAAGACAGACCAAGTTCCAGGAATATGATGGAAGGGAATAGGTCACAAGGACAGAATAGTGACTGTGATGAGCGGGATGGCTCGGGTTGTCGAGATGTACTGAGGAGTGCGGTACAGGCAAGGTTACTGGACGTAGTGAGATTGAAAGCAGAGGTAGACGAGATGATTAATGGAGGTCTGCCTTTGGAAAGAATAGAAATTTATGGATCAGATGAACTGCTGTTTGTAGCAAAAGATGTGACTCGAAAAGCTAGGATGGCACATGATAGATTGAAGGAATTGGCCAAAAGATATGAGGTAGACCTGAATAAAACTAAAGCGTTGCAGGGACCACATAGATTACATTACAGTGACCAGGAGCTGGAGGAGAAAAGAATCACAGGATTAAGGACACACACAAGGGATCTGATTGTAGGAATGAGAATATGGATTTTGTTGGACAAATGGGAAGAAAGGTGGTCCAAGAAGAAACCAGCAAAGAAAGCTGAGGGGGAAACGCCGCCTCCAGGGGGGGGGGGGCGACGGGCGTTGGAAATTTTCCTTTACGGGAAGTACAGAATGGAGGGTACGTGCATGTGCCGTGGAATAGAGGTGATTTGGCTGCATTTACAAATGATTTTCCTCGGCTGAGGGAAAAACCAGTAGAGTGGTACAAACAGGTTGAGCAATTTGTGAAAATTTCAAAAGTATTGTGGATTGATTTGAACACGTTGTTTGACATAGTGGTACCGGGAGATTTGTGGACAGCTTGTAAAGTCGCTATTGAATGGCCGACTTCGGAACCGGATAGAGAGGCGGTTACAAATGGTCCATCACCCCTAGTCATGAAAAAGTATGAGCAGGTGATTACATGGTTGAAACTGAAGATTTCACCTCAGGATATAGATTGGGTTAAGATAGATCGGACTGTACAGGAACCCAAGGAAACGGTGCATGAATATTATGAAAGACTTCTGCAAGCTTTTAAACAGTATAGTGGGTTAGATATCTTGGACCCCAAGGATATGGGACAGTTTGTCTCAAAGTTTGTACTGGGTCTGAGAATGGAAATCAGCCTCATGATACAGCACCATTTGATCTGCTGGCAGAACAAGCCACTAGATGAAATTTTGCGGTATGCGAGATACTGTAGTGATGAAGTGGAATCGAAACATCGAAAGCTAAAAGACAAATTGATGCTTGTCCAGATGCAGACAGCACAGAGTCAGCCTAGTGGAGGGACCTTAGGAAGAAAGCAAGGAAATTTCCAGGGAAACCAGAATGGGCAAGCCATGGGAAAGGGAAAACCAGTAGACCCCAAGACAGGAGTGGACGTGGCCACATTGAAGAAGACCACTGCGTGTCATCTTTGTCGCCAGGTCGGACATTGGAAACGCGAGTGTCCTTTGAACCCAGCTAATCAGTTGCAGGAAGAGGAAGAGGGGCTCAGGCACCCGCGCAAGAGGTAGTTAACACAATAACGAGACCTAGGACGATGAAAGGGGGGGTATACAGTTCTCACGCCCAGGTTCCCCAAGCTCCAAGGATTTCACAAGGAACACGAACATACCAACAGATGCCCCTGTTCGAAGATTATGATGAGAGTAGCTCAGACCCTTTATCCTGACGGTGCCTGAGGGGGGAGGAAGACTGCACACTTGGAGCGGTCTTGGAGGTAGACCAGAGAGGACCTTTTGTGGAGGCAGATATTGAGGGTCATCCTGCCACACTTTTGGTTGATACTGGTGCTACCCGGTCTACTGTGAGATCAGCAGTAGTCCCTAACCTACCCCTCTCGGGACAATCAATCCAGGTTGTTGGAGTAGCGAACAAAAGAATAAGCAGCCCATTGACGGAACCGATCCTAGTAAAGATAGGGTCCTTCCAAACTAGACATCAGTTTGTAGTGTGTGATACGAGTCCAGTTTGTCTTTTGGGAAGAGATCTGTTGTGCAAGTTGAACTGCACGATTTACTGTACGCCACGAGGAGTGGAGGTCCAGACGAGAGATGACGATGCTGACTTTAAAATTACCAATCAGCATCTGTGTATAGATCTGTACCCAATGGTGACTGTGGAAGAACTTCCACCTGATCTGAGAGACGCAGTGTCGTCTGTGGTGTGGGATTTCGCAGGCGACGAAATAGGTTTAATCAGAGGGGTTGAACCAGTGCGGATGGAGGTGAAACAGAATGTTGATTTCCCCAGGACACCTCAATACAACCTGTCGCCAGAAACGATTGCAGGGATAAGACCTGTGATCGAGACTTTCATTGAGAAAGGCATTTTGAAAGAGATCAGAGGTAGCCCCTGTAATTCACCCATAATGGGACTACAGAAACCGAGCGGGAAATACAGGATCGTGCAAGACCTGCGAAAGGTCAACACGATAGTTGTCCCTTGTTGTCCAGTGGTACCGAATCCTTCAGTAATACTGTTCCAGATCCCATGTGAAGCCGAGTGGTTTACGGTTATCGATTTATGTCAAGCCTTCTTTTCGATACCGCTCCACGAGGAAAGCCAATTTCTTTTTGCGTTCAGGCTGGAAAATCGCGTGTTAACATGGTGTTGTATCCCTCAAGGGTACACGGAAAGTCCATCGATCTTTAACCAGATCCTGAAGAAGAACCTTGAGAGTCTTGTGTTGCTGCAGAACTCAGTTCTCGTGCAATACATAGATGACTTGCTCATTGCCTCAGAAACGGAAGATGCTTGCAGAATTGACACTGTAGCTTTGTTGAACCACTTAGCAGAGAACGGACATAAGGTGTCCCCGAACAAGCTGCAGTACTGTTTGAATGAGGTACAGTACTTGGGACACAGATTGGAAAAAGGCAAGAGGAAGGTGTCACCAGATCGAATTGAGGCAATAATGAGCATGGCAGTACCCACCACACAGAGAGAAGTTAGGATGTTCCTGGGAATGGTTGGCTACTGTCGACAGTGGATTCCTAGTTTCTCCTTGAGAGCAAAGCCTTTGCAGAGGCTTACGCACAAGGATGTGAGTGATCCGGTACCATGGGATGAGGAGTGCTTGATGTCATTCCTGAAACTGAGAGAGGATTTGTGCAGGGCTCCGGCACTGGGAATGCCTGATTACAACAAGGCCTTTTCATTGTTTTGTTACGAGAGGGAAGGATGTGCATTAGCAGTGTTAGCTCAGAACCATGGAGGTGTCCGTAGACCAGTTGCATACTTTTCAGCTACTTTAGACCCAGTAGCTTCTGCGTTGCCCGGATGTCTAAGATCCGTTGCTGCAACAGGTGTCAGCATTGAAAGATGTGAAAGCATTGTAATGGGACATCCATTGACTGTACATGTGCCACATTCGGTTGAGTTATTGATGACCAGGACCAAGACCCAGCACCTAACGAACAATAGGTTAACGAGGTACGAGCAAGTCATACTTGCCGCAGAGAATGTGACTCTGAAAAGATGCTCTGTCTTGAACCCTGCGACATTGATGCCTACACCGAACACGGATGATGAAGATTGTGCGGACCATGATTGTCTCGATGTGACCGAGCTTTGCACCAAACCGAGACCTGACATTGTCGATGAACCATTGGCTGACCCAGATGAAATTTTCTTTGTCGATGGTTCATGCTTAAGAGACAGTGTGGGGCAATTGAGAGCAGCGCTTGCTGTATGTACCATTTCAGGAGTGGTCGAGGCTGCTTGCCTAGAAGGGGTACGCTCCGCGCAGGTAGCTGAGATCATTGCCTTGACACGTGCCTGTTTGGCCGCTGATCGAATTCGAATCACGATTTACACAGACAGCCAATATGGGTTTGGCGTGGTGCACGACTTCGGGCAGTTATGGTCTCAGAGGGGATTTTTGACATCATCTGGCTCACCCATTCGTAATGGAGAATATGTAAGACAACTGTTAGATGCATTACAGCATCTGAAAGAAATTGCTGTGGTAAAGTGTTCAGCCCATGGGAAAGGGGAGGACTTTGTATCATTGGGTAACAATTATGCGGACGAAGTCGCCCGTTTCTGTGCAGAACAAGGATGCATATTCACAGATAGAGAGGTAGGGGAGAGCCAAGAAGGAACCGAGCTCAGCATAATGTTGGCCATGGCAGACACTTGGGAAGAGCTTAAGCGATTGCAGGATGAAGTTTCAAACCAGGAGAGAGAGGGATGGATCAAAGCTGGTTGTGAGAAAGGAGATGTGGATGTGTGGGTATCCAACGATGGGAGAGCCGTGTTGCCTGAGGAACTGCTGAGTCCGATGGCAAGACTGATACATGGACAGGCACACCTTGGTAGAGATGCAATGATGAGAGTGTTTAGACAGACGTGGTATAACCCACGGTTCCGAGCAATGGCTGAAACAGTGTGTCAGAGGTGTGTTTCGTGTCAGCAGATGAATGCTGGAAAGAAAACTGTAGTTACGTTGAGTCACATTGGAAGGTCAGGAGGGCCCTTCAATAGAATACAGCTAGACTTTGTGGAGATGCCTAAGTGCAATGGATTGAGGTACATTTTAGTGCTAGTATGTGTATTCTCACGGTGGGTGGAGGCTTACGGACACGCAGGTGTGACACTCTCACAGTGGCTAAATTACTGTTGAGGGAGCTTATCCCTAGATTCGGGATCCCGACCTCTTTGGGATCAGATAGAGGAGGGCACTTCCACAGTGAAATCATGAAGTTGCTTTGTGCTGCATTGAACATTGACCAGAGACTCCACTGTAGTTACAGACCAGAGGCTTCTGGGATGGTGGAACAAGTTAATGGAACTTTGAAGGCCCGGATGGCAAAAATGTGTTCTTCGACATCTCTGAAATGGCCCGACGCTTTGCCGCTCGTGCTGATGAGCATGCGAAGCGTCCCAGACAGAAAGACCGGGTTGTCCCCCCATGAGATATTAATGGGGAGGGCAATGAGATTGCCAGCAGTACCAGCTACAGCCTTGATAAGCATCACTGATTTTTTGATTCTCGATTATTGTAAAGGACTCTCTGATGTGGTCCGTTCTGTATCCCAGCAGGTGCAAGCAGCAGTGGTCCCAACCTCGAGTGATCTGTGCCACGACTTGTGTCCCGGTGACTGGGTGCTCGTCCGGAAGCACGTGAGGAAGAGTTGCTTGGATGCCCGCTGGCGTGGCCCGTATCAGGTGATACTTATCACGAACACAGCAGTGAAGTGTGGAGGATTGCCGAACTGGGTGCATGCCTCCCAAACCCGCAGAGTTCCAGCACCCTTGGAAGAAACAGCTCCTCTCGTAAATGAAAATCCAGCTGATGTGGCAGGGCCACATGGGAGAACAAGTCAAGCTGTAAGGGTCGCTGACACAGCTGGTGGTGCACTAGAGCAAGCTGAAGGGGTTTCCACAGTTCGAACCCTGACTCAGACACCGAAGACAGAAACGGTGCAGTGGGCGGAGAAGAGTCAGTTTCAGCAGAAAGAGGAAGTAGTGCACTGGGTATAGAAGGGGAAGGCAGACGAACGAACAGAAGTGCAGAAAGTTGGCCTGAAAGACAGAGGCGACTGAACCTGAGGTTAGCACCGGAAAGAGACCTTGCTCCAGTGTCTGAAGTATCTGAAACGGAAGCAAGTGACGAAGACCAAGCACAAGACAGTCGGCGAAGGTCAAGGAGAACAAGAGTGCCTTGTCGCAGATACTCTACCCCTGAGTGGACTTACACTGTGTTTGATGCAGGGGGTGGTGAGCACGGGAAGGCTGAGGTCAGTGCAAGTGGTCCGTCGGAGCCCAAATGTGGTGGTGAAGGTGGTGCTGCAGTTGCCAGGGCTCGAGATAGAAGGAACACTGACCCTCACGGTTCCGAATCCCCGCTTCTGAGTGAAGTCCGAAACTTGGTTCTGCATCGACTCGAATTCCCGCCTTTTGGAGTTGAGCCGTTTTCACATGAAGTGTTGATTTTGCGTCTTGAACTTTTGTATCACGTTCTGGTATTGCTCAATGAGGATCTTATTGTGGATCAACTATAAACTGTAAATAAAAGTCCAAAAGAAGAAGATAACCTAGGTCCGAGTGGAAGAAGAATAAACTTAGGGACTTTCCACAGAAGAGGAACGAAAACTAGGGAAGTCTTTTTCTGGACTGTGTAAATAAGATTGTGATCGGAAAGGGAAAGTCCGGAGATTTCATGGTTGCTCGAGCTGGTTAAGCAAGTCACAATTAAAGGACAGAGACTTTTTCAGGGTTCTTTGCGATAACCAAGACTTTTGAGAACTTTCGAAACCATGGAGCCGGGAGATCCCAATCGTAGATCTAAATGGATTGTAGGCATCCTTATAAGTAGTGTAATAGTTTCTATAATCATAGTAGTTATAGTCTCATACACTGGTTCGCACGAGCTAGAAGTAGAGGGGGTGACAGGGACACCGACACCTATCACACCTAGCCAGAAGGGGGTAGACAGGGCAGCTGACAGAGCTTTGCTATTAGAAGAAAGTCGTAGATTACATGTAGATTTATCTAAAGGTGATTTTAAGTTGAATGCATATGCTAAGTTGTTGTATGAGTATGTTGATGTGATGGATGCGAAAGATTGTTATGTGTGTATGCAGTTGCCTACTTCAGTGGACGAGGGTATTAGGTATCACCATCTTCCACTGACTTATGGTATTTCATGTAGTTTTTTGCTTAGTTTGTTTTATGAGAGAGATCAGTTTGAGTATTTCTTTTCCAATTTCGACGCAGTGCTTCCTGAAGTCCCAGCTTACAAGCATTTGAATAAATATGACTATTATAAGACGGAAGACAGACTGAGGAAGTACTTCATACCGAGTTTGGAATTGGATACAGCATTCGCACACAGACACAATCTGACTTGTTTGATGTCGGATGTAGAGAGAAAGTTTGTAGATCAGGTCGAGGATAGGTATAGAAAGCTGACTCACTCCCGAGATTTGGGGCATCACAGGACCGATTGGACAGAGGAAGAACAGTTGCATAAGACCAGGGGAAGCTATGGTCCTATAGCGTTAGATAAGGAGCAGAGGGGTAAGTTGTGTATAAGGCGTTATCAGACATACTACGAGAAGGTAGCAGTGGGACAAAGTACTTGTGATCACGTTTTCACCATGGCAGATGTAGCAAAAGATTTTCTCCAAGGTCCTGTACAAGTGATACCAACGGTGTATTACGTATGTGGGAAGAATGCTTATGTGAGGTTGCCTGCAAATTGGTATGGAACATGTTATTTGGCAATAATATTTCCAAAGATTTACCATACAGAAGATTTAGATCTTCTAGAAGGTGGAGAGCATTCAAGAACGAGAAGAGCTGCAAGTGCAGGAATCGTTGTGGGGGATATTTTTGGAGCTATGATACCCAGTCTGGGAGTAGTCTTGAATGATGTGAAGATCCGAAGGTTAGCGACGGTGGTGGATGAATTTTCGATGAACACAGCAAAGTCGTTGGTGTTGGTGGAAGGAGAGATGTTGTCGATAAGGGGAATGGTTTTGCAGAATCGCCTTGCTTTGGATGTCCTATTGGCAAAAGAGGGCGGAGTCTGTAAAATGTTGAAGGTTCAAGAGTGCTGCACTTATATACCAGACCGTAGCAAGGATCTGGAGAAATATATAAGTAACATCACTATGATCCACACCAAAATAGCGGATTTGACTGAAGAGGGGGCCTGGGAAAAGGTCGGCAAGGGTTTTGGTCAAGTGGGAGGTTGGTTTGCGAATATAGGAAAGGGATTCCTTGGGTACTTTCTGAGACCCCTCCTTATTTTGGTGGTTTGTGTGGTTGGCTTATGGATTTTGATCAAGGCCTACAAGTGGTATCGAGCAGGCCGAGTCAAGAGAGCCTTGAGGGAAAATGACATGAGATTGGCAAGACTGCAGGACAGTCAGTATCAAAGGCTCAAGAGCATGGAGAAACTAAGATCAGGAAAGATGGCAACAAGTTCTGTTTAGGTCGGTTCTTTCTCCAAGGGAGTAGAATGAAATGTGATGACAGGAGTCATCAAAGGGGGAACTGATAGAGCGAAATGTTCTTGTGATTTGTAGGGGTGCATCATAATCACTGATAGGCCGCACCCACATGTATTCAGACATATATTCGTATATATTCAGTTGTATACTCATGCATGTTTAGTAAAGAATGAATAGTTCACTAATATAAAGTGAATCAGCAGTATAATTGTGTTATGATAATCATGTAATGTAATGCTTATTGAATTGTGTGAACATAATGCATAGAGATATTAGTTCGTGTGTAATTCAATTGCAGTAGTTTAAACGTGCACCATATTAAAGTTGCACATGTAATTCATTGTTTGCATATGAATTGTAATGAAAATGCTTATAGGGAAAAGTAAGATGTGTGTTTAAAAGTTATATGTAAAGGCCTGACTACATATATGCATAGGGAAGGCCTGGTTTATTCTTATGTTAGCTTATTTTGTAGGCAGAGAAAAGTTTCTCTTGGTAAGGCTCTCTGGGCACAAACGGTAGATTTAATTTGCACAGTAGAAGGTTTCTGTTGAAAGTATCTTTTGTTGCAGGTGCAAGGACACATGTCTCGTTAGTAAGACTAACTCTTTGTTTTCAAAAGCTAGAGAGATGGGAGGCATGGTACGGGGAGTGAAATGGAATTTAGGGATGATACTTTCAGCGGAGAAGGTGCCTGGGACTCAAGGTCATCGCAACCGTCCAGGATGAAGTAACCGTTTCGATGGAAAAGCACAAGAAAGAAGACCTGGCCAAGGAGGCGTGACAAAGGCGTGTACAATTGTATTGGGGTTTTGTATTAGGGATAGTGCCCTGAGGGAGGAGGCCAGAGAAGAGGTAGGGGAGACCAGAGAGAAGGACAGAGCTGAGCTTAGGTATTATGTGATTGCACTTCTTAGGAAGTCTTCACAGTTGACACCTTTATTCTTTCTTGCCTGGGAAAATCGTTATGCAGGGATGTCACTTAGCGTTAGTGTAGGGACAGCAATTGATTTTAAGCTTGTTTAGTCCAATGAAGAGCAACTTAGAAATTGGAGCAATCATAGTCTGGTTGATCCTTCTAGAACTTTCTATTCTCCTTATCTTGAGTCGGATGAGACTCCTGCGTAGATTATTATTTGTATTAGTGCCCATCTATTTCTTTAACCTCGTGTTGAGGTGCTTGCACGTTCAGTTATTTTGGCGATAATAAATTCTCAAACTTGAATTCGGAGTCAGTGGTCCTTTCAGACAAAATGAATGCTTATATATAACCTGATGAGATTCTCTCCTTTACACTATTCAACAGGTAAAAAGATCTTGGCGACCAGAAGGTTCTTATAGATAATTAGATAAGAATCGGCGTTATCATGTATGCACAAGCATTCTAAGCACCCCTTGTTGAGAAGTGTGGTTAATCAGTCAATCAAAGGATTACAAGGAGATGAAAACAGTTCAACACATTAAAAAAATGTAAAACGGGCTTCTCTCTGATTGCTCTAATAAAAAACACAGACCAATGCACGCGTTTTGTCACTTGAAGACAAAGCAAAATTTAGTTGGCCTTTTCCTTAGAATTGTTAGCCTCATAGTAAACTCAGTTGCTGGCTGTGGTGGAGCGCTGTCGGCTGGTGCGCTAGGGCTTGTGCCTAGAAGCAGCTCTGGAGGCGATCATTTGTGAGGAAGCTAGCAGTGATTTTATACACGTGTCCTCCCTCTACCAAGTGCTGAGACTCCCACTGTAAGAAAGATAATACAAGCACAGTGCAGGCACGTGGAATCCATTTTGGATCGACGCCATCGTGGTGTTAAAAAAAACTTGTTCAGATTGGTATGAGATCTAAACGCCTGAACACGAAGACTTGACTAGGGAAAATGGTACCCCTTTTTGTTGCTGTCATCTGGGGGATCCTCAGATCTCTGTTCTTTAATAAAATGTGTGCATTATGGCCGAAAAGCGGCCCTAAAATATACCATTGTATTCCTTCTTTGAGCTGAACTGCCCTACTCCAGACCTAAAAGGATCTCTTTAACACACACTTATACATTATTTTGAGCTTATTATATATAACACTGTCGATCATCGAAAATACAGCATGCCATTTTTTTATTCATGAGACTAGCTTGACAAGATGGTTCATTGTTTCTGTCATTATTATTACATAATTCAGGCATCCTCGTTAGTACATGTGTGTGTTCATGTGTGCTTTACCGTGCGTGTGATTTTTGGGGAGGAGTATAAGAACATGTAATCTTTTACACAACTACCCCTGCGTATTTCAAAGGATGTTTTAATGCATAGGTGAAGGAGCTCAAATTCAGTGTACTCATACATATTTTTGAAAATTAGGACTGGCCGGCGCTCTGTATTTGATATTATTATCTGAGCTATGATAAATGAGAAGATTAAATAAAATGATATCCCAAGCATATGCATTATTCAATTTGAAAATAAATAATTTGATCAGAATGTCCCTGCTCATTCCAAAAACTCTGGAAATGAGGAAATGTTATAATCGAGACGCAAATAACATTAGGTCAAAGGCATATGGTAAATCATACAACATGTGAGAAATTAAATAAACATTTCTGATGGTAATATGCTAACTGCAAGATACTGCGATCTAAGGCATTTGTAGTGAATATATATGCAACTTGGTGCCACAAATAATAGAGTTATCCACACCTCTAAAAGTGCTTTCATTGCATATATTGCAGTGGTGTAAAAAACAATGTTCAGGGACCTGCGAAATATGTACTGTGTTTCAAGAGTCAGTGCGAAATATAGGTTTCAATAGCACAATGACAGCTCCAAACCTCTCAGCAGTTTATGGGGCAACGGAGGACCAAATTATGCAACAGAGTGATCTAAATTATGCAGCAAGAAAGCATTAATTATGCAGCATTCCACAGCATGTTCTCTCGCAGTACTATCTAGATGCTTCTGATCTATGAACAAATAGTTATATCAAAATCTGCAATTTTTGTGGCAAATTTTAGGGTAGGTGTGGTCAAACCATAATTTTGAGGTAAGCATTGCAGCTTCATATTCAAATATTTCCACTGACTCTGAGCATTGTTTTAATCAGCAAATTATTCGAGAGAAAAACAAAACCTAAAAACTCTAATTCTAGTTAGTGCACATTGTTATCGGCACCTTGGAGGGAACAGTTGTACCATACTCTCCCACTCCGTTTTTACCAAGGCAA
Organism: Calotriton arnoldi; assembly: GCA_963921515.1. Taxonomy (NCBI): domain Eukaryota; kingdom Metazoa; phylum Chordata; class Amphibia; order Caudata; family Salamandridae; genus Calotriton; species Calotriton arnoldi. The sequence continues at coordinate 1,086,144 of CAWUFW010005995.1, read as the reverse complement.
AGAATGTTTTTTAAGTCAAAATTTTTAACTGCACAATTATGTATTGTTTATTTTCTTTTTTGTTTTTACTACAAACAACCATACAGTATTCCCCAACTTTTCCCTTGCTTTTTAAATAAACATGTTCCTTTTCAAATAAACACATTTTACATTATACAAGCTATCTACCACAATATAGGCATATAATGTAAATAATGAATACTGAACAACATGTGCAGTGTGTTCCTATAATGCCGTCTTGAGGTTCTGGCGAACGCTGATGGCATAAATGGACAATATTATGCAGTTTCTTAGGGGTGGGATGTGAATGGCCCCAGCCTGCTGAATGGTTGTAGGCCCCTGAGTGCCCAACTGCACATGACACTGGTATCCTGAAATTTATTTTTGCCCCAGTGTCATACTAATCTAGCTTGTGTCTACAGATGTAGTCAATCCTTAGTAATGCGAGGTCTAGAATATATTCAGTGACCTGGAGTGGTACTTGCCCACTTGCTTGGTATAGGACTGAAGTCTGTACCTTGAATGAGTCACATAAAGTGGTGATGGCAGTGTGCCAAATTGTGTGGATCACTAGTGTGACCAGACTTGTTTCTCTATGTCATGGAGAGTGTGGTCTACTGACCTCTATCATGTAATGTTCCACTGTTATGTGGAACCAGGACCCTTGAGCTGACATTACATATGCATGTCAGGTGCATGTGCATGCAGTGTGTGGCATGTACTGTAGTAGTCCTCTGGGTGTACTGAGATTCTGAGTACAGGGACTAGTGGGATTTATTTTGAATGGTCCAGTGTTTAGCATAGCACAAGAAGAAGAGTGGATACAGCTTCCCCAGATACTGAAATGAAGGCGGCATGAGACAGGAATCACCTTAGAAATTCAATAAGGATCCTGTAAACAAAGCACTTTTAATTAGACCTTCCTGAACACTACCAATGGATAGATGGTGATGGTGAGGGGTGGACTTCAGTTTCAATTATTCAAGATGAGGAAGCTCCTAGGCAATGGCTATTTTTCTGTCCCGATCTCTTCTTCTGGAAGGATGATAACTGAAACCTATACAATGGATCCATATCCCGTGTCTGGGAAATGTGCATGAAAGTGGCATCCAAACCACCTAACTTTGTTTCAGCTTCAGGTCCTCAATGACCAAGAATGGCAGAGCTGCACAGCATACTCAAAGCACTGTGGCATGTCCAAGGCTGGTGTCTGCATGACAGCCCGTCTTGCAGAGGTGAGGTGACATCGCTTGAAGTCTGCACTTTCCACAAGAGGAGATGAGGGTCTCCCTGTAACCTAGAAGCCTATCTTCCTGCTGAAAGAGGGAAGGAATATGCCTGGCCCAGCAGTAAGTGAGTCTCTCCAGAAGGAGAGGCCCAATGTGGGGAATAGCTAGCCAGAGTGATTGATAGCTAGAGGAGTGAAGTAAGGAGTGACTCAAGTTCAGAAGACTCCTGTTATCTCTAAATGGTTCTGATCTGCATAAAGTCTTCTAACAAAATCAGTTATTGTGTGCGATTGGGAGTATGCAGTGACTGGTAAGACTGGTGTTGCCACTGCTGATGTTTGAGTCCAAGCGTTTTGTGAATTCCGAGATAAGCACCCTTATTGGCCCCTGGCATACTAGTGTCCCATCTGCACCCCGTCTAGTAATATCACAACTGCAGAAGACAAGAGCTTCCACAGCGAGTCGCCATGCTGAAATCCCTGTGGTTTTCATGATCCAAGCAAAGAAACAGCTGCAGGATCACTGCATGCATCTCTCCAGTACCAACCCAGACTGCAAATCCTCTACACAGGTAGTCATCAGATTAAGAGCTGTGTGAGAATGAGAGATGTAAGAGAAGACAAAGGTCTGCGGCACGAATCCAGACTTTTTATGAATAACTTAAAAATTGAAAAGCTAATTGAACTGTTGTTCGCATAATTTCCTAACAGGGGAATGAGTGAACAGTACCTGCGCCTAACCAGCACCTTATCCCAGATTTGATGTCATGGATTAAATATGTTGGGGATCTCTGTTAGCGGGTGGGGGGTTCCACCAAAGGATATAGCACATCAAGATCATCAGCAGAATGCACTGCGCAATATTAAGTAAAACTCTGTGATTAAGTACTTTCTTGTTTCAAATAATAAGCATGGGGGTGGACAATACATTATTATATCTGTTAGTTAACTTTTGAATTCTGAACTCTGGTCCCTACACTACTTCTCTGAGAAGCCTTTAACTGCTCGTGATTGGCACCCGGAGAGTTACGTGCTCTCCGTACTTGTACTTGTGTACTTGTAACAGTTTGCAAAGACATAATAGGACTGACTCCAGGACAAATGTAGCAAATAATCCCAGCCACAATGGTATAAAACTTTAACGTATGTTTAAAAAAAACCTTAGACATTCAATTAAAACAGCACAACTTAATGTGGATTTATTGTTGCTAATAAAAATGAAAAACCTGGCTGCCAACCTTTATTGCAAATGTCCTGTGGACATGCTCAGTGAAGAATGTCTGCAGAGCTTTTCCTCTAGCCAAGTCCTGCACCAAACCCACTACAGGTAGCAGGTAGCCAACCCAAGATGCACACAGTCTTTTGCTGTTCACAGCAGGCATTGGGAGCAACACCGGGGTCCACCTATACCAATCCCTAGTCAGATGGGCAACCTTCATTGTGCATGGATTGTAGCTATGCACAGCAAGGGCTGAATGCCGAGCCTGGCCTCTGGCAAGGTCCACAGTAGCACAAGGCCTTTGCCCAAACTACTGTGGCTGACCAATCTTAACAGTGAATGGCCAATCTGCTATGGGTGGCCAGCATATCGCAAGCAGCCTAGCTAGGTGCACGGCCCACCAGCAGCCAAATCCCCCTGTACATAGGGCTTGGACAACACAAATAGGCCTTTGAATGGACCATTTTTAAAAATGTGAATTTGCAGATTCTCATTTACAACCGAAAACCCAGGACAAACTTTACCGGCCCGCGCTTCGATGGAGCTTGCCTTGGGTTCACAGTAGCAGGCCGTGGATCTTTGATATTCAGAACATTTTGGGATCTACGGTACCCCGACACCTCCTTTGTTGGTTGGGTCTGTGGTAACTTTGTTGGTTCACCTGACCAAGACACCATTTTAGGCTTTTGGGTCACCAGATCCCAAAAAGGTAGTACCAATCCTGTGACTCTTGACACTAGGGGCACACTTTTTGGCCTTGTGGTCAAGGTATGTCCTTCCCACCTATGGCCTTTTCATTTTTTCTGCAGGACACAGGCATGTTCCCTGGGTCCTGAAATGGCCTCTTCAAGAGACAACTTCACTTGCAGCAGCCAATCAGGCAGCAATCCACAGTTCCAATTTTGGAACAGCAGATTCAAAAAGCTCCCTTATCTAGTCGGATCCCTTTGTATTTTGAATTTCTTGAGTCTTGGAAGTTTGGCAGATCCAAAACAGCAAAGATTTAAAAAGTCTTAACCATTTAAGCAACTATTTAAAACTTTTAAACACTTATATCGCAACACTACTGAATGGATTTACAACAGCCTAACAAAAGCATTCTTTCTGAGTAAAGTTCATGCCAATTTTGGGGTTAATCTATTCACTGGTTTGAGGTGTAAATTCAAGCAAAATTTCCTATGGGAGTTAAAATGGGAAAACAAAACTTCTTTTTTTTTTATCCCTGCTTAACTGTTTTTTCCCTCAAGTATCTGCATGAAAATTGCTATGCTGGACCTTAACTGACCTCACCAAGCAATTGCTACATTTGGTGCAAATCTGTCCATGTGGGCTAAAGTTAGAGGCAACCCAAAAATGCCTTTTCAAGGGAAAGTGTGGTTGAACCACAACTACACAGTGGTGACTGACACTATGGGGCCTATTACGATGCGGCCCGTAAAGGCTCCGACCAACGGTCAAAGCCTTCCTGGCAGCATCGTAATGGGCCGCTCGGTTTACTTTCCGACTGCCACATTATGATGCTGGTGGTCGTAAAGTAAACTGGACGGTCATTCCAGCTGGCTTACGACGGGCTCATGGAGCCTGTCGGCCAGTCGGAGCCAGCTCGAAATCCCAAATGGTGGGCCTTCCTGCCATTGGGATTACGATGCACTGTTTCCGACATGGTTTACATGCCGGCCTGTCCGACCTGGAAACTATGTCAGAAGGCATGTTTGGGGGCCCCCAGAAGGGCCCCTTTGTGCGTGCGGCCTCTGATTGGGGGCAGAGGGGGCACCTATTGCGCCCCCCTGTTGGGATCTGCACCTTGTGGCAGGCACCTTGAGGTGTCTGCCACAGGGTGCAGGCATGAACAACACCTCCCATTTCTCAATGGGAGCTTGTGTTATGGCCTGTTTACAGCCGTAACATGAGCTTCCATTGAGAAGTGGGAGCACTGTGATTAGCCGGTTGGGACCGCCGACCAGAGGTCGGTCCGTCCCAGGACCGAGACAGTGTCCCCGACATTGTAATCAGGCCCTCAGTAACACACAGACACCCACCCACCAACACACACTCACAAACACATGCACACACTTTTCAGATGTCAATTGGTACTGTTTCCCCAAATTTCATCATGTTAGCAAATCAAAGACAACCATAGGAAGCATTTAATTTATCTATGGCCAATAACACTGCTCTAACCCTGCTCTAACTTTAATCTTCCTGTCAGAGAGTCACAAATAAAAAGATTGCAATATCTTTGAAGATGTCCAGCTTTGTGAGTAACAAAAAATGTAATAGATATTTTATTTTGTCAAAACTGTACTAAAAGAGGATTGAATGACACAGGAGAGCAGCCAGTTTGAAGTCTGTCATGTAGCTCTATTGTTCTAAGAAGAGAAGCACATCCTTCTCTTTGTTCCCTTGTCTAGACTCAGTGGGAAGTGTGTTTGCTAAGAAAAAAAAAGCAAGTGAACTGCCGACATTTAAGTCTGTGCAGGGGATAATGCTGAATAATGCATGAATGTTAGTCACTCTTCAAGAAAGATGGCGCTGAGCCGGGAACATCTGCAAAATAAGCAGTCTCCGTGAATTAGTCTGTTGTTATCCTGATTTTATTTAATACATGCTTACGCGAATGCACATAGTACACATCTTCATGCTTTGTCTGGGCTTGTTGAAAATCGAAAGCCCAGCAGACAGTTAAACACTAGCCTTACAACACGCTGTAATGGCGGTATATCTCTAGCCCTCATGCACCAGGGACAATGCTTCCCACAAAAGATACCCTCCATTAACTCATTTAGTCCACCCACATAACGCTGTGGCTTGGGAAGACCTGGAACAAGGTAGCAGCACCATGATGTCATGCAAAGGCTGGCTGAATGCTTTCCAAATGACAGAGAGAAAGGTAAAAAGAAATCATAGTATAACCCATAAGACAAGAGTGCAAGAACATGCCAGCTCAGAATTTTATAAACTCTATAATGGTCGCCAAGATCAATTTATTACATTTAATCAATGGGATTCTGGTTTTTTTTTCTTAGAAGGGCTTCAGGCAGGAGAAAACCATCACAACAATTAACATTATTAAATTTTTGGGGGAGTCTCAGTCCCTCATTTTGAAAGGTCATATTATCCATGAGGTGCTTTCATCTCAGACAAAATCAGTTACCACAAATTGCATTTTTTGCGGAAACAGTTCCGGCACTTTTCTAAATTTTCCTGCTTGGAATAGGGCCAGCGTGTGGAATTTGAGTTATCATATCAAAATCCTGTACATTTTTTCCTGTTTTTGACTAATTTTCCCAATGCATTTTGAAGTATTAACTGGTGAAATGCACATGGGGGAAAATTGCAGGTGTGTGGTGTTAATCCCAACACTTGCGATCTGGAGCAAACACTTTTTGGTCATATTTCCATATTTTGCTTTACTGAGAAAACCCCAAGAAATAGGAAAAGGAATCCTTGTGCAATGGAATTGTGTTGAACAGAGCATAGATAACACCTTATTGCCTTAACAGATCTATGCCTTCAATGCTCTCTTTCTGGCACAACTAATTTTCCTGGAGTGCGCATTAGCCCATAAAGGTAGGTTGGAGTACACCTTAAAAAGACTTGCATCTTCTTCATATTCATTTATGTATTTATATCCTGCATGCTTTGGTTAAGCAAACCCATCAAGGCTACCCAGCATTCTTTATGTACAGATTACTCATCCAATAATACTTAGGAGGCCAACAATCAAGATAGATATTGCATTGACTACCAAACATATCAGTTAATGGTAGGTAACCCTGCCAGAGAGCAAAGAGTTTTCTTTTAAAATAAATGATCTTTGAGACCAACATCAGCAGCGGTCTGTGCAGGTAAGCTCAGTGGGACGGTGGGGCGGGGGGATGTTGACAGACGACGGAATAGGGATTATTTATTTATTTCATTTATCCCTAGTCCATCATCTGTCAACTTCCCCCCTCCCGCCCGCGCCCGCCCCCGCCCCACCTCGCTTACCTACACGGACCGCCGCTGAACAATATTCAACGGTTTCACGCACTGCAATTCGGAAACCTACCTTGCACTGCTATCTTTTCAACGACAATGACACAGTTCAGTGACAAATCCTTCCAACCAAAATCTGCCTCTAGAATCATGCAGTGCTGTACAGGTTCGTTCCTTCCAAGTCTACCTGTAGAATCCAGCAATTCATAAATCTGCCTCAAAATTCTACCTCTAGACACATGCAATGCAGAATCCTGACTTAAAATCCTACAACTATCCCTAGTCTGGCATTCAGTTTGCTACTGTGTGCAAGCAATCAAAGTAGCTTGTCAGTAAATTTTAAGATGCACAATGATTGTATCGATTTTTAGTTGATACAAATCAGCAACTTAGAAAACCTTTAGCTCCACATGCCCGACAATGACAGTGGCTACATTTTAAATATCTGGTGACAAACAGGGCCCTCTCTCCCAAACCAGCAAAATGGTTGACACTTTCCATTCTAGATATCCATTTTGCATTAAGCTAACAGCGGCTGACCACAGGTTCTGCACCTCAATCCCGTCAATTTCAATTTAATGTCCTGTGCATCCTCTTCCGGCACTTGCTGCCGTTTAGTGCCACTGGAGGCCAGAAAACAGGATATACTTCAAAATGGAAGGTGCACCAGAAATAAATTCAATATGGCAAATTTCAGTCCATCATCTTCTTTTATTTTTCAAAATTGTTGCACATGAATTAAAATCAGCCAACGCGTTTCGTTCCTGTCACAATAGGAACTTCATCAGGGCTTAAAGTGTATTCACAAAGTTTCCTGTGTTAACCGCTGTATCATCACCAGGTAATCACCCGAAATAACGGTTTAAATTCGTCCCATCAATGGAGGGTATATAAGGACCATGTCAAGTCCCAGCTCGACATCTGAGTCCTAGGCAGTATCGGCGTGTGCCGCGTAGCCTGCGGTGATTTTAATTCATGTGCAACAATTTTGAAAAATAAAAGAAGATGATGGACTGAAATTTGCCATATTGAATTATTTCTAGTGCACCTTCCATTTTGAAGTATATCCATTTTACATTGCTTGCTTTAATCAGATAATATTTATACTAGAAAATGCATATTGCTACGGTCCGTATGGAATGATGAGACTGATTTAGATATTCAGATAACTCAGAATATATTTATTAACTGCTTTTGAGTTCCTGAGCTCAGTGATCCAGGCAAGTGTAGAAGAGGTATATGGAAACAGCTACAATGGGCTTCTTGGCCTAGCTGTGTAAGATGAGATGCATGCACAGGTTCTGTTAATCTTATTGCCCATATCCTACTAGGTGTTAAGAGCTGCTAATTATTTAAAACATGCTCTTTCTATTTGCAGTATCCTCCATATGCCTTTGGTATCTGAATTAGAATAGCACCTGTTGCACTTGTGTAGAAACAGTGTGTAGAAAAATCCTTTGCACTCAAGATCTCATCACCTGATGACAAGAATACATTCAAAAATGGTTGAAAGAGGGCTTTTTCCTGTTTGAATGGAATGCAAATCAGAGGAAATCATACACAACTGCACAGTAAATTAAGAACCCATGAATATCAACTGAAGCATACCTTTCATTCATATTCTTAATCAATGCTGTGGTCAAGTGAATCAACTTACAATTATCCGTGGTCCATGGTCAGAAAAAAGCACTCACTTCACCCTAACAGTGGCGTTTACAGGAAGGAGTCTTCCGGGTGGTGGACTTGCACTACTGCAAATTAATCTACACTCAACATTTGTGTATAGTATTTATGCTGATGTGCATAGTGTAATATGCCATTTATTACATTGTGGAGTGTGGGGAAGGGCAATGATTCATGAGAGAAGAAACCTCTAGTAGGTAATGGAGTCCCTACCACCCCTCAATAATAGTAATAATCAGCTTGTTACTCTTGGCACATTGGTTTAAGACATGCTCCAAAAACAAGGGTATTTAAACAGATCTAGTAAAGAAGAGGTTGAGCGACATATTTCTCAATATTTTGCACAACACAACGCACCACGATACTGTGCTGCTCTGCGCTGTGTAAAATGGAGAGGCAAGAAGATATGGCTCATTCCTGCTCTCTGTCTGTGCTGGTGCACAAACTGATGCCTAGCTCCAATGCAGGCACTCTTGCACCATGGTGCAAATGTGCCTGCGTTACCGGCAGGATTGTTTTTGTGCAGGAAGAGACACCTTCCTGCACAAAAATAATCCTTTCATTCATTTCCTTTTTCTATGTGTGCTGCATAATGCAGCACACATAAAAAGAGGAATAAAATAAGGAGAAATAAAGATTTTTGTGTTGTCTTGCATTACTAAAGAGGTTTACCAAGCCACGCAGAGCCAAGCAAGTTGGCCTTGCATGCCTTGGTAAATCTGAAAGAGCTATGTGTCGTCCTATGTTACATTGCGTGGTGCAAGGGCTACACAAAACTTTGAAAAATATGACCATAAATCATAAAATGGTGAATTGCTCTCTATTAGCAGAATTGTTTTCCACTATCAAATCATTATACTATAAATGGTATGAGACAACAGGCAGTGTTTTCTAATTTTTAAAATGTCACTTATACTGTACTGTGGCAAAAAGATGGGAATTAGATTTTTGAAATGTAGCAATAAATGTGTGAATTTGAGTTCATTATTACATTTCATTATCATAGTATATGTCCACAGCAGTGAAAATAAGTGGGGGCAATAAAATAAAACATGTAATTTAGTGAAATTGTACAGATACATGCACAATAACCCCTTTATTACTACAGTTTAAAGGCCAAATAGCAGAGTGAACATGACATTGTAAAAACACTGTTTATTCTGCCATATATTTCATATCAAAATTACTTGACACATGCAATCAATTCTCCTAATGGTCACACAACCTCTTCAATGTGATTTTACCATATGGCACAGTCTTAACCCATTGAATCCTGTTTTAGGGTTAAATATGCACTAATTGTAATATTCTATTTATTACCATCATTGAATGAACGGAGGGAAATCATGACCCACTTTAAGCTTCGCCTCTCATGAGTCATGGTTCCTCCCCACACTCAGCAATGGTAATACACATCATATTACACTCAACGCATTTGCATATATACTATTTATTATGCATATATATATATATATGTATGTATATATATATATATATATGTATATATATATATATATATATATATATATATATATATATATATATATATATATCACTGAAAAAACCATAGGTTTTAGGGACAGTTATAGTTAGTTGGACATTGCACTCGTACAAAACCCGTGAAATTCCCCGTTATAGTTAGTCCAGCTAACTATAACTCGCGCCCGCAATGCACTGCTGATGACGTCACATATTACATCACTCATGACATGGTCAGTGACATCACTGATGACATCACTGATGACATCTCAAATGACATCACTGATGACATCACTGATGACATCATCCAGTGACTGTGTGTTTCTGTAAAGTTTAAATATTTTTAATATATATAGGAAAAGACGTATTGAAGAATGAGTGGGTGTGTAAGTGTCTGTATGGATGATTTAGTAGGTGCGTGACTGACTGTATAAGTGAGTGATTTAACGTATCTTACTGAATGGATGGGTTAGTGACTAAACTGGGTGAATGTCTGTATCCGTCTGTCTGTTGCTGTGTAAGTGGCTGCATGTGTTTGAGAATAGCTACATGAGTGTCTATATGAGTTATTGAATGCTTGTGTGAGTATCTGTATGGGTGCCTGAGTGTTTGTGTGGGAGGGGTGTGTGCGACTCTGTGCATAGATGTGTGAGTGGGTGATTCACTGGGTGGATGGTTTCAAGAGTGCATCTGTGATAGACTGTATGGGTGGGTAAGTGTGTGTAAGAGTGTGTTAGTGAGTGAATGTATGTCCCAGTGGTACATGTGTGAGTAACTACATATGTGAAAGGCAGTATATATGTGTGTTGGAGTATATAAATAGCTATAAGCAAGAGTGACTGATTGTGATAGTGGCTGTATGGATGAGTGTGTGCTTGTATCAGTGATTGTATAAGAGCGTAAGAATGTGCTAGTATTTGTATGAGTAAGTGAGCTGGTGTGTGTATAACTGTATAGGTGAGTAAATGGTAGTGTGTTTAATTATTTGCATGACTGACTAGGTGTGTGAGTACCTCTATGGATGAGTGGCGGTGTTTGAGTGTCTATATAGGAGTATGAGTGCATATGATAGTCCTGTACTGAGTGACCGTAAATATGAGTGACTGTTAGGGTGAGTGAGTGGATGTGTGCGTAGACCTAAGAATCAGTGAGTGGGTATGTAGTTATTGGTGTTGGAGTGTCTATGGTTTTGCGAATGGCAGTCTGTACTTTAGAGTGGGTGTATCAAAGGTTATATTAGGGTGTGAGAAGATGCATGAAATTATCACATGGATGATGTCATCAGTGATGTCATCAGTGATGTCATTTGAGATGTCATCAGTGATGTCATCAGTGATGTCACTGACCATGTCATGAGTGATGTAATATGTGACGTCATCAGCAGTGCATTGCGGGGCGCGAGTTATAGTTAGCTGGACTAACTATAACGGGGGAATTTCACGGGTTTTGTACGAGTGCAATGTCCAACTAACTATAACTGTCCCTAAAACCTATGGTTTTTTCAGTGAATTTCAAAGGTTTTTTAAATGCTAATTTGTAACTATAACGTCCCTGAAACCTATGGTTTTTTCAGTGAATTTCAAAGGTTTTTTAAATGCTAATTTGTAACTATAACATGTCTGAAACCTACGGTTTTTTCAGTGAATTTCAAAGGTTTTGTAAATGACAATTTTTAAATGTATTAATTGTTATATAAATTTTTAAAATACTGATTTACTACATTTTTAGAAACAATTTTTTTTACATATTTTATTATTTAAATTACATTGTAATTACATTATACATTACATTACAAAAATACTTTCTCTTAATGAATTACTTTAGTTTAAATACTTTGCAGATAGGCAATAGACTTTTAAGTACAGTAGTTACAGTTGTTGCAATGGGCAACACATTTTCAAACACAATGCAACATTCAGCTCAATGTGAATTTCTAGTTAAATGCAATTAGTTACTTTATGGATTACTTTTTCTAACCACAGGACTGGATCCTAGATTCAGTCCTGGGACATCTCCTGTAAACAGTTGAGTAAAAGCGTTTTGGTTACAGTCGTGATTTTTAAGGAATATTATTGTATTTTAAAAGTTGACACTTTGAAACTTTTTCTCATAGAATCACCAATGTTATCCTATGGAAGGAAATTCACTTAGCAGGTAAAAACTGTTATCGTTACTTTTTCTTACTCAGTGTTGGATCCTGGATCCAGCACTGGTGCATCTCCTGTAAACAGTTGAAAGAATGCGTTTAAGTCATACTGTCGATTTTTAAGGAATATTTGTAGTTTGTGAAAATCAACACTTTGAAACTTTTTTGCTGAAAACCAGTCAATGTTAGCCTATGAAGGAAATTCAAGTTACCGGTAAGTACGGTTAAAATTACTTTTGAGGATCAGTACTGGGCTGAAACATGCAGCACTGAGGTCTCTCCTGATAACAGGTGAGTAAATCGGAATTCGTATTTCGGCTGATTTTAGAGGAATATTTTAAAGTTCCAAAACTCCACACTTAGAAGAATTTCCAAGTGAAACCAGTCAATGTTAGCCTATGGAAGGAAATTCAAGTTAATGGTAAGTACGGTTAAAATTACTTTTCAGGACCAGTACTGGGCTGAAAGATGCAGCACTGAGGTCTCTCCTGATAACAGGTGAGTAAATCAGAATTCGTATTTCGGCTGATTTTAGAGGAATATTTGTATGTTTCAAAAATCAACACTTAGAAGAATTTCCAAGTGAAACCAGTCAATGTTAGCCTATGAAGGAAATTCAAGTTACCGGTAAGTACGGTTAAAATTACTTTTCAGGATCAGTACTGGGCTGAAAGATGCAGCACTGAGGTCTCTCCTGATAACAGGTGAGTAAATCGGAATTCGTATTTCGGCTGATTTTAGAGGAATATTTTAAAGTTCCAAAACTCCACACTTAGAAGAATTTCCAAGTGAAACCAGTCAATGTTAGCCTATGGAAGGAAATTCAAGTTACTGGTAAGTACGGTTAAAATTACTTTTCAGGACCAGTACTGGGCTGAAAGATACAGCACTGAGGTCTCTCCTTATAACAGGTGAGTAAATCGGAATTCCTATTTCGGCTGATTTTAGAGGAATATTTGCACAATGGTGAAGGGAGGGGCGGGGCCTGAGGTGACATCTTTGCAAACGCGCCCGTGGCGCGTTTTAAGTTGGGGGATTAAGTCCCCTTGAATCCTGAGGGTCCCTAGGGGCCTACTAGACCACCAGGAACCTCCAATATGCGCCAGGGGCTGCGTTGCAGAGACGTGTAGAGAGGCCACACCCCTTTTTACACCTCTCTGCAACGCAGCTCTGTGGCGCATTCTGGATGTACCTGTTGGGCTAGTTGGCCCCCAGGGACCCTCAGGATTGAAGGGGATTTAATTCCCCATCTTAAAACGCGCCACGGGGCCTGTTTGCACACATGTCACCTGAAGCCCCGCCCCCTCCCTTCACCACTGTGCAAACGCGCCCATGGCGCGTTTTAAGTTGGGGGATTAAGTCCCCTTGAATCCTGAGGGTCCCCGGAGTCCAACTAGCCCACCATATACCTCCAAAAGCGCCACAGAGCTGCGTTGCAGAGAGGTGTAAAAGGGCGTGGCCTCTGTACACCTCTCTGCAAGGCAGCTCCCTGGCGCATACTGGAGGTACCTGGTGGGCTAGTTGGCTCCCAGGGACCCCCAGTATTCAAGGGGACTCGTTCCCCTCTGCAAACGCGCCAGGGGCGCGTTTGCAGAGTGGTGAAGGAAGGGGCGGGGCCTGCGGGCCCGATCGTTTTTTTTTTGTTTTTTTCTCCCCTGAAGGGGGCTGTGTGGCCCCCTTCCTTTTTCTTTTTTTGGGCCCTGGGGACCCCATCCCCCAGGGCCTTACCCTTTTTAAATTACCTTAAAAAAAAAAAAAACGGGAAGGGGGCCCCCCTTCCCTGGGCCTGTATTGGCCCCGGGGACCCCATCCCCCGGGGCATGGCCTCTATATTTATTTTTTTGAGGGGGGCAGCGTGGCCCCCCTCCTCTGGCCATTTTAAGGCCCCGGGGACCCCATCTCCCGGGGCCGGCCTTTCCATTTTTTTTTTTTTTTTTTTCTCTTTTTTGGGGAGGGGGGCCGCGTGGCCCCCCTCCCGGGCCACTACTTGCCCCGGGGACCCCATCCCCCGGGGCTGGCCCTCTCCGTTGGGGACTGTGGGGGTCCCCAATCCCCCCACAGTCCCGCCGGCTCCCCACGTCCCTTGGGAGCCGGCATTGCCTGTTCCACATGGGGAGCAGCTGACATGCTGCTCCCCATGTGGAAAAGCAATCGCTTTGGATATTGGAAGAGAGAGCAGGTTTCCCTGCTCTCTCTTCCAATATCCAAAGCAGTTTGCTATGGCAGGACGGGAGCCGCGAGGCTCCCGTCCTGCCATAGCAAACTACAGTGTCCCGGGGTAGGCACCCCGGGACACTGCAGGAGCCGGCCCTGGGGGTGGTGGTCCCCAGGGCCATCAAGGGCTCCAGGAGGGGGCCGCGCGGCCCCCTCCCATTCAGTACACAGCCCCGGGGAGGTGGTGGTCCCCGGGGCTCTGGGGTCCGTAACGGACCCCCATATTAAAATGTTTAGTGCCCCGGGGAGGTGGTGGTCCCCGGGCGTGTGGGGGCTGGAGCCCCCCACACAGGTTTAATAATTATAAAAAAAAGCCCCGGGGAGGTGGTGGTCCTCGGGGCTGCGGGAGGGCTCAGAGCCCTCCCGCACCATTTTCTAAAAAAAGCCCCGTGAGGTGGTGGTCCCCGGGGCTTGGGGGGCCCTTTGAGGCCCCCACACATTAAATTATCCCCCCACCATGCCCCCGGGACTTGGGCCACCCGAGGGCCACTACTATCGAGCGCGGGAGACCGCGCTTCGATTTTTTTTTTTCAGCAGGATTCGCGCACCCTGAGCGCATCCTGCCGATTTTTAAAAACAAATTTTTGTTTTTTTTTGCCCAGGGGGTCCTTGTGGGACCCCTGAGCAAACCTAGGGGGTCAGGGTGTTTCTACCCTGCTCCCTTTGTGCGCTTTGCGCACTTGTTTCTGTCCCTCGGTTCTACCGAGGGACAAAATGGCTGCCAACATTTCCTGAATCGGAATGTTGACAGCCAGCTGACAGCCAATTAACATGCAGCTCGTGATCGGGAAGGTACGCGGACCCTACTCGTCCCTAGATATCACTAACTTTTTACTTTTCATTTTCTCAGCAACTACTGAACGGATTTACACCATTTAACAAAAGGGTTCTTTCTGAACCAAGAACTACCTCTTTGCCAAATTTGGTGTAATTCCGTTCAGCAGTTCGGGCTGTAGCCGTGTCTAAAGTTTCCTATGGGAAAATGCATGGGGAAAACGCGTTTTGGGACCCCCCTTTTTCTCGACCCCCGCTTGACGTATCCCCCGAGACTTTCAGGGTAGGAGCGGACCGGAGCGCCCCACGAAGTTTGAAAATTTCGCGAAGATACGTCAACCGGCAAGAGAGTTATTTCAAATAGAATGTCGCGGATTTCCTATGGATAATAGGTTGTAACTATAACTATCTACTGGCGACCGCCAGTAGATAATATATATATGTATATATATATATATATATATATATATATATATATACTCTATCAGTTGTTTTAACATCTTTTTCTCAGCACATGTAGATTTGTTGAAATTCAATATAGCTCCTTTCTAAACTATTTCTCTTTTATACTGTTTCCAATGGTAGCCTTGCTTGATATCCTCCTCATGCATGTGTCAAAAACATGGTGCTGGCATATAGAACACCATAGAAAAATGGAGAATGCACAATAATTTTCAGTGGTATAGCAAAGAACATGCGTGATCCGCCATAGACTGTATAAAGATTTAATTGAGTGAGCTGCTCTGCTGTCTCAGCATGTTGGAGATATTCCGCTTAAGGAACATTTGTTCAGCAATAATTAACGGAGCTGATTTGATACATCAAGCAGGAATATATTCTAATTCGCTTGTAATGTGAATTAAATCTGTCTCACCACATTATAGGGTTTCATGATTCGCTTAAAATTCGTGTTAAAATTACCACAATGAAGCTAGCAAGAAAGGTGAAACAGAATACATTGGCATTCTAGCACATTCCCACTTTTTGGCTTTGGCAATTTTCTTTAGCTGAAAGTTCTTTTTATTTAGTTATTTATTTTTTGGCATTTATAAGTTTTCAGATAGTGTAGCGGAGAGTGCTAATCATTTGCGCATGCTCTGACAAAGTCAATAGGCCCACCTGTTTCTTCATTCGGTGATCAATACACAGAAGGCAGTAGAGCTAAACATGACTAATTTGTTCGGATAGATTAGCTGTGGACAGCGAGAGGGAGTGTTGAATCTCATGTTTGTGTGTGAAAGTGTTTCTAATGAGCATCATCTTCTTAACATATAACAATGAAGACATCTCCAATGTGCAGTCATCCATTTATGAGAGTAAACATATAGATTTTTAGGGGCTCGATATGAGTCCTACGTTTAAAAGTTAGTGTGATCTTTTATAGGTAACTGTTGATTATAAGTAATCAAAGCTAAATTCCTTGCATATAGTTAGCTTGAAAAGATAAATGTCAAAGTCAAAACATATGTTTATTTAGACCTTGGTCCTTTAAACACCCTTCTTAAATATACAGTAGATTGATGTATTTTATGTGATTTTAAATCTAAAATACCAACGTTTGCACTCTGCTGGCCGCACAGGTTCCCTAGCGGTCTCCTGAGCACACCCCTCGGCCTTAGCCAATCACGCCGGTTGGGGGAGGAGCCATAGGCGGGGAATCTGTACTAATGTCCGTTGCAGCGCGGGAGCGCCGATGGCGCATCCAAGGCGGCCAAAGGCAAGCCTGTCCGCGCCTGACGGGCCCAGGGGCCACAACCCATGCCCAAATCCACACGTACACCTCAGAGGAACTTAAAAAATTCCATGAGGCGTCACTCTCACTCGACCCTGTCATTTGTACGCGCCTGAGCCTCACTGAAATCCTTCAGACACGGAGATCTTTCCCAGAAATCTCCGAACCCATGTCTCTCACACCCCATCCCTCGAGTGCTACCCGACTTCAGCACATGCATATTACCTCAACACCCGCTCCTTAGTCAAACATCAGCTTGATGTTTTCCTAGTGTCTGAAAAACCAGACATCTTTCTTGTAACGGAAACATGGCTGACTCTCGACTCCACCCCTGATATCCTGGCAGCATTGCCAAACGATTACTACATCCTTCACGTGAATCGCCCACCAGGAAAGATGGGTGGTGGAGTAGCAGCGATCATACATCAAGACTATAAATTCACTGCCATCTGCTCCTTGAGTCTCCCTGCAGTGGATAACATAGTCATCAAATTAGAGTCCAACTCTGCCCCGCTTATCTGTGTCCAGGTCTACAGGCCACCGCAGTACATGCCCCTGTTCCCTCTTTCACTGAGTGAACAAATAGCCAACCTTGTAACAAATTATGCTAAAGTATTATTGATAGGTGACCTAAAATACTGGTCTAGGGATACACTTGGTGGACCCCACTCTGCTGAATTGACGGACCTCTTAACCAATCTAAACTTTACCCAGCATCTAACGTCAGCCACACACACCAAAGGGCACATATCGAACCAAGTTTGGACCACTAATCTCACTGTGTCCACACCCATGATCCTACCTTGTATATGGTCTGACCACCACCTAATAAAATTCACGGTAACACTGCCTATCAGTAGCAAGACCCCCACGGCCGAGGGGGGTATGATTAGGAAATGGAGTGCCCTTAATAAACAGGAATTTCAGGACTCTTTGGCCAGTTCAACTCCAACTTCGGACCCTGATGTTGATCTCGTGGAAGCAAATATCTCAGCCTGGCTATTAGCGGCTAGTGATATGCATGCCCCGCTTAAAAAACTAAAACGAGCTAGCCGCTCTGATGCACAGAAATGGTTCTCTGACGAATTGAAAGAACAAAAACTTGCCCTTCGTCAAAAAGAAAGGAAATGGAGATTGAACTACTCCCTAGAAGGAAAATGCCACTATTCGGAAGCATGGAAAGAATATAAAAAAGCCATTACTACAGCTAAGGCCGCCTATTTCTCCTCAAGAATTTTAAATTCTGACAATAGGTCAAAGGAAATCTTCTCTATTGTAAACGAACTATCTAACGCAGATAGAGTTCTACCTAAACCCACACCTACCCAAGCACTCTGCGATTCTTTAAACAACTACTTTTTGGAAAAAATCTCTAACATTAAAACCACCATCCCAATACCCATCCCCAATGAGACACCCCTTGTCACGACGAGGAACCCCTCTACCTTGGATCACTTCCCGGCCATCAACACTGAAACTTTTCTGGACTTGTTGTCCAGAGTAAAATCCGGCTCCCCCACGGATTGCTGCCCACCCTATATCTTAAAAGACACACTTTCCGCCCTGCCGAGTCCTGCTATGACCCTCCTGAATGAGTCTCTCTCGCAGGGCCGTATCCCTAAAGCATTCAAACACGCAATCGTGGTCCCTCTACTAAAAAAAACGGGAGCAGATCCCCAAAACCTGTCAAATTATCGGCCCATTTCCCTGCTCACTTACCTGGCCAAAGTACTGGAAGCCCACGTGGCAAAGTGCTTGTCCAACTTCATGGAACTGTCTGACTACTTAGATCCACATCAAGCAGGATTCCGTCCCGCCCATTCCACGGAGACAGTAATTTTGGCAGTTTGGACGCTTTACGAGATAAAGCTGACAGAGGCATCCCATAGGCCCTGGTGCTATTAGATCTATCTGCCGCCTTTGACACAGTCGATCATGGCATTCTGAGGGACCGTGTCAGGCAGGAGGGCATCCAGGGCTCAGCCTTTAGCTGGATTAGCTCCTTCCTCGAAGGCCGCACCCAAGCAGTACGCTTGGCCCCTTTCATAGCCACTAAGCTAACATCAACATGTGGAGTCCCACAGGGATCCTCACTATCCCCCCATCTGTTTAATCTTTACCTCCTACCTTTGATTCAGTCCCTGAAGGAAAGGAATGTGACTACCTTCAATTATGCCGATGATCTACTACAGCTAATGTTCACCAAAGATAACTCACCTAACTCAGTCCTCGAATTCCAGGCCACCATGCTCCACATCCGCCGCTGGATGGATCTAAACCATCTAAAACTCAATCCAGGCAAGACTGAACTAGTTCTGACAGGGAGCAGCCAGATCTTCTGGGGCCCACACTACTGGCCTTCGGAACTTGGATCCCCCGTGCCCTCTACCTATGTCAAGAGCCTTGGAGTCGCTATCTATAACGACCTATCCTTAAGATCTCATGTCGGGGCGGTGGTCTCGTTCTGTTTCTTTCAGCTTCGAAAGATCAGGAAAATCAGCCGTCTGCTCACTCACGCAGCACTGATACAGGTCGTGATAGCCTTGGTGCTATCACACTTAGACTATGCCAACTCAATCTACCTAGGCATGCCACTCTTCCTAATCAAGCGGCTACAGATGGTTCAGAACCAAGCAGCAAGACTGATCCACCAGCAACCCAGATGGCAATCGGCCAGACCGCTCTTGGAAAAACTACATTGGCTCCCTATCCCACAACGCACTGCTTTTAAGACGGGATGTCTAATTTTAAGTTCCTTCACGGTCGGAGCCCCAAATTCATTAATAACCTCCTATCTAGGTACACTCCCTCTCGCAACCTCCGCTCAGCACATCTCCAGTTACTGACCACCCCTGCCTTCAAGCTAAAACGACAGGGAGGATGCAGGTCTGCATCCCTGGCCCCACGACTGTGGAATTCCTTCCCTTCGGAGATTCGGTCATGTACTGACCTTCTGAGTTTTAGGAAAATGCTTAAAACTTGGCTGTTCATGCAGGCCCACGAATAACACTCTCCATTTGGTTCCGGCAAGTTCTAGAGTCAGCGCCATGAAACCTCTGGGTGTACGTGCGCTGTATACATTTTGTATAACATAACAGATAATAAAACCGGACATGATAATCAATAGAACTCAGAGTAAAATGCATTTAAAACAATCCATCCCATCCATAAAAGTCTATCATCTAAAATCATCTTAAGAGATTTAATACTCCATATGGTTGGAATAAGTGGCTCAATTCAACTGCAACACTGTATCCACTGGCAATAGAAATCACCCTACGGCACACCTTACACCGAGAAATCTCATTTCGACCAATAAGTTAATTCCTTGCCCCCTATCCTTAATATTATGTTTGATAATAATGGGTTTTAAAAGGACTTCAGTTGAGCTAAAAACCATAAACAATCCACAAGGCTATGAATTATATCCCCTTTCGAGTTGAGGCTACAAGTACATATTTTTCCTTCATGTAGCAAGGCACCATACATTTTGGACAATAAAACTTGATTTAGCCCACATCAAAATCTCGGAATACATCTGCGCATCTTAATGTTCGGAAGTCTCTCCAAATAGGGAAAGATCTCACCTCCCAACCATGAGTTTATCAAGTAGGAGACAGATTTTTTCTTCCTGAAATATATGAAATCCTCCTCCCATGAGATCTGTTTTATTGTACTTCTTAGCACCTCCTTACTCATAGCTATCGGGTTAATCCCGTCTCCTGACTCTATTTTTAGTTCCCTGTAATAAGTTAGTATACTCCACCTCACTTCATGGGCCCAGGCGAGCTTGCTTTGCAATATCTCCCTTTTACACAGCAGGGAAATTTTTTAAGACAACCATGCTATCTATTCGTGGTCAATATTTTATAATCTCTGCATGTGCTATATGTGTCCATGCTGTCAGGCCTGTTTCTATTCTGACTGCTTGTATCATAGATTATGATGGAAGCAAATGTAGCCTTTTCAGGCACCTACCTTGTTCAAGGTCCCACCTCTTTTTGCCTCTAAGCCAAACACCTCAGCACCATGGGGACCTTATCATTGCCTGATATGCCAGAAGCACTGGGCGCAGGGAGGGCCCCCATAACGGTTATCAAATTTCTTCAATTCCCCTACAGATGAAATCGCTTCGGCTTGTGTCAAGGCGAGGTGATCCTTCCATCCTAAATCATGAGAGAACCATACCCCTCGCTATTTGTATATTTTTAACCCTTTCGATCCTGACTGTATTTATTGCCCAACACAGACTGTGCCTTTGTTTACCTATAACGATCACTTTGGTCTTTTCCATATTTATTTTTAATTTTGTCATCTTGCAGTAGTCTGCAAATATATCTAATTTTCTCTGGAGCCCTATTCCTGTCAGACCAAATATCACTAAGTCATCTGCATATAAAGACAGCTAATATGCTGACCATTCATTTTGGGGCTAATAGTATTTGATTGACTAAGGATTCTGGGAAGGTCAGCCAGAAACAGGGAAAATAGTAATGGTGCCAATGCGCACCTTTGTCGCAGGCCATTGTTTATGTTCATTCTTTTGGTAAGGGATCCATCACAATCTAGTTCCACTTGGGCCCAATTATCTTTATGAAGCTCCTGCAAAAAAAAAAGCTAATTGTTTGCGATCCCATATGTCAATAATGCTTCCCATAACAGGGTCCGATCGACAGAATCGAATGTGGAGCTGAAGTCTACAATGCAGAAATACAGGACTACACACTGCTCCATAGACTTCTTGGCAATGGCCCATAGACTAAAGTGGTGGTCAATCGTTGAGTGGTTCCCCTTAAAACCACCTGTTTCTGAGGAATAATCGAATTTGCTTCAGCCCATTTCTTTAACATTCCCAACAAAATGTTTGAGAATACCTTTCCACTTACATCCAGCAGGTTTATTTGACGTCAGTTTCCAGGAAGGCATACTCGCCCTTTTTATATATTGGTTTGATCACTGCTCCCTTCCAGCTATCCGGAAATTTTTCTTTTGCAAGTATTTTCTGGAGGAGGGTGTGAAGCAAGCTGGTCCACCATGCAGTGTTTGACTTTATTACTACTGCAGGTAGATTATCGGGGCCAGCAGCCCATGTAAGCTTTAATGTTTCAATATTTTTTTTAATTTCTGGCTCTTGAATCCATCCTTTATCTCCTTCCCTATAAGAAACCATTATTATTATTGTAGGCCTCCTCTAAAAAGTTTACTCATGTATCTTTACTCATGGAGCCGGTTATTTGTCCCGGGTACTTTCCCATTCCACTCTGTACCAACCTCTAAAATGTTCTAGCGTTTTTGGTTTCTATAGTCTCCATCATTGTTTCCCAACATTTTGCATTTGCTTCCCTCTTCTTCCTATTTACCATTTTTTTAAATTCTTTCTTTAAACTAAGCAGATGGAGCCCCTCAACTTTATTTCTTGAGTATCTAGTGTATCTTTCGAATGTTACTTTTTAAGATTCAACATTCTTCATCAAACCAACTGTTTCTGACCTGCTTCATAGATCTAAGTTTCTTTTGTGTGGTATTAGCTTTCGCCACTTCAACTTTTTGACAAGCGACAACCTTTTTATCACTGCATCGTACCAGGATAAAACATCCGACAGGGCTATCCCATGTATTAATACATCATACTTATGTTGAAGGGTCTCCAACAATCTTAGATGCTTCTCTGAGAGTCTTGTTCTCAGATGCTTTAAGCAGCTGACCTTTAAAGGGAGGTCTCTCATCTGCCTTGGTGACATATCGAATTTAAGAGTTGAACTTAACGGGTAATGGTCACTCCCCTCCATCAGGAGAACCTCAAATTTTCTGATTAATTAAATAAACCATACCTGTACAAATACATAGTCGATTGGGCAGTTCTGATTACCATGCTGGAATGTTTTCCTTGAGGGGATGTCCCCGGGCATAAGCCGGTTTAGGCTCATAAATCCATTTGATAAGAGGCTTCGTCGTTCCACTAAGGCCTCGTTTAACAAGGGGCAAGCACTTTGAAGAGTAAAAGCAGCTAAACAGTCCTCATATTTTTCCTCGACACTTTTGGAGAACAATTTATAGTTGACATCTCCCATAAGGATGACTAAATCTTGAGGGTACTGTGCGCCTACATTAACCACATCCTCTTTAAACACTTCCATATTTTTCTTATAGTCAGAAATGCTTCTTTCCTACATATCAAAATTAATTCAAAATAATAATACATTTTGTTGGACCTGGCCCTTTTTGCGGGGTCATCCCTGAACTTTTTGCCTTCCTCCTGTACTTTTTCTGACCTGTTTTTGTTGGTTTTATGACTCTGGGCACTTTACCACTGCTGATCAGTGCTAAAGTGCATATGCTCTCTGTTATAAATTGATGTATGGATTAGTGACTCCATGTTTGGCCTATTTGATTCACTGTCAGACCCTAGTACAGTGCACTGTTTGTGCCCAGGGCCTGTGAATCAAATGCTGCTAGTGGGCTTGCAGCACTGGTTGTGCCACCCACAGGAGCAGCTTGTAAAGTGTGTCTCAGGCCTGCCATTGCAGAGCCTGTGTGCAGTCTGGTACTGCCATGTCGACTTGGTAAGTGCACCCACTTACCAGTCGCCAAACCTTCCCTTTCCTGCATATTAGACACCCCTAAGGTAGGCCCTAGGGCAGGGTGCATTGTATGTGTAAGGTAGGACATGCCCTGGTGTGTGTGGCATGTCCTGATAGTGAATTACAGCCAATTTCGTTTTTCACTATTGCAAGGCTACCTGTCCCCATAGGCCAGAATGAGCAGTTTGATTATAACATCTTATAATCCTAACTGACCCAGGGAACATGGTAGAAAAACGAATTTATTATGCCTGAACTCAGAATGATAAAATACCACTTTTAGAAAGTAGGTATTTTCTTGCCTAACCATCCAGCCTGCCTCTGCTAGCTTGTGTATTGTATGTCTGGGTTTGTGAGTGACAGGGGCTGGGGGACTCCAGGAGACAGGGTGAGTCAGCACAGGGCTGAATAGACCTATCTGCATGTAGAGTGGTGGGAGGAGTGGCACCTGGGTCTGAATAGGGCTGTGCCTGCCTTCCACAATGCTGGCTCGACCTCCTGTGGTGCGTCTGATGTCCCTGGCCCACACTGACAAAGGAAGAGGGTGTGCACTGGCAGAATGCACCCAGAACTGGTTTGGACTGGGTACAGGACCCTCTGCCTTCAGAGGACAAAGGATGTATGGGTATAAATACTGGGGCCCAGACCCCAAGACTTTAGATCACTTCTGGAATAAACAAGACAAACCTTTGCTGAGAAGAGGAACCAGAGAAACTGAAGGAGGAGACTATCCCTATGCTGTGTGCTGTTTGAGGGATTGGCCTGCAGTGGTTGCCTGATTGCCAAAGAAAGGAGAAAGGAACTTTGTGCTACTTTCATCATCTTGCAGAACATCTCCAAGGGCTTGAAGATTGAGCTTGCCTCCTGCTGAAGTCTTAGGGACACAAGACTTCACCAACCAGCTCCCCTGAATTCCCTTGCTGGGAATTTGAAGTGCCTGCTGTTGTGTTGGGCCTTCTGAGAGACTGCGTGTCGCTGGGAGCTGGAAGCGCGACTCAAGAGGGAGAAGCGTGTCGCCGCCGCAGCTGCTGTCGTCGCATCGCCGAGAAAGCGTGCCGCCGCTGCCGCTGTCGCATCGCCGAAGCGCCTCGCATCACCGGAGAAGAGTGTCGCCGTCGCATCAGACGCCGTCGCATCACCGGAGAAGCGTGTCACAGGGCCTGTCGCAGCTCAGAAGATTCACCGAGTCGCCGCACGGCCGTCGGGCGTGCACGCATCGCCCCCTGAGTGTCGCATCGAGAGGAAGACGCCATTTTGTTTCATTGCACCGGATCGTCATCGCATCACGGCGCTGCGGGTCGCATCGCCACAGAAGCGCAGTAAGAAACCGACGCATCACCTCCCCCGGAGCAAGGAACCGACGCATCACCGTTCTTGCGTGTAAGGAACTGACGCATCACCTTCCCTGCAACTCTTTTGTTTGTATCGCGTTACGCATCCAAAGGTACATTGAACATTGAGTGTCGCATTTACCATCTTTATTGAACTGAACTATTTTCTACCATTGACAGTCATATTTTTCATAGTGTATTGTGGATTTTTGTCGTTTTGGGTCTTGTGTTAAGTCTATATAAAAATACTTATTTTTATAATACAACCTGTGTGGTGTCCATCTGTAGTGTTGTCACTGTGTTACTGTATGTGTTCACAAATGCTTTACACACTGCCTCTGAGCTAAGCCTGCCTGCTCGTGCCAAGCTACCAAGGGGGTGAGCAGGGGTTATTTTAGTAGTGTATCCCCCTTACCCTGACTAGAAGCAAGGGTCCCTATTTGGACAAAGGTACCTACCTCTGCCAACTAGAGACCCCCAGTTCTAACACATTTCTTCCCCATAATTGTGTTTGCCAATTTTATACCACAAACTAGCATCCAATTACACTGGGTCTTAACTTCCCACACACTTGAGGCAATGTTCGAGGATACCAACATTAGAAATCCCCCCCGAGGGTTGTCCCAAGGCGTTTTCTACTGCCGTCAGATTGACCCCCAAAAAACCAGCAATCCGCGCAGGTTCCCTTCACAGCCATGTCTTCCAGAAGCACAAAATTGAATACCATTCAGTTATTTCTTTAAACTCCTGCAACTTCTTTAAGTTGTGTAGACAGTGAGAATTCCAGGAGAGCAAGCCAATGCTGTGCAGGGAGACCCATCCCTAGTCCACAGTACTTAAGTTTTCCCAATCCCCTGCAACCCCATCCCATTCCAGGCAATCAAACCTATTCTGAGCGAGGGAGATTCCCCAATAGCTGTAACCATCCTCTTGAGGTAATATAACTTGAAGTCTCCCTTCACTACTTTCCTTTATGCACCTATATCTAACAGGCTCCTCTGGCTGGTCCCATTTAACTTGGTTTGCCTAAAGTCGTCCAT
The DNA here is from genome assembly GCA_963921515.1 of Calotriton arnoldi. Lineage (NCBI taxonomy): Eukaryota > Metazoa > Chordata > Amphibia > Caudata > Salamandridae > Calotriton > Calotriton arnoldi. Next base: position 1,060,739 of record CAWUFW010005995.1, on the reverse strand, counting down.
GACATTTTTGAAAACTCTGGCTTTGATGTTCTAGCTGTTCAGCGGGAGTTTCCTTAGATATTTTCACACCCTTAAGTTTTACCTCTGTTTCTGCATTAAAAAGGGTATCTCTAACTAACCCAGAATACAGCAGGATTTTTTTGACATCTTTGCCCTTTCTTTTTCTCAAGAAGCTTACTTGCTTCATATGGGTTGTGGAAGCTGCATAGATACTTGGACATTGGGAAAATACTTCAAGGAGCCGAGATCTAGTTAAGGGGTTTTACTTCTTTTGTCTTTTCCTCGTCTATTTCCTAAATCTGCTCCAGATAGACCCATAGAGAGTTTGCCTCTTTCCTCCTGACTTCCTCACAGGTGGGATGGGAGCTGGCACCCCCCTCCCTGGCTTTACTAGTACTTTGTCCTCCTACAGGGGCAAATTTAGTTACAAGCATACATACATTTCTTCCCTCTTTGGGATCCTCCCTTCTTTTACTCTATTTGTTGGATCCTCCTATGGCTCCACATTGTTCTTTTGACTCCTTTTGCACCTCCTGGGTCCTACCACCCACGCCCACTCGCTGAACTCATTGGGAAGGGCACTTTACCTGTTGCTTACATGCCTTGTTTTGAAAATTGCAGACTGCAAGGTCAACTAATTACCTTTAACTGAGGCAGTACCCATATCCCCGCTTGTACTTGTCTTAGGACTTTGGTGTGCCGGTTGAGGGTGTTTTTTTAATATGTAGGCTTTTTTTTTCTTGTCTTTAACTATCCTCTCCTGGGCTCCTTTTTGTAATCTTTTTTTCGGCCTTAGGCAGCCCAGACCAAAGGAGTATGCATAATAGCTGCCTTTTTTCTTTATTATCATCTGGAATTTGGATATGTACACCTAAGGCATCCCTTCCGAAGGCAACCCTTCCAAGGTTGAGGCCACTACCATGAGAATTGTGCTTTCCCCTCCCCCCAACACCCATCCCCCCACACTGACTTATTGAGTCATCCCTCCCCTCAACAGGTCTTACTAACTTTGGCATACATCCATTTATCTGTTTCAATTCAGACGCTTTATCGTATCGGTGTTCACTATCACTGCTTCGAGGATACCCTGCAAAGTTTTTTGCATTAGGACCATGACATTCAACATCGAGGATGAGAGGCATGCACCAACGGTAAATTCAGGAGGTAATAAGGGAGAAGGTTCTACATTCACCAGATTTATGGGGCTTAGCAGAGACCCCCCCTGTTTCACAGTCTGGGCTGGGGCCCGTAACATTTAGGACCTTAAGTGATATCCCACTGATGGCAGTTTTCTCCAAATCCAGCATTTCCTGGTTCTACTGTGGTCTAGATGTTTCTTCGAAGGGGCTTATTTCCCCTACCCTCTCAGGAGTAAACAGGGTGATGAAGATAGTCTTGGTTCCAGCTGAGCTACCCTGTGATCAAACAAGTAACATGACTCGGGTAGCTCCATTCTGTTCATTTTTAATGGGAGAGAGAGAGGTGGTTGTTGAGCGAAGCATACATTTTCCTTTCTGTTTTTCGGCGGCACCCCCATAAAATGCTTCTCAACGAACTCCTTAATTGATGTCACCAGGGGTGATGCCTTTTGCACACCCGGCTCCATCCTCCTCAGGTGGGGGCCATAGAGAGAGATAATGCTACCTACTTCAATAAAAGAAGTGAGAAAAAGACACCTTGATGCTTACTTGACCGCTGCCGCCACCACAGAAACGCCACTAATGCCTTCTCAAACTTCTCAACTTGCTCAGTATCTGGGAAAATGACAGCTCTTCTCTTCTATTGTTGGCTCCTTGCACTGTTTGTACTGCTGCCTCTACTGTTCACCAGTTTTTAGTGATGAGATTGGGCCAATTAGAGAGTGTGCCCCAACTTTGTTACAAGCAAGGGCAGGAGCAGGTAGGCAGCACTGGGTGCGGGTCTCTGGGTGTACCAGTGGTACCCTAGGGGCACCAGCCGCACTGCCGCACGCTATGCACTACCTCGGCTCCCCGAGGCAGGCTGACATGGTTACAGCCACTGTCCTCCTAGGTGCCCCCGGCTTCAGTAATCATGAGAGACGACTGCCGCCTGTTGCCCGCATTGCCTGTACTGGTCCTCCGCAGGTTCACCAGATGCCTCCGGAGTATCCGACGGCTCCTGTGCTGACTCCAGGACTCCGAGGCTCACTCCTTCCAGCCGCTCTGCACCACGGCACAACAATAGCATCCTTATGTCCATAGGTTTCCGGGGCATTTCTTGGCGGGCACCAGCATGATCAGATGCCTGGTTACCAACAACTCACAAATTCCGAAAATTGAAAAGATAAGTGGTGAAGCGTTCCTACCTGCCAGAGATCATTTCAACAAGATGTCCTATATTCTGCCAGAAACTCTGCTTCCAGCATTTCACTGAGCCAAAAGGCTAAATGAGGTCAAGGTACTGCTAGTGCAGCCTATGACCCTCTGTGGAACATGCCCCTTGAGTTTGGACAGTGCAGAAAAATAGGAGGCAGCTGCCTGCCTGGAAGGTTTTACATTGATGAGCGGGTAATTGACATATCCTGTTGTTTGGACATTTAGTTATGGGATCACCCTGCAAGTGAAAGAAGTGGACAGGAGTCTAAGGACACAGTCCTGAAAAAGTTAGAAATATTCTTGAAAGTAGCAAAGCTATAACAACTTGTGGAAAAACTTGTGACATTTTGAGAAAAATGCACTGGAGCATCAGGGGCCACCTGTAAGCTCCGCTTGGAACAGATTCAAAATTGGCAGGCTTTACTTGGTATGTTACCTGCATTTTCGGTGGAAGTTTGGAGCTATTGCCAGAATGACATCTCATGGCCCACAGCCTACAGTTTGTCCCTTCTGAACATGATCTTTCATAAATGTTTGTAAGTTCAAAAGAAAAATGCTTCTGCAGGCCCAACATCCAACTTGTATTCAACAACATTGCCTCATCGGTCAACCGTGCAGTGAGCTTCTGTCTCTGTCAACCCAATAACTGTGACTGCTATTTTTTCACCTTTTTTGCATCTCCCACAGATTAACATTAATTACCGTTATACAATGCCTTGCCATACTACAGTATTGAATTTCTTTAAAACTTTTGATCTCTGTCTCCAATTATATTTTATTACTTTGACCTTTTTCTTTTCATTTTTACAACTAATCTATACCAGTGATTACTCAGGGAAAAGATTTTATGAGTTATACCTGTGGGTTGGAGTGTTTGACCACCTCTCCTTTCTGCATCCCAGTGGCTGAAGTGCATGAAAAGAAGAATGGAAACTGTGCTGCGTGCAAATGGGGGCAGGGTGAGTGAGCGTGGGGGTGGAGTCAAAGGTGTGGCTAAAAAAACAAATTATTCTGTAACTTTTTTCAGTTTTTCACCTTCAGGTAACTACACATAAAATGAAGCACAGCTTAAATGAAAAAAATGCAAGTTAAGTTTCTTAATCAGTGGAAAATGCACTATGGTAAATTATGAACCCTCTCTTAGTTAATGCACTGCAGAGGCATGTGTCTGTAACCAGGGAGCCACAGAACTGAATTCTAGTTGGTGCAGTGGAGAGTATTGACTTGTGTATGTTTAGTGCTATGAGGTCCCAGTCTGTGACAGAAAGCACTGGGAATATGTAAGTCATTATTTCAAACTTGCATTACACACTGTAGAAGATAGGATGCTACAAAATGTGCAAAAAGGTTGAAGATTAAAAAAGCCTTCCAAATTATAGACTTAAGTAATACCCAAAGAGTACGCATTGCAGTTTTGTTTCATAACTGTCCTTTAAAAGCATACACTTCACAGATCAGCTGGTAACTCCCGTGCAAAACCACTCAAAAGAATACATTTGTGTTATTAGGAAGCTTCAAGTGATTCTATCAATTAAAGCCAATGTCAGCTTCCAAGCACCCTTTACAACTGCAGATTAACCAGCTGCGCACATTTACATTTCTTTCAGGCAAGCAGGCACCCTGGCAAGAAGGCTTGTTTAGCTATCTGCCCCTCCCTCTGTTTCACAGCAGGGCACAGGAACATCCTTGCCTTACACTTCAGCTGAAGTATTTCACCTGTCGGAATGTAGCGTCTAGTGACGGTTGCCTTTGACAAAAAGTAGGGATATGTTTTTCTTAAATTAAAAAAAGTATGGGCACCTCAGATCCTACCTAGTTCGCCACTGCTGCATCCTAACATTACAATTCAGTTTAGTTGCAGAATTGCAAAATGTTTAGCTCTCTCATTTGGCTGTCAAAAATGTATAGCTGCTATCGTAATTATCAGATAAGGTGACAATAAAAGACAATTTCCCAATACGTCAAACATCCATTGTTTCCAGGTGAACGTAATATTTCACTGTCTCGTAACGATTTCAACTATTAGTCTTTGCAGGTTGGGATCAACAGAAACCATCAGCATTCAAACAAAAATATGTTCTGAAACGAAAATAAAGATTTTTTTTTTTATTATTGGAAGCTAGACATCAATTTAAAGTGTGACATACATGAATTAAATCAATGTCTATATTAGAATATGACATTTCCATCTATAAACATCTTCATAAAGCAAACGTACTGTGAATTCATTTGTTAATATTGTCGAGGCAATTTTATTCCTTTAATAACAAACCTCATCTACAAAACTGTAAACGGGGTAAACGTTCCCTCATCCATGGCACTGCTGAAAAATAATTCTAGCAGATGGCGGATGTTCTAAATTATTTTATGATGGTGATGAGGTCTTTTATTTAAGGCAAGGTAAAGGGAGAACGAAGAGGGAACTGTTAGCAAAAGTGCAACAGAAAATGTTCCATCAGAATCATGATTGGTTTTGAGATTGCTCTACTTGCAAGCCCATTTTCAGTTCAGTTTTGTGCAATATATTTGGTGTAAATGCTCTTCGGAAACATGTGCATGCCTACAATAAATAATGAAGGTCAACAAAGCTTTAAGGCCAGCTCAAAAACTGTAAAAAAACAGGCAATGTTGAACCTAAGATATGTTTTCCTAAACTTGACCTCTACTGCTGACATGAGTAATAAGGGGCTTATTTACAAGCCCCTTACGACACCCGTATGTCACTTTTCCCAAGTTAAAAATGACGCAAAAGTGGTGCAAGGGGCTTGTAAAGAAGCCCCTAAGTTTCTATCCCTACAAAGCCAGCTCAGCCTTCCATCCTTCTGCCGGCACTAAAATGTGTATCTAAGAATTTTCAGCTACAGCACTTACAGATGGCAGAAGTGTGGTATGAAGTGCGAGTAAAAAACACATTTTTATATTTCTGAATTAAAGAGATTTCAAAGACATGGGGCAGATTTACAAGCCCCTTGCGACACTTTTGCAACACTTTTGCGCCGTCGTTGCGTCACTTTTGTGACGCAGCGGCGGCGTAAAAACTGCGGCCAATTTACAACCTGACGCATCTAGGGAGATGCGTCACGTTGTAAAGCCCTGCGTCACATTATACCTGCGCCAGGTATAATGTATGCAGAGTGGGCGTTCCCACGCAGGAAAACCTCGCAAAAGTGACGCAGGATTTCACTGCGTCACTTCTAGGACGCCACTGCGTCAAAACCTTACGCCTGCTTGAAGCAGGCATAAGGAGTGACGCAGTGTTGTGGGAATAGGCCTCAAAATGCATTGCTGGAGTTGCGTCATGCTTGCGACACGACTCCAGCAATGCGTGACTTTTGCCCCAACAGATGCGTCAGAATTTCAGACGCATCTGTCAGTCCTTGCGCCATGGGCGCAGTATTGTAAATACGGCGTATCCATGGTGGCACAAGGGTTTCTCACAGTGGTGCAGGGAAAGTGACGCATCTCTACAGTTAATGCCCGTGGTTTACCCAAGACACCAATAAATGGTTTCCTGAGCAGCTATAGATCTGTATAGCTCGAGTGATATAGATAGGTTTCTACCATCAGCGATGGAAAAAAAACTGTAGGCTCTAATAAACACAACATAACTTAAGAGAATTGTTTCACAGAACGCACATAATAATTTCAACATAACGGTTTCTAAAAGTGGCATGCTTTACAAATATGAAACAACCGCTGAAATAAAAAAGACGTTTCATAACATCTCCTAATATCGTACGGTCATCATCTCTATTCTAGCCAGTGTCACTTGTAGTGGAATTATTCACATTTCAAAATGGTAACATTAGAAATTGAGGTTTATGAGTTCGCGTTGCATGAAATGTTCTCAATTGAGAAATGCACAAAAGAACCTGGCATAAATCCTGTTAAATTTGAATTTCAAAGAAACTTTAGATACACGTGTTAATTTGCAGTAAGTGATTACATCTGTTGTGAATTCTTTGTGATTGCTAATGTGTTCAGTGCTGTAGAGTTTGCATCTAATAAAGGTCCTTATTGCTATTTTAATTTATTGCATCAACACAGAATATGTAGACAGGAGACCACCAAGAGCAACTGCTTCCAATTTCATAGAGGAAATTAAAGTGATGTTATTTGTGTATAGTAAAAGTGGTGAGAAAGACAGTGCTGTTCACCATAAAATGAAGATTGATAAAGAGATGACATGACAACATTTTGGATAATGTGGGGCGTGTTTCTAAAGTAAAAATTGACAGACATACCAGATGTTTCACCAAGTGTTCTGGGTGGCTTCACAACTTTGCCGTTGCCATTTGCACTCGTATATGGCTCCGTTGTGCTAATCTTTCCCAGCTTGTTCTTGTGTGGGTTACTCCCTGTCGGCTGCGGCAGTGTAGAACCCTTAGCCGGCATGGTTGTGGAAGCGGTGGCAGTAGTTGTTAGGAATGTGGTTGTTATCCTGGAGTGTAACGTAGAGGTTTTGGTGGTATCATAGTTTCCAGGTAAAGTAGTGGACTCAATTGAGTCTTCCTCTCCTGTTGGCCCCCATATTATAACTTCAGATAATGTGGTTGGTGGATTTCCCCTGTCTGAGAAGGACCTCTGGTAACTGACATCCTCCCAGCTACTCCTCTGGAGCTGCCTTTTCATCCTCATCAAATGACTCATTCGAAATGTTCTTTTAGGTCCAGTTGATATGGAAGGTTTTGATTTTGCTGATGTGGGGTGCTTTGGAAGCACCTTTTTGTGACGAAGACCACCGAGCAGGTCCTGGTGTTTGTGCCATCTATTTAAATGGTACCTCTCTGTTTGCCCATGACGACCCTCTTTGGAATGAGTCACTGTGCTCCAAGGTGGACTGCCGGCCCCCATCGTCTGTCTACTTTTAAAGCTCCACAAAGGACTGTGATAAAATCTGTGTTTCTGAGAAGGCCTTTGCAAATGTTTCAACCCCCGAGGTTCGTAGACAAAGTCACAGGAAACAATATCCATGGCGAGCTGGAACATGGCTATCAGTACCCAAGCATGGCGTCCTATGGGGTGGCCTGAGCTGCGGACAAAAGAAAAAAAATGATTACAAAACTATATTTTCTTCAATAGCCAATTGACTGGATTGATGCTTTTGATTTATAACAAATTGCACTAATTCCTCTCTCAAAACAAGTCACAGGCATTCCAAGGTATTTAAAATATGCATTTTACTGTTTGACATTATGCAGTTCTTATGCTTATTAACATCACATATGTGCTATCAGCAGCAACCAGGATACGGTTCCCTTTTCAAAAACATTTAACCACACACGGTAGATGTCAGAATCTGGGAGGTCTAGACATCCATACTGGCTGCAGTAGACATATCAAGATAATGTCATCCTGTAGTCAGGTGATAATGTAATAGCTGCTTTCCAAGAGAGGAACAGAAGTGCCTCTGGCTAAGCTATTTATCAGAGTCAAGTGCATTGAAACTGTTAGTCGTCTAGTAGGGCATGATAACGAATAATTCCCAATATAAGTGAAAACCATTCTGCATTTTGACATTTGACGTTCCCATATTGGAGAAAAAAAACTTTACACTTTAAAATTGTTTTCAATATTTCTGCAGTTGAACTCAGTACCCAGTTCTGTACATCTAGTATCAATTATAAACTGATTTCATGCCAAAATTTAAGAATATCAAAATGGTGCTAGTTCCTAGTCATTAAAAGTACCATTTGTACGACAGATTGTGGACGAAAGAAATGCTTTTCATTGTCGTGCATTTTTATTGTGGAAAGCCAGTTAATTACTATGTTCATATTTCAGTTGTGGAACTTTAAAATGGTGTTGGATAGTTAAGTCTTGCCTACTCCTTCATGCAACGTTCATATCCTTTTCCCATCTCGTACAGTACAATCGAATGCATTTTTTTAAAATAATAAGCGGGAACTTGTACTCTCCTATAAACCGTCATCGTCAATGTCCTTATTACCAGCGAACTCAGCTGTAATAAAGAAATGGTGTCACTACTTGCTTGTAATAATTTATTCCAAAGCGAGCCATAATTTCACATTGCCACCTACTGTAATGTCTGCCCCTGCCAGCTTAGTGGGCTACCAATCTGCAGCTTCACCACTGGGAGAAGGAAAACCCTGACATACATACAAAATTCAGAAGTAGCAGGGGTATTTTCCTGGCGTGAAAATAACTGATAGATATCAAAGACACCCTCACATCCAACATTCTCTATCTTGCTTCTAAATGCATAGAATTACAGATTCCCGATGCATATAAAATTGTATACTATGCCCCATCCTGGCATGCACCTTCACCAGAAGTGTGCCTCAAGGTCACTTGGACAGACAGATGTAAGCTCAAAGGCAACAAACGTTTTCATCAGCAGCTCCGCACCTCTGGACCAATCTGCCCAAACAGATTCTTCACTCCCAATCTCTGATGCAGGTCAGATTGAGTATTTGCTCCTGATTATTGTAGCTAATACATATCTATAATATTACTGGTGTGTGTTACTAAGTGTAATTTTTGTTTATTTCTCTCTGTTCCACAGTAGTGGCTGCTACTAAGCGTGGGTGGTGAGGCGGGAGGAGGGTGGTAGCGGGGGGAATTCAAGAAAAAAATGAACTTACCTGGGTGCCTCCGCCTCTCCTCTGTCGTCTTCTGGCAGAAACAGGAAGCACACAGCTTCCCAGAATCCGCTGTCCAATCACATGCTGCCTTACAGCAGCATTGTGATGGTCTGAGCGCCATGGTTGGGCGTTCAGACAGGGGCTTGGAGGTTGGGCATGTTCCCCACAAGGCTGTGTAATGCAGCCTGGTGGGGAAGATGCAAAGTGTGCAGGATTGTTTGGCCGTCCAAAGAGGGCCGGCCAAGCAGTCATGTGCACTTAGGGAGTGTGCTTAACACTCCTTCCCCTGCACTGGCCAGCCCCACCTGCTCCTCACAAAAGCAGGAAGGAAAATGAAAATGATAATAACGTTAGTTATTATCATTTTCGTTTTCCTTTTTACTAGTGGGGGGACGCTCCTTCGCCTTAGCGGAGGAGCCGCCACTGCTGTTTCACCTGTTTGTTGCGTATTGATCGCCCATGCCCATGCCCCTGGACCTGGTCTTTGTATTCACCACTGCCCAAGTAAGCCTGGTCCCCAGGTTGGGCACTATCTAACTTCTAAGTGACATATGGAACTCTGCTTCCTTTGGTAACCTTTGCTTTAATGTATTTCTTCCTCTGTTTTCTTTGTTTATACTTCTGTAAGTCAGTACCTAGAAACACTTATGTTCTCTAGTGTGCTTATAATAGGCAAAATAAACATAACAATAATTACACAGAAGCGCATGTCAAAGTTGAGTCCAAAATCACACTTGATACTATAATTATATCCTTAACTAAAACACCATCATAGGTTGAACTTACATGCGACAACACAAGGACTGCATTATGCTCCTCAGTAGGCTGAAATATGTTACCTTTAAAACATACAAGGAGCTTAGCGAATTTGCAACAAATTGCAGGAAATGCGCCAGAAGTTCAGACAGTGAACCTCAGCAACCTTAGCACGTTTAGAACCATTCATAATGAACAAGCACTCCATCGACATGAATGTTTCAGACTATTTCTCTGCCCTTCTGTAGGGTTTGGCACCCGTAAAACCCTGAAGAAGGGCTCAGGATGAGCCTTAAAAACAAGTTTTACAGAAGTGCCTGTTAACTCTATTATTTGATACTGCAACATTGCAATGGATGCAGTAGCTGCTATTTCATTTCCCCTATGCTTGTGGTCTTGGCACCATGCAGCACCACCAGTTTGATCGATATAAAAAAAGGCCCACAGAAATAAGGCAGCAAAAGAGAAAGTTTGCGCAGAATTACAGCATAAACAGCATATGTGCCTTACTGCATGCCTGTGTTTGCTTACATTATCTGTTGGCATTACAAATGTTTGGCAAAACTGGTTTGGAAAAGGGAATTGCTCAAAGGAGCCCCTCACAAGAATTCCCCAAATGATCCCATCCAGCACCCCCCTCCCCTGAAGCTCCTTTGGAGAAGAACTCAGTAACTTTCTTATTTCTAAAATTCACAAAATTAGAGAGTCCATCACGAATTCATCAAATTTATCAATTTATCTATGTGCAATAATAAAGTCACCACACTGGATCAATGGTCTGATCCTACCTATAATTTTGAATTTCTCACTCTCATTAACCATTGTAGTTCAGTATCTCCATTAAGCCATAATCCCATTAAACTTATCTCTAAACGTGGAGATTTTGGTTCCATAGCTGTGATGGATATAATTAATACACCCCTCTGTATGGGAACTGTGCCTGACTCTTTGATGGAAAAAATAGTTTTTATCATTGTTGAAAAAACACAGTTGATCCAATGCCTTGTGTCCAATTATCGGCCCATCTCTCTTGCTCCTGCTCATGAAATCCTAGGTTTCAAACCAGCTGTCCCAATTCTTAGAGTCCAACAACATCCTTAACGACTCGCTAGTTGGAATCCGTCTGAATAGAAGTACAGGCCTGGCTTTAATGGTGGTAGCAGACAATTTACAGTTGGCAGTAGATGACAATACATCTTCAGACTTATGTTGTATTAGACCTACCCACTGCTTCATCATCGTAGACCATGTCATTCTTTTTCAACAGCTTCAAAAGACTGGAATTAGTTGCACTGTTCTGATGTGGTTCTCTTCCTTCCTTGAAGACAGATCTCTGCAAGGTATCTTTGGTCTGCAATGGCCATCTTCTAAGCTAATCAGATGCAGTGTGTCTCCGGGCTCTTCCCTGCCACCATATTTGTTTAATGTTTATATGTCCCCCAATGCTGCTTTGGTTTGATAGTTTGGCTTATATCTCTGTGCATGTGCTGATTTTTAATCTGAGTGCCCTAGCTTCTAATATTTATGCCCAATGTAAAATTGCTTATCTTTGGTTTATTCCTGGATGAGTCAACTTCGACTTAAACTAAACATTTATATGACATAGACTCTGATAGTAGGCCCTGTTCACCAACACATCTTTACTTTCTTCGGCTAATTTTGTGTGGCGCCTGTCCTTCTTTAACTAAATCTGTTAAGAGCCTGGGAGTGAAGATGGACTCAACCATAGAAATGGATGATGAAGTGGCTTCTGTCATGTCGACCTGCACCATCCATTTACACCAAATTCACCCCATCTTTCCCTGTTTAACACACAAGGGCACAGTTAAAGCCATTTCTGGGATTATAAAAGCAAGTTTAGATTGCTGCAATATTACCTCAATACATAAACATCCTTGATCGACCAGCTCTAGTCGATTTCAAATCAGGCAGCCAGATTGGCAGCAGGTGCTCTCAAATTCTCCATTGCCACCACCATTTTGAATTGGGTTTAGAGTGAGAAACCTTGTGTGGTTGCATTGGAATGCCCATGCACCACCCTTAGTATGCCCCATGGCGCAAAGTAATGCTCTGCATTACTTTTACGTTATTTCCAGCACTAAACAAGTTTAGCGCTGGAAAGTAAATTAGGAAAAAAAGATTTTGCGCCGTTTTGAGTCACTTTTGTGACGCAAACACGGTGCAAAATCTTAGTAAATCTCCCCCTGAGAGTTTTGTTTACCTTTATCTTTCTGCAGGTTTGACCTACTGAAATAAAACTTAAGGCATCAGAAAACTCTGACTAACTTTTAATTGCAGATCCTGTGTAAAACATCTATTTGCACACGAAGCACAGTTTAGCAAACCAGTCGTAATCAGGGGCCAAAGAGGTGAAAATTATAGTTGTCCTTGAGGTACATGTGCTATTTGTGGGAATTAAGCAGCGGTCAAAAGCAACACTGGTGTGGATTTTCAATTTTTCAGTTAACGTGTCCCAACACATCATAGCAGAGGTGTGTTGGTGAAGCTCAAAACTAAGGTGGTACGGTCAAAAAGGGAGCTGATAATCACACCTACATATGATGCTGTGGTGTGTTATGCACTTACTATAAAAGGACGTCCTATCGCAATGTAATGATGAAAAAGTCTTTATTTCTAGAACTGCATTTCAGTAATTTAATGAGGGTTGACCTAAGTTAAAAGTGAAAACAATCCCATATGCCGCAATTGGAATCCTGCCTCATTTGTACATGAATAGATCAGGTCGTGGCTTCTCCCAAACTCTCCCTGATGAGTACAAGAATGCTACTTCTAATTGAAATTAAATACTCTTTTCAACTAAAACTTTTTAAGTAAACGAGGTGTTGAGGCTTCAATTAAAACGAAAGCGGCATCCACCCACCTTAGCACAGAACAATGTACAATGTTAAAACGCCCTAGCAGATCTTCAACTTCATTAGTCTGCCGTTTTATTGCTGTTGAACTCGTAAACAACTGGACTGAAACATTAACTCTAGGCTATGTGTTCTCTGGTGACTATTAACATCCCAGCAGTTCTGCTAGGGTGAGACCGGAAACACGTACTCAAATACTAGTAAACCCGGTTTATTGATGTGTATTAGTGAACTGGTGAACTTTGTTTTGTTAAACTTACTTCTAGTATTGAGGTGGATACTTTTACTCTATGAAATTACAATGTACATGAAATACATAAACTGAGCTGTGTTCAAGAAGTGAATTAAAATGGAAATTATCAGAAAGATTAGTGAAAATATAATTCATGCTTTGGTGCAGGAAAGACAAGATTGACAGTAGGCCTGATATTAATTAATTAAAGTTCGTTTTCTGCAGTGGCGTAGTGAGTTTGCCACTGGCTTTATTGCATGGTAGGAAATGTGTCCCATTCCCAGTTGGGTAGTAAAGGCCAGCTACAATTGGGGTTCAGTGTGCCAATTACACCCCTGGATCCTGGTGCCACTGCACCTGCTGCTCTAAAGTTGACCATGGTAATAGTTTTGTTTGGCAACTGCCACAGCAATTCACAATGTAGTCTTGGTGTTTACAAAAGCATACCATAATTTGATATTCTTGATTGCAACAAAACCCTGTAAACTACAGTATATTTTACAATACATATGACACACAGGTACTTCTTAAATTGGAAAGCCCCATGGACATTGGAAGCTGCAAAATCTTTAGTTACCTCTAGGCCAATGGTCCATGGATGACATGGAGCCAACTCAAATTGAACAGCCCTGAAACTGAAATACTCACCTGTGGCAAATGGAAACGTTATTACCCGCTCTGCGCCTGGACTGATGATCTAGGGCCCCTGTCAAAAATAGCCAATGAGGTAAGAAGTCTTGGAATTGCCATGGCCTCCAACCTCACCATGAATGCCCAAGTGGATAAGCCAGGGGTCTCCAACATTTACTGTAGTGAAATCTACATAAGCTGAAGGAAAGTCCTCCTGAGCTACTAGCAAATGTTATCACTTTAAAATAGTGACCACATATGTAACTTTCCACTGCAAGCACCCTAAGCAGAATTTTCAATAGTAGCCACCCAATAATTTCAGGTGAGTTTACCAGCAGAAATCTAAGGAAAAAGCTTATCAATATTAAATGCTCCCACTTGCCTAATGAAATAACAGCCAAAGAATGATGTGTCCTCTGGCACAAATGGCATTACCATAGTAGTAAGCCTCCTCATCTGGATTTATAAATGTCTGCTGTCAGCCACAGGTGTGTTTTGGAATTACAGCCTTTAGTCTTCATCAGCATGTAACTCTCTAAATATACTCATATTTCAAAATACCACTTTCAATTTAGGGCAAACAAACTAAGTTTTCAGAAGAAAAACCTTTTTTAAAAATAACATAATTGTTGCCTTTAAAATGTCAGTTTTCATTTGTGAAAAATGCACAAACCACAAATATCCGTTTATCATTTTAATCAGGTAGTCATACGTACAATTGCTTCACATGGACAGATTCTGCTCAAAATGCTGAGGTACTACAATCACAGCCTATGGATGCTCACCATAAAAAAGGATGCCTGTAATATATCAATAAGGTCAATCATTATGCCAGCACCGCATTGTTTCAAACCAAGATACAAAACATGTAGGATGCCACCATATAGCAGTCATGGCCATTATTATGCGAAGAACGGCCACCGTTATGTCACGGATGGGTATAAGTAGGCCTTAATATGTCAATGATGGCTGACATTATACCACAACTATACCAAACATGCCCAAAATAGTCAAAGGTGACCATCATTATGCAATTGGAAATATTTCACCAGCAACTGACACACTTGTGTCAGAGACTAACCCTTTGATGGGGCACAGCATAATCTTCTGGTAGTTGTTGAAACAAGGTATAGCTTCCAGGGAGTGATACATTTTGTTAGGGAGAGACGTAATGTCACACACACACATATGAATGCGCATGAGCCTCTTAATTGTCTCAGCTCTGGATTCACACACAGCTCTCGGGTTGATCATGCACCCAACACATTTTCACTTTGACTCCTACAGTCCCACACTTCAGTAGGTGGGCGCTGGCTATAGATCAGGCTACTATTGTCACTCTTCTTTCATGTCCCATTGTTAACAGACATGGTGTGACTGATATAGCAGGGCCTACAACTTAGCCAATCTCCTGGTGACTTACCTAGATTGAGAGTGGAGACAGATGGTCATGTGGCTAAGCCCATAGACTGACACACTCTGTGTTTGTGTGTTATCATGAGGCCCTGCAAATTTGTTTGTCTGGCTGTCACTATAAGGGTCTTGAGATGAGCAATGCAGCCTTCTACAGTATGCACAGACTCTGTAGCTTGGTTTCTTTTGTGAGAGCTACTTCAAGGGTTTTGGTGAATCACCAGTAGCTTCCAAGCTACTTGTTGGATACCGCTGGGATAAGCTATCCAGATCAGGATGTCTTACCATGAAACCACTGCATTGCATCTTCAAGCACCTAGGATTCCCAACAAATGCCAAGCGACAATCTCTTTTGTCCTACCAAAACTTGATTACACTAGTGATAAATATTGTGGCCCACTTTTATCAACCTGGAGCAGATTACAGAGAATTCAGAATGCTGCCAGACTACTACTACATGTAAAGCCACCAGCCCATATCTTCCCCACTTTAGGAGCCCACTGGTCCAGTTGTGAGAAGATCCTCCTTCAAGCTTCTTTTTAGTGCTCACAATGCAATACATGGCAAAGGACTACTTTTAATCAGATAGAAAATCACAAAATACATCCAACTAAAAAACCTAAGTTCTACACTGGTACACCATGTCAAAATTCTACCTTAGAAGAAAAAAAACATGAATGGAACATCTTTCTATGTGCAAGTGGGTAAACTATGCAATTCCGTACCCACAAAAATAAGATCCACTTAGCACCATCTCAGCTTCAAAAGACTAGTCAAGAGCTTACTTTTGCCTACAATAATATAATACTCAGAACACAACAAAGTACAGCAATAGTATGCCACACACTACATCAAATATCACTTGCCCCTCTACCATGCACTGTGTTCTGATGAATCATATGGTTTCAGATGTCATAAGTGCTGTTATCAATGCTATGATTTCACATGATATAACTTATGTAATATGCAAGGTTATAACTAATGCATGTAGAAGAGCGAGTTATAGTTAATGTAGTGTGGCGAGTGAGGTGACAAGACTGTTTACGAAGTGTGTGACATGATAATTTGAAGGTGGTGTGTAAATTATAAATGTACGTTGTAACTATGACTTATGGTAATTTGAAAGTGGTCTGTAAATTGTAAATGTAAGTTATAACTATAACTTTAGAATTTTGTAATGTTTGTGTAGTTTAAGCTGGTTTTGTATACAAAGAAGGAATACGTTTTTTCCTAACTATAACTTATTTTTGAGCTTTGTTTTTTTCATTGAATATATATAGAGAGAGAGAGAGAAAAGGGAGAGAAAGAGAGAGCGAGAGAGAGAGAGTGGAAACATATAAATATGTTTGGGTACATATGTGTAGATACATGGGTCTATACTTTTTCTAGGGATTTCACCATTTTCTGTATGTATATCTCAATGATTAGGCATATATGTCTGAATGTATCTATGTCTATGTTTAGTCCCAAAATCTATATATAGAAAAAAGTAACAAATTGTATATATGGAACGCAGATGTACTTATGCACTACCTTCTTTATGTAACTGTATTTGTGTACACATATATGAATATACACACACACACACAAACACACACACCTATGTACACATTTATGGCTATGTGCACATGGATGTATCTATGTACCTGAGAGTATGCATTGTATAAGCATATAAAATTAATGTATACATGATAAAATAAAAAGAAATCAAAAACATTATGAACAACAGTAAACGTATATTTATTATTTGCGTACAAAGTATGTCAAAGTATGAACATAAAATTAATATACATTGATCTCTGTATATGGTCTTTATGCTTCTTTGTATGATAATACATATATGTCTGATCATGTCAATATGATTATAGGGTAGCTATCTGTGCATATTTGTGTTCATGCTTTCTGTGAGGATATAGCAATACAAATTTGGATATAAGAAAAAATTCGGCCATGAGAAAATGTTTGCCTGTTAATGTAGTGATGAGGTTTCCGATATTCATGTGGTCACACATCTGGGTTTATGCTTCAGTTTATAAGGATATACATATATGCAGACATTGAAAAAATATTTTACAATATTCTATCTATATTTATTCATTAAATACAGGTGTATGATTGACCATATACATATTTTTATGTATGTACATATGGCTATGTATATATATTTGCTGGAACTGGCACTTTCTGGTTGGCTGAGGCGATGCCCAAGCCAAGCAGAACACACCACTCCCATCAGGAGTGGGTAATTACACTCACTCTATAAGCTGCTGTTAGACTTGGCATCTTTGGCATGGTTTCCCATGACTTTTTGCTTCTACCACCTGCATTTTTGATGCTGTGCTGGATTTTGTGTTTGCTGGCTTAGATGCTTTGGGAACTTTGCTACTGCTGATCAGTGTCAAAGTGTAAGTGCTCCCTGTGTAAATTGTGTTTACAATTGGTTCTCCCTGACTGGCATATTTGATTTACTGGTAAGCCCCTAGTACTGTCCACTGAGTGTGCCAGGGCCTGTAAATCAAAGGCTACTAGTGGGCCTGCAGCACTGATTGTGCCACCCACATGAATAGCCCTGAAAAGGTATCTCAGACCTGCCACTGCAGTGTCTGTGCGCAGTTTGTTAACTGCCATGTTGACTTGGCAAGTTCACCCACTTGCCAGGCCCTAACCTTCCCTTTTATTACATGTAAGGCACCCCTATGGTAGGCCCAAGGTACCCCTCTGGGCAGTGTGCGGTGTATGTGAAAGGCAGGACATGTACTGGTGTGTGTGGCATTTCCTGATAGTGAAATACTGCCAATTTCGTTTCTCTCTATTGAAAGGCGATCTTGCCCCATAGGATAGAATGGGAAATGCTTTGTAACATCTTACAAGTATAACTTCCCATTAGCACAAGATAGAGAAATAAAGTTTTGGCTCTCTGAACTCAGAATTTAATAACACATCTTTTAGTAAAGATGGTTTTTAAATTGTGTGTTTGAAAATGCCACTTGTTTAACCATTCTGTGTGCCTCTGCCTGTTTGTGTATTGATTGTATGGTTTTCAAGTGACAGGGGCTGGGGATGTGCATTCACTGTAGACAGCCACTGGGGGAGTTGAGGTGTGCCTGGCCCTTCCTGGAGGACTCAGAGCTGAGCTGAATGGGGCTTGGCTGAATTTAGAGTAGTGGGAGGAGATTTCCTTGCACCTGAATAGGGTCTGTCCCCCTTGCACAATGCTGTCTCTACCCCTGTGGTAATACTGCACCAGTGAGGACAGAACTGGTTTGGACTGGCCTCAGAGACCCTTGCACAAAGAGAACAAAGACATTTTGGGGTATTAGTATTAGACCTAAAAACCCAGAATTTTAGACAACTTCTGGACTCAAGAGGAACCTTTACCAAGGAGAAGAGCTGAAAAGCTGTGAGGAGGAGGACTGCCCCTTTGCTGTGTGCTGTGTGGGGTTGGCCTGAAGTTGCTGTTTCTGCCAAGGAAAGGACAAAGACTGGAACTTTGCTTTGAACCTGCTTGAGGAAGATCTCCAAGGGCCTGTGTGTGCTGGCCTCCTGTTCTTAAGTCTCAGGGACACAAAGACTTCACCCCCAGCTCTCCTGAACTCTGCTGCTGTGAGTTCTGACCTGCCAGGAGGTGCCTGTTCCAGTTCTGGGCCTCTGGAGGTTGTCCCTGATGCTGGGAGCTGGAAGAAATCTGAACAACTACAATAATCGATGCATCGGTCTTCTTGCAGCTGTTTTTCCGATGCAGCACCGCTGTGTGAGAAGAATCTCCACACATCGCCTCACCGCTGCTGAAACCGACGCAGCGCCTGTCGCTGCTGTAAGAACCTATGCATCAAGGGATTGCGGCTGAAGAAACAGACGCAGTGCCGCTCAACACCACTGCATCGATCACCAACGCATCCCAGATTTCCACACATGGCACATCTGCGGCAAGTATTCCCAATGCATCACCGGTGGACCAGAATCGTCTTGGAGTCGACGCATCACTTCCCCCTACAGACCAGATTTGACTAATCACTTCTCCTGCATGCAGCAGAACTGTTGCATCACCTCCCCATGGTCTCAGTAACTGGCGCATCTCTTTATTTTTCAACGCTTCCCATCTCTGCTGCTGTTTGGCCTTGTGAATTTTGTCGCAACTACAGGTACTTTGAGACAAATCACGCATCCATATTTTTCTATGGACCAAATTGTTTGAAACCTTTTTGAAGTCATATTCTTATTACATGTATGTGGATTTTTGTCGTTTTGGTCTTGTTGAGTTTAGATGAAGATATTTTATTTTTCTAAACTGGTGTGGTGTCCATATGTGGTGTTATCACTGTATTACTGTCTGTTTTGAGTACAAATACTTTACACATTACCTCTGGGATAAGTCTGTCTGCTCGTGCCAAGCTACCCAGGGGGTGAGCAGGGGTTACCTAAAGTGTGTATCCCCCTTACCCTGACTAGAAGCAAGGGTCCCTATTTGGATAAAGGTACCTGCATCTGCCAACTAGAGACCTCCATTTGTCACACCGGTGCTCACCCTTGGTTAGCTTAGCACAGAGCAGTCAGGCTTATCACAGAGGCAAT
Source organism: Calotriton arnoldi (assembly GCA_963921515.1). NCBI lineage: Eukaryota > Metazoa > Chordata > Amphibia > Caudata > Salamandridae > Calotriton > Calotriton arnoldi. The sequence continues at coordinate 1,041,322 of CAWUFW010005995.1, read as the reverse complement.
GTGTAAAGCATTGGCACAGCACTCACACACAATAAATTCACTGAGCATCACAAAATAAACTTCACACCTGGTGTATGTAAATAAAGTTTGTATCCAACACGCATATTAATTAACACAACATGAACTTCATGTATTTCTGGGCATAAATCACACTTGGCAATATTACTAGCAGTACTAGGCCCAACCATGTTAACATGACATCAGTCATTTAACATGACATCAGTAGTATGCACACTTGGGAAAGATCCTACTTTACACCCCAAACAACCGTTTGTGGTGCAAAACGCTGACAGAACTAGGCCCACCCTGGCCATTATTATAATTCAATAACACACAGATATAGGGTGCACTCCAGATCACAATGAAATCAAAATTATGTACATACAAAGAGTTACCACCCTTTTAAGCAGCACTGTGGGCCGAGGCCCTAAGGGTAAAGCCGTCAAACGTATTATTCTATTGGCAAGGATTCAACGTGTACACATCACTGCTGGGTGGGGTAATGAATCCTGGCCGGTCCATAGGCAATCACACACACACACTAACTCAGCACAAATACATGATGCAACTATTATCAGGCAGATTCATATTGAATACATTAGCACATGTATGCACACAGCACTGTAATGCGGTGCAAACGATAACCGGCAGGTCAATTGATAACACAATGCAGACCTCCACCCTCCAACTCACACTGACTACCCTACACCCACAGGCTGGTGATAACCAGCCCTCCCCCCAGATTCTTGGCCGATCGTGGTCAAGGTCACACTTAGTCAGAGTCCCCGGGAAGAAGGTGGCGGTAGGTAGCAGACTAATTAGGAGGCAGACGTCAAATGGGGGTTGGGCCACCACTCGGGAAGTTCAGCCAAAGGGTGAGGAGCAGAAGTGGACTAAGGGCGATAGTCGGTCACTCAAAAGGGTTCCACAATGTGCTTTTCGGCACCATCCCAGTTCTGCACAGCACAGGGGAGTCAAGCAGTCTCTTGACCCACTTTCGATCGCTCTTGGAAGTGTTCCTTCGGACTAGTCAATCACTCTCACTATCCAGCCCCTATCAGGGCAATACTACCTGGCAATAAGATGTTGTCGGGCCGGATGAGGAAAGTGCAGTTGGTCTGCCGCACTGAGCGCCTTGAGACCCTCACGGGTGAGTAGCGCGCTTACAATTCCCTGATTGATTGATTGAGGGCCCAAAAGGGAACAGTCAATGAATGGTAAATTAAGAAGGGGAGTCTCTCGGAAGAAAGAAGCACCCCATCAGGTACACTTCAATCAGAGTCGCATACAGGCAATCCAGACACAACATCTAGTGTGCAGAGATACGAGTCACACCAGACAATTCCGGCTTCCCACAACAAACAATCACACTTTCAGTATCTCCCTGGAAAAGGAGGCAAAACATCTGGTGCACATTGATATGGATTGCACCAAACAGTTGCGGTCACACACAACAAAGAGTTGCAAATTCCATACCTCCCTGGAAATGGGACACAATGCCTGGTGTGCGTTGATACGGGTCACACCAGACAGTTCCATTCACACACAATGAAGAGTTGAAACTTATGTACCTCCCTGGAAATGAGACACAATGCTTGGTGCATGTTGATACTGGTTGCACCAGACAATTCCGGTCACACACAATGAAGAGTTGCAAATTCCATACCTCCCTGGAATTCAGACAGAAGGCTTGGTGTTCATTGATACGGGTCTCACCAGACAGTTCTGGTCCCACACACAGATGCAGATTTAGCAGGGCTGCAGGAGGTAGAATGAGGCTCTACGACGGATACGCGCTCAACTCTGAGGGCCGCACACTGTGAATCGGACATGGCACACAATAAGCATGCAGTTGGTGTGTTGCACAAGAGGGATGTGGCATGTTCGGCAAAGCAGGCCATGCTGGATCCCGTAACCAGTGAATTAATTCACTGCCAACAAGACGCTGATGTGTGTTGGGGTCCTCACGATGCAGGGGCCACACACCTTAGATGCGGGCAAGACTTCTGGGGCTTAGCGCAAGGCAATCTGGTCTCCAGCAGATGCTGTGGGCACTGAAGTCGGCACTTGTCTCCAGGTGTCATAAATAGACGGTGTGGGTCCTTCGAAGGAGTTCTTTGATGACCCTGAGACCTCCACAAAAATGGGGGGCAAGCCAATAATCCCTTGGAGAGCACATTTCAGGTTACCAGACAGCAGCAGGTCATCAGCCCAGGCCAGCCACTATACAAGAACATTGCCTGTCCCTTCCAGTGGCAGTAATCTTTGTAGTGCACAACAGATTCCTCTGGCAGTGTGCACCAGACAGTTCCAGGTTATCTGTCTCACATCTCCACAAGTGTATCTCTGCCCTGCTGAAGTATGGCACCAGTAGTTATACTGTAGTGTACCTTTGAAGCTGAGAGTGGCACTGATGTCTTCCCTAAATTTCAGTCCTGTCTGTCATGAGGCCGCAGAATGCAGATCTTAATCTTTAGTGAGGCCATGATCTGGCTCCCAGAGGCCAAGTATCAAAACTTCTCCTCCCAATCTATCCAGCCAGGCCCTCAAACAGTAGAGGTCTGTTGTTTCAGTTGCATGCCCAAGGTTTATAACTGTCACTGGGCAATGCCCACTTTCTAAAAGTGGCACTTCTAAGCTAGTAACGACAAAACTACCTTTACCACAGAAAAAGGTTTGTCATTGTGAATCCAATGACAGGAAGCATTATGAGGCTGCTCTACTGCAATTCACTATTGCAGCCTGAAGTAATTTCAACCATTTCCCCATCTTAGCCTATGGGAAGTGCAAACCTCATAGGTAGTGAAAACACTCATGGGTATTCCTCACTACCTGGGCAGGGTACACACACGCGTACCTGCCTGGCCTTTCACCTACCACTTGCTTCACCACTTAAGACGTACCCTAGGGGTGCTCTAGTTGCAGTAAAAGGTCCTCTCAGGATTGGCTAGTGATTTAAAGAGGACTACCTGAGCACAAGTGCAATTGAGCACCCACCGACCTACAATTTCAGGCTTGTGATATGTTTCAAAACATCACTTCCTAACATGTGTAGAAAGGGCACACACACTTTCACACTGCACTTACAGTGGGAAAGTGCCCAAAGCCCTAAGGCCACGACACGAGAATCAGCAAAATCCAGAAGGAAAGCAAAACGTTTAGGGAAACACTACCTGAAGAGTATCAGGTCTAACAATATATATATATATATATATATATATATATATATATATATATATATATATATATATATATATATATATATATATATCCTTTCAGCACTGGCGTAACGAAACTCGAGGGGGCCTCCCTGCAAGACACGTGGAGGGGCCCCCTCTGGGCTCAATCAGGAGCTCTGCAACCAGAGTGCTGCGCTGAGGGGGCCTCCCCGCACCGCGGGGGCTGCGGGCCTGTGTTTCGCCCCTGCCTTTCAGCAAACAGTCCGTAATCAGTGCGCTCTGTTACACAGCAGGTGCTGAATGTCGAGGTTGGACCTAACCTCACAAATACCTTTCTCACCAAAAAGAGTTGCAACGCACTCCAGTAATCACTTTTGATTTTGTTGCCATTTATTTTCAAAGCACAATTATCAAGTGAACAAGACCATCTCTTGGTCGAAACGTCGGTGGTGGTGGTGGTGGTGATAATTGTGCTTTGAAAATAAATGGCAACAAAATCAAAAGTGATTAGTGGAGTGTGTTGCAACTCTTTTTGGTGAGAAATATATAGATAGATAGATAGATAGATAAATAGATAGATAGATAGATACAGATAGATAGATAGATAGATAGATATATTTGTGTGTGTCTGTGTGTATATATATATGTGTGTGTATATTTATGTGTGTGTGTGTGTGTGTGGTGTGTGTGTGTGTGTATGTATAGGTTCATTGCTTTTATAGCGATATGATTATCATGTTTATATATGTGTGTATATCTGTATACATTTTCCTATATTATATGATAGTAGATTGTAACATTAATAATCCTTCCACCTTTTCATTTGTGTCCACTCACTGACTCATCCCAAACCTTATATGTTTACTACTGACTCCCAAACATGCTATCCAGAATCTTCCATCTTTTCTCTCCCATTTCTTCTCATTAACAGGCACAAATGCCCAACACTTCCAATGACATCTCATATCATCGTTTTAATAACTTCAACTAAAATTAATCTAGCCCTATTCAAAATGCTAGAGCAAATGCATGGGATTGCAAGAGCACAGACTAAACAACCTCAACACAACTAATCCTACTAGGTAAAGGAAGCACATATTACTAACCTATTAACTATTTACCTCTAACTTTGGCTTCCGGAATACCTTGCTACTCACTGCAAAATGCTTCAATGCCTCGTCAGAGGTAGTATGCGCTATAAAAATATACTTTACAATTATAATTAAAAATAAAGCAAAGTTAAAATATATTGCCATATAAAATCTAGCTACCATATTAAGTTAAATGTAATGTAAATTTGAGTACCAACATTTATTTGTCAAGCATTCTTTCATCAGTATCCCCGTTTTATAGCAGTTTAAAAACCACTTTTTCTGAAATCATTTTTAATTTTTTGAGCAAAGACTCTTGTAATGCCTCCTGGTAATGTAATCCATTTCACATAATGAAAGGGCAAATGCTACATACATTCAATGACCTACCAATATAAATGTCTTGACCTACTTGCCCTCAGCTATGCAACTATAATCCAAATTGCTAAAAAGAAATCTGAAATAATGAATTCCTTATTAATAATCAATTCATTCATCTTTTAATAGGAGTTCGCACCTCTACCATAGTGATTTAGACTTAAAGCTTCAACATCTGCCTAATCTCTATGAGCAGTTCAACAGACACTCACTATGGCCCTTTTTCTGAGTTACCCCCAGAACTAGGCTTGTATTTCTGTCCCATCTGCTCCCTAAATTATCAGTATCGGGATTACAGGGTAAGAGAAATCCCAGCCCATCACGAGTTGAACCGAGAGGTGCCACCAAGATGTGAAATTATGGGTGGAGTCAGGAATGATATTCTCAATTCCCTCAGAAACTCTTCATTTTGACATGGTGTTTCACATGGGTATTGTGTCTTCTTTCAGTAGACAACAAGCAACAATGTTATGTAAAACATCATTGCTCTCTAACACTATCTTGCTATTAGTGGTCTACATCATGACTTCTGCGGCCCACATGGCATGGAGGAAAAAATTGAGGGACCTAGAGACTTTATTTAGAGTTGTGAGTATGTAGAACATCTGTGACAAAGTGGTAGGTGTCCCGTCCATTGTATTAAGAGTGCATTTACATCGATGGCACTCTAAATAAGGCAGATGGAACTTTTCCCTTTTTTTGGCAGATGCCCCACTCCATTAAACTCTAAATCAAGCCAAGGTCTGCAGAATTCTCGGTCCACCTTCTTGCGTCCTACTATTGCCATGTTCCATCTGTTTACTCTGTGCCTCTATCAGTTCCTTTCAGGATCTTAAGGCTTAAAAGTATTACAGCACAGAACTATGTAGTGGTATGGTCTGTCCAGCCAATCAGAGAAGACAGCAGTAGAGAACAAACTGGCAGGATCTTAAGATATGGCCTACAAGTCTCCTTCTACTTGTTTACAAGTAATGCAAAGTTGCAATCAGTGCCAATGTGGCGTGCATACCTCAAAGGTTTACCTGGTGCTTCTGTAGCTACCATTTCACATTAGGCTATAGTTGCCAGTAAATAAATTCAGTATTTTTTGAATGACACTTCCATATGTTCTTGCCTGTGTCATTATTTAAGGACATTGATGTTGTTGCATGCAGTGATCGTATATTGAAATAGTACAGACAACATATTCACTTCAGCAATCTACTACAGAACCAAACAAATGTTAGAAAAGTAATATGGCTCTCCCAACATGAAAGCTAGTATAGAATGATAATAAGAATGTTATTTTCATATTAGACTTCAAATTGCAAGTTTGCCTTTTCTGATTGCTATACCTAGCATGTCTTATTCTTCCGAGATTGACAGTACTCAACTCTGCTTAGAAATGCTTTTCAAGATGGCACCCCAAACCATATTTTAAAATGCACAAATGTTTCTGAAGTAAACACCTAAAAGACAGCCAACGTTGAATCTTTTGAGTCTTACCCAAAATCAGACGATGGCAAGCATCTAAGAAAATACCTTTTACTTCAACCAACCTTTTTGCTAAATATTAGAAGCAGAAGAAATCAAAAAATAAAATGTCACTAAGACATTTCAAGCCTAGCTTATTGCATGTAGATAGACCCCCCCCCATTACTCTATTTGAGCTTCACTTTTAAGGTGGGGAATGGATCCTGTGGAGGGTGCCTGTCAACACAGGTTGAAGAAGGAACCTTTTAGGACAGGGGTCCTTAGTGTATTTCCCTGCTCTTAGGAAAGTTCTTTTGTCCACAATAGTGCTGACCTAATGCAGATGATTTAACAATTGGGAATTGTTTGAATTTATTCTTCAAGAGCCAAATTATGGCACTATTGTACCTTTGTACTGTGGTCAAGAGATTTTAGATATTTGATGCCATGGATGTAAAAATTAGGGTTACTGGTTTACTCTGGTGTGAGCCGTGCTCAAGCAGCAACCACTTTCCTTGTCAGGGTAAGGCACAAGCAAACCCCAAATTAATCTGTGATCAACCCCCTGCTAACTTGGAATCGAGAGTCAGGCTTAACTTAGAGGCAATGTGTAAAGTATTTGTGGAACACTTCAAACAGTAGAACCATGAAAACACCACCCAAAAAGTATCCCACACTAAGTTGGAAAAATAGAAAATAGAGTGAAATGTAATAAATAAAACAAGACCAACACAACAAATATCCAATCAGTAGAACCGGAGTTATGATTTTTTAAAGAATACACTGTAAAATAAAAGCATAAAGCTCCAACTTTGGTGATCTGTTCACACAATTGTGAATAAGCCAATATTAACATCTTTAGAGGAGGGAGCACAAGCACTTTAGCACTGGTTAGCATGGTAAAGTGCAAAGAATCCTAAGGCCAGCAAAACGAGATCAGCAACAAAATGGAGGAGGAAGGCTAAACTTTGGGGGAAGACCATCCTAAGGCTCACAGGTCTAACAATAAACATAGAGTCTCCAAAGCTCCTGGGATAGTAAAAGTGACATCCCATGTCCTTGGTCCCCAGTGACTGCACCGGACGTAATATCATGTGACTTTTCTCCTCTTTCTGTCTTTATATAGCCTCTAACCTCTGTTTCCCACTTTTGGCCCACACCCTCATCGGTCTCTTTCTCGCCTGTCTCTGTAGTATCTCTTTACTTCTCCCCTATCGCCATCATTTCTCAGCTGTTGATGGCTCTTTCTCACCCATAGTTTTATCACTGCTTGGCAGGCTGTGTTGCCTTCTTTCTCATTTATCTCTTCATATCCCCCATTGGGAGCTGTCTCTCCCCTCTTTTTATGTTATCGCTCACAGCAGTCTACCTCTTTATCACCTGTCTCACATACTAGTCTCTCTCTCGCTAGGTGTCTCTCTGCATTGTATGTCTCTGATGTCGCCATCTGTTTCTCAGCTGCTTCTCTCATCCATCCATCTCTATCACACCTTCTCACACCTTTCTGCCCCTCACTTTCTGTCACTTTTGATGTCTCTTTCTCATCTGTTATCATCTGTGTCTTACTCTCACCTTTCTCTGGTTTCAATCTCCCACACACGTGTTGATGTCTATTACTCTCACACTGATCTCATCCCTGTGTCTCAGTTACCTGTGAATTATCTTTTTCTCACACAACACACACACACACACACACCTGCCTTTGACTCTATCACTGACCTGCCATTCTGCAGTGCCATCTTCCTATATTCTTTCTGTTTCCCCTGGTCACCTTCCCCTATTTTCTCACTCTCTCTCTCTCTCTCTCTCTCTCTCTCTCTCTCTCTCTTTCTGTCTCTCTCTCTCTCTCTTTCTGTCTCTCTGTCTCTGTCTCTCTCTCTCTCTCTCTCTCTATCTTTGTCTCTCAGTCTCTCCTTTCCTCTTTCTCCAATGCTGATTTTATATCTTCCCGCACCTGCTCACAGACAGCCAAAGACTCAGAGACACCTTTTCGCCTGGGCGCTCTCGACTAGGAAAATAAACAAATGATTTGGAAAGTTTGCTGTTTTCCACTGTGATCCTGCTGCACATCGTTTTTCTTTCCTGCCTTTGCTGCTAAGATAGCTGGGGGCACCTCAGAGAAGAACTCACAGAGCACGAACGGTGCCACCGTCAGGTATCAGCATGGGAACATTTGATTTCATTGTTGGCGTCTTTCCACTACTGAACGCATTTATTCTCTTAAACAGTCAAATGTCTGTGGTGTCTGCAGGCTTCCAAAAGTACAAAAGGCTAACGAGAGATATTGGTTCACTTTTGTTCTTGCCACAGCTTTCAGGACATCTGAGGCCAGAATTAGAAACAGCAATGCCAGGGTTAGCAGCTGCAACCCCTAGTAACCTTTAAATGATGTCCATGTTCTAAATCTTCCCCAAAAGGACAAAAAAGAATGTGCTTCATGTGAGGTTTCAAGGAACTACTGCACTGTAATCTGACCAGTAAGTCATGAAAATATTATTCTGCTTTCTAACCAAATTGCTCTGATCTCTTGAAGAACGTACTTCTTCCTCAGAGCGAACATAGCTGAATTAATATCAAGAACAGTAGAGTGCTTACATGTAAACAAGACCTCTAATATAATGCTTAATTTTTGAAGGCACCATTGCTTTTAAGAGTTTAGACATGGAGGCAGCGCTTAATGGTGGCGGGCTGCAGGACCTATTTTTAGGCACTGTGCCTTATTTTTCATCATCAAGCTTTGGCCCTAAGCAAGCGAAAGAAAATATAGTTCAGCTTTCTCTGACCAAAATCAAAAGAAAATCAAAAAGGCAGTGATCAAAGTGAGTTCGTTTTTTCGGTGATGCAAAAATCCCATCCAGGTTTCAAAGCCAGAAAGTGTAGCATGTGTAAAGCCCACGATCAGCAGCTTCTTGTTGTCGTAATCAATGCAAAGATGAAGAGTACTTCCCACGTAGCAACATATATCTGACTTGCTCCAGACAAGGAAGTACTTATTGAACCTAACAAAACAGCTCCTGTTAGGGCTCACTGCAGACAGCTTTAACTGTCTATTGCAGACCTATTGTTTTCAATGCATTATTTTCTTAGACTGGGCTTTGAGTAAGGGCCTTGTTCATGATAGGATGGCTTTGTTGAGTGTCTCAGGTCTCTGCACTTGATTCAATGGCTTTTCTTCCTATTCTTGTATCATTCCACTGCTGGTTTCATCCATTGCATCTTATGAGACACTCCCTCTCTCTTGTCACCTGCTCCCCTCCTCTTCCCACCTTTTTGAGTAATATTACATTCCCCACTCTCCCCCAGGCCCCCTACCCGCACTTGAATCCTCCTCTTTCTGTCTCCCGGACGCCGGTCTTGGGGACCAACCATCTCAGAATGGTTTCAGAACCATTCTAATATGGCTTCACTCGTCTGAACATGCGCAGGTAACAGGTACTACGACCGTTTTTGGACTGGGTTTTGTTTTAGTGTTCAAAAACGCATTGCAAGACGCCTGCATGGCTCCCACGTATGTAAACAAATGGACGGGAGCTTTCTTATAATGGGTTTTATTAAAAATAAGTCCATCTCACATTTGCGAAGCCAATAGATCTGCACCCGGTGTCAACGACGAGAATGACCAGCTTTGCCAATGGTTGCTCTTATTCATTCACTTTCAGCACAATCATCTTTAGAGCGAGAGGATTGAAATGGACTTGTTAATGTGGTTGCAACTGCCAACTCTTTAAGGGACACATCTGTAACTTGGAATTTCACTGTCGGGTTCAGATAACTGAGGGGCATATTAGCAAGGGCGTTATCGCCGCTTTAGCGACACTTTTTGCCGCGAAAGCGGCGATTTTTTTATCGCCCTATCAGCAAGCTGTCGCTAACAGGTGTTAGCGACAGCTTTCTGGCGATAGCGGCCCGTTTTCCCATCGCCTTGCATGCCAGCGATAATTATCGCTAATGACATGCAAGGTAGGCGTTCCCAACTAAAAGCGACTGAAAACAGTCGCTAACACAACTTCCCTATTAGCAACGCAGGCGAAGCGATAAAAATTCACGCTAGCGCGAATATCGCTAGAATTTAACACCTGCTAAAAACATGACTTACCTGTTTGTAGAATAGGAGGTGGATTGTCAGCCTAAGTCCACCATGGCGTTAATGCGTGAATATCGCTGGATTTCCAGCGATATTCACGCATTTTCAGCCACTATCGCTGGATATTTTATCGCATTGGAGATAAACCTTGCTAATAGCATGTTATCTCCGCGATAATATCCAGCGATAGGCGGTGTTAAATAAATACGCGCTAAGCGCGGTTAGCGATAATTTTCGCCTGTTCTTGCTAATATGCCCCAGAGATTCTTGTTGGTTATCAAGGTGAATCAAAAGACCTGATTCTCAAAAACAAAGTTGTTCTATAGCAAAGGTATGCTCTAAAAGACAACAATATGTGTCTAGTCATTAAAGCAGGGTCGGAAATGGTAATTGCACCACGATTTCTATTTCCCTTTCACTGCAAAGGGCAGGGGTGTCCAGCGTAGGTCCGAGAAGGCAGGATACATTCCAGATTTTCAGGATGATTTCATTCTTTACACTTAAACACAATCGAAATGGAACTCGTTTTATATAGCAGTAGGTTATCTTTCCGACACCTCGTCATAATTCTGCTCATCACTAAGGGACATTAATAGGAATGACTTTTCTGTAATAGTGTTGTGTTGTGCAGGCCCCCAAACGTACACTAGTGTTGGCTGAAGGTGTGTTTTAATAGAAGATAAAAAGAGCTAAATAAATGTTATCTCGAAGTATGTGCTTTTAATCCCACTTCAGAAGAGCCCATATTATTGAGAAAGTTTATTTAGCACTAAATAATTCATGGACTTAGCAACTTACATTGCTGATTCTGTGAGAGAGGAAAGTATTCTTAGCTTCAATTAATACCGGAAAGTCTTAAAAGCTTAACTTTGACTTTGTCAGCTGAAGATTTGGATTTTAACCATAACCGTTCTAGGCTTTCGACATGGAAATGCAATGTTTTCAAGCCAGCAGAGAGCAGTTTATTTTTCCGTTTTGTAAGGGCTTGGTGTTCTGCCAAAGGAAGAGCTTCGATGGGAAGCAGTGCATTGTCAAATTTAAGAGCTGTAACAAAAATGATTGAACGGAATCGCTAGCTAAAAGATCTGAGTTTAACAGTGTGGTACAAGTGGAACGTCTTTATTGAATAGGAATACAAAATCGTAGGAACGTAGAGCCGCGCATTAAAGTGTAGAGGTGCCGATATTGACTGGTAATGGTTTCTAACAGGAGACGGGTTCAAATTACTAACGTGTGCACTTCACGTTAGTTAAGGCAACCGTCCCAGGCATCAATAACCTAGTAGACTCCCCGCTCACTTTGACCTTCAAGGATGGTGGTTTTCTGACTGTGTCAGCCACCTGCGTCCTTCTCCCCTCACTGGATACATAAGTATTATGTCTTTGCTTGTGTCTTTATGCATCCTCATATACAGCGATGTTATGCAATTCTTTTTCTTTTCCTTTGTGCATGTAAAGCGCTCTGATACCCACGGGTCTAGCAAGCGCTATATAAAACTTTATAAATAAAAAAATTAAAAAAAATTAAAAAGGGCTATTAATATTGGCTGCCAGTGCCAGCATCTAATACGAACAGTCCTAACCTAACTACCTACTTTAACTGGTTGGAAAGGTTTATGTGATAGGACAATTCTGAGTGGCTGCTGGCTGCCAATCAGAGCTCATCCAAAGAGCCAACAACTCAATGGACGTGTTTTACCGTCCATGGATGCACCGGTACACAAGAGTTTTTTTTCTGTATGGGATTTCTACTTTGCACACGGATTAGACTTGGAATGATTTATCTCCCATTTTCACTTTGAGAGTTAACAAAAAAAAGGCATATTTTGCATGATGCTTTTATCAGAGAATTATTCTACTCATCCTCCTACGCCCTCTATCTGTAACCTCGCCTTCTGAATGTTCTGTCCTTGACCATATTTGGTGTGCCTCCTTTCCTTAGCATACACCCCTTTCCTTCAAAATGGAGTTCTTGCGCTTATTTGGCTTTCATTGTCCTGTTCAGCTAAGTCTATCTTGGGATGGTGCATAGACTTTTCCGCTCTAGTGAAGTTACATTTTAACACTCTCTTCCATATCCGCATCCTCTGAACCCCATGATTTGATCAGACACCTTGAGTTAAAGATTTTCTGATTTTCATGGTTAGTCAAGTACTATTTTGGGACTATTGGCAGGAAATGAATGCAACGAAGGCCATTGTTGTCACTCAGGGTAAGCTCATTAGGGATAACTGTAAGAATACTTTTTTTCCTTGCAAAATGTGCAGCACTAGGTAGTATTTTGCAATTTCATATTACAAATAAACTATTTGAGATCAACAACTTCTCCTGTGGTAGTTATAAAGCTCAATGCATTGGTGGTAATACTGTTTTCTATTTTTATACCTACAGGTAATTATGCTCCAGATGATTGTTGCTTTGCTACATAACCTGGTCCAGGCCTTTGCTCCAGGTGGCGATGTTGCTTCGCAGTATTAGCAAAACAGAGACCACAAGTGATAATGATTGCTGTGGGAGACAAGTCATCAGGCACTCTGACTTACCTGAAACCATACTATAAAAACAGAATGTCAGCTAAGTACCTCTTTTGGTTGCTGTTACACGAATTAAGGAAACCACTGGAGCCCCACCTTCAGAATCAATTGACATCAGCCCCACTTCAACCATTCACATATATTTAAACTCAGGGGAGGACGTTCCAGGTTTTGGCAGCGATGTAGGTGATGAAGCGGCCACCACTGTGGCTGCAACAGATGCAGGGGGTGTGTGTGAGTGAAGAGTAGTGCAGGTGACTAGAGGGTTGGTGAAAGTTTAGTTGATGGTTGATGTAGGTAGGTCCAAGGTCATGGAGGGCTTTGTAGGCATGCATGAGGATCTTGAACTTCTGGATCGGCGTCCAGTGGAGGTCTTTCAGGTGGGGGTCAATGTGGGTTTGTTTGGGGAAGTCCTGGATGAGTCTGCAGTCTTCTGAGGAGATGGGTGGAGATTGATGAGGGCCTGAGTCACAATCATTCTGTTGTTTCGTCTGGAATCCATCTGAGGATTCTGCGGAGCATGCGGAGTGTGTGGAAGCAGGAGGAAGCATCTGCATTGACTTGTCGTTTCATGGTCAGTTGGCTGTCGAGGACGATGCCGAAGTTGCATGCATGGTCAGTCAATGTAGGTCCGAGTTCTGTAGGCCTCTAGCTGTGGTCCCATGCGGAGGTGTTTTTCCTGAAGATCAGTACTTTAGTTTTGTCGGAGTTGAGTTGGAGGCAGTTGTCTCTCATCCATTGGTCATGGCATCGCCAAAGTTGGTTTTGGTGTTAGATGGTTCCTCGGTGAGTGAGAGGATCAGTTGAGTGTCATCTGCGCAGGAGATCATGTTGAGTCTGTGGGATCTGATGACATCTGTAAGGGGGGTCATGAAGATGTTGAACAGGGTAGGGTCAGGGATGATCCTTGTGGTACACTGCATATGATGTCTTTGGGTGAGGAGGAGAAGGGAGGAAGGTGGATGCTCTGTGTGAGTCCTGTAAGGAAAGAGGTGATCCAATTGAGGGCATCTTGCTTTATGTCTATGTTGTAGTGTCTGTTGATGAGGGTGTTGTGTGAGATGGTGTTGAATGCTGAGGAGATGTCGAGGAGGATCAGGGCCACAGTTTTTCCATGGTTGATGAGTATTCTGATGTTGTCTGTGGTGGCGACCAGCACGGTCTCAGTGCTGTGTTTGGCATGGAATCTTAATTGTGAGGTGCCCAGTAGGTGGTTTTGTTCCAGGAATTCAGAGAACTGCTAGTTGATGGCTTTCTCTAGTACTTTGGCCTGGTAGGGGAGCAGGGAGATCGGACAATCATTTTTGAGATCGCTGGGGTCGGCGGGGGCTTTCTTTAGGAGGGGTCTGACATCTGCATGTTTCCATCTGTCTGGGAAGGTTGCTGTGGAGTTGGAGGTGTTGAGGATGCTGATGAGTTGCATGCTGATTGGTTCATTGTGAGGCTGTAGAGGTGGTGGGGGCAGGGTTCGGTGGGCGCCCCAGAGTGGATAGAAGACATGATGGCTGAGGTAGTCAGGGCAATGAGCGGATACCAGGTGGTAATAGTTTGGATGATGTATGCTGGTTGATTGAGGTCATTGGGGTTGAGGGTGGAGGGTTGGAGATTGAAATTGTTCTAAATGTTGGTGATCTTGCTGGCTGTGAAAGTAGTCTGAAAGGGTGTCATAGAGCTCTTGGGAGGGGTGGATGGTGTTTTCTATGGCTGTCAGGTTGGAGAATTCTTTGACCATTTTGAAGAGTTCATTTGTGTGGTTGGCCACAGAGTCGTTGCGGGTGGTGATAGCTGCTTTCTTTGTTTCTTTGATGTGCCGGTGATAGCTACTTTGGGCTGTTTTATGAGCTGCTCTGTCGGCCAGGTTCTTGGTGGCGCTCCATTGTTTCTCCAGTTGGTGGCAGTTGCGCTTGGTGGTCCTGCGTTTTAGGGTGTACCAGGTTGCGTGTATGGAGGTCTTGTTGGATTTTGTAGATTTCAGTAGGTCGACTCTGTCAGCATTGTTAGTGATCCAGGCGGCAAAGTTCTGGAAGGCCTGGTTGAGGTCTGTTGAGGCCTCGGGTTGGGAGGTGGTGAGGGCCTGGGACCACTGAGTTTTGGTTGACCTTGCTCCAGCTGCGATGGGAGGAGATCTGACACCTAGTGATGGTATGTTAGGCATCGGTGATGGCGAAGTGTATGTGGTGTGGCTTGTCCAGGTGAGTTCTGTGGTTGAATTTGAATCTGTTGCTGAAGGTTAAAATGGAGTCGAGTGTGTGTCTGGCTTTGTACGTGGGATCAGTGACCAGTTAGGTGAGGCTGATGTTGTTAAGGTTCTCCAGGAGGGCGATGGCGTTGGCTAGGTGGGGTCGTCAATGTGGAAGTTGAGGTCGATGAGTAGGACGTAGATCAAGGATCTGTATATACAGAACTCCATTTTCCTCATTAAGCTTCCTATAATTCCCTTACCTAATATTCTGGCACATACAGACACCTATTGAAATTAGTGATGAACTATATCTGAGAAAGACTAAAGGGTTAATTTAATCAATTGTTTACGCATGTGTCACTTCCTGGATTTCCACAGGCAAATTTAAAATCTTGATTAATAATATTATAATTTGCATCCAGAAACAACCTTCTCCTAAATATTCTGCCTAGCTATACAGACATTTCCATGCGGTAAAGTGAGAGATATGGTAGAAACAGAGGATACAGATGGGCCATGGAGTGTTTTCAGGGAAAGGATGTTCATTTGAAATACCCACAAATAATGAATCTTATGGCCATTTCTGTGCACTTCCACACCATGAAAGCACATGAAACTCATTCTTACAAAAGATAAGAGAGAGAGAGTATAGTGTCAGGGTGGGATGTGGCAAGGCATCCCAAACCAACCACATAACAGGGGCTTAGAGTAATAGGTTTTTCCACATTGAAAAATATTTCCTTGTGGAGAAAACATGGATTAAGGTTGATAACTCACACTACAATACCAAAACAGATTATCTGGTGTAGGACTGATTAATTAATAATGTCTGTGATTATCTGGTGCTGAAACCCTATACAGTTCTTTCCTTTTAAAATGCAATTGTCCAATGCCGCTGGGTCATAGGATCTATGTTGAGTTTAACATGAGAGTCTTTCATTTGTTTTCTATGCCTTTGAGCCAAGTGTGTGCCTTTCAGCACTGGCTCTTCAGAGGTGGCAAAGCAATTGAGGTTAGCTTTATTTGAACAGTGTCCATGATCCCACTTGTTTGCGTGGCATGGATGTGCTTCAGTGAACAAGAACTGAAATAACACACGTGAACCCTTACCACATTCGCTAATACATGGCCACTGGCACTGCCACTGATGGGCTACAGACACAAACAATGAATTTACCCCACAGTTGCAGTAGGTGCAGTCTTTCAGAGTGCAGTCCTTTAGGTGCAGATCCAGAATCCAGCAGGGCAGTCCTTCTTCTCCATGTTGTTTCAGGCAAGAGATCTGAGTTGCAATGCAGCTTTTCCATATTTATGCACAGTGTCTGGATGTCAAGCAGGGGGAAACCCTGACCAATGGGATGAAGGGTGCCACCCAGGTGTTTGACCACTTCCTCCAAAGTGTGGCATATTCTTATCCCAGAAAGCACCATTCTCTCAAAATCCAACATGGAGAAAGTCTCTCCTTTCGGGTTAGATCTGGCTAAGCCAACGCACTGGTGTGGGTAAGTTTCACTAACACACCCCTTCCAACCCCTGACTAATCTAGTTACTGAGGCTCCTGTTTGGCTGGGGGTGCAGGATGTAGGGGTCAGCCTGTTCTGGTCTCAAACTGTCAATCTCTCTATGAAGACCAGTTTGGCTCCCCCACCCTCTTCCTGCCTTTTGGCTTCTGCAGCTAAAGTTCTCCACCCAAAGTAAATCCATTGACTACTCTGACAGGACACTTCACACCTCATCAAGCAGCTCTGGCTCCACCTAGGAAAGGCTGGCCAATCAGTAGAGGGCAGCTGAAAAGCTGGATTTTGGCTCACAGAAAAGAAAGTTTAATAACGTATTTTCTGTAATAGTTATTACAAATCTAACAGTTGCAAGTTGTTGGTTTTATCTTAACTGTTAATAAGATACCTTGAAGTATATTTTTAGGTGGCTATGGTCAATATTAATACTTAAATAAAATATCTCAATGTTAGACTATTGAGCCATTGACTACAATGAGGAAAAACAGAATTGGTTGCTTTTCCCTCACCAGGACTTATAAAACCTTTTTATAATGTCCTTGCTTATAGTTACAAGGTATTCCTTAGGGGTGGTATGTGTAAAAATAAGGTAGTTTGAGACTTTGGATGTACCCTTAATTCCAAAGTCGAATTTGCATATAATTACAATTTAAAAGCAGCCTGCAAGGCAGGGGAGGCATTTAAAATGACAGCAGGCAACTTAGCAGTGCACACTCTAGTGCAGGAAACCTACTGAGCCTCTAAACCTCTCTGTCCTATTATATACCAGGGACTTATAGGTAGTTTGAATCCCCCTTGCCATATTATATACTAGGGACTTACAGGGGTCTGTCATTACCAATTATAATTATACCTAACAATGTACTTTTAATCACAGTACAGGGCATGGATCTGGTTAGCAGAGCCCAGAGCATAATCAGAGTCAGAAAACCAGCACATAGTAGTCACAGATGGGGGCAAAATGTGGGAGGACACTGCAAATAGGTCCTGATTTCTCACAGCTACGCTCACCAACAGAAGTTTTGTGGTGCTCAACAAGTACACCAAAACTAGCAAATCTAGAAACACCAACAAACAACTCATTTATCCACCAGGCAGGGGAAACATGAAGGTCTTTAAGGCTTTATGGAACTTTAATTGAGAAGTTTCCAAGCAACATGTGGAAGGACACTGCAAATAGGTCCTGATTTCTCACAGCTACGCTCACCAGCAAAACTAGAAACACCAACAAACAACTCATTTATCACCCTTCCAGAGGAAGCATGCAGGTCTTTAAGGCTTTATGGAACTTTAATTGAGAAGGTTCCGGACATAAAAACTGCCAAAAATTATTTCACTTATGTGTGCTCAACAATTAAAGTACTCAGGGGCATATTATCAATGGCCAGCGATAATTATCGCTGGCCATGCTTAGCGATAATTTTGTTATCGCAGGCTATCTCTGGAATTTATCGCGTTATTAACAACACGTTTCTCCAGGGCGATAAAAATTCCAGAGATAGCGGGGTTATCGCCGTTTTGCAGGGAACATCGCTGGTTTTCCAGCGATGTTCCCTGCAAAAACGGCGATAACCTTGCTGATACGACCCACAGGGTCGTATCAGCATAATCCACCCCAATGTTAGGGATAGGTAAGTCTGCATTTTAGCAGACGTTAGTTTTTGGAGAAAACAGCAGTTTTCTCCAAAAATTAACGTGTGCTAAAATGCTGGGGCAGCCTTGTAAATATTGCGATGTGAACATCAGCGATATTTGCAAGGTAGTCCATCCGGGGTACGCCCATTTTGCATCTCATTAGAGATGCAAAGGGAGGCGTTGGGAAAAAGGGGTGCTAACATGCGATTATGCATGTTAGCACACTCTTGTAAATAGGGCGATAGTTTTATCTCCGCTTTTTAAGCCAAAAAAGCAGAGATAAAGCCCTTGTAAATATGCCCCCTAGTCCCCTAATTATCAGGGCCTGCCATGCTGATAGTTGTGTTTCCAGTGTCTTACCCCACCCCCACACACACACATTCTAGCTTTAATTACAGCAACTAGTTGGGCGAAATGTATTATCCTTTCATAAAGCCGTAGCCAATTTATGAGAAAAGTATTAATCCTAGAAGCGGGCTGGACTATGATGGCATCCCACCTGGTAGTTTTTACGTCCGCCTGTTTACACACTTTAGTTTGTCCTAAAAGCTTTTTCTCATATTTCTAATCCAGTTCTCAGATCCTATATTGGGAACTTTTGGGCATCCTGCCATGATGTCATCACCATCTGTATGCGCCTGCCTGTGTCTTTGATTGCTCCACTAACTTCCTCGAAATTCATTATTGTTCTATGGATGGTTAAAAAGCTCAGTTGGTCAATGCCCGTCTGCAACAAGCAGGTTAATGGTTTGAATTCCAGATGGTTGTCTCTGTTGTTAATCTTTATACTATTCATAAAATGAATGCCACTGTGTTGGGTGATGGTGGCACCTGTAATTTGCAGTGCTAGAACAATTGTGCCAAAGCAAGCTAATATCACATGGGTTTTGCTTGCTTTTTCAAGCGAGCTCTGAGTAGCAGAAAACAAACAATTATTTTAACATTTATTTTTGGATATTTGTAAACAAACAATTCGACACGTAGAATAAATAGTTTGTCGTTTGTTTAAAGAGGTCTCTTGGGTATAATTTTTTTTTCTTCTAATTAGAGGCAGTGCAATACATATCAACAATGGCTGGTAAGATTCATAGTAAGTGCACCACAAGATCTGCTATGAAATACAACAGTAACTTCGAGATAAAGTTTACTTGAAAGCGAAAGAAAATAATGGCTTCTTCTATTGCTTATCCTTTTTACCTCTTAGCTTTTTGTTCTGTCAGTATTGTACTTTTTCCGCAAGAGCTGCATTTAAGTACCGTCTTTGCCACCCACTGCCTACATTTCACCCCATCACATTCACCCACCCACCACCATCACAGAGACATTTCCTCTGCACAATGGCCGTTATTTTACTTTTCCTTGCTCTCCCAGACACCTCTGATATGGTCTATGAAAAGAAATGGCACACTTGATTAAATCGTGTCCCTCCTTTTCACACATTTCTTCCTGAAGATCGATATTGTCAGCCTATAGGTTTGTTGAAGAAAGTAAAGACGTGTCAAGTTCTTTCCCAAAATTGATATTTTCTTTTTGGCCCCTCTCTTATGCAGATGGGTTATTCAAGAATTCATGAAAAATGTTGATCACTTTGTGGCCTCAAGGGCGCCCTGATCTCTATACAACTATTTTCTCACTACGCTAGCATAAGAAGTGCATAGTGATAGCTCTATGCCCGCACGTCGTTCTCTTCCATTCACACTTTCACTCCCCCTAGTGTGGATTAAAACCTTGTGACCGAAATACGTGACTTAATCACTCCAGTGGCAAGAAGCTTTGAATCAATGAAGTCTCGTTTATTTCATAAGGATTTTTTTTCCAGATTAAAAATCATCTTTTTTGTTATTTTTTATAATCCCGACCTGCATTTTTTCACATCTACCTTGTTTGTTTATAGCACTCAAGATAGCTAACTCAGAAACAAATGCGTGCCCACACTATAACTAAATTCGTTTCGTAACATCCTGTAATAATTTTTATTTGCAAACCTCGACTAGATTTTTATTGTGTACATTTAATCAAAGCAGATCTAAAATCTTTGGCTGTTACAATTGGCCTGAAAATTGAAATCTGCTCTGATGGGTATTTTGGGGGACGCACTGGCATGAGGGTTGAATGGCAACCCCCTAATTTACTATCAGTCCATGCACACCGTTTATATGGTGAGTTCAATCCCTAAAGTTTGGTTGGGTTGCAGTGCGCATCGGCAGCCCTTGAAGTGCAGTGGTTGGCCTGAATTCTCTTCATCCAACTGACACTGATCAGTGTAATGCTGTACCTGGCACAACATAAGTCCTCATCGCCCAGTGCAAGGATCAGCCAAGTTCACCTTTCAATCGCATAAACACACAGACAAGGCAGCACACACAGCAAATGTTACACAGCATCATGGCGAAGGCTCTAGGTCTACAGACATCTCATGGACTTTAAAAAAAACCTCAAACAGGTCCTTGAAGCCTTCATTCATTTATATCAAAGAATCTTTATTTTGCTCTTTATAGAAAAATATGTACTTGTTCTTTTTTGGGATGACACCATCAAAGTGGAGGATGTAAGAATGCCCTGCGGATCACCACAGTTCCAATGGACTTATATGGGATGCTTAAACCATTTCGGCCATTACTCTGGGATGCCAGGATGTCTTTGCTTCAGAAACTACAGCCTCATTTGAAGCATGTGGTCCATTTGGGTACCTCAAATACTTGCCCCATGCTCCCACCTTTTGTCACTTCCCATGCTGTATGCCACAGGGTTGAGTGAAGCAACCCATAAAACAATAGAAAAGGAAGAGGGTGCCCCAGAAAGCACGAGCAAACAATATCTGATGAATTGTTTTCTCCAGCGTTGTAAATGGAAATGTAGAAGTGCTGGTACTCAATGTCCAGAGCACCTGTTTGATCCTGAGACTGGCCGGTTTTCCCCACTTAACGTATTGCAACAGTGGTGAGAAGTGCAGGCACACTCCCTTTCAAAGAAGAGAAGTGCAGATAATCAGTACCTGACTGTACCTGCCCATCTAAAGCACTGGGTTCACAATACGCTTTTTCCATAAGAATTTTATGATTATGACTCACAGAAATCCCTCGGTTAGCTACAGAACCATAACACCTCCAATGCAGTGTTCGTGATCAAACAAATGAACAAAATATAGTGTTGGGTGGGACGCTTGAATGAATTTGAGGCACTGGCAGTTATTCTGGGCCACAATCCAATCCAATATTTTTTGCTAACTGTTCTGCCACACCGAGTGACCAACCATAAGCAACTCAGTATAAAATCTGCCAGAATAGGGCCAGTTATTCCTGAACATTTAAGCCACATCACCTCCGCACAGAATACAATCAAAGCCAAATATGATGGAGGCCAGCTGGCCCTCTTCGTGTTATGAATTCTGAGCCCACTGGCAAAGCCAGGCACATGGCCCATGTCTTAGCCTCTGTGAAGACGAAGGTATTTTATTCATAATTCCTAAAACAAACACTAATGGATTGAATACTTGAATTAACCACAGCTACTGCTCAATACTCTAACCGCATGCTAGTCCATCTTTAATTTGCACACTGTACCACTAAAGATATGGACACATCACATGCAATTCAATCTTCACCCTACTCTATTAGGGGCAGTCCAACCCAAACTGCTAAGCAATGTCCCCTATATATAGAAATGCAAACAACCCCAAACATGCTTCAACCTTTTTATGATTCTAAACCTAAACACACACAACTCCCTACGTTATGGTTCACTCCACAACTAAAAAACGTCCGAAATCACTGCTCAAAGTCTCACACACAGCATCAAAGATGACATCACAAATGGCATCACTCATGACATCAATGAGGTAGAAGTAAACAATGCAATAAATGGAAACAAAAGGCTTCTACAGCTACAGTCACTTCTTATGCATGTTATATGTATCTTGACAGATATAAGGCTAGAATGGCACTGTCAACATCCTGCCATACCTGCAGAGATTATAGTGACAATATTGGCTGCTGCAGTTACATTCACAAGCAATAGTTATCTGTGGACATATTATATGCATTTGTCAGGCTGCATTTTCACTGTCTACATCTAGCGGTTCTCACAGAAACTGCATTCATTTATGATAAAAGTAGTTACAGTTTTAATCACAAGTAAAAGATTTTGATAAACACTTTAAATGTAGTTTTAAGAATGTTTGTGAAAAAAGAAATTGCTTGCAGCTTGTGTGGAGTCATTGAAGATGACATTGGCCCTGTCACGAATGATTAATGATACAATCTGTGATGGTGTTTGTGATGTCAGGGTGAGTTTTCAGATTGTGTCACAGGGAGGCACAAGGTCATATTGCTGCAGCTGGCGTTATCATGCGAATTTCTGTAATTTTCCTCTGGCCAGTTCTCCATCTGAAAATGAACGTCTTCCAAGCACTTTACGGTGGGAACAGAGGATGCTGTCTTACTCCATCTTCAATAGGGAACGTATAAGGCAGACATCATTTCAATAAAGTACATCTACCAAGAAGTAGATACACAGTTTGAATAAAGTATGCCAAAGTAAGTAGTGACGAAATGTCAGAGGAGTGTCCTAGAAATGTAGATGATTGAAGTGAGGTATCACTCAGTGAGGAAACGTAATACATACGTATGAAGAGGTGAGTATTGCAGCTAAAGAAATGTGAGAATACAGATAAAGATTTACATTCATGAATCTAGGGATGAATACATTTTGGACCATTGCAGGTCATAAATGTGGCACGGACACCCATGCAATCATATGACTGCCAGAGAAGGAAGTTCACTCTCTGTGTTAAAGCAGATTGAATGTTTTAGATCAAACTCTGGTAATGGATCTCATTGGTATCATTTCAAAGGAAGAATAACTAATGCAGCAAATGCTGCACAACAAATGAAACACAAAAATCAAAAATGCAGAAAGACTTGTATCTAGAACGATCCACAAGGAAGAATATATCTAGTACCATGACTAAGTTGAAACACAGTGCAATGTGTCCCCGGTGCCAAAGCCAAAACAAACACAAATACAAAAGATTTTTTTTTTTTTAAATTGAAGACCAACTAGTGGCTTAGTAACAAATAACTTCATAGGATTTGTAAACTTAGTATATACCAAAGCTTGACAGTCTCTAGTTTGTAAACTTTGTCGACGAGGTTTCAGCCTTTACATGAAATACAAGGGTCTCATCAGGACTAGAAATTAGGAGACATCTAAAAACCCCATGATGAAGTTGGAGTAAAAGGAAGGAAGGGGGGTAAAATCAAAGAGGTGGATGCACAAGCACACCTATGTGCAATGAATTGAATAAAAGATGCTCACTCACGGAAATAACCAATCAATCAATCAATCACAGAATTTGTAGAGCGCACTACTTACCCGCGAGGGTCTCAAGGCGCTGGGGAGAGGGAAGGGGGGGATGCTGCTACTGGTCGAACAGCCAGGTCTTGAGTAGCCTCCTGAAGGTCAGCTGGTCTTGGGTCTTTCGTAGGCTTAGTGGAAGGGTGTTCCAGGTCTTGGCGGCGAGGTGTGAGAAGGATCTGCCGCCGGTGGTTGTTCTTCGAATGCGGGGGACGGTGGCGAGGGAGAGGTCGGCGGAGCGGAGCTGGCGGTTGGGGACGTAGAAGAAGAGCCGTCTGTTGAGGTAGGCTGGGCCAGTTTTGTGGAGTGCCTTGTGTGCGTGGGTGAGGAGTTTGAAGGTGATCCTCCTGTCGACGGGGAGCCAGTGCAGGTTCCTCAAGTGGGGGGTGATGTGGCTGTGGCGTGGTACGTCGAGGATCAGTCGTGCGGAGGCGTTTTGTATGCGTTGCAGTCGCTTGATGAGCTTGGCCGGGGCTCCCGCGTAGAGGGCGTTCCCATAGTCCAGTCTGCTGCTGACGAGGGCCTGGGTGACTGTTCTTCTTGTGTCTGTCGGGATCCACCTGTAGATCTTGCGAAGCATGCGGAGGGTGTTGAAGCAGGAGGAGGAGACTGCGTTGACTTGCTTGGTCCTGGAGAGCGTTGAGTCGAGGATGACTCCCAGGTTGCGTGCGTGGTCGGTGGGTGTCGGGGCTGCTCCCAGCGTCGTTGGCCACCAGGAGTCGTCCCAGGCTGAGGTGTTGGAGCCGAGGATGAGGACCTCCGTTTTGACCGTGTTCAGCTTTAGTCGGCTGATCTTCATCCAATCGGCGACGGCCTTCATTCCTTCATGGAGTTTGGCTTTGGCGGCGAGGGGTCCTTGGTGAGGGAGAGGATCAGTTGAGTGTCGTCGGCGTAGGAGATAATGTTGAGGTCGTGTTGTCTGGCGATGCGTGCGAGCGGGGCCATGTAGATGTTGAACAGTGTTGGGCTGAGGGACGATCCCTGGGGTACGCCGCAGATGATCTCGGAGGCTTCGGATCGGAAGGGTGGGAGGCGGACTCTCTGGGTTCTGCCGTCGAGGAAGGAGGTGGTCCATTCCAGGGCCTTGTCTCGGATCCCTGCGTCGTGGAGGCGTGCGCGTAGAGTGCGGTGGCAGACAGTGTCGAAGGCGGCGGAGAGGTCCAGCAGGATGAGGGCTGCGGTCTCACCATTGTCCAGCAGGATCCTGATGTCGTCGGTGGCGGCGATGAGGGCAGTCTCAGTGCTGTGGTTGCTGCGGAACCCTGATTGGGATGGGTCCAGGATGCTGTTTTCTTCGAGGTATCGGGTTAGCTGTTTGTTGACGATCTTCTCGATGACCTTGGCTGGGAACGGAAGCAGAGAGATGGGCCGGAAGTTCTTGAGGTCTCTCGGGTCCGCCTTGGGTTTTTGAGTAGGGCGTTGATCTCTGCGTGTTTCCAGCTCTCTGGGAAGGTCGCGGTCTCGAAGGAGAGGTTGATGATGTTGCACAGGTGGGATGCGATGGAGCTGCTGGCTTTGTTGAAGATGTGGTGCGGGAAAGGGTCTGACGGGAGCCGGAGTGTATTGTGCTCATGGTCTTGATGGTGTCCTCGATGTTCACGCTGGCCCAGGCTGGCAGGGGGTCGTGGTCGATGGTGTGTGGCGGGTCGATCTTAGTTGGGGTTGTCTGGGTGTCGAAGCTGTCGTGGATGTCGGCGATCTTGCGGTGAAAGAAGGTGGTGAGGGAATCGCACAGGGGTTGCGACGGCGGGATGTCGTTGGTGTTGGAGCTGGGATTGGAGAGTTCCTTCACGATGTTGAAAAGCTCCTTGCTGTTGTGTGCGTTGTTGTCGAGGCGGTCTTTGAAGGAGATTCTCTTGGCGGACCTGATGAGGTGGTGGTGGTTACGGATGGCGTCTTTGTGGGCTGTGTGGCTGTCCGGTGTCTTATCGCTGTGCCATTTCTTCTTTAGTTTCCGGCAGGTGCGCTTGGAAGCTAGGAGTTCCGAGGTGAACCAGCTGGCTCTTTTTGTGGTGTCGCTGTAGGTGAGCTTTTTCAGTGGGGCGAGGGTGTTGGCACAGTCGTCCATCCATCGTCTGAGGTTGCAGGCAGCGTCGTCGGTGTTGGATGGGTCAGAGGGAGGGCTGAGAGCGAGGGTTGCCCGGAGTTGGTCTTCGGTGACTTTGCTCCAGCAGCGGCGTGGGATCTGTTGGGTGCGGTGGTGTGTGGTGGGTTTCTGGAAGGTGAAATGGATGCAGCGGTGGTCAGTCCAGAGGAGTTCCGTGGTGTGGCTGAAGGAGACGTGGGAGCTTGAGGAGAAGATGGGGTCAAGCGTGTGGCCGGCGCAGTGGGTCGGTGTTGTGACGAGCTGGCTCAGGCCGAGGTTGGCGAGGCTGTCGATCAGGGTGGTGGAGTTGCTGTCGTTGTTGTTCTCCAGGTGAAAGTTCAGGTCTCCGAGGAGGATGTAGTCGGTAGAGGTCAGGGCGTGCGTGCTGATGAAGTCGGCGATGGAGTCGCTGAACTGGGGTCGGGGCCCAGGGGGTCTGTAGACAAGGGTGCCTCTAAGGGTGGTGTTGGGGTCCGTGTGGATCTGGAAGTGCATGTGTTCGGCGGTGCTGAGGGTGTCGTCGGTGCTGGTCGAGACCCTGATGGTGTTCTTGTGGACGATGGCGATTCCTCCTCCTACTGCGTTGATGCGGTCTCTGCGGGTGATCTTATAGCCGTCTGGGATGGCTATGGCGATGTCGGGGGCGGAGGAGTCGTTCATCCAGGTCTCTGTCAGGAAGGCGACGTCTGGTGATGATGTGTCGAGCAGGTCCCAGAGCTCGACGGCGTGTTTGCGGGCGGAGCGGGTGTTCAGCAGGATGCACCGGAGGTGGTTGAGGTCCTTCTTGGCGGGCACCTCGGTGGCTCTGAGGCTGGTGTAGCTGCAGTTCCGGCAGGTGAAGGGACCATGGGTGCGTTTCGGGGCGGCCTTGAAGCAGTTGTGCGTCCGTCCGGGGTTGAGAGCGTGGAGTGTGGTGGCATCGTATCGGCGTCGGTCCTCGAGGCTGGAGCGGGGGGCACGCGGTCCAGGTGTTCTGGCGCTGGGCGCGGTCCAGTCGCGGACGGGCGCAGACGGGCTTGCCTTAGGCATGCCTTTGGCGCGCCAGCGGCGCGCCCGCTGCGCACGTCCGCTGCGCAGCTGCGCAGCGGCCGCCATTTATGGGGAGGTGGGAGGGAGGAGCAGCTGGGAGGCAGGAGGCAGAGGCAGCGAATGGGCAGTCAGGGGGGCGGGGCCGCAGGGGACGCAGCGGAGGGAATGGCGAGAGGCAGCGGGGGCACAGAAGGAAAACGGAGAGAAAAACAGACAGAAATACGGGCACAGTACAATGGGGCAGCGAGGGGCACAGAAGGGAAAAAGGGGAGAAAAACAGACAGAAATACGGGCACAGTACAATGGGGCAGCGAGGGGCACAGAAGGGAAAATGGGGAGAGAAACAGACAGAAATACGGGCACAGTACAATGGGGCAGCGAGGGGCACAGAAGGGAAAATGGGGAGAGAAACAGACAGAAATACGGGCACAGTACAATGGGGCAGCGAGGGGCACAGAAGGGAAAATGGGGAGAAAAACAGACAGAAATACGGGCACAGTACAATGGGGCAGCGAGGGGCACAGAAGGGAAAATGGGGAGAAAAACAGACAGAAATACGGGCACAGTACAATGGGGCAGCGAGGGGCACAGAAGGGAAAATGGGGAGAAACACAGACAGAAATACGGGCACAGTACAATGGGGCAGCGAGGGGCACAGAAGGGAAAATGGGGAGAAAAACAGACAGAAATACGGGCACAGTACAATGGGGCAGCGAGGGGCACAGAAGGGAAAAAGGAGGGAAAACAAACAGAGAAATACGGGCACAGTACAATGGGGCAGCGAGGGGCACAGAAGGGAAAATGGGGAGACAAAAGCAAAGTAATACGGGCACCGAGGCCACAAGCGGAGGGGCGATCTTACCAGCAGCAGCAGCGGGCGGACAACACAGGCGGAGCTGTGTGGTGGGGGAGCGACCTACCTGGCAAGGTCAAGGGTTGCACTCCTTACCGCGCAGCGGCCGCCATTTATGGGGAGGTGGGAGGGAGGAGCAGCTGGGAGGCAGGGGCAGCGAATGGGCAGTCAGGGGGGCGGGGCCGCAGGGGACGCAGCGGCGGGAATGGCGAGAGGCAGCGGGGGCACAGAAGGAAAAACGGAGAGAAAAACAGACAGAAATACGGGCACAGTACAATGGGGCAGCGAGGGGCACAGAAGGGAAAAAGGGGAGAAAAAACAGACAGAAATACGGGCACAGTACAATGGGGCAGCGAGGGGCACAGAAGGGAAAATGGGGAGAGAAACAGACAGAAATACGGGCACAGTACAATGGGGCAGCGAGGGGCACAAAAGGGAAAATGGGGAGAGAAACAGACAGAAATACGGGCACAGTACAATGGGGCAACGAGGGGCACAGAAGGGAAAATGGGGAGAGAAACAGACAGAAATACGGGCACAGTACAATGGGGCAGCGAGGGGCACAGAAGGGAAAATGGGGAGAGAAACAGACAGAAATACGGGCACAGTACAATGGGGCAGCGAGGGGCACAGAAGGAAAAATGGGGAGAAAAACAGACAGAAATACGGGCACAGTACAATGGGGCAGCGAGGGGCACAGAAGGGAAAAAGGAGGGAAAACAAACAGAGAAATACGGGCACAGTACAATGGGGCAGCGAGGGGCACAGAAGGGAAAAAGGAGGGAAAACAAACAGAGAAATACGGGCACAGTACAATGGGGCAGCGAGGGGCACAGAAGGGAAAATGGGGAGACAAAAGCAAAGAAATACGGGCACCGAGGCCACAAGCGGAGGGGCGATCTTACCAGCAGCAGCAGCGGGCGGACAACACAGGCGGAGCTGTGTGGTGGGGGAGCGACCTACTTGGCAAGGGCAAGGAAATAACCCCTTAGTTTTACCGCTGTTTCGAAAAATATGGAACTGATAAACTCCGACAATAAGTAGCAGACTGCAGGGATTGAATGCCCACAAGAATCGAGCAGCTGACAAAGTGGGAACACTGTCAGTGTCTGTATCTGCTCTTGTAGCCTTATATGGATGATGAACGTTTTAGATAGTATACTGAAACATAACAATCTAATTGGGAGAATAAACGTATAAGCTCTGGCCATATCACAACAGTCTGCACTCTGACATTCATGTTTGTTTAAAAAAACACATTGGGCCATGTAAATTTGTTCGCTTCTGTATTTAACATACAATCTGGATATAAATCTACACTTTGTTTGCTATTCACCATATCTGAATATAGATCTGCATTTAAGTGTAGACTTACATGTTTCAGCACCCTGACGGAGCAGCCTACATCAGGGTTTACAAGTATAAAGTTACTATTAATAAATGTTTACATGTAGGTGTAGACCTCTGCTAAGCTCTATGGAAAGTATAGGGAAATAATGTAAAGTTTTTTTTTCAATAAATATATTTTAATTTAAAATATAAATGTAAAATTACAAACATTGAGCAAGTAGGGTAAAACGTTACAGCACATTAACTCATTAAATAAAAGTGTGCTAAGCAATTAATTATTTAAAATATATTAATTTAATATATACATGGAAATGAAAATGTTTCCATTTTAATTTACTCACCTTTAAATCTAGCACTGCACCTAGTGGCAACTTTACAGTTGTTGTACTATTTACCATTTATAGTGTAAAGATACGTCTAGGTGTAGACTAACATGTCGCTAATCTCTGGAGGAACCTTGGACACCATGATTTATGAGTTTAGAGTGACTTCTCATAATTGTTCAGCTGTAGGCAGAGACCTATTCGTAAAGAATGCAGGAAAATTAAATAGCAATACTAATAAATGTTTAATAAACTAAAAAAACATTTTAAATATTTATTTACAACATAGACCGAATAGAAAAAAATGTCACAGCTCATGAACCTAAATTTGTATTAATTATTTTTAAAATATTTATTTTATTTATGTTTTTTTTTACAAAATAATAAAGAAATCTCTCCTACTGTAATACAGTAAAATCATGAGTTTTATTTAAATTGCATTTAAAAAATGTTTAAAAGTTTAATAGTTTAATATATTTTTAAATGTAAACATTTTTTACTATAAAATATTTTATATTAATATAATTATTAATTATATATACTTTTTTACATAAAACCTTATGTGTTTTAAAACTTGAAATAATTTTATTTAATTAACATCATTTCCTATGGAGTTATATTCTAACTTTCTTCTTTCCTTATTTGCTATGGGAGTGTGCTGCAGTATGTTTGATGCAGGACTAACATTATGGTTGAGCTGGAGTACATTTACTACTACCTTGGGACCTTTTTGGCTGAAATAACTTTAGATATGTCATTTCTGAATAGTAATGGGCATTCTTTTCTGTGGGTGATGTTTATGTTTGCTCGTTCCTCTCAGAACCCCTCCTTACTAGTGCTTAAACCCTGCCCACTTAGTAGTATGCATTCCCCATTTTCCAGCCACTCCCCCATCCCTCCCACATTTACTACTAAGGGCCCGATTCCGATCTCGTTCAGAAAGCCCTCCGGACGACTCGGATCTGGAGAGCTTTCCGAATGACTCGCGCTCCGGGAGTCCGGGCGACCAATTTCGATGTATCCATATAGTGATGGACTCGATTCGGTCAGACTCCCATTGAACTCAATGGGAGCCTGTGTACCGAATGCGTACACAGGCTCCCATTGCAAAAAGGGGTGGGTGGGGAAAAGCGTGCACTCTGTGGCGGGCACCCCATGGTACCCGCCACACTGTGCATGCATGGAAAGGGGGGACCCATGGGTACCCCCCTGCGACTGATTCGGAGGGCCCCGGGTGAAGGGGGGCCTGCCACAGCCCCCGAAGTCTGATTCCCACATCCATTTCGTCCCGGCAAAACCGAGTCGGTACGGCTCATAATTTGTCATCGTATTCGTTCTTTCGGAAGACGTCCCCATTGAGCTGTACGAATTGGCTCTGAACGACTCGGACTGACTGATTCGGTTTCGGAAACGATTTGGTCGGCGTGGACGGCTTCCTGACATCGTACTTTGTCATTCGGAACGGGGGACGATTCGGACTGAAAAATACGCTCCAAATTGGATTTGCTTCTTCCGAATCCTGTTTGGAACGAGATTGGAATCTGGCCTTAAAACGTAGACCTGCATGGGAGGAGAGCACACAAGGCTGAGTCCTCCGCACTAGAAAGGTAGGAGTGATGGAGGTCTCCACACATAGCTTAGAGATAGCATTTTCTATTGCAAGAGTAGTTGTGCTGTACTACTACTTCACATACCACAAAATTCAGTTTGTGAATAAGCCCTAGAATTAAAAAAATAAAATAATTTTAAAAAGTTCCTATCCACTGTAATATTTATATTGACTATGCATCAGTTTTTGTTAAAAATTCTGTATAGAAAAAGTAAATTATTTTTAATTTTTACCAAAAGTTTAAATATTTAATGTAACATTATTTTTTAAATAAGTTTATTATCAAAATATAAAATATTAAAATAATTGTTTTATTAAGATATTAATCATATATTATAGGCTTAAGATTAAACTATATATATTTATTTTAAGTCCCTGTCTCCATTAATTTGTGTGAGAGTGTGTTGCAGTCCCTTTGAATGAACTTGTATGATATTTGAATTACTCCAAGGGTAGGCGGGAGTAGATTTACTTCACTTTTGTTACTTTTAGGTTTGTAGTAGCTTTTAACCTGTAGTATGTGTCCATAGCAATGGACTTACTTTATTGTTTATAATACCCTGTCCCAGCCTACACCCCTCCTTAACTTTCCTTAAACCCCTCCCATTTTGTGATAATTATTTTCCATTTCTCTAACACTCCTCATTGCCCTTCTTACATTAGCTACTAAATTATAGGATTACATATACAGAGACCTTTACCACTGTGGTGGAGATCTCTCCAGAGAAAACATAGGTAAGGTGAAGGTCTCCTCCTGTACATTAGTAAACAGCATTTTATAGTACATTAGTGGTAGTAGCGCGGGGGGACAAATTCACATACCACAAAATGCAAGTTTGTGAATTAGCCCTTTTTTCGAAAACACGAGTGCCTTAGATGCGGTCATTTTGCTATTTTAAAAATGTCACTTCACATTATGTCTTTATCACCAGTGAGCTTCACATCTTTTAGATGTTTCCTTAAACGAAGCAGTGCACGTTGAGACAGACATGCTGATCTGATCTCTGTCTGGTGTTCATCTATCCAGAACTGAAGAGGTCAGAGGTTGACAGCATCTGTAGTACAGGCAGATGAATACAAGAGATGAAAGCAGTCAAATCTATCAAGGTGATGAAAGTGAATAAAATGACCCCTGTAAAATGTGTGATTTAATGGATTTTTTTGATGGCTTCACCTGAGTAATTGTCTCATCCAACATTTTCGACATCTGTAAATTTAAAAAATATGACTATTATTGTGCTGTTCTCACCCTCTTTATGAGTGTTGGGAACACTTATTTTAAAGTATGTTTTTAATAAATAGTTAAACTTTGTTCTTTTCAAAACTAATTTTTGGGTTTGATAACACAGGAGATTATTAGGCAGTCAACTATAATTCTATATACAAGACGCTCTGGAACTGAAATCTGAAGGGCATGCTACCATAACTTTGACCAGCTCACATCAGAGGTAAGGTCTCTGTAAGTGAAATGTGAACTCTCACATAGAGCAGCCATGAGAACCAGGGAAAGGTAAGGTAATTCATTCTCAGCTGTGCACTTGATGGGTGTAAGCATGTATATATGTGTCAGACTATTTTTCACATCCTTTTTGACATTGGCACAACCTGACAACATCAAAGGTAAAGTCACTGGTGTTCCACACTAACCCTGGCCTCCTAACACTCCCTGACCCTCACATAGGCCTGTCTAGCAGCCAAGGTCCAGCTCATAGGGTGTGGAGAAAAGGTTGAGTCTAAGTACTGTACAACACAATCATCACATACACAATAATGATGGGAGTGTGTAGCCAGAGTTGTTGTGTAAAAGAATGACAGAAAGGCTGACAGGCAGATAGATAGATAGATAGATAGATAGATAGATAGATAGATAGATAGATAGATAGATAGACAGATAGATAGATAGATCTAACTAGTGCCCCTGCAATGCACTACTTATGACCTCCCATATTACATCACTGATGACATCTCAAACGACATCACTGATGACATCATCCAGTGATTGTTAGTATTTTCTAAAGTTTTATGAGTGCTAAACATATATACTAAGGTACTATAAATGCTAAATTACTGTACTTTTTGTACTAGTGAGTACTGAGTGATACTGGTTCTAACATATGTCATGTGAGTGGCTCTGTGACTGTGTAATCGTGTGTGAGTGGATGTCTGAGTGGCTGTGTAGGTGTGTGAGTGGGTGTGTGAGTGGCTGTATGGGTGAAGTGGATGTCTTAGTAGCTGTATGGGGGAATAAGTGGGTGTGTGAGTAATTGCATGGGTGTGGGAGTGGCTTTAATGATAAGCTATATTGGTGAGTGAATGGTTGTGTGAGTGGCTGTATGGGTGAGTGAGTGGGTGTGTGAGTGGCTCTATGGATGAGTGGGTGTGTGAGTGTCTGATTTGGTGAATGAGTGGGTGTACGAGTGGCTGTATGGGTGAGTGAGTGGGTGTGTGATTTGCTGTATGGGTCTGTGAGTGAATATGTGAGTGGCTGTACCAATGAATGAGTGGCTGTGTGAGTGGCTGTAAGGGTGAGTGTCTGTTTGTGTAAGTAGCTGCATTGGTGACTGAGTGGGTGTTTGGTTATGTGAGTGGCTGTTTTGGAGAGTGAGTGTCTATGTGAGTAGCTGTATGGGTGAGTGAGTACATGTGTGAGTGCTTGCATGGGTGTGTGGGTGGATATTTGAGTGGTTATATGGGTGAGTGAGTGGCGCTGTTGAGAAGCTGTGGGGGTGAGTGACTGGGTGTGTGAGTGGTTATATCAGTGAATAAGTGAGTGTGTGAGTAGCTGTATGGGTGAGTGAGTGGCTGTGTGCATGACTGTATGGGTGAGTGAGTGGCTGTGGGAGTAGGTGTATGGGAAGTGTGTGGGTGTGTGAGTTGCTGTATGGGTGAATGAGTGAGGGTGTGAGTTGTTCTATGGATCAGTGAGTGCATGTGTGAGTGGTTGTATGGGTGTCTGAGTGGATGTATGAGCGGTTGTGTGGGTGTGTGAGTGGTTCTGTAGATGATGTCATCAGTGATGTCATTTGAGATGTCATCAGTGATGTTATCAGTCATGTCACTGACCATGTAATGAGTGATGTAATATGTGAGGTCATAAGCAGTGCATTATGGGGCATAAGTTATATTTAGCTCAGGTAACTATAACTGCTGAATTTCACTGGTTTTGTACAAGGGAAATCTGAGCCTAACTATAACGTCCCTGTAACCTTTGTTTTTTTAAGTTAATTTCTAAGGTTTTTTTAATTCTATTTCCTAACTATAACGGCCCTGTAACCTTTGGTTTTTTCAGGGGAATTTCTAAGGTTTTTAAAAATCTATTTCCTAACTATAACGTTCCTGTAACCTTTGGTTTTTTAAGTGAATTTATATGTTTTTTTAACTGGTAGTTGTGTTTGCAGAGTGGTGGAGAAAGGGGGCAGGGCCTCCAATAAGCTCTCAGGAATACCATTGTAAGGGGCTTAATGTATGTAACAGGTGAGCTTCTTGGCCCCCAAGGTCCCTTAGCATCCAAGAGGACTTCATCCCACAACCAGTATTGTGCCAGGAGGTGCGTTTGCAGAGTGGTGTAGAAAGGGGGCATGGCCTCCAAAGTCCTCACAGCAATAGCGCTCTGTGGAACACACTGGAGGTAACAGGAGGGGTAGTTGGCCCCCAAGGACCCTTAGCAGTCAAGATGACTTCTTCCTCCCACTAGCAGTGCACCAGGAGGCACGTTTGCAGAGTTGTGGAGAAAGAGGGCATGGCCTCCAACAACCTCACAGCAATCCTGCTGTGTGGGGCTTACTGGAGGTAACAGGAGGGGTAGTTGGCCCCAAAGGACCCTCAGCAACCAAGGGGACGTCATCCCCCCAGCAGCAGTGCACCAGGAAGCACATTTGCAGAGTGGTAGACAAAGGGGGTGTGGTCTTTGAATTTCTCTCAGCAATCCTACTGTGAGGGAAGTACTGGAGGTAATAGGAGGGCTTGTTGGCCCCAATCACTCTCAGCAGGCAAGGGATTTCATCCCCCAACCAGCAGTGCACCAGGAGACGCATTTGCAGAGTGGTGTAGAAAGGGAGCGGGCCTCCGGTAACTTGCCGGTCATTTTTAAAAAATGCGTAATTTATTTTACCTCTTTAGGGAAGGGGTCAATTTCAGCCCAGGGGACCCCATCCCCCAGGGCCTGGTGTTTTTTAAATGGGGAAGGTGGGCCACGCGGACCCTCTCCCTGGGTTGTTTTCGTCCTTGGGGACCCCATTCCCTGGGACCTGGCCTTTTTTCAAAATTTGTTAAATTAACTTTAAGAGAAGGGGGCTGAGCAGCCCCCCGCCACGGTCCGGCCTTTTTCTTTTAAATTCTTTTTTAATAAACTTAAAGAGAGGGGGGCTGAGCAGCTCCCCTCCCGGGCCTATTTTGATCCCATGGACCCCATGCCCCTGGCCCGGCTTCTAGTCTGGGTGCCCTGGCATATGGCTGCATTTAAACTGGAATGGCATGGTGGGCAAAAAAACAATGGCTTTAGGCCCAGATCTCTGTACTGAGTCTGTAAGTGGGTGCATGAGTACCTGAATGGGTATGTGAGTGTGTGCATGAGTATCTGAGTGGGTATGTGACTGAATGTATGTGTGTTAGTGGGTATGTGAATGGTTGTATAAGTATCAGAGTGAGTTTGTGAGTGCGGACATGAGTGTGTGACAGTGACCGGTGAGTGTGTACAAATATATATATATTCACCAATTTTTGCGATGACGTTGCGATATTCACAATGTCCCGATGATGGTACATGGGGGGCCATGCTGTCGGTCATGTTGTCATCATGAATATCGCATGCGATTACAAAAATACATTTTGGACAAAGAACTTGTGTCACTAACACACCCATTTCTCAAACATGGGGTCAGAGTATCTCCACCCTGACCCTTATGTTAGCTTTCACACAAATTTTCGGCCCCGGGAACCCCGAATGATAAAATGGCAACCACAACTTTCTGTTCAGGTTGCGCCCAGCCAATCACAGCATTCCCAATGGCACACGCATCCATGATTAATCGCAAAGCCACAGCAAAATATCAGCGGGCAGAGATATATACATACATTTTGGCTTCAATTTCTCAAAAACTACTGGACGGATTTGCACTAAATAACAAAAAGCACAATCTGCGTAACAACATCTACATTTCTGCCAAATTTAGTGTAATTCTGTCCAGTGGTTTGGGCTGTAGTTTCGACAACGCGTTCCTGTGGGAATTAACATTTCAAACCCACCCTTTTTTTACACCCCTATTTTCGGTCCCCACAGCACGGATCACCCCCAAACTGTCCATGACACACAGAACCTACTTTGACACTTTTTTGGGACAATTTCATAAAGATTGGTGAAACGACGCCAAAGTTATAGGCAAGTCTAAAAATGCTTTTGCAATGGAAACTAGGTCCTAACTATAACTACCTACTTGTAAATATAATGACCAAACCATGATTGGACTCAACTAACCAGGGACATACAACTACCAGACTCACAGTGACAACTAGTGTGTACACCCACAAGCATAAGAATATACAGTGAAAACATATTGACTCTTTCTGTGCTTACTTTATCTGACTGGATCTCTAATCAGCTGGATGTTGTAGTAGATGCAAGGGACACTGTGTCTAAGGGGCAATTCTCTGCCAGCTAGTCTCAGAAGGCTGATGACAGACCTGTACTACAGCACTCTGAGTGAAGGTTAGTAGTTACCAGGGTAAGGATAGATGGGATGACCATTACGATGAACAAATGGCAAATTCAAATGTTGGTACAGGGAGGGAAAGTGGTCACGAAGCAGTCACCATGAATAAAGTCTGTACTTGTAAGTGGTAGTTTTGGATAGCTCTGCTTATGCCTCTGGTGAAGGATAGAGAGGGCTTCTATCTAACCTTTGAATGGCTAGTGTCTTCCAGAAGTTGCGGTCGACAACTGTACAGGCCAGCAGAGTTTAAGTAGCCCTTTAGTCTTAGTCTTAACCTGGAGGAAATCAGTTTTATGCAGAATGCAGCACACATAGAAAGAGGAAGTAACGAGGAGAAATAAAGGTATTTCTCCTTGTTTCGCCTCTCCTGGGAAGGCGTATTTTTGGGACTGGAATGGTAATAGTGAATGTTACCTCTCCGAATTTCAACACTTCCCTACTTTTGCACAGACTGGAGTGGAAATAGTAAATTTTACTTCTTGGAAATCCAACGCTTTCTCTACTGTTGCACAGACTGAAGTGGGAATAATAAATGTAACCTCTTAGAAGTCCAATACTTTCTCTACTGTTGCACAGACTGGAGAGAGAAAAGTAACTCTTACCCCTCCGAAATCCAACGCTTTCCCTACAGTTGCACAGACAGAAGTGGGAATAGTAAGTCTTACCCCTCTGAAGTACAATGCTTTCTCTACTGTTGCACAGACTGGAGTGGGACTAGTATATCTATTATTCCCAGACTTCAATACATTTTTTAATATTGTTTACATATATCTAATATAAATATTTATTTATTTGTTTAATGTATATCTTTTTTGTAGTAACATTATTAGTAAATTACGTTTTTATATTTAATTAATTTGATTATTTATTTAATGGTTTGCATTTGATTTGTTAATATTTTTATTATATATACATTTATGGATATATATATATATATATATATATATCCATAAATGTATAGATTATATACATTCTTTTTATTTTGGTAAGTAAAAACACAGCCATTCCTGTGATTAAGGGCGATGGGACGCCCAAAACACGTTGGGAGAATTTAATGGCAGACTAGTGACCCGGGGCTGCGACGTTTTTGGAATGCTGCCCTGCAAATAAAAGAAAGAATAACTCGCAGTGTGTGGTACCTTCAATTTTGGGAACCTTCGACTGGCATATGGAGCGGCCTGCCCAGGTCGCGAAGGCACCCCCCCGCGGAAGAGCGGATCCTGCGCCGTTACTTCAACGACGCTGAGGGAATTGCGTGTTGTGTTTGCAGGACTTGAATGTGGCATGACAGCAACCTAGCGAGTTACACAGTTGCCCACCATGGGTTTTTAAGCATATGAAGGAGACTGAGCAGCGGCACCCATAGGGAAATACATGAATTAAAGAACTGCAAATACCACAATGCATGGAGGAGACACGCCCTAGGGCGGGACTCGAATACAATACAAGTGTGAGTAATCGTAAACCGCTGTTATTCCGTCAAAGCCATTCCTGTGATTAAGGGCGATGGGACGCCTGAAACGCGTTGGGAGAATTTAATGGCAGACTAGTGAACTGGGGCCGTGAAGTTTTTGGAATGCTGCCCTGCAAATAAAAGAAAGAATAACACGCAGTGTGTGGTACCTTCAATTTTGGGAACCTTCGACTGGCATATGTAGCGGCCTGCCCAGGTCGCCTAGGCACCCCCCCGCGGAAAAGCGGGTCCGGCGCCTTTACTTCAACGATGCTGAGGGAATTGCGTGTTGTGTTTGCAGGACTTGAATGTGGCATGACAGCAACCTAGCGAGTTACACAGTTGCCCACAATGGGTTTTTAAGCATATGAAGGAGACTGAGCAGCGGCACCCATAGGGAAATACATGAATTAAAGAACTGCAAATACCACAATGCATGGAGGAGACACGCCCTAGGGCGGGACTCGAATACAATACAAGTGTGAGTAATCTTAAACCGCTGTTATTCCGCCAAGGCCATTCCTGTGATTAAGGGCGATGGGACGCCCGAAACGCGTTGGGAGAATTTAATGGCAGACTAGTGAACTGGGGCCACGAAGTTTTTGGAATGCTGCCCTTCAAATAAAAGAAAGAATAACACGCAGTGTGTGGTACCTTCAATTTTGGGAACCTTCGACTGGCATATGTAGCAGCCTGCCCAGGTCGCGAAGGCACCCCCCGCGGAAGAGCGGGTCCGGCGCCGTTACTTCAACGATGCTGAGGGAATTGCGTGTTGTGTTTGCAGGACTTGAATGTGGCATGACAGCAACCTAGCGAGTTACACAGTTGCCCACCATGGGTTTTTAAGCATATGAAGAAGGCTGAGCAGCGGCACCCATAGGGAAATACATGAATTAAAGAACTGCAAATACCACAATGCATGGAGGAGACACGCTCTAGGGCGGGACTCGAATACAATACAAGTGTGAGTAATCATAAACCGCTGTTATTCCGCCAAAGCCATTCCTGTGATTAAGGGCGATGAGACACCCGAAACGCGTTGGGAGAATTTAATGGCAGACTAGTGAACTGGGGCCGCAAAGTTTTTGGAATGCCGCCCTGCAAATAAAAGAAAGAATAACACGCAGTGTGTGGTACCTTCAATTTTGGGAACGTTCGACTGGTATATATATATATATATATATATTCACTGAAAAAACCACAGGTTTCAGGGACGTTATAGTTACAAATTAGCATTTAAAAAACCTTTGAAATTCACTGAAAAAACCATAGGTTTTAGGGACAGTTATAGTTGGACATTGCACTCGTACAAAACCCGTAAAATTCCCCCGTTATAGTTAGTTCAGCTAACTATAACTCGCGCCCCGCAATGCACTGCTGATGACGTCACATATTACATCACTCATGACATGGTCAGTGACATCACTGATGACATCACTGATGACATCTCAAATGACATCACTGATGACATCACTGATGACATCATCCAGTGACTGTGTGTTTCTGTAAAGTTTGAATATGTTTAATATATATAGAGAAAGGCATATTGAAGAATGAGTGGGTGTATAAGTGTCTGAATGGATGATTTAGTACGTGAGTGACTGACTCTACAAGTGAGTGATTAAATGTATCTTACTGAATGCATGGGTTAGTGACTAAACTGTGTGAATGTCTGTATCCGTCTGTCTGTTGGTTTGTAAGCGGCTGCATGGCTTTCTGAATAGCTACATGAGTGTCTACATGGGTTATTGATTGGTTGTCTGAGTATCTGTATGGGTGCCTGAGTGTTTGTGTGGGTGGGGTGTGTGTGGCTGTGCATAGATGTGTGAGTTGGTGATTCACTGGGTGCATGGTTTCAAGAGTGCATCTGTGATGGACTGTATGGGTGGCTGAGTGTGTGTATGGGTGTGTTAGTGATTGAATGTATATCTCAGTGGTACATGTGTGAGTAACTACATATGTGAAAGGCAGTATATATGTGTGTTGGAGTATATAAATGGCTATAAGTGAGAGTGTGTGATTGTGAGAGTGGCTGTATGGATGAGTGTGTACTTGTATCAGTGATTGTATAAGAGCGTAAGAATGTGCTAGTATTTGTATGAGTAAGTGAGCTGGTGTGTGTATAACTGTATAGGTGAGTAAATGGGTGATTGATTAAGTTTTTTGCATGACTGACTAGGTGTGTGAGTACCTCTATGGATGAGTGGCGGTGTGTGAGTGTTTATATAGGTGTATGAGTGCATATGATAGTCCTGTACTGAGTGACTAAGTATGAGTGACTGTACGGGTGAGTGAGTGGATGTGTGTGTAGACCTAAGAATCAGTGAGTGGGTATGTAGTTTTTGGTGTTGGAGTGTCTATGGTTTTGAGAATGGCAGTCTGTAATTTAGAGTGGGTGTATCAAAAGTTATATTAGGGTGTGAGAAGATGCATGAAATTATCACATGGATGATGTCATCAGTGATGTCATTTGAGATGTCATCAGTGATGTCATCAGTGATGTCACTGACCATGTCATGAGTGATGTAATATGTGACGTCATCAGCAGTGCATTGCGGGGCGCGAGTTATAGTTAGCTGAACTAACTATAACGGGGGAATTTTACGGGTTTTGTACGAGTGCAATGTCCAACTATAACTGTCCCTAAAACCTATGGTTTTTTCAGTGAATTTCAAAGGTTTTTTAAATGCTAATTTGTAACTATAACGTCCCAGAAACCTGTGGTTTTTTCAGTGAATTTCAAAGGTTTTTTAAATGCTAATTTGTAACTATAACATGTCTGAAACCTACAGTTTTTTCAGTGAATTTCAAAGGTTTTGTAAATGACAATTTTTAAATGTATTAATTGTTATATAAATTTTTTTCATACTGATTTCCAAATTTTTTAGAAACAATTTTTTTTTACATATTTTATTTTTTAAATTACATTGTAATTACATTATACATTACATTACAAAAAATACTTTCTCAGAATGAATTACTTTAGTTTAAATACTTTGCACATAGGCAATAGACTTTTAAGTACAGTAGTTACAGTTGTTGCAATGGGCAACACATTTTCAAACACAATGCAACATTCAGCTCAATGTGAATTTCTAGTTAAATGCAATTAGTTACTTTATGGATTACTTTTCTAACCACAGGACTGGATCCTAGATTCAGTCCTGGGACATCTCCTGTAAACAGTTGAGTAAAAGCGTTTTGGTTACAGTAGTGATTTTTAAGGAATATTATTGTATTTTAAAAGTTGACACTTAGAAACTTTTTCTCATAGAATCACCAATGTTATCCTATGGAAGGAAATTCACTTAGCAGGTAAAAACTGTTATCGTTACTTTTTCTTACTCAGTGTTGGATCCTGGATCCAGCACTGGTGCATCTCCTGTAAACAGTTGAAAGAATGCGTTTAAGTCATACAGGCGATTTTTAAGGAATATTTGTAGTTTGTGAAAATCGACACAAAGTTTTCTGCTGAAAACCAGACAATGGATTCCTATGGAAGAAAATATAAGTTACTGGTAAGTACGGTTAAAATTACTTTTCAGGGTCAGTGCTGGGCTAAAAGATGCAGCACTGGGTTCTCTCCTGATAACAGGTGAGTAAAGTGGAATTCGTACTTTGGTTGATTTTAGAGGAATATTATAAAGTTCCAAAACTCCACACTTAGAAGAATTTCCAAGTGAAACCAGTCAATGTTAGCCTATGAAGGAAATTCAAGTTACTGGTAAGTACGGTTAAAATTACTTTTGAGGATCAGTACTGGGCTGAAAGATGCAGCACTGAGGTCTCTCCTGATAACAGGTGAGTAAATCGGAATTCGTATTTCGGCTGATTTTAGAGGAATATTTTAAAGTTCCAAAACTCCACACTTAGAAGAATTTCCAAGTGAAACCAGTCAATGTTAGCCTATGGAAGGAAATTCAAGTTACTGGTAAGTACGGTTAAAATTACTTTTCAGGACCAGTACTGGGCTGAAAGATGCAGCACTGAGGTCTCTCCTGATAACAGGTGAGTAAATCAGAATTCGGATTTCGGCTGATTTTAGAGGAATATTTGTATGTTTCAAAAATCAACACTTAGAAACTTTTTCAGCAAAAAGCAGGCAATGATATCCTATGGAAGGAAATTCAAGTTACCGGTAAGTACGGTTAAAATTACTTTTGAGGATCAGTACTGGGCTGAAAGATGCAGCACTGAGGTCTCTCCTGATAACAGGTGAGTAAATCGGAATTCGTATTTCGGCTGATTTTAGAGGAATATTTTAAAGTTCCAAAACTCCACACTTGTTTGCGCACATGTCACCTGAGGCCCCGCCCCCTCCTTTCACCACTGTGCAAACGCGCCCCGTGGCGCGTTTTAAGTTGGGGGATTAGGTCACCTTGAATCCTGAGGGTCCCTGGGGCCCAACTAGCCCACCAGGTACTTCCAGTAAGCACCACAGGCCTGCGTTGCAATGCCTGTAACAAATTGTGCAGTTGTGTTTAGATAGTGTAGGGGGTCGTGCTGGGGGTAGTGTTTTAGGGTTTAGGGTAGTGCAGTGGTGTTTGTGTAGTGTAGGGGGTCATGCTGGGGGTAGTGTTTTAGGGTTTAGGGTAGTGCAGTGGTGTTTGGGTAGTGTAGGGGGTACTGCTGGGGGTAGTGTTTTAGGGTTTAGGGTAGTGCAATGGTGTTTGGATAGTGCAGGGGGTACTGCTGGGGGTAGTGTTTTAGGGTTTAGGGTAGTGCAGTGGTGTTTGGGTAGTGTAGGGGGTACTGCTGGGGGTATTGTTTTAGGGTTTAGGGTAGTGCAGTGGTGTTTGTGTAGTGTAGGGGGTAGTGTTTTAGGGTTTATGGTAGTGCAGTGGTGTTTGTGTAGTGTAGGGGGTCGTGCTGGGGGTAGTGTTTTAGGGTTTAGGGTAGTGCAGTGGTGTTTGTGTAGTGTAGGAGGTCGTGTTTTAGGGTTTAGGGTAGTGCAGTGGTGTTCGGGCAGTGTAGGGGGTCATGCTGGGGATGGTGTTTCAGGGTTTAGGGCAGTGCAGTGGTGTTCGGGCAGTGTAGGGGGTCTTGCTGGGGGTGGTGTTTCAGGGTTTAGGGCAGTGGTGTTCGGGTAGTGAAGGGGGTCATCCGGGGGTAGTGTTTCAGGGTTTAGGGCAGTGCAGTAGTGTTTGGGTAGTGTAGGGGGTCATGCTGGGGGGAGTGTTTGAGGGTTTAGGGCAGTGCAGTTGTGTTCGGGTAGTGTAGGGGGTCGTGCTGGGGGAGTATTTTAGGGTTTAGGGTAGTGCAGTGGTGTTCGGGTAGTGTAGGGGGTCGTGCTGGGGGTTGAGTTTCAGGGTTTAGGGCAGTGCAGTGGTGTTCGGGCAGTGTAGGGGGTCATGCTGGGGCTGGTGTTTCAAGGTTTAGGGCAGTGCAGTGGTTTTCAGGCAGTGTAGGCCGTCGTGCTGGGGGTGGTGTTTCAGGGTTTAGGGCAGTGCAGTGGTGTTTGGGCAGTGTAGGGGGTCTTGCTGGGGGTAGTGTTTCAGGGTTTAGGGCAGTGCAGTGGTGTTCGTGCAATGTAGGGGGTCGTGCTGGGGATGGTGTTTCAGGGTTTAGGGCAGTGTAGTAGTTTCGGGCAGTGTAGGGGGTCGTGCAGGGGGTGGTGTTTCAGGGTTTAGGGCAGTGCAGTGGTGTTCGGGCAGTGTAGGGTGTCGTGCTGGGGGTGGTGTTTCAGGGTTTAGGGCAGTGCAGTGGTGTTCGGGCAGTGTAGGGGGTCATGCTGGGGCTGGTGTTTCAGGGTTTAGGGCAGTGCAGTGGTTTTCAGGCAGTGTAGGGGGTCTTGCTGGGGGTGAAGTTTCAGGGTTTAGGGCAGTGCAGTGGTGTTTGGGCAGTGTAGGGGGTCTTGCTGGGGGTAGTGTTTCAGGGTTTAGGGCAGTGCAGTGGTGTTCGTGCAATGTAGGGGGTCGTGCTGGGGATGGTGTTTCAGGGTTTAGGGCAGTGCAGTAGTTTGGGGCAGTGTTGGGGGTCGTGCAGGGGGTGGTGTTTCAGGGTTTAGGGCAGTGCAGTGGTGTTCGGGCAGTGTAGGGTGTCGTGCTGGGGGTGGTGTTTCAGGGTTTAGGGCAGTGCAGGGGTGTTCGGGCAGTGTAGGGGGTTGTGCACAGGGTGGTGTTTCAGGGTTTAGGGCAGTGCAGTGGTGTTCAGGCAGTGTAGTGGGTCGTGCTGGGGCTGGTGTTTCAGGGTTTAGGGCAGTGCGGTGGTGTTCGGGCAGTGTAGGGGGTCGTGCTGGGGCTGGTGTTTCAGGGTTTAGGGCAGTGCAGTTGTGTTCGGGCAGTGTAGGGGGTCGTGCTGGGGCTGGTGTTTCATGGTTTAGGGCAGTGCAGTGGTGTTCGGGCAGTGTAGGGGGTCGTGCTGGGGCTGGTGTTTCAGGGTTTAGGGCAGTGCAGTGGTGTTCGGGCAGTGTAGGTGGTCGTGCTGGGGCTGGTGTTTCAGGGTTTAGGGCAGTGCAGTGGTGTTCGGGCATTGTAGGGGGTCGTGCTGGGGCTGGTGTTTCAGGGTTTAGGGCAGTGCAG
The DNA here is from genome assembly GCA_963921515.1 of Calotriton arnoldi. Taxonomy (NCBI): domain Eukaryota; kingdom Metazoa; phylum Chordata; class Amphibia; order Caudata; family Salamandridae; genus Calotriton; species Calotriton arnoldi. Next base: position 996,984 of record CAWUFW010005995.1, on the reverse strand, counting down.
TGGTGCTCGGGCAGTGTAGGGGGTCGTGCTGGGGTGGTGTTTCTGGGTTTAGGGTAGTGCAGTGGTGTTCGGGCAGTGTAGGGGGTCATGCTGGGGCTGGTGTTTCAGGGTTTAGGGCAGTGCAGTGGTGCTCGGGCAGTGTAGGGGGTCGTGCTAGGGGTGGTGTTTCAGGGTTTAGGGCAGTGGTGTTCGGGCAGTGTAGGGGGTCTTGCTGGGGGTGATGTTTCAGGGTTTAGGGCAGTGCAGTGGTGTTCGGGCAGTGTAGGGGGTCGTGCTGGGGGTGGTGTTTCAGGGTTTAGGGCACTGCAGTGGTGTTCGAACAGTGTAGGGGGTCGTGCAGGGGCTGGTGTTTCAAGGTTTAGGGCAGTGCAGTGGTGTTCGGGCAGTGTAGGGGGTTGTGCTGGGGGTAGTGTTTTAGGGTTTAGGGTAGTGCATTGGTGCTTGTGTAGTGTAGGGGGTCGTGCTGGGGGTAGTGTTTTAGGGTTTAGGGTAGTGCAGTGGTGTTTGTGCAGTGTAGGGGGTCATGTTTTAGGTTAGTGCAGTGGTGTTTGGGTAGTGTAGGGGGTCGTGCTGGGGGTATTGTTTTAGGATTTAGGTTAGTGCAGTGGTGTTTGGTTAGTGTAGGGGATCGTGCTGGGGGTAGTGTTTTAGGGTTTAGGGTAGTGCAGTGGTGTTTGTGTAGTGTAGGGGGTCGTGCTGGGGGTAGTGTTTTAGGGTTTAGGGTAGTGCAGTGGTGCTTGTGTAGTGTAGGGGGTCGTGTTGGGGGTAGTGTTTTAGGGTTTAGGGTAGTGCAGTGGTGTTTGTGTAGTGTAGTGGGTCATGTTTTAGGGTAGTGCAGTGATGTTTGGGTAATGTAGGGGGTCGTGCTGGGGGTAGTGTTTTAGGATTTAGGTTAGTGCAGTGGTGTTTGGGTAGTGTAGGGGGTCGTGCTGGGGGTAGTGTTTTAGGGTTTAGGGTAGTGCAGTGGTGTTTGTGTAGTGTAGGGGGTCATGCTGGGGGTAGTGTTTTAGTGTTTAGGATAGTGCAGTGGTGCTTGTGTAGTGTAGGGGTCGTGCTGGGGGTAGTGTTTTAGCGTTTAGGGTAGTGCAGTGGTGTTTTTGTAGTGTAGGAGGTCATGTTTTAAGATGCAACACTCCAATACCTGACCAGTCTGCACTACATAAAACTGCAAAAAAACTAAAAATAAAAAGTGTTTTGCACACTTTTGTCATTGGGCTATATGTGGGCTACATCTGGGTAATATTTGTGCTACATTTGGGCTCTTTTTTCTCTGGTGGCCATCTTGGAAGACCTTTGTTATGAAGTTTCCTAATTTCCTCATTTACTGCAGTCTCCTCAGTAGGAAATGCTTTCAGTTTTTTACTTTGATTCCATCAAGAAGGCATTCAGATGTGTCTCACATTTGCCATAAATTCAGAATGTTAGCACTCTAGTTGCTCATTAGATCACTGTAGTAAAGCTACTGCTCACTAGGGAGTTAACTGGAAGTCTGCTGCTGGTATTGAAAGTGATTGTTTCAGTCTGCATGTCAGAATTTTCTAATGAAGTAGAAGAGGATTTGAGATCTCACTTAAAACATGCCCTCATTTTTCTTTCTGCAGCACTAACCATAATTTCTATTTCAAAAAGAACCCCCTCATTTTGTTCCTTTTTAAATTAAATGTTTTAAGTATTAACGGTTTATTCCAATCAAGATGGCTTCAGGTGTGCCATACTTTTGTCATAAGTAAGGCTGTTAGCGCTCTAGTTGTTCTTTAGAACTCTCTGGGAAGCTGCTGTAGAACACAAAGGCATCAACTGGCAGGCTGCTCCTGTTGAAATATAACAGCAAGATATTTGAGATCACACTTGAAACATGTCCTAATTTTTCTTTCTACAGCACTACCCATAATTTCTATGACAAAATGAACCCCATCATTTTGTTCCTTTTTAAATTAAATGTTTTAAGTGTTACCAGTTTATTCCAATCAAGATGGCTTCAGGTGTGCCATACTTTTGTCATAAGTAAGGCTGTTAGCACTCTAGTTGTTCTTTAGAACACTCTGGGAAGCTGCAGTAGAACACAAAGGCATCAACTGACAGGCTGCTCCTGTTGAAATATAACAGGAAGATATTTGAGATCTCACTTGAAACATGTCCTAATTTTTCTTTCTATAGCACTAACCATAATTTCTATGACAAAATGAACCCCATCATTTTGTTCCTTTTTAAATTAAATGTTTTAAGTGTTACCAGTTTATTCCAATCAAGATGGCTTCAGGTGTGCCATACTTTTGTCATAAGTAAGGCTGTTAGCACTCTAGTTGTTCTTTAGAACACTCTGGGAAGCTGCAGTAGAACACAAAGGAATCAACTGACAGTCTCTGCCCTTGTTGGATGTACATGTTTTACTGAGAATGTCAGACTTCATTCTCACATGACTGAGAAAGATAATGTGAATTTACAGAAAATATGCTCTCATTTTACCTTCTGGAGCACCTTCCAAAACTCTATGGGACAAGCATGTGAAAATAGTTTTCTCTCAAACATGATTCATGATATCCCAGCAGAAGGTTTTTCACAGGGTAAAATCACCTTAGAACACACCACAATTCCTGAAATTAGTATGGTACCATCAACAAATGAATTCTAATGTAACTAGAGTCTGTTATCACCCTTTATAGTTCTCCTTTTGGTAACCCTCAAAATCTTTGATTCACTACAATGCATTTCAATGGAGTACTATCATTTATATTGGTCCCAAGATGGCTGCCAGCAATTCCAGGATGAAGTGCTGACAGCCAATCAGATCTCACGATGACATGTGTGGTTAGGCTCCGCCCAGATATATCTATCTTTTTACTTTTGATTTTCTCAGCAACTACTGAACGGATTTACACCATTTAACAAAAAGGGTTCTTTCTGAACCAAGAACTACCTCTTTGCCAAATTTGGTGTAATTCCATTCAGCAGTTCGGGCTGTAGCCGTGTCTAAAGTTTCCTATGGAAAATTGCATGGGGAAAACGCGTTTTGGGACCCCCCTTTTTCTCGGCCCCCGCTTGACGAATCCCCCGAGACTTTCAGGGTAGGAGCGGACCGGAGCGCCCCACAAAGTTTGAAAATTTTGCGAAGATACGTCAACCGGCAAGAGAGTTATTTCAAATAGAATGTCGCGGATTTCCTATGGATAATAGGTTGTAACTATAACTATCTACTGGCGACCGCCAGTAGATAATATATATATATATATATATATATATATATATATATATATATATACCTGATATACCTGTATATCTTTTTTGTAGTAACATTATTAGTAAATTACTTTTTTTATATTTAATTAATTTGATTATTTATTTAATGGTTTGCATTGCAACTCCCAGAGTTCACAGTTCAATAAATGTACAGTCCTTCCCCTGTATAAGGAGTCCCGGACAAAGGAACCATCATAACAGCAGAATGAGGTACTTGAATGAGATGGTATCGTGAGCAGCTGATACAGGGGAAGGACTGTACATTTATTGAACTGTGAACACTGGGAGTGCCCTTGTAGAGGCTCAATATGGAACACTTGTATGCGTCATCATGACAAGAATTGAAATTTAAAAACAACTCCCGAAGAACACTTTTATTCCCATAATGAAACGGAGGCAAATGTCAATGATTTGTGTTTAACCAATCCTGGCTCTCCTCTGAATTTGCTGTGTCCAATGAAAATCAAGCTATCAATTTAAAAGCACCAAAATGATAGTGCTGTCTGTTTTATATGCAAGCAAGAAGAAGGCGTAATGCCGAAACACGTCCTTGCCATTAAAATTATTTGAAGGGGCCCCGCGAGAGCAGCATGCTTTTCTACAAAACAGGAGCATTTATATTCAAATGGACCCACCTCCATGTTTGTTTGCACCCGTCATCAAGAGTGCAGCAGTCGCCTTAAGGTGGACAATGAGCAGCGTATACAATACAAGGCGCTTTGCACCGCCACAGAGGTATTTTGGCACCACCGTTGACGCATGTTGACAGTCATTCAGACTGTAGGAGACACGGTAATGTGTCCGACTCTTGCGCTGTGTGCCGTAAAGCCTCTTGGCTTGACGAGGAGCCCGGACAAAGGAACCATCATAACAGCAGAATGAGGTACATGAATGAGATGGTATCGTGAGCAGCTTATACAGGGGAAGGACTGTACATTTATTGAACTGTGAACACTGGGAGTGCCCTTGTAGAGGCTCAATATGGAACACTTGTATGCGTCATCATGACAAGAATTTAAATTTAAAAGCAACTCCAGACGAACACTTTTATTCCCGTAATGAAACGGAGGCAAATGTCAATGATTTGTGTTTAACCAATCCTGGCTGTCCTCTGAATTTGCTGTGTCCAATGAAAATCAAGCTATCAATTTAAAAGCACCAAAATGATAGTGCTGTCTGTTTTCTATGCAAGCAAGAAGAAGGCGTAATGCCGAAACGCGTCCTTGCCATTAAAATTATTTGAAGGGGCCCGCGAGTGCAGCATGTTTTTCTACAAAACAGGAGCTTATACATATATATATATATATATATATATATATATTCACTGAAAAAACCATAGGTTTTAGGGACAGTTATAGTTAGTTGGACATTGCACTCGTACAAAACCCGTGAAATTCCCCCGTTATAGTTAGTTCGGCGAACTATAACTCGCGCCCCGCAATGCACTGCTGATGACGTCACATATTACATCACTCATGACATGGTCAGTGACATCACTGATGACATCACTGATGACATCATCCAGTGACTGTGTGTTTCTGTAAAGTTTAAATATGTTTAATATATATAGGGAAAGGCGTATTGAAGAATGAGTGGGTGTATAAGTGTCTGTATGGATGATTTAGTAGGTGCGTGACTAACTCTATTAGTGAGTGATTAAACGTATCTTACTGAATGCATGGGTTAGTGACTAAACTGGGTGAATGTCTGTATCCGTCTGTCTGTTGCTGTGTAAGTGGCTGCATGGGTTTGTGAATAGCTACATGAGTGTCTATATGAGTTATTGATTGGTTGTCTGAGTATCTGTATGGGTGCCTGAGTGTTTCTGTGGGTGGGGTGTGTGCGACTCTGTGCATAGATGTGTGAGTGGGTGATTCACTGGGTGGATGGTTTCAAGAGTGCATCTGTGATAGACTGTATGGGTGGGTAAGTGTGTGTAAGAGTGTGTTAGTGAGTGAATGTATGTCCCAGTGGTACATGTGTGAGTAACTACATATGTGAAAGGCAGTATATATGTGTGTTGGAGTATATAAATAGCTATAAGCGAGAGTGTGTGATTGTGAGAGTGACGGTATGGATGAGTGTGTGCTTGTATCAGAGATTGTATAAGAGCGTAAGAATGTGCTAGTATTTGTATGAGTAAGTGAGCTGGTGTGTGTATAACTGTATAGGTGAGTAAATGGGTGTGTGCTTAATTTTTTGCATGACTGACTAGGTGTGTGAGTACCTCTTTGGATGAGTGGCGTTCTGTGAGTGTTTATATAGGTGTATGAGTGCATATAATAGTCCTGTACTGAGTGACTATAAGTATGAGTGACTGTACGGGTGAGTGAGTAGATGTGTGTGTGTAGAACTAAGAATCAGTGAGTGTGTATATAGTAATTGGTGTTGGAGTGTCTATGGTTTTGACAATGGCAGTCTGTAATTTACAGTGGGTGTATCAAAAGTTATATTAGGGTGTGAGAAGATGCATCAAATTATCACATGGATGATGTCATCAGTGATGTCATCAGTGATGTCATCAGTGATGTCACTGACCATGTCATGAGTGATGTAATATGTGACATCATCAGCAGTGCATTGCGGGGCGCGAGTTATAGTTCGCCGAACTAACTATAACGGGGGAATTTCACGGGTTTTGTACGAGTGCAATGTCCAACTAACTATAACTGTCCCTAAAACCTATGGTTTTTTCAGTGAATTTGTAAGGTTTTTAAATGCTAATTTCTAACTATAACATGCCTGAAACCTATGGTTTTTTCAGTGAATTTCAAAGGTTTTTTAAATGCTAATTCCTAACTATAACATGTCTGAAACCTATGGTTTTTTTCACTGAATTTCAAAGGTTTTGTAAATGACAATTTTTAAATGTATTAATTGTTATATTTATTTTTTTGATACTGATTTACTACATTTTTTTAAACTATTTATTTTTAGATATTTTATTTTTAAATTACATTGTAATTACATTATACATTACATTACAAAATATACTTTCTCAGAATGATTTACTTTAGTTTAAATACTTTGCAAATAGGCAATAGACTTTTAAGTACAGTAGTTACAGTTGTTGCAATGGGCAACACAATTTCAAATACAATGCAACATTGAGCTCAATGTGAATTTCTAGTTAAATGCAATTAGTTACTTTATGGATTACTTTTCTAACCACAGGACTGGATCCTAGATTCAGTCCTGGGACATCTCCTGTAAACAGTTGAGTAAAAGCGTTTTGGTTACAGTAGTGATTTTTAAGGAATATTATTGAATTTTAAAAGTTGACAGAAACTTTTTCACATAGAATCACCAATGTTATCCTATGGGAGGAAATTCACTTAGCAGGTAAGTAGTGTTATCGTTACTTTTTCTTACTCAGTGGTGGATCCTGGATCCAGCACTAGTGCATCTCCTGTAAACAGTTGAAAGAATGCGTTTAAGTCATACAGGCGATTTTTAAGGAATATTTGTAGTTTGTGAAAATCGACACTTTGAAACTTTTCTGCTGAAAACCAGACAATGGATTCCTATGGAAGGAAATACAAGTTACTGGTAAGTACGGTTAGAATTACTTTTCAGGGTCAGTGCTGGGCTAAAAGATGCAGCACTGGGTTCTCTCCTGATAACAGGTGAGTAAATTGGAATTCATAGTTTGGTTGATTTTAGAGGAATATTCTAAAGTTCCAAAACTCCACACTTAGAAGAATTTCCAAGTGAAACCAGTCAATGTTAGCCTATGGAAGGAAATTCAAGTTACTGGTAAGTACGGTTAGAATTACTTTTCAGGATCTGTACTGGGCTCAAAGATGCAGCACTGAGGTCTCTCCTGATAACAGGTGAGTAAATCGGAATTCGTAGTTCGGCTGATTTTAGAGGAATATTTGCATGTTTCAAAAATCGACACTTAGAAACTTTTTCAGCAAAAAGCAGGCAATGATATCCTATGGAAGGAAATACAAGTTACTGGTAAGTACGGTTAAAATTACTTTTCAGGATCAGTACTGGGCTCAAAGATGCAGCACTGAGGTCTCTCCTGATAACAGGTGAGTAAATCGGAATTCGTAGTTCTGCTGATTTTAGAGGAATATTTGTATGTTTCAAAAATCGACACTTAGATGAATTTCCAAGTGAAACCAGTCAATGATATCCTATGGAAGGAAATTCAAGTTACTGGTAAGTACGGTTAAAATTACTTTTCAGGATCAGTACTGGGCTCAAAGATGCAGCACTGAGATCTCTCCTGATAACAGGTGAGTAAATCGGAATTCGTAGTTCGGCTGATTTTAGAGGAATATTATAAAGTTCCAAAACTCCACACAGAAGAATTTCCAAGTGAAACCAGTCAATGTTAGCCTATGGAAGGAAATTCAAGTTACTGGTAAGTACGGTTAAAATTACTTTTCAGGATCAGTACTGGGCTCAAAGATGCAGCACTGAGGTCTCTCCTGATAACAGGTGAGTAAATCGGAATTACGTAGTTCGGCTGATTTTAGAGGAATATTTGCACAATGGTGAAGGAAGGGGGTGGGGCCTGAGGTGACATGTCTGCAAACACGCCCTGTGGCGCGTTTTAAGTTGGAGAATTAATTCCTCCTCAATCCCGAGGGTCCCTAGGGGCCAACTAGCCCACCAGATACCTCCAGTATGCGCCAGAGAGCTGCGTTGCAGAGAGGTGTTCAGAGGCCACGCCCCTTTTTACAACACTCTGCAACGCAGCTCCGTGGCGCTTACTGGAGGTACCTGGTGGGCTAGTTGGCCCCCAGGGACCCTCAGGATTAAAGGGGATTTAAATCCCCATTCCCCATGTTAAAACGCGCCACGGGGCCTGTTTGCACACATGTTACCTCAGGCCCCGCCCCCTCCCTTCACCACTGTGCAAACGCGCCCCGTGGCGCGTTTTAAGTCGGGGGATTAACTCCCGTTGAATCCTGAGGGTTCCTGGGGTGCAACTAGCCCACCTGCTTTTTTCTGCCCAGGGGGTCCTTGTGGGACCCCCTGAGCAGACCTAGGGGGTCAGGGTGTTTCTACCCTGCCCCTTTTTGCGCTTTGCGCACTTGTTTCTGTCCCTCGGTTCTACCGAGGGACAAAATGGCTGCCAACACTTCCTGATTTGCAGTGTTGACAGCCACTTGACAGCCAATTAGCATGCAGCTCGTGATCGGGAGGGTACGCGGACCCTACTCGGCCATAGATATATATGTGACTTTACTTTTGATTTTCTCAGGAACTACTGAACGGATTTACACCATTTAAGCAAAAGGCACAACACTGAACCAAGGGCTATCTCTTTGCCAAATTTGGTGTAATTCCGTTCAGCATTTCGGGCTGTAGCTGCGACTAAAGGTTCCTATGGAAAAATGAATGGGGAAAACGCGTTTTGGGACCCCCTTTTTCTCGGCCCCTGCTCAACGAATCACCCCGAGACTTTCAGGATAGGAGCCGACCGGAGCGCCCCAACAAGTTGGAAGCTTTCGCGAAGATTCGTCAACCGGCGCCAACGTTATTGTAAATAGAATGTTGCGGATTTCCTATGGAAAATAGGTCCTAAACTATAACTATCTACTGGCGACCGCCAGTAGATAATATATATATATATATATATATATATATATATATACATACATTCTGTTAGAAATGGGGGTCTCTAGTTGGCACAGGTAGGTACCTTTGTCCAAATAGGGACCCTTACTTCTAGTCAGGGTAAGCGGGATACACTTCTAAAATAACCCCTGCTCACGCACTTGTTAGCTTGGCACGAGCAGACAGGCTTATCTCAGAGGCAGTGTGTAAAGCATTTGCGAACACATACAGTAATTTTAGAAGTGTATCCCGCTTACCCTGACTAGAAGTAAGGGTCCCTATTTGGACAAAGGTACCTACCTGTGCCTACTAGAGACCCCCATTTCTAACAGTATGTATGTCTCTCAGCAGTATCGAACTTTTTAAAAGGACGTTCCCTCCAGTTCCTGGAACATAATACAATGTTATTGGAATTCATCTCCTTTTGTCTTAATAACAACATTTTTATTTTCCAAGGACAAAGGTATAGGCAGACACAGGGGACAGCTATGGGCACCTGCTTCGCCCCCAGCTATGCGAACTTGTTCGTTGGCTGGTGGAAGAAGCATGTGGCCTGGGCGGATGGGATGGAGGAATGGTTGGAGAAGGTGGTGTGCTGGCGGAGGTACATTGATGACCTCTTCATTATTTGGAGAGGGTCACAAGAGTCAGCGAGGGACTATCTCTCTAATTTGAACAATAATCATCTGAACCTTAGTTTCACGGGAGACATGAGTACTACAGAGGTGAATATCCTGGACCTTAGGGTCTTTGTAAGTTCCAATACTATTCAGACGGCCCTTTTTAGAAAGACTACATCGGGTAACTCTGTCCTACATGGACGTAGTGGTCATCCGGCAACTCTCATAAAGAGTATTCCATATGGAGAGTTACTCCGAATCAAAAGGAATAGCTCACGCTCTCAAGATTATGAGGAGGCAGCCGAGGGAAGCATTAAGCGCTTCAGGTCCAGGGGTTACTCACAGCATACATTAAGAACAGCGCAAATGAAGATCAAGGACAAAGAAAGATACTCACTACTGCAGGAACCAGGTGCACTGAGTGTAGAAAGACAACCAGGAATTTAAGATTAATCACTACTTACTCTCAAGCAGCAGGCAAAATAAGAGCTATACTACGCAGGAACTGGAACATATTGAAATCAGACAGTGTGGTGGGGAAGAAACTCTCGGAATATCCTAAAATATCATTCAGAAGATCGAGATCAATCAGAGATCACTTAGTGTCAAGCCACTTACCCGTGCTGAAACCAGCTACCAGTTTAAAGGGCCTTCAGGGATCTTTTCCCTGTGGAAGATGTAAAGCCTGCACTAATAGTAAGAGAGTGTCCCAATATTCAGTGCCGGGGTCCCGTAAAGAAAGGCAAGTAATGAAGTTCATGACTTGCACCATGACTTATGTGGTGTATTGTCTGGTATGCCCATGTGGCTTACGCTACGTGGGCAGTACCATACATTCGGTAAAAACCAGGGTCCTTGAACACCAACGGGCGATTGCGAACAAGGATGCCAATTACCCAGTGGCACGCCATTTTTCAAGCAGCCACAGGAGTAATAGGGCATTACTACAGTTCTTCTGTTTAGACCATGTACCCAATGACATCAGGGGGGGAGACAGGGAGAAGAAACTACATCGTCTGGAGTCAAGATATATTATTGCACTCCAGACCAAATCCCCGAAAGGTTTGAATGGTGGGGAAGAGCTAATAACTCATCTGTGAATTGAGCATTGAGTATGCACGAGGGTATATTGTAGGAAAGAGGGACTATACATTTGGAACAGGAAGCGCTAAATTGGGAGATATGAATAATAAGCCCATCCAGGGCGGTAATTGAAGGCAAGCCAAATAAATCACGAACTGTCCTCATAGCCCATTCTGGGCGTAGTAACAAATTTAAGTGACAGAATACATTTAAGGACAGTCTTTTTGCCAACAATAATATTAGCTGGTGTGAGAGGCCAGGCTTTATATAGCCAAAAGAGCTTTCTTTATATGGCAATATAGTGGGTGCAAGTTGCAGTAAAGATTAGATTTCTTGTCCCCGCTCATACAAGTGATTAGTATCGACAGGCAAGAGAAATGTAATTTATGTTGTTTATTTTGATTAATTTATGTTGTTTATTTTGATTATTTTGTTTATTTTGATTATGTTGTTTATTTATGACTATTAGTATTAACTGTAATTCTTTTGTAATGAATTAAGAATGTATTGAGGGGGATTACGAGTGTTTAATATGACTTGTAGATATATTTATGTAAAAACTTGCACATTTGCACATTCTAAGATGGCGCTGGAGTTCCACGAAACGAATTGTCCTTCTTTAGTTGTGTTTAATTTGAAACTTTATTTAAATGTCGACTTCGATGGCGCGCGTCAAACACTGACGAAGGCTGAGGCTGAAACGCGTTTGTTTTCAATTGTAGTGCACGATTAAATCTTGAAGCAGTTTTTCACCAACGAGAGTGCTGGTCCTTATTGTTGAAAGACAGTGGAGCGTGATATATATATATATATATATATATATATATATATAAATATATATATATATATATATATAAGCTCCTGTTTTGTAGAAAAACATGCTGCACTCGCGGGCCCCTTCAAATAATTTTAATTGCAAGGACGCGTTTCGGCATTACGCCTTCTTCTTGCTTGCATATAAAAAACTATCATTTTGGTGCTTTTAAATTGATAGCTTGATTTTCACTGAACACAGCAAATTCAGAGGACAGCCAGGATTGGTTAAACACAAATCATTGACATTTGCCTCCGTTTCATTACGGGAATAAAAGTGTTCTTCTGGAGTGTTTTTAAATTTCAATTCTTGTCATGATGACGCATACAAGTGTTCCATATTGAGCCTCTACATGGGCACTCCCAGAGTTCCTTGCCGGAGAGGAGGTGATGCGTCGGTTTCTTACTGCGTGGGGATGTGATGCGCCGGTTTCTTACTGCGTCCCCCAACGATGCGACAAACTTGGCGCCTCGATGCGACGATCTGGGACAATGCGTGAATTCTTCCAGCTCCCAGCAGAAAACAGTCTCTAGAGGTCCAATACAACAACAGGAACCTCTTTGCAGGTCAGAACTCCCAGCAAGGAAGTTCAGGGGAGCTGGTGGTGAAGTCTTTGTGTCCCTGAGACTTCAGAAAAGGAGGCAAGCTCAGTTTCAAGCCCTTGAAGATCTTCCTCAAGCAGGGGACACAGCAAACAGCAAAGTCCTTTCCTTGGCAGCAAGTAGCCACTGCAGGCCAACCCCAGACAGCAAACAGCACAGGGGCAGTATTCCTCCTCAGCTTCTCCGGCTCTTCTCCTTGGCAAAGGTTCCTCTTGATTTCCCAGAAGTGATCTAAAAGTCTGGGGACTGGGCCCCTCTTTTTATACCCAAAAATCCTTTGTTCTCTGAAGGCAGAGAGTGTCTGTACCCAGCCAAAACCAGTTCTGTGGGCATTTTGCAAGTGCACAACAACCTCCATTGTCAGTGTGAGCCATGGCTCCAGACACACCACAGGGGGGCGGAGCCATCATTGTGGAAGGCAGGCACAGCCCTATTCAGGTGCAGGTGCTACTCCTCCCACCACTCCAAATCCAGGCCAGGCCTATTCAGCCCAGCCCTGACTCATCAGGCTCTCTGGAGCCACTGCTCCTCCCCAGCCCCTGACACTCCAAAGCCAGACATGCAATCCACTAACCTAGCAGAGGGATACTGGATGGCTAAGCAAGAAAATACCTACTTTCTAAAAGTGGTATTTTTAAACACAGAATGTAAAAATCACCCTCACTAAAAGATGCATTTTAACATTCTGAGTTCAGGCATACTAAACTTGATTTTCCTACCTTGTTCCCAGGGGTAGTTATGTTTATAAGATGTTATAAACAAACTCCCCATTCTGTCCAATGGGAACAGGTAGCCTTGCAATAGTGAAAAACAAAATTGGCAGTAATTCCCTGTCAGGACATGCCACACACACCAGGGCATGTCCTACCTTTCACATACACTGCACCCTGCCCATAGGTGTACCCTGGGCCTGACTTAGGGGTGACTGATATATAAGAAAAGGGAAGGTTAGGGCCTGGCAAGTGTGTGCACTTGCCAAGCTGGCATGGCAGTCTGAGACTGCACACAGGCCCTGCAATGGCAGGCCAGAGTTACATTTTTACAGGCTACTTCTGTGGGAGGCACAATCAGTGCTGCAGCCCGCTAGCAGCATTTGATTTACAGGCCCTGGGCACACACAGTGCACTGTACTAGGGTCTGACTAGTAAATCAAATATGCCAATCATGGAATCACTAATCCATAACAGCAATTTACAGGGAGAGCATATGCACTTTAGCACTGATCAGCAGTGGTGAAGTGCCCAGAGTCAGAAAACCACCAACAACAGGTCAGAAAAAATACAGGAGGAAGGCAAACATTTCTGGGATGACCCTGCAAAAAGGGCCAAGTCCAACATGACCCCCTTCCAGCCTAAAGCCAGGGTAGACTAATCAATACCTTGATAGGCTTCCCTGCTTGGGGTGATAGAACATGGACCCTGGCCCGCAACTGCAGGGGCATACTCCAGTTCTACACCAATCTGAACCCATTTGGATCCCTCTGTCCATACTCTCAGGACCCACTAAGCTAACCCATGGGGAACCCTTCTCCTCGCCTGTGGATGCTATCCGTGCAGCACCTAACCTTAGCTTGCTCACAGGTGTGTCCCAACAGACAGACAGTGCCCACATGGCCAACACAGTGGTGTGGCCCAGTCCACCCCCGGGGTGTGACTCCTGCCCCCACCCCAGGGGAGACTCTGTCCACAGTGGCTACTGACAGTTGTCAGTGATGAGACCCAGGCCTTATGCCTCTCAGGGCTCTTGAACTTCTGTGGCATCAGAGTGGGGGGCAGTAGCCCCAGGTGTCTGGCACTCTTTGTCCACTCTCCCTCCTGTCAGGTCAGGGATGGCATCCTGACACTGACCTACCAGCCCGGGCCTGTACCCGGCGGCTGGACAGGAGACCGGGGTGGGCTTTCCCATCCCCTGTCCTCCTCCTTGGGTCTCTGCACCCTCCTACCTGGAGCGGTACCCCCTCCCAGAATTGTCAGGGCACCTGTGGCAGGTGTCCTGCACAATTCGCCCACCAGTTCAGGGGTTCTATCCTGCAACTGGGATACCAGCCTAGGGTCTGTACCCTTAGACTGGGCAGAGGTCAGGGGTGAGGCTGCCCTCTCCCCATCCCCCTTACTGGGGCCTTGCATCCTCCCACCTGGAGCGGGGCCCCAGAAGACAAACCGGTAGGGGCCCTGTTAGCAGTTGTCCCTTCCTCTAGGTCAAGGGGGACACCCTGAACCTGGTCCTCCAACCCAGGGTCTGTACCCTTAGGCTGGACCTGTGCCTGGCAACCCAGGACTTCTGGGGGAGTACACTAACCCCCCTCAAGGGAAACACTCTCCTCTGGAGTTGTGTAAGAGTCTGCCTGGTGCAGGTCTCCATCCTCCTATACACCTGACAGAGCATGAAGACCCCCCAGGGCAGAAGTGGCCTCACCAGGGTCAGTCCTGGGGTGCTCTGATTCCATAGCTAGCAACCCCTGACCCACTGGTCCTCCCACTGGGGACGGCGTCTCCCTGTCACCCCTCTCTCTGGACTCATGCCTCCTCCCTACTGGAGAGGTGCTGCCAGACTCCAAAGCTGGTGGAATTCTAGTTACAGCAGTCTCCCCCTGCTCTACTGACACCTTGGGATCCCCCTCAGGGGATGGCCTCCCAGTACAGCCTAGGCTCCCCACCTGGTGTTCCCTTAGGAAACCCTCCAGGCCCTGGGACTGGGTTTTGGGCACCTTGGGACGCATCGCATTCTTACTCCTTCTCCGCAGAGACAGGACGTGAGTCCCTACACCCCACCCACTACACCGGGACCTATCTGGGCTACTAAGAACCTTTCCCACCCCCCTCAGTCGGGAAATACCTGAGCCACCTCCATCAGGATCACCCCCAGATGCCTCTTCAGACCCTCTGGAATCCACCAAAAGGCCTGCCTCCAGTGTGAGCTCCCTGGGGTCAGAGAACTCACACTCCACTAGGCGTTGGCATAGCTCTGGAAAACAGGGACTTAAAAAATGCTCTCCACCAATTGAATCACACTGCCCCACACGGGTGTTAACGAAGCTATCCTTTGCCCTACCACCCAGTTCCTCGCACACATACCCCACACCACTCTCCTGATGGCAAGACAGTGTCTGACTGTCTCTATCACTCAACCCACACTCTTCTGGGCGGTCTCCACACTCACACACCAGGACTTCTACCCTGGGGGAACCCCTCTCCCTGCACCTCTCATCTAGAGTCAGTAGAGTGTCCCTCCCACCACTAGGACTATGAACCCCTGTGCCAGTTCCCCAGTCCACCTCAGGGACACTGCGCACTACTGGAGCTACCTCATATCTTTGAACCCCCTGGTGTATGTTATCTACCTCCTTCAGGTCAGGCGCCACATCTCTGGGTATGTGTACTGCTCCCTCAGCACTAGATAACACCATTTTGCTGCCACCATCTGAGCTGGACTCCACCTCCAACCCAGCCATGTTCACTTCCTGAGCTACACACATTTCTCCTTCTTGGGTTAAGGCCCTCTTGGCCTCACTCCTCTCGAACTCCTCATCAAGCTCTGTCAGCCTCTGCTCACAAGCTAGAAGCCAGCCATCTTTTTCTGTTTCTCCCTCACTTTCAGTGAAGTCCTCCTCCTCAGACTCCAGCGGTAGTGTTTGCCCCCAGCGGGGTAACTCATAATGAAATAGGGATGCCTCTAGATCCTCCCTGTACCTTCTCTTCACAATCAGCCCTCTATCTTTGCAGAACACACGTAGCTCCTTCATTGTGTAGATGAACATGTGCCAGAAGTCAAGTTCCATTTTGCAACACTAACCAGAGTCCTAGTATCAAAAAATACTTCCAGGAGGACACCAGAAAACAGAAAAAACAGTATGTGGTTGCGTAATGGTCTGCACTATACTAGTAGTGTACACCAATCACTGTACGTAAGACACAAATGCAAGTCCAGATCCCACCGCTGACTACCAATGTTAGAAATGGGGGTCCCTAGTTGGCAGAGGTAGGTACCTTTGTCCATATAGGGACCCTTGCTTCTAGTCAGGGTAAGGGGGACACACTTCTAAAATAACCCCTGCTCACCCACTTGGTAGCTTGGCATGAGCAGACAGGCTTATCTCAGAGGCAGTGTGTAAAGCATTTGTGAACACATACAGTAATACAGTGAAAACACTACAAATTGACACCACACTAGTTTAGAAAAATAAGTAATCTTTATCTAAACCAAAACAGGACCAAACGACAAAAATCCACAATACAGTAATAAAAATATAACTTTCAGATGGTAGAAATAGTTCAGTTCAAAGCAAATTGCAGATGCAACACTTTTCACACAAAGTACCTGGGATACGTCACGCAAACAAACAAAACGGGCCGCAGGGAAGGTGATGCGTCTGTTCCTTACACTCAGGGAAGGTGATGCATCGGTTCCTTGCTCCAGGGGAGGTGATATGTTGGTTCCTTACTGCTGCGCAGGGGAGGTGATGCGTTGGTTCCTTACCGGAGAGGAGGTGATGCATCAGTTTCTTACTGCATGGGGAGGTGATGCGTCAGTTTCTTACTGCATCCCCCATAGATGCGACAAACTTGGTGCCTCGATGCGATGCGACGATCCGGGACGATGCGTTGATTCTTCCAGCTCCCAGCGGAAAACAGTCTCTAGAGGTCCAAAACAACAGCAGGCATCTCTTTGCAAGTCAGACCTCCCAGCAAGGAAGTTCAGGGGAGCTGGTGGTGAAGTCTTTGTGTCCCTGAGACTTCAGAACAGTAGGCAAGCTTAGTTTCAAGCCCTTGGAGATCTTCCTCAAGCAGGGGACACAGCAAACAGCAAAGTCCTTTTCTCCTTTCCTTGGCAGCAAGTAGCCACTGCAGGCCAACCCCAGACAGCAAACAGCACAGGGGCAGTATTACTTCTCAGCTTCCCCGGCTCTTCTCCTTAGCAAAGGTTCCTCGTGATTTCCCAGAAGTGATCTAAAAGTCTGGGGTCAGGGCCCCTATTTTTATACCCAAAAATCCTTTGTTCTCTGAAGGCAGAGAGTGTCTGTACCCAGCCAAAACCAGTTCTGTGGGGCATTTTGCAAGTGCACAACAACCTCCATTGTCAGTGTCCATTGGCTCCAGACACACCACAGGGGGGCGGAGCCATCATTGTGGAAGGCAGGCACAGCCCTATTCAGGTGCAGGTTCTTCTCCTCCCTCCACTCCAAATGCAGACTAGGCCTATTCAGCCCAGCCCTGACTCATCAGGCTCTCTGGAGCCACTGCTCCTCCCCAGCCCCTGACACTCCAAAGCCAGACATGCAATACACAAACCTAGCAGAGGGATACTGGATGGCTAAGCAAGAAAATACCTACTTTCTAAAAGTGGTATTTTCGAACACAGAATGTAAAAACCACCCTCACTAAAAGATGCATTTTAACATTCTGAGTTCAGGCATACTAAGCTTGATTTTCCTACCTTGTTCCCAGGGGTAGATATGTTTATAAGATGTTATAAACAAACTCCCCATTCTGTCCTATGGGAACAGGTAGCCTTGCAATAGTGAAAAACGAAATTGACAGTAATTCACTATCAGGACATGCCACACACACCAGGGCATGTCCTACCTTTCACATACACTGCACCCTGCCCACAGGTGTACCTTGGACCTACCTTAGGGGTGACTGATATGTAAGAAAAGGGAAGGTTAGGGCCTGGCAAGTGTGTGCACTTGCCAAGTCGGCATGGCACTGCACACAGGCCCTGCAATGGCAGGCCAGAGTTACATTTTGACAGGCTGCTTCTGTGGGTGGCACAATCAGTGCTGCAGCCCACTAGCAGCATTTGATTTACAGGCCCTGGGCACACACAGTGCACTGTACTAGGGTCTGACTAGTAAAACAAATATGCCAATCATGGAATCACTAATCCATAACAACAATTTCCAGGGACAGCATATGCATGTCAGCACTGATCAGCAGTGGTGAAGTGCCCAGAGTCATAAAACCACCAACAACAGGTCAGAAAAAATACAGGAGGAAGGCAAAAGTTCTGGGATGACCCTGCAAAAAGGGCCAAGTCCAACACATACGCACACATATATATTTACGTGGGTATATTTATATAAATATGTATTTATTAATAGTATTCAATATTATCTACATTTATTTAATTTACAAATGTATTAATGTTATTTATTAAAATATTTAATATTTACTATTTTAAACTATATGTATATATATATTTTAAAAAACTACATTTTTATATGTTTTAACGATATTAGTTGGAAAGGATATTTAATTTCGATATTTTTGTCTTCCCTTTTGACTTCCCCTTATAAATATAGGAAAACAATATTTTTGTAATTGATTATTCAAAATTAAAAAGATTTTGTGTGGGACGAGTATACAAGAAGTGCTCGACCTCTGCACACAGTAAGTGATGTTAGTGCAGGTAGCAGTTCTTTTCAACCTAAAGTCAATTTGGTTGACTTGACAGAGTGATTGTGTGGAAGGAATACATTGGCCAGTCCCCATGCCACTTCGAGTAAGCGTGTGGTGCAATGTCAGACCTCATTTTGCGAGTGTGTTGTGGTACCATTGGACCTTCTGGAGACAGATCCTTCATTTAACTTGCAGCATCACCCTAGGGCCTGATGAAACCTCAGGTATAGCATGTGGGTCCTCAGACCTCTTACAAACAAGTCAGAACCAGATTGAATACCACCTCACCCACCGAACCGCCCAACTGAACAGCTTGATGCTGGAGCCATCAAAACTCTTTGGAAAACATTTTTCACTGTCCAGGATTTTTTTTTCTAAAGAGTAATTTTATTTCGGGATCATTATTACTCTTCATCTGTATCAACTAACTACAATCTAAAAACTAAGTTTTGTCAATGTTATAACACCAGGAGAATGACTTTAACAGGGTCTTCATCAGGACCTAATACATAGATAGTATCACCCGCTTATGAATAATTTGAAGGAGCCATTGCTTGCATATAGTTTTTGCGTGAATGAGCATTGTGATACATTTTCTATTAATATTACTGGAGCCTGCCTTACTGTTTTAGCTTCTTTGTAGGTATGTTATTTGATATACCATAACACCCGTACTTTAATACAATGCTCATTATTTATCTTGAAGTATATGTTGGAAATGTTGGAGTGCAATTTTTGCATTCAAAATTTCAGATTATAATTACTCATGCCATGATACTATTTTTTCTGGAGGCCCATCCCTTGCTTGCTGCTTCCCTGTTGCTTGCCCATATTCATTATGCCACTGTTTTATACTTATTTCACAACTAAAAGACAAATGTTGCACGCGTATGTCCCCAGAGTCTAGTGGCCATCTTTGTCTACTGGCACAAAAATGGAAGTTTAAATGACTCTTTTTTCCCCTACTGCTCAATTAGGTCTATTTATTATCAATCTAAAAGCAGGGGTTCCCTACTCAGACATTGAATCGACCTGAGAGTTTTGAGATGGGCTCTGAGGCCCCTTTTGGAATTATACCTTGGTAAAAAAAAAAGGCTAAAGTGAGAGATATTTCACAATAAGAAGGTCAGACATATATTTAAGTTGCACCAGCATCTAAACTTGATTAATCTTTGAAGCTACCATGGACACTCATGATTTGGCTCCTAAGATTCTCAATTCTTTGTGTCAGAAGTTGAGTTGGTGGTTGACTGGGGTATGAGTCCTAGTCAAGCAGCAACCACAATCCTAGTCAGGGTAAGAAGCAGGCAAACCATAAATTAACCTGCGCTCACCCTCTGGTAGTGGTGCATGGATCCGCGTCGAAGATGTGTTGCGCAGCTGAGGCAATGCGTCGGTTCCGAGGTGCAAAACGGCTGCGGTGTGAGGTCCTGATGTGTCGACATCAATGATCCTGTTGAACGGGCATGCAATACGAAGTCCGGTGTTGAGGATCTGAGGTGCAACAGAGGCGATGCATTGGCTCCGATGAGTGGTGAAGCTGCAATTTGTAGATCCGTCATCAAGGCTGCTGCCGACCAGCGATGTGAAGAGCTTGTGCCAAGTAAAGCGTCGTGCAGCAGAGGTTCTGAAGGCGATGCGTGGGTCTCAGATGTGGGAGGCTGTGGTGAAGCGAGTCTTTTGCGGCTGATCCAATCCAATCCACGCAACATCGTGATGCATCAGTTCTGCTCGAGGATGCGCCGCTCAGGCTAGGAGATGTGTTGGTTCTGCTCGGGGGTGCATCGGTCAGCAGCAGAAGATGCATCAGTTCCGCTGAAGATACACCTTAGCCCCACTTCCAAGGGTCCAGGACTGGGGTGGCACCACTTGACAGGGTAGACTCACTGATGGTAGAGTCTACGTGCAGAAGCAGGGAGGTTGGAAGTCTTTTAAATCCCTTAGACTTAAGATCAGGAGGCCAGCCAGCTAGCCCTTGGAGTCACTTTGGTTTCAAGTGATGCAGGTCCCATCCTTCTCACCCAGGCAAGAGGGCAACAGGCCAGCAGATCAGCACATCAATGCATGAGTCCAGCAAATCAGCAGTCCAGCAGAGTGACAGTCCTTCTGCAGCACAGCAGTCCTTCTTCCTGGCACAGTACCACAGGTCCAGACGTACACTGTAGTGGTGGTGTCTGAGGTCCAGTACTTATATCCAGAGGTGCCTTTAAAGTGGGGAAGACTTCATAGACATGCCTATGAAATGCATAGAGGTCTTCCCTTCCTGCTATGGCTCTGGACTGACTACAGGGGGTTATGAAGCTCTTTGTGTGGGCACAGGACATAGCAACTCAGGTCTAAGGGAGGCTGGGTCAAGCTCCTCCCTCCTATCCTGCCAGGATAGCCCATCAAGTCAAACCTAAGTTCCCATTGTGTGTGGCTGTCTAGGGGGAATATAGAAAGCCCAACTTTCATCCACCCCAGACATGTGAGCAGAGACAGGCAGTAGGCATCAAATGGCTAAAATAGGAAAATGCCAACTTTCTAAATTTCTAAAGGGAAGGAGTGCATCTTCACAATTACATGTTGTTTGCTTACTCGATTCATCGTCCCAACAGGTGTTGCACCCCATTGAGTATTAATAGTTGATTCAAACAAACGTAGAGAAAGTATTATCATCATGGAGAGAGCGGAAGATCGGCATATTTGAAGTGGACCTTTGTAAGGAACATTTGAATAGCAGTTTAATTCAGAGACTCGGCTGGACTTTAATTTATGCATAAGGCGTTTTTAATCAGCATGTGTTATTTCCTATTCACTACTAGACCGGAGCATGTAATTACACAATTTTTGTAGGATGGTGATGTGGAATGTATTCTTTGTTTTTTTTTTTGGGGGGTAAGCAGTATTGATGGGATTATGTAGGGCAGTTGGTGCAGGCAGTACGGGTGACTGATGATTCAGTTAGCAGCATGTTAGTGGAGTGCACACTGGGAGTTTGAGTTTAGCTCAATAAAGTTTCTTTTGAATTTGGAGCACGGTCACGGGAGGGAGAAGTCACGGGGTCAATACGAATTCACGGAGCAGTTAGAGTGATTAGATGCACGTGGGAGAGCACATTTTTTTATAATGGGGGCAGTGGCAGAGCAAGAAAGTATTTGTTATTTGCATCGCGAGTGAGGAGGTCAAGGATTAAGACTGCCGGTTTTGGCGTTTAAGAGGTAAAGGGCAGATAACGATATTTGTGTAGTGGGACTTTGTGAAGGAGGGTTGGAAAGAGTTGTGGGATGAAGGGTTTTGGGTACCAGGCGATATTGGTAAAGGGGTATGGGTTATTTTGGCACATGGTTAGCTTGTTAGTCATTGGTGAAATGGGCACAAACATTTTTTCACTTTTAGTATAGTTTCGCATCAAGTAGGGGGAGGTGGTAGAATATTGGGGTGGTTATTCAGTTTGATCACTTTGATGGCGTTTATGATGAGGGTTCGGACATGGTGTGTTATTTAGGGTGGGAGCACATGTGTCAGTATGTGATTAGTTGCAAGTAATATGTTATCAATTATGCAGTCATTTCAGTCGCGTTTCTATTTGTTTTAGAGAACCCCTGAAGAAGAGCCGCATGTCTCGAAATGCATTGGGTTATGGCAAGAGTTCATTTCTGGAAGTATGTGTTGACCTAACATGTCGCTGTGTAAAGCTTGGATTGGCAGCAGGAGACACGTGAAATTGGTGAATAAAGTATTCAAAGGCAACATTGCTGTCTCCATGATGATTCATAAAGTGAAAAAAGTTATGTAATGATGGAAGGATAAAAAAGAAGATAATAAGCAAAGATGGATTATGACTGGTTTAAAGAGCGAGGTTCCATGAGAGGTCTAATCCCTCACAAAGCAGTGCGACAGTTGGGTGCGCACATGCTGCACCCCGTGTTTAACTTTCTAAATTTGGCATTGTCAGGATTGCAATTTAAAATCCGACTTCATCATCAGTTTGGATTCTCTCTTCAAAACTGGGGATTACACTTATAAAGTGTAATCCCAATGTTATCCTATGGAAGAGATAGGCCTTGCAGTAGTGAAAAATGTATGTAAGTGTTTTGCACTACCAGGACATGTAAAACGTAAAAATACATGTCCTACCTTTTAGATACAATGCACCCAGCCCTCCCTCTGGGTTATCAAGGGCCTATCTTAGGGCGAGATTTCTATAAAAAGGGAAGGTTTGGGTTTGCCAAAAGGTTTTTTTGCCAGGTTGACATGGCGCTGTAGACTGCACACACAAGCTCTGCAATGGCATGCCTGAGACATAGTTATGGGGCTACTTAATTGAGTGGCACAAGCAGTGCTGTAGGCCCACTAGTAGCATTTAATTTACTGACCCCGGGCACATGTAGTGCACTTTACTAGGGACTTATAAGTAAATCAAGTATTTCAATAGGGTATGAGCCAATGTAAACATGTTTACATGAGAGCAGATGCACTTTAGCACTGGTTGGCAGTTGTAAAGTGCACAGAGTCCTAAGGCCAACGAAAACGAACTCAGCAAAAAGTAGGAGACGAAAGGCAAAAAGTTTGGAAGTGACCCTGCAGAAAGGGCCATTTTCCAAAACTTTGCCAATCCGTCTGGAAGAGAAAATGATTAGTGTACTAGTGGCAATTGTGGGTGAAGTTCTGGTACTGATGAGGAGAACAATGACTCTTCTGCAATGTTAGGTTTAGTACTTGTCTTCCTGTTGTACTAGTTCAAGTGATCAGGTATCACGTGGTAACCCAGTCATGACTCAGAGAGCAGGTGGCCAGTGCCCAACAGTGTGCAGCGTAAGGTTGTGCTTCAAACACATCTACACTGAATGACTGTGACTAGAGCACATGTGGACTGAAAGAGGGGGCCTGGAATGTGCATGTGATCCAGAAGCGTGGTGTGTAGTGTAAGAATGTGACTCCAGGTGGCAGCTATAGACCTGCTCCTTTATCAGTCCCTCTATAATATAGTCTATACCAATGGATGTTGCTAAAGATTAAACCTGATAGGTAACATCATAGTTTATCCAGTTGATGGCTTGAACACTTCTCTTACTTGTACAGGTAAGAGAAGGTCCTCTTCATGTGTGAGGCACACTATTAAAGTGTGAGGAAAGGATCTACATGTAGGCCTCTGTGACCATTCGCTTAGCAAGTTTGTTGCGTAAACACAGCTAAAACACATGTCAAAAAACACTTTCATTCCTTCATTACCATTGCATTTCTTACAGAAGTCAATTATCAAGATTTTGTTTTAACTAGCCAAACACAGGTTCAAGTTTAGTATGGTTACTAAATGTTCATGAACACTGCTCATTGCGCCTCCTTGTGAAAGTCTTTTTATATGTTAAGAGAAATGATTTAAGCTTGGACGCCCTGATGAGGCTAGCAGTGTTCAGGGACAACGACTCCCTTCAACCTGGTGGAACTTTCATCTATTTCCTATAGCTTCATTTAGTGGTGAAATCTGCTTTCTTCTCTCTGGCTCTGCAAATGTATTACTTATGCAGGAGCCCCTGAGATATCAATGACTCTTGTGCCATAGGGATTGCTTTGAATGTATCGACTTCACAAGAACATGTTGCCCTAATTTTGTAATGGACTCATAAGACTGCAAAATGTTCCACGCAATTTCTCTTGAGGCTAAACATGACTTAGCACATCTCTTGAAATTATAATTACAACGAAAAAATAAAGGTGACGCAAGCTACTCGTCATCTCACACGGCTGTTCGTGGAGTCTGTTCTGTTTGGCTGCCGTTTTTCACAAAGATACAGTATTCGTGAATTAATTTATTTTAGCATTTTCCTGGTTGAGTGAAATCGTTTTATATATGTAGAATTCAAATATTGTGTGGTGCTCATTGTTTTTTTAATACCTTTTATATATATCATTTTTCTTTTCTTTTCTACGGCAACAACAGGTGAACATTTGCTGTCCTTCCTACTGTGGTAGGTAAAGTAAAAGAAAACAAGCATTAGTAAAGGTAATAGAACGGTCTATTAAGTAAGCAGCAGTCACTCACGTTCTGGTCACTTGCATTGCTCTTGTGTGCGTGCACCACATTTTTGCTGCAAACAGCATATAATGAATCGATGTGATATAATACGGTCATTTTGTGTAATAAGTCTAATACAAAATTACTGAAATGATGCAAGATAATGTGGAGTGACGGAAATTTCACCCAGCCCTAGTAATTATGTTACATCTCTCACGTATGATATGACAAGTATATTATTAAGAAGTATGGTAAGTAGGTATGGAGGTCTATTGCGCATTTGAGGTAGTAGTAGATGTGACAGATTAAGTATGTGAGATTAGGCACAGTAACCAGGTTAGGTATGATATGTTAAGTAGGTTTAATACGTATGGCCGATTAGTACGGTTAGTAAGGTATGGTAAATGAGGTATGACTGACAGGATAAGTATGATAGGTTAGGTATGGGAGATGTGCATGGTAGGCATTGAAGATATTTTAGGTATGCTAGGTAAAGTAGGTTACGTGTGATACGAATGGCAGGCAGGTATGGTGGGTATGTATGGTAGGTAAGGTAGATAGGTAGGTTTTTGTATGGTACTTATGGTAGGTAGGTATTGTATGTTAGGGATGATAGGTACGTATGTCAGGAAAGTGGTTATAATAATTAAACTATGTATGTAGGTTTGGTATCTTTTAAAGGTTAGGTAATTTAGGTTTGGTATACTAGGTAGGTTAGATATGATATGTTAGGTAGGGAAGGTATGGTAGTCATGATTAGGTTACATAACGGTAGATAGACAGTGTTGTAGGCATGGTAGATAGATAAGTAACGTAAGTTAAGGATGGTAGGTAGGCATGGTATGTTAGATATGGTAGACCATAATGTTTTTGACTGAAAATTAAATGTTCGTGCTATTAATGCATTTTCTAGATTTGCTTACATACCATACATAACATTGTTAAAAGAAATCCATAATGTTATACTTTTGACAAAGGAAATGTGCACTTGTTGCATCTTTAAGGGTGACTTTGGGAGCACACACCTTTATTTTGCAAACAAAAAATAGTAAATCCAACAGCATGTTATCATGAAAGCAAAGTAAATCAAATAAATGCTCAAGGGCAATTATTGGAAAAGCACTGTGCTTTATTTTGTTATAGAGCTAGACATCCAAAGAGGGAATATGAAAGCCATAAATAAGAAATTATAATTTCATAGTGCCAGCACACTAAACACATCACAGAACACATAATCAGTTGTAATCTACCTGTAATTCTAAATCTGCAGTTTAACAAAGAGGCTAGTTAATGTAGCTATCAACAACATGCCATGGCCTTTGCAGGCATCTTATCCAAGCAATGATAAACCATTTAAAACACATGCTAGCCCATGGCTGTAGATGGCTAAATCAAAGCCCATTTTCCTTCTATACTTCTTTCCGATTCTTTTTTATGTATTGATGGCAAGAGCTCTCACCAGGTAACTAGAGCTCTTAATAGTGAGTCCTAAAGGGATGTGCTGATGCTATAAAGACACGTTGCAGCTGTTATACTTCTCTGGTGTTCTTAAAATTATACATAGCTCAAGGAATGTCTATGTTAATACCTCCGACTTCTAAGAGAGATGCTTACAAATGCAATGATAATTTTTAAAGTGCTTGATCAAGATGATTAATTTGTTTGTCATCACTACCATTGTTAGCAGATAAACAGAGCTGCTTCAAAAGCATTTGACAAGAACACAAAATTGAGTAAGGAACTGGAGCAGCATAAATTTGGCTCCACCCTTTCATGTTAAACTAGGCCATATATATGTTTTCGTATGGTCTTATGTATCTGTCTGATGTAAATCCAATCATGTAAAGTGGTGCACTTGGACAGTTATAGAAAAATGCATCCATTGTGTATTAATGATTTTGTTACAGTAACGAGTTGCAGTTTCATGTAGATCTACAAGTGTGTGGTTTAAATAACATAGTATTTCTTATGTATTCATATACTTCCAATTGAAAATGTATTCATTTACATAGTGCTTTATATTTATATCATAACTGTATATGTACCTGTAAACATGCATTTATACATGTATTGAAGTGCTTATTGAACTAGAGTTGACCAAAGACCCTTTGAATGTCACACTGTTTAATTTTAACGTGAATGATTGCTTCAAGTGCAATGTTTATCTCACCTCTGCAGGTGCCGAAGAAGTGTTCTCATGGTGGAATAAAGGTCCATTGTATGAGAGAGATAGTAGAGTACAAAGGAGTATCTCTTGGCTAAGATAAGAAAATTAACGAGGGATGGGAGGACTGCTGTCAAAGCGGAGTTCGAAGACAGGAGGAATCCAAGGACGTTTTATGCGTAGACCAAAGGAAATAAATCTCGAGTGTAGCTGTCAATGTTTGTTGTTTGAAGATAAAAATGAATTGGACACATGACCTAGGATTCTAGAAGGACCTTTAGTGGGTATAATTGAGCGTTGCACTTTGGCTTTATGCAGATTCCCTTTAGACACTAAGAGGTACAGACCTCTTTGTGATCGTTCTGTTGTGTGGCTTCATGCTATGCAATATACTTTACTTGGAGAACTTCTATAGAAGTTCTACTATACTGACACCTTTCTACTTTATTGTAGCTAATTAGGGTTTTTCTCCCATCTAGCATTAGTAAGTGTAGGTTAGTTAAAGAGAATTATAAGTCCCTCATGCATCATAAGCAGGAAGCCCGAAACTTTCAATCTAACCATCATATTCTGTTCCTTATTAGGCCTGGGCGGAAAACTACGCTACGCTCGCGTAGTTTGCGTAGTTTGCACAACTACGCGCTACGCGAATTGCACGTAGCACAGTGCAAAAACGCGTAGCGTAGTGGGCATTTTTGCTTGCTCGCGGTCCTCAACGTCAAGTTGGCGACTGCGGCGAGCAAAACTACATCCCGGCGAGACTTTTTCCTCGTTCGCGATCAGCAACATCAAGTTGCCGATCGTGAGCGTGGAAAATAAACCTCCCGGCGAGATTCTCAACGCGGGGAGGTCAGGTTTCTCATTGCGAGTGGTCGCGTATGCTCGTGACCGCTCGCGATGGAAAACTACCAGTCCGCGTTGAGAAAACTGCCGCTCGAGTACAAATCTACTCGAGCGGCAGAAAGCTGACTCGCTTGCACTGTGCAAGATGCCGTTTGCAATGATTGCACAGTGCGGAGAAGCATCCGGCACTGTGCAATCATTGCGAACAGCATTTCCTACCGCACTACGCAGTTCGCGTAGTGCTACGCGTAGCTCGCGTAGTGCGAAGTGCACTTCACGTAGCTACACGTAGCGCTACTACGCGAACTACGCCCAGGGTTATTCCTTATCCTTCGTACTGTGGCTACCGAAGTCCTATTATTGAGGATCAATTTTGTTCACCATTTTGGCTATCCTCTTGTGATTTTGTACTATTTTTACTATGTTTCTGAGACTGGCTTATTTTACTTTGGCTCTGAATTTGTACTAAATATACACTTAATCCCACTCATTGCCTCTGGGCTTTTACTGTGTGACCAAATGGGTTACACTGTAATTTGGTAAATTGTAAGTTGGTCCTAACTCCCTTTATTCTTCTGGCAGCTGGAACTTTACATTGCAGGGGGGGCCAGAAAGACGCAGTCCACAGTTTTTTGCATTATCAGATGGTAGCAGAGGACGGTTAGGTTCTGATATAGGGAGTTAGGCTGTTTAATATGCGAATGGTTGAAGTCCCAGTCCCAGTCCCAGTCCTAGTTCCAGAGCCCATGGTTAGATTCAGAAGACTGGTGGAGTTCCACTGGTTTGTAGCAGAATGGCAACAGCGGAGGAGTGAGTATTAATAAAGTTGTGCGTGTACGGCTTATGCTTAGCTTGCAGCGTTATGATAGTTGTGTGATGTTTGACTGAGGTATTTTTGATATCATGTGAATGTGTTGTTTTATGTGACGAAGTTGAAATTGTTAATGGGTCTGATGTGGCCTCCGATCCTGGGATGATATTAAGAATGTAGAAGACACTGTATTGTAATTGTCTGCTAGAGTTTTGTGGGGTCTGTCGTGACATGTCATTGACATCCCAGTTGAGATAGGGACATTATCTTTATGTGTGAAAGTGAGGTATGATCAGTGTGGTGAACCTTTTGCACAGAGGGAAACTGTACTGACCCTATTGATTCTCCGCAGGTCAAGGTTTCATTTGAATGCATGTTAGAATAGATTGAATCATTTCTTGTGTAGTTGAATACTGTCAATTTCCTTAGTAAAGCAGACAATTGGTATGTGGTGCTATTTGCATTGAATTTGTTTGTACGCATATTGCTGAAGACAGTGTGTTCCTGAAAATTGTAAAGGAGGGTGAACCGTTGCAAGGAGCGAGACTGACTTCACAGTGTGCCACGCTGGGATTGGTAGGCTGGTGTAAAGTTGCGCTGTTATTGGTTCTTGATTTGGAACGAGGATTGTGAGTCAATTGTATGGCTCTGTTTTTAAATAAACCATTCTAATTGTGATTATTGATATTTTGTGGGACAAATGAAATGTTTTAGGTTATAAGAGATCTGGATAGGGGAGATGTGATGATACCTGTTAGGAGGGAGAAGAAGCATCACCTGAAGATACCGCAGGTCATTATATGGTGATAAATGTAGGCCTACACACTTGTTTTTGTCTAAACAATGGCACAAGATCACTGAGAAAGACGATGCACTGGCGTTTCCATGCTTTGGTACATTTAATGTGCGAATCATTGAAAATGTGATGAGGATTTTATATGAGATGAAACCCCAGCCTAGACCTACACAGTTTGAAACACTCAATGCCTGGGCGTGTGCAGCTCATGCCAGAGAAAAGGAAAGGTAGCAGGAAAGAGTTAGAAATAACTGTGGGCGTAGTTCGCGTTGTAGTGCTATGCGTAGCTACGCGAAGTACACTTCGCACACTACGCGTAGCTACGCGAACTGCGTAGTGCGGTAGGGAAATGCTGTTCGCACTGATTGCACAGTGTCGGATGCTTGTCCGCACTGTGCAATCATTGCAAACGGCATCTTGCACAGTGCTAGCGGTCGTTTTCTGCCACTCGAGTAGATTTGTACTTTCGAGCGGCAGCTTTCTCAACGCGGACTGGTAGATTCTCATCGCGAGCGGTCGCGAGCATACGCGCACCACTCGCAATGAGAAACCTGACCTCCCGCATTGAGAATCTCGCCGGAGAGTTTATTTCCTCGCCGCGATTGGCAACTTGATGTTGCTGATCGCGAACGAGCAAAAGTCTCGCCAGGATGTTGATTTTGCTCACTCGCGGGTCGCCAACTTGGCGTTGAGGCCCGCGAGAAAGCAAATGCCCGCTACGCGTTTTTGCACTGTGCTACGTGCAATTCGCGTAGCGCATAGTAGCGCAAACTCCGCAAACTCCGCGAGCGTAGCGTAGTTTTCCACCCAGGCCTAGTTAGAAAGGCAGTGCACACTTATGCTGATGTGAGGTGGGATGCAGATCTGTATCTGGCATTGACAGGTGAGAAGAGTAGACAAGAGAAGAAAAAGTGAGAGAGAGAGAGAGAGATGGAATGAGATAAAGGCATCAGCTGAAATAGGTGAAAACAGTGATAGCAATATTAGTGATAGTCTCTTAGATGTGTTGTTGTCGGAGCGTCCGCCCCCATATAATGAGACACAAATCCGGGAAGGTGGAAGTACTAATGATAGCGCACATTCTTGAACTGCTACAGCACCAGTTCCTTTGAGCCCTATCATAATGCGGACTACCCCTGTTAAAAGAATCACACTTCAGTTAGAGGGATTTTGGGGATTTGTACTCCTGGCGCCTCCACAGTTCTGAATATTACTGCAACTTTGACTGTTCTTGATGCTTTCGCAGTTCCAGTTACCCTTGGGCCTGTAGTCCCGATATATAATCCCAGCTCCACAGGGAATGTTACACATAATTTGCCTGTTCCAACTGAGTCGAGAGTCCCAGAGAAGGCTCCTATGAATTTGAATATACAATGTATTCCCTTGGTACCAATGAATGTGAGTTCCCCTTGTGGTGCAAGTGCAGATCCATCACTGAATGAGATCAGGTTTGGACCTTTGAGGTCAATCCGATGGCTGCCAGATTTGGTTTCACTTACTTGTGGCCACCCAGTACCTCAAATTTCTAAGGGGACACTTATACTTGATGCGCAGGAAATAGATGAATGGTTGAAGGTTCATGGTGCTACTCCGAATGAAAGCAGAATCACAGAAATAAGTCAAGGAACACTACAGTCAACATTAAAAGTTAATTTGGTGGACATAGCTAAATTAAAACTTGAACTAGATAAAATAAGTAGAAGTCTTGAGATGGATTGAATAGACATTTATCAAAGAAAAAGAGCTTCTGTTTATGAGTAGGGATGCTACTAGGAGAGTGAGGCAAGTTTGCAATAAATTATCTGAAATAGATCAGAAAAATGAAGTAGATTTGGAACTGACAAAAGCTTTGCAGAAAGAAACACCGACTCTCCGTTTGCGATCAGGCTTTGGAAATTATGAGAATACCAGGGTTGAAAACGCAAATTTGAGAACTAATTCAAAGCATCCAGATTTGGAGTATGCTGGATAAGTGGGAAATTAGATGTCTGAAAATGAAAAGTCCCAAAAGGTCAATGGGGGACATGCCTCCTTCTGGAGAGGGGGTAGTGGGAACTGCAATTCTACCTTTATGAGAGGTACCTAGTGGAGGTTATGCTCATGTACCTTGGAGTAGGACTGATCTTGAGTCATTCACTAATGATTTCCCTAGGATGAGAGAGAAACCTGTGGAATGGTACAAACAAGTTCAGCGGTTTGTGGAAATTTCAAAGGTTTTGTGGACAGATTTGAATACTTTGCTTGACATTGTGATTCCAAGCATGTAAGATAGCTATAGAATGGCCTGAGAGAGAACCACCAAGGGATCCTTCGACTAATGGTCTGTCACCCATAGTAATGAGGAAGTATGATCAGGTGATCATGTGGTTGAAGTGTAAAATGTTACCCCAAGATGTTGACTGGGTCAAGATTGACTGTATGACTTAGGAACCTAAAAAGGTGAAACATGCATATTATGAGATATTGTTACAGGCATTCAAAAGGTATAGTGGGCTGGAAGTGCTGGAGCCTAAAGATATTTTGTGTCGAGATTTGTGACCAGATTGAGACCTGAGATTAGTATGATGATTCAACAGCATTTGATTTGTTGGCAGAATAAGTCGACCAATTAGGAACTATTACATTCAAGACAGAGCACAGCACAATACATAAAATTCCTGACATCCGTCAGAAAAAGAATTTTAATTAATTAGGAACTATGTAAATTGAAAGAGAAGCTCAAGATAGCACAGAGGAAAGCTGCTCAGCGGGGAAGTCAAGGTCCTGCATTTGTTGAGAATGCACCACCTATGCAGGGAATGTACCTACAGGGAGCCCCTGCTACGCAACGTGGAGGTGGATTTCAGTCCCAAGTTAGAGGGGTTATCCCTGTTGATCCAAGTACTGTATTTGATGTAGCCACATTGAAGAAGTCTAACTCATGCCACTATTGTAATTGTTTGGGGCACTGGAAGCAAGAATGTCATCTGAATCCTGGTCAGAATCCAGGATTTACACAGTTGCAGAACAATAATGCCATGCAGCCGCAGATTGTACCTAGACCCAGTCACAACATTTGAATGCACCCCAAGCCCCAGTGAAGCAAGTTCCACAACCGCTGATGCCACAGCAAGTTGCCACTGGTCCCAGATTTGTTTCAAATCAAGTTCCACATGTGAATCAGAATTCTTTCCAAGGTAACATGTCTTACTAGCAATATCCCATGTTTGAGTCCATTGAGAATTTTGATTCCGATCAGTCCATCTGTTGGTATCTTGGTCATTACATTGAAAAAGGAGTCAGAAAGGTGTAGCTGGAGAGAATTTCAGCACACTTGCAAATGAAACTGCCAACCATCCAGAAAGAGGTCAGGATGTTTTGGGGAATGGTAGGCTACTGTCACCGGTGGATACTAAACTTTTCATAGTGGCCAAGCGTTTACAGAGGCTGACTCACAATGATGTGTAGGATCCAGTGCCTTGGGACAATGATTGTTTGGTTGCCTACCTAGAGTTGAGAGAAAGTCTCTGCCAAGCCCCAGCACTAGGAATGCATGGTTACAACAAAGCTTTTTCATTTTTCTGTGGTGAGAGGGAGGGCTGGGCTCTCTCATTACTTATACAAACCCACGGAAGTGCCCGTAGACCTTGAGAATATTTTTCAGCTACCTTAGATCCAGTAGCAGCACCATTGCTGGGGTGTCTTAAATCTGTGGTGGCCTTGGGTGTCAGCATTGAGTGGTGTGAAGGCATTGCCATGGGTCATCCTTTAACCATCTATGTGCCTCACTCTGTAGAAATACTGTTAATGATAGATAGTAGAGTTCAAAAGAGTATCTCTTGGCTAAGATAAGAAAATTTACGAGGGAAGGGAGGACTGCTGTCAAAGCGGAGTTCGACGACAGGAGGAATCCAAGGATGTTTTATGCATAGACCAAAGGAAATAAATCTCAAGTGTAGCTGCCAATGTTAGTTGTTTGAAGATAAAAATTAATTGGACACATGACCTAGTATTCAGAAGGATCTTTTCTGGGTACAACTGGGCGTTGCACTTTGGCTTTGTGCAGATTCTCTTTAGACTCCAAGAGGTACAGACCTCTTTGCAATCTCTCTGTTGTGTGGCTTCATGCTATGCAATATACTTTACTTTTAGAACTTCTACAGAAGTTCTACTATGCTGACGCCATTCTACTTAATTGGATCTAATTAGGAATTTTTCCCATCTAGCATTAATTAGTGTAGGTTAGTTAAAGAGCATTAGAATTCCCTCATGCATCATAGGCAGAAACTCCAAATCTTTCAATCTAACTATCATGCTCTGTTCCTTACCCTTTGTACAGTGGCTACCGAAGTCGTCATTTGTTTTCTATTATTGAGGTCAATTTTGCTCGCTGTTTCGGCTATCCTCTAGTGATTTTGTACTTTTATACTATGTTTCTGAGACTGATTTATATTGTTTTGGCTCAGAATTTGTAATAAATCTATACTTAACCCCACTCATTGATTCTGAACTTTACTATGTGACCAAACGGGTTACACTGCAATTTGGTAAATTGTAAGTTGGTCCTAACTCCTTTTATTCTTCAGGCACCTGGAACATTCCAGTGCAGGGGGGGCAGGAAGAAGTAGTCCACGGTTTGGTGTGTTATCAAAACCCAAGAACAGGTCGGTGGTCTCTCTAATGCACCGCTAATAATTTAATACCTTTTAACAGATCCCCCAATTTTCCATGATGACTAATGGTCCAATTGTAATAAGCACTCAAATATCTACAGCCACAGCTCTATGACCTCAAATGAATACAGATTTATGACTTTAAAGAATTCACAAAAGTTTCCAGAATTATGCTTGTAAACCTGTGAAAGTCAATAGTTCACAGTTGTATTTCCTGAAAACCTTTGTGAATTTCATTGCTTCTTCTGAAAATCCCTGCCAAACAAGTGTAAAGACACTCACTAACACTTGTATTGCTTTATTTTAATGGGCAACATTGTTTTACCCAGAGGCAAACCTTTCTCCTACAACCACCATATCTCTGGGAGTATTGTCTTCCTATCCCACCCTGGTAAGAAATTTTCTCTGGACCTTGTCAAGAGTACAATATCTACTTTTTTGAAGAATAGTAGAGGTTCCAGAGGAGTTTGTGTTTGTAAATATACACAAATATGTAAGCTTGTGAATGCACATAAAATGTTATGTGGCATTCTAGCTGTGGAAAGATAACTTCCCACCACTCAACACTCATTTGAATGTATTTAATCACATAAACATGTTCATGTGTCTAAATCTTTGTATAATCTTCTAAACTAATTACTCATATCAAAAAAGTGATTTGGCACTGATACAAAAGACAATCTGCAAGTGTGAGACAAGCTTACACACACAATGAGGTTTTCGAATTAGGCTAAAAGAAGAACACATTAGCCATTTAAACATAAAATGTGTTAATAAAGATGATACGTGTGCATGGTCCTATATTGCAGAATAGAGTTCAAATAACAATGAGACTGGATATAAATGTTAGGGGGCAAGATGCATAATCCATTTTGAGGTCACAAATCTTTGAATTCACAAAATCACAGGGTTTGTAAGTGCAACATGGCATTTTGTTATGAATTGAACCCATTTAGCATGTGGGAAAAACATTTCTGATTCAGAAAATGGGTTAATTGACCTATTTTAAATCACAATTAGTATGGGGTGTGAAAGAGATGTCTCTTCCTAATTAAGGTGTGGAATGGTATGTGTCAATAGTTTACCAAAAGTCCAATAAATGAGAAGGAGGAGGTAGCTGATATCCAGTTGCAACGCTACCACACTTTGCCTTTCTCCCTCCACTTCTGTCTGTTCTGCATGAAATCCACTATTTTTGTACTTTGCTCAAGGAGAAAACTGCCTGCCAAATGTCCAAATGTCTTGGAGATTCATCGAACTATGTAGTTATTATTGAATTAAACTTTCATTGTCTGCCCATTTATCTTTGCCACCCTTTGACTGATCGACTCAGAACCTACTAAACGTCTGACAAATTTCAAGTGGCTTCATCAAGCACTGCTATATATGTTGGCAAACAAACACTTCTTTGACCCCCTTTAAATGTTGCACTCCTTGAAGGACCTCATGAAATTTAGAACATCAAAAGTAATATAAAGGTGCTAAGTCACTGTCTAGTTGTGTATAGGTCCATTAAATGGTACCACAGTTATGTCAAATCAAAACAGTTTAGGCCCCACTATTTAAGTTCCATGCCATATTAGATCTGGCCTTGTTATAAGGGTTTATAGACACATGTGAATAAGAGTATTATGGACAATGTTATCAGTGATGTCTTGGTGACATCATCAACAATGCCATTTGAGGTGTTATGAATGATGTCATGTAACATGCCATGAGTGATGAAATATGTGAGGTCATAAGCACTGCAGGACAGGGTTGCAAGGTATACTTAGTTCACTAAACTATTGGTGATGACTTTCAGTAGATGTTTATGTTATTAAATGTTAATTCTTATCTAATTTCTAAACTTGCTATATTGTCACTTTAACCTCTTTGTTTTTTCAGTGAATTGCAGTTTTTTAAAATATATTCAAACCTGAGCATACCCCCAACCCCCTCAGGCAACCTGCGGCAGATGTGCCCCCTGCACATGGCCTTTCTCTGTGCACAGTGGGGTTTGGCTGGAGGTTACACCCAACTGTTCCTGCTAACACCAAACTGCCCTCTGCATTCAACCCCCTGATGCTCACGGACTTCAGCTTTGTGCAACACAGGGGTGGCCACAGTCTCAGGCCTCTGGCCAGGCCCCATGCCCAATCCCCTTGTGAGTGCCCAACCC
The DNA here is from genome assembly GCA_963921515.1 of Calotriton arnoldi. Lineage (NCBI taxonomy): Eukaryota > Metazoa > Chordata > Amphibia > Caudata > Salamandridae > Calotriton > Calotriton arnoldi. Next base: position 961,228 of record CAWUFW010005995.1, on the reverse strand, counting down.
CCACACTGCATAGCCGTCAGCCAATCCTCTCCCCTCTCATGGGCAGTGGTACTGTCACAGTGACTTCACTGGGTACCAGAGACCCAAAATTATATTTTTTTCAAATTCAACTTAAGTGAGCTTCTCTTTGACCGCTCTCCCCCCAAACACACACAGGTCATTGAGGGTCAGGTAGTGCCCACCCTGCCCCCTTATATGGCTTTTGAAAAACTTTCCAGTACTCAGTTAAGTTCTATTTCTTTGTCAGATTTGGTGCAATTCCATTCAGCTATTTTTCTTTGTCAAAGAAAAAGTTTCCACTGTTAATTAGCATAGAAAATCACTTTAAGGACCCACTTTTTCATAGACCCTGCTTGACAGGTGCCTGCTAGTTGGGAGTGTTACAGAAACCTGAGAAGACTGTGAGCAGCATTGCCAGGACCCCCAAATTTAAACTATTATTATCCACTGAAGAAGAACAAACATCCTTAAACACTTGTCTAGAGAAACACAGCACTGGCTAAACCAACAATGGTGAATACTAAAGATTTAACACAATGCTTGTGCGCCAATTGTGTGCTGGTGTGCCAGGATGAGCGCTCCCTTCCCCCTTTTGGTTTGGCTAATAATAATAATACTAATAATAATAACAATAATAATAATAATACCAACAGCAATATTAATGATGATAATAATAATAATTATTATTATAAGTATAATAAGAATAATAAGAATAACATCCTTGTTATTAAATTATTATTAATATTATTATTATTATTATTATTAACATGATATTAATGTTGATATTATGCTCCACATTGCTCAATGATGTCTAAAAATACTTTTGCCATTGTTCCTACAATTAAACATTTGCTCCTACAGGTGTAGATGTCTAGATGTCTGGATGCAACCTTTGCTTTTCTACAAATCAACATATGAGAAGCAGGAGATTCTCAGTTTAAAATTCAAAACTTTGGAAAGCTTTATGTACTTCAATGTAGAAATACAAGACCACCTCTCCTTTCATGCAGCCATAACATGTTTTGTTCCCCATCTCTACCATGTGAAGAAACACCACTCATCTGCATATCTCCAGTAACTCTTTGGCCGTCCTGATATCCTTCTAAACATGGTCCATCCTCTAGCAATAAATTACTTAGTCATGACCTTGAAATGACTCTTAAAGAGCTTAATCAGCTTGTATGAAATGGACATTATCTATATATTGTATTACAAATTATGAGCCCCCAGCACACCTACCCCCAGAATCAACTCCACTGTGACACTGTCGGAGTATATCTCTGGCCTCGTGCATGACACTCAACAATTACCCACATAGGACCCTCTAGACACCGGCACCGTTCAACCACAAGTGCATGCCCTAATAGTCAATAAACCAGACAAGGCAACAAGAGAATAAGTTAAAATTTGAGACAGTTGCACACAATAAAAATACCAACTAGATATAAAAGTTACTTTTAAGTCCTCAGCTCTAATGTACTCTATGACTGTCCTGTTACACATGGAAGGAAGCAAAGGACCCTCCTTTTATTCGGTTAAAAACAAAGGAGTTAAAGAATAAAACCAATTTTAAGAAGAAACAGATAAGACAGGACATATAGAAAGTAGAAAGAAGAGAGAACAGGACAGTCATAGAGTACATTAGAGCTGAGGGCTTAAAAGTAACTTTTATATCTAGACCTTACAACAAAAACAAAGGAGGAGTTGTGATTCTCCTTAACAGTCATCCATCTCAGCACTGTTACCTAGCATTCCACTCAGCAAAACACTGTTTGTGCACCAGGAAAGTCCGTAGGGGGTTTGCAGACACTGGACTTTCTCAGTAATCATAACCAGATGGTGCTAAGGCTGTGAGAATGCCATGCATCCTCCTTCAGAAGAGACAGGAGATAACACTGAACACCATTTTCATAAAATTATTCTTAAACAATATTCCATTCCAAATCATTGAAATAATTAGCTTGCCCACTAGTAATATTTTATGTTTCACATGTGGTATGTGAACAAATAGTAAGTTTGAACAACACTTTCATTAGATACCCCCAACTCTAAATTTAGCATGCTCACTAAATTTCAATATTCATATATTAAATCTATTTTTCAACTTATGAAATCCCTAAAATTAAAAAAACAATATTATGATTAAATAGAAAGCTCAGTGAAGCATCGTTTTTGGGAAATACTGCTGCCTACGAAGTTTACATAATAGCACTAACATTCAATTTACATTTTGACTGTGAAGAAAATGTAATAAACCCATCACCCACTTCTAAGACTCCATCAACTTTGCTTACTAAAAGGGGGGCTTTGCATACAAAGTTTGAGAACTACTGCTTAAGGCTTTATTTAACATTACTTTACTCTTAGGCATTTAATGTCCAATTATAGTCACAAGAGCTTTACTCCAAAATCTGTGACATTATCTCCCCTGCTTACGTCATTTAGTTCATCAGCTTGTTCACTAGGAGCACCATATAAAAATAACGTGATACCTACCTACCTCAGGCACACATATATCACTACTCTGCTATCCCACTATACGCTCAGTCACTCAGATATTTGTAAATCACTGGTGAATAATCTTTAGTCTTCTCTCCAGAAGAAGAAGAAAAGCAGACACTTACATGCATTTATAATGTGCATGTGCCAGACTAAAAGGAGATATTGAAAAGGATGATCAGCAGAGCATCTGTATCACTTTTTACAAGATGTAAAAGAGTGAAGAAAATTACAAGAAATTACACCTCATTTATCAACCTTTGTGCACACATACATTCATCTTATATATACAAACATCAGCGGCCCATCCTTAAGGGCGGAGGGGCCATGGTCCCCTACCTTTTAGCCTACAAAAAGAGTGTCTGTCAGGCTGAACAAAGGTCAGCCTGACAGACTGTTTATTTTTAGGTCAGGCAGCTAGGAGCTAGACATGCCCTAAATACAAGGCGCTGGCTTGCTGCCTGAGCGGAACTTTGCTGGACTGAAGATGTCACAGCCTTTTGGGTGTGACCTCTTCAGCCTGGCAAAGTGCCTCAAGGTCCTTCCCCTCGTGACAAGGGGGAGTGCCACTGATAGCCTTGGACCTGGGAGCTTCAGTTTTAAGCTGTGAAGCGCCCAGCACCGAGTGTCTATCATTAACACCTTGTCACAGAGTGGGGTGGGGTCAGCTGTCTCACAGTCCCCTTCCCACTCTGTGATGAGGTAAGGATTCCCCTCACTGGCTGATCTTCCCCATTGGCTGACCTCAGCCATTGAGTGAAGGCGGCAGTCCTAAACCTTCTGGAAGCATCAAGGCTTTCCTCCCTGAGATGCTGCAGAAGGTAAATTTTACGTTTTTTAATGTTTGGTGTGTGCATGCATGTATGTATGAATGCATATGTATTTGTAAGTGCTTCTGTGAATGGATGTGTGAGTGCTTCTAAATGGTGGGTGTATGTGTATAGGTGTGTGTGTGTGGCCCACATGTCCCCCACTTGAATTACCAGTCACCACTGTACACAAATAAATTCATTTGTCTGGTCAAAATCCCATTCTTGGTACCCTATTAGCACAACAAATTAGAAATATACTCCTATTGTTCAAGTAAATGTCCATGTTTTGTAATTCACAAATGTTGCCTGAAATATGATTGGGAAGCTGCAATAGATAATTGTTTTCCATTATGAAAAAAAATATTCCCTGCAGCTGCCAACATTTAGGGAGTGTTTCCTTCTCATTCACATCACGAAAATGGATTAGCTCCTGACCTTGAAAACTGTAAATTTCTGCTCAACAGCATGGTGGGTATAGACCTTTCAATGGTTTGTGAATACTAACAAACAAGTACATTTTTGTGTTACCAAATTTTCCACAGAATTTTCCAGTCCCGGTGATCACTCACTACTCCTTGGAGAATTGCTCACACTAAAATATAAGCAGGAGTATTTTTTCTGCCAATGAGCATCCAGGTGTTTTTTAATCACAGACGTGAGTGATTTTACATTTGTGTAAAAAGCCATTGTTAGAACTGGCATCTTTTGGCGTGTTTCTCCAGTTTTTTTGCTTTCTGACCTCCTGGTTTTGACTTTGTTTTTGCTGGTTTAGTGTCTCTGCGCACTTTCTCATTGCTGATCAGTGTTAAAGTGCAAGTGCTCCTATGGTAAATTATGTTTATGGATTGGTGTTTCCATGTTTGGCTTATTTGATTTACTGATAAGTCTCTAGTATAGTGCACTGTGTGTGCCCAGGGCCTGTAAATGTAATGCTACTATTGGACCTGCAGCACTGGTTCTGCCACCCACACAAGCAGCCCTCCAAAGGGGTCTCAGACCTAGCACTGCAGTGTCTGCACGCATTTGGACCTGCCATGTTGACCTGGTAATGCTCCCATTTGCCAGGCCCCAAACCTTCCCTTTTCTTACATATAAGGTACCACTCAGGTAGGCCCAGTGTACCCCCATGGGCACGGTGCAGTGTAGGTGAAAGGTAGGACATGTACTGGTGTGTGTGACATGTCCTGATAGTGAAATACAGTGTATTTCGTTTTTAATATTGAAAGGACCAATAGGATAGAATGGGAAAAACTTTGTAACATCTTACCAGTATAACTTCCCATTGGGACAAGATAGGAAAATAAAGTTTAGTATGCCTGGACTTTTTCTAAAAATGTTTTTTAAATTATGTGTTTGAAAATGCCACTTTTAGAAAGAAAAGTTACATAAAACAACAGCGGTGATGCACTCAAAGTTCCAATAATAAACCTGGTATACCAGAGAATCTCAAAATATTACACAATTAGTGTGCGCCTTCTGAGGTGGTTCCACCCCACCACCTATTCAACAATGAAAAACAATTCCAGGACCTAAGTCTTAGACAGAGGGCGCACTACTTGATGAACTCAAAATGAGTGTATTAGCATCATGTTAATCAAAAGTTTTAGCATCAAAAAATTCAAAATCGACATAGTTATCCAATGTATACACAATTTTACAACACTCTTCAACAAGATAATAATAACAATGGCTATAATTTTTCAAAATGTGTCTTCAACTTGTTTTATTCACAGCTGAAAATTTCAACATCATTCTTGTTGATCCTTATGTACAATGTTACATTCTGGCGTGGATATTCATCACTCCTAATGCATTTCGGTGTGCTACCACCCTTCGTCAGGGGAAATCTACAAGTAAACATGTTTTCAAAAATAGCGTCATTGGCTGTAAACCAAACAAAGTAACAAAGCATTTTTTCTGAACATCCGGGATGGTTATCGTGATTATGGCTCCTAAATCCTGTGACTGTTATTATGCATGATATCACCATGAATTCAAGACAATCACGTCATATTTTAATATCAAAAATAAAGCGAAATTACCAGAGACCAAGGTTTTAATGAAACAAAGAAGATTCAGTGCAAATACAGAGAAAGGTCAAAGATGCTGTGCCCTAATGTGCAACTAAAAATGATGCGTAAAACACCCGTGAATATGCTAATGATCCTAAAGTCGACAACATGCGAAAAAATACCTCCACTACTGCACAAAGTATCAATGTAGACGGGTCCACGGCCCGTGCCCATAGACGTGTTAAAACCACGTAAGCAGACAACCCTGCGCAAAGCAGAAATAAAAATAAAAATTATAAAAATTATACACAGTGCGTAACTAGCTTGCGAACCGATACTAAGCTAGAACCAACCCAAGAGGATTAAGTTTAACAGCTTACCAATGAGGTTTTCTGTGTTAAAAATACGAGTGAACACCAACGCACTCGAGTGCTAACAACTGTACTCCTGTCCGCTGATCATAATGCTAGAAAATGAATGAACAGTAGATAAAAACGCTGCCGGAAAGTGAGTCCTGCCTGCTAAATATATTAAACATCTGAGGCTTACCAAACATTTAAAGGTTCCCCGTACTTGTTCAAAACACTGTTCAGAAGCACCGCTTATTTCCCACTCGAAACCACGTCGCCCGCTAAAAAAATGATAAAACGTCCATAAGTGCTGTGCCTCATTAAGGCCACGACCTGTAGCGATTTAACAAAATATAGCTCACCTAGAAAACATGAATAAGGTGTCCCAACAGTTTCCTGGATCCCGAAGGTAATGAAAAAACCCTCGCCCGGTGTGTGAAAGTCCACTGAGTTTTTCAAACTATTCACGTGATGACGTATAGGTGCATGGATAGATAGAAATGAAAATAGGACAGCCGAGGCAGTATAGGGAAATATAATGAAAAACGTGCAGCCATCTTAACATGAGACTTTAAAAACATATACCCCTGTTCGTACTCTGAGCGCATAATGCAAACACACTGTCTAAAGGGGCTGAATACTAAAAATAACAAATACTGTAATCACTTATACTGTAAGAAGGTACTGTAATTTACAAGATCATCCTGATATTAACAATGGATTACTGAATTCTGATGTTGCCGTCACTAGATGTATAGTAATTTAACATGAGTACTAATTCAAAGTTTTCACAACGTATAAATGTGGCGCGTCAAAGCTAACGACATCAATTACAATCAACCTCTAAGTAATCATAAAAATGATGAGACCTAATGGTAATTTTACTAATTAAAAGTGCTGAACATAACAAGTCCCACGTTAACCCTTACAAACACCCATTAAAAGAATGTATCAAAATAACTGACCCTCTTGTATGTAAGATATCCTAAAACTATCTCTGTCTCATTGTCACCATAAAATCAACCTCTCAAAAACTCACTGATATTACTATTACAGGAAACACGAGAGTTCCAATTTATCATTGAGACCCTTCGGGCTCAAAGTGTCAAGGTACTTGATCCAAAACGTCTCACGCTGCGTGATGTGTTTTGACATATCCTTGTCTGATCGAATTCTAACACTGTGAATCTTAACTGAGCAATGGTGTGGTGAAACTCAATCCAATGGCTCGCTAGTGGAGAAGTCATGACTCTTGTTCTAATTCTACTTTTATGTTCAGTTATGCGTGTGCGCAGTGATCTCTCTGTCTTACCGATGTAGTATAAACCACAAGGGCATCGTATGGCATAAATCACATTCTGTGTGTTGCAGTTGGCTGTGAACAACAATTTCACTGGTTTGCCCGACCAGGGATGAGAAATAGATGACCCTAGTAACACATTGTTACAATGTGAACAATTGTAACACTTTTGCATACCTTTTGATTCTACCAGATTATCTGCCTTTCTCCTTTTTAAAATCTCTCTAATATTATTCGATCTTTTGTATGCAAAAATGGGGGGTTCTTGAAAAATGTTGCCAAAATCAGGTTCCGTCTGTAGTAGCTCCCATCGATTGAGGATTATTTTCTTAATGGCAGTCGACTGCGTCGAGAAAGTAGAGACAAAAACATCACGTCTCCCCTTGCTTTTCACACGCTTGGTTAACAGCTCAGATCTTTGTATGTCATCAGCGCGCCTGGCCGCTGTTTCCACAATATCTTCCGGATAACCCCTATCTAGAAAACCTCTTTTGAAGCATTGTAAGTTCATCTTATATTGTGTGTGGTCAGAAGTAATGAGCTTAATGCGCAAAAATTGAGAGAATGGAAGGTGCTTTTTGAGAGACTCCGGGTGAAAACTGGTAAATAATAATGAATTGTTACGATCAGTAGGTTTGGTGAAAACCTTAGTGGTAATCTCTGAACCAATCAACTCTATTGACACATCTAGGTAAGAGATAGTCCGTTTGTCCATAGTGTGCGTGAATTGAATTCTGGGATTCATTTCGTTCAACTGACCTAGCTTCTGCTTCAATACATCTGACGTACCCTGCCACATGATGAATATATCGTCAATATATCGACGATAAAGAATCAGATGATCTATCCATTCTGGGTCACACAAAATGTGTTCTTGTTCGAACTTCATCATATAGATATTAGCATAACTCGGAGCCCCGGAAAAACCCATAGAAGTTCTGGTTGTCTGTAAAAAATACCTGTCCTTCCACTTAAAATAGCTGTAAAATAAACAAAATTGCAAAAGTTCCAAGAGGAATACTTTATCTGCCTGTATGTCGTCTTGTTGAAGAAGGGCCCACTCAACAGCCTCAATCCCTTCTGTGTGTGGTATAGATGTATATAACGCCACCACATCCACTGTACATAACCATAACTCTACCCCAGTTGGCAATAGAAGATTCCCTAATAGGGTCAAAAAATGAGTAGTGTCCTGTACATATGTAGAACCAGATTGTACAATTGGTTGAAGAAATGTATCCAAATACTGGCCTAATGGCTCATGAATTGATCCACAATCCCGATACTATAGGGCGAAATGGGGGGTCCCGAAGATGTTTGTGTATTTTAGGTAGCATGTAAATTTCGGGCCTGCGTGGAAACCTGGACTGAAGAAATTCAAAAGTTTTGTCAGAGATCCACCACATGTCCTTTGCATGTCTTAAGATCTGTTGCAAAGTCTCCTGAAATTCATGTGTTGGATCGTATCTCAGTGGTAAATATGTTGTCTCATCAGAAAGCATAAATTCTACTTTAGTTTCATAGAAACTTTGATCCATGACTACTAGTGCACCTCCTTTATCCGCTGGAAAAAACACTATAGATTCATTGTCACGTAAATTTCTGAGTGCCTTCCTATCTACCATGGTTAAATTGTGTCTCTTCCTAGAAGGTGTTGGTAACTGGGCCAAATCTTTCTTCACTAGAGTCTCAAATGAATCCAGAATCTTATGGGTGGTAGGAGCTATGAACATACTTTTTGATCTAAAGTCCCTGGGGTCAAGTGTCCCTGGACTTTCTTGAATGAACTCTTTGTTGATGAAAAAATATCGAAGTCTGAGTTTTCTCATAAATTTATACACATCTACTTCCATATTCAAAGTATTTGTGTGAAAAGTAGGCACAAATGCAATCCCCTTATTTAATAACACGTCTTGAGCCTCTGTGAGTTCCACTGAAGAAATGTTAACTACTAGTGTTTCTTTTGTCTTCGACCTGTACTCGCCGTTTTTGCTGCCTCCGTGGCCTCTGCGAGTTTTTTTTGCCTCTAGTTGTACTGTGAGTTGTTCCGATGGTGGATTGTTGGCCGCGGGACTGATCTCTAAAAAAGAAACCTTAGTGGCTCTGTCTAAGACTTAGGTCCTGGAATTCTTTTTTCATTGTTGAATAGGTGGTGGGGTGGAACCACCTCAGAAGGCGCACACTAATTGTGTAATATTTTGAGATTCTCTGGTATACCAGGTTTATTATTGGAACTTTGAGTGCATCACCGCTGTTGTTTAATGTAACTTTTATTTCTCAATAATTTATGAGAAAACACAGACTTCGATATTTTTTCATCAACAAAGAGTTCATTCAAGAAAGTCCAGGGACACTTGACCCCAGGGAGTTTAGATCAAAAAGCTCCTACCACCCATAAGATTCTGGATTCATTTGAGACTCTAGTGAAGAAAGATTTGGCCCAGTTACCAACACCTTCTAGGAAGAGACACAATTTAACCATGGTAGATAGGAAGGCACTCAGAAATTTACGTGACAATGAATCTATAGTGTTTTTTCCAGCGAATAAAGGAGGTGCACTAGTAGTCATGGATCAAAGTTTCTATGAAACTAAAGTAGAATTTATGCTTTCTGATGAGACAACATATTTACCACTGAAATACGATCCAACACATGAATTTCAGGAGACTTTGCAACAGATCTTAAGACATGCAAAGGACATGGGGTGGATCTCTGACAAAACTTTTGAATTTCTTCAGTCCAGGTTTCCACGCAGGCCCGAAATTTACATGCTACCTAAAATACACAAACATCTTCGGGACCCCCCATTTCGCCCTATAGTATCGGGTTGTGGATCAATTCATGAGCCATTAGGCCAGTATTTGGATACATTTCTTCAACCAATTGTACAATCTGGTTCTACATATGTACAGGACACTACTCATTTTTTGACCCTATTAGGGAATCTTGTATTGCCAACTGGGGTAGAGTTATGGTTATGTACAGTGGATGTGGTGGCGTTATATTCATCTATACCACACACAGAAGGGATTGAGGCTGTTGAGTGGGCCCTTCTTCAACAAGACAACATACAGGCAGATAAAGTATTCCTCTTGGAACTTTTGCAATTTTGTTTATTTCACAGCTATTTTAAGTGGAAGGACAGGTATTTTTTACAGACAACCGGAACCTCTATGGGTTTTTCCGGGCTCCGAGTTATGCTAATATCTATATGATGAAGTTCGAACAAGAACACATTTTGTGTGACCCAGAATGGATAGATCATCTGATTCTTTATCGTCGATATATTGACGATATATTCATCATGTGGCAGGGTACGTCAGATGTATTGAAGCAGAAGCTAGGTCAGTTGAACGAAATGAATCCCAGAATTCAATTCACGCACACTATGGACAAACGGACTATCTCTTATCTAGATGTGTCAATAGAGTTGATTGGTTCAGAGATTACCACTAAGGTTTTCACCAAACCTACTGATCGTAACAATTCATTATTATATACCAGTTTTCACCCGGAGTCTCTCAAAAAGCACCTTCCATTCTCTCAATTTTTGCGCATTAAGCTCATTACTTCTGACCACACACAATATAAGATGACCTTACAATGCTTCAAAAGAGGTTTTCTAGATAGGGGTTATCCGGAAGATATTGTGGAAACAGCGGCCAGGCGCGCTGATGACATACAAAGATCTGAGCTGTTAACCAAGCGTGTGAAAAGCAAGGGGAGACGTGATGTTTTTGTTCTCTACTTTCGACGCAGTCGACTGCCATTAAGAAAATAATCCTCAATCGATGGGAGCTACTACAGACGGAACCTGATTTTGGCAACATTTTTCAAGAACCCCCATTTTTGCATACAAAAGATCGAATAATATTAGAGAGATTTTAAAAAGGAGAAAGGCAGATAATCTGGTAGAATCAAAAGGTATGCAAAAGTGTTACAATTGTTCACATTGTAACAATGTGTTACTAGGGTCATCTATTTCTCATCCCTGGTCGGGCAAACCAGTGAAATTGTTGTTCACAGCCAACTGCAACACACAGAATGTGATTTATGCCATACGATGCCCTTGTTGTTTATACTACATCAGTAAGACAGAGAGATCACTGCGCACACGCATAACTGAACATAAAAGTAGAATTAGAACAAGAGTCATGACTTCTCCACTAGCGAGCCATTGGATTGAGTTTCACCACACCATTGCTCAGTTAAGATTCACAGTGTTAGAGATTGTCAGAAGTCGATCAGACAAGGATATGTCAAAACACATCACGCAGCGTGAGACGTTTTGGATCAAGTACCTTGACACTTTGAGCCCGAAGGGTCTCAATGATAAATTGGAACTCTCGTGTTTCCTGTAATAGTAATATCAGTGAGTTTTTGAGAGGTTGATTTTATGGTGACAATGAGACAGAGATAGTTTTAGGATATCTTACATACAAGAGGGTCAGTTATTTTGATACATTCTTTTAATGGGTGTTTGTAAGGGTTAACGTGGGACTTGTTATGTTCAGCACTTTTAATTAGTAAAATTACCATTAGGTCTCATCATTTTTATGATTACTTAGAGGTTGATTGTAATTGATGTCGTTAGCTTTGACGCGCCACATTTATACGTTGTGAAAACTTTGAATTAGTACTCATGTTAAATTACTATACATCTAGTGACGGCAACATCAGAATTCAGTAATCCATTGTTAATATCAGGATGATCTTGTAAATTACAGTACCTTCTTACAGTATAAGTGATTACAGTATTTGTTATTTTTAGTATTCAGCCCCTTTAGACAGTGTGTTTGCATTATGCGCTCAGAGTACGAACAGGGGTATATGTTTTTAAAGTCTCATGTTAAGATGGCTGCACGTTTTTCATTATATTTCCCTATACTGCCTCGGCTGTCCTATTTTCATTTCTATCTATCCACGCACCTATACGTCATCACGTGAATAGTTTGAAAAACTCAGTAGACTTTCACACACCGGGCGAGGGTTTTTTCATTACCTTCGGGATCCAGGAATCTGTTGGGACACCTTATTCACGTTTTCTAGGTGAGCTATATTTTGTTAAATCGCTACAGGTCGTGGCCTTAATCAGGGACAGCACTTATGGACGTTTTATCATTTTTTTAGCGGGCGACGTGGTTTCGAGTGGGAAATAAGCGGTGCTTCTGAACAGTGTTTTGAACAAGTACGGGGAACCTTTAAATGTTTGGTAAGCCTCAGATGTTTAATATATTTAGCAGGCAGGACTCACTTTCCGGCAGCGTTTTTATCTACTGTTCATTCATTTTCTAGCATTATGATCAGCGGACAGGAGTACAGTTGTTAGCACTCGAGTGCGTTGGTGTTCACTCGTATTTTTAACACAGAAAACCTCATTGGTAAGCTGTTAAACTTAATCCTCTTGGGTTGGTTCTAGCTTAGTATCGGTTCGCAAGCTAGTTACGCACTGTGTATAATTTTTATTATTTTTATTTTTATTTCTGCTTTGCGCAGGGTTGTCTGCTTACGTGGTTTTAACACGTCTATGGGCACGGGCTGTGGACCCGTCTATATTGATACTTTGTGCAGTAGTGGAGGTATTTTTTCGCATGTTGTCGACTTTAGGATCATTAGCATATTCACGGGTGTTTCACGCATCATTTTTAGTTGCACATTAGGGCACAGCATCTTTGACCTTTCTCTGTATTTGCACTGAATCTTCTTTGTTTCATTAAAACCTTGGCCTCTGGTACTTTCGCTTTATTTTTGATATTAAAATATGACGTGATTGTCTTGAATTCATGGTGATATCATGGATAATAACAGTCACAGGATTTAGGAGCCGTAATCACGATAACCATGTTCAGAAAAAATGCTTTGTTACTTTGTTTGGTTTACAGCCAATGACGCTATTTTTTGAAAACATGTTTACTTGTAGATTTCCCTGACGAAGGGTGGTAGCACACCGAAATGCATTGGGAGTGATGAATATCCACGCCAGAATGTAACATTGTACATAAGGATCAACAAGAATGATGTTGAAATTTTCAGCTGTGAATAAAACAAGTTGAAGACACATTTTTGAAAAATTACAGCCATTGTTATTATTATCTTGTTGAAGAGTGTTGTAAAATTGTGTATACATTGGATAACTATGTCGATTTTGAATTTTTTGATGCTAAAACTTTTGATTAACATGATGCTAATACACTCATTTTGAGTTCATCAAGTAGTGCGCCCTCTGTCTAAGACTTAGGTCCTGGAATTGTTTTTTCATTGTTGAATAGGTGGTGGGGTGGAACCACCTCAGAAGGCACACACTAATTGTGTAATATTTTGAGATTCTCTGGTATACCAGGTTTATTATTGGAACTTTGAGTGCATCACCGCTGTTGTTTTATGTAACTTTTATTTCTCAATACTTTTTCCCCCCAAGACAGCATTTTGTTGCACCACAAGATGTCATTTGAGGACATATTACATCTCACTGATAATAAGGCAGAAACCAAAGCATACAGTGCAGCAGAAGCACAAGATATATATGGCCGCATTCGGGAGGTTAGGTCATTTGATATGACCCAAGGACCTGTCACACAACAATTACGTCAACTAAAATATTTGATGCGACGCGAGATCAATCTGAGGTTACACGCTACAACTCTCATCCAGTACCACAAGGCCAGCAGGATACCGAGAGGTCTGAGATTACCATTGAAACCCATGATGTTTAAGGCCAACAAGAAGTTCATGGATAGATGGTACTCTATTCTAAACAAATGTTCGCTTGATCTCATACTTTTGATAGTAGAGGAACTATCTTTTGTTTTGTTAGGTTTAGAACAGGAAATCAAAGAGTTGCAAGCTTCCATTAAACAACGCATGGAAACAGATAATTGGGTAACGACACTTGAGGAGATTAAGGTTAAGCTAGAGACATACGCAAAAGAGATTCATGAGCGAAAAGTCCGTAAGTTCAGGAGAGACACGATAGATTACAAGCTAGATGAGGTGTATTCATGGGCGGAGGTATACGCCCAGAAACTGACTTTTCAAAAAACAGGAACCAATTCCTCGGAAGAGAGCCTGGTATCGGTCAGTGACACTCGTATGACTAGAACACCAGTTCCATCTACTGGTGGAACACTGGACGGGGAAGCTTCCACTTCCTCAGCCACTAAGGTTTCTTTTTTAGAGATCAGTCCAGCGGCCAACAATCCACCATCGGAACAACTCACAGTACAACTAGAGGCAAAAAAACTCGCAGAGGCCACGGAGGCAGCAAAAACGGCGAGTACAGGTCGAAGACAAAAGAAACACTAGTAGTTAACATTTCTTCAGTGGAACTCACAGAGGCTCAAGAAGTGTTATTAAATAAGGGGATTGCATTTGTGCCTACTTTTCACACAAATACTTTGAATATGGAAGTAGATGTGTATAAATTTATGAGAAAACTCAGACTTCGATATTTTTTCATCAACAAAGAGTTCATTCAAGAAAGTCCAGGGACACTTGACCCCAGGGAGTTTAGATCAAAAAGTACGTTCATAGCTCCTACCACCCATAAGATTCTGGATTCATTTGAGACTATAGTGAAGAAAGATTTGGCCCAGTTACCAATACCTTCTAGGAAGAGACACAATTTAACCATGGTAGATAGGAAGGCACTCAGAAATTTACGTGACAATGAATCTATAGTGTTTTTTCCAGCGGATAAAGGAGGTGCACTAGTAGTCATGGATCAAAGTTTCTATGAAACTAAAGTAGAATTTATGCTTTCTGATGAGACAACATATTTACCACTGAGATACGATCCAACACATGAATTTCAGGAGACTTTGCAACAGATCTTAAGACATGCAAAGGACATGGGGTGGATCTCTGACAAAACCTTTGAATTTCTTCAGTCCAGGTTTCCACGCAGGCCCGAAATTTACATGCTACCTAAAATACACAAACATCTTAGGGACCCCCCATTTCGCCCTATAGTATCGGATTGTGGATCAATTCATGAGCCATTAGGCCAGTATTTGGATACATTTCTTCAACCAATTGTACAATCTGGTTCTACATATGTACAGGACACTACTCATTTTTTGACCCTATTAGGGAATCTTGTATTGCCAACTGGGGTAGAGTTATGGTTATGTACAGTGGATGTGGTGGCGTTATATACATCTATACCACACACAGAAGGGATTGAGGCTGTTGAGTGGGCCCTTCTTTAACAAGACGACATACAGGCAGATAAAGTATTCCTCTTGAAACTTTTGCAATTTTGTTTATTTCACAGCTATTTTAAGTGGAAGGACAGGTATTTTTTACAGACAACCGGAACCTCTATGGGTTTTTCCGGGGCTCTGAGTTATGCTAATATCTATATGATGAAGTTCGAACAAGAACACATTTTGTGTGACCCAGAATGGATAGATCATCTGATTCTTTATCGTCGATATATTGACGATATATTCATCATGTGGCAGGATACGTCAGATGTATTGAAGCAGAAGCTAGGTCAGTTGAATGAAATGAATCCCAGAATTCAATTCACGCACACTATGGACAAACGGACTATCTCTTATCTAGATGTGTCAATAGAGTTGATTGGTTCAGAGATTACCACTAAGGTTTTCACCAAACCTACTGATCGTAACAATTCATTATTATATACCAGTTTTCACCCTGAGTCTCTCTCAATTTTTGCGCATTAAGCGCATTACTTCTGACCACACACAATATAAGACGACCTTACAATGCTTCAAAAGAGGTTTTCTAGATAGGGGTTATCCGGAAGATATTGTGGAAACAGCGGCCAGGCGCGCTGATGACATACAAAGATCTGAGCTGTTAACCAGGCGTGTGAAAAGCAAGGGGAGACGTGATGTTTTTGTCTCTACTTTCGACGCAGTCGACTGCCATTAAGAAAATAATCCTCAATCGATGGGAGCTACTACAGACGGAACCTGATTTTGGAAACATTTTTCAAGAACCCCCCATTTTTGCATACAAAAGATCGAATAATATTAGAGAGATTTTAAAAAGGAGAAAGGCAGATAATCTGGTAGAATCAAAAGGTATGCAAAAGTGTTACAATTGTTCACATTGTAACAATGTGTTACTAGGGTCATCTATTTCTCATCCCTGGTCGGGCAAACCAGTGAAATTGTTGTTCACAGCCAACTGCAACACACAGAATGTGATTTATGCCATACGATGCCCTTGTGGTTTATACTACATCGGTAAGACAGAGAGATCACTGCGCACACGCATAACTGAACATAAAAGTAGAATTAGAACAAGAGTCATGACTTCTCCACTAGCGAGCCATTGGATTGAGTTTCACCACACCATTGCTCAGTTAAGATTCACAGTGTTAGAGATTGTCAGAAGTCGATCAGACAAGGATATGTCAAAACACATCACGCAGCGTGAGACGTTTTGGATCAAGTACCTTGACACTTTGAGCCCGAAGGGTCTCAATGATAAATTGGAACTCTCGTGTTTCCTGTAATAGTAATATCAGTGAGTTTTTGAGAGGTTGATTTTATGGTGACAATGAGACAGAGATAGTTTTAGGATATCTTACATACAAGAGGGTCAGTTATTTTGATAACTTTTTTTAATGAGTGTTTTGTATGGGTTAACGTGGGACTTGTTATGTTCAGCACTTTTAATTAGTAAAATTACCATTAGGTTCTCATCATTTTTATGATTACTTAGAGGTTGATTGTAATTGATGTCGTTAGCTTTGACGCGCCACATTTATACGTTGTGAAAACTTTGAATTAGTACTCATGTTAAATTACTATACATCTAGTGACGGCAACATCAGAATTCAGTAATCCATTGTTAATATCAGGATGATCTTGTAAATTACAGTACCTTCTTACAGTATAAGTGATTACAGTATTTGTTATTTTTAGTATTCAGCCCCTTTAGACAGTGTGTTTGCATTATGCGCTCAGAGTACGAACAGGGGTATATGTTTTTAAAGTCTCATGTTAAGATGGCTGCACGTTTTTCATTACATTTCCCTATACTGCCTCGGCTGTCCTATTTTCATTTCTATCTATCCACGCACCTATACGTCATCACGTGAATAGTTTGAAAAACTCAGTGGACTTTCACACACCGGGCGAGGGTTTTTTCATTACCTTCGGGATCCAGGAAACTGTTGGGACACCTTATTCACGTTTTCTAGGTGAGCTATATTTTGTTAAATCGCTACAGGTCGTGGCCTCAATCAGGCACAGCACTTATGGACGTTTTATCATTTTTTTAGCGGGCGACGTGGTTTCGAGTGGGAAATAAGCGGTGCTTCTGAACAGTGTTTTGAACAAGTACGGGGAACCTTTAAATGTTTGGTAAGCCTCAGATGTTTAATATATTTAGCAGGCAGGACTCACTTTCCGGCAGCGTTTTTATCTACTGTTCATTCATTTTCTAGCATTATGATCAGCGGACAGGAGTACAGTTGTTAGCACTCGAGTGCGTTGGTGTTCACTCGTATTTTTAACACAGAAAACCTCATTGGTAAGCTGTTAAACTTAATCCTCTTGGGTTGGTTCTAGCTTAGTATCGGTTCGCAAGCTAGTTACGCACCGTGTATAATTTTTATAATTTTTATTTTTATTTCTGCTTTGCGCAGGGTTGTCTGCTTACGTGGTTTTAACATCGCTTATGGGCACGGGCCGTGGACCCGTCTACATTGATACTTTGTGCAGTAGTGGAGGTATTTTTTCGCATGTTGTCGACTTTAGGATCATTAGCATATTCACGGGTGTTTCACGCATCATTTTTAGTTGCACATTAGGGCACAGCATCTTTGACCTTTCTCTGTATTTGCACTGAATCTTCTTTGTTTCATTAAAACCTTGGTCTCTGGTACTTTCGCTTTATTTTTGATATTAAAATATGACGTGATTGTCTTGAATTCATGGTGATATCATGCATAATAACAGTCACAGGATTTAGGAGCCGTAATCACGATAACCATCCCGGATGTTCAGAAAAAATGCTTTGTTACTTTGTTTGGTTTACAGCCAATGACGCTATTTTTTGAAAACATGTTTACTTGTAGATTTCCCTGACGAAGGGTGGTAGCACACCGAAATGCATTGGGAGTGATGAATATCCACGGCAGAATGTAACATTGTACATAAGGATCAACAAGAATGATGTTGAAATTTTCAGCTGTGAATAAAACAAGTTGAAGACACATTTTTGAAAAATTACAGCCATTGTTATTATTATCTTGTTGAAGAGTGTTGTAAAATTGTGTATACATTGGATAACTATGTCGATTTTGAATTTTTTGATGCTAAAACTTTTGATTAACATGATGCTAATACACTCATTTTGAGTTCATCAAGTAGTGCGCCCTCTGTCTAAGACTTAGGTCCTGGAATTGTTTTTTCACTTTTAGAAAGAAGGCATTTTCAGGCACATGCATCAAGCTAGGAGTTTGCGAGTCCTTAATAGCGAATATTAAGGATTCGCAATTAAGGACTCTCAAAATCCTATGCATGTAGGAATCGCTATAATAATAGCGATTCCTTCACATTCCTTATTTGCGATTCGCAAATTGCGACTCGCAAATTGCGAGTCGCAAATAAGGAATGGCTTCCCATTCATTCCTATGGGCCTACAGGCCCATAGGAATGAATGGGAAATTGCGAGCGCTATTTGCGAGTACCAATAGGTACTCGCAAATTACGCATGCAATTTCAGGGGTGGAGGGGTGTCAAAAGGACACCCTGTTGCACCCTGAAATTGTTCCGTGCACATATGTTGCCCACACACATGTCCCAAGGACATGTGTGTGTGTAACTCTACAACTTTGAAAAATGCACTTTAGTGCATTTCTCAAAGTTTTGTAAATTACCATGAAGTTCAACTTCATGGTAAATTGCGCCCTAGTAGCGAAATTGCTAATTTTTGTACTTTGTTGCATTGCATTTAAGGAATCTCAATTGGCGATTCCTTAAATGCAATCGTATTTAAGTAATCGCAATTTAGAGATTACTTAAATTGCATTTTTGCATTTGGGATGATGCATCCCAAATGCAAAATTACCGGTCGCAAAGGGGCAGATTCTGAGAATCTGCCCGTTTGCGACCGGTTTTTCTTTTGATGCATGTGGCAGTTTCTTGCTTAACCAATCTGTCTGCCTCTGCTGGGTTGTGGATTGACTGTCTGCCTTTGGAGTGACAGGGGCTGGGAATGTGCATTCATTGTAGACAGCCACTGAGGGGGTTGAGGTGTGTCCTGCCTTTCCTGGATGAGTCAGGGCTGGGCTGAATAGACCTGGGCTGCATTTAGAGTAGTGGGAGATTTCCTTGCACCTAAATAGGCCTGGTCTGCCTTACACAATGCTGTCTCCACCTCCTGCCAGGAAGCTGGACCAGCGAGGACAGAACTGGTTAGGACTAAGCACAGAGACCCTCTGCTACATGAGAACAAAGGGAAATTTGGTATAAATATTGGGACCCAGGCCTCAGAATTGCAGAACTCTTTTGGATCAAGGAACCTGCCAAGAAGAAGAGATGGAGAAGCTGTGAGGAGGAACTACCACTTTGCTGTGTTGGCCTGCAGTGGCTGCTTCTGTCTTGGGCAGGGAAAGGACTGGACTGAACTTTCTGGAACTTCTTTGTTTGAGTTTCTCCAAAGGCTTGAGGTAGAGATTTCCCCCTGTTCAAGAAGTCTCAGGAACAGCAAAGACTTCACCTTCCTCTGGATACTGCCTCTGGGACCGCGTGTCTTGCCACAGAGGGAAACCGCAACCCGACGCCATCACCAAGACCGCTGGCGGTTCTGTGACCTGAAGGCACCGCAGGAGACACTGCTGCACTTCGCCACAAAACCCTGGTCTCACCAACGTCAACCGCCACCGAGCCGCTGCTTGCACCGCAATCTGTGAGCACAGCACTCCATACCACCTCGCTTCACTCCACTGCCCTGGTCTCACCGATGACGCTGCTGCCAGCTGACATCACTGCCGTGGTCTCCACCATGGTCTGGGGCGCCGCTCATAAGCTACACGAAGCACTGCCCTGTCTCACACCGCAGCCGTGGTGCACTGATGCCAGCCCCAAAGACCGCCGATCTTTGACGGACGCCACTACTTGCACCATAACTGTCATCACCGCGATGAGCAGCGCTTCGTACCGCAGCCCTGATCTCACCGACACCTTTTGATGACCAACGCTGAGCCGCTGCCTGCACCGCAACTTGAGGGCACCACACGCTGCACCACTCTGCTTCGCACGCAGTCTCGACGACCGCCGCCGTCCCACACCGGCGCGATCGGCTGAAACAAAAGGTACTGTGTACAAGTCTTCCGACGCTAGTCCGCATGACGCGGTCAACTGAAACTGGTTGTCTTCAGCACTGCGGTAGCACCGGACGGAGGAACTGCATTTTTAAGGTTAACCTCACAAAGTGCATATTTGGATTATTGTATGTTGGATCTTTATCGTTTTGTTCTTGTTTTACATAGATAAATATTGGAAATTTTTCTGAACTGGTGTGGTGCCCTTTTGTAGTGTTCTCACTGTATTACTGTACGCTATGTGCAAATGCTTTACACACTGCCTCTGAGCTAAGACTGACTGCTCGTGACTAGCTACCAAGGGGGATAGCAGGGGTTATTTTAGGAGTGTAACTCCCTTATCCTGACTAGGAAGAAGGGTCCCTACTTGGACGGGGTAACAACCAGCCAATTAGAGACCTCCATTCATAACAGCCATTTGTGCACGTAAGTTGAACTTATATGCACAAATGGCTTTGTGACTCCAGTAGCTGGTTCATGAAATTAAAAGCGGCGGAGATTTTCTTTGTACATGCTATTTGCTCACACTGATATTCCTTGAGTTTGGTAGACTTTTGCTGTGAGACAGTTTTCTCCCAGTGGTGAATTTGTGGGTTATCTTCAGTGGATCCACTGGCAAAGGCTGGTGAAAAGTCCAATATACACACTTGTGGTTAATCGCCAAATTCTTAGAGGTAATAATTCCTCATCATAAAACTTGCAACTGTACTCCTGTTCAGGACTAAATATGTTTTGAGAGTCCAAAGTGGGGAGGTAGGCACTTCCAAAATTGATAGGAGTTTAGTAGAGGGGGTTTATAGATGTGGAAAATATTTCCCTATGGTGAAACAGCAAAACGTTTACAAGTTCAAACGCAGTTTTGCCATATTTCAGCTTGCAGCAATGTCCACCCGTTCTATTGCCATACGTGGAAACGAGAATATGTAAGCCACAGAACTCCACGAGTGCTTGTGGAATTCTTAAAAAATAACTAAAAGTCAGAAATTCACCCCAACTGCAGGAGACAACCGGCAGGAGTAAATTTGTGATTTTTTTTCTTGGCAGGTTTGAGAATTGAGCCACTTCATTCAATTAACAATATTAAGAATGGCATTACTTTGTTTCATTTGCTTGTGCTTTTTTGGTGTTATTATGTTAGCTGGCGGGTTACATAAGGCAGTGGTTAGGTGGTGATCCACAGGTCCTGACTGGCAGGTGAGTGGGGGCGATCAGGAATACTCTTGATTTCCCAAAACTCCTTTCAAAGGTGGAACTGAATTACCCTTTGAGCATGATACATGCAAAAGGTTCAAATAATTTCTGGAGCATACATGAGACGAAAGTGTTTTGGAAATTTCCATTCTCTTGAACTGCAGACACCGATCTGATTTGAGAAATGTTCCAAAATCTTGCATCACCTTATAGGTCTGTAGAATACTTGCTTGCTTGCTGACTCGTCTAAAGAACAGTGCACTTTCAAACAGCAATAGAGCAGCTAGCATAGCATGAAGAATTGTATCTGACATCAAAGGTGGCTGACCTTCAGAAAGTCTAGTTCACGCTGACATCTTCTATAAACCTTATGCTGCAGCATACATAGGATGCGACTGGTTTAGATCAGCTAAATGCCACACACTAGCTCATACTTTATTCAGCAAACAGTGCACAGAAGTTCAAACGTGGCAATGCTTAAAAGGATGTTGCAGTTCTTAAGTGAGACGTTTTAACATTAGTTCTCACTTCTCTTTTAAGTGGCAGGCACTATGTCTGTATATTCTTATCTCCTTATTGGGCTGGGTGATTAACTGAGTTCTATTAGAAACTTGTGAAGCACTATATTGCCATTAATGAGACTTTCCAAAAATGTCAGTTTGTTGTATTATTAATAGTTTACGTAACACACGCACACGCACACACACACACGCACCCCCCCCACACACACACACTGCACCTACACACACCCTCACTTGCTTTTCAGCCCAGCAATTAAGAGTATTCAATATACACCCATGAGGGCAGAATCCATGCCTGTTTTTCAGCTTTACCACGAAATGAGCTTTAATTATTTCATGTGTATGTAACTTTAAGTGGATATTCTGAAAATGTATCCAGCTCTCAAGGACCTATGTTGGCCGCCCATAGGCAACTGAATTTTTGTTGTTGTTGTTGTTGCTGGTAAGTAGGTTACTGCTAGCTCTCTGTGGCTTTACGATCACACCTCTTTAACTTGATTTAGTAAAGGTAGCGAATGAAGAAATAGCTATTGTTGGTACTGGCCCTTTCTACAGGGTTCCTCACCTTTCTCTGCCTTCCTTTGCTGAACCCGGTTTTGTTGGCTTATAGGACTCGGTGAACCTTTTCCCTGCTAGCCAATGGTAAAATTGGCATACAGCTGATTAGTACATTTAATGTAATAGTACGTCCTTAGTAAATGATAAGACAGGTACCCAGGGTTTGTTAATTAAATGCTGCTAGTGGGCTTCTGCACTCCTTGTGCCACCCACTAAAGTAGC
Organism: Calotriton arnoldi; assembly: GCA_963921515.1. Taxonomy (NCBI): domain Eukaryota; kingdom Metazoa; phylum Chordata; class Amphibia; order Caudata; family Salamandridae; genus Calotriton; species Calotriton arnoldi. Next base: position 938,454 of record CAWUFW010005995.1, on the reverse strand, counting down.
CATTTAAAACATGTCTGAGGCCTGCCTCTGCAGCCTGTAGTGAAGTTTTAAACTGTCATATCGACCTGGGAAAGTAAATCTTTTGCCAGGCCTAAAATTTGCTTTTTAATACTTATAAGTCACCCCCCAGGGTAGGCCCTAAAAGGTCACAGGACAGTGTGCATGGTAGTTAAAAATTAGGCCATGTGTGTTTAAGTTTTACATATCCTTGCAGTGAAAAATTCCTAAAGTCATTTTTCACTGTCACGATCTCTCTGATAGGCTAACACCAGGTTGAGAGCAGATAAATATAAGATGTTTACACTCAAATGAATTGTAATTTAAAATCCTCTTTGATGGTGTAGACGGATATTAATGTACAATTCTAAAAATGGCACTATGACAATATGATGTTTACACTCAAATGAATTGTAATTTAAAATCCTCTTTGATGGGGAAGTCAGATATTACCTTACAATTCTAAAATGCCACCTAAACAACTGTGCCTTTCTGCCAATATCCTGGGTCACATGACTATGAACCTGATGCCTTCCTTTTGTCACCCTTGACAGTTTGGAGTCAAGCCTAGAGGAAGGGGAAGTATTGACGAGAACCAATTTTTGAGGTAGGTGAGGCTATTCCTCACCACAAGGGCTGGTACAAGATATAAAAATAGGACCTTCAGAACCCCCCTTCAAGAACACTCCTGGGCCTGTGGAAGATTCAAAACAGAACTGCCTTGCTGCCAGAAGGATGGCCCTGGTGCTGGGAGAACTGCTTTGAATATACAACCTGTTTACCTTGATACCAGGATATTCAGAGTGAATACAAGGGTTAGTTTGCTGACCTCCTGTGTGAGCTACAGGGACACAACAATCTTCCAGAGGTCTCACTGCAACTGCTAAGCCGAGCAGCACCAACTGGACCTGACTGAGCCCTGCTGCTGGCCTCTGTTGGAGTGAGTCCTGATCCCCAAGAGGTGCCAGCCCAGGTCCTGGACCCTTGCCTGTTATCAGTGAGAGCTCCTGAAGTAAAATGTGAAAATCCTGAAGTTTGGGCTCCTCATGACCAGGAGCAGGCCTGTCAATGCCAAGACTCTGTCACACGCAAGAACTGCTAACATAAAGCTCCAGTGGGACCTGCTATTCATGCCAATAGCACCTGTCTGCAATGATCAACCAACGCAAAGCTCCAGTGACCATCCACTCTTCATGCTACAGCAATGACCATCCACAATGTCTGACCTGCTCTTCTCGCCTTCCTCCAAGATGAACAAAATTCTTTGTGCCGTACTTGAGAAGGAACCCTTCAGTTGGACTAACTTGGTGCCTGTATCAAACCCACAGTGGTACTTTCTGCTTCATGGTGCTGTTTACACAAAAATTTTAAAATCAATATCTCTGGTTTTACTGATTGGATTTTTTGTCATTCAGATATCATTCTAGTTGCTAAAATGTACTTTCTAAATTTGTTTGGTATTTTTGTTGTGTTGCGTGTTCACTTTATCACTGTTTTTGTGCTGCTTAAATACTTTACACATTACCTCTGAGTTAAGCATGACTGCTTTGTGCCAAGCTACCAGAGGGTTAAGCACTGGTTAATTTAGTGACTTTTATTGCTCATCCACACAAGCAATTTGGTTGATGCTTGGGTGGGGCTTTCAGCCCATCAACCAATAACTCAATTTCTTATAGCAATATCGAGTCAACCAAGACATAATATGAGAAAAGAATTACAAAAACTAAAGACTAAGGGCCTGATGTGGATATAGGCAGATGGCCCATGGTTCTCCTGTAGAGACAGAATAAATTCCTCTGTCCCCCTGGTGGCGATGACTACATGTTTGCCCGTATAAATTGGGTGGGCACACATGTAGCCATTTCTCCAATGGCCCATGCTCCCCCAGGACCATCGAAGATGTTTGGCCACAGCAGACGTGGAGTAGCCAAACTTAAGGTCTATCAGCAATTAAATTTGTCTGGCAGACCACTATATTGGTGGTTGTGATGGAGTTCCCCTTCCGCCAGTATATAAATCAGGCCCTAACTAACAATGGCTAAAAGGAATGCCACCAACATGAAATAAATCTATTTAGTTTTGTAAAATGAGTTGGGGAAAAAAACCACATAAAAATGCAATATCTATTTGGTAAACGTCAGAGGGTTACATCAAGTTGGAGGGCATGTTTGGTGCATCACAGCATACTAAAATCTCAATCGAAATAATCCACAAGAGGGATTTCTCTCATGGCAAAAAGTCTGCCTTTGTAGGGCAAATAGGCAAAGTGACAAATGTCACAAAACGATTTATGTAATTCTTAGGGAGTTATATGGTGTAATTTTAGCCTTTGCAAAAAAAATATTAAAAACTTTCGTTTTCTACCTCCGACTCTTGAGGTTGTTGATTATTCATCTCTCACAGCGTCCCTCCAAGGTGTAAATGATAACCTCAGGATACCCAGGAGGAAGCACTTATGTTAGTGCAGGGGCGGGGTCAGCGGTAATATAGTCCCACCAACAGAATAATGTAAAATTGAAGAAAACAACTGGTGCAATAGAAACATCTGATGAAACAAGATGGTAAGTTTTTGGAAAGTTTAAAAAATAGATGAGGTCTTCCTTTGAAAAAGTTTGTCTTCAAAGAACCACACAATCTAAATTATTTCTCTTGATGCAAGGCTTTGGAATCTCGTATACATCCTTTATATACTCTTAACATTAGCATTAAAAGGTATTGCTCATGGCCAGGGCCACAGGAATTATGTGGCAGAGGAGGAGCGAATTATGCAGCAGGGTTGACTAAATTATATGGCAAGATAAAGGCATAATATGCAGCATAATGCAGCATAATTTGTGATAGTATTACTTCATTTTTTTGCAATTTTTACTCATGGCAATACTGTGTGGGCAAGAACTTCACCTAATTAGAAATAGTTTAACAATTAAATATAGCAATAAGCAATGGAAAGATAATCAGTCATCTCCTACTGTGCGAGAACACATGTTGCCACGCCTTTACTACTTTTGAACGCTTTGAGATAGAAACAAAGGGGATATTTACAAGGGAATTGCGCCACAGGAGCATCACTTTTTCCGATGTTCCTATGGCGTAATACCCTGCTCCATATTTACAAAGTGGTGTTAAGACTGTTTTTATGGCTTAACACCTCTTTGTAAATATGGTACACTTTCAAGCAGTTTTCTGTGTGGAAGGGGCGTGCAGTGTGTGTTGCTGTGGGCGTTCCACCGCAACAACCATTGCTTGTTGATGATGCCTCAGATTTACAAGGATGTGTAAATCTAAATCTGAGGCAGCACCCAAAACTAATGCCATGCAATAGCAGACCTTAGAATGGCACAACGAGGAGAAATACTTTTATTTCTCCTTGTTTTTGCTTTTTCTATGTGTGCTACATTCTGCACACTCAGAAAAAGAGCAAAACGCCATTAATTCTGGTTTATGTGCAGGAAGGTGTCCCTTCCTGCACATAAACAATCATTCCCTGCAATACAGGCACCCTAGCACTATGGTGCAAGCGTGCCTGTGTTGGCGCTAGGCAGCTATTTTTTGTGCTAGCACTAAGGAAAACACAGGGGTGTGCCGTATTGTTGTAAATACGGTGCATCCTGCGTTTTGGAAATGACTGAGCGCGGCGTTGCAAACTTTGCCGCAGCTCTGCGCTCTGCCATTTCCTTGAAAAAATTTGTAGATTATGCAGCAGATGATGGATTATGTGGCTAATGCAGCAGATCTATAATTATGCAGAAAATGGTATGGCCACAGAATTGCATAATGCAGTGGCCCTCCTCATGGCACAGGCCATTATTCTAGGATAAGGGAGCTCTGTGTTTTTCATTTTCCACTGGAGGGTAAGTAGCTCAAATGTCAGTCTCCACTTTAGTGATTATGGTTCTTTTTGACTATTACATATATCCTCAAAACTACTTCATCTGGATTACATTTTTCTCAGGATGGAGATTTGGCCAATGTTGATGAACAGCTACATCCCCACAAGTGTTTTGGTAGTCACAAATCTTTGACCGCCGCATTCACTTACTGTAAATCATTGAATATATAGTCCTGCAATTAATGCAAGAAAAGTCTGTTTTGATGGGAGAATTACTTTCTTTGTACTTCTTTGTACCAGCTTCTCTCGAGCTGCCAGAATAATTTCTTTGCTCTACCGGCTTAGATGAGAAGTGTGGGTTCCATTTTTGGTGGCAGTTGAGCTCAGTTGTGAGGAGCAATAGAGTCACAAGCCATTGCCAAAGGGTGATAAAAAAATTTTTAAGCACAGTGACCTCCATCTCGTGTGGATTAGCAAAGCTCTGGAAGACCAGAATCAATCTGTCAAGAGAAACTAGTTTAAAGTTTCTTTATTTAGTCCCATGTTTCTGTTTCCAGTTTGGAATAATCATTGAAAAATTGAATCATAAGGTAGTCATTCTTTTGTGAACTGTCCATGGTAAATGAATACGAAGGCACAGCACAATTCAATTCTCAACTGTGGAAATTACATGAAGCAGGTGCCCAAAGCATGTCTAAGCCCTCAAACAGGCTGGATCAATCCAATTGTCAAAAGTTTTCCAGCTTTTAAATACCTAAAGGATTGTGACATAGTCAACCGATATATTCTGTTCACATAGAATGATCAAATGCACTCAGCTAAGATTCTATAAAAACTTGCACTAACAAATTACTTTACTTAGTTAGAGGAATCACTGAAAGGATGGCCTGCAAAAGAAAATCTTGTGAAACTCAACAAAACTATTTGCTAAGGGTTTCACAGGGCTATGACGCCACACAATTTAGCAATGTCCTATGGGTTTTATAATAATTAAATCAATGCAATGCTTTGAGTTGCTTTTCGACATATGAACCCCTGTGCAAAACTAGTAAATAATGCCCAGCTACTTATACGAACAGTGTGAACCGAAGAAGTTTGGGCAGGGGACTGGAATGAGAGATCTCGGATTTTCTGAAAATAATTGGCTATCCGAGGATCCCTACTAGTCCACCCCGATGCCTACCATTCTGATTCTGAGTAGTCATATGATGTCGCCCACAAAGCACTTCAACAGCAAGTGGCCCACAGTTCCCCATAAGTTACAATGTCATTGTACAGGGAAATCTAAGGTCTTAAACCTCAATCAAGATGATAACCACAGCTGGGTTTTTACACAGAGCTTGCGTTTAACAACATGTCTTTTACAGAACTACCGGGGAGTGCGGCTGATGACTCAGTTTCCACCCCTTCTGTGAAGAGCTTCGATATAAGGGAACCTCACTGGAAAATAGATAGAAGGAACATGTTTTAAATTTGAGGCCTTCCTTCCTTACTAATGACAGATTTTAGGAGCAAAATTAACTTATAGCTCTAACTGCTCCAGCACAAGGGCACCTTCAGTCATGTTAATTTGGCAGTATGAATGGCCACAAAGTGCAGTACGGTTTCAGTACACTGTAAGTAGGCTTGCTATTAGACTGCAACTGGTGCATTCACTTCTTCAAAAATATCTAAATCACAGTCACAGAACTTTGTTTGTAGAATTGCCGAGAATCTAACATGCATTCAACAAAAAGTAAATAAAGACTCCCAGCATTATTAAGTCATTCAAACAACATTTAGCTTTTAATTCGTTATAGGTGTAGGATATGCTAAATGACTCCTTAGAAGTTGAAATGGCCACCGACTTCGAGAGTCCCAAGAAACTAGACTAGTTATCAGGGAAGAGCTGATTGGTCGAGGGGATTGAGGAGAAACATTTTTTTAGCTTTCCTTTCTGTGTACTAGCTATGCTGACTGACTTCCTATCAACTCTTACAATACACAATACCTCAGAAAGTGTTCTGACAGAAATGTAAAACTTTTACCATATAAAAGGTAGCTTTTCAGGGCTACTTTGAAGTCTTTCAAAAATTGGGAATGGTGAATCAAGAGCAGAAGTGACTTCCAATATTGTGGTCCCTGTACAGAGAAATATATTCCTCCTTTGGAACAAAGTTTGAACTTGGGGATACCTAGAAGGTCAAAATGTTCTCTTCCAAAGTCTCTGTTAGAAGTTTAGAAGTGGATTCTTTGTGCAAAGTACAACATAAAAAGGAATCGGTGCACCACTATGTGGCAGTTTAATAAAATACATGATCTGTATCCAGAGTCGTATTCTTCAAATCCTCCTTTTATTTTGAATCACAATTGGTTCTAGCGTGACATGCAACATGTAGATTGCTTTTTATGTTGAACATTGTATAGTCCAGTTGAGGACCGCACCTTGACAGTGAGTGCTTATGATCGTGTGCAAACAAACTTTGGGATACTTCCCTCTATTTACTGGTTTTGGGGATAGTAGGTCAGGTGCTAGCAGCTGCAGGGCCTCACTGTCAAATTGTTGTATTTCATTTTGTGCAAAGTACTTGAGGGCCACATTGTGAAGGCATCTGAGGGTCATGTAACACAGTTTCAATCGATGCTCACACACAACACAAGCCATTTAAAGACTCTTCTATCCTCAGTGACTTGATCTCTTCTTGAAAATTTATTTACCACGATCAATGGGCTAGAGGATCAGTCTCAATCACAGGAAGGATGACGAGAGATCACAGAAAGGACTGGATCTCCTCAAATATTTAAAAATATAAAATTTGTGTAACAGGTTCCAAGGGTTTAAATAGAGAACTGTGAATAAGTTTTTGAGTGCTACAAGAATTCTGATCCACTAAAAAATAATGGGGAATCCTACTGCCATTAGACTTTGGTGAAGCTTTCTCCAGCTTTTCTTTTTAACTTGATGAGTGATCTACTCCAAATATTTATCATTACTAAGAAGCCAATTTTGTTAGTTTTCTAAACCAGCCATCACCTATATAAAAACCACCCTAATTTAACTAGCAAAAAGGTACAACATAAAACACAATCAAAAATAATTCAGGTTGACTCAATAGATTTCATTTTCACGATTGTTCTTTCATGGGGCTAGACAGAAATAGCAGGCCTTTAGGCTTCCTGCATGATGTCTGCCCTATTAAAACAATTGAATTATTGCTGCCTGTATTAGGTAAAAATATGTGTTGCTTGGAAAATGGCCAACTTTCATATCGAATAGGGATGTTCGTACTTAAGGACATAGTAATTATTTTAATGTTCCACTAAGCACAATTGGTTGCATCAATGCTTGCTAATACTAGACTGTTCTCGCTTTTATTTTTTTACGCAAAAACTGGCAGCAGCCATAATCGAAACCTAATTGAAAATAATGGGAGATGTCATAATGTATAAACTTACATCTGGCCAGGGTAATAGTCAGATGTGTAGTGCTGTCTACTTTAGTCGGCATACATATTTAAGCTGATGTCATGGCCACCTTTTCCTATTGGCTCTCTTAGATGTTTATGACACTTTTGACAATCAGCTGCTCCTACGAATAGGAGGGATGCTGGGATAAAGCCCTTTAGTGCTTCTGAAGTCCCTGCTTGCATATGGTGGTTTCTATTCTTTCCTATGAGTGAGGTCTGAAACCGTTTAATAGCAGTCCCAAGCATCAACACTTTTTTCAATATTCCAAAAATGCCTGTTTCTTCTCTAGCGTACTTGACTGAATGGTTTAGGTTTTCTGTTTATATCTGTGTAGGTGTCATGACCCTTTTCTTATTGGGGTCAAATCTCAGTGCTACTACTTAAAACCTCCAGGTTCAGCCACGTGCATGTAAGAGCGGTGGGGCCGGGTGGGGGGATTTCGACAGACGACGAGGAGGGAAAATTATTTATTTATTTCATTTTCCCTCGTGGTCGTCTGTCGAATCCCCCCCACCGCCCCACCACTCTTACCTGCATGGGCAGCGGCTGTCCAGGTTACAGGCAGGGCCGCACCAGGGCCGGACTGGTCTATAGGGCACTCAGCCAGTGCCCGAGGGGCTGCTCTGACAGATCAGTGGGTGGGCAGGTTTTTTAGCAGTTTTGGGACGGTTTTATAGTCATGTGGGCCAGTTTTTTACTGTTTATTTCCCATATATTACCATTTTTTTTAGCTATATGCTACGCTAATGTGCACCACTTTTTATTTTGATGCCTAGGTCTATTTTTTGTCCCAGTACAACCCTGGGCGGACTGGGGAACCAAACAGCAGACCATGCAAAAGGTGCTCAAACCAGTCCCTCTCCCTTCATCTCCTTGAGCTGCCTCTCTATTTTCAGCCATCGATTCTCTCTCTCCCCTTCTTTACCCTCTCTCTCGCCTCCCTCTGTGGTCTCTTTCACTCTATCTTCCCCTCCCTCCATATCTCTCTGGGAGCTGGGGATAGTAACAGAGGCACCGGGTCTGCCCTAGACATTCAAAATCGGCCTCCAAAGGCTCCGGTCCACCGGGGAAATGCCAGTGGAATGAAAGGCCTGCCGGCTCTGGTTACTGGTGCATGAATGTGTGTTGTTTTGACTTAAATTAAATGAAAACCAAGATCATTCTTATTTATAGAGAGACATCTCTGCCACTCTAATTTTTAACCCGATCTCTGGACACATTTTTTATTCCTTTTTCCTTAAAAAGTATGGGTTTTAGAATAAATATACATTTTGTTTTTTTACTAGTGCCACTCATTAAGGCAATATTGCAACCCTGCTCTTTGCAGCTGCGTATTTTGAGGTAAATGCTCCACTCCTTTTCTTTACTTCTTCAAGTTATGATTATCATTATCTAGGACTCCTTTCACACTTATTGTCATAGTACAGTTTATGTGGATCTTCCAGATAAATTGATTAGTAGTCTTCCGTTATTATGGAATACTGTGGTCCTTCTTTTGTTGGAATTGAGACTCCTTTTCTAGATGTGATTAAAGTATATATACATTTTTATGCTTGATCAGGTTGGATGTCAGAATATCGAAAACAAAAATACCATCTGACATAAACATCGGCGCCTAAAAATAATGTCCTAAAATATCGTTCGAGTGGGTCTAGATTTTCAATTTTTAATTGCAGTGTAATTGATATTTAGGGCTCTATGGGCAACATGTATCATCCATTTTACCGGTTGCGAACGTCCCTATTTGCAGGATAAGTCCATTTGCGACCGTTAAAATGCATTTTGGTATGCATGAATTCTAATTTGCGATTTGGTAATATGTTACCAACTCGCAATTTGGAATTGTGAATACATGCCGATTCGGTATTCAGAAGGGGCGTTTTTAGGGCGTCTCTTCCTAATACCGAATCACAGCGATATGTAGGAATGTTTTGCGACCGAAATGCAGTTGCAAAGCATTCACATTTTACCACCTACTTCAAGAAGGTGGTAACCCATTAGCAAACTGGAAGGGGTCCACAAAGGACCCCTTCCCCTTTGCGAATGTTCATAAAAATGTTTTTAGGAGCAGGCAGTGGTCCCAGGGATCACTGCCTGCTCTTGAAAAATGAAAAGAAAACTTTTCATTTTTCTTTTTTAAACCCAACCCATTTTCCTTTAAGGAAAACAGGCTGCATTTAATAAAGAATGATTGCTTTATTTAAAAGCAATCACAGACATGGTAGTCTGCTGACCCCAGGAGGTCACCATCCCTGTGATTTTAGCGATTCCTAATAGGTCGCAAATTGCGACCTGCGTCATTAATATAAATTAAGTAGGTCAATTTGCGACCCATTGGGAAATGCTAAATGAAACTCATGGAGTTTCATGCATTCAAATAGTGAGTACCAAATTGTGCTTTGCAAAGAATCATAATTAGTTAATTGCTATTTGAAATAACGATACATGTGACCCAATATTTTTGTCAGACGATATTTAGTCAATGATATTCTGGTATCATAGTTCAACACGATGGTCTGCTTGGGAGATGGGAAGCTTTTCAAATTTGGTGACTTTCATCTAAAATTTCATTGCCATTCCCATTGCAACTCATCTGATAATCTGAAAGATCAAAGAGCAGTTAAAACTGTGGTCTGTCCATTTAAGTACTGTCGACAACTGGACATATCAGAGAGGCCTCTCTCAGCTTTTTTGATCTTGTGCAATAGGTGTAGCAACAAAGTACAGTATGCCAATTGGGTTTGAGAGCATCTGTGATTTACTGTAAAACCATGCAGGTCAATAGTTATGAATGGCAAATGAGACTCTATTGATTCTCGGGAAAAAACTCTGGAAAACTATCACAGAGAACATAACAGGTTTGTTTCAGCAGACACGGCACGAGGTATGTTTTCACTATTGGTCTGATTTGGTGCATTTTCATTTGCTTTATCTCAGCCTCAGAAGATGGTAAGTTGTGCTTAGATGGAAACTTCAACTCCTGTGTGCTCCCCACCTTCTTCAGACAGTTTTAAATAAAGTAACCGTAATCCCAAGGAAGTTCCCTGTTTTTATGCATTTTTTTACATACTGTGCATTGAGACCTGGAGATTTCAACACCATTAGCACAGTAATTCAACTCCCCTTAGGGGCCAATTATTATGTTGTTCGGAAACTGTTCCGATTGAATCTGTCTCTGAATCGTTTCCGAAAGAATTCCCAGCATCGTTCGGTTGGACTCATATTGACTTCAATGGGAGCCTATGTTCCGAACAAGAACACAGGGTCCCATTGAAAAAAGGGGTGGTTGGGGAAAACCTTGCACCCTGTGTGGCGGGAACCCCATGCTGATTGCCACATTGTGCATGGTTGGGAAAAGGGGTCCCTTGGTTACCCCCACAGGCCCCAATCGGACGCCTCTGGGTGAAGGGGGGCCTGCAACAGGCCCCCAAAGACAGATTACGATAGCCGTTTTGTGTCGGTCAGACCAAATCGGAACGGCTGTCCGAATCGATCATCATAATCACTCGTTCGGAAACCGGGTCCATAGAGCTGTACGATTCAGCTCCAAAAGACTCGGGCTGTCCCAATGCCTTTCAGAACTGATTCGGACTGCCCGAACGGTTTCCAGGCATCGTAATCGGTCGTTGGGAAATGTATACGATTCGTTCGGAAACAATGGTGCTGAATCGGATTCTGCAATACCAAACCCATTCGGAGCCTTTCCAAACGACATCGTAACCGGCCCCTTAGTATTTATAATTACATGTCCCATTCTATGCAAGAGCAGTCACATGTGTGTGCCTGTGAGACATCACATCCAAGTCACTGTGTGATGCTAGAGCCTTATGGTCTGCATACATTAAGTAGGCAACTGGTTATTCTCTTGATTCCCCAAAACACTACATTAATTGTGTCAGAAGCATCAAATTAAAATGCAATACATTTACCATAGACTCAATTACTGTTAACTGATCTACGCTTAGTTGCATCAGCTGGGAAGTAATTTAGAAACTGTGGTCAGTAGCTAATTGCACTAAATGGTAGTGGCTTGTGTACAATGAGAAATTAAGTTACATCAATCAGAGAAACAAAAATGAGAGTTTAGTCACTGTTTTCTAATTTAGTCTCATTACCAGCGATGCAGGACCCATTCCTTTTACCATTTCAGATGCATTAATGGCCCTCCATACTACCTTAATGACTTATTAGGATCTTTGTAAGGACGCTCTTGAAGATAATGAAATAGATTCTGCTTCTGCCTTCAATTTGGAAGCGTGGTTGGCATTTTTAGGTCTAGTTTCTTGACAAGTATAAATGATGGTTACTGCGAAAGTTATTAATGTTTCCGAGGACATTGCATTTATATTTGCATGAAAAAAGAAAAGGAGGTTATTCTGTGATCCTAATTGTAGAGAATGAGAAAGGTCTTTACAATCCAACTTACAGAATCAATCAGTGCCATTTATTGGTGTCCTTCTGAAATGCAGAACATACAACAAATGGTTTTCTTCCTTTGCAGTCACTAAATGAAATGTATTACTCATGCGTAGAGCAGCACATATATTCATGAGAACTATCCCAATCCATAGCGCCATAGAGAAAGGTGCCTTAATGTCCTTCATCAGCCGCGGTCCGTGCAGGTAACAGCAGTGGGGCGGTGGGGCCGGGTGAGGGGGGATTTCGAGTGAAAATTAAATAAATAATTAATTTTCCCTCTGCATCGTCCCTCGAAATCCTCTCCATGCGGCCCCACCGCTGTTACCTGCATGGACCACGGTTGCTTCAGTTAAAACATTCTCTGCTTTTATATTATGTAACACTTCGGAATGGGGAGCAGTTCTGCAGACTCATTGATAACTCATCCAATGTTTGCAAGTATCCCAGATTGTATATTTTTTTATCTTTTCTTGGTTTGGATAGATTTTTAGGTGTGAAGTTTGTGCTAGAGACTGTTGCACACTTGTGTCCATACATCAAAGAATCAGTTATCTAGCGAAATGCATTCACTTCTCATTTTAAGTTTCATAACCATTTTCTAATCGCCTTCCACAGAGGGAAAAAGAAAATCTGTTTTAATCACAGAGTGCGATCTTTGTGCCATTGGAGAGGTTTTCCTACACTGGATGGGTTTCAGATCCATTAAGAAGGAAGCTACTTTAAGAACTATCTAGTTGTCGGATGTTAGGAGCTAAACTAATCAACTGAAGAAGGCAAGAGAGAGAGAGCGACAGAGCATATAATCAGAAAAAATATAAAGATCAGTGTTGGTTTCGTGGGAAATGGGAACTGAGGTTTAGAGAAGAGTAAGGTAACTGGTGAGACAGCTGGTTACACTCACTTCATAGTAAACGTGAGAGGACTGGGCAGTAAGCAAAGATTTCCATTCAGTTCTTAAAGTGGTAAACATCAACCAATCACTCGAATGGATTTCATTATAACGTGTTACACTACCTCACTTAATCATGAGATCTGAGTTTGTCTTTGCAACAAGACCTTGCAGAGTCCTCTTGAAGTCTGAAAAAACCCAGAACTAATGACCATAGCTCATGAACCTTGTATTAGGAACATTTCTCCCAGGAAGGACTGCCAGACTCCTAGATGCGTTACCAACAAAATGTTACTTATATTTGCACCTAAGAAGTCTGATGTTCAATGAAACTCTTGTCGTTAGAATAATTAGTTCCCCAAAACTACTTTTAATGTGTTTTGAACCACAGACGCTAGGTGCTGAGGGAGCTATCCTAGAAGAAAATACACTTCCAGTTTCCAACCACTTCTATCTCACCAATGACTTCTAAACACCAATTATACCTTATAAACTGGTTTTTATAAATGTCACAATTTGCAAACATGTTCAGAAATGGCTTTTCCGTGTAAATGTCGCTATTTTTAGCGGATATCACATTTAGCCTGATTTAGAGTTTGGAGCACAGAGTATTGCTTGTCAGAAGGCTGAAAGACATTACCTCTGCCACCTCGAGGGTACTCTGCCCATCAAATTTAGAGATGACCGCTGGTCATGTCTGTTCATTGAAGAGAACCACTTTCATGCTAGTTCCTTTCAATGTACTAAATGTCGGTTTTGACAGCTGTTCACTAAACGTTTGACTTTTTTTCCAGAAAGAAACTCCCAAAGCGGAAGTTTGTTTCTGAAAAGCAAAATATTAATGACCCCAGCTGGTGTTTGCCTTTTCCAACAATTCCAGCCAGGATAGGGTGAAATTTGGACAAGACTTGACAGCGATTTCAGAGTGGATGGCTGCGAACTATCTGCAGCTTAATTCGTCCAAATCCGAGATCCTTCTGGTGGGCAGAGATCGCCATCTCTGGGGCAAGGAATGGTGGCCCCCTGCTCTCGGAGTTCCCCCCACACCCAAGCCAGTGGTGAAAAATCTCGGCATAATGATGGACAGTGATCTCACTTTTGAGACCCATGCCAAATCAGCGGCAGGGAAATGTTTCGGGCTACTACGGGGGCTGAAATCTATACTGGGCCTCTTTGACTTTAAAACTCGCCAATTGATCATTCAATCCTCTGTCCTTGCCAGACTAGATTATTGTAATGTGCTTTTCTTGGGAGTTAATAAATCCAATGTCAAAAGGCTGCAGCGCATTCAGAACGCAGCTGCTCGCGCAATTTTCGCTCTCCCTAAATACTGTTGTGTCTCCAGTCTCCTTCACCGGCTTCACTGGCTTCCTTTTGAGCAGAGAGTGCGCTTTAAAATGCTGTGCAGAATTTTGGCGGACAGTGGCCCTAGAATCCTGAGAGATTTATGCTCCCAATATGCCCCTTCACGCCTGCTACGCTCTGCAGACCTGCTTCTGGCCAGAATTCCCTGGATACATAGGGCCAGAGCGGGCGGGAGCTCTTTCAGGCGGTTAGCCCCTGCCCTCTGGAACTCCCTCCCCATTCACATTCGTAGTACCTCGGACCACCTTATTTTCAGAAGGTTGGTAAAGACATGGCTATTTACACAATGCTAATTTCTCTTTGTTCGTTGTCTCACTTGGTTGTTTCAGTGCTGGGACGCCCCGTTGCTGGGGCAGCCATGCGCTCTATAAATACTTTAACATTAACATAGTATGGGTCATTATTATTTTTTCCTGTTCCACACCCCCATGTTCCTCCTGGCGGTGACAGACAGAAAAAAGACAGCAGTACACCATCATCCATGAATAGTATAGAAAATGCAATGTCCTTCCTCCAACTTCACTTACTCTGGTGTGACATGGAAGGATGTATGAGAAATGGGAGGGAACCTCTTCAAAACGTAATACGTAAAATGAGAAAAACACTTGAATTTTATATTTTTTTGTGTTTGTTTCAGAAAGACGGTGGACCCACAACAAACAAGGGTTTCGCCACATCTGACATGCTACTGAATTTGGTGGCCAGTATAGTTATACATTACTTTCAGTATTTTTGCTTACCTTTGTGCCAAGTGACTGTTTACTTGGTCCTGGGAATGCCCCAGAACCCCTAGTGGGGTCACGTAAGGGCAGAAACATTTGACCTACTGTAGGGGTATAATTGTTGATAACTCCTAGTCTTCTCTCTTTTTAATCCTGTCCTAGGATACCACTAAATAAAGGTCACTAGGTCTTCAAGAGACAGTTTTACTCTTTACTCTTTATCCTTTTTTAGATTGCACTCTGCCCCTTACTAGTTTCCTCAAAACACTTCAGCTCCTCTTCATTCTTGAAGAGTGGAAGGCCACACCAATGACCTTGTGGCCTTGGGATTAGGAGACAACCCAATGAGGAAGCATGGCACCTTCGGCTGAGTGAGTGTTCTCGTCCTGAAAGAGGTTCTCTCCCATTTCTTAATTGAAACTCTCTGTTCAACACCTAGACTGCAACAACCCTGTGGGAAGTCCCTCTCTTTCTTGTGTGTTCTTCCAGACGTACTTTTTGTGAGTTTCATATACAGGCAGGGAACAGTACGTTTCTGGTTCAGGGCCTCTCCCTCTGGATCCTAAGTGTGTTTTGATGGAAGGATGTATATCATAGACAGAGCCAATGAGGGCTTTGTTCACAGAATACCTAAGGTCTGCCTATCTATAAATGAGGTTGGTGGACCAAGGGTGTGGTAGGTAGGGTACTCTGTCTCATTTGAGATGGAGTGCCCTGTCCCCTAAACTCTGTTGCACATACTTCAAATGCCTTGTGCATTCATCACTTTAAATGCAAAACAGTTTTATTGAACAATTCAGGAATATATCCTAGGCATTTTAAGTAATTCTTTTCACGTGAAACTTGTTGTGGAGTGTAAAAGAGTTTGTTCTCTACACTGCGTTCCTGGCTTCCTAGATGCAAGTACAGACTGATTGCTGCTGCTAACTGTAGCTTTGTAATCTGAACCATTGCCAAATGGAAGATGGCTGGCACCTAATATGTGCCACTGGTGAAACTAGGGCATATATTTCATTATAAAACTTTTCCTATCCTAAGAAAGTGAAAGGCAGAAAAGGGAGGAATAAGAAAAATACAGAAACAGTATGTATTTGGTATGTATATAGCATTTCAACAGCGCAAACCTAGCCAAAAACAGTGGAGCACAGCACGTGGTCAAAGATCAGCATAATGTCCATGAATTACAGAAAAGGAAGTTGGGTTGGGGATGGCTAATGCATTTTCATGTACTGTTCTTTGCAGAAGTGAGTCTTCAACTCATTTCTAGATTGGAGCAGCATAATCGGGAGGCCCTGAGGGATCTGGGGCTGACGTTCCAGATCCTGGATGTATAAATGGAAAAGGCCTAGTCTTCTGTATTTTTGTTTTAGGCTTCTTAGTCTGCAGTGTGATAATGTCCAGGCTCTGAGTGTGCTCAGAACCACCAGATGTAGAGAGCTTGCCTGCAAGATAAGCAAGAGTGCTGGCCGTGATTGCTTTGTAAATGATACCGCTGGTTATGAAGATAATGCCGCTAGGCAAGGAAATCCAATGGGGTCCATCAGTATGGAGTAATTCAATCAAATTTCTTTAGGACCTGACAGTGACAAGGCAAAAAAGCAGGCCTGATGAAGAACATGGAAGAGTGATTAAAAGACAGTGCAGGGAGTTGAAAGAAAGGCATAAAGGTGGACTCAAAATTAGGCAGCCATTGTATTCTGCAACCCTGAAATTAGAAAATTCTTTGGCGAGATCATTAAAAAAAACTGAAGAGCCGTACACTTTTTTTTTTACAAATTAAGCATTGGAAATTGTGGCAGCCAATTCATTGCACCTAGGCCATCAGCCCAAATTGCTTTATTTTACAGAAATGGATCGTGTTTGAAATGCAGCACCAAAGTAACAGAGGTGGAAGTTTCTCAAACTGTGTGCCAACTCACTCAGGCGCCCAGTCCCTTATAATTCAGTAATGAAAATGAAGCAAACCTGGTTTACTTTCTATGCTCATTTATGAATCCATATAGTATGAAGAAAGATGAGTCTTTGAAGAGAGTTTTAAGCAGGAATTAACAGTGCATTTCTTGAGGCGCACTACTTAAGTCATATCCATGCCAGTGAGAGTTACAAATTCTCTTTGAAGTGGATTTATTTTCTCTTGATCTAGTTTCAGAAACATATCTAACAGTTTTAGATGACTTCCTGCGCAGTCATATTTCCCTGTTGGCACTATTACACAGATGGAATAGAACAGCGATCTGTATATGAACCATTTTTATTTAAATAGAGCTTTCTGCCATAAAAGTGACACTGCCTTGCAGTTCCCAGCAGATCCGTTTATTTTTCTCAGATTGAAAATGGTGCAACATAGAAAACCATTACCACAGGCCAGATCCTTGCTGTCTGCAGAATTATGTTCTTTCTCCAGTACAAAGGCCTGCAGTACAGAGTGACCTGCTGCAGACACGCTTGACAACTGCTAAAGACCATCCATTTATTCTTAGCTGGTAGGATACCTGAGTGGGTTCAGTGCTTGCAGTAGGAATCTTTCTTGGAAACTGCAGTAAACAGGTACGAATGCAGGCCTAGTTAACTATGCCTTTAGTACTCCTGAGAATGGGTCCTACTGAGCACCTCATTATGAGTGCCATTGTAATCCCAGTGTGCGCAAAACAGGCGATTCAGTTGTTACCACAGAACAATACCCTCTAATTTTCCCCTGCGCACATTTCTGCAGAAAGCGAACTTGATGAAATGTCTGAGAGAAAATCTCGAATGAGAGAACAACCCGTGTAATCGGCAAGCAAACAATCCCCAAAGTAATTTTCATTTTCTATTGAAACCTTGGCATTCTCTTTCACTTGTGCAACCCGAAATAGCTTTTAACACCAGCATTGGAAATTCCAGGTGCGGCATTGTCCTGCACCCCTTATAATGAGTAGGGTTTGTCCGAACTGTGATAGAATTAATGTTTGATGTGCTATATAAATGTTTGATGTATTATTTTGATTCACTGTTTTGCATCTCCCAGTGCCCATTTTGATCTTTGCTTCAATTGCTTCTTCTAAGCCTCTGTGGCTTTAGAAGCAAATCAAGGTGCTGCTAATTCAGGTGCAAACCCCCATCTGATGGGCATTCGTATCTGAATTTGGGCACTATGAGCAACTTGGTTTGTTAAATATCTCTACTATCGCCCCCTTATTGAGCAATTCATTTGAATATACTGTATGTATTGCAACCTTTATATATCACTTACTACTCCTATGTGGGATGCTGAAGCTCTTGCCTACACGGGTAGCATGCTAAATCGTGTAGGTTATGTGGCTGGAAATGTGCTGTCTTTGTTTTGATCCTATGTGGGGAAGTATTTCATATCGTCTGTGGTGACCACTGAGGTGCAGTTAATGTGTTGTGATACAGCGCTTAGCAGTGTGATCGTTGAAGTATGAGACTGAGGCACGTAGTTTGTTGTTTTCAGTAACTTGGCAGCTTTGAACAACTCTGCAGGTCATTTTACGGTATTCCACATGATTATAGCCCACCTTGCTAGTTAATGCACTGGGATGTCCATTGTGAGACATTTTGTTTAAGGTTTATGGCTCTGAGCAGGGTTAGTTGGAGGGAGAAATTGAGGTAAAGCAAAACGTATACCATGATCATACTTTGAATGAGATTAGTTTTTTAGACCTAAAGTTTCAGGTGTGATTTTCAATTGTTGTTTACAGGGTAAGAATATTTTAGCCCTGGATTCTTCTTCAAAATTATTTCAACTACTGTTTATCGCCACCTTGTGGAGATCTTGAGTCATATTGTATGCTGATCATCAGCTCTGCAAGGGGAGTGTTCAGTAAATTCAAAAGTGTTTGTAAGCATCGTCTTAAAATGTTGCACAAAAATATTGAACTGTTTAAAAGAAGTTTGCAGTTTATGTGCAAGAAGCAACTTATCTTCATATTTTCCTAGAATGAACAATCTAGGTTTGTGAGAAGTGTGGAGGGAAATGTGTTCTATTGATAGTAGTTCAAACCTGATTTTATAAGAATTTAAAGTAGCCACAGCATGTAAGCATGAGTTTAGTAGACAGCGGCTCATGGTCCCTAAGTACATCAACCCCAACAGCTGGGATATTTGAAACTAAACTGGCCTGAGCCTTGCTCGAGATTAAACAAAACATTCTAGTTTCGCCTGTGTTGGTTTAGCTAGTGTTTTTAATTAATTTTGCATGCTTCTATTCTGATTTTTTTGTTCTTTATAATTCTTTTTTAGTTTTTACTTGAGTATTGTAGTACATTGTGTTTATTTGTTAAGTGCATATGCGCAAAAACGGCATGGTGCTAAAAAACGGAGACATGACAGAATTAAAGAAAGTTACTGTAAATGAAATAAGTATTGTTTTAACAGTTTACGGAAATGTATCAGGTCAGGAAGGAAGGTGTCAGGAAGATTATTCTATTCTTTTCGATGCTTACTTAGATGACCCGGTCTCTAAATGTGTTTGGTTTTTTTGGTTTGGGGACAAGGAGAATATTTGTGCAGCTTAACATTAACATTCTTGAGGGTTTATGGGGTTGGACATTGATTTTCAAAAATCTTGAAGCCATACCCTATATCATCCTGTGAATCTGGGTTAGATATTTAAGCAAAACTCTTTTTTGATAGACAGCCAGTACATCTTACCAAGAGCTGATGACATGTGCTCTCTACGTGATGTACCTGAGTCAGAAGAAAGACTGAAAGTGGTAGGAGAAAGACTGCAAGTGATGGAAAAGGTTAGATATTAGTCATTGTGCCATCTACTAAATTTGTAGGCAATGTTTTTCTTCTACTGTGCTAATTCCTATGTCATATGTTTTGCTGATGTTGGGAAGTGATATGTCATGCCAGAGAAACACCCTTTACCACGCAGTCTAAACCATGTAGTGCCTTTGCAAAGTGGGCACTACATCGAATGCAACATTGCCACCTGCTCCTTTAGCACGCAAGTTGTTACATCGACTTGCTTTAGGGAACTCGTTGTTGGGCTGGTGCTGGATTTAAAGTCCAACACCTTCCCTACTCCTTCCCTACTGTTGCACAGACTGGAGTTGGAATAGCAAATTATACTATTCCAAAGTCCAGAGCTTCCCATTTGCAAGTCAATGTAACAACTTGTGTGCTAAAGGAACGAGTGGTAACATCACGTTCGATGTACTGCCCACGTTGTAAAGGCATGTGCGGGGAAGGCATTCGTGGTTCTGTCATTCAACTGTCATGCCACTGTTATGCGTTTATCTTTTTCTATCTTTCATGCTCGCCTACAGATTATAAATCCATGTGAAAACGACATGCTTTTCCTCATCCACCCTCTCTTTGTAAAAGCCACTTCAGAGACAATATGCTCACCATATATCCCATTGATCCCATTCTACATACATTTGGTCATGAATGTGAAATAGGCCCATTGAAGTCATCACCATCGCCACAATTCAATGCTGCACTGTGTAAGCAGCTGCGGTTATAATAAATGCGAATCCATTCGGGACTGCTTCCTAACTCCCCCTCCACACTTCTAGGAAATTGCACCAATGGCTGTTCTCTACTGGTCATTGCATATGTTGGAGCACACAGTTGTATTACTCACAACTTAATTCACAGCACAATGGGACAGCATTGGCTATTGATGACTGCATGCGGTGTATATGGTGAAAAAATGACCTTCAAATAGCTGTATATATTGGGCATTGTAGCACATGCACTGATGACCCGCCTGCCTTTCTCCCTCTCTTTCTATTGGTCTCTCCCTCTCTCTCCGACCTGTGGGTCTCCTCAAATGAAATATAAACCCCTACTAAACAAGGGTCAGATTTGCTAAGCCCTTGCATTGTCCTTGCATCACGCAAGGCGACGCAAGACAATGCAAGGGAATAAGTAAGATTTACTGAGCTACGCAAAACCACCTGGTGTGGCTCTGCCTGGCTTAGTAAATTCAGAGTAGTAAAAGGTAGTGGAATTCACTGCCTTGCATTACTCTGCGTTGTGAAGGCATTCCACGGTTGGATCATGGGCATTCCCATGCATCCACTCATGGATTTTGATGCAATTCCAGGTTTTCTAAGAGAAGTAAACCTGGGATTGTGTCAAAATGTTACTCCTTTCCAACAGAGGCGTAATGAGGAAAAAATACCTTCATTTCTCCTAGTTATTTCCTAAAGAAGAAAAGGCCTCTAAGGATTTTTTTTGCGCAGGAAGGTGTTCCTTCCTACACAAAAGCAATCCTGCCTATGGTGCAAGGGTGCCTGCATTAGAGCTACACAGAGTTGCAGCACAGATAGAGAGCAGGAATGCATCATATTTTAGTAGATATGTCACATTTCTGCTCTCCATCACGAAGCGCAGCAAGTTGTCTCACGTTGCGTAACATTTTGATAAATCTGCCCCAAGCAACGTGACTGTCAATGCCCCTTTATCACCAATGCCTCTGTCTATTGCCTTTCTGTGTCTTTATTGTTTCAAATAAATACATTGACATCATTTTTATTATGCAGCCTTTCAAGGGAGAGCTTTTCATGCAAACAGTGGAAAAAGTATACAAATTTAGTGAATCTTATGAATAGAGATGTGAAAAATTCAAACTACAACCAAGCAAATTTTGGAAATTGAAAAACTGCATTTCAAGAGCTTTGACTTTTGTCAGCTAAACAGTATTTCAAAAGCAAAATTCACACCGAAAAGGTTTTGGAGAAGTATTTTCCACATAAAATGTTTTTGTGAAGGAAATCTACTAGAAGTGGATTTTTGTTGATTTTGTTTTATGTTTGCAGCAACTTTTGTCAGCATCATAAAGTTCTGACCAAAACCTTTACTGAGTTTGCAGGCAAACTGTTTGCAAATTTAGACTTCCAACCTTAGATTAGGGATGTGTGAAGTTGTGGAGCCCAAGACTTGAAATTATGTATATCTTTTTAAAAATCTATGGGAAGCTACATAAAGGGGCTTATTACGATGTCGGTTGGAGTTGCCTTCGACCAACACCGTCTCGGACTTGGGACTGACTGACCTCCGGTCAGCGGTTCTGACCGCCTGATTATGATGCAACCGAACATCAGTCGGATTCCCACTGTTCTCTTTTTTGGAGCTTGTGTCACGGGCATAAACCGACCATAATACAGGCTCCTATAGAGAAATTGGTGTGTGTGTAAAACCCTGCACCCTGTGGCAGGCACTCCATGGTGCCTGCCACACAGTGTAGGGTTTTACAGGGGGGTACCCTAGGTACCCCCTCGACCGCCAACCGTAGACCACAGAGGCAAGGGGGCACTGCTAGGGGCCCCCAAAGTCACTTTCCAACAGCATTTCCGTGTCAGAAAGGCCGGCACGGAAGGGCTGTCAGAAACCGACATCGTAATCCAGACGGCAGAAATGCCATCCATAGTGGATTACGGTGCAGTTCCGACCAGCTGGAAGACTCTGAGAGCCGGCCAGATCCGAGTCAGAATGACAGGCTGGTTTACGTTCGGACCACCGACATTGTAATAGGGCGGTCAGACCGCAAACTGACTGCGTCAGTCAGAAAGCCTCTGACCGCTGTCGGAAAGCTTCCAACTAGCAGTCAGAGGCTTTCAGACCGACATCGTAATTCGCACCAAAGTGTGCTTCTTCCTGTAGTTTTTTTTTTATTGAGGGGTAGATGAAAAGTTATCTTTTTGCCACTAGGGACCTATCAGAGCAACAGGAGGACTGGCAACTGTCAGGAGCTAGTACATCCTCTTTTCAAAACTCCATCCTCTCTCCTACATAAAGTTTCTGTTAGACCAGCCCTGCCTCCAACCTCCACATTTACAAACTCCCCCGACTCCACCCTACACAGTCGTCGGCTGCTTCCTTTCTCAGCAAAATTAATACATTTACATACAACTCAAATCTCACTCGATGACTAAAGGACGATCCAAAAATTGCTAATTGCCTGTTAACAAAAATCAATAATTTTTGGCTTTCCTGACAACAGGCAGTTTAGTTCCTCCTTATCTTATCCTCTCGTCCCCACAAACGAAATAATATTCTTGAATTATCTACAACCTTATTGTTTTTATCTTTTTCCTTCACCCCCTCGTATTTGCACGAGATTGTCAATCTGTGATTCATTCTACAAATAAACCGAAATCTTTTTTTCCATCAAAGTCTGTTTTCCAGCTCGTCATCAGTCCGCCTTCGGCTACAGATATTAGCCTCGTCTTGAATTAAACAAGCAAAAGGCACATTCGCAGACCGTGACAGCCCATCAGGTCGCACAGCTGCCTGTGTGTGATAGGGTGTTACAAGCACTGCTAGGCAGTCTCTCAGACACCTGCCATTGATAGTTCACCGGCGCTAACCTGTGTGGTGAAATCCATTTGAAACCGTGCATAATAATGATGGTTCCATGTCAGCAGATTCATTATTAACGTGATAGCGTCTGAGACGCTCTTCTCGCTAGGCACCCAGCAGCGAAATATCAGCATGGAAACTCGCAATAAAAAAAAACATGTTTATCTTTTCTCACACAGACTTTGAAACCTGCAATTACTTTTAATTAGTGGACAAAAAGTTGATTGTCTCTACGAGCAGTTGAAATGTTCTCAGGCGTGTGTTGAAAACGTATTACGGTGCTCTTTCTGAGCATATGTAATAGTTTCAACGAGAGTTCAGGGCAGCTTGGGGCATGCAGATTTTAAATAAAGTTGTTTTCTTTAGCTACGAGTAAGCAAAGCTGAATGAAGATGAAATTATCAATAGTGAAATAAATGAATTCTTACTAAATATACTGAGTTTGAGTAGTTCGCTAACCAGTAGATTTAAGGCAGGAATCACACTTTTTTGCATACATAGGTTCAACTTACATGTAGAGGTGTTCAAAGTCGGATGACTCACAACTTCTAATAGTATTTTAGCTCCAGACTGACAGAGCAGCTGTCACCAGACATTTTGTGATCAGCAAAAAAAGAGTTTAAAGAAGTGCCACAGAGAGTGGGACTTTGGCTCTGCCCATATGTTGATCTTCCTCTCTACTGGATTTCATTAGGCAGACGTTTGATTCCAATGAACACGAGAGTCAGCGGCGGCTTCCCCGATACGGCGGGGGAGCGTCGCCCCATTGTTTTAAGCAGTGTGAAGAAGAAAAACATATATAGACTTTTGTTAAGGCTTTTAGACAAGAATTTTCTAAAACAGACCCCAGGTGAAATGCAGTTGGAAGGGTCTTTATATGGTGTAATTCCAAGACCAATACACTAGGAAGGTGTTTCACATTGGCAATTATTATAGAATTATAGATTTTACATTGAACTACTTGCCAGAATCCATATGAAGTCTGTGAGTATGTGGACTATTAGTAGGGGGGGTTGTATTCCAGCACAAACCATTGTCACCATTCTTGTTCCCTTGAGTGAAGTTGTCAGTCGTGTTTGGACAAAATATCAAGTTGTAAAAATCAGGCGACAGAAAAATCGGAAATAAAATATCGTGAAACAAAAAAATCGTGATGCAAAAATATAATTGTCAAGAATATTTTTTTAGGTAAGTAATATTGTTGTTTTTAATATCGCTTTCAGTAGTAAAGTTGTAAAAAATATAGTTTTTTAAAACTATTTTAGTGTGTTTTCATTTATATTTTAATTTTATATGTTGTTCGTTGTATAATTTTATTATTTTTTTAAATATAGTTTATAATTTTAAGTGATCTAGAATGGTTTATTTAATTGTTGATAGTAATTTATAGGGTCATAGAAGGTTGTTGGGAATTTTGGGGCATAGGATGGGAAGTTAATTAAGTAGTAATTAATTATTAGGTAATTATTTTTGAATTAGTTCTGTGGTTGATATTAATTATGTTAATTATGTAATACTGATATATTTTAGTCATATTTTAGGTGCGGGTTGCTAGGTTTGTAGGGTTAAACAGTGGGAAGTTAATTAATTAACATCTAATTACCAATTAATTATTAATTCAGCATTAATTATTTAGTTGCTTAATAATTATGTAAATTGTGTAACACATATGTTTTAATTATATTTTAGGTGTGGGTTGCTAGGTTTGTAGGAGTTCAGGGTGGGAGTTAATTTAGTAATAATACAATAACAATTGATTATTAATTGTTAAATAATTATTTAATTGACTATTAATGATGCAAATTGTGTAATTCTTATATATTTTAGTTATATTTTTGGTGCGGGCTACTGAATTTATAGGGGTATAGGGTGGGAAGTTAATTAAGTAATAAATAATTAATTATGAATTGTTAATTCATTATTTAATTGATTAATAATTATGTAAATTGTGTTATACTTATTTGTTTTAGTTTTATTTTAGGTGTGGGCTGATAGGTATGTAGGGGTATAGAGTGAGAAGTTAATTAAGTACTAATTACATTTTTATTTTAATGATATTTTTTTTTATTCTAATAAAGTAATACATAATTTTTAAAATAGCAAATCATTATTAAAATAGTGTTTTAATTGTTAATTAATTATTTAATTGATTACTAATTATTTAAATTGTTTAGTTGTTTTTATTTTTTTAATAATGATATATTTTGGAATGTTAATTAATAATGTGTATAATAAGAGTTTAATACATTTTCCTAATTAATAACACTATTCAAATATGTAATGTGTTTGAAATAAAGTACTTTCCCTACTGTTGCTTAGCCTGGAGTGGAAATAGTATATTTTACCGCTCCCAAGTCCAACACTTCCTCCATTATTGTGTTGTTTGGAGTGGGAATAGTTCATGTAACTCTTACGAAGTCCTACACTTTCCCAACTGTTGAGCTATTTGGAGTCGGAATAGTAAATTTAATCCCTACAATGTCCAACACTTCCCCAAATGTTACTCTGACTGGAGTGGGAATAGTAAATGCATCTCCTCCAAAATCTAACGCTTTCCCTACTGTTACTTACTGATTATGAGTCTGGTGGTCCACGGACGCTGACAAATCCCTGGCAGTGGCGTGGCAGTCTTGAGGCCGCAATATGCTTGGCGGGACTGCCGTGCATATAACGAGTTTCCTCTCTGCCACCGTTTTTATGGCGGTTCCACCTCCATGAAAACCGTGGCAGAGAGTAAAGAAAGGGGGCCCTCCAGGGCATCTTGTTGCCTCTGGGCCATGGGGTGCATGCAAGGGGGCACATTCTGTGCCCCCTTATGTGCATGCACCCCAGTACCTGCATGGCATGGACTGCACCAGTCCATGTCGTGCAGGTACTGTCTTTGACGTTCCCACTGTGCGGCCTATTTCATAGGCACAGCCGCGGGAACACGAAAGAACCTCTTCGCAGTGACTTGAAAAGTCATAATACAGCGGACGGTGCACACACCGGTTTGGCGGTGTAGCGGTGGGGCTTGGCGGTCCTGCCACTGCACCGCCAAACTCGTAATCAGGCCCTTAGACTGGAGTGGGATTAATAAAAAAGTCCAACACTTTCCCTACTATTGCATGGACTGGAGTAGGAATGGTAAATCTAACCCCTCAGAAGTCCAACACTTTCCCTCCAGTAGCGCGGTTTAGAGTGGGAATAATATATTTGATCTCTCCAAAATCCAATGCTTTCACCACTGTTGCACAGACTGGAGTGGGAATAGTAAATTGTACCCCTCCAAAGTACAACACTTTCCCTACTGTTGCACTGTCTAGAGTGGGAATAGAAAATTTAACCCTCCGAAATCCAACACATTCCCTACTGTTGCATAAACTAGAGTGGGAATATTATATTTAATAATATTGGTTAAATAGATTTTATAGCATTTACTGCTTTTTTTAAATATTTTATATTTTTGTTTCTATTTTTATACTTATTTAAATGTATATACCATTTTATCGTAAAAGTGTTTTTCGGATTTTCCAATTTCCAAAACTGTATTTATTGTTGATAATAATTGATATGTTTGTTCTTATTCAATTGTTTATTTTTTTATGGTTTTATTGTGTATGTATTATATATATATAGATATATACACACACAAATATATATGTGTATATATATGTATGTAAATATATATATACATATATATATATTCAAACTGTCGCTCTGCTTCTTCCGCCCCCCGACGCCCGTGGTAGTTGGTGCGCAGATGCCGGCGAAGCCCACCGGATGTAATTCCATTCAATATCGACAAAGTGAGCGCTCACTCAGGGGATCAGTACTGAGCTTTAGATTTTAATACCAATAACACGCTTCGGAGAACAGAGACTCCTTGTATATATATATATATATATATATATATATATATTGAAAAATAATGAATACAAATATTTATTTTATGATAATATTTGTAATATATTACTATAAATATATATACATATATTTTCATTTTATAGATGTTATTAATTATTTATTAATATAATATAATATAATATAAAACAAATATTTTTATTCTGTTTAAACTATACATACACACATACACACACACATATATATATATAGAAATACAAACATGTATATGTGTTTGTTGTGTGTTTATATTGTATATATTTATATATAGTATTTAATATTAGTGGAATATATTTAATTTACATTATGTTGAATTTACATATTAAAATATTTGATATTTACTACTTTAGACTTTATTTATATTTAAAAAAATCGATGTTTTTGTCTATTTTCAGACAATATTAGTGTCACTGATATTTCTTTTACCGATATTTTTGTACAATATTCTTGACACAATATTTTTTTCAACGATGTTGCATGCCATGATATTATGTCAGTGATCCTATATAAAGCATTAAGAAGTACCTAAACTGTTGAAAGTCGAAAACGCAACACAATAAGAAACCCTTTCAATTTATGAAAATTGGGGATTTAGTAAACAAAATGACCCTTAAACAACAAAAAACAAGAAGGGAGATATGAATTTTTAAAGGTATAAATAAAAATAGAGCCACACAACGCAAAGCCCCAACCACTGGCAATTGGTTGTGCTAGACTGCTACCGAGGCTCAACATAAGCAGACCGCGATGGAGCGCAGGTAAGATACAGGGACCAGGTTTGTCCCAGTGGAAAAGTTACCTCCCGGCGTTGACAGCCTGCAGTGGACGAAGGGAGTGGGATGGAGCAGGGAGAAGGGGCCCAATGTCCATGGATTCCAGAGCCGATTGAGCTTCAGCGAAACCATTGATTTAGTTGGTGGAAGGCTGCAGCAGAAAAAATTCAGTTTTTGTGCCTCCAAGATCTTCTACATCGATTGGGTCTCCTTCAATGTTGCCAATGAAACTGTGGCTGGGAACCAAGGAGGGCTTTCAACGGATTCTACTGTCAAGAGGAGAATGTAGTGGGAACTATGGCAAAGTCCGGCCCACCATCAATGCACCCTTGGTGGAATCGCTGGCAGGTTGTTTCTAGTCTTTTGATGGTTTTCCACGAAAAACGTTTGTAGAAAGTTTCTAAGTACTGAGTTTTTAGGGAGGAGGCGCACAATCATACACCAGACACAAGCCAAGGGTTCTAGGACTTCAGGAACAGCACTTTGGGGTCAGAACTCACTCCAACAGAAGCCACCAGCAGGGTCCAGGGCAGGTTCTGTTGAAACTGGACAGCCAGTCTCTTCCAGGAAAGTGGGCTTCTTGCAGCTTTTATGTCCCTGTATCTAAACAGGAGGTCAGCCAACTGATCACTGGAGTCCACTTCTTTGTCCTGGGTACAAGTTGGAGCATGTCCAGCACTTAAGGTTCTCTTAGCAGGTCTAAACAGCAGTTGCTGCCCTTCTTCTGTCTTCCACAGGTCCAGTAGTGTTCTGAAGAGGGTGCCCAGGTGTACCACATTTATGTCTGGCACTAGTCTGGGAGTGGGGTTGACACCTGGCCCCTCCCTAATCAATAAGAAAAAAAAGTAGCTCTACCCAGCTTCGCAGCAGGTCCTGTCTGCCCTATTGTAAACAGTCTCACAGTGCCCCTCTCTACCTAAATCCAACATGGCAGAACCTTTCTTCCCCTATGCAAAGCTCCTGTGCCCACCCTAGAGGTGTGGTCAGGGAAATGAGCAACCCCTTCTCTGTAGTCACTCAAAATGAGTTCTGGGGGCAGCTCCCCTTCCAGTGTGCCTGGTGCTTGATCGGCTAAGTGGACAAAGGTGGTGGCAGGCTCAGGCGTTAGGTACATCTGCCTATCATATGATAGGCCTCTTTGAAGTTTGTTTAGTCCCCGGGCACTGCCTAGATGGTCATCCTGTCAGAGATACAGAACACCTCTTCAAACCCATGGCCTTTGTTTCAGCTGTCGGAGCAAGTTCACACCTCATCAAGGAGCTATTCAGCGCATGGGTGACAGTTGGAAGCTCATGCAAATGGGCTTCTTGAGGCTTTAGGCCTGTTTAAGGTGACTTTTTAAAAGAGCATTTTGTAAAAATTTGCTTTACAAATCCAATGTAACCAATGACTTGGACTTGTAATGAAAATGTTAAAAAGTCCAACAATTTTGTTTTTTGCTTCTTCCTAGGAGGAGATAACATTATTTAAGTTAAATAATTAAATAACAATGCTTCTCTATGGAACAGCTCACCCTACCACAGTGAAAATAGCTTTGGGGGCATTGCAACTGTAAGGATATGTATTACATTAAACCTTTATATATCCCACGTTTGAATATCAAGCATTCTGCCTTACTGGACATTAAGACCTGCTTAGAGGTGAAATATTAATATGTAAAGTTGTGTTTAGGCCTGTCAAATGGAGTTATTGTGACAGGTTTAATTAGCAGTTTTAAAATTGCACAGTTGTAGATATGTGGTCAAGTTTTAAACTGTCACTCCAGTGGCGACACAATGTGCGCTACATTACAGTCCCTGGGTACACTTTGTACCATATTCTAGGGACTTACATGTGAGTTAAATATTCGAATTAAGAGTTTCAATATGTTTTAGGGCACAGAGAACATGCCATGGTAGTGGTTAGCAGAGTTCAGGTCGAAAAACCAGCAGCATCAGTATATAAAAATGGAGGTGACCATGCAAAAAGAGGTGTTTTCCTACAAAGTCCCTTAACATTGTGACCTGCCTAACAAATGTAATAGGAAGGGGTTTTGAATTGTGAACATTTTGCAAGACGCCAAAAGCAAGGCCTATACATTGTGAGCCCTCTGACATATTCAATAGTCAATGGTTTTACATTGTGAGCTCTCTGAAGAAAGCAACAAGAAAGGGCTTTACTACACAAACTCCATTACAAACACCAAAGGAAGATACTGTGCATTGTGAACCATTTGGCAAATACAATGGGAAAGTGTTTACACTGAGAACTCCCTAACCCAAGTAATATCAGGAGGGTTTACATTGTAAAATCTTTGGCAAAACAACAGGAAGGGTTTGACATTGTGAAACCCATGACAAACACAACAGAAAGGGTCTTTACTTTTTGAACTATGAGACACATTCAATAGGAAGAGACTACAAATTGTGAAATCTCTACAACTCGTGAACACTCTGCAACAGGAAGGGGCTTAGAACCTATATGACTTTTTCAGCCCAGCAGCAGCAAAATCTTGGTGTTTCTAGACACTGGGCACAATTTAAAGTTTGACAGCTTACTTCATCACAAACATAACAGATATCCTGCCCGCCTTAATACAAGTTGCCATAATGCACTTAAAATAAGGCAGACGGGATACTTGTGGTGACAAAAGCAGTAGGCCTCTATTTGTAAACAGTGAAGAACTTGACAAAGCCTGCAGACTTAACCATATTGATAGTTTTGTTAATTACAACCTGCTGGCATGCACATTGAATCCCAGATAACAAGACTACATGTACAGGATAAGCTGCACTCCTTGGGGTATGCAATTTGCACTCTGAGTATTGTGCGAAGTCCAAGTAGGAGGTTCTCAATTTATAATTCTAATCTGAAATCAAGCAAATATTTGTGATTTTAATTATATCATTTAGAAATGTGTGCATTACTGGCCCTTTTTAAAGAAAAGCACTGGATGGACATTGATTTATATAGTGAGGTGAGTGGGTCTCACTCATCTCATTCTTTTCCAGTTCTTGGCAGCTTGGTAGCAGCCCACTACAACTCAGTGCCACTGCATCTCTCTAAGCTGAGAATCCATCCAGCAAGGTTGGACAGTGTTTCTGGGATGGCTAGCCTAATATTTATTTCAGAATGCACTGCTGTGACTAGTGCCTACGTGCAAGTAAATCCGTATTTGTAAAGCGCGAACTACTCACCCTTACGGGTCTCAAGGCGCTGGGGGCCATCGTGGAAATTAAGTGAGCTATTGCCCAGAGTCACATGGTGCTGAGCTGAGCTGCCGCCGGAGCCGGGGATCGAACCGTGAGCCCTGTGCTCCGAAGACAGCTGCCCTGGCCGCTGCACCACACCTCTCCACTGACTGCACCCAACATCCACTGGACCTTATGCCTTCCTCCTGAAAAATGTCCTGGGCACAAAGGGAGCAGGAGAGAAATATGTAGGAGAGAAAGATGTGGGGTTGATGCTTTCCTTGTTTTTTTTTCTCTGACACCAGCAGCAATCCTCAATCTTGTAGCTAAACAGGAGGTCAGACAACTGACCACTGGAGTCCACTTCTTTGTCCTGGGTACAAGTTGGAGCATGTCCAGCTCTTAAGGTTCTCTTAGCAGGTCTAAACAGCAGGTGCTGCCCTTCTTCTGTCTTCTACATGTCCAGTAGCATTCCGAAGAGGGTGCCCAGGCATACCACATTTATGTCTGGCACTAGTGTGGGAGTGAGGTTGACACCTGGCCCCTCCCTAACCAATAAGAAAAAAGTTGTTCTACCCACCTTCGCAGCAGGTCCTGTCTGCCCTATTGTAAACAGTCTCACAGTGCCCCTCTCTACCTAAATCCAACATGGCAGAACCTTTCTTCCTCTATGCAGAGCTCCTGTGCCCACCCTAGAGGTGTGGTCAGGGAAATGAGCAACCCCTTCTCTGTAGTCACTCAAAATGAGTTTTGGGGGCAGCTCTCCTCCCAGTGTGCCTGGTGCTTGACCGGCTAAGGGGACAAAGGTGGTGGCTTTATTCTTTTGTAAAGAATTACACTATCACCCTATATATAGGTATCCTGGCTCTGAAGCAAATTATACCTGTGAGGAACTAGGCCAAAGTGGGTTCTTAGATGGACATTTCAACCATTACAGAATAGATGGAAACAAAAGAGTTTTTAAAGCCTTCCTGAACCTAAGGAGATTGTGTTGCTTCCTCAGGACAAAGGACTACTTATTACATTGGTGGGCTGCAGCAATGAAGAAAGCTCAAACCCTAAGAAACAGCCACTGGAAACATGAAACCACCAACAAAGAGAGGTCTCTCAATCTGCATGTACTGTGGAAATGGTATTAAAGTGACACTCCTTCCAACTATAGGGAGGAGAGTGTCTGTGGAGCACCAGATCTGCAGTATGGGGGATTCCTGAAAATCAGTAGCTCCACAAAGCATGGTAAAAAGGAGACCATGTAGCAGTACTCAGGAAAGGGAAAGCAGTGTGGAGGATCAGGCTGCTCAAATGGTTAATGATTGTCAGCCAATCTCCCAGATCATATTTTGGCTTGATCAAATGGTTGCAAGCAAACAAAATTGAATTCAATAATTGATGATGAGCTGCAACACTAATGAGAATGTGAGCCACAGAAATATATTTGTAAACTGAATATCAATATAATAATATTGTGGAAGAAACATTAATGAGAGAACACGCATTATATGCATTATTCTATTATATCTGATCCTAGAAATGAGTGAAATAAAGCTAGAAGATAGTCTTCTTGTTTAAGATCAATCAATCAATCAATTTTCCCATGGAACTACATTTGTATTCAAACATTTGTCTCTGCCTCATGGAGCTTTGCTTGGAAAAGCAGACAATACAGAAGTGTTTGTGGTGCTGCAGAGTAGTTTTGATTACATACAACATAAGAAAGATGAGGCTAATTTGAGCTACCATTCCTAGTAGGAAATGACATCCATAGCTCACAAAGTGTAAAGAAATCAATACAGCCTGAATTCTATCAACACAATTTAGGTTTTAATTAAATTAATGCCATTGTGAGAATAAACATGAAGGCATATTTCACCTACCCATTTTCTCGCTTTATGCTGGATTACTTACTTCTCAGTGCATCCTGTCAAACTTAGACATCGGTGATATAAACTCCACTGTTTGCACATTTGGGGTCTAACTATAGTACCTTCATATGCTCAGGAGTTGGAAGGATTAGCTGTCCACATTGCACTTAGAAGTCTTGATCCCTCAAATTAATTTTATTCTATGTCATATGAAATCACGAGGCCCTCTCCATTTAGTCAGTATTGGCATGTGCTTTCTTGCTCCAAATTACAGTAGATGCATTCTATAGGCCCACAGGCTTCATTTGATGGGATTATATGCTGATAAAGTTCTATTTAGGAATTTACTAGATAGGGCATTCTATGAGCTTTCTGCTGAGGGCAAAACAACTTTTAATCAAATGTTTTGTTTATTTTGTGTATCTTAGATGTGAAATGGACACATGTACTTGTGTTTTACTAACTTCCTATGTATGGGTACACTACATAGGCGCTTTATGGTGATGGACAAGGATTGCCACTACGTTTTTGTTAATAGCTTGTCTATTAGGGTTTTCAATAGGGCCCTGTGAGATTATAATTCTGTTGGCAATGTTGAGTGAAGCAGACACCTTAGTGTATGTCATACACAATCAACCATAAGCCAAAGATCCTAGGCAAAAATTGAAGATATTTTCATTTGAGTCATGTATCAGAAAATTGATTGAATGCACCATTTAACTAACATTATCTTTACTTAGAAGTAAAGAATGGTGATCCATACTGTCACACTTCAAAGTTTCTTTGATAAATATATTCTTCAGATGATGATGTGATATGTGCTATCACCAGTGATGTCAATGATGATGTAATTTGTTCATTCACTTGTGATACCATCTGTGGGGACATGGACATGCACTGAATTTATCATTACCTCGCTCATCGAAACTGACACATTTGAGTGATCATTAGATTTTGGATTTTAACCATAAATTGCTTTCTACAATCACTGTTGAACATTGCTTCCATGCCACCATTATAAATGACACTTTTTTTTTTTTTTGGTGTAACAGTAGAGTGGATATTACTGACTCTTCAATGTTAAATGATAGATAGGTCTTGAGGGTGGCTAAAATGGATCAGACATATGACATGGCCAAAAGGGCATGCATTGCCATCCATAGCCTGATAGCATATGAGATGCCCAGACCTGTCAGCTACGGAGCCAGGAGAATATGGTACAGGAGGTCCCAAATAATTTTTTGGTACTACTTATCACTATCAAAATCTGTTTCCACTGTATGAGTGCATGTCACTGGAAGGCAATGCATTTTTTATGCGATTTATTTATATGATGGAAGAAATTTGAAGTCCATGCTGGACACATCTGCAGTCTTTTACAACTCCAGTTTTTGTTATTTTTCTAGGTAAGACATATATTTGGCATTTACGATGTTGACAATTTCACCTAATCATCTGTTTCATTTGCTAAACCCAATTTTATCCTGTGCTTAACTTGCAATTTTTGTATTACATCTGTCTCCCTGAATGCGCAAGTGTTCTCTACTGTAAGAAAGCTGATTATTATTTGGGGTGGGTGTATCCCAAAGACAGTAAATTATTCTGAGCTCAACTCCCGGTAGCTATGGCACAGAGCAGACAGGCTTAATTTAGGGCAATGTGAACAATATCTATGCTTTACTTAAAAATGAACAAAGTCAAAACATCGAAGAATGTAAATCCCAAACTAAATAAGAAAAGAGAGTAAAATGTAATAAACAAAATGACACCAAAAGACAGAAATCCAATAAGGGGAACTGGAGATATGATTTTTAAAAATGTTTAAGTAAATATAGCACGAAAAATATTAAGTGCCAAAGTCTATGGAAATAGTAGACAGGGACCTAAGTGTGAATTCAGGCAGACAGAGGTGGAGTGCAGCTTAAATACAGGTTCATTCGGTCAAAGATTTTACCTTCAGTATTTATTTATAGAGCTCAAAATCCTCTGAAATTGGACAACTTTGCCACAAGATCCAGCTGACGGCTCTAGAGGTCTTGGTAGTCCAAAAATGTTGTAGATCCCAATTTGGGGGGGGTTCAGATTCTCAGGGTAACTTTTAAGGCTCCCAGTACCTCAGGGACAGCATTTAGGGGGGAGAAGTAACTCCAGCAGAGGTCAAAAGTAAGGCTGATTGGTACTGGTCAACTGGTCAATTCAGGAAAAGGCCTCTTGCACCTTGTTGTGTCCCTATCACCAGCCAACTGCTCTTGAAGGACATTTTTTTCCAGTATACAAGAGAGGAGCAGACTCAGTCCTGCAGGGCTCCTCTCGGGTCACAAACAGCAGGTACAGCCCTCTTTTTATTTTCCACAAGTCCAGAAAGTTTTTTGAGGATTGGGCCTTGATATGCTACATTAATGGTTGGCACTAGCTAGTGGGTGGAGGTGATCCCTGGCTCCTCCCTGAACAATGAGGTAAACGCTCTCTGGGGCAACGTTACTAACTTTTACAGCAGTTTCTTTTTGTCCTACTGCAAACAATTTCACAGTGCCCCTCACTCCTCAAATTTCAAACCTTGTTCAGAGCCTATGAGCCTGCCCAAAGGTGTACCCAATGTGTGTAGCCAGCCTGGCGGGGGAACAGATCTCACTTTACATTTACTTGTGAAAGAACAGGCTCTTTAAAGTTAATGAAGGTCCTGGACCCAGCCCTAACTGGTCTCCCTGCAAGAGGATGAAAAACGTACTGGACACCCAGGCCATTGTTTCAGTCTGGGAGCTGTTATCCAACCTTAGTTACGTCAAGCAATGGCAGGTCACCAGTCAGTAGGCTAATGCTAATTAGCCCACTGGAGGTTTAGCAAGCAAAAGGTAACTTTCTAAAAATTACTTTTGCTAAATATTTATGAAAACTCTTGCTTTACCATTTAATTGCATTGTTAACGAATATTAAATATAGTCTTTGAATGACTTTTGTAGTTATTTCCTGTCAAACGTTTCATTTTAAAGTTCATAATATGTACTTTGTAATTTTCTAGGATTCAGCTACAGCCCTGCCAGTGAAAATAGCTTTTGGCAGGTAGTCACTGGATGAACATGCCAACCTTAATGTTGCACATCTTACTTTTTAAGTATCTGGCACCTTACATTGTGGGCAACAAGATGTACTTAGCTGTGTTTTATTAATATTTAAAAGCGGGGTTTCCTGCATGTCAAAAAAGGTTATTTTGACAGGTTAGATAGCAGGATTTTATGCTGCTCCATTCATGCTACACATGCTACAGGCCAACTCTGAGAATGGCACAATAGGTTATGCAGTCCACAGTTAGCATTTAAGTTCCAGACCATGGGTGCATTTTCTACACCATATGCTAAAGACATGTAGAAAAATTAAATATGTTAATTAGGGATAAGCCAAGTTAATCATGTTTAGAGGGGGAGCACAGGCACTTTTCTACTGGTTAGCAGGAGTAAATGTGCACAGAGTTCTAGAGTTCTACGTCCATCTAAAATAGGTTCCAGAAAAAGGTGAACAGAAAAGGCAGATTTTCTACACCTGTAATAAATAATCAAAACTGGATGTAAAAATGATTAGACTTCCTTAACTATTCTAGAATGGATGACTTATTTCCTTCAAGCAATGCAAATCCAGTTATCTACACAAAGACTGTCACTGGAATTTCCTGACTATGAAGAGAAGGCTTTACTTTTCAAAGAGCCACCAATGAAAATGGCAGAGGCCATATATCAGTGGTGTTGCAGCTGACAACCACAATGCATAGAACCCACACGTCACTCTTCTCTTCCAACTGCAATGCCTACATCTTCACAAAGAACATGCTTGTCTCTTTTTCATCTGTTTCCTAAGGATTTATGCAGAATGCATGCTGAAATTGACATTGCTCAAGCCAAATCAAATTTAGAGGTGGGTGAAGATGTTATCTCCATCACCAAAGTCAGGCAAATTTAAGCAAATCGGTCTTGGTAACAGCGTTAATTATTTTATAACTTGCCGAATTTTCAAGCAAAGTAGGGCCATTTTCCAGTCACCCATGAAGGACGACATATCCTACAACTGGAAATGGCTCAGCGATATGATGGGTGTAAGAAATTAGGTTACTGGTTGACTGAGGTGTGAGCCCTGGTCAAGCAGCAACCACAATTCTTGTCAGGGTTTGGCACAAGCAAACCCCAAATTAAACTGTGCTCAACACTCTGGTAGGTTGGCACAGAGCAGTCAGGCTTAACTTACAGGCAATGTGTAAATTATTTGAGCAGCACTTCAAACAATAACATAGTGAAAACACCACAAAAAGAGCCCACAACAGAGTTAGAAAAATTGAGTAGATTTTAATAAATATAACAATGATCAAAACAACAAACATCCAAATAGTAGAAATAGATTTCTTGAATTTTAAAGTTTTTAGTGAAAATAGTGTCAAAAGGAATAAAGCGCCAACCGTGGATGTCTGGTCACGCCAGACCGGAACAAAGTCACAAGTTCAGGCTGACAGTGATAGAGTGCAGGCCGGCTACAGGGACCCAGTTAGGCCCACTGAACAAAGTACCTTAAATTATACATTGCGCAGCATTGCGTGGATATGCATCGAAGATGTGCCATGCAGTTGAAGCAAAGTGTTGGCTCTGAGATGGAGCGAGACTGCAGTGTGAGGTCCTGTTGCCCCGATGCTGAGGATCCCATTGACGGGGCATCCGATGTAAAGTACAGCGTTGAAGAAGCGGCACACAGTTGGTGTGATGATTTGGTTCCGAGGAGCTGCGAGGCTGCAATGTGGAGTCCGTTTTCGTGGCTGCCGTCAATGAGAGATGCGAGGGTCTGTGACAGGATGTGTTGGACAGTATTGGTTACGAAGGCGATGCGGGCTGTGGTGGTGATTTGTGTCTTTGCAACGGGTCCAGTCCACACAGCAGCAGAGATGCATCAGTTCCGCTATGGGCTGCGCTGTGCAGTAGAGGTGAATGTGTTGGTTCTGGTGGATCCACAGAGGCTGGCAAAGCACCTTAACCGACTTCCATGACTGGTGTGGCACCACTTGGCAGGGCAGACTCACATATGGCAGAGACATGGTTGTTGGAAGCCTGTTATGCCCCTGAGGCTTCAGATCAGGAGGTCAGCCAACTAGCACAACAAAGGGGTATACAGTTCCTTTTTGCCCATAGGTTTGAACTGAGGATTCAGCCTGATGATTCTGATCGCTCAGAAGCAAGAGCCCTCACACACCCAAGAGCGTGTTATGCCTAATCATAGGGCATGCTCCTCATCGGGCCGGCGCTACAATGCCTGACGGGCCCCCACAAGGGGGCTCTTTGCCAGCGATCTTTTGTTTTTATGCCATATGTGAAGTGTGGGTGAGGGGCTGCTGGTGTAGATTGGGATAGGGGGTAGTGCATGTAGGTGATAGT
Organism: Calotriton arnoldi; assembly: GCA_963921515.1. Lineage (NCBI taxonomy): Eukaryota > Metazoa > Chordata > Amphibia > Caudata > Salamandridae > Calotriton > Calotriton arnoldi. Next base: position 900,375 of record CAWUFW010005995.1, on the reverse strand, counting down.
GCAAGTTAAAATAGACTAAGTGGGACTCAATGAATTTAATAGGTGAGGCCACTTGTCTGGTTAAAAATGGTGGTGGCTGTCAGCAGAGATAATGATCTGTGACCACTCAGAATTTAGGGTATATGTGGGTCAACATGTTTCTTGCCACTGTAAATCAATGACGATCTTGGGGCAATTCATCAGGACACAGTTCCCCTGATCTACATAGTTGTCGGAATCTAATATTATGAATTCATTAAATTTACCATTAACATGTAAAATGAATGTGGTATAAGTGGATACCTTAATGTAGTATTTCTAAAAGCTGACCTGAAACAGAGAACAAAATATAAATAAAGGAATTAGCATGCCACAGCCTGTGGTATACATTATTTATGTAAGGTGTGACATGCGTATCATGTCAAGGCATGCCTCAATTGGGGATTGTGATGAGGGTGCAGTCAGCCAACTAGCCCTTGGAGTCACTCTGGGTCATGGGTGCAAGAGATGCAAGTCCATTCCTTCTCGACCAGGCAAGAGGGCAGCAGGCAGCAGGTCAGCACAGCATTGCAGGAGTCCAGCAGAGTGGCAGTCCTTCAACAGCACAGCAGTCCTTCTTTGTGGCAGGGTATCTACAGGTCCAGAGTGCTACTGAAGTGGTGGTGTCTGAGGTCCAGTATTTATAACCAGTTCTGCCTTTGAAATAGGGGAAAAGCTTCTAGAGATTTATTTCCCTTTGAAGTCCACTGGCATCCTGCATTGGCTCCAGACTAACTACAGGGGGTATGCAGCCCTTTGTGTGGAAGCAGGACATAGACTATTCAGGTGTAAGTGGGTCTGTGCCCAGCTCCTCTCTCCCATCCTGCCTGTGATGTCCATCCAGGCACACCTAAGCTCTCTATTGTGTGTGACTGTCTAGGAGGAATTCCCAAAGCCCCACTGTCAGCTACACCCAGTCATGTGATCAGAGATAGGCTACAGGCACTAAATGGATAAGGCAGACAAATGCCAGTTTTCTAAAAGTGTCATTTTCAGAATTGGAATTTAAAATCTGACTTTCCCATAAGTTAGTATTTTAAATTGTGATTCCAGAGACACCAAACATGATCTGATCATCTCTTCCCAATTGGAAATAGCACTTATGAAATGCAATAAGGCAACCCCAATATTATCCTATGGGACAGATAGTCCTTGCAGTAGTGAAATACGAATTTGAGTTTTTACTTCCATGACATGTAAGGCTTAAATGTACATGTCCCACTTTTTTAATACATTGAACCCTCCCCTGTGGGCTGTCAAAGGCCTACCCTAGGGGTGAATTATATGTATTAAAATGGGAGGCTTGGGCCTGAGAAAAAGGTTTATTTTGTCAGGTCTAAATGGCAGTTTAAAACTGCACACACAGGCTCTGCAATGGCAGGCCTGAGGCATGTTTAAAGGGCTACTTAAGTGGGTGGCACAATGAGGTGCTGCAGGCCCACTAGTAGCATTTATTTTACAGGCCCTTGGTACATGTAGTAACACTATACTAGGGACTTATAAGTAAAGTAAATATGCCAATTGGGGTTAAGCCAATATTACCGTGTTTTAAGGAGTGAGCACATGCACTTTAGCACTGGATAGCAGTGGTAAAGTGTTCAGAGTCCTACGGCTAGCAAAGACGAGATCAAGATCAGAAAACAAGGAGGAGGATTGAGAAAAGTTTGGGGGAAGATCACCCTCAGGCTGAGAGGTGTTTTAGTGGGGAATGGGGATTAGCTTAGAACACTACAGAGGTGGGAGACGACTAGCATACTTGCCCACTGGTGCCCTGGTGTTCTTTTGTTTGAACTTTGCAAGTTTAAACATTTCACAGTTTGCAGAGTTCTTAAATAATTATGCAATGTTATGCATTGCCAGACCTCTCAAATTTGTAAAATTCAATTATAATCAAGTACATTGCTTACATCTTCATGAAAGTACTGATTATGTTCTAGAGGTATATCTGGTCTGACAGCTACTATTGGACCAATGCCTGCCTATAAAGCTCCTCGCACATAAGGCAGCCCTTTACTAATAAAATCATTAAATGGCTACTTCAATAACATATAATGTTAATAGTGACCTGTACAAAAACTTCTCTTAACTGTACTAGAGCCTCAGGAAGGCTTGGGATCATTTCACGCCTACCCTTCCTCATAAAGCACTCAGAAGGTGTCATAAATAAGAAACAGAACATCTGCATGCACATTGTTGAAACATATTGACATATTATATATTTAATTGCAATGAATACAACTATGCAGCATGTCCTGTGTGTGTCACCATGTCTCACACTCAGAAAGATATATTCGCTATGGCATCAGAGAGTAATTAATAAGCAAGTTTAAAGCTGTGGTCGCGGTGAGGTAGGTGCTTGTCATGCTGATATGGAAAAGTGTTGATGGAAGTGAGCTGATTGACCTGGGCTGAGAGAAGACTTAGCAGCTGTAAGGGATGCCACAGGAAGGAGCTGGTAATGGTCGATAGACCTTTGGTTGGTGGTTAGTCTTGTTCATGCAGAATGGAATGAAGTGGCAGGGTGGCTTTGCGTGCTTTCATAAATCTTTATGAGAGCCCTGAGTTATGCATGTGCCACTTTACATGGTGTAACTGTGATGCAGCACTCTCAGAAATAAGCTTCCAAATCCGTACGCCTCCCGAGGTGAGGTGTAACAAGGAGAAATAACTTCATTTCTCCTTGTTTTTTCATTTTTCCATGTGTGTGGCATTCTTCAGCACACATAGAAAGAGGAAAACGCCTCTTAGGATTGTTTTCGTGCAGGAAGGTGCTCCTCCCTGCACAAAAACAATCCTGCCTGCACCATGGTGCAAGGGTGCCTACGATGGCACTAGGCTGCCGAAACGGCCCCAGCGCAGCCAGAAAGGGCAGGATAAATACGGTGCATTCCTGCCTTTTCTGTTTGGCGTAGGGCATCTCAGTAAGCTGCTTTGCTGCACTGCCCTACGCCAAAATACCAGAAATGAGGCCGATAATGTATTCGGAGGCAGCTTAAGATGGGTCAGTGCCCACGGACTTTAACATAATTCCTTTCATTAGTTTTGTTTATGAATAGAGAGCTCACTGTGAAAATTGCATTCCTATTTTCTTTCTAAAATTTGTATAAAGATTATGAAGCAGACCAGTATATTATTTTCTATATATGCCTATTTTCTAATGTTCTCTCTGGAATTTGTATAAAGATTATGACGCAGACCATTTATTATTTTCTGTGTCTACGAGCGCCACGCTGATATAAATCATAAGTGACGCTTGCAGCACACAAACACTATCGTTACTGTCAAAGCGACACATTGGAAATAAATGTGTTTCGTTTCAACATCAGATGGCGCCTTGATACATTTAAGTCTCACACAGTCTCATGCAGAAACGAACCGCAGAACAAAGGATAGTGCAATTTTTTTTTGCAAGCTGTGTCTGATATCGTTATGGACTGCAATCTTTTTTATCAATGTTCTAGTCAGAAGCATCGCCAGTAGATGTCTTGTCCTTGCACCTCAGCAGCATAGACAAAAGATGAAGCTATATGCTGCGGCTGCATTGTTCGCGATGCTCTTTGAAAGCTCTTTCAAGAACTGTCTGCAGTGTGAATTTAGGTGGCATGATTTTTTATTTTTTTTAAGTATAGCTGAAAAGAAAAATCTAATCTATATCCAAGTTTGCATACTAACAGGACTCTAGCGTTAAATCTGCATTCCGCTCAGATTCATCCAGTCCCACTCGTTCTTTCATGCACTGCAGTGAAGAGTATTTTAATCTCCTCCCAGGGGGTGAACAGAAGCAGGAATGGTACTCTCGAGCTCTGATCTCACTCTTGATTGGACGCAGTGGGTCCAGCCCAGTCAGGTTATGACAGTGAAATAGAAGGCGTGGGGGGCAGGCGAAGAGGCCGCAGCAATTTATTAGGAATAGGGTTGGTACCTGTGCTCTGTGTCTATGAAAACAAGTTTTGGCAAGGCCCTTTGATTTGGATTTTCCATAATGTATGCACACAGAAGCAGCACGAACACATGAACACGTTCAGCATGGATACAAATAGACACAGGAGACGTGCCGGTACTCATTTTCGCAGAAAAGCAGATCTAGAGGTGCCTATGCACACAAACGAACAGCTGTAGAGGCACGCAGGGACACAGTTCAACACGCACATACAGCCACCCCTATAGTCGGAAGTACACAAGCGCGCACACGCAAGCACGCACGCGCACACACAAACACACACATACATTCAAGTTACAAAGAATACACATGGCACCATGTTTGAAACAACAAAGCAAACGATGAAAAAATTGATTAGTGTTCTGGAATGGCAAACTTTAATCTCTCAACTATAACTAGTATATATAACCAGTGCTTCAGATGGAAATATACAAGTGCAGGTACTCACTCTTCAGAGTACCTGTTTGCTCCTGAGACGTGCAGGTACTCTTCCATTAAATGTGTTGCAGCAGTGCTGAAAAGTGCAGGTACTCTCACTTTCAAATTTAAGAAGTGCAGGTTCTCAGTACCGGCCAGTACCTGCCCATATAAAGCACTGTATATAACTAGTTCATCTTCAATGCATTTTCCTCCCAGGTACAAATAGACAGGTCGACTGTTGCTGTGCTAGAGATTCAGAGTTTGATGAGTTCTTTACATAATTCTTGAGTCATAAGAGAGGGACGGTCTTTTAGCAGCAGTCCTAAAATCTAATATTCCCAACTAGTCAACTTTGCTTACGTCATTGGTTGATCATGTATTTTAAAGTGGCAATATCTGCTGACCATAGTGTGCCAGTATCATAATTCCATTATGCAAAAAAGTTCCTAAAGATTGGTGAAAAACTCTTCACTATGTTTATATATGGGGTAAAGTTGGAACCAAATTCTTACAAACATTTTTGAGGAAGGGCTATCTAGAAAACAGATGACTGGGTGAATGTGGGCTTTAGAGTCTGACACAATACATGTGACTGCCTTATTGTACTGAACACAATCCTCGACAGAGAGGTAACTCAAAATAAAGGTATTGCCTATTATTGCTTTATTGTCTTTAGCAAAGCCTTTGTCAGAGTGGAAAGGAAGAGACCGTTGTCCAATATGTAGGCTCCAAGTGTAGATCCAATGTTCTTATACTTCAGCTAAAGGCTGCATGAATCCTCTTGGGTTTGCGTTCAAATTGGTATTAGTTCTAAGTTTACCTGTTGGCTACCAACTAAGATGAGGTTAAGTAGGGATGCATCCTGGCTTCTACTTCATTTAACATTTATTTAGTTGCATAATTTCGTCATATAGGTAATGTGAACTTCTGTTAACCTAAATGAAGCAGAAAAGAAACATTTGCATCATGGTAAAAGTGGATGATTTACTTATGGTGGATAAGAATTCTGTAGGATTCCAATTAACCTGGATTTCATGTCCCAATATCACAGTGATAATGGTTTAAAAACTTGAATTTAACTATGACAAAGTGTATGTTTTTTTATAGGCCTCCCCCTTAAAGTTCACCTGGAAGGTAGAAGGCGTTTAGGAGAAAAGTGAAATATATTATTACTTGGGTGCTTGCTATACCCTCAAATCTGTCTTCTACTTCTCATCTGGATTCTCTACAACTTAGAAGGCATGAGGAGATCACTGAAGTAAAACGATTCTACATAAATTTTAATGTGGTTTCCTATGTTATAGTTGTATATGTTAAATTTTATATGGAAACAATAATTATCTTGAGAAATTATCAGTAATTTACTTAAGGAACTTAGAAGGCATGAAAGCACTCCTCCTTAGATCATGAGACTAAAATTCGGTAAAAATCTGACTTGGTAAAATGTGTGATGAATCAACTCTTCCCAATTTCAATATTCTACACAAGTCTAAGAATAATGGGATTATGTTAATTCCTACTTTAATGTGGGTGGAGATTTCCATAATTGCTTGTGGGAATTTGCTTTATTCCTAACAAAATTACTCTATGACTTTAAGCTTGATGAACTCTGGAATTAAAAGAATGTGTCCACAAACAAGTTAAAAAAGAATATAAAACATATACTAAAGTTGCATAATTTAAAGCATGGCTATCATTCTTCCCTAAGAACCGAGGGGCATATTAACAAGGCGGCGTTAATGAATTATCGCCGCTTTAGCGTCCGTTTTCAGACGAAAAGCGGCGATAATTTTATCGCCGAATTAACAAGGACACGCTAGCGCGTGATTCCCGACTTAGCGTCCGTTTCCTGCACGCCTCCCATCGCATCGCTAATGAGATGCAAAGGGGGCGTGTCTGTGAAAACAACAGGGGAAATATCGCTAACCCAGGTATCGCCATATTAGCAACGTGGGTTAGCGATATTTTAAATTGCGTTAAGTATGCCTTAACGCAGGAATTTAACGTCTGCTAAATTCCTGACTAAGGCATACCTAACATGGGGGTGGATTGTGTGGTTAAGACCACAGGCCCTATCACCAAGGATATCGCCGTTTTCCATGGGACATCGCTGGAAAACCAGCGATGTTCCATGGAAAACATCGCTATCACTGGAAAATTATCGCCTTTGCGCTAAGCGTTGTTAATACAGCGCTAGCATGGCGATAATTTCCAGCGATAGCCGGCGATAGGATTCCTCGCGCTAACAGCGGCCAGCGATAATTATCGCTGCCGCTTGATAATATGCCCCCAAGTTATGATTTATTCTTGCCCTCATATTCCAGTGTAACTTCACCAAATATACATAACAGTGAATACGTTGCAAAAAAATAAGCAATCAATATTTAAGCCACCGTTTTCGTTATTCAGATAAAAAGGTAATGAGGGGTTGGGGTCTTAGCATGTTAAAATCCACTGTGTAGTGGGTAAGGACTCTTTAAAGCACTTTTTTTATACATGATTAGAACTAATTAGTATGAGGCAAAGAATTTAAAGGTAATATTTGATATGCACTCTATCCGTATGGTTGAGCTGGCGTTTATTATTACCAGACAATAACGTTTCAAGCAGAATTTTACTTTGCATTGTAAAATATTACACTTTTACACTTTTATTTGTAAGGCTGTAAAAAGGCTTAATTGCTGGCATACAAAGTAAGTATTTATTACTGCTTTGTGGGCTTGAGCAAGTTTTGATTAACTGTTCCAACATGTGCTATGCTGCAGTAGAATTTAGTGTGTTATGACAGATCAACAGGAGACTAATGAGGTGATAATCTTACTTCATATACTGTACAAGCTCTTTGTTCTGTCGGTTTACTTGCACATTTCTTTAACTCCCTAAATCTCACTTTCTCAGCTATGTGTTTGCTTTTAATTGAGCAAGATGTGGCTTCACCCATTTAACTTCTCATCGACCCACCACTGCTCACATTCTAGCCTTAAATGCTTCCCTGTAAATGAAAATACACTTTCCTATTGCCTTTTTACAGACTCGCCTAATTCAAACACACATTTGTGATTATGTTCCTATCTACCCTATCTTCATTTCAATATTTATTTCTGCTCTTGAAGAGAAGAAAAAACAATTAATTAAATAACAACCTTGAGTGTAGTTGCAAACGTGGAAGTGCATTTGCAACATGTATGTGCACATTTAAGTCACACTTGAATGGTCCAGAGGTAAATACTACAGAAAGGTTTGAAGGAACTCCCAATCACTCCAGTATTCCCAGGGAAATGGAAGAATGACAGACATTTTACTTAAAAACAAATTTAAGTGAAATAAATAAAAAATGCAATGTAAGAATCGCGCCGTTTTTCTTACTCCTAAATTGGGTATTTTATGTATTGAAAGCAATAAGTTAACTATACAATCTAGGACTCATAAAACAGGTGCAAGTGGGTTGTTGGTAATTCCAATCCATTACAAACAGATGTAGACATATTGCATGCCGCTAGTAACTTACATCTATTACAATACTAGCAAAGGAAACTGCAATACAAGCAAAATAAATCATTCATCTAAGGAAGATGCATAATGTTTTGTTGTTAACTAGTGAAAATACATTATTTGGCTATCCTGTTGCTGATCCTCTTAAATAAAAGAAAGAAAAGCTCACCATTTCTGTTGGATCTCGGCACAGCCAGGTCACAACCAGAATGCACATTAAGAAGTGTAAAAAGAAAGACAAGGCAGCAGGCCTTTTCCATCTATGCACCCAGGATCTGGAACAACATTCCTGTAGAGCAAAGCCCCTGCACTGTTCCAAATAAGGAAAGTGTGAAGACACACCTCTTTAAAGAACATTACATCACAATACATTAACTGTCCTATCACTCATTGTTATGATGCTTCTCTGCCTGTACAGCATTCTGCTGCCTTTTGGCTAGGTGTGTGCTCTAGAAATAGCGCATACACAGTGGTGGTTGGTGGAATCTGAAACTGGTGAGGCGTATGCAGAACGAATCAACGTATGCGAGCGAGCGCAGCGAGCGAGCCCGACGGCAATAAGGGGGATTTGGGGGGGTTCTCCCCCCGTGAAGAAATTTTTAAAAAATTGGCATCTTTTTGGTGCGATTTTCAGCACTATTTCTGTGATAAATGGACTAAAAATTCAGTTCTTCTAGGCATTCATAAAAGAAAATTCATACATTATTTCAGAGAATTTCTGGGTTGCCAAGCAAGTCTGACTTCTGAAGAGGGCTAGGGTACTAAGCAAGACTGCTTTGGCTCTACCCTTTCCAATAGAAAACGCTAGTTAGTGATGTGAACAAGTTCAATGGACAAACCTGGGGTCTAGGGAGAGTCCCTCTCCTGAGAAAGAAATTTAAAAAAGATTGGCAAATGGTGCATTTTAAAGCAAATGAATGCAGCGATAAAGCAAGGCTTATTAAGCAGTGGGAACGTATAGTCTTGAAATATTAAACACATTAAAAACTGCCCCGTATCTTCTTGCATTAATTTGTTCAACAGTTACTGTAATATGTAAATTGTTCTGCATGGCAACTTTAGCCCTTTAAAATGTATGCTTGCCCAGTGTCTTGCACTGCATGCAGCATTAACTTTGGAAAAATATGCTCTAACCAGACTTCGGGAAGCACCCACAGCTGCTGGCTGTAACCAGTCATATAGAAATATGTGCAGACAGGTCTTTAAGTGAGATGAAAAAAGTGGGTGCTCCCTATAAAGGAACATGCCAAATACATTTCTGTGATTCCCATAGTGTGCCATCAGACCGGTATATTGGTTTCTCTGTGAGATGTAATTTTATCCAGATAAATGGCACAGCAACTGACATATGCCTAAAGCCTGTCAGTATTATTGGCTTTGTCACTGGGTGTTAGCTGTTTGAGATAAATGTGTAACAACAATGATTTCTTATAAATAATTAACATTGAAAATGTTTACATTCTGAAATAGTGAGTCTGTGAATTAAATAGCATTGAGGCCTGTGGAAGGATTTTTGGCCTTCAATTATGTGTGCTTTATGTTAGATATGTATCCTCTTTTTCTCTGCATATCTTGTCCATCTGCACATCTTCAACCCCCCTCTCTTTCCTCTTCAGCATCCTCTTTTCACTCTTCCCCGAATGCCCTTCCTCACATCTCTGTCACTTCACCGCCCCCAACATGCACTGCACTCCCTCAAATATAAGCACTTTAATTTCTCTTACTTTTGCCTTGCAAATATTTTGACATCAGTGTACCCCCTTCACACACATTTCCACAGAATTTCAGTTGCAAATGGAGTACACAAATATTGTTCTGTGTGCTCTGCAGAGAGGCCAACCCACTGACAGGCACTTTGTTTGGCTTTAGCCTTAGCGCCTGCGTGCTCAATAAAAAAAGCCCCTCATCAACACCTGGCATGGCTCAAGCCTCAAAGTATGCACTGAAAAAAATACAAATAAACAACATTATAAAATAGCTAACTTGTGGGTACCAGACAGACACAACACAGTGAAGCGCAACCAGTGAAACGCTAGAACAGTGTGATAGCAGCAGCGCATAAAGAAACGAGAAGACGAACACAAACATGTCATTTGAAGCTAATTGCCTTGTGAGTGGAGCTGGGCATTGAACGCTGGGCTCTGACTGGGTTGGCGCAGCAGTGTCATGGCTGCAGAGACAGACCCCTCCCTGATGCCTGTCACGGTAATCTCCATCCCGCTCACCAACGTGTCCAAAACGAAAACTTGTCATTTTTACCTGAGGATTGTTTTAATGAAAGCGCATGACAAAAGCGTTGTTAAAGTTTAAACATGATACACTTGTCACAGAAATAAAATTTTAAGTTAGACACTGGGATGGGAGAGCTGAATATTCCGGAGGTGAATTTGATTGACATTTGTGGAAAATAGCATTATTACATTTTGAAAATAAAAAACGTCTGACAGCACACAAACACATAAGGACCACCATTTTGCAACAGGAAAATAAAAAACTTCTGGCAGCACACAAACATAGGAGGTCCAGAATTTTGCAACTGGCACACAATTGACAGCGCTCAGCTACTTAGGAAATGCAGAGAACGAGGAACTGAGCAATTTCAGTGCATCCTTTAAGGTAGTCAGAGCTATATAAATACAAGTACTTGCCCTCACAGTTTACCCAATATCTTCTGTCAAGGGCACACGCTTCCTTCTTCTTGGCTTCCTTCTGTAGGAGGTGCCCTCACTGTCACTGTGCAAGGTCGGCAAGGTCGGTCTCCAGCGTTACTCATGCATTCCTAGACCCATTCTAGGAATGGACAGCACACGTAAACACTTAGTAGGACACCCTGAACAGGCATGTTCCACATGTGTTACTGGCATTCAGGGTAACCGGGCACTCGTGTCCAGACAGGAAGGATGAAAGGCAGAGTGTACCCTGCTTTAGAGTGAAACCATTAACCTTGCATGTCACACCGAGGTGTTTGCGGACCTCACCTGTCTTGCAAAGCAGTTTTGCAACTAAAACCGTCTCTTGGCGCTACAGTATTGGCAGATGATGGAGGCAGTCCGCAGCCTTCTCTGAAAGCGCACCCGTTTGAACTTGCAGTGGTTCTGACACTTGTGGGACAGGCGCCAGTCCTTAAACACACAGATGGAATTTTTCTTTTGGACAATCGCAGATGACTGTGGCTGTATAGCTACTGAGCAGTAAGAGGGTCGTACAGTACGTAATCCCCAACCCCCCAACACCCCCTAAAAAGGCAAAAGCACCCCCATCTCAAGCCACCGCTGGATTTCGCGCACATGAGGTCGGCGCAAAACTGGGTATAAAAGCGGATATGCAGAGTTTTTCACACTTTTTTTATTCATCTCCAGCCCCACGCCCAACAACATGCAGGCAGGATGGACCGGATGCAATTCCGAACCACTGGCTGCTGCGGAACGAGGGCGCAAAGACCCCAAAGAGCGGAAAGGCCTTTTGCTGCGAGTTTGAACTGCTAATTGCCTTTCCCCGAAATAATCACTTTCTGATCCAAAGTTATTTCTGCACTTTTCAAAAAGACGTTTTCGCATAGTTTGTCAAACTTTATTGGCGTTACCCGGTCTACCTTTCAACCCGATCAATGTCTAATGTACTATTTAATATAAGTATTAAGCGCTAACCTAACGAGGAGGCGTCTGAGCGCTGTACACTCGACTAGGCAATAACACAATATTACAGTCAAGGTTAGAAGACAGAGCTGTAACATTTTCTCATCACCGAGACGGTTCTGTATGTGATTGACATGACACAGCCCTGCCAATGCCTCACTCTGAGACCCTGGCCTGCTGCCGATGTCACAGGGGGTCTCCTCTATACTGCAAAAGGGTCTATGCTTTGGACTCTGGAACCTGGCGGCTGGGCTCTAATCCCTGCTTCAGCACTGGACTTAAAAGCATGTGATTCTGAGCAAATCGCTGTGCCGAAAATTGCTAATATATAAAATGTAATTCTGTGACTGAAATATTCAAAACCGAACACGACGTACGCAATCTTTACCAATCCCCAACCAACATTAATGTAAGATACACTTTGCTGGACGTTTCTCGTGATAAACGGGACGGTTCTTCCCAGCCACACGTGGGAGGAATGCACCTTTGACCAGAGGTTCTCGGCAGGGGAGAGACCGCCAAATGGTGGGCACTTCCGTGAGGTGAGGCAGCCTTGGCATTGTGTGCTACGGCCACCTTTAACATAAAGCAAAGAGCGAAATTACTTTCTTCTTGGTCAATAAAAAGGAACAGGTGAACGCTCACAGCCATCGTCTTGCAGCTTCGAAGCACTTAAAAGAGCAGCCAGATGGCCTATCAGTGGGATAGTCAGTGAGGTGCCTTAACGATCACAGGCAAGTTGAGGCGAGATGTTCGCCCAAATGAAATGAAAATTTAGCATGGCAGACAACGCTGTTTCATCGCGCACACCTCGGTCCAAGGAGAAACACTGCAAACCCTGAAATTTGGCACAGAAGATGCTGATATCAAGTTACTGGATTCAAATTGCCCCTTGGAGATCCACATTTGGTCAGAGAGGAGTACAGAGACACAAATGTTAGACTGATGTGCCCAGGATCACTCTATTCTGCAAACTAGGGAGCAGAGAATTAGAACTCTGGTGCCCAGGTTCAAAAGTCTCCTAGACACCACCGCCCTCGTTTCTAATTAGTTTTACTCCAAATACTGCGCACTCGAAGCAGGCCACACACGCAGACTCGATTCTCCCCAAACTGAAGAAAAGGTGTATTAGACACATAAACCCCATTTCAGCCACGGCTCGCATCGCATCGCAATACTCGCGGGGGGAGGGCGGGGTCGCGCGGTGTTGGGGGCCGGGGAATTAAAATAAAAAAATAAAACTTACCTGACCGGAGTGACCGCCGGTCCGCGCCGCCTCTGCTCCTGGGCCCTTGGCGCCTTCACGTCACAGCACTGGAGTTTAATTATATCCTAACAGCAGAACCATAAGTAGGTACTGTGGCGTGAAACCGTAAAGGATGTGGGATTACGACTGCCATAGCAGCAGTGCCCTCAGGCTCAGACTCAGACTGCCGAGTGCGCGGTGTCTCAGCCAATCCTGGCGCTGCTTTAGCAGCACCAGGATTGGCTAGAGCAGGGATAATCCCCGCCCAATCGCCCATTAGGAGACCGGGGACTGCTGCATGAAGCAACCCCCTCGCTCTCCTAAGGGGAATAGGGAAGGTAGTAGTGCGCATGTTCGGGCTGGTCATAAAAATGACCAGCCCAACTCCGAACATGCGCACTACTGCTGCTGCAGCTGCGCTTAGTGCCGCCGCCGCGCTGTCAGTGACTGTGTCTGTCTGTCACGCAAGTCAAACCGCTGCCGCAGCCCCACCCCCTGCAGCGTCCGATTGACTCGGGCGTGTCCCGGAAAATTAGCGTTTTACACAGTGACTGCGAGCAGCAGCGAGAGTTATTTGGAAGTTGCACAAATTTAGGCGTGAGCACGTGAATGGGGCCATGTGGCATTAGTGGGGCAACGCCCCAGTGCGCCAATGGACGCACCGCCACTGCACATACATACATACAAGAAAACGAATGCACCTCTTTGCATGAGTTTGAGGAGTGCAACATCATAGCAAGTGTTCATAAAATTACATATGTAAAAAGAAAATAATATCTGACTAAAGAGTTACTAAAAAGAAGGAATAGAATGCAGAAAGTGGTTGAACTACAAAACAATTTATTCTCCTGGTTAATACTTTTTCATGTCACTTTGCATTTCTTAACATCAGTTATTTTATCTAAGTGTAAAAACACTGCATAGTTGACACTAGGTACATTTCAGGTTTTGAAACTGTGAGATTTCAAGACCTAGATTGCGATTCTGATAAGAGTGAGGAAAGCTGTAGAACTGTATAAAACGAGGCCATTTTTAAACAAAGCCCCAGTGATGGCTGGCCATCCGGGAGGGAGGGAGGGAAGCAATGAATGGGACAAAGACAACAGAATCAGGAGTAATGAAGATTACCGGTTAGTAATGGGGCATTACCCCAGGTCCCTCCAGTCCTCGTCCCATTCATAACAAAGTGAGACTACCCAAGCAACAAACTGGCATTCATTAACAACAAACCACCAGGACACAAGGAACACAGCAGCACATAAGAGTTTTATTGGAACATAGATACAAGAATTCAGTAGCTCACAGCCTGCAACACCCCAAACCAAAATTAGTATAATCATACAGCATTTTCTGGATCTGATAATGCTGCACAAACGTTTTAGAGGATGCCCACCTAGTAGCCCCACAAATCTCAGACAGGAAAACCCCCTGCACCTCAGCCTAGGAGGCCACCATCCCCCTAGTAGAATGCCCCTGCACTCCAGCAGGAGGAGGAGACCACAAAAGGGAGTAAGTCAACTCAATGGCCAGCTTCAGCCAGCAGCCAATGGACAAAGAAGAGGCCCGTCCACAATGAGAGGAGACCCCAAAGGGAATAAACAGGGAGTCAGACTTCTGAAACGGATGAGTCCAATCCAGATAGATGCACAAAAACTGAGTGACATCCAGCAAAGACCATGGAACATCATCCCCAGACACCTGATCCACCCGCAAAACCACTTACTGGGAATGATGGAACTGGTACGCCACCTTTGGTACAAAAAAGGGATTTAAACACAAGCCAGTCCCATCCTCAGAAAACTACAGGAAGGGCTTCCGCGCCATCAGAGCCCCCAACTCACCCAGGAGCCTGGTAGAAGTGATGGCAACCAGGGAAATAACTTTCAAAATGACAAACTAAACATCTACCAAATCCAACGGCTCAAAGGGAGCCATGGCCAAAGCTCACAAAACAAGAAGAAGGTCCCATAGCAGGAACAGAGGCCTCACCAAAAGACGAGATAATGAAAAACCCTTCAGCAACCGGGAGACCAAATCATCGACGTCTGCCAAATTCCCCCAAGGGGAACGAAACGCCTTAATCACAGCCAACTGGGCCCGTAAGTTTGAAACAGCCAAATGTTTCTTGAAACCCTCCCAAAGAAACTGCAACACATCCATCAGGGAACACTCCAGGGGAAACAACTGAAGAGCAACATACCAGCGCTGGAAATTCCTCCAGTGTCTCCCATGAGGGTAGAGGGCCTATGAGACTGCGAAATGGCCAAAACTAAATGTTCGGTGAGCCCCTTGCGCTACCTCCCCGCCTCTCAACTTACACACCGACAGCTGCAGCTGCGGGAGAGGCAGCATCAGAGCAGACCGCAGGGGAGAGGGGAAGCAGGGAACTACCCATGGACCCTGAACTGCCAACAACCTGAGAGTGGGGAACCAAGAGCTCCGGGGCCAAAAGGGCACCACCACCTCCCGGGACTCCTGCACCAGGTGAGCCAGAAATTGGGGGCTCAGAGCAATGGGCGGGCCTGCATACAGCAGACGGGATGGCCAAGGAATGGTCTAGGCATCCACCCCCAAGCCCCCACCTGTCGAATGCAGGAACAAAACAGATGCAGCTGAGAATTGTATTGTAAAGACAGAGGCCCACTGCTAATAGGGTACAGTTCCTTAAGGCAGGGCAAATAAATCTAGTGTACAGACTTAAGGCAACAATAATACCAACATCACATAATTTCAGCAATATACATGAAAAACTAAAGAAGAACCAACAATGTTTGTTTTTCTTAACAAAGTAGAAATTATTTTTATTATTGATCAATTAAATACTAAAAAATTATTTTTTCATTTCATACTAAAACAGCACCCCATTTGTACTCAATCATTCATCTTCATTCATACAACTCATAACTGACATACATAAAAATGTACAATTTTCTTTGCTTTTAACAAGGACAAGTATAACAATTAATATCTGATTTTCATAATTATAAAGAAACAATGTGGCACAATGATAGTGGACTGCAGCTGAGAATTGTGCCAGGAAGCAAACAGGTTGAGAAAAGGAATGCCAAACCTCCTGCACACCTGTCGAAAAACCTCCAGAGCGAGAGACAACTCCTGGGAAGGAGGAAAGAAGCAATGGAGAGCATCGGCCATCCCATTGTCCATCCCTTGGATGTGAACAGCCACCAGAGACAGCAGATGCCCTTCTGCCGAGCAAAACAAGGGAACAACTACCGCATTCTGAGACCGGGACCGAATCCCACCCTGATGATTCAGGCAAGCCACCGTCACCATGTTGTTGGACCTGACCACCACATTCCGCCCCACAAACTGAAGACGGAAACCCATGACTGCCATGTACACGACTGTCAGCTCCCTCCAATTGGAAGAACGCCTCCCCTCCTGCAGAGACCAATGACCCTGCAGGGAGCTGCTTCCCAACTTGGCCTCCCACCCGAAATCACTGGCATCCATAGTAAGGACCACAGGAGAAGTGGGCTACAACGGAATCCCCTGGTAAAGATTGTCCAACACTGTTTACCGGTGAAAAACAGGAATGAGGTTTGGAGACACCGGGACCACATGGTCGAGGTCCCAAGACAAGTGATCCCAGCAAGCCAGCAGATGGATCCACATGGGCTGGAGATGAAAACACGCCCAGGGCACCATGAACACTGCTGCTGCCATGAGACCCTGAAGCCGCAACCACAGCCAAACCGGAAAGGAGACACCCCTCATCACCCACAGAGCCAGGAACATCAAGGCCACAGCCCAGGGGTCCAGCAAGAACACTATGTTCAGCTCAATGCAAAATCTGGCCCTTATAAAAGTCATATCCTGGGAAGGCACAAGCTGACACTTCGAATGGTTCAGCAGGAATCCATGACCCTGCAAGGCCGAACACACGACCTGTAGATCGACCAGCAGACGGTCCAGAGAGGGAGCATGGATCAGCCAATCGTCGAGATACGGGTATAGGAGTATACCCTGAAGATGTAAGGAAGCCACTAATGGAGCCACAATTTTTGTGAAAACCCTCGGGCAGATCAAAGGCCAAAGGGCCGGACACAAAACTGAAAGTGACTTCCGTGACTGCAGAATCTCAGGAACCGCCAACAGTGGGGATGGATCGGAACATGATAGTAAGCGTTCTGTAGATCCAGTGTGCACATGAAATGATCCCTGAGAGCCAACAGGATAACCCTCTGCAGAGTCTACATCTTGAAGGGGAGGCAGAAAACAGACTTGTTCAGAGCCTTCAAGTCCAACACCTGATGGAATCCCCCTGTCACATTGGCCAACAGAAAGAGTATGGAGTAAAAGCCCAGCCCTCTCTCCAGAGGAGGGACCACCTAAATCCTAAATCCTCCCCTTCCACAGAAGTGAGCCAATTCCCAGAGACAATTCGATCTTCTTTCTCTGACTGGATGGCCACAGAATCGTTCGACCTCAGGAATCCAGAGGAGAAACAGTGAACTCAATGCGGTAACCCTAGCGCACAATGTCCAGCCCCCACTCATCTGAAGAAGATCTCTCCCAGCCTGGATGAAAGTGCTGAATCTGTCCTCCGACCAGCAATCCTAGCTTGTCCATCATATAATCAGGAGTGAGGTTTAAGCTGGGGAGATATGGCTTTTGTGTTCGCCCTCGGCCCGAAGAAAACCTTTCCTATCCCCTAGAAAACTGCCTCTGAGACAGCTGACGAAAGGGGGATTTAGGATTCGAAACCCATTTATCAGCATAGGACTGCTTCAAGGAAGTGGAGTGCTTTTTCTCCTTAAAAAGTTTGTGCAATTTGCCCTCCATTTCCTCACCAAACATCATATTCCCCTGAAAAAGCAGATGCAGGGCCGGGGCCTTCTGGGAAGAATCAGTTTTCCAATCTTTTAACTCCAGATTGTGGCAAACCGCCACACAAGTCTCACCAGAAAGAGCCGAGGACTGCGCCACATCAAAAGACACATCGGAAAGAAACTCAACCTGGCGCTCGATGTGTTCCAACAGCCCAGAATAGTCAGATGTATCATCCAGAGACAGATACAGAGCCTTGACATCAGAAATCAGGGACTGGACAACATATGTCCCATAAATGGAGGAGCACAGGGCCAGATGGGATCCCGAGTATACTCTTCTGAAGGAGGCATCAACCTTTTTATTGACTGAATCCTTAATACCAGCCTCCTCGCTCAATGATGTCCTCCCCACCAGAATAGCAACAAATGAATCAATGGGAATAAAGTCTGGCAACTCCTTGGATGTATCCTGAAGAGGGTACAGCTTGGCCATGAATCAGGGAATCATCATCCGGTCTGGGTCCTTTCACTCCCTCTTTAACACCTCGTGGATGAAAGGATGGACAGGGACATCCACTGTGGCTGTACTCTGGAACTGGTGAAGCAGAGAACCCCCAGAAGTGCTCAGAACTTCCTCCTCATGAAATCCCATATTGGCTTAACATGCTTCAACAAGTCAGGCAACATGTCCTTATCAATATATTTCCCTTTGTGCTCCTTTGCCCCAGACTCTCCTCATCTGAACTCGAGGAATGTGAGGGCTGAACCGGCATAGTGTCTTTGGGCCTGCCCCCACCGCCCATCTCCTGCAAAGTCTCCCGAATCAGGCGCTGAAGTTTGGCATCCTCACCCTCCCCGCGTCACTTTGGTTGAGGCGGGGAAGGAGAAGAAGAAGAAACAGAGGAGGTAGAGGAGGTGGAGGAAGAAGCCTCAACATGCTTCCGCTTCCTAGCATGTTTCCCCATTATAGCAGCCACCAGTAGCGGCCTGTGGTGGGCGTCCTGCCGGGCGGTGACGTGGGGCGGGGGAGGGGCAGGGTGGGGGGTAGTAAACTACGGAATACGGCGCACAGAGGTAAGTACACAAACAAAGAAATAAAACGAATTTCATTGCGCGCGCTACGAAATTCGTTTTATTTCTTTGTTTGTGTACTTACCTCTGTGCGCCGTATTCCGTAGTTACTACCCCCACCCTGCCCCTCCCCACCCGCGTCACCTCCCGGCAGGACGCCACCAAGAGCCGCTACTGCCAACCACACTGAAATCAATCCAGGAGGCTCCCAGAAGTGACGCTAGCCAAGATCCAACTGGGGCAGCCACTCCACAGGCAAGGCACAGCACACCGAGCACCCCGCTCAAGCAGGAGCATCTCTTCCTCACCACATCACAAAAGTAAGCACTACATTTGAAAAACACATCAGCACATCAACAACCGCTATTCGCTACTTACCACAGGACCAGCATAATGTAGGGGACTGGTTCACCACCTCTACCAGCATCGACCTCCGATCTAGCCAGATGCGATATGCCTGACTTTCTCCATCCGACTGTACTGCCTGTCACACCAGAAGACAGGCAACATTCCCCCGGAAGTGCTCTGCATGAGCCTGGGTCAACCAGGAAGTCAGCCACTTGCATCGAAGACGTGCCTCCCTTTACGCCCAGCCGTCATGGAGGCACGTAGCCCACCTCCAGACATCAGAAGCAACAGCAACAGAAAGTAATCCAGGCAGATTGCAAAAACACTACGCAAGTCTCCCACCAAGCCCGGCAGAGAGGGAGGCCCAACCACCAGCCACGTCCCCGCCACCCTGCTGCGGAGACATCCTCACTACACCAGGAACCCCAGCCATGCCCGTCTTCCAGACAGAAAAAATAACAGAGGTAATGCTGGGTACTCCCGGTGGGAGGGGGTGGGGTTGAATTCCAGCATTCTTTTGTCTTTTTTTCTGTCAGTGAGATAGGATTATCTCACTTTCTTATCAATGGGACTAGGACTAGAGGGACCTGGGGGTAATGTTTCAGTTCTGCACAGTAGATCTGGCTTCATCTTCATATTCTGAAACATTTTAAAAAGTAATTTTCACATTTCTGGAAAATTCATTTTTTAAACTTTCATAAATTCACAGAATTGGTAATGCTGAAGACAAATGGGAGAGTGACAAATAATGGAAGATCCTTAAAAACTATTTTGTGGCAGAAGAATTGCTCCCAGAATGTTGTTACACTCCAATGTGACTTTGAGATGTTCAGCAAAATTAATGATTTTCTATGCCCTTACGTTAATATTTTTTAAAGAGATACGTATTTTCATTGAAGGGAAAAATTGATTTTGTAAGAAAATTCAAATTAACTTTTAAACTCATTACTGAATCTGGATAGGCTTTGGAAGGTAGCAGGCCATGTGCTTACATGTAGAAATGTATGAGTTTCCAAGGGCAACCATCTGCAATTCTGAGAATTCCCAACAAAGTGTGAATCTATGACAAACACTCAATTCATTTTTTTGTCGATGAGCCTCAGTGTTCTTCATATGACTCTATAAACTCAGGTGACATATCACATTATAAATGACAACAATAATGGCGTCAACAATAACACAAAATATGAGAGCACATATTTGATTAATAACTTAAGTAATCACTGTTAACTCTGGCATTAATTATTCACCACTGTACTTCCATCAGAAAACTATCTGCCTTTAGGGCTCTGTTGCATGTCCTATTATGTTGCTTTGTCACTTTATCAGTGACATAATATTCCTTATACCTCTTAGATTGAGAAAATCAATCTATGGTGGATATTTTCATGTTCATAAAAACAAAGCAGGTTGGCTTGGCTATCTCAGTGCAAGCTGCCAAAACCTAGAATTGATTGTCAGTTGAGTTAGGCCTACAGAGAACTTAGGTAGGTTTTGAGTCTGTGGTTATTATAGTCATAATATTGTTGACTGATTTGTGGTTATGCAAACTATTCCTTTTTCATTGTAGACATCTAAGATTCATAAGAAGTGCAAACAAGTATTTTGTCAAGTAATCAGAGTATATACATTTCATTCCTTTGCCCTACTTTCCAATTTTATAAAAATCCTCATTATTGTTTAGAGATTTTTGCTGCTGCAGGAAGCCATTATTCCAGCACTGCATCAGACTACAAAAATTAAGGGACAACATCTATAGGGTAATTTAGGATTTGACAGAGTAGGAGTCCTTCCACAAATCAGAGGGGCTCCTGGTCTGCCAAATTGCTAGTTCTATCAACACATTTAGAGTTGGAGGACCCTCCAAGTTTCGGATGGCATAGCCTCAGCCTTGACCAAGCAGTCCATACACCACAAGATTACAGGTCTGAGTAGTAGCAGACTCCCCCCTCAGGTAGTTTTCTACCAGGGATTTGTCCTGCCTGGGACAGCTTTGGAAGACTCGGAGGACCCAGGAAACAAATAGAAAAATGTTGCAGGAACAAAACTTTTAATATTATTTTTTGTATTTTATTTTACCCAAAAGAGGTAGCCTTTCAGGGATACCAATCACATGCTCTCAACAGTCTCATCCATCCACACTCTTATTGATAGAAGATTGAAGATCTTCCTGTTGATATTTATGAAGGAGCTATACTTTTGTTAAATGCTTGAGTGCAATAAATGCGAGCAGTTGCTACCTCAAATCAAGCACTTTCAGTGTTCCTCAAAATTGAGCACACTGTTTCCAATTTGCTGTGCAAGTCCCTAATGTCTCTATGGCACGAGGAGGAAGGGGAGTCTGTAATACCAGATAGTAGTATTGGTGTAGCTAGAAAGAAGCAAGGAAAGGTGCAGGCGAAAGAGGCAAGGGGAAAAACAGGGGTACTTGTAGGGAATCAAGAAGGCATGAACGCAGAATATGGAATGGGAATGAACAAAGCGCGGGAGGCTCAGGAATTTTTTTTTTTGAAATCTGTTAAGGGGAAAAAGCAGTAGAAAGATGTGGGTCTATTGCATTTCTAGATGGATGAAAGTTAAACAATTTGGGGCAAGAGAGAATATCAACTTAAGGAATGTTTTTGGGGACCCATATATTTCAGAAACGTGTAATAAAGGAGATGAGACCCATTTCCATTTGCATATTCATCCTTGTGTACAGAAGAGTGAATGATTCAATAGCTGTGTTCTCCATCAGTATGTCTCACAGAATTCCTCCCAGCATGCCTTCCAGTATGTTTACCAGTGCTGGTATACTTTGTGAGCTAGGGGAACACTTTAGTTCTTTGTTAGAACTCTGTGATCTTCAGTGGAAGCTGTTAGGGTAAGAAGGCCGAGTGGTGTGTGGGTTGATACTGCAATGAGGTTTGTCTTGGGTACTGGCTATGAATCTCCTGGGTAGACATCAACTGGCCAGGAATCAATCAAAATGCATAATTTTAGTAGTGTATAGTTGTCTGGTTTACAATCATCAAGAGTTATAGCATCAATACCATCTGCAGGTGAGCAAGAAAGTGATTGACTTTAGTTTATCCTCTATAAAACAGAGATTGTTTACTCAGTCCAAGCCTCTCCCTCTCCCTTTTTTATGTGTTTTTTGTTGCAAGCACTTCGAAGAATTTTCTTTCCACGAGCTGAATTGCACTAAAAACAGTCCTATTTGTAGATCCTTTTGCCACCAATTAGCGAATATAAACAGTAACTGAGACGGTAGCTTTATTCTTCTATTCATTTGATGTAAATAGCTCATACTGCGATTCAGCAGACAACAGGATTGAAAGCAATGACTGTGAGCTTAGATAGGAGCCTTGGAAATGCTTTACTCTGATTAGCACTCACTGTATAACTGATATCACAGTCATTGTACTCAGCTACGGCCCGTGCAGGTAAGAGCGTTGGGGCCGGGTGAGGGGGGATTTTGACAGACGAGGGAAAATTAATTATTTATTTAATTTCCCCTCGTGGTCATCTGTCGAATCTCCCCCAACCCGATCCCACCACCCTACGGGTTTTACATGTACGGGCCGCGGCTGATTGTACTTTTTAGCGTCTCCCTTCTTTTAGAGGTAGCATAACTCCATGTAATTCATCATCCCTTTGGAATTTTATGCAGGATCTTGGGCAACATTCCGTTTCACACCTGAGCTGTGGAAAGTTATAGTTTCGCTAGTTCTCCTTAGACCACTGTTAGGAGTGGTATTGAGCCGTATCTCTCAAGAGGATAGCACCATGAGCCGTTCTGAATAGGCAGATGGAAAAAGACAGCTGAATAGGACCCGTTAATCGGACAATTATTAGAAATAACTGCAGAAAAGGATCTGGTAACTGAGTTTGCAGGTCTTTCCCCATTCTGTGTTCATTATGTTGTAATGGCTGGATAATGGATGTGAAGATACTAGCCCTGATACCCCTGTAATCCTTATCCTTTTTTTTAAAGTAATGCTTTAATGCTACACTGTTTTTCACAGTAGCGAAATAGTCAACTCAGCTAACCTAGAAGCCTAATATTGAAATTCTCATACTTATTTAATTAATACATTATTTAGATTTGTTATTTTCGGTGTGTGCCAGCTGTCATATATTTCTCGGCCTTCTGCCTCAGCCACTTTGTGGAAAAATCCATCCTATTATGTCAAAAATCCATTGTTATGAAGATAATCTGCAAACTAACTTTACAATTGGAATGTTTTTGTCCTTTCTTTTTAATCAGCTTTTGTACAAATATATACTTTATATAATAGTGCATGTATCCTTAAACCCTCAGTCCACTGCTTACAAAATATTGCCTAGGTTGTTTTGCCACATTCTTTTGTACTCTTGCAGTAAAGATACATCTGGAATAAAATCAGGTCTTTAAACTTTCCTTGCAGCTGAAAACTTTATTCATCAAAAGTTCATTAAAAATGATTTGATAACATTGTGAATTATGAGTTTCATTTATTGCAAAGATTTTTGTTTTGGTAATTTTTCTTGCTCGAGCTTCGTCTCCGTATTTTGGTGTATTGTGCACTGTACAAAATATTTGATAAATTTGACTGGTTGATGCTTTAAATAGTATTGTCATTTTTGCTACAGAATATAGGATGGCTATCAGATCCAGCACTGATGCTAAAAATGTCAGTAGTACATGCATTAAGCTAACTATTTTACCCTAGTGTTCGCTCCACTCCCCCCTTATCTTACCCATTTATCATAATCTGCCTCTCTTTACCTCTGAGTCCAAATTCCAAATAAATAATAGATTTGTTTGGTTAATTTTCAGAAGACACCTGATCGTTAACTGTCCTTTATACAACAATATTGAAAGTCAGCTAGCTGGTTGTTTAATGATTTTGAAGTCAATTTCTTATCCCAAATCAAACAACTCATTGGAATTTTAACAAACGCTGCACATCAACTAAGTTGGACCTACCTAAAGTAGTGTTCAAATTCAAATTGACAACAATGGGCATCTTTGAAACGTAACAATTGCATTTGAAGTGATTCAAATCAATAAAAATACCTTATAACACAAGGCATTTCGCCATTGCTGGGTGATTTCTTGGTAGCTAAATACAGAGATCCTACATAATCATTCTAGGGGCCATGAATCATGGTATTACTTACAGTAGCCTGCTCATTAGAACTCTTTACACATGGTCAACTTTTTTGTGAATCATTTAACTACAAATGGTGAATACATTTCTTCACTGCTTCTCTTCAGCCTTTCACTTTTCTGCCAAATTGTGTTTTATAGCTGATTTTGAGTACTTTGACCCTACAGATTAAATATGAATCTAAATTTAATGTATGCATTTTTTTGTATTACTTGTTTAGTTCCTTTTTAATTATTTGCATTTCTTCGGTGAACTATATTTAACTGGCCTCCATTGGGATCTTTCTTACAGGACAAGGACACATCTCTTGACCACTCATGGGCCAATTCCACGTTCAATTATGCCCTGTCTCAAGATATGTTCAGTGATAGGGTCTTTACGTTAAGTATTCCGTCACCACAAAGACACATACATAGAAAAGCGCTTTTCCATTAGGACTTAGTGGTTAGGACTGCAATTCAGTATGGTGTTGGGTGTGAATATATATATTGAGAGTCAGTTAAAAACCACTGATTCAGATTTCGGAAACTTAAACTAGGAAACAAATCAAACGACATTGACCATTGGTTATCCTTCCTTTGAACAGGTTTGATAATCAAAGGTTGAAAGAGAGAGACTGAACTACATTGTAGAAGTGTACTTCTTTACATGCCATTCAGTTTGAGGTGATGTGAGGTTTTCCAGCCTTTGATGTTCCGCACCCGTTTTCACAACTGTACATGTATGAATGCAAACTTAGGAACAGAGAATTAGGGGTCAGATTTCATTCTCCGGAAACCATAAAAAAGGTTTGAGAGCTCACTGAATCGCAATTCACTCTTAAGGTAGAGAAATTCAAGTTTGTTCTGGTTCATTTCTCGTAAAGGATTTTGTAATAGGCTGTATGAGGTTATGGGGAAATTGTGGCATAAATGACAGAGCTCATGTTAAATACAGACAGAGATGATTAATTGCAGCTGTGAGAAGGCATGTGATATCTTCTAAAATACACTCTGAACAGTCGTAGCACTCATGCCAAGACTACAGCACAGAATTCATTGCCCGGACAAATGCTTTTGACTGGGGATTTCCCCAAGAAACTCCAAGACGGTATTAACTGCATTGTACGTGCTTGCTGGCAGAACATAGGCTTCTTATTAACCAGTAATAAGGTTCAGCAAATTGAAGGCTCACCTCTGACAAATCCAGTGATGTAAAAGTTATTAAGAAGCATAAACAAGCATTTTGACTAGTAACCAGCATTTATGATGTTAATGCCTGTACTTGTGAATGTATTATTATAAACACACATATTATTGTTAGCTAGGAATCTTTGTAGTGGCAAGAGAGCATCATTCCAAGACATCCAAATGCATTGTACTGCAAAAATCATAGAATATCTGTATATCCTCCTGTTTTTTTTCATAAGAGGAGCATAACTCACAAGAGATGAGCCTCTAGTTGTTCATGCTGATGCCCATCTCTTTCAACAGTGTTAATAATACCATTTTACTCTCTGCACATCTGCATATGTGTTTGATGCCATTCCGTACTTTCATTTGCATTAGTTTTAAACAAAGGGTTTTAAATCAGAATACCTACTGTTCTTCAAGCCAGGTTCTCCCTGAACCGGAACATAAGCAACTCAGGATGGTTTCAGCCTAGTTATGGGCTCATCAGCCGGGTACAGCTTGGATCCAGTGACACAGTGAGTATGGGACCCACGTCTGGGCAAACCCATGCCACTTAGGGTGATACATGAAACACACAAAAGGTGATGGAAGGTTGCTTACAATAAGTCTAACCACTGACATTAGCATGGGGTAGCAGACCAATCCATCGTTCTTTTGCTCAACATGCTGCCTCAGTTTAGACCAAGCAATATGCTAATCAGTCCTGACCCTGCTCCTCATGGGTACAGTCCAGCCAAATTGCCAAGCCAGGTCCTCCCTGAACCCGAACACATGCAACCCAGGACCAGTTTCGCCCTAGCTATGGACTCATCAGCTGGGGACATCTTGTTTTTCACTAACCTTTTGAGTGTTTCGGAAAAATATCTTATTCAGACCTCGACCATAATTTAAATCTTCACTGCTTCAACCTATGGACCAATCCAACGAGCTAAACTTCTGGTTCTTCTTAAGTGCCCTATTGTGTAACCATGTATGTGTAAGATCAAACTTACACTTTTGGGATTTGTTCTTGCAGAAAATGCTTTGCCAACCAAGCATATCCAACTACATCGGACCCAGGATCGGTGTCTTTATTGGAGCCTCCACAGTGCAGCTCCACTAAGGTCAGCAAGACCACATGCATGTGAACAGAAATTTCTCAATCTTCTGGGTAATCCATTGTAAGGGGAGCAAACGCAATAGCACTTTTGGAGCTCACTTGACTCAATATTGGTTCTACGTGTGTGGGTGTTTCTTTTGTGTGTGCCAGTGGAGGTGTGTGTGTGTGAAACAGAGAGAGAGGGGGAAGGAGAGAGAGAGAAACAGAGGGGTGGGATTTTAATATGGCCTAAAGCCTTGAACATAAAGCCTCACCCACAATGTGAACTGACAGTGAAGATTCCCCTTGAGATTGTTGGATTTTTGTGGATTTTGTAGATTTCAGTAGATTGTTTCAGAATCCTGCAATGATGCATTTGTTTTTATTTGCCTAGCAGGGAGAACTTCTCACGCATTACATAGCAGTGAGGAATGTTATCCACCTTCCATTGTGAGCACGTCTGATATTAATTTTGCAGTAACAGACTACAGGAGGTAGCCCGTAAACCCAATAGAGACCAGGGCAGACATGTGTAACAAAGAACAGTGTCTCTAAGGGCATTATATAAAAGACAATTTATCAGGGGCACAACTAATTGCTAGGAGCAATGGAGGAGAAATAAATTTTGGGCAGTGTTTGCAATATTACATGGCCACAATGCTGGCATGTTCTACATGTGAATTGTCCTATAATGTAGCCTAAATACATTATCAGTATAGTCGTGCGTAATGTGCTTTCACGTGTCTGGATTTTGTTTTGGGGGAGGGTCATTCACCTTCATTACAAGGTCTGCTTCCTCCATTAACAAACTTCAGAAGGAAATAAATAGCTTTGACAAAAAATTATCAATGTGTCAATCAATTTTCAAACTAAAAAAATTGCCTTCTTGTAAAATGTTATTTAAAATTTCCCATTTCATTGAGGCATCAAAATAGTGTGTTTGAAAGTAGAAAATTACACTTTTTATGTTACTTTTCATATTCCATATTTTTACAACAAAATGTTTCTTCCCTAATGGCTTTTACGAGACGTCGGCTTATTTGTAATGGCGAATGAAGCTGAAAAATGAAACTGCTCTTCCATTTCATGATTGCAATGGATAAGACTTTCATATCACACTAATAATCAAGGTTGGGTCCTTATGTGTTTTCCCGTATGAAATTGGAGATCATAGAATTTCAAAAATAATATTAAAAAATCCCCATGAAAGCCGACCCTTAACCTCATATAATTAGAGTTATAAAATAGTTAGATTTTGTTAAGCTATAGCAGTTATCTCTCCAGACAAGCTTCTTTTAATACAGTGGAACTGCCTATAAAACATGCTGGATGTAATTTTGTTTTCCACGTGTTTTATAACATAACAAAAAGTGAGCTTATCATGCAATTGTTTAGACTACAAAGACATTTTATAAAAATGCATGGCTTCTAAAATGCAGTGCCTACGTTGTGAACTAAGCACTTTCAATTATATGATTTTATCTCTATGACTAGAGGAAAGAAATAGGGCTTTTTTATCACAATCGTGAAATAAGGCCTTCCCCAAAGTCATTATGCCTACAGTCTTGTTATCTTTACTTTCTTCCTTTGTGATTGAGTAAGATGTGGACATGAAGTTTAGGAGAGTATGGAGCGCAAAGGAAACTAAAGAACTGGTAGACAGATTGGTGCAGACTTTAAGCAAAAGGATTTCAGTTCCTGCAATGCTACCTCAGCCATATGCCTTATCATAAAGGAAGAAAACAAATAACTATGTATGTTGGCCGAGAGTAATAAGGAAAAATTGTCTGTAATGCAATTTGTATTCTTCATTATATTTACGCTTATTACATTTAATGGTGTACAGTGTGATGTTATCTAACATAAAAAGCCTATTCCGGAAGCAACCAAAGGACATATTAACAAGATGTGTAAAAAATATATATTTCCAAGTATCACCTATATGATTTATGTGGATTAATTTTAAATTGTTTCTAACTATGCTTGCTTTTACAATATAATTGTTACTATAACTTCCAAAGTCCTTCACCACCCCTAGTTTTCTTTCTGGAAACGTGCAATGGTCTAACAATGCATGCCACACACACGCATTCGAATGAACCATAAACATTTTTTGAAAACTAAACCGCCTCCGAAGGCCTCATTATGGGTTTGCCTTTCACTCCAATGAGGCTGTTAACAAAGACCCACCGTTTTTCAGCCGGAGACTGTGGCTGCTCAGAAATGAGGAATAACCTGCAGGATTATATTCAGGTTTCCCATTTCTGCTGGCTTCTCCTGATTTCTGTGGTGATCGTCAGGGTCGACCTTGTAAATCCCTAGTAACTCCTCAGAGTTACCTCACTAATACCCAGTGACCTTGTAATGAGATTTATAGCCACATTTAGATATTTGTAGAGCACCAGCAGCAGCGTAAATTGGTGGTGCTCTTGCCCTACCAAAATTGCAGTTTCTCCACTTTATTTAGAGTCTAGTTCGGCATCGAATTTTCTGGTTCGCCATCGAATTTATACCGGCAGAGCCTCTGCTGCCTCTACCAGTGTGACTCTGATCTGGCAGCCAATCAGTCAAGGGACCGCCAGGTTTGAGCGAAGGTTGTCCGAAGGTTGGCCCACCCTATTCAGGGTGGGGTAATCATCACTGATTTTCTGTACTCGTGTCCGCCATGGAGCACATGGCAGACATGGACGAGGAAAATGCAGAATGGCTGCACGATGCACTATGGCCCCATGCACAGGAGGAAAGCTCCTCGAACTATGGGCTATTAATTTTTTTATTTAGAGAAAATAAACTCTCACTGTGGGAGATTAGTTTCTTCATAGAATGATGATTAAATCCTTAGCTGCACACAACCCCCACCCCATGTCTTCTGCATTCAAGCAGTTAACACTCTAAAGGATTTCTTGCAATTATCTACATGCTTCATTGTTCTGAAAAAGGGAAAACCTGATGAAGGTATCTGATTTGAAATTATGTTTAACCTATATAAGATACTTCTTTATGACGTTTAGTTCCCATCAAATCTTGCTTCTCCCGTAAACTACAGCTGTACATATTAAAATGTCATGTTAATCCACAATACATGGAACTCACTTTAATACGTTGAATGCCATATGTGGATTAGATTACAAAGGTGAAGGTTAAGACAATAAAATAATACATTTCAGTGCTATGCTGTTATCTGAATCTTGATATTTAATTCATTATTTAATGACTTCTGGGGAATGGTGTTTCCAAAATCTTGTATGCCAAGACTTAACTGTCTAATTTCACACACGTAAATAATGGGTTTACAGCATGTCAATAAATGAGTGAAAGGCTGGTGTTCCATCTATTTAAGCATGTGTGGGCTCATGTACATGACTGTGGGGCATATTATCAACGGCCAGCGATAATTATCGCTGGCCTTGCTTAGCGATAATAGTCCTATCGCAGGCTATCTCTGGAAATTATCGCCCTGGTAGCGCGTTATTAACAACGCGTTTCTCCAGGGCGATAAAATTCCAGAGATAGCGAGGTTATCGCCGTTTTGCAGGGAACATCGCTGGTTTTCCAGCGATGTTCCCTGCAAAGCGGCGATCTACTGCTGATGCGACCCTGTGGTCGTATCAGCAGAATCCACCCCTATGTTAGGGATGGCTAAGTCAGGATTTTAGCAGACGTTAGATTTTGGCGAAAAGGCCGTTTTCGCCAAAATCTAACCTCTGCTAAAATCATGTGGGCTGCCTTGTAAATATCGCGATGTGAACATCAGCGATATATGCAACGTAGTCCATCCGAGGTACGCCCAGTAACGCCCACTTTGCATCTCATTAGAGATGCAAAGATGGCGTTGAGAAAAGAGCGATAATGCAAGGATTCACGCGATAGCGTGACCTTGCTGATTAGGCGATAAAATTATCGCCGCTTTTCGTCCGAAAACGGACGCAAAAGCGGCGATAATTGTTTATCTCCTCGTTGATAATATGCCCCTGTATTCTTTAATCTCTTCTTTTGTCGAAAGTACGGCAATGGTCACAAACACTTCGCCTGAATCATTCTGTTCCAGAATACTTGGAGTATGTCTATGCTGCTCTTTCAAGTTTCAGGGGAGGCATGGAAATACAGTCACCTCTGGGAGGAATTGACAAATGGTGAACTTGAAAGGATACCAGCACTGGACGCTTTGACTGAATACGTCTCTGGGCCGTTGGTCTCTGTCAGATGTGTCAACCTTGGAGTGGGTGCCCAACAAACAATTCGCCTTTACTCATGTTTTTACTAATTTTTTGTTGAACTTTGCACTCTGCACACTTTACCCCTGCTAACTAGTGTCCAAGTGCTTGTGCACACTCCTTTAAACATGGTGAAATTGGCATACATGCAATTGGCACATTTAATTTGCTTAGACATCCTGAGTAAAGTGATACTGCATGTCCCCATGCCTGTATATTATATGCTACAAGTGGACCTTAGGCACTCACTGTATCACCCACTTAAGTAGCCTTTTCAAACTTGTCCCAAACCCGCCATTTGCAGTTTGTGGGCAGATGTAAACTGCTATCTCAACCTG
The DNA here is from genome assembly GCA_963921515.1 of Calotriton arnoldi. NCBI lineage: Eukaryota > Metazoa > Chordata > Amphibia > Caudata > Salamandridae > Calotriton > Calotriton arnoldi. The sequence continues at coordinate 869,475 of CAWUFW010005995.1, read as the reverse complement.
GCAAAATTAACATCTCGCAATGTCTAAACCTTCCTTTTTAATACATATATGTTACCCCTAGCGTAGGCCCTAAACAGCCCATCGGGCAGTGTGCAGTGTATTTAAAAGGTTAGAGTTATACTTTTATCTTTCACATGTCCTAGAAGTGAAAAATCCTTAGCTTTGTTTTTCACTACTGCAAGGACTACCTCTCTTATAGGATAACTTTAGGTTATCTCATTACATTTAATAAGTGATAACTTTTGATTGGGAACAGGTAGAAAAGTCAAGTTTGGTTTCTAATTAAATGTAATTTAAAAGCCTCTCTGATGGCAAAGTTAGATTTTAAGTCACAATTCTGAAAATGCCACTTTTAGAAAGTTGAAAAATATATGATAAGTATGCACTCCTTCCCTTGTTTTGAATCCATAATTCATGTATGCTATCATTGTTGGTGCGTGCGATCAGATGCTGTGAACCGCCCCCGATCACAGCTCATACATAAGTATACCTCAGGGCACTTAACTCGCGCTCCCATCTGTCGCACTGCGGTGTGGGAAAACTTCCCTCTAATTAATCCATGTAATCTTAAATTATCCGTTTTCATCACTTGATACCAGTAATTATCCAGTTCCTTATTCCATCACTCTTCCGTGCTTAAAAAATCACTGCGGAGATGTGTAATTCCAGAAAGTTGGCATTTTCTTGTCCTAACCCTTTGGTGCCTGCAGCCTGTATCCTGAGACACATACCTAGGTATAGTTAGCTGTTGGCCTTTGTGTATTTCTGACAGATAGTGTCACAAAGGGTGTGACTGGTTGTTGGAAGGATGGGCCATCCTCAGTAGATGGGAGGGGCAGAGTTGTCACCTACCAAACTTACACTTCAAAGGCACTGCCCGAGCACACACACAAAAAACTTCTCACTAGTCTATTGTCACCCCAGACCCTTTGGACCAAGGGCAGGGGAAGGCAGGAAATTCCAGAACCAGATGTGCTGGAAATTCTGAACTTTCTTCCACTTCAAACAAAGAGGGCACCAGGTATAAACATTGGACTCTCTGACCCACTCCTCAGTAAACTCCTGGACTTGTGGATACTACAGAAGAAGGACTGTCCTACTGCCATATGAACACTCTGCTGCCTGGGGCCTGCCCTGTGAGATGGAAGACTGGACCTGCTACTTAGGTCCCAGGCTGAGTGACTCCAAGAGTGAACTAACTGTCTACCTGTTCTGAGCTGCAGGGACACAACAAGCTCCAGAGGCCTCCTTGCAACTGCCCAGCTCACCTGCTGCACTTGATCGGCAGCTGGACCTGCCTGAGCCCTACTAGCCTCTGCTGGAGTGAGTTCATAATCCCAAAGTGGTGCCTCCAAAGGTCCTGGGCCCTGGTCAGGCATCAGGGAGAGCTTCCAATTGAAACTAAGACCCCCCCCATAAACCTTTCAATTTAAATTCTGTGAATCCATCTCACAAGAAAAACAAATATGTGTGGCTCAGAGGATTATGATCTTCATTTAAATATTTTATTTGTCTGTACAAAAATCTATTTTTCTATGACATCTTTCTTATAGAAATCATTACGATCACATGACCAGGTAGTACATCCTAAATGTCTTCAAGGTTGGTCTCAATGGAAATAAAATTTAAATTCTTATAAAATAACATTTCACAAACATGCACACTGCATACAACTCCTATCTACCGTACATTCATACTTATGTTAAAAAAGTTTTTTTCTCTGTACTAACACAGGTCTTGATAATTCTCCAATATGTCAATCATTTGGTCATGTTAAACATCAGGATCTCCTATTTCCATTTTAAAACATAATTCAAATGTATTCATACATATCTGTCATCACTTTTATTCAAAACTGTGGCTTGTGTATAATGCTTCCAATGCGCATTTATTTTCGGCATGAAACGCCTTCATCAGGAACGCCACATTTTCAAGACCCCAATGTATTTCCAAAGACTGGACAATTGAATAAGTAATGTCTGATACGGAAAGATCTGTATGTCGGTCCAGGAGGCATTAGTACCAGGATCAGAAGAGTAATGCTGTCTGTATCTCTCCTCCACACTTAATAGCGGCGGGAAAACCCTTTCCAACGTCGTGTTATAATTGCTTGGTTCCTAAATGGTTGGTCAATGCCCTTTTGCATGTTGGTAGATGTCCTTTTTAGAGCTTAACATTTACATGGTAACCTCTCTGGTGTGAATCGGGTTAGCTGTGTTGTCCATGAGATAAACGCTGCCTAGAGAGTTCTCCTCCTGGCCTAACTGAAGGTTCCAACAAAGCCGGCGTGAAGTGAAGCCCTGAAAATCCTCACTCCACAGCTACAAGCTTCATCAGAACCAACACCGGGTGATGCAAGGCCTGGCCACACAGCTGCCAGCCTCATTGGAAATGAAGCTGGGCGATGCAAAACCAGCAATGCCTTGCCGTACAGCTGCCAGCCTCATTGGAATTGGCGCAAAGTGACTCAAAGCCCCACAAAGCCTCACTGCACAGCACCCCAGAACCAATGCAGAGAGGTGCAAACCCCAGCAAAGCCTTGCAGCACAGCTTTACCGGAACAAACGCCAGAAGATGTGAAGGCTCGCCAAGCAAAGCCGCGCAGACCACGCACCAAGGACATAAGGTACAATCCACGGCAAGTCAATGTTGGTTCTGTGCCCAGTCTGCGCTCCATCGCGGCCAGCATGAACCTCCAGGTCCAACACCACCTAATACCCTCAGCTGGCCCTTTGCACCTCTTGGTGCTACTTTTATCTAAACATTTAAAATTGCGTATCTCCAGTTCTACTGTTTGGATCTTTGTTGATTTGGGGTCTATTTTCATAAATTGATGTGGGATTTTTCTTGTGTTGTGTTATCAATTCATTACTGTTTGTGTACTGCATAAATACTTTCCACATTGCCTCTTAGTTAAGCCTGACAGCTTTGTGCCAAGCTACTTGAGGGTTAAGCAATAGTTATTTTAGTGACTTTTTATGTTTCAGCCTGACATGGATTGTGGTTGTTGCTCCACCTCTGTTGGACTTGGCCCTTTTTGCAGGGTCATCCCAGAACTTTTTGCCTTCCTCCTGGTATTTTGTCTGGCCTGGTGTTGGTGGTTTTAGGATTCTGGCCACTTTATCACTGTTGTTCAGTGTTAAAGCGCTCTCTATGGTAAACTTGGTAAGATTGGCCTACACCTGTTTGGCGTATTTAATTTACCTATCAGTCCCTTGTAAAGTGGTATCTCCTATACCCGGGGCCAGTAAGAAAAATGCTACTGGTGGGCTTGCAGCACTGCTTGCGCCACCCACCAAAGTAGCATTACAAACATGTCTCAGGCCTCTGCCACTGCAGGGCCTGCGCGCACACTTTACTGCCGCTGTGACGTGGCACATAAAGTGGGTGCCACGTCTGGGACTTTCCTTTTACTACATATCAGTCACCCCTAAGGAAGGCCCTAGCTAGCCCTAAGGGCAGGGTGCGGTGCAGGTAAAAGGTAGGATATCTGCCTTAACTGTGTTGCATGTCCAGGTAGTGACAAACAGCCTATTTGGTTTCTCACTACTGTGAGGCTGCCCTCTCATAGGAATGCATTGGGGATTCCCTGATATATGGTTCAGTGGCAATTCCTGACATGAGAGGAGTAGCGTAATTAAGTTTGGTATGTTTGGAATAGTGGCAATAAATGCTGCGTAATGGTGTTCGCAGATTTATTATCACTATCTTAGAAATGTCACTTTTAGAAGTGGGCATTTCTGTGTGCTATGTGTATTTGTGCCTGCCTGTTGTGTATTGCATGTCTGGCTCTGGATGACAGGGGCTGGGGCGGTGCAGTGGCTCTAGAGGGGCTGGGTGAGTCAGTGCTAGGCTGAATAGGCCTGATCTGCATCTGGAGTAGTGTGAGGATTTGCACATGACCCTGAAAAGGACTGTGCCGCCCTTCCACAATGCTGGCTCCGCCCCCTGTGGTGTGTCTGGGGCCAGAGCCTACACTAACAATGGGGACTTTTGTGCACTTGTTAAGTGCCCCCCAGAACTGGTTTTGACTGGGTCCAAGACACTGTGCCAGGGCAGAACAAGGACTGTCTGTGATATGAATATTGGGGCTGTGACCCCATGTAAAGTGTGCTTACTTGGGAAGACAAGATGTAGAGGACTGCTGGGTGCCAGGAGGAACTGCCACGAAGGACTTCCCCTCTGGGAGAGGGCCATGTGAGCTGGCCTGCCTGGGCCCAGCTCTGCCCCTTGTGACCTTGGGGCTCAGCGCGTGGTGAGCGATTGATCCGTTCCCTTCAGTGCTTGGGGGATCCTGCCCTGCAGTACTCAGAGGCCGTAGCACTAGGTGAGGAGAGGAGCGCTTTGTGCCCTACAGCATGGGCAGCGCCTCCCTCCCTTTTTTGTGGCCTGAGCAGCGGAGGGGAGAGCCAAGTCGTGGGAAGCGATCTCCCACTTCCAGCCGTGCCCCCCTGTTCCGCTTGCAGTTATTGCAGCCTGGGCTCTGCTACTTGGCCCCGGGCCGCAAGGAAGCACCAAAACCATTAGGAATCCCTGGTCAGGATTTCCTGGTGATGTCAGGAGGGGGGCGGGAGCCTAACCCACATTTTTGTGCCAGGAGAAAGTGGCCTCTTCTTCTAAGTGCGGTGGGAGCAGCTGCGCCATCAAACCCGAAGTCAGGCAAAGTTGAACTCCTGACCGTGGGCGGAGCCGGAAATCAGGCGGAGGTGCAGCCTGTTGGTGGAGGGGGGCTCCCGTGTTGCCAAGGAGAGCCCTGCAGGCTACCTGAGCCTGTTTTGTTGAGGGGCCAGTGCGCAATCGAGACGGAGCCGCACGGGCTCCGTGTGCCTCACGGGACACTTCGCTCCATGTGCTGAGGCCTTCCAGGGCCAACGTTCCCAGGGCCCGAGCGGTCTGACAGCGAGAGCAGCATGGTGGGGGCACTTCGCGGGAGTACAGAGGTGAGGCCGCCCACTCGTACAAATCCTGCAGCAGTCCGCAAGCCCTGGTAGGCTCCAGACTCTGCACCGCTAGTCTTTGGGCCCGTGTCTGTGGGCCAAGGTCTCACCAAGGACCTGTTGGGCGCATTGTCTTTGCTGCGTCTGCAGCTAGGGGCTAATTTGGAAGCCTCGTGCAAAAGGAGGCCAAGGGGATCACCACCACCCCCTATGGGGAAGTACTTGCACGGCCAGGGAGATTTCGGGCGATCAGGACTACTGGACATGGCTGGTGATTATTAGGATGCACGATGGATTACGTGTATGCCAAGGTTTTACTATAATGTGTGCACCTTACTAAGAGTACAATGGTGCACTGCTGATTATATGTATGCATAATGTTTTATGCTATTGTGGTGATGTGTGCCTAATATACTATACTAGGTAATCCTGTGATGATGGTGATTACGATATGTGCACTGCTACTGATGGTTTATACATAATGTGGCTGTGCTAAGTGTACCCTTACCAGTAGTTACTGGTTGTTTTCACTAACTGTGAATTATGATGGTTATGACAGTGGCCCGATTGGCCATGTAGTGTAGATATCCCTGTAAAGGCATACCAAGTGCCAGGTGGCACAGTGTATATATGTGGTTATGTTCTAATGTGTTTGATGGATAATATAAAGGCTATTTTTACATAACCTTGTGTGGAGTTTCTTTTGTGGTGTGCCTAGTGTGTCACTGCTGTGTGAGTGTGTTACACAATCACTTTACACATTGCCTCTGGGATAAGCCTGACTGTTTTGCCAAGCTACCAAGGGGGGAGCAGGGGTTATCTTCGGTGTGTAACTCCCTTGCCCTGACTAGAGTGGTGGTTTCTGCCTGGATTAGGCACATGCCCTAGCCAACCAGAAATCCCATTTCTAACAACCTCCCTCAACCAACAACATAATTTCTCACAGTGTCATTCCTGGGTGTCACTATGCTCTGACAACTTTGACTCAAGTCTTGTTGTTAACAAAAAAATCTGCATCTCTTTAATAAATCAGTATTTGTTTTTTCTTCATGGTGATTTCTTATAATGGTGTTTCGCCAATGTAACATATTCACTGGCATCAGTGTAACATAAATAACGTAGCATATCACTTCTAAGTATCCCTAAAGAGTAATATTCACTAGCCATTACAGGTACAAAATATTTCATTATAAACAAGCACATGCCCATAAGCATTTGCCTTTGTGATGTTATAGTTGGCTTTTTGTGGTTTTATTCCGTATTGAGTTAAGGGTAGGTAGCTAGTTTTCTATTATTTGCATTATCTACTACTGTAGAGAGAAATGAGTGTTTAATAAAAAATGTAAATCATACATTATCAAGTGGGCTTGAACTACACTATTTAACTTCTGACTTCAGCCAGCTAAAACTGTACATACTTCCTTGTATGTTCAATTCACAAAGGTGTTTGTCCACCTAAGCGGTCATAAGTGAGTAAACGCAGTGCTCAATTCATGCCAGTGCTTGCAGGAAATTGGAACCAGCACTCATATTTATGGACCAGAATTTACATTTCCTCATCATACTTCTGCTTGCAGCAACAGAGAGAAAAAGGCTGAAAACAGACAAAGAAGGAGAAAGAGAAAGAACAGGAGTGAGAAAGAGAGAAAGAAATCAGAGATGAAATAGAACCTGACAAACTGAGGTACACATACAGGATGTGTATGACAGTGGAAAAAGAGGCATGATGAATAATCAATATAATGAACTTAGCTGCACTGGCAGCAGGTCCATAAGATAGACTATCCTAGCACTGGAAAACACAGACAAATACTATTATTTTTAGTTAATGTTCGTTGTTCATGTTGGAGATTTACAATGCATGAACTTGCACTCATAAGTTAATTTACTCAGGGAATCATTAAGAGTTGGCAGAGTGGCAGAACCACCTTAAGCAGACACTACTCCTGCACAACCAATCTTGCGTTTCATCGCTCTAGTTAGTGTTGGCGGAAGTGTTGTGTTTACACTGGTGGAGCCTCCGCTTTCTCTTCCAGCATAGACTTTGAGCTGGTTATGCATCTGCTACTGGCCATTTAGGTCAAACTGATGGTCACCCATAGTACTTAGGATGGGGCAACCATCACTCTTTTTCCCTACATGGACCCATGCAAGGCATGGCAGTGCCTGATAGGGGAAAAACACAATGGGCCACACACACAGACAGAAAGCTTCCATGCATCAGGGCCACAACATTTCCTACGCTGATGACACCCAGTTCATCCTCTCGCTCTCAGCTGATCCCACCGCTATGAAATACAACTTCCACAACTGCATGAAGAACATCTCAGCCTGGATGAAGGACAACTGCCTGAAACTCAACAGAAGCTCAGCATGGGCAAAACAAAAGTGCTGATTTCTGGCAGCCACACCTCCCTCTGGAACAACACCTGGTAGCCAACGGATCTCAGTCCTACCACCACCCCGAAAGACCACAACAACAGCCTCTGCATCATCCTAGAGAGCAAACTCTTCATGAAACAACAGGTCAACACATCTCCTCAGCCTGCTTACAGACTCTCTGCATGCTCCTCAGAATCTTTAAGAGGCTCCTCATCAGCAACAGATAAAAAGTGACACAGGCCCTCATCACCAACTGCCTGGACTACGGCAACAAACTCTATGCAGGCACCTCCAGCAAACTCATGAGAATACTCCAGATGATACAGTACGCAGCAGCCAGACTAATCCTCAACCTGCCCAAAATGACCCACATAACCCAGCAAATGAGAAACCTCCACTGGCTCCCCATCCAGAAAAGATGCCATTTCAAACTACTGGCCACGCCTACAAAGCCCCCCATGCCAAGGACCTGCCTATATAAACCACCACCTGAACCTCCACCAACCATCCAGAAACCTCCGCTCTGCCCACCTCACCCTCGCACAGACACTCTGCATCCGCCGCTGCCACACAGGAGGACGATCCTTCTCTCACCTCGCCGCCAAGACCTGGAATGCCCTCCCCCTCCACCTTCGAACATCTCCCTCGCTGACAGAATTCAGGAAGAAGCTCAAGACATGGCTCTTCGACTGAAACCCGCAGCCCAGCACCTGGATACCCTCACAGGTGACAAGCCACGTTATACAAGTAACGTATGATTGATAAATTGGCAGTATTTTTGTTGTCAAGATACAAACTCCTCTTTAGAAGTTTGTTTCTTGAAAACAAAAACAAAAATCCTTTCCATGCTGGTGCATAAACTCGGCACCGTCTTGGTACAATTCAGTGCTTATATTGGAACAACTGAACCAGTGACTCTGCTGAAAGCTCAGAGATTCACACCTGCTTCGCGTGGATCTCTAAATTCGGGGGGTGGTCCTCCACTTGCAAGGGAGTGGAAGTTACAAACTCTGATGAGCAGGTCATCTGGTGGGTCACCCACCAGTGGTTAAATGACCCTGTCAGACTTCACATTCAATTGGTTGGAACTTTATAAATTAATAACTCTGCTCCCAGGGACAGGTTTTGGGAGTCCTGGAGATCCCTGCAACAGGAGGAAAACATGTACAAGCCTGGAAATAATGTACTATTTACAAACGTTTTTCATACACATTCTCACGCTGCACCCTAGACAAGTGGAGAGATTTACTCTCCTAAAGGACAAGAGTAAGCTTTCTCTCAGATTTTGAATGGGAAGAAACATTCCCAGGATTGGTGTCGATTTAGGTATCGTGGTTTCTCTACAGGCAAACATATATGTGTCATGAAGAAATATTAAGAAGCAAGTTTAAATGCACTTAACTTTGGCATTACTGGATGTATAATCTGGTAATCTTTCATTACCAGAAATGTTTCTTAAATGTTTTGTAAGGTCTAGGCACTCAGGAATATATTCCAGTCAAAGGCATAAGTCAGGTGTAAGACTCCATTTTTTAAATCACAACTTTCCAGCATTGGCTTCTGTGAATTAGACCCAATGTTATCGACCATAAACATCCGATATTAATAAGATCTCTCACAATTGTTATCTTTCTCAATTCCTCTCTCTCGTGGTTGCCCTCACTTCCTCCTTTCCTCCTTTATCTATCCCTTCATTTCTCTATTTCTCTCTCTATCTTTACTGCTCTGCCTTCTCTCTCTTTCTTATAACATCTCTTCCTCTCTGTCTTTTTCTGTTTCTGTCCTTCACCTCTCTCGTTATGCCTCACTCTCTTCCTCTACTTCCATCTCTCTTCCGATTTCTTATTCTCCCTTTTTCCTATCTTTATTTCCCACCCTCATGCTTGCTTTCTCTTTTCTATTATACTCCTCTATCTATATTTGTAAATCTTTCCGTTTCTTTTTCTTTTTCTTTCTCTTTCGCCTCATGTCTGCCCTCTCCTTGTAGATCATTTGCTTTTTCTCTCTCTCTCTCTCTTTCACCCACTCTTTCTTTTCCGATTAATTTTCGCACCTTTACCTCTCTACCACAATTTTTCTCTCTTTTGTTTCCTCTCTCTCTTGCCTTCTTGATAATTCTCTCTTTCTCCCTACTCCTCTCTCTTTCTAGGTATCTCTAGGACAATAGATAGATCTCTACATACATTTTTTTGTATCTCATAGCACAATGTGTAGTTCTCTACGTATATCTTTCTTGATTTTAAGTTTCTCCCTCCCTCTCTACACTCACTTTCTACCATCTGCTGCTTCACACACTCACCATATGGAGGCCTCTTATTATCTTCCCCTCTTCAAAGGCTTTTTTCGCATCACATTATTTTATGTCAGCTCTCTTTCACAATTTTTTCTAACCCACATGCACATTCACTCACTCACTTTTCTCTGAGAGTCTAACCCATGAGAAAGCAATTCTGTTTGACATCTGAAACCGTTTCAACAGTCAACAACTTTAAAAACTAAGGACCTTATTTCTTTGGTGGATGGGGTACTCCATCATAAACCTAGCTGATAACCGGCCTGCCACATTACAAGTGCTTTATAGGCAATGGCACGTCTCGGGGTCCAGTTAAGCTGTACAAAATCTGAATTAATCTGTGCTTCCAAAAGTAGGTGGTTTGTATATAGAGATGTCCTGTAAACACATTGATATGAATCATACATTTCAGGACCAGGAGGAATGGTAAAGCAAACTTTTGAAAGATATGTGCAGCTGTTTGAGATAAAATTGTCACCACATGTGCATTGTAACATGTACTTGCTGTTGCTATGCCAATGAAGGTGCCAGGCTGTAATGCACTGAGGGTTAACGAGTGAAAGACAAAGGTAGGGACGAGCTTGGAACGCGATGTCTTGTCTCAGAAATGACAGATAAATGACCTGAAAATAGAGTCCAACTTAAGCATTAAGGTTTCACCTCAAATGACGTGTCAGCTAATGCAGGAGCTCAGGAAAGGAGGCATCTGTCACTTTCTGAGTCTGCCTTTTATATTTTTCATTTCATGCAACCACTCGGATTCTGAATGCAGGCCAGGAACTGATTGCCCTTGAGAGGGAGGTAAGTAATGATGTTGATGCACCATACACATTAGGCACATTAAGCCAATGCTGGCTTGGTATGCAGTTCTTCTTCGGCCACAACATATCAGGTTTTCACAGTAAATACAGCTATTGTCCGAATATGGCATGGTTAGACGTCACTGGGCAAGAAAGTGCCAGCGGTGAAATTTTTGCTACCTACTTATGGCATATAATCAAAGCCCGCATTCACCCCACTGAGCTCTCACTCATGGTCCAAAATGTATTTGAGTAGTATGCTTGTTGACTGAAAGTGCGTCGTGACTTGGCTAGGGTTATGAAGCGCTATAGAAATTCAATTCCAAAACAAGGCATTGTGAAGCCTTTTGATAGAGGTGGCATTAATGCACCCCAATTTGTAATTATGATATCTCCCCTCCCACCACGCTCCGCCCAACACACACATAAACACATTCTCTCGTCACCTAGCTTTGCTATGGTCAATGGTCAATGAGATAGCAGGTTGTCACCATGACACACAGTAATCTGTCGGCACAGATTACACTCCGAGAACTGATTGCAATCTCCACATTGCTGTGACCACACTGACACCTCTAAGACCACTCCAACATGGCCGACACCGTTTTCAATGACACTGATTATCAGAGTTAGGCATTTTCCATTTACAAAACCAATATAGGTATGTGCTCTTGTCATTTCTTAACTGCAATCATCCTATTAATAGCGGGTTGCCATCATCACACACAGCAATCTGTTGGCAAAGATTGCACTCTGAGAACTGATTGAAATCTCCACATAACTGTGACCACACCGACACCTTCAAGATCACTCCAACATGGCCGACACCGTTTTCAATGACATTGATAATCGGAGTTAGGCATTTTTCATTTACAAAACCAATGTGGGTATGTGCTCTTGTCATTTCTTAACTGCAATCATCCTACTGACACCGATAATTTAGTGCTCCGCATTTAACTTGGCCTTAAACAGGATGCACCCGTATACATCTTAATACCCCTGTACACATCTCAAGATGGCCGCCATCTTGGGCCAGTATCCGTGTACTTGCGGGTATCCGTCTTCCCCGTAATCACAGACGCCAACACCTACGCATGATTGCCCACGCTCTCTGACCCAGCCACGTCATTTCTGCTCCCTCCCGGGGGAGCCACTATAACTTGTTGGACGCGTCGCGCTCAGTTGTCCGGCGTCCGACTAGCGGCAGGGCAGGTATTGGGCTGCTGTGAAGGAGGTGACTTGTGAGTTTTCTTCTGCTGCCTACCACAAGACCACAGGTATTTACGATCGTTCCCCTTGGCTCACGATTCTATTATTATCCCATAGGTATTTTCCTTCGTGACCGCGGGACATGCCGATGAGGCACTCCATTTTTTTGAGAGGGGTATGACTTGACCAATTTGCATGAATGATGTGAATGAAAGAATGCGTCCATTTGCACATGCAATTTCTCACGTAACAGAGAGCATCGACAGAGTGGTTGCATAATCATGTAAAGGTAACGGACTGCCACTTGCACCATGGCAGCAATGCCTTGATTTTTTCACCAAATTGTACGACACTGCATCAATCGCTACGGTGTCCACCAGTATGCATACGAATGCGGCATACCAGTCACCATCGGCTATGTATGGCCAGTCAAAGGTGACATTTGGCTTGTGCATGTTTTCCTGCACTGGTCACAAAAGAGACAGAAAACTCTTTTACGCATGTACATGCAGGATAATGAGAACAGGGGCATGCCTAATCCAGCACGCCACTATAGACACGTGTCTAAGCAAATGCACAGCTGTTATCACTATTTTGATAGTGTATGACTCTATTCACTATGTACTTGTGTGTATGTCTCTATGTGTTTGTCTCCTTTTCTCGTTTTTCTTCACCAGGTTGGAAACAGGAACGCGACAGAGACGTTCCTTTGAGTGCCTTGACGCATCTACACCTTAATATAGGTACCATAGGAATACAGGGTGTTTTATTGTTTTATTTTCACACAACGGTCCTGAAGAAGCGCACCAGGATCCATTAGGGACCTTTAACAAGCGCGAAACATATTGACCAGATCTCACTTTCACACACACTCACAGATAATGAGAGCAGCAGAATAATACTCCTCCCTCTATTATATTTGTTTATTAGAGGTCCTCCATATCCCTTATTTTTTTACACTTACCACCCAGAGCCTTGAAAAAAATTTGGCTTCTAGGTACCGCCGAGGTAATTTTAACTCACTCTCACATCTTTTAGGCCAACACACCCACATGCACAACTGCGGCGTCCCCTAAAAGATCTCCGACAAAGATCCCTCTTGTGGGGCCCGTGGGGGACAGCAGCGCCGCACCCACGAGAAGCAACGCCCGATGATGAAGCATGACACTCGCAAGAGTGTGTGAGGGCACTATTTCCAAAAGGAGAAATTCCCCCACCTTCATCTAGTTCCAACTGCATACATAGAGACTACACCTCATTCTCTCCTTTTCTTCCTTTTCCTTATGCGCAACCGGAATAGGTTGTCGTCTGCTTTTTAGGAACAGTTACCCCTTAGTGATTGTACAATGTTTCCACTACACTGACTTCTATAAACCGACCGAATGGCTCAGTGAGCTGAGCAATCATCACAGAAACATGGGATCAATATGCATGTAATACATGTGAATACAGGTAATGATATCTATCTCTCAGAGGTTGAAAACTGATTACCAATACATTTATTAATAGTAAAACCAGTCATTTAAGGTAGTTAGAAATGTCAAAACTGTGGTGTCAAGTGCTATCTGTAAAAATATTATGTTTATAACAAGTGTATGGCCCTGTGCATTCCTTGCCAAAGCCCTTAGGCACGGTCACCAGTGTGAGATGTGTACCCTCTCAAAAGCAATCAGCCTTGTGGGGTTGATGATATTGGCATCCCTGAATTTGTTCAGTATAAAGCACGCTTATTTGGTCCTTCTAAATATGATTCGCTTTGAACACCCTCCCTCCACCCCTGTGCACTAAACACATTAGAAAGTCCTTCAAGTGCTGCACTTTAACCCATTTAAGTGTTCCCACCTCGAACCACTTTTCCCTGCAAGCAATTTGAAGCAACTTTTCATTGTAAAATGACAATAATTAAAATATAATTTAAAAACACAAAAGGCATGCTGTAAAATGCAGCATTATTATTGTGTTCCTCCCAGTTTAACATTTATATATTTAAAAAAATAAAAGCAAGTGGCTTGGAAATAGCACGAGTTGGATTTGAGAGCAGGAATGCTAGATATCAAGTCATTGTGGCACGCAGTTGCCTGCGCTGTGCCAGGTGCATTACATACACTAGACTCACAACTATTCAAGTTTCAAAAAGCTTTCAGATTAAACGCTACATGAATCATCTGTCAGATGATATACAAGCTAGCCATGCAAAATAATGATTTGCCACTTCTGTGAGCAATAAAGGCTGATAATTGTTTGCCCGTGTACAGGCTTCAGCTGGGGGAGAAAGTGCATACAGGTGTGCATGCAATTACAGAGCTGTTACTGCTCAGAGGAGTGAGTAGGGATGGGTAAACAACTCAGAAGACGAATACATCCATCCCGCCCTGAGCATACACCCAGCCATACTGCTAATGTAAATCTATTTTACTCTTTCCAGCTGCCACACCCACGCACACCACACGCATTGTTGGAAATTGAAGACAATATCTGACAGCTTGTTCCTACACTGTAATATTCTGACACCAAATCACGTGCGTGGAGGTTTCTATTCTCAAATAGAAACTCAGCCAGTCCAGCAAAACATGCCAATATGGCATCCAGGCCTCAGGACATTGCAGATGTCGGTGTAATAGGGAACTACAGACACCTAAACACCTCCCATGCAAGAAAAGCGCCCCCACGGGTCCTGAGCACAGCGGCATGCCACTAGGAGGCATATTCACAAGGAGCTATCGCCGAATTAACGGCACTTTACCGCAGCCAAAGTCGTGATAAATTTACCTCCCCATTAACAAGCCGGAGTTAACAGCCCACAGCACCAGTTTACCCGCGATAGCAGCCGCAAAAAACATCGCCACAGGGGACCCCCGCAAATATTGCTATTGAGATGCAGAGTAGGCATTCCCGTGACAAACGTCGAGACAACAGTACACCTCAACATTCACAACGACCAGCCACATACGTGATAAAAACAAAAAACAGGCGATAAGGCGCATTAGCATCAGGAAATCTACACCTGCTCTGACCTGGTGTAAAGTCAGACGGCAGCCAGCACCACAAAAGGGAGCACAGCCCAGGGCTACATCGGAAGGGCAACAGATGCCATGGAGCCACCCATCATGCGGCCCGGACACCCAAGAGGGCCACAACACCCACTGCCACCACCCCCAGGACCACCCCTCCCTGGCACCCCCCCGACCAAAGCCATGCCACATCAGCCACACCCAAACATGTACAAATTATTCCGCTTGATGCTGCACAATCACAACTGGTGACATGGATGTGTCGTCACAGAAATGACCAGCACACATTCACTTTCGAAGCAACAAATGAAACTTTATCAAAATGAACAACGAAATGAAATGAAGACACATGGCCGCTCCCCTCCAGACAATACGTAGGTCACAGCCTGTAAGACAAAAAACATGATGAGAAGGTGTGTCCTGCGCACATCAGAGGACAGAGAGAGAGCGAAGGAGAGAGAGAGGAAGAGAGGGAGAGAGAGAGAGAGAGAAGAGGAGAGAGAGAGGAAGAGAGGGAGAGAGAGAGAGAGGAAGAGAGGGAGAGAGAGAGAGAAGAGGAGAGAAAGAGGAAGAGAGGGAGAGAGAGAGAGAGAGGAAGAGAGGGAGAGAGAGAGAGAGAGAGAAGAGGAGAGAGAGAGGAAGAGAGGGAGAGTCCCGCCCCTGCGCACCCAGGCCACACTGCTCACCTGCTGCCACTGGTGTGTCTCCAACCACGTGCCGGTATGTAGGTCAGTTCACCAGGTCACACATCTGATTCAGAGCCGTCAGCTGAAACAGAGCCCAGACACATGACTGGCACAGTACACACACTTGCACAAGACAAAATTGCCTGCCCGCCCATGCACACCCAGGCAGAGGCACTCCAACCTCTCTCGCCGCCCATCGGAGCATGCCCGCCCATGCACACACATGCCCCAATGCTCACCTTCCACCACCGGCATGTAGACAGGAGGTCCCACCACTTGCAAGCCACAAGCCCGGGGCCCACGGACATGGCACCCTCCACATCATGTAGCCACGCTCCACAGGCCACCAGGTCTCACGTTTGGTGCTGGGTCTTGATTACTCCATGGCAGTGGACATACCAGTGCACAGGCATCAACAGCTCAAGGTGCCACTGACACAGTGCACCCCAAGTCCCCGTCCCGTGGTGGGGTGCCTGTGCCGTCTGCAAGGCCCCGGGTGCCACTAACCCTGTGCAACTCCAGTCTGCGCCACGTGGTGGTAGGCCCGTGCCGTCCGCAAGGCCTCGTGTGCCACTAACCCTGTGCAACCCCAGTCTCCGCCACGTGGTGGTAGGCCCGTGCCATCCGCAAGGCCTCAGGTGCCACTAACCCTGTGCGCAACAACTCATGGGCCCTACATGAGTGAGAACCGTGGAGCGTCCGTCATCCAGTCACCACCGGAAGAGGGAAATGTGATGTTGTCGGCCCCTTATGTTGGCGGAGTCACATGGCCTGTGACGCCTGTGCAGGATGGGTGTGGTGTGTGTGAAAACCTGCCCTCAGGGAGTGGCTGTGACATGCTGCCAACTAGACCAGTGACCAGTAACCTGCACACCACCAGCGAGTAGGGCTGCGACGGGTAGCAATGAGGGCCCCCCCTCGGGGCGTTAGCGGAGTGGTCTGGCCTACCATACGCCCGACCAGCGCAGGCTTGCAAAAATGACTCGTGGGCTCTGGGCGTGGTCCAGTCCATGTCCGGACAAGGAAGTGACTGATGCGTGTGTCCCTGATGTAGTGTCCACAGAACCGGGTACACAAGATGCAATGTTGCACCCTCTGACTGGCATCCCACAGGATGAACATCATTGACGCAAGGGAAGGCACTGCCCCCACATTCATCCACACATCCATACATGAATGACATAAGACATTACACAGCAGTGCGTCACTGGACGTTTATTTGCACATCCAGTGCAGTCATGCAGCTGGAGCGGTACAGGGCAATGCCGAGCACACTACACAATATGGGCCCGTAGAGGGCCAGCCAGTGTCCATCCGGGGATGACCTGTACTGCGGAAGAGGAAGGGTACAGTCCGCAGTCTGTCCGCCATGTCATTGGTCGTCAAACAGGATGTGGCAGTCCATGTCGCTGTCCAAGGTGAGTGCATCGGAGTGTATCCGGGGACAGTGGTAGGCCTTGAGGCCATGTGCAGCACCAAGCAGAAACAGGCAAGGTGGCGGAAATGAATGCTAGTGCCTGGCCCTCCTGACCACAGTCCCATCCACGTCCTCGTCCCCGGGTGTGTGCCCTGCCCCACCTGTGGGTGTTACAGTGCCGGCTGCGGCATTGTGTGCCACTGTCACATCATGGGCCGGAGGAGGATTGTCAGCCGCACTGTGTGGCAGTGACACATCAGGTGCCGGAGTGGATACGCCTGCCGCACTGGGAGGCACTGACACACCAGGGGGCGGAGATGTGGATGGTGTGGGGGCAGCAGCATTCATCATCGCCATGCCTTGTGGCAGCAATGCCATGACGAGGACATGCAGGGCACGGTAGATCCCAGCTACATTCTGCTGATGTGCAGCAGCGGCTGCCATCCTTTCCGCCTCCATCCGCATCATGTCCTCCATGAGCCTCCGCATGTTTGCCAGGTCACGGCTGGCATCGCTGGGGCCACTCTGAGTGGACAGGTATTCTTCCCTCCGCGTCATGACTCCAGAGATGTCAGTCAGGGCTTGCTGGAGACCATGGGGCGGACATAGACACCCAAGGATGGCATCCAGTTTGTTAGCCATGAGCTCGAACCCCACCCGCACCTGCTCGGCCGTCTCCCTCTGGCCCTCCAGCACACGGCGTTGGAAGGCCATTTGTTGTTCCTGGGGGGCTTGGGAGGGTGCCGGGGCTGTGGGTGCCTCCTGCTGGGTGGTTTGGGTGGTGGGTGGGGTCTTATGGATGTAGCTGGGCTGCCCTGATCCTGGAGGTGAGTTGCGGATGAGGTAAATGAGGTCTTGGATGGTTTGGGTGTCGATGCTGGTGTTGTCCTCCCCCTCGTCATCACTGAAGAGTGGCTGTGACTGCTCTGCAGGAGGTGTTGACGATGCCCCTGCGATGTGAAGGGGAGACGGTGTATTAAAATGTGTCCACATGTATGTAGCCGCATGGTACAGGTTGACATTCAGACAGCATGGCATTGTACATTGTGACAGTCTGTGGGTCTGTGGGTCTGGGCGAGGACCCAGAGTGATTGTGGGTGTGCACTGTGCCCTGCTTGCTTGTGCATGTGTGCCATTGTGGCCATCTCCCCCCGTCCCCCCAGTACGTGGTGGTCACTCACCCTGTTGCGGTTGTGTTGTGTCCTGTCGAGCAGTGTTCGGTCCCCTGACTCCGGCCACAGTATCCATACTGATGACTGTCGACACCAGCTCCTCCATGTCATCCAGCTCCAGCTGTGGTGCTGGGACCCCACCTCCGGTCTGCGTTGCTGCCTTCAGGTTGGCGGAGAGTTTCTCTTTGGTCTTCCGCTTGATGTCATTCCATCGCCTCTTGACCTCGTCCATTGTCCGCTTGTTCTCTCCGACGGCATTCACCTTGTCGACGATGTCCCGCCATATTCCAGTTTTGGTGCCCAATGACACGTTGGAGGTGACGAAGAGTTGTTGATGGTGTTCCATCACCTCTGTGACTATGATGCTGTTTGCCTGCGGACTGAACTTGGTCTTCCTCGTCTTCTTGTCCTTGCCCTTCCCTGTCCCCGAGGTCCCTGGCTGGTCGTCCGGGGTGCTTGTGGGGTTGCGCTCGTCCTCTGCGCCTGCTCCGGCTGCCTCCATGGTGCTTGTGTGTTGGTCAGTTTGTGTGTGGGTGTTTTTTTCTACTTTTATGGGGATTTTTGATGCCTGCCAGGTGTGTGTTTCAGGCCTGGCGCTGCTTGTCGCTGATTTCCTCATCGCGCTTTTGCCCATCGCGTGTTTTTTGGTGTTGTGGTTTGTGTTTTTATCTCCATCGTGGTGGTTGTATCGCGGACATTGTCCGCGGTTTCGGCAGACTATCGGATGCTACCGCCTTGTTGTGAATTCCACGTTGACACAGGGATATTTTCCCGCAATGGGCTGCGATATTGGAAGTTGCGTTACTCTACTCTTGCGGTAGTTATCACACGTTCTTGTGAATATACCCCTAGGAGTACAACGAAGAAGGGTGATGTAAAGAAGCAGCAGTGGGAAGCCTGTGCGTTGTGAAAGCAAAAAAAAACGATATTACTGGGAAAACATGTTAATTCCCTTAAAGAAGGCTGTTGATTGGTGCCATCGTGAGTACAGCATACCCCTTGCATTGATTGTAATTGCATTTATATAGTGCTTGCGACCACCCGAAGAGGCACCTAAGCACCTTTTAGTGGACAATTAACTTGATTTTCCATAGACTTTGGCCCATGAGTGAGAGTTAGCCGTGGTGCATATGGAATGTTATTCTCTGCTGGTGTAATACTTTATTGTATGAATTTAACTAAAATCATTCATGATACAAACAGCGATTACAAGCTTTCTAATGTGGAAAAATGATAAAATATGATAAAGCTAAATTAGGTGCATATTAACGATTCGCCATAAATTAATAATTAAAAGCTAAATTAAGAAATTGAAATATTATTCGCTGTCCTAGTGGATAAAAAATGCCACTGTAGACACCTACTTCCCTAATGACGTGGAGATAAGTATAAACAGATCAGAGGGCATGGCAATAATGGTGTAGGTTTAAAAAAAGCTCTTCTGCAGACCAGTTTTGCAAACCTTTCCCGCTTCTCCATTCAAGTTATAAATCTCAAGGATGCATTTCTGCTACGCGTTTACTTTTAGTATGTCCACTAGCTCCTCAGTTGGTGGCGTGCAAACAGTTCCACATTGCAGGTAAAATCAAATGCACCTCTTTGAGACAATTTTTAGGACACCTAACTTAGGGCATCACAAGGCTTCACAGAGGTGCATTTCCTGGGCTGTATTTTGTCTCCTCAAATTAATGACTTCTATCTTTATCAACTCAGAGAACCCTGCAGGTTCATTTACATTGAATGTCAAATGACAGTAAAGAGGTAAACTTTATTTGTTTTGATTAATTAAAATCGTACAAAAGAGAAACAGTAGCTAAAAATCATAAAAGAAGGTTAAGGATAAGGAAGTTCATGGAGCAGCAGATCAAAAGGGCAAGTTAACAGTTTTGAAGTGCTTTTGCGCTGTCTGAAATTGACAGAGAACCTCAGGGTACCAGGATAGCCCATAGTTTTGCTGTTGGTGTTTCCACTCAGGCTAGCAGCCTGGCCCTGGTTTCTCATTGTTCCACGAGGAATTTTATTAAGAACTGAAATCCGGCTGTACCACAGTGCATTCAGTTGCTTGAAGAGTAGGTTATATTAAGATTTGTTAGAAACAGTTTGTGAGCAACAGATCAATGTGCAAATGTAGCTGCTTTAAAAAGTGCTTGTGTGCTTTCTGGGAGTTGTCCGGGAACCCCAGAATGCCAGGATAGCCTGTAGTTATGATGTTAATGTTTCCACTCCGGTTAGCAAACTGATCCAGGTTTCTGAAAAATCAGATGATACTTATGTTAAAAGATGGAGACCGGCTATGCCTCAGTGCACACAATTGCATTGATTAAGGGAGTTTTTGTTAAAATGTATTTTAAAATTTAATGAAGCGACAGTTCAGGATAGGTTCATCAAGGTCTTGGCAGGATATAACAGCCTGCCTGCATGTGCAGACCCCTTTGCTTTTTAATGAAGGTTTGAGAAGGGGCCTCCTCTCCTCTACCATTTTGGTGCAGATGCAGGCTATGTGCAGAAGCACTGGCGTAGCAAGGGGGGGCGGAGGGGCGGTGCGCCCCGGGCGGCACGAGTTTTGGGGGCGGCGGCGGCCGCAAAATTCATCGCCAGCACCCCCCCCCCCTCGGCGCGGCGGCAAAAGGCAGGGACCGCCACGGGCGGCAGAGTGCCTAGCTACGCCACTGTGCAGAAGGTTCTCTTTATTTGAGCCACATAGGCGACAGGCTCTGTCCGGGGAATACAGCTGTGCAGGAGTTTCCGCCTGAGTGGGTGGACAGCCCAGGAGACACCGGAGCAGCTTAAGCTTCAGATGGAGCGGAAATGTGCATGCTGGGTATGATGCTTGCTTTAGTTTAGAGTAGCCATTTATGACCATCCATGGATGAATTCTTTTTGCGACCTTATCTTTATCATGTAAAAGAGAAATTGAGGCCGTTGCACATTTGATTAGTTTTTTTAAAGCATTGGATGGCAGTAATTAGGCCCAGAGGTTCCCTAAGTGCAAGTTGGCTAAGGATTGGTCCAAGTATTCTTTGAGGCTGTTGCTGTGATTGCTGCAGCTCAGGTTGTCAATTGTAGACCACAGGGCCTCGCTGAAGTAGGTTAAATTTGGCAAGAGTTTTTACTGCCATAACTTTCAGGAGAGGAGAGAGTACTGGGCCTTTCAAATTCTTGGACAGGGTGCTGAAAGTCACAGTTCGGGTGTTGCATTTGCTTGTGATGGCTCAGAGCTGTTGTTTGGCATACCCTTCTCATCTAGTAACACCCATAGGTACTTTTACTCTTTTACTGTCTCTAGTCAGTGTGCTACAAGATGCCATGAGCCACTTTTCTTGCGTGCTCTGCTGACCAACATAACCTTGTTTTTATTTCAGTTGATAATCAGGTCGTTTTGTGTAGCATGCAAATGGAAAGTGTTTAGCAGTCTCTGCACGCCTACTCTGGTTAAGCTGCACAGGACCATGTCATCCACGTATAGCAAATGGTTTAGTGCTCTTGTGCCAAGACATCGAGCATGGCTGTTGGCTTCATCAAGGGCTGGTGAGAGGTCAGCCATGAAGAGGTTGAAGAGGCATGGCACCAGCACACACCCCTGCTTGAGGGCTTGTTGATTGTAGATTTTCCTTGAAAGGAGGGTGCCATCTCTAATTTTGATCTGCACCTATGTTTCGGTGTGAAGTGACTTGATTGCTCGAAGCAGGTGTGAAGAGATGTTCTAGGCCCTGAGTTTCCTCCATAGCTTTGCTCAGTTTACGCAGTCAAACGCTGACTTGCA
Organism: Calotriton arnoldi; assembly: GCA_963921515.1. Lineage (NCBI taxonomy): Eukaryota > Metazoa > Chordata > Amphibia > Caudata > Salamandridae > Calotriton > Calotriton arnoldi. The sequence goes on along the minus strand of CAWUFW010005995.1, from coordinate 847,805 downwards.
GTCCACAAAGCAGAGATGGACCGAGCGTTCTGCTTCCCCAGTTGGTCCAGAATGAGAAACAGGGCCAAGATGTTAGTGCTTGTGCCAGAGCCTCTCCTGAAAAGCAGATTGTGTTGTAGGGATTATTTAGTGTACGTCAAATCTACTGGGACAACAGATGTGAAGAATTTTACTTAATTGTCAAGAAGTGTGATAAGATGGTAATTTTCTGGTGAGGTTTTATCACCACCTTTGTGGAGCGGGGTGATGACAGCTCCTTGCCATGTGCCAGGTATCGAGCCCATGAGGGCTGCGTTGGAAAAAAGGGGACTCCGCTTTCCTGCCCAGTACTGTGGGTCTTGTTTATAGATGTTATGTTATGTTAATTGGGATTTAAATAGCGTGTAATCACCGGCAGGTCTCTTAGCGCTAAGAGAGAGTGGCTGAAACCCCACCATTGGCTATCTGTCAGTACACCTGGTCAGAGCGTATGTTGTTCCCAGGCCTCTGTGAATAGTAAGGTCTTAAGTTTCTTCCTAAATGGAAGAAGGGCGGTTTCCTTGCGTAGGCTTTCTGGTAGCTTGTTCCATAGATGGGGGATCAGGACAGAGAAAGCTCGCCTGCCCCTGGTAGTTTTGTTGAACTGCGGACAGGACAGCAGGCCTGCCTCGGACAAGCGGAGGGTACGTCATGGCACGTAGCTCCCCAGGCGCTCCTTGATGTATTCTGGGGCTTGTCCATGAAGGACTTTGTGAGCGATGCAGAGGCCCTTAAACCTGGCTTGCTGCTTGACGGGGAGCCAGTGCAGCTGCTGTAGCAAAGGTGCGGCATGTGAGCGTCTTGGGAGCTCGAAGATCAACCTAGCTGCATCGTTCATTGTTACTTGCAGCTTGCCTAGCAGCTTCTCTGGTAGTCTAATATACAGGGTGTTGACGTAGTCCAGCCGAGACACAATCATTGCCGACACCACCATCCGCAGAGTTGAAAATGATAGGAGAGGTGCCAGTTTCCTCAGTCGTCTCATCAGGCCCAGACAGGTCTCGACCACGGAGGACACTTGATTCGACAGGGTGAGCTTGGCATCTATTTTGATGCCTAAGCGCTTCACAACCGGCACAGGTGTGGGTGTGGCACCTAACTCATGTGGCCAGAAGAGGTCAGTCCAAGGGCTACTTCCCGTGGTAATAGCTAGGACCTCTGTTTTGTCAGGATTAACTTTGAGCGAGTTGGCCATCATCCAGTTGACTGTATATCTGAGGATACTTTGTACACACGAAAGGGCTTGAGAGGACCTGTCGATTTGAAGGATGAATTGGGTGTCATCCGCATAATTGAACACCTGACAGTCTATTCGGGCCAGAGCTGCCACCAGTGGCTGGAGATAGATGTTGAAGAGCAGTGGGGACAGCGCCGAGCCTTGTGGGACTCAGCAGGTCAGTGCCCCTTTGTTAGAAACACGGTCTGCTAGTTGGATCCTTTGTGTCCGGTCTTTAAGAAAGGAGATCCATTGATGCACCACCCCACAGATACCCATATCATAAATGCGGGCCAGTAGTTGGTCATGATTCACCGTGTCAAACGTGGCTGTGAGGTCTAGAAGAATTAAGGCACAAGGCTTCTTGCTGTCGGCCTTAAGTCTGAGCTCATCCAACACCCAAAGCATCACCAACTCTGTGCTATGGTGGGCCCTAAAGCCTGCCTGCCGTGCATGGTGTAACTGCTGTTTCTCGATGAATCGTGAGAGGGTGCTAAGAACGTGTTATTCCATTACTTTGGCAAGAAAGGGGAGCTGAGATATGGGCCAATAGTTCTTCAGGTTGGAGACATCTGCCCCTGCTTTTTTCAGCAGAGGGGTTAACCTGGCTTCCTTGAAGTTAAGTGGGACAATCCCCGTTGTCAGAGATTGATTAATCAGGGAGAGAATCTCTCTCTCCATCATTGGGAGAGCCATTTCGAACACCCTTGGTGGACAGGGGTCCGCTGGCGATCTTGACTTGATTCTAGTCATAGGCCCGGGGGATTCTGTTTGGCCCCAGAGCACCGTCCCTCCTGCATTTAATGATGACATTTGCTGTGTCCTGTTCAGCCAGGTGAACCCCTTCTGTGTAGAGGAGAAACCATAGTTCTGTTAGCAAACCAGCCCCCTGCTGGGTTTTGATGCTGATGGGTCATCTTTGCGGGGTGAGGCTGAGTTGTCTGGTAGCAGTTATGCAGCATGATCCTCTAGAGGAAATGGGGGCATGGAGTCCTTTGTTGCCGAGAAATGTTTCTAAAGGAAGGCAACCCAGCACTCTTCCCTTTCTAATTGGACTATTCCTAAGGGGCTCCTGCTGTCGATTTAGGTTCACGGTAGACCGAAAGTTTCTTGAATTGGGTAGCTTACTGTCATAGAACAATTTGTCCCAGAAATCGTCGGTGGCTTTTCAGTTGTCGAGACAGAATGACTTGTATATTCCTTCTTAGCGGCCCTTAAAATATCTGTGTGCTAGCAGTTTTACTATTTCACCTTTGTGCCTGCCGCAAGGCCTGGTAAAGTTTCTTTCTTGGCCAGGTAGCAGGCTGCTGATCTCTTTTTAGATATTTGACAGTGGCCTTTTGGAGCCTTAAAGTGGGTCCTGGGTACGCCGTCTGTTGAATGGCAAATGACAATCTATTGTTTGTGTAAGAATACTCTATGCTTTGACCTGAGTGAAAAAGGTGTGCTTCCTACTGAAAACGACTTGCATTTTGTGTTATACAATGAGCAATATGAGAACGGGTTTGTATTTTTTCCTGTCCTTTCTCAGAAAATGACAGTGCTTACTTTTCTTTTGTTGGTGAAGAAGAGTCATGAGAAAAGTCCCCAAGACTTTGGCAGTATGTCGCTCTCACATAGTGCTGTCGATCAACGGAGACAATCTCTTCTCCCAGTTACCCTGTCAGTGCCTGGAAGTTTAAATCTATATTGAAAAGCTTGCAAGTGTGACAAACTTCACAGCTTCATAAAATTGTGCAGATTGTCACCTTCCAAACATTTTAGCTGCAGGTACAATTTTCCATGAAAATGTTTTTGCTTGATATTTGTTCCTGGATATGATCTCATAAAAATCATATTGTGCATATTTTGTGTCTTTCAAATTGTAATAGTCGGTGAATTTTTCATTTTCTGTTTTTAAGAGGAGAGAGGGGAGAGGAGTTGGCCTAACGGCTAGGGCGGTCGACCTCGAATCTGGGGAACTGGGTTCGAGTCTCGGCAATGACGCTGAACATCCTGTGATTCTGGACAAATCACTTAAACTCTCTGTGCCTAACAAAAAAAAAAACAACAAAAAAAAATGAATGTGTCCTCATGTAATGCAACTGGTGCTATGTAAAGCGCTCTGATACCCGATTCGGGTCAAGTTTGCGCTATATAAAACTCTGTAAAAAAAAAAATATATATTAAAACATCTTCATTAAGGTAGTCAACTCCATCTTTACGAGTTCCTAAATTTCTGATCAGTTTCACACTTTTTGCCATAACGTCCCCTTTGTTAAGATATTTCTTTATGCAATTCCTACCCCCAGGCTCCATATTCACTAGCACAAAAATTACCCCCACACCACTATCAGAGCCTTTGACCGTCTGAAAAATGCTTTAACTCTGATATTAAGTTGTGCTACCAGGGCACACTAGTTTACCTAGTACACGTAAAAAACAATGGTTAATTTATAATAAGACATAATAGCCACTAAATGTCATTCTAAAAGGATACTCGTTTCTGTACTTGGGATTGATGCAGCCTTTGCAAGCTGACCAAAAGTGTATACTGTCTAATATTCAGCTATTATATCATCACAATAGTCTGTGATGCACATGGAACATATCACCAAAATGGTTGTTTGCAAACTCCTATCCAATTGCCATCTAAAGTTTTTACCTAGCCAATGAATGATCGCCCTGGATATTAAAGAGGAAGCCTTATTAGTTCTTGAGAATGTTGAGAGCTCCTCTGAAGACAATACCTTTTCAGAGGTCCAAAATGGCTGGCGTAGACCTTCTGCATCAACATTTCACAGCATATATTTTTCTCCATGTTTCATTTAGAACATTGTAGATTCATTAGGTGGAATGTACCAATAGCATTATGGCCTTCTTCCTTGGGCTATCCAGGTTGTAAAAGCTATTTTCCTCATTAATGGTCCACACAGCAGCAGGTCTTTAACAACTGATACACCCATTGACAGTGGGAAATAATCCTAAATTTTTCCACAGGATGTGAAGCCAAATATTTTGAATATTTCTTCACAATCTTGATACAAGTAAATGAATTGCTATCTTCCTAGGGCCACTATGTCATGGATAATTAAAATGAAATTACAAGAGTTCTGGAACTGGTACCTGTCTCTCTCACACAGTATTTAGTCCTCAGAGATGTCCTGGAATATTGCAATTAATATATTTGATCAGCCTTCCAGGCTTTCTCATACAGTCTGGGAGTTACCATGTAACATTTATGTTTAAAGTGTGTGCATTGAATCAGTATACTTTAGGCACCCTCGAGTATTCAACATTATGTGACCCAGCTATACCCTTTATACACCACCGTCAGGCATACACATCCCTATATCAAGAAGCTATAGAAAAAAACGCACTCCAAAATATGATCGGCAAATCACACCGTATTTTCCGTAGGGTCAGTTCAAATGTTATAAAAAAGCATCTAACATTTACCATTGCCCAAACTTTTATTTACATTCAAAGAAGAAGATGGTGAACGGTGATTGCTCTGCGTTGAATCCACGGCATTGATTTGTGGGAAGACGGTTGATTGTTCATTTACTTGCATTGCACTCCATTGATTTTTGCCGAGATGAGCGTACATACAGACCCAGGAGACTCAAAAGTCAGTAGCATTATTTTTAAAGTGCATTACTAGATTTTGAAGCATACCCTCCCATTCCTAGCGACTACTGTTAAATGCATGCGATGCGAACTAACCGACTCATAGAAGACGGCTCTTTCTAATGACCACCACAACACATCACCGACGCCGTTCTGAATAAACTGACATGTTTATGTAGCTACTTACTTTCCTCTGGAACTGATGTTTTTAAAATGTGTTTGGAGACTATGCTGCAAGTTGCTACAGTCTTGTTAAGTCCAGATATACGTTCATGAATGCGGATGCTTGTTTATTTAATAAGCAGGGGTGACCTACTGGAGCGCCCCACCATACAATGAAAAAATACCGTTTGAGGGACCAATTTGGCCCTGGGGTTAAGCTGCTGCATTACTTCGTCTCATAGAAGGCCCAGCCTTCGTAGTAAGTAAAAGGGTTTTGATGATATCAGGAGGGTTTCATGTGGCCGCTAAATGCCGTTTAATTATGTTTTACTATTGTACTTGCTATTAAATTTTGTAATACCGTAGCTGTGTACTTATCATCCCATGTAATGGGTTTCAATGTATTGCCCTTAGAAGGATAAAAGGGCAAGTTATGTTGTCCAGCATTCAAACCTGTGATTTGTAGGTTACTCACTCCCACACATGCATGTGCGTGCTCACACACACACACACACACACACACACATCCACACACACTGACAGACAGACTGACACACACACACACACACACACACACACACATCTCAATAGCTAACACCTAACCCACTGGGCTATCTTGTATCAAATAATGTCACAGTTTCCCCCTTAAGATTTTAAGATTTTTTTCTGTGCTTTAATAATAAAAACTTGAACACCCAATACATCCAAGGAATGATAAGGAAATCGAATTGTAACTAGTTTGTAAGGTTCCTAGGTGCTTTATATATCTATTAAATCCAGTATATGACCTCTTGAGAAATTGCCCTGGAGTACGGATCACTTTTTCCTTGGCAAAGGAACAAAACCGTCGTCTGTTTCCTCATTAAAGGTATTGTGTAGACGGTAAAACCAAAGAGGTGAAGCTCTGTGAAATAATTGTAAATAGCTTTAATAGCAGTTGACTACTGAGTGTGTCTAATAACGAATTTTCTGAATTGGTGTGATCCAGACATAACGAAAACCTTTATTATTCCCTATGGTGCTTGGTTATTTAAACAAGAATGAACTGGGTAAATAGGAAGAATCCTGGATCAGTTTAAAAGGTAAACAGAGAAAACATCCATTCCCCATTGGCTAATCTAATCAAGCCTTTTAATTGAATTTGGCGCACCGTCTCGCTGCACCAAGAACCTCTTCTCTAAACATAATGGCTGCTGACATTTGTATTTAAATGAACACATAGCACTTTTCTCCATCTTATGACATTTGTTCGCTGTGCACCATTCCGTGAAATATGTTTCCCTCACATTATAGAAATCCATAAACTCCTGCACTCTGGACATGATTTGCCCAGAGCATGTATGCTTTTCTACGGCTTTGATCTGTCTAGACATATATGTGCAAACTACGCAGGCTGCCCTTACCTTAGATGAAAAAGCAGTAGTCATAATCTATATTTAATAGGCTGAAAAAAGTCCAATCTTTCAGTAAACATTTTGAGAATTATTTGATAAATCAGTTTTATTTGGGCATGTGCCTTTGTCTCAGCTTATAAAGCATTAAAGTGATTCGTCATTGGTTGCTCTCAGTTGAAATTAAATCTGAATCTTTGCGTAATGCTTATTTGTCTGGCACACGTTTTTATCATTATTATTGCAAATCCATTTTTGTGTTGCAAAGAACACCCAATGTCACTGTCCTTTGTTTATGTTTGCTATATTGCTTTGTTGCAGTAACTAACTCTGTTACTCGAAGTGTTAGTTCCTGCCATCATGTCATAGAGCCAGTAGCGGCTCGTGGAGGGAGTGCCGCAGGGCGGGGGAGGAGCAGGGTGGGGGGTAGTAAACTACGGCATACGGCCGAACAGAGGTAAGCAAACAATTAAATGAATAAAACGAATTTCATTGCACGCGCTGCATTGCCAAATGCGATGCAGTGCGCGCAACGAAATTCGTTTTATTTATTTATTTGTTTACTTACCTCTGTTCGGCCGTATGCCGTAGTTTACTACCCCCGCACCCTGCTCCTCCCCCACCCCGCCCGCCCCACCGCCCCGCGGCACTCCCTCCACGAGCCGCTACTGCATAGCGCTATGCATGTACTTATGAAAGTTCAATTTTTTCCAAAACTTTGGGTTGATGGTAGGTAGCCTGGCTAGGATCAGAAAACCTGGCAGTGATATGGGTTTTTCCCTATCATTGTCCACACGTTTTGTATTCTACCCTGGGAGGCTATCTCTTTGTCCCTTGCAACTTTGCGTAGGACTAAACCAAGAAAAGCTTTTTTTTTGTCTTTTTGACACAAATTGTAGAACACAGAATTTCTGGCTTTGTCATCCCCCCCACCCCATATTGATATCTGATTGAAGGATGACAAAAAAACAATATACTGGCAGAAAAATATGCATGCAGGTATATTAGATGAAGAAAAGGGTGCAGTAGACGTACAAAAGATAGAGCATTTCAGAAATGAAACTGAAGGTATGACAGCTCGGAAAGGGGGTTATGAATTGTTAGACCGATCGGTTTCAAGCTGGCTAAAATGTATCAAAGTCAGTCAGAACCCACCATTCCAAAAAGATGAGTATGATACACTTGTCTGATAACCTGTGATCACCCTCTGGTAACTTTGGCACAGAGCAGTCAGGCTTATCCTCAGGGCTCGATTGTAAAGCGTTAGCACAACACCCCCCTTGCAACACACTGTGTTCACCACAAAAAGACTCCACATCTTATGTATAAAAACACTTGTCTTTGTATTACACACACACACAGGCTGCAATCAAAATGAGATACACATTATATATACTGGCCTGGGCGGAGTTTGCTGAGTTCCACTATGAAGAACTCCGCAAAGTGACCCACAAACTCAGCCTCACTTCGCGTAGTTCAGCAAGCGGCAGAGTGCATTAAGTCATGCTGTTCATGCTGATTTTTAGTGTCTGGTGTGTGTCCCGCGCTGGAAAATCAGTGCAAGCGGCACCATGCGCTGCACAGGAGGACGCTGCTTCTTTCTGCTGTTCGAGTAGATGTTCTACTCGAGTGGCAGCTTCCTCAACATGAACGGAAGATTTCTCAACCCAGCGGTAGTGGCCATTCGCAACCGCCCACGTTGAGAAATCTCGTTGGGAGGTGGTCTGGAGTAAGATTTTCCTCGCTCACCAACTTAATTTTGGCAAGCGAGGAGAAAACAGAACTCTGCATGCTACGGAGAGCGAGGAGTGGGAAAACCTCTGCAAGCACCACAAGCGCAACGGAATTTCACGCCTAGGCCTATCATATGCACTCTACAGTTAAATGCAACTGTCAAACTTCTCTATTGAAATCAAAATAAAACACGCATTCTATATACACTTTACAGTGCTATGCAATTGTCGGACTATCCCATTGAAGAATGGCCACTCATTAGTCTCTGACTACGCCTCATTAACAAGCCCCTCAGTCTTTCAACACTACCAGTCAATAATACACTTTGCCACTGCTGGCGCCCTGTTGACTAGACAGTCTGAACCACGTAACATGGAAAGAAGCAATTACTTAGTTTCATCCATCCTGATTAGACCTCCAGGCACCCAACGGCACCTGCACGAGAGTGGGATTGATATCCCCCCCATAGACAAAAGGTTGTGAACCAGGAAGCTGGCTCACTCCCCATCTGGAGAAAAGCAAAGGTGTGACCTGCAGTAGACCCCCGGCAGTCAGCTGCAGATGCCCACAAGGCACACAAAATCCCTTGGTTCTTTTCACAATGTTTTCCAAAACAAATCACCCTGTGGAGTAGGTCCAGGGAGAGGCAGCCAACAACCTCAGCAGAGACCGCACTGTCAGGCACTATCGTCCTCGACACATTCACTTTCATCTGTCTGCGCAGCACCCAGGGCAGTCCTTATGATCTTGTGGAGACAGTGAGATCCTTTGTGTCCCTGGGATCTTGTGGACAGAAGGCTAGCTCACTGGCCCTCGGAGAGTACTTTGAGATCCAGGCCTCGACTATTGGCACTAGCTGCAGGCCAGAAACGTCCCGGCAAAATCCACCAAGTGATAGTCCCCTTCTTGAAGCACGACAAGCTACAAGCCACCACAAGTCTGTGTGTAGTCCAGTTGTAGTTCCTCCAGCCCTAATCATTCCTCATGTCAATGTCTCAGTATCAAACCAGCGTAGTATGGTTCCAAATTCAAAAGTGTCTCTACTTTTGGAGGCCGAAGTCCCAGTAGTTATGCCCACGATGGACTTTGAAGATACGATCAGTTCAAACGGCTACCTCTGAAATGTACAGGCCCTCTCTAAATTTTGTCCTGTCTGCCATCCTATCCTGGCAGGTTTGATCACAGTCTTTAGTGGTGCCAAGACCCAGCCCCTTGGAATGCAGGTGCCAGTTCCATCCCCACACAACCATCCCAGAAAAACCCCTCAGAGTCAGAGGTCCGCAGTTTCCATTGAACCCCTAGTTTATGGCCCTCTATCAGGGATGCACAGATGTGGCTATCCCCCTAGCACCCAGTTGTGAATTAGAAATAGGCCGGCAGGCACACGGAGCCACGCCCATCGAAATTCCTACTTACCCAAAGTGACATTTCCATCACTGTAATGTCGAACCCACTCCCAGAGAGGATTCATGATTATGATTTCATCGATGCCAAACATCATACTGTTACTATTGTGCCCAAAGGAAAAAATGCTAGATAGCCCTTCCCTACATCCCCTCATGCCTAATCCAATGTGAAAAGCAGGCCCCATCGTACCAAACACATCATCAGGTGTCAATGATGACTCTTGCAGGTAACACATACACACACCTACCAACCTCTTGCCAACGCCACACCCTGTCACCAGTGAGACCTCCGATATAGCAGGAGACATGCAGAACATTGGCACACAGTTTTGTAAATGCCAAGTCAAGTAACAGTAACTCATGCACACTTGTCCCGCCAGAGCACACCTGTGGCCCTATCGATGAGCTACCTCTGTGAATGGCACAACCAGTGCGGCAGGTACACGGAGGCACATTCAAGATACATGCCCCAGGTATAGGTCTTACCACATGACAAGGGACTTACAGCTAACTTGAATCATCCAATCATATATACACCATTCCACAGTATGTAAATGATGAGTCCAGAGCTTTGACACTGCACAACAGTGCCAAACGCGCCCAAGTCCTAACGCTAGCATCCAGAGCAATGGAAAACTGGGAAGGAGAAAAGCAAAAGAAAAGCACCCTAGAAAGGGCCATTTCTAATATGGATGCCCTCTAAAATTCAATTGTTGGTGGTGGCAGTATAACAGAGAAGAGGAGCATGAAGAAGCTTAGGTGGGACAGCAAGGGGGAGAGGATACACACAGTACCAAGACCGGCACCGTAGGAGGAGGAAGGTGAGCAGCACCACAACATGTCTTACCAACGTTCTAAGTCAGTGGAGACATGTCGGCACTGGAGATGGTGGCAAAGAGGCACAATAAAAGATTGGTGATGAGGAAAGTAAAGAGCATAAAAGTGCATGAGGGAAAGTATCATTGTCATAGGACAAAGCAATAAAAGGCAAACAAATTACAAACGTCAAGGAAGGAAAAATTATGTATTCTAGTGGAAAAATGTAAGACATTCAGGATTTGAACATTTCTGTGAATAGCTGTGTCTGTTGTCCTAAATGTAATGTAATTGTATTGTAAGCATGACCTGTGTCTGTAATTTTGAGATAAAAACAATTTTTAAGAGGCTTCTTTCCTTCAAGTGAAAAGGCTAGAATGGAGACTTCTAAGGCATCTTAAAGGTTATATAGCTATGTTTGCCAAACCAGACAAAAAACGAAAACAATTTTCTTGTGGCCTACCTCTTAGGTAATCACAAAAGATGTGTACTAGTTTCCCTCATTCTCTATCGCACTCTTCCTCCAGCAGTATGGAGGACATTTAGAGCTCATTTTGTAAAATGTCTCAGTCTTAGATGTGGCATCCCTGGCATGTTCTCCTCTAACTTTTTGCCTTCAATCCTCCTGTTTTCCTGACTTCATTTTTTGCTGTCTTTAGAACTCTGCGCACTTTACCACTGCTTTCCAGTGCTAAAGTGCTTGTGCTCTCGACCTAAAGCATGGAGGAATTTTCTTGCACACAATGGCACATTTAATTTTGCTGTAGGTCCCTAGTAAAGTGCGACTGCCTGTATCCAGGCCCAGTATATTATATGCTACTAGTGGGCATGCAGCACTAATTGTGCCACCCTCTTAAGTAGCCCCTTATACATGTCTCAGGCCTGCCATTGCAGCCTGTGTGTGGAGGCACAAACCGTTATTTTTAATAAGTATAAGTCACCCTTAGGGTAGGCCCGACAACAGCCCAGAGGGCAGGGTGTCATGTATTTAAAAAGTAGGACATGTACCTTTAAGTTTTGCATGTCCTGGTAGTGAAAAACTCTTAGGGGCTGATTACGATGGCGGGCGGCAACACATCCGCGGTGCTGGCGGAAAATGCCCTTTTCCGCACTCCATCGGCGGTCGTTGCGTCCGCTGTATTACGATGGGCAAAGATAGCCCATTTACCATCCACTGCGGTGTTTCGGGAACCGCCAGGAATCCCCTTCTGCAGCAGTGGCAGATGGAGCCAAAAGGGAGGGACTGCCGTGCGGAATGCGGTTACGACCGCCGGTTGTATTACGATGCCACAAACAGCCCACAACACCGCTGCGGAGAATCTGGCCAATCGAGGATGGCGGTGGCAATACTGCGGATAGCTCCATGTGTTCCTGTCCGCTGGGGAAACGGCGGTCTTTGGCCTTTCCGCAGCAGATCCGACCGCCGAGGACGGATTTTCAGCTTTTCCGCCGCTGAATCCTGAAATCCGATTGCTGCGGTAGGGTGTTTCTGGCGGTGCATCCTAATCTGGCCGGCGGTTATGCCGCGGTACCTGCGGGTGGAACTTTCCCACTAGCGCGGCGGTCGGAATGCTTTTCCGTCCAACATCGTAATGAGCCCCTTAAAGATGTTTTTCACTACTACAAGGCCTACCTTTCCCATAAGATAAAACTGGAGTCACTTTATTGTGTTTAATAAGCTACAACTTCCAATTGGGAGCCGGTAGACAAGTCAGATTTGGTGTCTAAAGAATTGTAATTAAAAGCCCTCTTTAATGGTAAAGTCGGAGGATTTTTAATCACAATTCTGAAAATGCCACTTTTAGAAAGTTGCCATTTTCTTGTCCTAACTATTTGGTGCCTGCAGCCTGATCCTGGGTCACGTGACTAGGTGTAGCTGGCAGTTAATATTGCTCCCAGACAGTAAGACAAAGGGAAGATAGGTGGTGGCTGGTTCGGCTACTCTGAGTTAACGAGGGAGAGGAGCTGTCAGCTACCACAGTTGCACAAATTCTCTGCCTGAGCATTTTCACAAAGGGTTTGACACCCGTCTAATGTGACCCCAAACAAGCTTGGGCCAGGACAGGGAGGAAGGGGATTCCTGACACATCAAGGGGGCGGAACTCTCTAGAGATTTCTTCCACTTCAAAGTGGGCATTGGGTATAAATGCTGAACCTCAGACCCCCTATTCCTCTGTACACTTCTAGACCTGTTGACTCTGTCTGGAAGAAGGTCTGCTGTGCTGCTGAAAGGACTGCCACTTTGCTGGACTGCTGCTCTGAAGGACTGCTGCCCTGTTGTGCAGATCTGCTGCTTGCTGCCCTCTTACCTGGTGAGAAGGACTGGAGCTGCATCTCTTGACCCCAGGACCCCAGAACGACTCCAGGGGCTAGTTGCCTGGCCTCCTGACTACTACCTCAGGGACAGATGGCTCTAACAACCTTGAACTCAGCTCTTGGACTCTGCTATCTGTGAGTCCTACCCTGCCAAGTGGCATCACCGCAGTCATGGAATCTTGGAAGTCGGACTGAAGGTGCTCAGCCAGCCCATCATTAGATCCAAAAGAAGTGACGCATCTCCTCTGCTGCGTGGTGCAACCCTGAGCAGGACTGATGCATAGCAGACTGTAGCCCCATTGGAACCACCACTACACGACACATTCTTGGTTCATGATCTCACATCGCAAGCTTCTCATCAATAGCAGCCTCGATGATGATGCAGGCCTCCTCATCACAAGCCCCACAGCTTCTTTAGAACCAGCCGATGCCTGAACGCATCATCGAAGTATGACTTTGTATCCCAAGCCCCTTCATTGATGGCCTCCTCAACAATGATGCAGGAGCTCACATCATAGCCTCACAGTTCCTCGGAACCGACGCTGCATGACGCATCTCTGACGTGCAATTGACTCAGCTGCACAACACATCCTTGACGTGGGACTCCACAGCTCTTCAAAACTAGGATTTAAGGTACTCTTGTTCAGCGGGTCTAGCTGGGTCCCTGTAGCCAGCCTGCACCATCCTGGTCAGCCTGAACTTCTGACTTTGCCCCAGTCTTGAGTGACAAGATATCCACAATTAACGCTTTGTGCTTTCTGGCGCTATATTCACTGAAATCTTAAAAGTTGCATATCTCTGGCTCTACTGATTACATTTTTGTTGTTTTGGTCTTGATTTATTTAATAAAATGCACTCTATTCTTCAAAATTGGTATGGGATTTTTCTTGTGTTGCATTTGCACTTTATTACTGTTTGAAGTGCTGCATAAATACTTTACACATGGCCTCTGAGTTAAGCCGGACTGCTCGGATCCAAACTACTGGAGGGTTGAGCACATGTTAATTTGATATTGCTTGTGGCTGACCTCTGACAAGGATTGTGATTCCTGCTTGAATAGGGTGTCACCTCCTCAATCAGTAACCCAATTTCTTACACTCAGTTTTCATGCATGCCCAGAGGAGAACACTATGAAAATTCAACCTTTTTCTTTTCTTGGACCATCTGTTTCACCACAAACCTCTGCCTTCATAATAATTTCCACCCCTTGCTGCAACTAAAAGAGAAAGAAAATCTATCCTCTTCAACTTTAACAAAGATTGATTTCCAAAAACTCATAATCAGGCTGGCAGAAAACCTCAGGTGTGTTAACTTCAACACAATTCCTCAGTCTTTTCTTGAGGTATTCGTTTTGACCATATACTGACAGTGAACAAATTCAACCACGCCACAAACCATGGTTCAGAAATTCACTAAGTGCACTAAAAACTGAGGCCCAGATTTTCTTGCACCATAGTGCAAAGGTGTTAAGTATTGTGGTAAGTATAGTTTTTTTATACAGAAAGGGCTACCTTCCTGTACAAAAACTATGCTTCACAGCATTTCCCTCCTTGTATGCAAAGATGGAAAAACAAGGAGAAATGTTCTCAGGGAGTCACAGGATTTTGGCACAAATCCCCATCTATAACTCTTTACAGATAGGGAGTTGCATCAAAACCCATGGGTGGTTGCTATGGCAGAATACCAATGAACCACCCATGGAACGCCTCCTTGATGTGATATAAAACAAGGCACCACATTGCTCAATTTTGCATTACTTTTGGTCACAATGCAATTGTAAATACTAACACAACACTTTGCTTTGGTTTGCGCTTAATGCAAACCTGACACAAGGTCTTTGTAAATCTGGGTTGAATGCCCAAAATGGAAATAACCTGATGAAGAGTACCAAACTCAGTCAATTAATCGACCTCAAACAAACATCTATTGCTAACTATAAAGTTACTAAAAAGACTAAAAGAATAATTCTCAGGGAGAGTTAAGTAAGCCATTAACAGTCCAACCAAAATAGATTAAATGTTTGTGTAGTCACTGTGCACCGCGGTGTTTGGACAAAGTATTGAAATAAAATATTGTGACACAAAAATATTGACTCAAGAATATCGGGTTGTCAAAAAAAATTGTGTTTCTTTTTTTGTTGAGAATTAGAATATTTTCTGAATATTTGTTATTTATTTTTATATTTTAAAATGTGATTTTGTTTTATTTTATTGATTGGTAAATTTGAATTATGTTTTATTTTTTTATGTTTTAAAGTGTAGCAATGGTAGTAAATAATTAAAAAATTATAATATTTATTAACTGCACTAAAAAAATATTTTATAATTTAGTGTTTGAATATGAATATATAGGTCGTAGATTTGGTTATTGTTTTTCATAAGTGAATTTTTGTTTATTTTATATATTTAAAATTGTGTGTTATTATGGAGTATTGATTGTGTTTGTAACATTTTTAGTTGGTAGCATCTTGCATAAAATCCTTTAGATTGCAGGTGGAAATAGTAAATTGTACTTCTTTACTATATCAATATCTTCCAAAAATTGGTATAGAATGGAGTGGGAATACAAAATGTTACCCCTTTAGTGACTTACACTTTCTCCAATTTTTTTTAGATTGGCGTTTGAATTGTAAATGTTTACCTTTAAGGGGCTGATTACGAGTCTGGCAGCCAGGCTTGTGGAGGCACGGAGGTGGCGGTCTTCCTACTGCCCTATTATGAGATGGGTGGTGTGACCGCCACAGCCCGCCACAGCCACCAGGGAACCGCGGTTTCCTGGCGGTGTTGAAGCAGTCAGGTGGCGTCCATATGCTTGGCGGGACTGCCCATATCAGTGCTTCTTCTCCGCCAGGGTTTACATGGCTGTTCCTCCTCCATGTAAATCCTGGTGGAGAGGAAACAAAAGGGGCCCTACAGGGCCCCCTTGTGCCTCACACCCTGTGGATATACACAGGGGGGCCCAACATGTGCCCCTCTGTGTGCATGCACACCAGTTCCTAAACAGCAAGGACTTTTCAGTGATGCCGTGTAGGAACTGTTTTTTGCGTTCCCATTGTGGTGCTTGCTTTTAAAGGCACCGCCGTGGGAACGCCAAAAAAAGCTCTCCATAAAGGAGGAAACTCCTAATCTTGCAGGCGGCCTCACCACAGGTTTGGCGGTGCGGCGGTGGGCAGAACTCATATCCACCACCTTCCTCAAATTGGTATAGATTGGAGTGACAATACCAAATGTTACCCCTTTGGTGCCCAACAGCTTCTTCAAATTGGTATAGATTGGAATGGGAATAGTAAATGTCACCCCTTTGGTGTCAAACACCTTACTCAAAAACTATAGATTGGAGAGGAAATAGTAAATGTCACCCCTTTAGAATCCAATACATTTTCAAAAATGGTTTATGTTGGAGTGTGATTAATTAATTTCATAATTCTATTGTGAAATATGTTTTTACATTGTTTTTGTATGTAGAACACATAGTTTCTGTTATTTCAATTTGTACTGTTGTTGTTTAGAACTATATAAAACTTTGTTAGTTGTATGTTTGTAATAAATAATATTAATAATTATATATTTTATATAAAAAAGAAAAGTAAGTCATTTTTCAAAACTTTTCATAATATTTTTACAATTTTAAACATCGATATTTCAAACGCAAAGTAAACCTGTATATATAGAATAATAAAAAACACTTTGAATTCATTTTTATCATTATAAAAAGAGTAAATCATATTTAAATTGCATTGGGTATTGTAAATTTTCAACTTTCTTTTCCATTTTTTGAATTTTTCAACTTTTCATACATTACTCTAGATACATATTTTTGACATGTTTTAAAGTATATATTAAATAATTGCATATATTTTATGCTATTATTTAATTTATACTTTACATTTTTTATATTTCTTATAACAATATTTGACATGTTTACATGTATGATATTTATAAGCAATTTAAAATATATTTTTTTCAGCATTTTCCTCTTTTTTCCTATTCATTTCTATAGGGAGATAGTCTCTTTTTTAGTTTCATTTAGCGGCCATTTCGTTTTTACCTCTATCGTCTATTATGTATTCTATTTGTGTCATTTTTAGTATGCTTTCAGTGATCGAGGTCATGGTAAGATGTTGCTATATGTCGGAACAGCTAAGTCATTTTTAAATGTTTTTTAAGGGTTTTAAGGGTAGGTAAGTTGGGGGAAGTCTAGAGGTGACATACGGTGTGGCGCCGCGGCCAGGGCGACTGACGCTAGAATCTGGGGCTCACGGTTCGATCACCGGCGGCAGGTCAGCCCAGCACCATGTGACTCTGGGCAATAGCTTGCTTAATCTTCCCGATGGCCCCCAGCGTCGGGATGCCTTCGGGTAGCTGTTCGCGCTTTACAAATACTGGATTTGTTTATGGGTTTGTTGTACATTTGTTGTATTATTAGTAGTATTTTTACTAGTGTGTAATTTGGTGCTTTAGTACACAGCTTTAGTAATGTCTCATTATGTTATGTTATATTCTGGTATGTTACGTATTTTATGATGATTCAGGGTAATGTATATTTATTTTTGGGAATGTTATGTGTTTTGTGGGTGGGTTTTCTTGTTTACAGGTTTTTGTCAACGAACGTGTCCTATGAGCATTTGGAGTTCCCATTTTTTATTAAGGAAATCACTTTTGCTTTATATTAAACCACTATCTTTAATTTTGATTTTCTTTTTTTTAGGGCTTCCAGGAGCATTTTTTTTTTTTAAAGCACTTTTTCAGGTTTTTAATGTTTCTTACGTACTTTCAATTGCTTTATGGGATGTCTATTAAATTTGTTTAGGTTTTGCATTGTTTTGAGGTTTTTGGAAAATATTTTTCTCGTTTTTGGGGGATTATTGCTTTTTATCTATGTGGATACAGAAAAAGATCTGCAGATACTGAACAGTAAGTTATATTTATTTTATTTTTTTGGGTGGGAAATGTTATACTTTATTGTTTGTGTAAAAATGATTATTATTTGCAAATGTATTACTTAAGTTGTGTTTATTTTGCGTGATGGATTCAGTTTATTCTTTGAGCTTTTTGGTTGGTCTGCTTTACAATTTTAATGCAAATAATGTATATATTATTTAATTTTCTTAGTCTTTTTTAATATTGGAGTTTTATTTAATATTTAAACTGATGTCATAAAATACTATGTTTATTATTTATATCAAAAGTCATTTGTTATCCTGTTTTAGAGTTTGTGGCAGGTTTTTGGGACTTTGTAGATTACAATTTTATTTTATAATATGCTTTTGGCTATTAAGTAATCTACTCCTTTGTTTTTATGAAGAATTTGACTCTACATTGTACCATGTCATACATTCTTGTGGTTTGTTTGCTAAGTTTAGGTGTAATTTGGTGAACAGATTGCTCCATTCGTAGTTGTTGGCAGCATTGCTCTTTTTGTAATGTTTCTATAAATTTATAAAGTGTAGGTTGGGTTTTGCCTAGTGTGGATTGGATGGCATTGTGTCATCCTTCCACTGCATTGTTTGTTTTGGCTTCTTGTGCCAAGTTGCTGTCATAGACATTCCACCATGGTGTTTGGAATTTGGATTGGCGCCTGTGTCCGGAATGCTGCAGATTGCCAATAAAAGTGTCTTCATTTTGTTGGTAGAAAGGGCTTTCCATTAGTAAATTGTAGTGATTAGCTACTTTTGTTACAGGGACACAGGCTAGTGCTACAACTGTAGCATATTCTACACTTAGGCCCCGAATAGGCCATCGGCGGTCCAACCACTGGACCACAGAAGGTGAGGTCAGGAGTATGCCGCCATGGTGGTGACATCCTGACTGCTGTATTATGAGAACACTGCCGGGTTGGAGGTGTTGTGTCGATGGTGCCAGGGCGGCGGCATGCTTCGGCTCATAGAGACCCTGTAGCATCTATCACCACCATGGCAGCACCGCATGCATGTCAGTGCACTGTGTACCATGCACCACGTCGTGCATGGCACACAGTGCACGCACGACAGTACAAGCAGAGGGGGGCACAACATGTGCCCCTATGCACCCTCCCATGGGCTAAAATGCCCTGTGGCCCTATTGAGGCCCCTTTCCCTGCCTTTATGTCGACCTTTTGATGGCAAGGTCCCGCCATGAAAAGCTCGTCCGAAAGGCAGGTCGTAATCTGCACAATGGTGCCAGCATCAGCATTGCTGCCGCATACCACCGCCTTCCCCACCACCGCCCTGTCTGGATCCAGGATCTTGGTGGCGGTCTTGTGTCAGGCTGGTGGAGGCCCGACCGCCAAACTTGTAATCGGGCAGTTGGACCACGGAACGCCACCAGGGGTACGGCAGTCTTGGGACCGCCTTACTCATAATAAGGCTCTTAGTGCAGATTGTTGGATGTGTCTCCATAGGCCTTGACTGAAATGATAGTAACAGCCTTTTATAGCTGTGTGGGGAAGCATTTTTAAAACTGTTTTCATCATGGCTTGTTCAAAGTCTATGATTATTTTGTGTGGGTAGTAGTTATTTGTCTTATGTTTAATGTGGTTTGGGAGTTTGTAGTAAGTGATGCTCTGTTTGGTAGTAGGGCATACATAAAAAGGATGTTTGTTTTTGATATTCACAATGTATGGTGTATATCTGAGTTAATGGTTTGGGACATATTTTCATGGTCCCATCCATCATCCAAATTTGACAATGGCTTAGTTTTAGTAAGTTATTTGCTGTAGAGCATATTAGGATTCGCTTCTCATTGATTAGATTGTCATATAAAAAGAAAGGTTCCTCATTAAGTGTTATTGTTAAATGTTCAGGTATTTCTATGTCTTGGTATCTTATAGGGGCAGGATGAGTGTCACTGGCATTTTTTTTTAGTTTATGCAATTAAACATTTTAAAGTGGGTATAGGCTGTAGTTGCCCTGTGAAGTGCTCGAGGACCTTAGGCAATATATCTTTTACGATTTTGGTTGTGGGTGCCTGGGGGCTAGTGCTTGCCTCTCTTATATCCTCTAATACCTCCCTTACTTCTATATCTGTCACAATTGGGGGGTGGTTATGTTCTCTCACATGAATTTCAACATCATCATTTGTAGGGGCCCTACCATAGAATGCACTAGAATAATGTTTGGTACATTTCCAATTCACATTTTCTGTTGATGCACTTTCTTGGTTGTAGGTGTAACCCATGTGACTTAGTAATTACTTTCCTTTCTGGGACTTTATATATTTTGCTTGTTGTGTCACTGTATCTAAAAGTAGTTTAACAGTGTAAATAGCTACAATTTTTTAAGTTTATACTTTTGTTACTTACATATAAAATTATGCAACTGTTTCTGTTATGCTTATATGTATGTTCTTTTTAGATGTTTCACACTGTTTTGCAGCTTTTCTTGGGGGTCTAGCAATGTGGAGCAGGTGTTTTCTTTTCTGTTGGTAGGAAAAAAAATGTTTGTTTCATTTTAAATGTATATTTGTTGGTAGTTTGTTGGGGCCATTAGATTTATTTTTTAATAGGTATTAGGGTGAACTTCTATTTTTTAATGAATTTTGTATACCGACGTAGACATATCTTTCTGCTGGTTTGTGATAGGTTTTTTTCTGGCAGATTATCACTTTTAAAAGTTGTAGTCTTTTCTTTTAGGAATTACATGTAAAAAGATAGAGGTTTGAGAATATTATGTTAATTATTTGCTATTTTAAATATTTAAGTTTATTTACGAGTTAGTTTTAGTTTAAATACAAGTTTTGTATACTTGTTTATGCATTTGTCGAGGTTCGGAAGTTAGGCAGGTAGTTGTTGATATTTTCTCTTCAAGGGTCTGCTTGGAGAATCTGGCAGTTTCCTTGTCTTGGAGTCATTTTAGAAGTATTGAGTTGATAAAACTAGTGTGCTTTTCATATTGTTAATTCAATTGCTTGTCTGATTTTATAGGTTATGGTTGATTATAGTTTGATTTTATTGATTAGTTTAGTTTTAGTTTGAATTTTTTATCAGTTATGTCCTTCTATGGTAAATGGTAATGTAGGTTTTATTTATGTATGTTGCTATATAGTTTGATAATTTTGAATATATATATATATATATATATATATATATATATATATATATATATATATATATATAGTAATATTTGATTTATAAATGTTTGTATTCAATGGCAATATTTTTTTGAATTAAATTGTTATGGATTTAGGTAAATATTTTTTGGGGAATTTTAAATATTTTTGTGGTGTCTTTTTTTATTTTAACATAAGTACAAAACATTTTATGTTTTTCAAAATAATTGTTTTACATAATAAGTGTCTATTTAATTATTTAATAATGATAATTATTTTGGCAATATTATTGTAGTCAATATTGTGTGAATCAATATTTTTTACATATTTTAAGTTATTTTAAAAGTAACAATATTTTTGTTTCCGATATTTGTGTTTTCGAAATAAGTAAAAATCGATATTTTTAACAACAATATTTTTGTATGAGATATTTGTAGTTTTATTAGTTAAGTATAGGCAGGCGATTTTTTTTTAACGATATTTATTTTCCGATATTTTTGTGTTTCGATATTGTAGGCATCGATATAATGTCAGTAATCCATGCATCGCTCCTGTCGTCCCCTAAATTAAAGGATTCTGCAGGACATTGTAACCTTCTTTCAAGAGAGAATAAAAAAAGCAAACCTGATATCACTCCAGCCAATGTCAGTCCCAAATAGAAAGGCAAGTGATGCCCAACAAATAGGATTTCACTCATGTCATCACACCAAAATAGCTTGTCGGTGTATGATAAAACATTCTAAAATTTGAAATCAAGGGATAACTCAGCATGCTGATCTTCCTAGAGCTCTCAGCACCATTTGATACTGGGTATCATAACATTCTCCTCCACTGCCTACAGTCTATAACCGACAAATCAGGCATAGCTTTTTGAGTGATTTCAATCTCTCCTCATCAGCTGCATCCAAATAATGAGACAAGGCAACGTTTACTCCCTTCCAAAGGTCACCTGCAGAATCCGCCAGGGCTCTCATCTGTCCACTTCAAATCCTTCATGGACTTGAGCCATACCCACAACATTTACATATACTCCTGCTCTAAAAACACCCATATATTCTTGTTTGGCTCAGAGACGAAATTCCACCATTACACACCTATGGAAACTAAAGCTCAATTCTCAACCATTCCCATTTCTAGATGAAACAAGGACATAAATGGGCAATAAAAGTCTAAAACCTAGTGGGGCAAAAGCGGAAATCTGTGCTAGTTCAATCGAAACTCCACATGTGAACCTGTACTTTTTGCCCACCACCCAAATTCTTTTGAAACTTTCAAGTCTGAAGCGAAAAATCTTGGCTTTGTTTTGCATACTTAACTTAGTTAGCCTCACTACTCAAAGAGATGGTGTAATACAATCAATATTATTTCAACTTAAACTTCAAAAATCCATGCTAAACGTTTCTCCAGAAAGGTACTCTATGGTAGTCGACATATTGGTCAATTAATATCTTTACTAAAACAAAATCTTTCAATGTCAGACTGTAAGCTAATCAAAAGACTGAAAAATTTGCAAAATGCATGTAGAAGCCTTCATGCTGGACAAAATAATGACGTTAACACTTCGAGGTAATAGTCTCTACTGGCTCCCCAGACATGCCATGAATCATTCCGAACCTCATGCCTCCTTTGCAAATGCCTAGACGGGTTCAACAAACACATGCAAGACAAGATGAAACCTTGCCACCTTGCCCACCAATTCCACTCAGTCAGAATCAGATTTTAGGCTAAAATCAGAAACAAATTCTGACGTGAGAGGTCTGCCAATAGATCAAACCTATGGAACTGCCTACTAAAAATATCCAAAAAGCCCCCTCCATACTCTTTAGAGGGATTCTGAAAAGTTAACTGTCCTAAAAAGAACAGCTATGGTTGCCACCTGATTTTCCTGCCTGACCCAGCGGCCTCTGCTGCAAGAATGACTGTTGAAAGATCTAACATACCTTTTTGCTGAAAAATCAATGTCACTTTCATAATAGGTGTCTGTGCAATCTGACCACCAGACGATCAGTCAAGAAGAAACAACAAAACTAACCTTTCAGAGCAAATAACTACTGTGATAATCATTAGTTCACAGTTCAAAGCTGATAAAATACTCTCATTTTCTCTCCATTTTCAGGGTTGAGTCTTGTGCACAGTGATGGAATGCAGTAACTTTGCTCATTTTTTTTCAAAGTACATGCTCTATTTCGTTCTCTTCACTCCTCAGTTCATATCCTTCATATTGCTCCTTCCTCCCTTGTGTGATCTTTTTCAACTATAAAACATGTGCTCTACATACCGCTTTCTTTTAGTTTGCCCTGCCTTCAAACCATTCTACCTTAACCCCTTCAGCACTGCGCGAATTCTCCCGCTGTGCGGGAGAATTAATAAGTGGGCGGGATTCGGACGGCCCCGGCCGTCCTTAGCACGCGCCCACCGTGACGTCGGGCGGCTGGGGGCCGTCCTGAGCACCGAAGAGGTTAAGATCCATCTTAAATGTCTACCTCTCATTCTTACCTTCTCTCATCCCCCAAACTCATCCTCACCTCTACCCATCTAACCCTGAATCCCCACCATGGTGCAACCTGCAAAAGACGATTTGTATCTAGCATGTGAGAAGGGATCAATCAATATATAAAAATACACAGACTTCACTCCTCCGTTGTTTTCATCTGACGCATATCCTCAAACATAAGAAGACATTCTGAAGCAGATACGCCTTCCACTTAGACTGTTTGTATTTGGTCATAGGGTTTTTGGTGGCCTTCACACTCATGCTAATATTCCTAATTATTCCGATTTGCACTTATTTCAAGTGCCACTGAACTTCATGTATAACTTCTAGGTTTCACAAACTTTTAAAGAGCATGAGCAGAAGCAGATTAAAATCTTTAAAGTTTAACTTTCATTATTCGTAGCACAATGCGAGTCACTTTGCTGTTCTTAAAAGCTGAACCGTTACTCCTCTCTAACTACATTAGAAGTAATATTGTCACAATTGTAGCTGCCCAAATTTTAAAGGAAGCTTGCATCTCATGTTCAGTTGTGCTATAATATTACAGTAATTTACTGCAATATAAAAACATTCAATACTTGAATGAGTGCATCAGAACCAGCGGTGGTTTCTTCACTTGGGCGGGGAGCGTTGCCCCCCCAGCCCGCTGCGAGCTGCGCAGAAAAACATAAAATGCCAGTGAAAAGATTTCATAGCTTTTTTATTTTTTATTGTGGTGTGCACTGTAGCAGCCTGCCTGCCCCGAGCCCACAACCATATGGTGCGTGTCCACTACTGCCGATTGGCAGCAGAAGACAGGAACAGTGGCAGGGTGGATGCCCAGTTGGAAGGAGATACCATCTGAATGCCTGCAAGGATGGGCTAAGGACTTTGGCTCCAGCCTACAGGACCTTGATGGACCTCTGCAGGGCCAGTGGCGCTGGCCCTCTTATAACCACTAAGAACCAGTTAAGGAAAGGACCAGCTGGGGGACCCTGATGGTTTCAATGGAGAATTCTGTGGACTCGTATTTGACTTCACTGACACACCAGTGCCCCACAATAACCCAGGAGGCTCTAGGACAGGGGAGTGCGACAACGAGGGTATTTTGCTGGTTGGTTGTGAAGCGGCTGTGCAGGAAACCCCCATCAGCAGGAGTATTGCACCAGGAGCCTGGCAGATGACAGGTCGGGTGCAGGGAGCAAGAAAATCCAGCTCCCCATGAGAAGTGCCCACTTTAGTTACCAGGAGACCTGATGCATCTAGTGGCAAGGCCACCAGTAGCAAAACAAGTCAAAGTTGAAGAATATTGTCCCAACTGAGGCACTTTAAGGATTTGCAGTTTAAAACAAAGATAACCAAGTGCATGTCACTTTTCCATAAGTTCTCAAATTACCCCAGGTGTAGGCCAGGGCTTGGGGGTTGGTGCATCTTTATGAAGATATTTCCTATGAGCAGGGGGCAAGTTTGGGGACCCCTCCGCAAGCACAGGAGTGCCCTCAGTGGATCCTATACCCCTGAGGATCAGCACATGCAGAACAGAATCCGAGGCTCCTATTCATGGGTGCCCACCTACCCCTTTGCCCAATGATGGGGAGGTGGCACACCCCACTCTGAACACCTCCCACTCATGCTCCAGGGGCTTTGGAGCTTTCCCCATGGCTCCCGACAACCCCAACTACACGTGGGTGTCCCAAGCGGGACCGAGATACACCACCGAAGACAAATGTTGTGGCGTGAGGACGCCATTGGCAAATGACGTAGAACAGCAAGACAGATACAAGCTGAGAGAGCGTGCTCACCTAATATTCCTAGAAAGTGGCCTTGCTCGTCCATAATGCTTGTGAGGGCAAATTTGCATATGATATGGCTTTGGTTCCCCAAGGAGAGGAAGAGGTACCACCACCATAGTTAGAGATATGCTTGAGGGGCTGCATGGAGTGAATCAGCCCCCCCCCCCCCAGATGATACACAGAAATGGCACCCTAGGTCACTTAGGGCTTATGCCCATGTCCACAGCAGAGGTTCAATATGGATTTAAGTCCTTCCAGAGTGGGAGCTTTTGTTCTTTCATTCTGAATTAAAGGCCTCCTTGTGATGGGTCCTAAGGCTGCATTTTTTGTCTTTAGACTGTGAAGGAGGACTCAAACACATGCAGTTTGAGTATAAATGCTTTATTGTCAATATTGGTATTGAACAATGAATGTTTATCTTTGCAATAAATACGATAGAGTATTAACACTACCCTTATTGATTTTAATGGTGCTATATGAAGGTTTAAACATGACGTGGTGATTTTGTTAAAGTGGTTGCACCCTGAGTAAGTCAGTAGGCCTGATTTACATATACTGACACCCAGTGTTACCTTGGTAAGTATAACATGTGATTATTATTACTAATATGGTGTCCAGTTGACAAAGCCTGCAGGCCTGCCTTATTTAAAACAACAAACCATATATTGTCATGTTGCATTCAGTGTAGGCAGGATATATTGTGTTTATGGAGTTCAGGGCCACTAGGGGTGTCATGTGATATGAGGGTGTCACCATAGGTGTATCAATCTACCACCATATATGTAGTGTGTATGTATAATAAAAGTTACTTTCCTTTTTTAAAAGAAACCTTACTGATTGGACAATAACTCATTGAGTGTTGGCGTTGCTGGACATTAAATTGGGATTGGTAGCCCACATCATTGTCCCTGAGTAGGCCTTGGACTGCTCTGCTTCGCTTTTCTGGGAGATTCAAGTGCTACATTGGTGTACTTGTCTCCTGATTGAGATGCGATTGCAGACCTATTGCTTGAGAAGGACCTACATCCTTCATAGCTAATAACCCAATTTGCCTACAATGGCAATGTGTGCTTTTTGAGATCAAAGAAATATTTTAGCTTTTTGCCATTATTTTATATATTGGCAAGGGCACGGCAATTTCCCCAACAATAAAGCTTTAGAAAAATTATGACAAAGCAAAACGAGCATTGACAAAATTAAAAGGCTGGCAGTCAATGCCAGACTTATTAGCTTTGCTATTGCTTGATTTAAATAATGTTCTGCAGAGGAGTTCTTAATCTCAACTGGCAAAGCATTATCTTTCATCAACTCTATCTCCCCAGGGACATATAGACAGTCGCGGTCGCTGCAGGTAAGAGCGGTGGGGCGGGGGCGGGGTGGGGCATAGGCGAGTGAAGTGACAGACGAAGACGAGGGAAAATACAAATTTTTTTCAAAGAAAATCACTTAACTTGCGCTCGCCGCATCGCCTTGTCGTCGTCTGTCGACTTCACCCCCTTATCCCCCGCTCCACCCTACCACTCTTACCTGCACCTGCCGCGACTGCATATAGACAGATTAGTATCTCTTTAGCAGGAATTCTGCTATAGGTATAATGGTATTTTTTTTGTCTATGAAAGGGGAGTTTCAGGAAAGATTAGAGCTGCCTAGGACTCTGCATTGTTTTCAGAATATATTAGTGGAACTCCTTACTCGTAATGTGAATTTTCTGAGGCATTATTAATTAATTTATAAAACGTGGAAAACGCCATGACATTATAGGATTCTTTATCTTGCTGCCTACTAATCCGAGGTCAATTTATTAAAACAAGTACATGTATCACAATAGCATATACTATGTTGTTTTTTTAAACGAGTTTGCTATTTTACCGTCGGTGCCCTTCAGAACGCCCTGTGTTAAATTATTAGCAAAAGGCAGTTCTCACACGATCCAACTTGCCAGCTGCTCGGACAGCGCCCTCTAGCGCTGAATGCGCGCTTGTTAGCGCAAGCATCTGTTCAAAGGCCATTCGACCACTAGCAATGGCTGCTTGAGAACCGGCAAAGAGCTCTTCATTTGGCACATGGCTCATGCATCTAATGGCAGTTTGTCATCGTTATGTAGCCCAGGACTGTGAAGAGATTTACAAATTGCTTAATGCATTTCGCTAGGAGGGGTGAACATTAGAGCATTTGATGAAGCTGTCTTGAGCAACACTGCTGGCTTGTCTTGTCTAGTCAAAGGGATTTTGTGTGAGGGCGGCTGTTTAGGAAAACAAAGCCTGCACCTGTTCCTGGGATTTATTTCGCGCTTTGCCTAGGCTGTTAAACTAACAGTGCTGCGTTTGGAGGTCCAAGCTTCGGGGTTAGGTTAACCTTTCTCAAAATGCCCTCTTTCTGGACTTTAACCAGTGAAATGTGCCGCAGGTTTTCATTGCAAAGCCTTGCGCGGCGTGCACCGCGTCAGACATGAATCATTGCCCGTTTTCAAGCAACTAGCCATTTTTCCCCGTGCAGCTTCTAAAATAATTGGTTGGCACCAGCCTTTGCCGCTGAATTAGACACAAGTAAAAGTGGCCTCAGCGTTGGTTAGTAGGCGAACCTATGAATACCAGCGGCTGTATCACATAACGTGAGCACTGCAAGGACTGATCTAAGGCACTGGCCGGATTACCAACCACATTTTAATGGTGCAATTTCATGTCCTTGATGGTGAGTTAATGCAGTGCTTGCTCCAAGCAGGTTTTACCATCGTATTATGAAAACAGGATTCTGGTGGTAGCAATGTGTGAGAAGTATGTCTGCTGCATATTTGCTGTGCTGCATTTTGTTGTGGTAGTCATGTGTTCTGTTGTTTTATGTGATGCTATATATTTGAACTGCATTATTCAAGTGTCCATTTGTGTTCTGTTTTGAGTGTTTTTTACATGTTTCAATTGTGTTGTTGCTTTGTATATTCTACAGTGTTATGTTCTATTTTTTACTTTAGGAGTGGTGGCTGGTGGATTATGAAACTTGTGGGGGCCCTAGAAGCCTCAAAGTACTATGCAGCACTCGGCCTAAGGCCTTGCCAACCCCTGGTCCAGGCATTCAGATCTCTCTCTATCACACACAAGCACACACACTTTCAAGCATGCAAGCAGACATACACACACAGTTGCAGGTATGCAGACATCCACATACACTCCTCAGATGCATCAGGAAACTGAATCAGGCAAAAAGGTTTTGTGCTCCAGCCCCAGATTTTGCAGAATTGCACCACAACGTGATATTATGAAGATAGGATCTTTCCAGTAAGTCGTTCAAGCCTTGTCCTTCAGTGAATTGTTGCTGATAAACTCGGATACTTTATTATTATTTCTCTTGAACTTGTAATGGTTATTAACATAATTCTATTTCTATGAGTGCTAGATACGTTTCCATGTTGCAAATTCCAGTTTTGTGTTTATCACTATAATTCTAAGCTTTAAAATCCCATCATGCTAAATGCTTTCAGCCCCAAGTCAAGGTCTGGCTAAACGGTTGATTCATGACACATTGCACATAAAAGTAATCCCCTTTATGTACAGCATTATGTGACCCGATTGTGTATCACCGTGTTCCTTGGAAATGCACACGTCCTTGTGGGATAGACAGTGCATCATCCCCTGAAGTGTATCACTTAGGCTCCTCTGAGTCACAATAATGTGTGCCCTTCTGTTGTGCAAGGCCTGTGCCCATCTGCTGCACATCGTCATGTGCTTGATTGATGGTAAACACCTTATGTAATGTGTGCAGCTGCCTTGGTTATGTCTGACCATTGGCCTGTGCGATTCGATGTCTTTTTTGTTTGTCTGTGCTCATAAGTGTGTGTTAGTCCATTGGATTTTGTGGAAATTGGGGTTTATAAGTGTATTGGTCTGTTTGCTGCACACATGCTTGGTGTGTGACAGTAGACTATGGGGCATATTATCTAGGAAGTGGCGGTGAGCGGCGTTACCTTCCTTGGCTTAACGCCTCTCATCGCCACTTCGGAAACGCAAGGCTGCACCATATTACTAAGGATATGGTGCAGCCTGGCGTTTCCCCCTGCGATGGCGCTAAGTCTCAGGACTTAATGCCAACGCAGGCACCCTTGCACCAGAGTGCAAGGGTGTCTGCGAGCAGGGAGCTTTGTTAATGTACAGGAAGGTGTCCCTTCCTGTACATAAACAAACCCAAAATGCCATTTTGTAACTTACATGTGTGCTGCTTCATGCAGCACACATGTAAGTTACAAAATGGCATTTTAAAAAAAGGTTTGTATATGTACAGGAAGGGACACCTTCCTGTACATTAACAAACCTTGGCATTTTGCTTTTTCCATGTGTGCTGCACAAGGCAGCACACATGGAAAGCAAAAACGAGGAGAAATGAAGCATTTCTCCTCGTATCGCCACCTTAAGACCAGGATTTTCCTGGTCTTAAGTTCGGCGCTGCCACCTATTATCGCCTCTCTTGATAATAGGTGGCAGCGTAGAAGTGAACGGGTGTTGCGGTGGAACGCCCACCGCAACACCCACTGCACGCCCCTTTCACGATAAGTTTAGCATGAAAGGGGCACTATTACCAAGGCAGCGTTAAGCCACTTAACGTGGCTTTTAGCCACGTTATGTGGTTTAACGCTGCCTTGGTAATAGGGCGCTGACCCTATCGCCACCACAACGTCACAAAAAGTGACGTTGTGGTGGCGATAGTGGCTTGGTAATATGCCCCTATGTGCCTTGTGTGCATTAATTTGTAAAATATTAAGTGCCAGGGCTCTGACCAGGAGGCCACTGCAGCTTGCACCACCCATCGCCCTTGTCATCGCTGCCAAAACAACTAATAACCACCTCTCTCGCATGTAAATGCGACAGTTCAGATTATTTCAGGTCCCCAAAGCTGAAGGAATGGCTGGGGAGGCAGGTATTAGCACTATTTTAATGTATATTGTATTCATAAACAACCGTTGTTCTGCTCATCTCTAAATTAGATGATCAGTGCCACCATGTGGTAGACTATTCTAAGTATGGTGTTGACAAATAGGTGCCTGGTGCCGAGCACCGGAAACCAATTAAGTGCGGGTGCTGAGCACCGGAAAGCACCGGCTCATATTAAGCACTGAGAATCAAATTTACTGGCTATACGTATGCAAATTTCCATGTGGAGCTGTTAATGAATATTGTTTTAGCCTCTTTACCTTATCTGTCGCCGGTCAGACAACAATCCAATTCGGAATCTGTTTGCCCATGCGCATTTCTTTCATCAGGTTCATACCACGGCACTTACGCCTTTTGTTCAATTTGGCGAAAAATATTTTGCATTTTGTGAAACTCATTTGGGTATGTTGCCATCTGTTTCTTATTTTGGTTTCTGGTTATTCTTCTCTGGTACGCTGCTGCAAGAATACTGCGTGCAGCGCCAAGAGATGATAGTGCCATAATTTGTTCTTTACAATTGCTCGTAATCGTTCACTGACTCACTTTTGTAATGCTTTTTGGTCTTATCATGTTTCACATATGCCCTCCACTACCCTTCGCAAAGATAGTGATCTGTGTATTGCACCAAAGTAAATGGCATTTAGGTTTCCTGTTTCTATGGTAACACAGTGTCCCGCTTTCTCATATTTCTATTCTTTGCAAGTGCGTCAATCAAAAATAATCCAATTTTCCGCCCTGACTGTGCATCTCATGGTTTCTGGAACAAAATATGCCACTTTGACTACATATTTTCGTACTCTTTTTGTAATCCATTAAGTGGAAATGCATGCGCTTTTGGCTTTTGTCCTGCCAGAATGCCACTTTTGACTAATTCGGATACATATTTTAATACACAAGTACATCGCATATAGCTAATTTAAGATTTTCTATAGATTTCCATTGCCAGTCACCCCTAATGCACTAGTGTGGTGTATATCATTGAATGTACCTGCATACAATATATTTGTGGTACTGCATTAGGCTTTGTTTGTCAGTCTCAAACTCTCCACTTTCACATAATGTAGTAAATGACAAGTTAGGAATTTTTTGTCATAGCGACCTTTTTACGTGTGATGCAAGAATTCATTGTTGAAGATGAAAACACTGAATTAAAAGAAAGTAGCATTTTGCAGAATGAATACAAAGCTCTCTGCTTGATTAAAAATTATTTGCACGCAGTGGTTCTTAGCCGTCTGTAATACAAACACACCTGGCTCAGCCTAGCTAAATTACTAAACGCCCTGCTGAAACTGCCGAGACAGCTGGGACTATGTGGTTGTTCACTGAAGGGCAGAAACTGGATTCACTGGATGATTAGTGAATGCGATGACTTCTGTAATGTATATGCTTTTAAAAAAAAGTGGAAAACAAAATTTGGGAAAAACAAAAATATACTGACAGAAAATGTGAAAACTGCTAGTGGACCCATGAAATCTAAAACTGACTTCCTTTTTAGGCTTCCCCCCGGCTCTGTCTTTTGAACATCTGGGAACCCACCGACTTATCAAGAATCGAACAACTATGGGTCTCGTTGGGCTGCATGGTGGCAAAACGCAATATCGGCAGAACATGGAAGGGAGGAGTTGAGCCACGACACCCTGATTGGGAGACCGACATGGACTGGTGTATGCAAGCGGAGAGGGTGATTTATGAGAGTAGAGGATACCCGGGCAAATGGCCGAAAATATGGGGCCCCTGGAACAAGAGTAGAGGTCTGATATGTGCCCCCTTTAACGATGCTCCCCCATTTGTTGTTGATAATGAGATGCTGTAGATTTTTAATTGATAATTGAGATCATGAGCCACCTGATTGTACTACTGACCCACCATGCAGCTTTGTGTTTAAATGTACCTATATATTGGAAGTCTTATACATCTTGACGACTGCTCATTATTGTATTTGTTTTATTTGTATTGTTTTATGTTGATTTTTTTTCTTTTTCAATAAAAAAGATTTGGGAAAAAAAATGACTTCCTTAAAGTTGGAACATTGTTCACAATTTTCGATGTTTGGTTCACCTTAGGTAATTCGCTGACCCCCATTTTCAAGACAATTAAATTAGTCATGGAACCGATATCCATAGTGTTTTGTATTATTTGACATACATAATATGCATTTCCCAGAAAAGGCGGCCTTTGAGGTATATAACATGAAATTTCTCTCAACATGTACGTGCATATAGCCAGAATGAGCGGTGTTTCAAATAACTGGCAACTTGAATTCAGTAGAATTCTATCTGCAAATCGTCTCCAGGATAGAAACTATGGAAAAGCATCAGAAATCGATGTGTTGAAATTGGGCGCAGTGACAGAATATTGAGTAAAAAATATCGAGTTGCACAAATAACGAGTCATTAATATCGTGGGTCAGAAATACCGACAGCAAGAATATCGTGGTCAAGAATATCGACTTATGGTAAGTAATATCGATTTTAAAAATATCGAAGTGTTTAATATCGTTTGCAAAAATATAGTTGTTAAAAATATCGTTTTTTTCTTATTGATATGTATTTTACTATATATTTTATATGTACGTGATGTATTATTTTTGTATAAGAATTGTTCGTATTTTTAATATATGTGTTACATTTTTAGTAGATATTTATTTTTTTAAATTTGAATTTTGTGCTTTTAGTTCCGTAGCGGTTTGTGGGTTTATAGGGGAATAGGGTGGTAAGTAATTTAATTATATTAAATTTATTGATTACATTTTATTTATTAATATTTGTTTAATTGAGATGTTATAGTGTTAAATGTGTTAAGTAATTTATTATTAATTAATAATTGGTTATTAATTATTTTAAATAATTAATTGGTAATTAATTATGGTAAATGTGTAATTCATTTTAGGTGTGTGATGTGGTGTTTATAGGTGTAAAGGGTGGGAAGTAATTTATTTTTATTTGATGAATTAATAATTGGTTGTTAATTAATTGTAATAAATTAATTGGTAATTAATCATGGTAAATGTGTAATTAATTTTAGGTGTGTGTTGTGGTTTTTATAGGAGTAAAGGGTGGGAAGTAATTTGTGTTTAATTAATTATCTATAGGTGTTAATTAATGTTAATTATTTGATAAATATTTTGGGTAATTGTTTATTTTTTTGTGTGTTGTTTTTAGTTTTAAAGGGGTAAAGGGTGGGTATTAAATAAATAGTTATTATTAAATTATTAGTTGTTAATAGTAATAGTTTTTAATTTTAAAATAAGTTATAATTGTGTTTTATTATTTTATAGTTTAATTTAGGTGTGTGTTGTGGATATTATAGAGTTTTTTTATTTTATTTTTTTATATATTTCTTTATTAGGTTTTTATTCTCCAAATCATTAGGATATTATAGAGTTAAAGTGTGTGTAGTCAGTTAATGTTTATTGTATTTTTATTAATAATATCTTTTTAATTCATTAATAATTATGTTAATTATGTAAATAAATTTAATAAAAAATGTTGAAGTATTTAGTTATTGGTGTGGTGTTATAGGGTAGGAAATAAAATAAATACATTTATGTTTTAATTATTTATTTGTTTGTAATTATTTTCTAGTTTAAAAGATTTTTTTGTGTGTAAATTTCTTTATTATTTTATTTTATATAATATTTGTAGATTTTTGTTATATGTAATTAGTATTATAATATGTGTTCCTTTTATGTTTAATATTTTGTATTTTGTATTTTTTAAATTTTGTTTTTAATTTTATTTAAATTTTTTAATTTTTACAATATATATTTTTTTTCTAAGTGTTTGAGTGTGAATAGTAATTTTTTTTCTTCGCTATCCAACATTTCCCTTCTGTTGCATTCACTGGAGTGGGAATAGTAATTTTTACCCCTCCACTATCCAGCACTTTCCCTACTGTTGCACTCACTTGAGTTGGAATAGTAATTTTAACCCCTCCACTATCCAGCACTTTCCCCACTGTTGCACTCACTGGAGTGGGAATAGTAATTTTTATCTCTCCGCTATCCTGCACTTTCCCTACTGTTGCACTCACTGGAGTTGGAATAGTAATTTTTACCTCTCTGCTATCCAACACTTTCCCTACTGTTGCACTCTCTGGAGTGTGAATAGTAAATTTTACCCCTCCGCTATCCAACACTTTCCCTACTGTTGCACTCACTGGAGTGGGAATACATTTTTTTTTACCACTCCGCTATCCATCACGTATCCTACTGTTGCATTCAGTGGAGTGGGAATACTGATTTTTACCCTCCGCTATCCAACATTTTCCCTACTGTTGCACTCTTTGGAGTGGGAATAGTAATTTTTGCCCCTCCGCTATCCAACACTTTCCCTACTGTTGCACTCACTGGAGTGGGAATAGCAATTTTTACCACTCCGCTATCCTACACTTTCCCTATTGTTGCACTCACTGGAGTGGGAATAGTAAATTTTACCCCTCGGCTATCCAACACTTTACCTACTGTTGCACTCACTGGAGTGGGAATAGCAATTTTTACCACTCCGCTATCCTACACTTTCCCTATTGTTGCACTCACTGGAGTGGGAATATTAATTTTTACCCCTCGGCTATCCAACACTTTCCCTACTGTTGCACTCACTGGAGTGGGAATACATTTTTTTACCACTCCATTATCCAACACTTATCCTACTGTTGCATTCAGTGGAGTGGGAATTCTAATTTTTACCCCTCTGCTATCCAACATTTTCCCCACTGTTCCACTCTTTGGAGTGGTAATAGTAATTTTTGTTCCTCCGCTATCCAACACTTTCCCTACTGTTGCTCTCACTGGAGTGGGAATAGTAAAATGTACCCCTCCGCTATCCAACACTTTCCCTACTGTTGCACTCACTGGAGTTGGAATATTAATTTTTACCCCCTCCGCTATCCAGCACTTTCCCTACTGTTGCACTCACTAGAGTGGGAATAGTAATTTTGACCTCTTTGCTATCCAATACTTAGCCTACTGTTGCACTCAGTGGAGTGGGAATAGTAATTTTTACCCCTCCGCTATCCAACACTTTCCCTACTGTTGCACTCACTGGAGTAGGAATACATTTTTTTACAACTCCGCTATCCAACACGTATCCTACTGTTGCATTCAGTGGAGTGGGAATACTAATTTTTACCCTCCGCTATCCAACATTTTCCCTACTGTTGCACTCTTTGAGTGGGAATAGTAATTTTTGCCCCTCCGCTATCCAACACTTTCCCTACTGTTGCTCTCAATGGAGTGGGAATAGTACATTTTACCCCTCTGCTATCCAACACTTTCCCTACTGTTGCACTCACTGGAGTTGGAATAGTAATTTGTACCCCTCCGCTATCCAGCACTTTCCCTACTGTTGCACACTCTGGAGTGGGAATAGTAATTGTTACCTCTCCGCTATCCAACACTTATCCTACTGTTGCACTCAGTGGAGTGGGAATAGTAATTTTTACCCCTCCGCTATCCAACACTTCCCCTACTGATGCTCTTACTGGAGTGGGAATAGTAATTTTTACCCCTCAGCTATCCATTACTTTCCCTACTGTTGCACTCACTGGAGTGGAAATAATAATTTTTACCACTCCGCTATCCAACACTTTCCCTATTGTTGCACTCACTGGAGTGGGAATAGTAATTTTTACTCCTCCGCTATCCAACACTTTCCCTACTGTTGCACTCACTGGAGTGGGAATACATTTTTTTACCCCTCCATTATCCAACACTTATCCTACTGGTGTATTCAGTGGAGTGGGAATTCTAATTTTTACCCCTCCGCTATACAACATTTTCCCCACTGTTGCACTCTTTGGAGTGGGAATAGTAATTTTTGTCCCTCCGCTATCCAACACTTTCCCTACTATTGCTCTTACTGGAGGGGAATAGTAAATGTTACCCCTCCGCTATCCAACACTTTCCCTACTGTTGCACTCACTGGAGTTGGAATATAAATTTTTACCCCTCCGCTATCCATCACTTTCCCTACTGTTGCACTCACTGGAGTGGGAATAGTAATTTTGACCTCTTTGCTATCCAATACTTATCCTACTGTTGCACTCAGTGGGGTGGGAATAGTCATTTTTACCACTCCGCTATCCAACACTTTCCCTACTGTTGCTCTTACTGGAGTGGGAATAGTAATTTTTACCCCTCCGCTATCAAAAACTTTCCCTACTGTTGCACTCACTGGAGTGGGAATAGTAATTTTTTCCACTCCGCTATCCAACACTTTCCCTACTGTTGCTCTCACTGGAGTGGGAATAGTAATTTTTACCCCTCCGCTATCCAACACTTTCCCTACTGTTGCACTGCTTGGAGTAGGAATAGTAGTTTTTACCCCTCCGCTATCCAACACTTTCCCTACTGTTGCACTCACTCGAGTTGGAATAGTAAATTTAATTATTTTGCTATCCAACACTTTTCCTACTGTTGCACTGATCGTATTGGGCAATTTAAGTTTAAATATTTTTTTATAGTTTAATGTTTTAATTTATTCTAGAATGTTTTTTAATATTTTAAATTATTGATATATATATATATTTTATTTTTATATAATTTTAAAGTTTTCAAATAAATTAAAGATAATAGTTTATTAATATTTTAAAGTAAATATATTTATGTATAAATGATTATGTTTGTGTGTTTATTTTTTTAATTAAGTTTATTTGTAATATTTTGTAGAAATGTATAATACATTTCTTTTATTTTGTTAAATTTAATATTAATATTTAATATATTTTTTTATTTTATATATATATTTAAATCGATATTTTTGTAGTCTATATTTTTTACATCGATATTTTTAATTTGATATTTTTGTACTTACCTGTGTAGGTATGGGAGTCGATATTTTTGTAGCCTATATATTTTTTTGATATTTTGAACATCGATATTTTTAACATCGATATTCTATCAGTGAACCTTGAAATTGTACACCTTTGCCTGAAAATTATTATATTAATGTAACCTGCTTATTTACTGGTTTATATTTTGGATCTCGGACATGGCTCTCTTCGAAAGGGCTACATTTTAACATGAAGAAAATGCAGTGCAAGTCAAACTGGAGGAGGTAGCGCATTTCAAACGTCTAGAGGTGGGCATGCCTCTGGAAGCTCAAGACATCCTCGAGCCTAAAACCTGGCACTGGCTCAGCTCGAGGTCCCCTAGGAACCACAAGCTCATAACGAGCCAATCTTTTATAAAGCTTCTGCCTGCCACCCCTCGGTCTAGCTTCATTCACAAAGAGGCTAAAACAAAGCATTAACAATTGAGGTGATAAGTAGAGACAAATGGATACCCATTTAGTGGATGACTTGTACAAAGCGTAACTACAAAACCTGGATTAATCGCGGCTTCCCCTTAACCAAATTGTCTGATTTTACGCAAATTTTATGTTTTACAGATCCTTCTTTTTCCTCTCTTTCACATATGAAGAGATCTTCGTATACATGAATTCAGGGTATCATCTTTACAAAAACCTACTGTGCTTCATTTAAAGACTATACTGTTGCTCTAGCTATAATAATCTGGGCCCCATACTGGGTTCATATGAAAACTGTTGTGCCTCTTAGTTCACTAAGGAAGAACTGATCAGGTTCAAGACCGGAGCCCTTGATTGAAGCAGGGACCTCGTAAGAGACCAGAACGCGACCAGCTTGAAGACAGTATGACACTCTAGGCGCCAAGAAAACCAAGAGAGACATCTAAGTGAAGAGGGGGCCGTACGATACCACCAGATCCCTGTCATTGAGGGTTCAGAAAGATATCACCACCCGGTAATTCGTATTGTCCTACACCTATTCGTCCCGCCCTGATGAAGACCTTCAATCAAACTTGCTGTGGGTCCGTTTATGAAGGTTGAAACGCGTTGGCATTTTCCCCTTGAGGCCAAGAGTAACCACATGGAAGCATTACATTAAATAATGTATTGACTGGGCCTGAATAATTTGGCGCAGCTTGAGAGTTTTACATCTATACTCTGACCTCTTTAGGACCTTAGAGATACACAGTACCGAGGACTTGAAGGCATAGGTCCCGACACTTGCAAAAGCACAGTATGACAGACAAGCATTGTTGATTTGCTTTTGTATTAATTGTAGCAGTTTCAATACAGTATTAATTGTTTAGTGTACTGTTGATTCGCCTTTTGTTCCAACTTTTTTTGAACACTGTATCATCCGTTTGTGTATTATGTACATGTTTTAATGTTTGTTTACATTGTTTTTTGTAAAAATCACAAATGAAATTGAGGTGTATGTTTTAATCGTTAAAAAAGGGGAAAAACTCCAAAAAATAAGAGAAAGAAAAATAATTGATTAATCTCGGAGTTAATAAAAGTAACTTCTGAGTGTAAATGAATCTCGTTTGATCTTTGGTTGGAGAGGTATCTTTTGTATTGCCATAGTTCACTAATGGCACTGTCACCAGAGAGGGGACTGAGCCAGGAATGGTTTTAAGTTCATGTTTAAAAACTAGCACTCTTACTTCTCAGTACAGAGCTATAATGTGACATATTAACATGAAAGCTTCCACATGTTATCGAAATACACTTTTTTGAATTATGAAGACTTTAAGAGACTTTATCATATTTTACAATGTATAATTTACATTACAAGCATTTTCAGGGCTCGGCTCGCGCATGGACTCCAAGAGCTGAGCCAGATCCTTGGTCCAGCTCTGGCTCGGCTCGCCCTCTTAATTTATTGGCTCGCCTACCTCTACAAATGGCAGAGTGAAAAAAAAATTGGATCTGTTCTCAGGTTAAATGGGCAATGACAGACAAAAGTGATAAATTAAGTTACAAACCTAACTTAGGTCTATTAAATTATATGACAATTAGCTAAATTTGAATAAAAAATACATGTCCTACTTCATTCAAGCAAGATGTGATTCTTCTAATTAGCCTTAGTTGCAGAAATAAAAGAAAGAAATCTATATACAAACCTCAGAGTTAATCAAGTTCCCATTTAAACAGTGACCATGAGATGACAAAGTGAATTAACCAGGGGCTGGTAATGTAATTTCGCATTTTGAGCAAAAAACTATGGGGCATAGTTACGAGCCCCTTGCACTGCCGGAACGTCACTTTCTGATGCTACGGCGGTGCAAATCACAAAATCAAATCTATGAGGCCATGCAAAACCACTATGTGTGGCTTTGAATAGCCTCATAGATATAGAGTAAGGCAAGGAAGCGCAAATCATTGCTTTGCCTTACTCTGCACTTGGCAGGCATTCCATGGGCGTTGCCCTGGGTTTTCCCAGTCAACACCCATGGATTTT
The DNA here is from genome assembly GCA_963921515.1 of Calotriton arnoldi. Classification (NCBI taxonomy): domain Eukaryota; kingdom Metazoa; phylum Chordata; class Amphibia; order Caudata; family Salamandridae; genus Calotriton; species Calotriton arnoldi. The sequence goes on along the minus strand of CAWUFW010005995.1, from coordinate 808,661 downwards.
GACACTTCCCCACTTTTATGAGAGCATGTAAACCTCGAGAAGCTCCAAAACCATATGTCTCTTGAGGTGAACGGTAATGAGGAGAAATACCTTTATATCTCCTCGTTTTTTCCTCTTTCTATGTGCTGCATCCTGCAGCACATAGAAAGAGGAAAACGCCTCTTAGGATTGTTTCAGTGCAGTAAGGTGCTCCTTCCTGCACCAAAACAATCCTGCCGACAGCACAGATACCCTTGCACCATGGTGGGAGGGTGCCTGCGTTAGCGCTAGGCTGCTGAAATGGTGCCAGCGCAGGGGTAAAGGACAGGAATGCACCGTATTGCCTAAATACGGTGCATTCCTGCCCTTTCATTTTGGCATAGGGCAGTGCAGCATGCTTGATGCACTGCCCTACGCCAAATCCCCATAAATGAGGGCCTATATGAACAAGGGCTTGCACTTATTTTAATAAAAGTAAGTTAAACAAACTAAATAATCGATGTGGTGTTTTTCATACTCTGATTCAATACAAAGACTTTAGTAATATTCACCATTGACACTTATTTCAATGTTTCCTTAAAAACAACAAGGAAGAAACTGCAAAAGGTGTCCAATTATTTTAATACACACATAAAAACACGTTTATCAAACTTTATTGTCATTAGAGCCAATAAGAGAAAAACGTACTTAAAATCCCATTGAAGTCAGACAAACAAATAATTTCAACATGTCATAACCTGCTTTGTTATGTTTATTGTTATGTTTATTTCATACCTGCTAACACAGGGGGCAACAATTTATCTTGTTACACTAATGTATGTTTCGATTTCATTCATAGGTTTAAGAAGCTTTTGCTGCTCCATAATTGAGATAATCTAAGCTGATTTCAATTAAGTATTTTCTTTTAAGTATAATTTACTTTTCCCACAGCCGAATGAAGACAAGTCAGGGTGTTACTCTGGCTTCAGTCCTAGATTCAATAAGTGGGTGCTCTGGATCCTTGTCCAAACTGCCTGGCAGTTCCTCCAATTCCAGAATTCTTTAAAACATGCCCCACCAATTGGGCCTGATCTTGTCTTCACATAGATCTGGATAGAGAACAAAGATTCCCCCAGTTCAAAATCAATCTGTTCCTGCCTCCCAGGAGTTCATTGACAACGTATCATTTTTTTTCCATGATAAGGTGTTTAATATTCACTCAAAAGTTTCCAATACCACAGACATGGGGTTGGCCACCCCTGGATCAACCTCCTACATGCCCAACAGCCCAATGTCCTCTTTTGAAAATATATCCTTATAGGACTCAGAGGGACTGATCTAAAAAGCTCACCACTTGATCTGTGTCCACCTTATATCCTTAAAAGGGCGTCACAGTAATTGAATCCACAGATTAACGCTCTTTTTAACCTCTCCCTTGAAACTGGCTCAGTGCCTATCTATTGGAAGGAGGCACTGGTCCTTCCACTCCTTAAAAAAGTGAATCTGGACCCCTCTAGCCCTGCAGGCTACAGGCCAATCTCGCTTCTTCCTGCTGGTGGGAAGTTGCTGGAAGCTGCAGTCAATACCTAGATAACGCAGTTTATTGAGGCAAACAATGTGCTACATCCATCACAATCTGGGTTCAGATCCGGATTTAGCACAGAGACGGCACTCCTAGAGGTGACTGAGTTTATCAAAACCCGCCTTGACTTGGGAACCAATACCGTTGTAATTCTGTTAGACTTAGTGGCGGCTTTCGACATTGTGTCACATGCCATTCTCCTGCAAAGGCTGGAAAAAGCAGGAACTGGTGAATGAATTAAATCGTTTCTCTCTATCCTCAAACAAGCAGACTTTCTCCCCCCTTTTTCATCAGGTTTTTGTGAGGTCATCTGTGGTATTCCACAGGGCTCGGCCTAAAGACAATGCCTCTTCAATATCTATCTGGCTTCCTTGGATGTTATTGTCCAAGAGTGGGGTTTTAATGTGGTGTCTTATGCCGATGACACCTAGTTGATGTTTGCCTTCAAACACCTCGACGCTTCAGTCTCAGCCAACTTTCAGGGCTGCCTATTTGCAGTTGCAGGCTGCATGCAGGAAAGGTGCTTCTGCTTGAATTCCGATAAATTCAAAATCCTAATTTTTGGCTCTTTTTCCTTAATGGATCTGTCCCACCTGTGGTCTCCTGAAATGGGACTTCCCCCGGCACCATCTATAACTATGAAAAACCTGGGGGTCAAACTAGATAATTCCTTCTCTTTTAAGCCTTTTGGTAATGCCACCACAGGAGTCCACTTTTCCCTTCGGAAAACTCCAAGAAAGACTCTTAAATTCTTGCAAGAGCATATCAAAAAGATTGTTGTCCTTGCATTAATCATGTCTTGACTTGATTATGCCAATGTGTTGCTCCTCAGTTCTCCTCAAGCATTGCTAAACAGACTACAATGAGTTCAGAATGCAGCAGCTAGATTAGTGCTGAATATTCTTAAAAGGCAATTTTTTCAGAATGGCTTAAAACACCTCCAATGGCTTCCTATCAAGGAGAATAGAACTTCAAGCCCTGACATTAAATGTTTAGGGCCATTCAATTGAAAGATTCTGCATATATCTGTAATAAATTTAAAAGATACCTTCTTCACAGAGCCTTACGATCAGCTAACCACAACCTGCTCTTAACCAGAGCAGGGGGGTGCTCCCTTTCTTCCTTGGTCCTGAAGCTCTGGAAACTTTCACCTTATCACATTATAAGTACTACATCAGAGAATTCATTTAAGAGTCTTTTAAAGTCCCACTTCTTTAGAGAGACCTAATGCTGGCCGGTCCCTCTTTTATTGACTTTTCTAACTACATCTTACTCTCACCTTGCGCTGGGACGCTCCATGCTTGGAGCAACAGTTTTGTGCTATACAAATCTTTTTCATTCGTTCATTCATTCATTGATTTGTTTATTCAACTTCAGTGACATTGCTGGTCTGAAGCACCAACTCCACTCACAGGAACTGTACCTCAGTGCACTACTGGAGCTCCATGGCCCTTTTCAACAGTCAACATCCCAATCTGTCAATTTGTTCTGTAGACTTGAGCAAAGCAGCCATGAAGTCATATGAAACACTTGGATTTATCTTTACTTTGTAAGTTTGCAACAGTGGAGCAACAGATAGCCATTCATACCTTCATTCATACATTAAATCATATTTCATGATACTACTGAACTATTGAGTCTTCCATGATAATAAGCAGGTAAAAGTCATAATTACTAGCGCACTGGAAGTACAGTATTTATTTAACAAATCCAGTTTTTACTGCAGCCCCACTTTAGTCCTACCAAGTATCACTAGTTTATACGCTAAAGACGAATGGTAATAAATGGTCAACCAAAAATTGGGGGTAACTTCAGGAGACTCTAAGAGCCTCTGGGGCATTGTGGCGGAATAAGGAGAAAAGCAGGTGTGCAAGAACACACCCTTGCTTTAAAACATTATCCATTGCAATCCACTTTAACAATGGATCTCAAGGGTCAACTTGGACCCGACCCCAGGTAGAGGAGTACCATCGGCTAATCAAAAACAACATACCATGGAAAATTCCTATGCCTTCAGATTGGATAAAACATTCCTGTGAGTTTGTCAAATGCAGCTCTATAGCTGACAATGCAGGTGCAAACATTAGCCTTGCTTGCTACCTTCGACCTCCAAAACAAATTGCTTAATGCTCGCACATGGTCCAGGGTACTCATTCCAAACCTTGAGCCATCATTTTCCCAAGAAATCAAGTTGAACTGAGGTACCTGCTCATCTAGTTGATTTTGTCTTTCTTGAAAAACTGTTTTTTATTAGATCCAGTCCATGCAACTTCCAAAAGGTTGGCATGCACTACAATTGTTTTGCATTGTACTGCAATTTCATTCATGTAAATTGAAACAGCGGACATTAATGCACAGCCCACCTAGTCAGAGCGCTTTTGATTACTGTGCTAGGTATACCGGACTGACCAGGCTCTATAGTGTTTTTCAGTGACAGTATTATTTTAACTATTTGGGGTGCTGATGTATATTGAAGATCCTTGGCGAGTTCAAACTCAACTGGGCTATTTTTTCCATGCGGCATGTAAAACAGGTTTACTAAGTGCAGGGCACATGTATCCTCTAAAATATTCAGATCTGGCGTGAGTTTCAAACCTTCATCACCCTTTGCAACCAAAAGTCAGAAATGTCAAGTCACAATCTTTAGCAGACTCCTTCATTTCTAGATATGCCTAGTTAACCATGACAGGTAGCTTTTTCATTTTAAGCAGTCTCATAATGGCTTATTTTGATTGATTTTAGACTTGATGTAAAGGAACAGAATGCTGAAACACAGTTTTACTTCAACCATTGTAGAAGATCCATTTGTTATATGCTGATCACAGCAGATCTTTCTTTGCTCTAGCCCTAACTTGACCCTAACAGCTTTTTCTCTGTTGCCAGAACGCAGGACGTTTAGGTTTAGATTGATAACCTTAAATACACTGTAATCTGCATTTCTTAAAGAATTCCAATAGAATTGTTAGCAAAGCCTCTGTTATAATATGACAGAGCTTAAAATCCAAGCAAGTGCTACAAACATTTTTTCTGATTTGGGTTTTTAAACCCACCAAGAGATTCAGCCATAGTAAAAATAAAAGTTACTTTACTCGAGCAACATAATTTAAGTCCAAAGTTCAGTTCACCAAGTAAAATCATAGCCTGACCTGTACTTTGATCCAGTCCCATCTAAAACGGTCTATAGCTTTTCATGAAACAATCTGAATCACATTTTAATCTTTAATGAGTGTAATAAAAATCCTTATTATAGGGACCTGGCAATAAACTGTAACCTTTTTTTTACCTTGCATACGAATATTTTGTTACAACCTATGTAATGAGATTGTATAACGCTGCAGTTTGTGGTTACATTTTTAATAAAGCCTACAAATGCAAAGAAAGCAGCCTAGCTTAGACCCCCATCTGTTTATTGTATTACGTCAGCTATGAGGGTGTTAAAAAGGTTGTTTCTATTTTAGCTCACAAAGAATATTTGCTCTCTGCTTAAGCAAAATACGTTGAACGAAATTACTCTAAACTGACAAGAAAGTTGACTCAGCAAGCATGCTTTTGTGGTTTGATGTAAATCTGTTCAGTAGGTTTTGAGAAATTAGCATTACTAAAAGGTGTCTGGCTAGATTTGAAAATCATTCTTCTGACTGTTTTTTCGGGTGGCTTTGCAAGTATGAACCTTATGATTGTGCAGAGAGATGGGATCGACTTTAAAACCTTGCATTTATGTTTTTTTAGCCATTCTGAGTTTATGAATTTTGCAACATTTGTGAATTTGGTGCCCTTTAAAAACATTTTGTAGGAGAATGGGGACGCATGATTAGCATTGTTAATAAGCAGATGGGTATAAAGCAGCCTCAGAAGGAGGAGAATACATTTTGTATTGTGAATAAAATATTTTTTAAACATTCAAATTGTCAATTTTTTCCAAAATTTGGTGGGCATTTCAATATGCAAATTAACAGGTTAAGCTGCATTTCCATTGAAAATGTGGGTTGGATTTCCTTAACACATTGGCGCTCTTTGACAAATCTACATTAAATTTGGCAGACACTTAGGGCCTCATTTATGAGGTTTTGCCATAGGGCAGCACCGCAGGCCTTCCTGCTGCACTGCCCTAGGGCAAAAGAAAAGGGCAGAAATGCGCCGCATCTATCAGATACGGCGCATTCCTGTCCTTTTCCCTAGCGCCGGCATATAATAGGCTGCCTTGCGCCAAAGCAGGCACCTTTGCACCATGACGTGGTCAGGTTCATCAAGGTGGAGGGAAGTTAAAGAGTAAATGAAAAAGGTTACATATGATAATACTGCTTATGCTGTTTGACAAAAATGCACAAAATTTGGAAGTTCTTTAGCATGTTAGAGACTGTTCTAGCATTTTTGGGTTTGTGAACATCTGCCATGATGGTAGGGTTGGCAAAGGTAAACGAGGGCTTTCCAGTACTTGCAGTTTTGCCTTTTTAAATATGTGTGTGCTTACGGTCCAATCATGCAAAGTTCACAGGGACTGAAACGCTAGGCCTAATTCCACCTCACACTTTCTCCATCATACTCTTTTCTTTACCATGCCATTCTTTCTCATCCTCCTCTCTTCATGTTCCCTCTCCTTTCTGCTTGTCCTCCTCTATCCTTCTAGCTCCTTTTCACTTTCACCTCCCTTTCCAGTCCTCACCTCACCATTTTAGCATAACCTCCCACTCCCCTTGACTGCCTAGTTCTCTCTCAACCTGCCTTTCCTCCATACTCTCCCTTCATATCACACCATACCAGAAAATCCCATCACAGGTTGACACAATGCACACACATAACTAATGAATGTTGCACTGATGTTCCACATGCTGTGCAAATTATCTCCTTGAGTAATCATGCACTGCTGTGTTTTGTGTTGTTATCGTTTAGTTTCTATGAGAGAAGCTGACACTGGTACTGCACATGCTGTACCTGCTCTGTGCATGAAATAAAGCATGCAAAGTTGCTATCTGTGTTTTGAACTTTCTGTTTAGGAGGACACCTTGAATTGATGCTACAATTCCTGTACCTGTTACTTTTATTAACGAAGTTCACACTGCTCACACTGTGGGGTCGATTCCGATCTCGGTCGGAGGCGCACCCAATACCATTCGGTCGGGAAAAAAGCCATGCGAAAGCCTGTTTCCCGACCGATCCGTACAGCACACCGAACGAGTAAGTACGATGCGCACAACAGCAAAGAATCCGGCCGAGCCGTACTCACCCAAACCAGGTCCTGTTCTCCGACCGAGGCGAATCCGGAAACGCCGAATCGAGTCGCACGGAAGGAAAAATGCAGCCCCGTCCGGCCGGACAAGTACGATGCGCTTTCCGTACGCGCCGAACCCGTCGCTACGCACGGCACGTCAAAGCATCCGGGAGAGGCGCACATAAGCTCCGATTCGCGCCACAACACGATTCAACACGATCCGAGACGAACACGGCAGCGACGAGGACGAGGCGAAGCGACGAGGACGACGCGAAGCAACGAGAAGGACGAACGACACGAACCAACCATGAATCCCTTCGTCCCGATCATACCAATATTCTACATATACTACCGGAACAGGCACGGACGCGTACGGCGCAGAAGGTAAGCCAGACACCAACCACAAAACACATACAACACGTACACGACACATCACACACACAGGGATGCAGAATATACTTACACCAGCAACAGCAGCACCATAGGGGCGGGATGCCCATCACCAATGCCACATATGCACACAGGGGCCTGAATGCGCACCACCACCCCTACTCAGGGGGGGCAGGATGCCTACCACCACTACCACCCTTACCCAGGGGGGGCTGGATGCCTACCACTACTACCACCCTCACCCAGGGTGGGCTGGATGCCTACCACTACTACCACCCTCACCCAGGGGGGGCAGAATGCCTACCACTACTACCACCCTTAGCCAGGGTGGGCAGGATGCCTACCACTACTACCACCCTCACCCAGGGGGGCAGGATGCCTACCACTACTACCACCCTTAGCCAGGGGGCAGGATGCCTACCACTACTACCACCCTCACCCAGGGGGGCAGGATGCCTACCACTACTACCACCCTCACCCAGGGTGGGCTGGATGCCTACCACTACTACCACCCTCACCCAGGGTGGGCTGGATGCCTACCACTAGTACCACCCTCACCCAGGGGGGCAGGATGCCTACCACTACTACCACCCTCACCCAGGGGGGCAGGATGCCTACCACTACTACCACCCTCACCCAGGGGGAGCAGAATGCCTACCACTACCACCACCCTTAGCCAGGGGGGCTGGATGCCTACCACTACTACCACCCTCACCCAGGGGGGCTGGATGCCTACCACTAGTACCACCCTCACCCAGGGGGGCAGGATGCCTACCACTAGTACCACCCTCACCCAGGGGGGCAGGATGCCTACCACTAGTACCACCCTCACCCAGGGAGGGCTGGATGCCTACCACTAGTACCACCCTCACCCAGGGAGGGCTGGATGCCTACCACTAGTACCACCCTCACCCAGGGTGGGCAGGATGCCTACCACTACTACCACCCTCACCCAGGGGGGGCAGGATGCCTACCACTACTACCACCCTCACCCAGGGAGGGCTGGATGCCTACCACTAGTACCACCCTCACCCAGGGTGGGCAGGATGCCTACCACTACTACCACCCTCACCCAGGGGGGGCAGGATGCCTACCACTAGTACCACCCTCACCCAGGGGGGGCAGGATGCCTACCACTAGTACCACCCTCACCCAGGGGGGGCAGGATGCCTACCACTACTACCACCCTCACCCAGGGAGGGATGGATGCCTACCACTAGTACCACCCTCACCCAGGGTGGGCAGGATGCCTACCACTACTACCACCCTCACCCAGGGGGGCAGGATGCCTACCACTACTACCACCCTTAGCCAGGGGGGGCAGGATGCCTACCACTACTACCACCCTCACCCAGGGGGGGCAGGATGCCTACCACTACTACCACCCTTAGGATGCCTACCACTACTACCACCCTCACCCAGGGGGGGCAGGATGCCTACCACTACTACCACCCTTAGCCAGGGGGGGCAGGATGCCTACCACTACTACCACCCTCACCCAGGGTGGGCTGGATGCCTACCACTACTACCACCCTCACCCAGGGTGGGCTGGATGCCTACCACTAGTACCACCCTCACCCAGGGGGGCAGGATGCCTACCACTACTACCACCCTCACCCAGGGGGGCAGGATGCCTACCACTACTAACACCCTTAGCCAGGGGGGGCAGGATGCCTACCACTACTACCACCCTCACCCAGGGGGGGCAGAATGCCTACCACTACCACCACCCTTAGCCAGGGGGGGCTGGATGCCTACCACTACTACCACCCTCACCCAGGGTGGGCTGGATGCCTACCACTAGTACCACCCTCACCCAGGTGGGGCAGGATGCCTACCACTACTACCACCCTCACCCAGGGGGGGCAGGATGCCTACCACTACTACCACCCTCACCCAGGGGGGGCAGGATGCCTACCACTAGTACCACCCTCACCCAGGGTGGGCAGGATGCCTACCACTACTACCACCCTCAGCCAGGGGGGGCAGGATGCCTACCACTACTACCACCCTCACCCAGGGGGGGCAGGATGCCTACCACTACTACCACCCTCAGCCAGGGGGGCAGGATGCCTACCACTACTACCACCCTCACCCAGGGGGGCAGGATGCCTACCACTACTACCACCCTTAGCCAGGGGGGCAGGATGCCTACCACTACTACCACCCTCACCCAGGGGGGCAGGATGCCTACCACTACTACCACCCTCACCCAGGGTGGGCTGGATGCCTACCACTACTACCACCCTCACCCAGGGTGGGCTGGATGCCTACCACTAGTACCACCCTCACCCAGGGGGGCAGGATGCCTACCACTACTACCACCCTCACCCAGGGGGGCAGGATGCCTACCACTACTACCACCCTCACCCAGGGGGGCAGAATGCCTACCACTACCACCACCCTTAGCCAGGGGGGCTGGATGCCTACCACTACTACCACCCTCACCCAGGGTGGGCTGGATGCCTACCACTAGTACCACCCTCACCCAGGGGGGCAGGATGCCTACCACTACTACCACCCTCACCCAGGGGGCAGGATGCCTACCACTACTACCACCCTCACCCAGGGGGGCAGGATGCCTACCACTACTACCACCCTCACCCAGGGGGCAGGATGCCTACCACTACTACCACCCTCACCCAGGGTGGGCTGGATGCCTACCACTAGTACCACCCTCACCCAGGGGGGCAGGATGCCTACCACTACTACCACCCTCACCCAGGGGGGCAGGATGCCTACCACTACTACCACCCTTAGCCAGGGGGGCAGGATGCCTACCACTACTACCACCCTCACCCAGGGGGTAGGATGCCTACCACTACTACCACCCTCACCCAGGGGGGCAGAATGCCTACCACTACCACCACCCTTAGCCAGGGGGCTGGATGCCTACCACTAATACCACCCTCACCCAGGGTGGGCTGGATGCCTACCACTAGTACCACCCTCACCCAGGGGGGGCAGGATGCCTACCACTACTACCACCCTCACCCAGGGGGGGCAGGATGCCTACCACTACTACCACCCTCACCCAGGGTGGGCTGGATGCCTACCACTAGTACCACCCTCACCCAGGGGGGGCAGGATGCCTACCACTACTACCACCCTCACCCAGGGGGGGCAGGATGCCTACCACTACTACCACCCTTAGCCAGGGGGGGCAGGATGCCTACCACTACTACCACCCTCACCCAGGGGGGGCAGGATGCCTACCACTACTACCACCCTTAGCCAGGGGGGGCAGGATGCCTACCACTACTACCACCCTCACCCAGGGGGGGCAGGATGCCTACCACTGCTACCACCCTTAGCCAGGGGGCAGGATGCCTACCACTACTACCACCCTCACCCAGGGGGGGCAGGATGCCTACCACTACTACCACCCTCACCCAGGGGGGGCAGGATGCCTACCACCACTACCACCCCCACCCATAGGATGGACAATGCATGACACAACCAGCACACCACAACCTAGGGAATGCAAGAAGAAGACATCCCCCCAACACCATGACAAGCGTGTGTAGACTGTGTCAAATGCCTACAACACCGAACATGACTTCGAACATACAATGTGACCCCCTAGCACATGTGCCACACAAATATGTGTGTGGCACACACAACGCAAGCAGGCCATAACCATTGTGGCAATGGTGTCCAAACCCCCATCATCACAGTGACCAAAAGGCAAGTGTGGGGTCCATAGCTGCAGCACATTTTGAACATTGTGGAAATGGGGTCCAAACCCCCATCATCACAGTGACCAAAAGGTAAGTGTGGGGTCCATAGTTGCAGCACATTTTGAACATTGTGGCAATGGGGTCCAAACACCCATCATCACAGTGACCAAAAGGTAAGTGTGGGGTCCATAGCTGCAGCACATTTTGAACATTGTGGCAATGGGGTCCAAACCCCCATCATCACATTGCCCAAAAGGTAAGTGTGGGGTCCATAGCTGCAGCACATTTTGAACATTGTAGCAATGGGGTCCAAACACCCATCATCACAGTGACCAAAAGGTAAGTGTGGGGTCCATAGCTGCAGCACATTTTGAACATTGTGGCAATGGGGTCCAAACCCCCATCATCACATTGCCCAAAAGGCAAGTGTGGGGTCCATAGCTGCAGCACATTTTGAACATTGTGGCAATGGGGTCCAAACCCCCATCATCACATTGCCCAAAAGGTAAGTGTGGGGTCCATAGCTGCAGCACATTTTGAACATTGTGGCAATGGGGTCCAAACACCCATCATCACAGTGACCAAAAGGTAAGTGTGGGGTCCATAGCTGCAGCACATTTTGAACATTGTGGCAATGGGGTCCAAACACCCATCATCACAGTGACCAAAAGGTAAGTGTGGGGTCCATAGCTGCAGCACATTTTGAACATTGTGGCAATGGGGTCCAAACCCCCATCATCACAGTGACCAAAAGGCAAGTGTGGGGTCCATAGCTGCAGCACATTTTGAACATTGTGGCAATGGGGTCCAAACCCCCATCATCACAGTGACCAAAAGGTAAGTGTGGGGTCCATAGCTGCAGCACATTTTGAACATTGTGGCAATGGGGTCCAAACCCCCATCATCACAGTGACCAAAAGGCAAGTGTGGGGTCCATAGCTGCAGCACATTTTGAACATTGTGGCAATGGGGTCCAAACCCCCATCATCACAGTGACCAAAAGGCAAGTGTGGGGTCCATAGCTGCAGCACATTTTGAACATTGTGGCAATGGGGTCCAAACCCCCATCATCACAGTGACCAAAAGGCAAGTGTGGGGTCCATAGCTGCAGCACATTTTGAACATTGTGGCAATGGGGTCCAAACCCCCATCATCACAGTGACCAAAAGGCAAGTGTGGGGTCCATAGCTGCAGCACATTTTGAACATTGTGGCAATGGGGTCCAAACCCCCATCATCACAGTGACCAAAAGGTAAGTGTTGACAAAGTAAGAGGTGCAACTGCCAAACTGCATGGATGATTCCTGGTCACAGAACAACAAACACATCAGTGGCAAAGTAGTGTATGTGTCCCATTGCAACATAAATTGGGGGAGCCAAATCCTGCAGTGCAAATAAGACATAACTTTGGCCATGTGCAGACAAACAACACCCATGGGGGCTGACACCGTCAACAATCATCAATGACACAATGACAGAAGTGACCATCCGAATGCAGACCCACATATTTGCACCAATGGGCACACACATGCAGATACCCTGTGGAGACTGCAGATGTGAGGCGAACAGATACCATACCATGGCAGCAATGGGACACACAATCAACAATTAGCACCAAATGAGGGCTCCCGTCCAATCAGCCTGGTCATGGAAGTGCCAACGGAATCATCAGCACAGATCCAACACACTTGTATAGCAATGTTGCACTGACAACACAGATGAGTCCTTCCCCATTGATGCCCAAACCTGCATGTTCACTGGAGATGGCCACACGGTCAGGGAAGTAGACGAATAGAACAATGGCAGGCACAACAGATGTGCAGGGGTGGAAGCCACAGATGTGAAATTGCCAATCTAAGTAGGAAATCCCATTGCCAAATACTGAACACATGACACCCTCAGATGCTGCTATGGATGACATGGATACACCACAGGATAGGACACATTCCCCCTGGACCACATGGGTTCCTGCACAGTAACACTTCATTATCATGAGACCAAATATCACCATCACTGCAGCAAGGGCATGGTTAGCATCATCAACATCATGTACATCAGAAGCAAAAGCACTAGAGAACAGAAAGTTGCTTTATTCAGCATATGTGGCATTAAAAGTAGAAGTCCGGTAGAACATAAACAAAGGCCAATGGCCAGTCCATCAACAAAGTCACAAGTGGGTGACAGTGGCAGATGCCACCCTACACATGCCTGCACAAAACCAGGGACAATCCACTAGGAGGGGCAACCGGGGGGTAGGCCAGGCACCGCAGGGACAGGATCAGGGCTCACCAGGAGGAAGCAGGGAAGGGGTGGTGGGTGCTGAAGAGCCACTGACAACTGCAGTGGAGGTGTCTGACATGGTGTGTGCCGGCACAACTGGGGGGCATGGCTCAGATGTTGTGGGTGCCGGCACGACTGCAGTGGACCCTGCAGATGGAGTGGACAGGTCCGCCACTGCAGTGCCCAAGTCAGACAGGGTGGTAGTGGACTCCACTGCAGTGCCTACCACCAGGGGAGGAGAATGGGGAACAGGCAAGGTGGGCTGGACAGAGGGGGAGGACACCCTCACCACATCAGTGGCACAGACAAGCGCAGCGGGGGTGTGGTGCCGGGAGAGCAAGTGGCAGGGGAGAAGGCCGGAGCCTCTTGGGGATGGTATATCTGTGGGTGGGGGAACCTGGGGCAGGGTGTGGTGGGGGCACCTGTGGAGTGGGGGCCTGAGGGATGGAGGAAGGAGACCTGGTGCTTGAGCTGCAGGGCGGAGGCGGGGTCTTGCTCTTAGCACTCCGGGGGGACTTGCAGGTGGAGGCCTCAGTCTGTCTGCGCCTGGGGGAGGGTGTCCGGGGGCAAGGGGCACTCTGCTCCATGTGGGGGGGCTTCCTCTTCCCCCTGGATGCTGGGGCAGCTGGATCGGAGGGGAAGAGGCCGAGGTCACTGAGGAAGAGGCGCTGGGTCTTTGGGGTTGCAGGTGAGGCAAGGAAGGGTGCTTTGGAGGGAGAGGCAACTGAGGACTGTGCAGTGCCCGTGGATGCGTGTGTGTGTACCAGGGCCCCATCCCCTGTGAGTCTGGTTTCAGTCCCCTGACTGTGCGTGCGTGTGCGTTTAGTTTGTGGCGTGTGTGTCTGTGTGCTGGATGTGTGTGTGCTGGTGTGTGCCTGTGCCGGTGTGTGTGTGCTTGGGACGGGTAAGGTGCTGGGGAGTGTGGATGGAGCAGAGGCAGGAGGGGTGAGGGACTGTCTGAGGAGGGACACTGCTGCCGTCAGGGAGGAGTCCATGGACCTGTTGCCCCTCTGTAGGTCAGACATGCCCGATGAGATGCCCTCCATGAACGACACCAGCTGAGTCAACAGTGCGGTGTGCGCATGGAGGACACTCAGCATGGCTGTCTGCCCTACATGGAGCTGGCGAAGGAGGTACACAGACTCCTCACTCAGGGCAGCAGGGGACACAGGGGCAGGGGTGCGGTGCCTGGGCCAAAGGAGACACGCTCCCGAACATGGGAGCCTCCACGGACCTGGGGAATGGGAGCCGATGGGAGGGCGGTGGTGGTGCTGGTGGTGGCGGGGACAGCAACACTAGCTGGGGTGTGGTGGCTGCTGACACCCGCCTCCACAAGGGAGTCATCCTCCGAGTTGCTCTGGTCCTCAGCTGAGGTGGATGGTGCTGAGGACTCCTCGGTGTGGCTCCCCTCGCCCTCCGTGCCACTGGGTCCCTCCGACCACTCCTCGGCTGCTGACCCAGTCTGGCTCTCTGGCTCCTCCTGGTCCGTGGAGCTGTCCCCTTCCGTGGCCGTGGATGTATCTGCAAACAATGGGGAAACAGACATCAGTCACCTGCACCAAACGCACACACCACTGTGAGCACAGCACATTACAGAGCAAGCCCTGGCATCATTAGTTGTACATTGCTAAAAGTGCCCTAACTGAACAGGAGAAGCCAATTGTCAGTCTGATGCCAAGCATGGCACTCACATCCCACATGGCCTTGCACCCATCTGTCTGGTGTCTGTTGGATTGCAACACCCCAGTGTGGACACATGCACCAAGTACACAGTAGTTGGACAGTGCAGAGGACACAGTGTGGACACATCACAGCTCTTGCCACTGAGTCAGTACAGGTTTCCGGATGAAAGGGATGCCCAGAGTCAAATAGGAAATGCATGTGATGCATACCAGCGACAGACACCATGATGCACCCATGTCCTGATAGCCAGCGCCACTATGGTGTGCATGTAGCACATGTCACTCCCCTGCAGGACCACCAATAAGTTGACACATGCCATGGCAGAGGCATGACTGCTAAGTCATACATCACTGTCTCAGTGATGTATGACTTGGCAGCCAGACAACAACACTATGCACTGTGTCACAATAGTAGGTCATGGGGAATGCAAGTCCTGGAGCTGCACAAGTGCACATGTACATCCCCCACACAACACATCATCTTAACCCTCATCTGTCCAGGTCACACCTATTGGACATATGGGAGACCTGTGACACTACCCTCGGAACCTGAGCCCCTCACAATTTGCTGTGAATGGGGAACAGCTGCCTGAACTTCACATTCGCATACCCCAGTCTGCACGGGCAGCTGATCAAACACCTATGTGACACACAAGTATCGTCTCCTATGGTCACATCTCCAGGGGCATGCTGAGCCCCTACCAAGAAACACCCCAGCAGTCCTGGCAACTAATCCACAGCACACTGACACAGAGGCAGACACCTGAGGGGTCAAATCACTGTGCACAATGTGTCAGCTGATACACAGGAGTGGGAGTACAGAGTGCATTGCATGGCCTGGATTAGGCATGACTGTCCTGCTCCACATGAATGAGGGATGTGCCCTGGACAGTGGATAGCTGGCTATGTATGTGTGACACACGTAATCTGCACACTCCTGGGGCCCAAACATTGTTCCCACCCGCTGCATGGGCATGTGCCACATACCCCAGGCACATGTGGTGGCTCAGCTCAGCAAGTGGACCGCATATCAAAGCAACACGCAGATTACATGTCCGAACACAGGCGTTGTGTGAACAATGGACCCACCCATGATGCCCACAACAGAGTTAGGGAAACAGATGCTGTCCCCCACCTTTAGTGAAGCAGACTGCAAGGACACAGTCCCAAGTGACACAATTCCCTGAATGTAAGGGCCACACCTGGGTATCAGATGAGCAGTGGGCAGTGCACAATAGAGGGACATGGCTCCTGGACAACATGACTGCTGCACTGTGGCAGTTGAACCAGGCCAGAGGAGGGCACAAAGCATGTAATACAGAGTTCACAGTGCAGTCTTTGACTCACCCCCTCCTTGCTGCTGTCTGGCCTTCAGCTGCCCATCCAGGTCTGGAAACACCACCGCCAGGATCTGGAGCATGTGGGGGTCAGGGTCCGTGTTCCGCCCCTCCTGCGAGGAGGCGACAGCTTCAGCTGGACCCGTGCAATCCTCCGGGTCCAGCCCCGAAGGTCCTGCCACCTCTTCTGGCAGTTGCGGATCCGGCGCTTGTAGACCCCCACGGACCGGACAGCCCGGACGATGTCCTTCCAGATTTCCTGCTTCCGATGGGCATTAACCTGTCAGGATGACAAAGTGAAAAGGCCATTACCACACATGCAACATATCCGTGCATGACACGGTTGTATATACATGTCTCAATCACAGGGGCACATGATGTACACAGGCAGTGCAAAGCTGACCATGGACAGTTTGCCAGACGTCACTACATGGTATCATTGCATGGGAAGTAAAACCATGTTCAAATGCACTGTCACTGCACCATACCTGTCCAGTGCAAGTCACTACACACTATGGGGGGTGACAACTACTCAGTGAGCCTGCTAGCCAGTGGCGTGCAGACTCTCAGCCTTGCTAGTCACACAAAATGCACATTCAGAAAGGCAGTGCACAGAACACTCACCTGCTCCCCTGGTGTCCCATACAGCTTGCTGTACTGTGGAAGTAGGCTGTCCAGCAGGGCCTGGTTCTCTTCAAGGCTGAAGGCTGGGGCTCTCTCCACAGTACGTGCCATTGCAGGGTCCAGAGGGGCAGAGACAGCAGCAGTGCAGTGGCAGATGTCGTCCTGGAGCATGTAGTACAGGCAAGTGAGCTCTCAGGGGAACAGCCAGCAATATATATGTGCTGGAGAGGCAGATACTGTCCCTTGTGTCCAAAGTGATAGGTCCAAGTCGTTTGCATCTTCTGAATCTGGCCAATCCATGGAATAGCAGCACCAAAACACGCCCACAGCATCCTTCAAATCCTCAACTTCATGACATACATGATTTTGCAACATTGTCGTGGGTGACCAACTGAATTTCCAGCAACCGACTCGTTCGAAATTCGAAAACGCGTCCGTTGCCAGGCAAGCCCATTGTCAATGGGTGCGCACCGATCGGTCCATTGCGGTACAACGCGCACAGGGGTACAACGCGTACCCGCACACATTGAATGCAATGGGCCGGCCGGAGGCACCGATCGGTCCATTGCGGTACAACGCGCACAGGGGTACAACGCGTACCCGCACACATTGAATGCAATGGGCCGGCCGGAGGCACCGATCGGTCCATTGCGGTTACAACGCGCACAGGGGTACAACGCGTACCCGCACACATTGAATGCAATGGGCCGGCCGGAGGCACCGATCGGTCCATTGCAGTTCAACGCGCACAGGGGTACAACGCGTACCCGCACACATTGAATGCAATGGGCCGGCCGGAGGCACCGATCGGTCCATTGCAGTTCAACTACGCACAGGGGTACAACGCGTACCCGCACACATTGAATGCAATGGGCCGGCCGGAGGCACCGATCGGTCCATTGCGGTACAACGCGCACAGGGGTACAACGCGTACCCGCACACATTGAATGCAATGGGCCGGCCAGAGGCACCGATCGGTCCATTGCGGTACAACGCATCACTGTACATGTGACTGGCATATGTCAGCATGCCTGTCTCAGATGGACATATGCCAGCCACAGATAGCTCCCAGGGAGTGAGGGGCACACCTACATCACGACAGCCTGTCCAAACTTTATCATAAGGCATGTAAGGATGCATTTCCTATTGTGTGTATGTTGGTGTACATGTTGTCCTGTGGGTGTCACCTGTGGGCAGCCACCCCCAGGCTGTGCACGTGTTCATGGGGACAGGACCCTGGGTGTTACGTGTACATGACCACTGTGATGTGCAACTGTTCATATCTGTGCATGTGCCATGGTCACATTTCACAGTGGTGTATGTGTATGTCATGTCACATACCCCGTGAGTCCCATGTGGGACGGTATGTTTGAGCCAGAGTGTCCCAGTGGCACAATAGTGATGGTCCTCCACAGTCTTTGTGCATGTAGTGTTTACAATGTCTCTGATTTCATGTGCACAATGGGAGACAGTCTCCACATCCACGTTGTGTGTGCATGGACTCTGATGTTGTGCGTGTGTGTCACAGACGTCCATGTCTGTCCTGCCGTGGCAAGTGGGGCCACTACCTGTGGGGGTCATGGTTGTTTTGCTGTGGTGTATACATGATACTCCATGTAATGCCTGTGTCCATGTGGCATTACAGGGTCCCTGGGAATGTACCTGTCGTTGAGCTGTGGTGCCTGGGGCACATCTGTCCTCACATGTCACTGTGGGGGGTTATTGTGACACGGCAGCAGGAGATGGGAACTGTGACACGGCCTCATGATATCCAATGGGCCAACCTGGGACTAATTGATGCCACCTGTTGGACCGTGTTGACAGATGTTGGCCATGTATGTACCATACATGTCCTTCCGGTACTGCACACTTCATGTAGTTGTGCCTCATAATGATGTATGTTGGGATCTTGAGTGTGTTCAATGCTGCATATGTGGGGTGACTGACAATCTTGCTTACTTCTCCTCTGCACTGCAGGGCTCCTGCTGTCCATCGGCCATTCCCAGACCTGGCAACGATGGTGGAACGGGACAGCATCCAACGGTACCGCTTCACCAGGCAGCTGATTGAGGATTTGGCAGTGCAGTTGTCCCCACATTTGCAGCCTGGCCGGCCGTATCCTACAGCGCTGACCCCCAAGGTGAAGGTGATGGCAGCCCTACACTTCTTTGCCACTGGTACCTTCCAACATACTGTGGCGACTGCTGGTGGGATGTCACAGACCATGTTCAGCCGTGTGCTCCGCGATGTTTTGGCGGCAATGTTGCTCTTCCTGAACCGGTACATCTATTTCCCTAGACTGCGACGACTCACTGACGTGAAGAGTGACTTTTATGCCCTGGGGAGGATGCCGCATGTAATTGGCTCCATTGATGGGACACATGTGGCTTTGGTACCACCACAGGCCCAGGAGCAGGCCTACAGGAACCGCAAGCACTACCACTCGGTCAATGCACTGGTGGTGTGTCTTGCAGACATGACCATCACACACGTGTGTGCCCGTTTCCCTGGTTCAGCACACGATGCCTTTGTGATGAGGAGTAGTCGCATCCCCAGGATGATGGCACAGATGCAGAACCAGCGTGCCTGGCTTGTCGGTGTGTACTGACTTTGTGCCATTGTGTGTGATCTGATCTGTAGTATTCCGCCCACTTTTCCAAGTCAGCTAATGTGCACTTGTCTGTCCGTAGGTGACTCGGGATACCCCAACATGCCGTGGTTGCTGACACCCCTCAGGAACCATGTGACACCAGCCCAGATGCGCTACAATGAGGCACATGGTCGGACCAGGAGAGTGATTGAGCGGACCTTTGGTCTCCTGAAGAGCCACTTCCGCTGCCTGGACAAGACCGGAGGGTCCCTCCCATATGCCCCTGCGAAAGTGTGCAAGATTATCATCGTCTGCTGCATGCTCCACAACCTGGCAGTGCGGAAGGAGTTGCCTCTCATCCAGGATGACAATGACCAACATCCGCCACCTGTGGAGGATCCTGGCCTGGACCACGATGCCAGTGACGATGATGATGATGATGGTGATGGTGATGTCCGCACACAGCTCATCACCAACTTCTTTAGCTGAATGTGAGTATCCTGAGGTGTCATGTCAATGATGTGAGTTGGCATGATGTGTGGGTGGTGCTCTGGTGCTGTTGGAGTGTGTCCATGGGCTACTTGACTGGATGTGTGTTGCGATGTGTGGTGACAGGTGGGCTGTACTCCCCAACAGTGTTGACATGCTAACTTGGTTCTGGGTGGGTATCTTGTAACATGTATTGTGCATGGGTTTTGCTGTTCTGTCCTGTACTCCATTGCTTTTGACTGTGTGTCATTTCTGTCCTTCACAGGGTACTTTCAGATTCGTTTGGTCAACTGTGTCCACCGACGACGTGATTGCACATCCAGGCTGGTAGCTGTTGTGTCCCTACAGGTGATGTGCGCCACACCCATGGACTTCCTTCCGTCTACAGTTGTTGACTGTGTGCCCGCTGCCAGGTGGGGTTACCTTGCATCTGTAGTGGTTACGGCATGTTGCAACTGTGTAATAAACCTGTGCTTCACTTTGTGATGTGCGTTGTCTGTGGTCACACATTTGACTGCCATTTGCTTACTGCACCTGTGGGCTACTTGACTACAACTGGGAATGGGTGTGGTGTCTGTGCATTGCACCGTCTTCCCTGGCAACATCAGTGTAGGCAATGAGTCAGATGGCCTAGGTGTGTATGTGTTGTGTAGCCCTGGTGGTGTGTCTCCCTCATGTGTGTCACGTTGCCTGTACTCACATGCCTGTGTTGTCCTTGCTGTTGCAGTTCGCATACACAGTGTAATTTTGCAGTTCATCATCCCCATAACAGCACCCACGTTGGAATCACGACAGAGGCAAGTATGGTGTATTAGTGTGTTTATTGTGATACATTTGTGTTAATAGTGCATAGGATGGGTTGTGCTGTACATAAATCTTGCAATCCCAAGTTCCTAGGTGAATTGAAAGTCC
Source organism: Calotriton arnoldi (assembly GCA_963921515.1). Taxonomy (NCBI): domain Eukaryota; kingdom Metazoa; phylum Chordata; class Amphibia; order Caudata; family Salamandridae; genus Calotriton; species Calotriton arnoldi. Next base: position 787,929 of record CAWUFW010005995.1, on the reverse strand, counting down.
TGGTAGACAGGATCCCCAGTATCGGGGCCACAGTTGTCTGACACATTGGTCCAACTTGTACTCCCCATGCAATGTGTGGGAGTAGTGTTGCCGTCAACAGGGTGAACAGTCTGTGCACAAAGGCGAACATCCAGAACAGGTTCAGGCTTCCTGGGAGTTGCGCTTGGCCATCGGCCTCTCACTTTTCCCTCCTCGGACGACCCCTCTTCTTGGGGGGGCCCCTCAAGTACAGGCTGCTGCGGTGCAGGGGACTCTCCGCCAGAGTCCTCCTCCCTTCCTGTGGCAGTTGCAGTTTGTTCGGCACCAGATGTTGTTGGCACACAGGGAGGTGTGGACTGGTTGCTGTTCATCTGGCGGAGGCATTGTAAAATGTCACTGTGCACCGCCGTCATCTCATGCAGTGCATCCCACTTGGACTACATGCGGGACATGTGTGAGTCCACACGGGGCATGTGTGACTCCACGTGGGACATGTGGGAGTCCAAGCGGGCATGATGGGCAGCCTGCTGCTGTTTAATGTCTCTGAGGAGCCCCACTACCTGGCTGAGCTCTCCGGTGCTGGACTGGTACGCATCAGCTATGCGTACCAGTTGTGGGTCATCATGCACACCAGCAACGTCTGCAAGCAGCGACCTCTGTCTCCCACCCCTCCCACCACCCCTGCTGACATGTGCAGTGTGTGCAGTGGCACGCACAGATAACCCTGGTCCACCTTGGGGGTTGGTGGTGGTGGTGGTGTCCATGGCCCCAGGTTGGTCCAGGATCACTGTGCTGGTGTTGCTCCTTGTTCTGTCCATGTCGGCAGGGATGGTATTCGTGGTGACAGTCGTTGGAGGGGTGGGTGCAGGGGGTGCAGCTGGTGGTCCTGCTGGTGCTGCAGCTGGTGGTCCTGCTGGTGCTGCATGTTGACTTGCACCGGATGTACCAGGTTGTTCTTCATCGTCCGAGGAGGACAGAGGCTGTACGACGCCAGTGAGCTCGGCATCCTCTTGAGCCTGGGACTGGGACTCCTCAGCGTCTGCTGCTGTGTCCCCATCATCACCTGTTTTTGGGAGACACAAACAATGTATGTTATGTTTCTGCAGGCATCAATGGTTGACACACATGACAGTTGTGACTGTGCCTCTGGGTGCGGGCCTGTACATTGCATTGTCCTAAGTCATCACAGTCAGGGGTTGATATTGGTGTGGCACATTGTCCTGCATTATTTGGGCATTTCTATGTATTTTCTGGGGTGTGAACATGGTCTGCATTGGTTGTGTTTGGTTGACAGCCGGCCCTCCTTCCCACCCACCCAGCCAGTCAGTTATCCCACCATGGAACGTGCTTGCGTTGCAGGGAGTGTAAGTTGTCTCTCAGGATGTCAGTCAGTGGTGTCCTGCTGTTTGTTGGTGTGCAGTACCCAGCATGCCCTTGTGCTCCCCACGACACAGCAACAGTGTCAGACATCTTTGATGGGCCTTTCCACTCTCTGTGGGATGTGCATGCGTGAGTGTGAGCTTGCTGGGCCATGTGGTGGGGGATGTAGAGCTGTGACTACGACTCCCATCATGCTATTGCCTCCTCCCCCTTCCCAGCATGCCCATGCTTCCTTCCTTTTGACTCTGATTCCCTGTGGGGTGGGCTGGCTGTGCTGACAGGATGGCTGGGAGTGTTGTCCTGGCAGTTGTTTGGCTAGAGGTCCCAAGAGTGTCCCTGTGCTTCACACAACATAACCCAGGGTGGTGGTTCTTTGTGGGATCTTGTGTTAGGATGGGGGCATTGCATTCTACCAGGTGGGTTCTGTGGAGTTTGTGTTGGGGGGGTGTGAGGGGAGGTGCTTGTGACTATGGTCAGTGCTGCAAGTCCCCCTTCCCACCCAGCTAGCCAGATATACCACCATGGACTGTGCTTGCATTGCAGGGAGTGTAAGTTGTCTCTCAGGATGTCAGTCAGTGGTGTCCTGCTGTTTGTTGGTGCACATTTGCCAGCAGGGCCTTGTGCTCCCCACAGCAGTAGCCAGTGTCAGCCATCTTGTGAGTCCTTCTCCACTCCCTGTGATGTGAGCATGGTTCAGGGTGGTGTTGATGGGACAGTTGTGGGGGTGAGCTATGTCTGTGACTACGACTCCCATCATGCCATTGCCTCCACCCCACTTCCCAGCATTCCCATACTTACTTGCATTTGTGTGGAGTTCAGTGTGTGTGGGTGTGAGAGCAATGGCAAGATGGCTGACAGTGGTGTCCTGCTGTTGGTTGGTGTGCAGTACCCAGCATGCCCTTGTGCTCCCCACGACACAGCAACAGTGTCAGACATCTTTGATGGGCCTTTCCACTCTCTGTGGGATGTGCATGCGTGAGTGTGAGCTTGCTGGGCCATGTGGTGGGGGATGTAGAGCTGTGACTACGACTCCCATCATGCTATTGCCTCCTCCCCCTTCCCAGCATGCCCATGCTTCCTTCCTTTTGACTCTGCTTCCCTGTGGGGTGGGCTGGCTGTGCTGACAGGATGGCTGGGAGTGTTGTCCTGGCAGTTGTTTGGCTAAGAGTCCCAAGAGTGGCCCTGTGCTTCACACAACATAACCCAGGGTGGTGGTTCTTTGTGGGATCTTGTGTTAGGATGGGGGCATTGCATTCTACCAGGTGGGTTCTGTGGAGTTTGTGTTGGGGGGGTGTGAGGGGAGGTGCTTGTGACTATGGTCAGTGCTGCAAGTCCCCCTTCCCACCCAGCTAGCCAGATATCCCACCATGGAACGTGCTTGCATTGCAGGGAGTGTAAGTTGTCTCTCAGGATGTCAGTCAGTGGTGTCCTGCTGTTTGTTGGTGCACAGTTGCCAGCAGGGCCTTGTGCTCCCCACAGCAGTAGCCAGTGTCAGCCATCTTGTGAGTCCTTCTCCACTTCCTGTGATGTGAGCATGGTTCAGGGTGGTGTTGATGGGCCAGTTGTGGGGGTGACCAATATCAGTGACTACGACTCCCATCATGCTATTGCCTCCACCCCCTTCCCAGCATGCCCATGCTTCCTTCCTTTTGATTCTGCTTCCCTGTGGGGTGGGCTGGCTGTGCTGACAGGATGGCTGGGAGTGTTGTCCTGGCAGTTGTTTGGCTAAGAGTCCCAAGAGTGGCCCTGTGCTTCACACAACATAACGCAAGGTGGTGGTTCTTTGTGGGATCTTGTGTTAGGATGGGGGGCATTGCATTCTACCAGGTGGGTACTGTGGAGTTTGTGTTGGGGTGTGTGTGAGGGGAGGTGCTTGTGACTATGGTTAGTGCTGCAAGTCCTCCTTCCCACCCAGCCAGTTAGCCAGATATCCCACCATGGAACGTGCTTGCTTTGCAGGGAGTGTAAGTTGTCTCTCAGGATGTCAGTCAGTGGTGTCCTGCTGTTTGTTGGTGCACAGTTGCCAGCAGGGCCTTGTGCTCCCCACACCAGTAGCCAGTGTCAGCCATCTTGTGAGTCCTTCTCCACTCCCTGTGATGTGCGCATGGTTCATGGTGGTGTTGATGGGACAGTTGTGGGGGGGGCAATATGTGTGACTGCGACTCCCATGATGCTATTGGCTACACTGACTTGGCCAGCATACACAGAATTCCTTCCTTTGAGTGGTCTTCACTGTGTGTTGGTGTTGTTGTGGTGGCTACATGTGTGGATGTGTTTGTTAGTTCTATTTGTGCCACTGCCTAGCTGTAGTTGTAGTTGTGTTTGTACATGTGTTGGCACAGTTGGATGTGACTTTTTGATGGCATGTGTTGTGTTTATCTGACTGACATACATATTTTGGGATGATTCTGTTCTGGTTGCTGTGTAATTGCTATGAGTGCATGGTTTGACTCTCCCCTTGACAGTGATGTGTGTGTTTTGTGGCAGTATATTGTGTACATTTGTTGTGTACTCACCAGGCTCTGGGATGTCCTCTAGTCCATATACGCTCACTGGCGGAAGGATGGCCCGCACCTTCTCCTCCCAGGGCCTGAGGTATATTGGCTTGGCAGGAGGGCCACTGCCGGTGTGTTGGCTGTTGATGTAGTCTTTCGTCAGCATTTTCCGTACCCTCCTGCGCACGTCATACCACCTGTTCTGGATGTCGGTCTTTGTGCGCCGACATGGTGATTGGGCGTTCACCCTGTTGATGATCCTCTCCCACATCTTGGTTTTCTGCGACATGGGGGTCTGTTGGACCAGTGTGCCAAACAGCTGTGGCTCCACCCTGAGGATCTCGTCTACCATGACTTCCAATTCACTATCTAGGAACTTGGGATTCTTCTTGGGGGCATGGTGATGGGTGGTGATGGTGGGTGATGTGTGTGTTGGTGTGCAGGTGAGGGTGTGTGAGTGTGTGTTTTGCTGGATGTATGTGAGGTAGGTATTTGTTGGTTTGCTGATGGTGTGTGGCTTGTGTGAGGGATGAGCTGTGGGTGTGTGGTTGCTTTCTCTTGGGTGCTGGCAGTGGAATGGCATTTGCAAAGGCTCATGGTAGTGATTTGTGTCCTTTATATAGGTGGAGTTGTGGGTGTGTCTTTGTTCTCTGTCCCCACCCCCTCAGTATTTATTGGCTTGGTAATTGCTTGTTTGGCCTTTTTTTGGGTGATTTTTCCTTTGTGCTGTTTGTGTATGTTGTAAACGTTCTTTTGAACGAGTCGGACCCTGCATTGGTCTCGTACGGTGTTCTCCGTTTCGTTCACGCTGTGTTTGTGCAGTTTTCTATGCTGCGTACGCGTCGGTCGCGGTGTATTGTGTTGCTTCGGCTCGGTTTTGTATGCGTGTCGGTCGTACGGCTTGTCCTCCGTCCGACTCGGTCGTGGTTTTCGCGCCTTGCATCGTACTTTGCGTTTTGGAGTTCACGTGTACGTTTCGGTCGGATTTGTTCCGGGTGCGTGTCGGTCGGTTGGATTCGCGTGTTTTTCCGGCCGGATTGCTGTTTTCCGTGCGGCTCGGTCGGTCGACTTGGTTTCGGTACGTGTCGGTCGGATTTTTCGCGCCTTGCATCGTACTTGGCGTGTCGGTCGGTATTTTTTCCGGATCCGAGTCGGTCGGTGCTTTTTCCGGCCCGAATCGGAATCGACCCCTGTGTGTTAGGGAAGTGTGGTAAAAATCTTTCCCTTCTACAAGAGCAAAAATGTGTGTCACTGCTAATGTTTGTTTTCTAGTGGTGCCAGTGGGTTTCATTGGCTCATTGAGAATATGTATTTGCAATTAGGAATCTGCCACTGACTCTCACACAGGGGCGGCTCCTCCACTAGGGCAGAGGAGCGACGCCCCACTGCTTTCTTGCAGTGCGAGAAAGACAAAACATAAAATGGTAATAACTAAAAGTTATTACCATTTTATGTTTCCTTTGTGCATTGCGGGTGGGCGGGTAGGTGGGGTTGCTCTGCTCTTTGGGCAGGGGAGGAGTGTTTTGCACACTCCTGAGTGCTCAAAGACTGTTTGGTCAGCCCTCTCGGTCGGTATTTTTTCCGGATCCGAGTCGGTCGGTGCTTTTTCCGGCCCGAATCGGAATCGACCCCTGTGTGTTAGGGAAGAGTGGTAAAAATCTTTCCCTTCTACAAGAGCAAAAATGTGTGTCACTGCTAATGTTTGTTTTCTAGTGGTGCCAGTGGGTTTCATTGGCTCATTGAGAATATGTATTTGCAATTAGGAATCTGCCACTGACTCTCACACAGGGGCGGCTCCTCCACTAGGGCAGAGGAGCGACGCCCCACTGCTTTCTTGCAGTGCGAGAAAGACAAAACATAAAATGGTAATAACTAAAAGTTATTACCATTTTATGTTTCCTTTGTGCATTGCGGGTGGGCGGGTAGGTGGGGTTGCTCTGCTCTTTGGGCAGGGGAGGAGTGTTTTGCACACTCCTGAGTGCTCAAAGACTGTTTGGTCAGCCCTCTCGGGCCGTCCAAACCAGTCATGCGCACTCTGCCCTTTGTCCATGCAGGCTGCATAGCAGACTACATGGAGAACATGGCCACCACATTAGCCCCTGGCTGGGCGGCATCCCGACCAAACACAATGCTGCTTGCAGAGTTGTGATTGACTTTGGGGAGGTTCCGGAGGGAGCCTGGCTTCCTGCTTCCTGTTATTGTTGGAGGCAGCAGAGTAGGAGCAGGAGCCGAGAAGACATGGGACCCGGCGGAAAGGAAGGTAAGTTTAATATATTTATTTAATTTACCCACGACACCCCCGCAACACCCCTGTGATTCCCCCCCACCCACGACCCCTTGCGCCCCCAGCCCCACCCGCGAGCAATGCTGGCCGCGACTGCTCTCACATGAGAAGAATGATGCTTTGTGATATTGGGGACTCAGCTAGAGAGTTTACTTTATCTCCATGTATTTCATAAACTGAATAATAGCATTAGGTATTCATGCCTATAAATAAGTAAAAATCTACATAGACCTGGACATGTGTGAACTTTTTGTGCATATAATGTGGATGTCATGTGATCAGCAACAAAAATAAATAGCAGCACATGCAAAACTGATCTGCTTTAGGAAGAATAAAGGATTTGATGTCTTGTAATTAATGGTATTCACTCTACATATGCATTTTTAGTAGTTTAATAGTCAGATGACATAGTTTAGGGGTACATCTGGTTATAAAAGTTGTATGGCAGTTTTTAATGTGCGTGATATGATTGCAGCTATAGAGAAGCTCACTGTATACAGTATAGCTTTGGGCTCTCCTTGGCCGTGCTCCATACCCTCCACATTTTCAACAGGTCACTGATTGAACTATCCCTTTACAGTAGCGGCTCCTGGAGGGAGTGCTGCGGGCGGTGGGGCGGGGCGGGGGAGGGCAGGGTGGGGGGTAGTAAACTCCGGCTTACGGCCGAACTGAGTTAGGTACATAAATAAATAAATAAAACGAATTACATTGAGCGCGCTGCATCGCAATCGGCGATGCAGCGCGCGCAATGTAATTTGTTTTATTTATTTATTTATGTACTTAACTCAGTTCAGCCGTAAGCCGGAGTTTACTACCCCCCACCCTGCCCCTCCCCCGACCCGCCCCACTGCCCCGCAGCACTCCCTCCAGGAGCCGCTACTGTCCCTTTATCCTCCTTTTCAAGTCATATAAATGTGATAGGATGCTGTTGAAGATGGAATATCCTGTACAGGTTTAACATCATGTCTTAGGATAGAATGTTGCTAGACCTGTCAGCCTTAGGGTGGTCTTCCCCCAATCTTTTTGCCTCCACGTGTTGCTGAATCTTTTTGTTGGCCTCAGGACTCTGAACACTATACCACTGCTAATCAGTGCTAAAGTGCATGTGCTCCTTCCACAAACATGTGTGTATTTGGTGTATATCTGATTGACCTATTTAATTTACTTGTAAGTAATTTGTGAGGTGGTATACCCACGGCCTGTAAGGTAAATGCTACTAGAGGACTGCAGCACTGATTGTGTCACCGACAGAAGAAGGCTTTCAAAGCTCTCAGGCCTGCCACTGCAGTGCCTGCGTGTGCAGTTTACTACCACTTCGACTTGGCATTTAAAACCACTCATTAATACTTTAACTCCTCTTTTATTACATATAACTCACCTCTAAGGTAGGCACTAGGTAGCCCTAAGGGCAGGGTTCTATGTAAATAGAAGATAAGACATGTAGTATTATGTTTTGCATATCCTGGTAGTGACAAACAGCCTATTTTGTCTTACACTATTGTGAGCCTACTCCTCTCGTAGGTTTGCATTGGGAATTCCTTAATACTCTGTTAAACTATAAATGCTGATCAGAGAGGAGTGGCGTTTTCATGTTTGATATGCTTGGAATGGTATTGATAAATACTGCTTACTGGTGAAGTTGGATTTAACATTACTATTTTAAAATGCCACTTTTAGAAAGCAGACATTGCTTTGCACTTCTTCTATGTGTGCCTGACAGCCTGTCTCCAATACACATCTGGGATGGGTGACAGCTACACTTTGTGCATTCACATACACAACACAGGAAGGATAGGTGTGTCTGACAGCCCATCTACATACATCTGCATTCTAATGGCCTTGCCTGGGCAGGATGGAAGAGAGGGGCTAACATTTCACTTAAATAGGTAGTGTCCTGTCTCCATGCAAAGGGCTGGTTTACCCCCATGATAGCCTGGCAAACAGGTCTGGGCTGAAAGGGGAATCTGTGCACTTTAGAGAGCTGATTTGAAGTCATCCCCCACATCAAAGACACTTTTGGGTATAAGTACTGGTTCTCTGACCCCCTAAAATCAGACAGTTATGGATCTTGAACTGAACCTCTGTCATAAGGACTGCTGTGCTGATTAAAGGACTCATCTTTGGACTTCAGACTTGGAAGGCCTGCCTGGTTTTCTCTTGTGTTGCCCTGCTTCCTGCCACTCTCTGTCCCTGCTGATGGAGAGCTGGAGTCTGCCTTCTCTCTAAGTGATCTCCAAGGACATGTTGGCTTGCCTTCTGTTGCCTGAGACTTATGGATAACAAATTTTCTACCCCTGCTCCTGTGCCAGGCTCACTGGAAGTGGTCCAGATACTTGCAACACGAATTCTGATGCATCTGCTGTCTGTGTGTAACAGAACCGTTGCATTGACCCGGTTGCAGGAGTAAAATCGGCGTATCTCATCGGAACCAGCACTTTGCCTCCTGACATAGAGGCACCGGGCAGGTATTACTGCCACGGCAGCTTGGTGAGATCGACGCACCCCTTCAACTGCATGGCAGAATCTGGCGTATTGCATGACACCTCTCAACTCCGTCACACGTCTTTGGAACTGACACATCGCCTTCACTGTATGGTGAAGTTTGACGTATCGTGTTGCTTGCGACCAGGAAAGGTACTTTGTTCACCGGGGCCTGGGCTTCCACGAGATTGGGCCGAACTTTGACTTTGCCCCGGTCCAGCGCAACCTAAAGTAACCTGTTAGTGCTACTTGTTTCTAAGTGCTTTACTACATTTATTCTTTTAAAATTCAATATCTCAACTTCTATACATTGGATTTTTGTAGTTTTGGTCTTGTTTTCTTTATAGGATAATAACTGATTTTTATAAACCTGTGTGGAGTATTTTTGTGGTGTATTCATTGTGTTACTGTGCATTTGTGTGTGTGTTGCACAAATACTTTATACATTGCCTCTTTAGATAAGCCTGACTGCTCTGTGGCTAGCTACAAGAGGGTGAGCATAGGTTATCTTTTAGTGTGTATCTAGCTTACCCTGACTAGGATTGCGGCTTCTGGTTGGACAGGGTGCATGCCTTTACCAACCAGAAACCCAATTTCTAACAAATGTGTTAATAAAGGTTACACACATACAGGCCCTCATTTATGTGATTTTGGCGTAGGGCAACACAGCAAGGCACCTTGCTGTGCTGTCCTACTCCAAATTGAAAGGGCAGGAATGCACCCTATTTATGCAATACGGTGCATTCCTGTGCTTTCTCCCTGCACTGGTGCCGTTTTGGCAGCCTAGCTCCAACCTAGGCACCCTTGCACCATGGTGCAAGGGTGCCACCACAAGGGTGCCTCCACTGCATTCAGGATTGTTTTTGTGCTGGAAGGCACACCTTCCTGCACAAAAATAATCCTAAGAGGCGTTTTCCCCTTTCTATGTGTGCTGCAGAATGCAGCACACATAGAAAGAGGAAAAAACAAGGGAAAATCTAAATAATGTCTCCTTGTTACGCCTCACCTCAGGAGGCACAAAGATTTGGCACTTCCCCAGGTTTACATGATTTTGTAAATCTGGGGCAGCATCAAAATCCATGGGTGTTGCGTGGGAAAACCCACATGAACACCCATGAAAGGCCTCCCGGGTGCAGAGTAAGGCGATGCAGCAATTTGCGCTGCATTGCCTTACTCAATATTTATGAGGCCACTCAAAGCCATGCAGGGTGGCTTTCTGTGGCTTCATAAATCGGATTGAGAACCTTGTGTTATGCATGTACCACTTTACGTGGTGCAAAAGTGACGCAGGGCTCTCATAAATAAGCCCCACAGTTTTTAAGGTGTACTGGGAATTCCAGCCCATGCACTAATCTATTATGTCTGTGTATTAGAGGAAGGTAGGAATAAAAAAAAGCATTGGAGATATAATTTTGAATAGAAAAAATCATGGCTTGCTGAAGATGTCGCATTTGGCATGTGGCCACCAGGCAAGTAGATCTGTGCCATCCTATACTGTTATTTTATGGGTGTGTTTTTTTTAAACAGGTCACCAAATGCCAGACCCAAATCAAAGCAATTCCCATCTTCACAACACAAATTAATCTTTCAAATGCATACTGTTTGTAATTTGTGACTATATCAGAGGAAAACTATGAGAATAAGTTCACAAAACGTCATTTTTAGCTACAAAATAAGGGAGAATATGGCATAAATTGGGAATACTAGCTTGTGTAAGTCTTAGAAAACTGAGCACAAGAAAATGCAATAAAAACAGAGAAGACATTGAAACAGATTGTCAAAATCGGATGATAACTAGTGTATTGAAGATGTGTGAAACTGAATACAAAAAAAATCCAAACTGAAAAGGACTATGATGTAGATTTGCTCCTGTCACCTCACCAAAATATCTCCCTTCTGAAAAATGGAATCATACAATATAGAATTATTAATCAACTTTTGAGAACTGTGTGTGCTTGATGAAACATCATCACAAATAAACCCCAAGAAACAGCTCTATAGCTTTGCAGGCAACAGGCTTCTCATTTAGCTGTGGGTGAAAAGTGAACCCACGCTTTAACAGAGCCCAATGCAGAGATGCCCTTTAAGAGGCAATTGTTTTTATGGCACAGCAATTGTCAGCACAGGCTAAGGTCGGAGGAAATTTAATTTTGATGCTGTTAAGTCATTAAGTACCATTCTGGGTCTGGAACTTAATCATAGGCCTAAACCCTGTAGAAACGTGTCCAGATTGCTCCTTTGTAATAAACCTGCTTCAGACACCTACAAATCGTCTTTAAACACCCCTATCAAATATCATAGAGATTCAGAGATCCCCAACTACCAATCGGTTACCTACAGATAGCCCTCAGAGGCAGTCATCTCTCCATCGAAGAGACACTTAGCTGTGCATTAGGCCCACCCAGTTAGTCCAAGAACATCCCATGGCGCTAAGATTCCCTTGACATATCCTCTGCCACCCAAGCAGGTAACCTAAAGATCTTTAATCTACCTTTAAATACCCACAGTCGCTCCCAAACTCTCCCTGCCCTCCTTACGATACACAGAACTAGCTCTCAGAGATGCTGGACATGGCCTCTCAGACTTTAGCACTCAGCTGACTTTCAGCTGATTTAAACCTGACTTCAGTACTTCTTCAAATGCCACCAGCTAGTCTGTAGAGCCTGGAAATTGTCGCTAAGAATCTCTCAGCATACCTTAAGATATCCCCTGTAGGTGTACAGAAAAACACTGACAGCCAGATACCCCGAGTTCCCTTTCAGATACCACCAACAGTGCCTCGAAAGACTTTTGGCTGGAACTCTGACAATCAATCCAGTTGAGTCATACATACCAAAACCCAACTCTCTACCCATCTTAAAATACCACCAGGGTGTGACTCGTTCTAGACAATACCGGTCCCTTAGCCTGGTCCGTTAACACCATTCAGAAATGGTTGGTCTGCTTTCAGACACCCCCAAAGAACCCTAACCGCTCACTTTAGATCATTTGTTTGCATTTAGATTCCTCTAGCTTGCCCTCAGTCATCCCCAGTCAGCCCCCAGACGCCTTTGAACATCGTTATGGGCCCTCAGCAGTTGTTCAGTCACCCAAAGCTGTTACCTAGACACCCCTGGCCTACCCTTGAGACTCTTGATTTGCCCCCAGAAACCTCCAATATTCCCTAAAAGAACACAGCATGACCTCAGGGCCACTGTGCCATAGTTTGCAAGCTGAACTTCGCTGATGAGGACCAAGAAGGCTTTAAATAGCCTGGGGCTGGTTGTGTTCCCATTTATAGGGGAGCTCACCTTGATGTTTGGTCAGGAATGCCTCTTAATTGGAAAGAGTTGAGACTAATTTATACCTGTAATGACACTCATCCGCTACAAATTATGGACTGAAATGCACACAGTAATTACTAGGGGCTGGAATTAATTCAAGATTTCAATCCACCATTTATGTTGTTAAGGTGAAGCTCCCGAAGCAGGAGAGGTATGCCCAGACGATGGTCACATTATCGCTGTGAAATTAAACTCAAGCTGCATCTCCCTGGTGAGGCCTCACAAGGATGAGATCAGCCTGTGGTTGTTTGTGTTCCTGTTCGTAGGGGATCTGGCCATGCAGTTCGGTCTGAATCATTTCTCATGGGGTGGGGCAAGGACTGGTTTGCATATGGCTGTACACGGTCTGTAACATCATAGACCATGTAGAAAAAGATGGCCTGCAATGCAGCACAGACAAGTTACCAGTGGCTGAGATTAATTCAACACTGCACAAATCACCTTTGGTGTGTCTACGACAAGCAGAATCTCTATTAGGGCACTAGAGAAAACATTTAATTGTTTAACCTTGTTTAATAATACGATAATTGAGGAGGCTAAAGGCCACATCCTCCTAATAAGAGAAGTTTAAATGTAATTAAAACATTTAACTAGATATTTAAAATTGGTTCTGTGTTGAGGATAACAAGAGAAAGGCACAGAAACGCTGTAGCTATTGTGCTATTAAAATTAACCAATAAAATCAAAAAAAAAAATAAAAGATGAATTGTAACTGGACCTTACATACACATACATATGCTGCCTGTGCCCTGCTCAAGGAAATGTCTTAGTTCCACTTGAGATTCTCCTCATAAAACCGATGCCTCGAAACAAATACGTACAGAACACCACATATGCAACATAGCTCTCTCCCACCCCCTCTCTCTCTCTTTCTCCGTAGCTTTTATTTCCCAAATGTTGAAACAATCAGCAAGTGAAGACATCTGCGCTCTGCAATGGAATGATTTACTCTGCAGAGCAAAGCAGCAAGAACACTGAAAGCCTGCAGAGCAGCCCTTATTCTGCAATGGAAGACCCCCTGCAAATGCTCATCTATGCGCTCGTTGGCTCCTGGCTCCTGCTCATTACACGTTAAATGACGCTTTTCATTCCCCCTATGATCTGTGATGCAAGTCTCAGCAGAGCTTTGCTGTCGCCTCTGCTCTGATGGCAACAACAACAGAAAGTGATCATCATTCTGCCTAATGACCATCCTGCCAAAAGTTACTTGCTAAAATAACCCCATGTTATTTAGCAGGTTTTGCATCACAAAATAATGCCTCGGGTTGATGTGCTGCTGCATTACTTTGTCAGTTCTCTTGTGCAGCACTGGTTGATGGTCTGGGATAATGAGGACTTTTTCTTGTGCGTTTGTAGTTCACATCAGAAGCCTCGCTTCTCTTGCAAAAAAAAAAAAGCTGAACAGTAAAAACAGAATGCAAGTCACAGAAAAAAAGATCTGCTAATAAGGACATCTTTAACCAAAACATTTAACAACAAAGCAAAAGTGATGTCCTTGGAATTCAAGGTCTGTATTGCACAGAGTCCCTTTTCCAGTCATTTATCCTCATTAAAATGGACCACATCTACCCTGTGGAGCTGGGAAAAAATAGATGTACGTTAGAGACACTGGGCATCATATGTCTTTAACGTGCCAAAAACCCTGGAGGAAATACAGTGATTTTGTTTAAAAATGATAGATCGATTGACTTTCTTTCTCTGTGAGATCAATTGGATTCAAAGTCTGCAAAACAAGCCAAATGAAGAATCAATAGGCCTTACTTTTAAGTGAGTTCAGCCAAACTCTGCTCCAGCTGTGAAAATGGTAGCAAGGAAATCATGCTCAAGCATTTCCTTGTAATTGTTTGTGTTGCTGTGAAGGCCCTCCTACCGGGGCTCTTTCTGCGTTAATTAGCTAGGTAATTGCAACCCAGAACCCTGCAGTCCTCAGACCAGCGTACTGCTGCTATGCGTGGTTGACTTGCTGCTCCTATATCAGCAGTAAAAACCTAAAGTGGTGATATACACATAAGAGAATATATTAACCAGTGGTTATATAGCGTAAAAAGCAATGGCAGATGAACAGGAGTTATATGCACCAAAAAGACTATATCACTAATCTTTCTAACAAATTTAACAAAGTTTTTCTTACCAATAAAATAATTATTTTGGTTTGATTGCATTAACATCAAAGATTCATAAAACAGTTAATCACACTAAAATTTTGTTTTACTCAAATCCTGTCTTTTGTAATTGTTTTCTTTCTATTAATTTATGGACTCTTCCAGTTAAAACGATTTTCATTGAAATTATTGCACATGAGACCAAACACAATATAAATCTGTGATACATGGAAAGGTCCATGAGGTTGCTGATATTCATAATATCAGTCCCAGGATGCTCACGCCATATAAGGATGATGATGATCATCGTGAATCAACTTCATTCAAAACTTCACCACGTTTAATTATAAAATCTTCATTTATTATTCGTTTATATGGATTGTGAAACCAGTGATTTCCAATTTTCAAATGCGTGTATTATGCTCAATCGCCTTAAATACAGCATGTTAAAATCCCAGTTTCTTGTGAAAATTGCAGAATATATAACCCAATGCATTTCGGGCGACTACTGCCCTTCGTCAGGGGTTCATATCTGTAAAGTTAAAAATCAAAAAGTACTGTTACAATAATACATGAGCTTTTACGCAACCAACATTAATCACCTATGTATTCATGCAGGTACCCGATGTTAATGCTCCCAAGGATAACGCTTTCCCGCTAAAAAAGTAGTATCAAAATTTGCCCCCTCATGGACCATTCTATTACAACACCCCGAAGGGATCACCAACCTTCTAAAACCCAAACATTAATCTTCCATGTTCGACGCTGCCTTTTGCCTTAAACTAATGCAGAAACACTAACGTACCTCTATAATCAAATGCGAGCGCCGCACCTTCCACCTGTTTTGTGTATATGACCTTCCTTTCACCCTTCCACGTGATACGATCCTTTTATAACCCTCGTCTTGACCACACCCACCTAAGTGGCTATTTGATTCAACTCGTCAATGTTTGCTTCCCAAGCCTACAACTCCCATAATTCACTTTTTACTGCTTGTTTGTGAATGTGCTCACGTGCTTGCTGTTCACTGGCACACATCGGTAACCATTAATTTAAATACCCCGCCCTTCCCTGGATGGTTCATCAAATACGTTATTTATGCAAGGGACCTATTAACCATAACATGTATATTAAAATGTAATGCGGTGAAAACAAATTTAACATTTTCCAACACATCAAATGCAACACAAATGTTTGATAATCAACTAAATTGTTCAAGCGATACTGTCCGTAGTTACTCTTTTCAAGTTCATAGTTGGTATATTCAGTCGTCCTACTTTGAATCAAGTTTTAGAAGGTTGGTGATCCCTTCGGGGTGTTGTAATAGAATAGTCCATGAGGGGGCAAATTTTGATACTACTTTTTTAGCGGGAAAGCGTTATCCTTGGGAGCATTAACATCGGGTACCTGCATGAATACATAGGTGATTAATGTTGGTTGCGTAAAAGCTCATGCATTATTGTAACAGTACTTTTTTGATTTTTAACATTACAGATATGAACTCCTGACGAAGGGCAGTAGTCGCCCGAAATGCATTGGGTTATATATTCTGCATTTTTCACAAGAAACTGGGATTTTAACATGCTGTATTTAAGGCGATTGAGCATAATACACGCATTTGAAAATTGGAATTCACTGGTTTCACAATCCATATAAACGAATAATAAATGAAGATTTTATAATTAAACGTGGTGAAGTTTTGAATGAAGTTGATTCACGATGATCATCATCATCCTTATATGGCGTGAGCATCCTGGGACTGATATTATGAATATCAGCAACCTCATGGATATTACTTTGGCGCTCCGAGGACGAAGCGTACTCCAGGATAGCTCCCCTCAATGGAATATTCTACGATAAACTTGAATGAAAACGGTGTGCAGGACATATATACATTTTCATACATGGAAAGGTGCAATCCCAGTATAAAAACCTGTCTCTAATTTCTCTACTACAGTCCAGCTGTGACATCTCTAGTCACCTGCAACAACGAAATGATGTAGCTGCTCAGTTGTAATAAGTTATTACAGTTTTGCTGTCAGGTCATAATGCCTGCTAACAGAGTTAGCAGCCCATCATTACAGCTGCAGTTTAAACACTTTTTATTCTTATGATGTGTTTTTTTTTTCTAAAGTGAAGAGTGATCAGGAGCGATTTATGGCAACAAGTTTGTACTTTGCACACTATGGGGCTCATTACGATGGCGGGCGGACCTGGTCCACCCGCCACCGTAGCGGTGTTTGGGACCGCCCGCCAGACATGCAGCCGTCATACCACTGCGATTAGGATGCACCCGGCATACTGGCGGGCGCATACTGGGCCTTTAACATTGAGGGCGGAGCTGCTGGCTGCAGCACCGTCCGCAATGTTAAAGGTGCTTGCACCGCATTTCCCTGCACCACGTGGCAGGCACCACACGGTGCCTGCCACTTGGTGCATGGAAATGAGGGGGGGTACCATGGGTACCCCCCAGTGCAGCGACACCCCCCCCACAAGGGGGGCCCGCAACGGGCCCCCAAACCCAATCCCCGCCAGCCTTTCCATGGCGGCATCGCCGCCATGGAAAGGCCTCTTCAAACCCACATCCTAATATGGCGGACGGTGCCTGCTAGGCACCGCCACCATATTAGTGGCCCTGCTCCGTCCGCCAGGCAATCGGTGCGATTGCCTCCGGCGGAAAAGCGGCAGACGGACTTTTCGTCCACCGCGGTACCCACCGCCATCCTAATTTGACGGTGGGTAAATCACTATGTGATGGCGGAAGGACCGCCACTGCCGGGCCGGCGGTGGCGGTCCTTTTGCCATCATAATGAGCCCCTATATTCTTTTCAGGAAAGCTATCTATCTGTATGTTAAAAGTAATTCAGAGCTAGAGGCTTTTTTAAATATAATTTACATAAAACTGGTTCTAATATGTTTTTGGAACCAAGGATTAACTGCTCTTTGGTGTGGCTAATTGTGACCTACGAATTCCACTTTTATTCTTCATGTCTGCAATAATATTATCTCTTTTATATTATGGAACAAAATACAAAATGTGTAAGTGGTTTGTGGAATTGGCAATGGTGTCACCATGTTTTATAAGGAATTCCTTCTGTACATTATAAGGATATTTCAAGTCACTGAGGATTTTTTATGACCCTGTAAACTAAATTGCACTTCAGCCTCCTTCCTCTATAGGGTCACCACAGAACTATTTGGTGACTTGTTATATCCCTATAATTCCCATATATTAACCACCCTACCTTTTTAGATAGCAACATTATTTTAGTTTATAACATGAATCTTCAGTCAGGCAATGCCATTCCAACTCCTTTTTTATTTTCCAAGCTTTAGAGAGATAGGTAGACACAGCATATTATACCAGTACTAGGTTCGTCATTTGTCAATGTGTTGAAATATTATTTACAGTAATTTACCAAAATTTTCTTAACAAGAGAAGTAGCCATTTTGAATGCACTAGTGGGTTTAATTGTCAAAACAAAAGAAAGCGCATACAATTTTCCATAGTACTGATACCAGATATCCAATGAGCTGTAAAATAAGACATATAAAGAAATGAAATTTACACAAATAAGTTTACATGACAACATCATCCTTGCATTCAGTCTATATATTCGGCATAAACCTGGTACACTCAACCATCAACTTACACTGTAGCATGCAATGCTAAGACTTGCTTGAAATTGTTTATACTCCTTAAATTATAAAGTTGTGGTTTGCTCAGCGCTCCAAACAACTTATCACTTTTACAATTTCTGTATATATATGAAACGTGGTATTTTTGAAGCACCTGCAGCTTAGGCAATTCTTTTGTTAGCCATAAATATGCTGTGGAAGATTTTTCATGCCACAGTATTAGCCATAAAAAAACTGGAATAAAAAAACATTAATGCCTAGTTAGAAATCATAGTAGCCTTATTAAATATGAAGTTATTTTCCACCCAAAACTAACTTACAAATACTGGTGCTGTATACACCTTTGTATTCTACTCATTTCTTATTACTTTCAAATTGAAACAGTCATCCACAGCTATACGCCACTTTATCACATTATTATCATGCATCAATAGAAGGTGGATTTCTCAGTTTGCTGTGCTCAGAATATTGAGAATGCAAACCTTTTTGTCTAAACACTTAAATGATGATATAAAATCCCAAAAACATTAATACTGAATGAGTTATTGGGTTTGGAGTAAAAACACAGTGCGTTTTGGATACACCAGCTTCAGCAGAAGCAGGAAGTCGTCTACATTTTAAAAAGAAAACTTACAAAGGTAGGGGTTGAAGCACAATTCTTTCAACAGAGGCAGATGTTACAGGAAAGGATGAAATATTAATCCCCTGTCTATAATATTGTACACGGCCAGTGAGTTAGTGTGTAGTAGTTACAATATATGAACTAAATCATTAGCCATATCTTTCTTTTCCGCTTGGAACAATACACTGAATAAAAAGCAGACTTAAGGTCTAAGATGGCTAGATAAAATAGAAAGGGATACCTAAGTACCTTTTAGCTTCTTGGGGCTATTATAAGTAGAAAAAACCTTCAACTGCATAGCAAAAGTAACAAAAATTTTCCCCTGCTATCCTTTGTAAAGAGGAGAATGAAATCCAAAATCAGGAGTTCTTCTGTCATAGATGGAAGCTCAGCCAATGCTTCTCCCACTGCTACAAAAGCATGAGAGCCCATTCTCTTATTCCCCTTCTGATGGCTCCCGACTGTTACCGCACCACTGCTGTCTCCTCCACCCTCACTAATGGTTCCCAGCGCACTGCATGAATATTTCCTACTTGTCAACTCTGCCTTCTGACAAGGCATTCCTACTTGCTCCACCTAAACTTCTAGCTCTTCCCATGTACTCCGTACTCATTATATCCGCCTCGGCTCACCCACTTAGATGAGACTTTGCAATACTCTGGTCCTATTTGTTGATTGCAATAAATGTTTTTACTAAATTAGCCACAGTGCAATTGTTTCAGAATGCACATTAGTAATGCAGATAAATGTCCCAGGGGTAGACCATTAGGTGACATGGT
Organism: Calotriton arnoldi; assembly: GCA_963921515.1. NCBI lineage: Eukaryota > Metazoa > Chordata > Amphibia > Caudata > Salamandridae > Calotriton > Calotriton arnoldi. The sequence continues at coordinate 768,845 of CAWUFW010005995.1, read as the reverse complement.
CACATAGGTTTAGATGAGCATGCTACGCATCCGGGAGAGGAGGTTCAGGTCTCCACCTGCTAAACATTTCCAAAATAGGCATTGATAATAGTGAGAGTTCTCGTCCAAAGAACAGACTTGCTAGGATATGGTAGAAGCTACAGAGGGAATTGTTTGAAATACCAAACCCTGTATTGCTTTATGAATGTTTGATTTTGTTTTGATTTGGGTTGTATTTTTGTGTGAAATTACACATATTGCACAAAAATGCTTTTTGCTGTTATTTCAACTAACTTTGCTCAGTGAGGGTATGCCACCCACAAACCATAGCCATTTTAGATACGGGCAGGAGACTGGTTTGAGGAGAAAATGTCTTGTTCAACAGAAACGTCAACTTGTCTCTGCGAGGTCAAGCCAATCTCCCACAGGACAAAATTACAGCAAATGTTGTGTTCTGTAAAATAGTGTACATTTTTAAAAAAAAATTGAGAATTAAGTAAGATTATACTGTTTCTAAAAAGCAATTTTAATGAAATCAAATCAGTAAATTTAACTTTAGCATTCACTTGATATCAAGCAATCCCTGAGCTGCCCCCCTCCCAAAAGCCATGGTACTCATGTCTTATTTCCTTAACAAGATTTACTTTGGCTCTTTGGGGTCTTTTAATTTAATGAACATTCTATTGCTAACACTTCTTTCTGTCAAGGATCAAAGGAGGCATAGAACCTGCCTGTGCCACGGGAATGATGCATCCACTACACAGCACGAAAGAGTTTCATTTAATCAGCTCTTTCAGCTTTGGAAACATGGAAACATAACAAAGGAAATCCTCATTTGCCTAGTAACTACATTGAGGTGGTGTGTCCCTTGCAATGTATTTAAAGTATGCCGGGTCATAATACCGGATCCTTGTAAATGCTCAGATCTGTACTCTTTATCACCTAGAAAATAGCAGGCCTTGAAATGTTGCCCACATGCTCGGATTCTAAAAACTCCCACAACTTAAAAATGTATAATTTTTTTCAGTTTTTTAATTATCCCGTGAAACATGACCTGCATTAGGGAATCCCAAACAATATTCTTTCGATGGAATGATTGTTTTTTTACAGATGGAAACATCACATTCTTCATCCAACTTCTACTACATGCTCCTCAATGTCACCCGCTTATTCAACCCATTTACTTACTTTATCCTCCATCCCTCTTACTATAGAAGCTTAAAGTAGTGGGACTACCATCTACCATCGCACCTCAAATTTTTAGGGTATATTTATGAGCATGAAAATCTTTTTGAGGGGGTAGGAATGTGAATGCCCATCACAGTTCTTCTAAATGCCAATAAGTTATTACACATCACAAGCCCTGTTTTTCTGAGGCAAAACACAAGAGGTGGAATTAACCTTCCAGTTTTAAAAGTACATTCTACAGTTATCCTTGTCAATTATAGTAGATGTTATTTATGATCTGTCTACAATCACCTGCAACCAATTCGTGATACAGTTGTTGTGGTGGTTGTTTTTGTTTTGGTTGGGTCCTGCAATAACAGGATGGTACTGAATTGTGGGCGAATGAACTGAATTCCATCTCTTTTATGAGTGATTACCCAGAGTGCAGTTCTGACTCAGCTACTCTGAAGAACTCCAGTCTACTTACAGGTTTTTCTAAGTGATATAAAGTTTCTGGTACATTTAAATGTCTTGCCTTCGAAAAATGTTAAGATTAAGAACTTGTGTTCTCTCAATCACATGCCAATGACATGCAATAGTGTATCAGGAAAGGGGTCCCTAAGACTTGCTCTTGTATTTGAATGCCAAGAAATTTCAGCAAGAAACAGGCTTTCTATGAGTGACTCAAGACTGAATTTATATTGGGCACAGTCCAAATAAACAACCACAAAACACACTTTATTCACTTTATCTCTCCTTCAAACAACATGCAACTCTCATCCGGTGATTGGGGGTCATCTTTATGTGCAAATGTAGCTTCACATCACAAAAACAAATCTCATTGGCTCTCGTTTTGCCACAATTAGCTACTCTAAAATGTAAAGCCATGGCTACCTCACAAGTACCTATTTGGACTATCCTGCCTTCTCTACTGTAAACGACTCTACAACGTGTTTCCATGACACAAAACTTCAAGCCGTACAATTTGTCATAACCGGTTTCTGACATAATCATTCAATTTCAATGACTTGCAGTTGAATATATATTCAACTTAAATCCAAAGCATTTTGTAGAAAGTATTCTGACTGAAAAACATTGTCAACTGGCTAGAAAGCACCAAAAATTCAATTAGAAATCCACAAGCAACAGGAACATCTACTTTAGCAACCAATTTTTTAGGTGTGGCCTCAAGACTGTTTACTGTCTTGCCAGCCTCATACAATCAAAAAACTTCATAAAGAAAAGTAAATAAAGACATGTATATGTACAATGAGGGGGGCCTTGGGTCAGTCCTCTTCCTTTGTTGGTTTGTGCAACTGTCCTTCTTATTTTGATTCCGCCCACCACGGAATATAGCATAGGGCAATGGAGCAGCACACTTCAGCCAAGGTCTCCCTTGAATTGTGACTGACCCCATTTTGTCTGACTGCGTTTTTTCCTGATTACATTAGATATTCCTCTGATGCATGTTAAAGACAAAAAGTACACCTGCCTGGTAGGAAGCTTCCAGACTGTCATATAAAAATTGTATGCAGCAGTTATGTACTTTTAAATTTTTTGTTGCAAGCATGTGACTACTACTGTGAGATGGTGGCATATTTTCTTTTTTATTCTTTTAATTTTTGTGACACACATAGTGCTAAATAACAAAACAAATACATCAGTTATCCCTCTCTAATATTCACTTACGTAATTTATTTTCGACACTATGGCCCTCATTACGATGTCGGGCGGAATCACTTCCGCACGACACCGCATCGGTCATAGGACCGACCGACACCCGGTTGGCGGTCCCCACCACCTCATTAGGATGAGACTGAACACTGTTCGGTCACATTCCTACATTTCACTATGGGTGCATGCATTCCGGCCATAAACCGGCTGTAATGCATGCTCCCATAGTAAAATGAGAGGTGCGGTTCATCCCTGCACCCCATAGCAGGCACCTCAAGGTGCCTGCCACAAGGTGCAGGGATCAACTAGGGTGCCCCCTCAGCCTCCAACCGGAGGCAGTGCACCCAAGGGGGCAATGCTTGGGGCCCCCAAAGACGCTTTCTGACATGGTTTCCATGTCGGACAGACCGGCATGGAAACCACGTCCGAAACTGTCATTGTAGTCTCAAGGGCGGAAAGGCCCGCCCTTGAGATTACTTGCTGCATTCCGACTGGCGGATGGGCTCTCCGAGCCCGTCGGAATCCAGCCGGAATGACCGGTCAGATTCCTTTTTGACCGCCTCCATTGTAATAAGGTGGTTGAAAAGGAATCCGACAAGCCCATTATGATGCAGCTCGGAAGGCTCCGACCGTCGGTCTGAGCCTTCCGAGCCGCATTGTTATTTGGTCCTAAGGCTCTCATTACAACTTGACAGAAGTAAAAGGATCACGTATAAACAATGTTTGAGCCTAATCCCGAAAGTCTAGTTTTTGTGGCAATACAGAACGCCTGGGACATTTCCTTGTGCAGATTTCATCAAATAATACCTGGTGAAATTTGCATGAAACATTGTTCAGAAGAGAGATAGTGCACAGCAAATTCCAACACTAAAGTGTCTCTCTCATTCCAACCTTGGAATTCAGGGGTTATTTATGAGAACCCTGTGTTACATTTGCCCCACATAAAGTGGTAGATGCATAATGCAGGGCTCTCATAAAGATTTATGAAGCAACGCAAAGCCACCCTGCGTGGCTTTGAGAGGCCTCTTAAATCACGAGTAAGACAGCGCATCTCAAATCACTGCGTCGCCTTACTCTGCACCCAGGAGGCGTTCCATGGGCTTTGCAGTGGGTTTTCCCATGAGACACCCATGGAATATGACGCTGCCCCAGATTTATAAAGTGTTGTAAACCTGAGGAAGCACCAAATACGTACACCTCCCAAGGTGAGGCGTAACGAGTATAAATATGTTTGTTTCTCCTCATTTCTTCCTCTTTTCATGTGTGCTTCATTCTGCAGCCTACATAGAAAGAGAAAAACGCCTCATAGGATTGTTTTTGTGCAGGAAGGTGCCCCTTTCTGCACAAAATCAATCCTGATTCAATGGAGGCACCCTTGCACCATGCTGCAAGGGTGCCTACATTGGTGCTAGGGTGCCGAGACGGTGCCAGCTCAGGCAGAAAGTACAGAAATGCACTGTATTGCTTAAATACGGTGCATTCCTGCCCTTTCACTTTGTCGTAGGGCAGTGCAGCAAGGTGCCCTGCTGCGCTGCCCTGTTGCTGCCTTGCTGCTCTGCCCTATTTCAAAATGCCATAAATTAGGCCATCAAAATGCAGTGGATATTTTGACCTGGGAACTACTGCAGGTGCTTTAATAGTTTGACCTGGGGACAAAATCATCTGCTGATAAATTCGGCCAACTCATAATGGGTTCCTAAATGTACATATATATTTTGACACGTTATAATCTGCAGGGTCTGTCTATTTCAGCATACTGGCTACTTGCTCGGTAAGATATCTATAACAAATAACCAATTGTTCTTCATTCATTAAAGTCTAGATTTGCCTTTGACCATCACCATAAAGTTGAATGTATCCTCTATTTTTCTTTCTATAATCTATTCTTCCTTTTATACTATTTTAATACACCTTGCTCATGAAAAGCAAACATTAAAAAACACAAGCTATTTCACACTTAATTGGAAATATAATATGTGTTTTTTTAACCTTGAGGTATAAGGTAAGGACAAGTCTTGGTTCCTGCAGCAGGAACTGTTATGAATGCCTGTTTTGATTTGAGAATATTGTTTAGAATTTACTGGTTGAATTAGTTCTGCATGTTTTCTACAGTATCTCCATTTATATTACGCTTTTGTGAAGCGTTTCCAAAGTGAATGCATATTATATGTTGTGAAGTAGTATTTTTAATCCCAAGGCATGTTGCACACTGATTGGAGTGAAACAAAAACAAATAAAGAATACGAATATGGTTAAACACCCTTTAAAGCACAACGTAAGAATTCGATAGAAAGTTCAGCTATTCAATTATGAAATATAAAACTAGCACTTTTAAATCAAATATTGCATCTACTGAAATGTGAGATCTGAAGACTTGCGCATTGTAGCTCGTTTTAACAATGTTAGACAATCATTGACCGAGTACATAATTTTGTCAATTCCATTGCGTCTGTAGAAATACACCAGACTTAGGGGCATATTATCAAGCCCCCTATCGACGCGTTAGCGGCACTTTTCTGCCGCTAATGCGGCGATATTTCTATCACACTATTAACAAGCTGCAGCTAACGGTCCTTAGCGTGAGTTTTTTAGCTATAGCGGGAGTTTTTTTACCTCTACGCATGTCAGCGATATATATCGCTAATGACATGCAAAGTAGGCGTTCCTGACTAAAACTCCATTGAAACAGTCGCAAACACAACTTCCCCCTATTATCAATGCCCGCGAAGCGATAGGAAAATTCGTGCTAACCGCGCTTATCGCTGGAATTTAACGCCTGGAATAAACTTGCCTTAACCATCTTGTCAATGGGGGTGGATTGTTAGGTTAAGTACACACTTGCCTGTTAGCAAGCTTTTCATTTGCGCAGTGAATTTAGCGCTTGAATTCTCATGCTATTGCTGGGTTAACTCGCTATCGCTGGATTTCCTATCGCCTTTGCGATACGCGTTGATAATACCGGGGTATCCCGGCGATAAAAAAAACAGCGCTAAGCGCGCTTTGCGATAAACATCGCAGATCCTTGATAATATGCCCCTCACAGTTTTAAAAAAAACTGGCGTTGTGGATTTTAACAGTGTGATGGTCATAAACCTGGTGAAGGCAATGATCCCCTGATCTCACTTCCTGTGGGTCTGTGCATGGCTCCAAACATCGGATTCTTCATGGCAGAGTGGCGCTCTTTTGCAGGTCAAATCTTCGGAGATGGAAGGATGAGATTATTATGGGACATTTCTCCAGCACCTTCTCCAGAATCTTTCATTGAAATAACCACAAGTCCCTCACTTGGCTCCCAGTTTGCTAACCACCACAGAACTAGTCTTTGCAGGTGTCACGCTTGTCATGAAATAAATGATACTGTTGAGACACTAGTATGCAGTACATAGGCACTACTGCTCTCTGACTGCCTGCATTGCATGTAGGGCAATGCCTTAAGCAGACAGAAGCTTAGTACAGCATTCCCCTGCCAGGCTGCACACACTTCATCCCCCTACTTTGATTCCCCCATAGGATTGGGTGAACACTCTTACCTGGGCGAGGCAGGAATGTTCCCCACCCCTCCAGTAGTCACTTCCAGAGCAGGGTGTGGGACCCCCTTTGAATACATCACAACACCTTGGGTCGCTTCTTTGGGCTATGCTGTGCAGTGGCCTCAGAGCAGGCATTTGCCAACCCTGAGGCTTGGCGGAGTTACAGGATAATCCAACCAATTTTCTTGTGGAAAGAACCACAAGAAAAAGTCAAAGGTGGCTGACAGGTTAACACCACCAGAATCCTTCGGCAGGGCTCCGGGGCGACGGCGCCCCGTTATGCCCAACGGCAGTTGTACACCTGAGCAACTGGTGACTTGCTTGGCAGCTCTCCGCCTCTGGGTGTGAGTCCATTTTCGTGGACTATGGGGTCCAGTTGTGGGTGAAATCCAAAGGTTCTGCACCTGATATTTATATTCCTGGTGTTTGCTCTCTAATCAAGTGGGCAGTCAGCTTGGGTCATATCATCGCTGGCTGCCCTTGGATCACCCGTAAGTAAACTCATTACCTTACCAAATAAATCTTCAACACAATATTCTCCAAATAAAACTGGTGTGGTGTCATTCATTTGCATGTGAACATTTTCTTTGCATGCATTTATCCCCAATATTAAGCAGGGGTGTGCCTGGCTATGGAATAGCTGCGCTATGACCATCTTTAGAACTTTCCCAACAATGGTAGGTTCAGCTGGGATGTCTGCTGGGGGAAATCTTTGAAGAGTAACATTTGACTCTGACGAGTTTGTTGTTCTGCACTGTTGGGAAGATTTTACCACCATCAGGTGTAACTACAGAGGAATTCGAAGCACAAGTCTACCACATACATTTCAAAATGGTGCCTGGAACATCTGCTCAATCGGCATGCACAGATGATTTGTGCCCTGTAGCCGACAGTGGGGAAAGACATATAGATCCAAATAATATATAGAGGAAGGGGAGGCGTTGCATGAGTTACACACAGTGGGCTGTCACCATTGGCTAGCTCTGACTTTCTGCACTATATTGCAACAAGAGTTGAAAGAGGTTCGGGACTTGGAAAAGCTGCAGCGTGCTATGATAGGCTCCTTCATTAATGGCAATAGTTGTCCAGGGCATAATGCTGTGATGTGATTGAGTGGTGGAATCCACTAATTATAGTTTCAGATATCATCTAAGGAGAGAAACAAGGGTGTAAAAGACAAACAATGGTTCCTTCAGCTAAGACACACCTCAGTTAAACCTACCTCAGTGATTCAAGATGGAGGGAGAGCTGTATTGCACTCATGTGGTGTATTCTGACAGCGCTAACCTGGAGAGTTTAAAAATACTGTCCTCACTTCTCTGATGTGCTTTGAAAACTACAATGAGGAGCTAGTAAAGAGAACAAGAACTACAATGTCAGAGTACTGGGATCCCATCCATTGTCTCAGAGGCATGTACTGGAAAACCTACCCCTACAGTTTCTCAATGACAAGATGTTTTGTGGAGATCTTAAGACCGAGTTCGAGTTTCATAGGGTAAAACGTTTCTCTAGCAGGGCTATGCAAACAGTGTCACATGAACCAAAATTGTAGAATTTGGAAATTTTATACGTGAAGAAGGCGGTGTCTCGAGTAGTACTGGAGATAGAATGCCTTATGCTATGGAGATGATGAGATAATTGTGTTCTGCTAAGTCCTTTGAATGATGTAGATCAGAAGACAATAGTTGGAGGGTATTAAAAAAGAAATGTTGGCCTTAAATATCATAGTGTCATTTTGATAGCCAACAAAACTGTCTTTGTATTCATTTAAGTCCCAGGCACCATAAAACGTTTTGAAGAGTGAAAAAGAGGACCATGCTAAATGAGCCACAGAGAACTCTAAGTCTGAATTGTGCACTCCCACGGCCTGATTAGTGTGGATGTGACCCTGTCTGTTTTCAGAATGCAAAGAGGAAATTTGACTGATTTTTATTTTTACTCCAACATTTCTTTTGAGATCTTTATGTTGCTTTCTTCCGACTCCGCCTCCTCTCCTTTCCTCATGGTTGTGGTCTTGGGGATAGGAGGGGCCTGTGTATTGTTCGCTCTGGAGTTCATTATGAATGACCTGGTGTTTGGGCTGAAAATTATCACAGACGCTAAAAATCAACTAATTATATGGGCCTTTCATAACAAGGACTTTAGTGTTTCTAATATTTTCATTTTTATAAGGGAAGTTTGGTGCAATGAAGATTAAGCAATTTTGAGAGTTGTTTTTATTACATTTTTATTTCCTGATATACAGATTATAATCATAGTAGAAACAAAGCGTAAATTTCCTACCTACGTTTCCAATTTATATAGCTTCCAACAGGAGAAAATGGACAGAAGGCTCAAATCATAAATTCTGAATTCTCAATATTTCAGGATATTTACAGTAAGCATGTCATGTAATTAGTGTTCATATAGCTGTTTCAGGGCAATAAATTAACCATCATAAATAAATTATTTGTTGATGAAGTCTACGAACTTAAAAGCTATTCCCTAAGAAATACTGATATAAATATGGAACATTCATAATAAAATGCAATTCTAAAACATTTGAAAAGTGTCTTAGACCCAGAGCCTAACAAAAGATAATTCTAATCTGTCTGTGGATCTTTAAATAGTAAAAGATCCTACCAAAGTCAGTGATCAATAACTGAACACAAAAAGAGGATTAATAGTAACTTAAATTAATTTTTTAAAGAAATGTAATATGGGCATTCAGACATATAACAAATATCACAATTATTATAAGCTATAAACAGAAATAAACTGTATTATGGCCTTAGAATAAACTCGACCTCCCTACAATAATCAAAGTGGGAAAGTTGAAAGGATAATGCATGATGCTTGTAGAAAGTTTAACTGGCATTCTATTGGATGGAGTGAAGTTTCCTGTGAGTTGTGACAGACCCCGTGGACACCCAAACAAAAATATTCAATGACACTGACTCCTTTCTGGTTGTATGGCCTGGGCAGCAATGCAAATCTCAGAAAAAATACAAGATGTTCAAGTCTATTTTAGGTTTAATCAAAATGAATGATTCAATAAGAACATTAAATAGAGAAAGCACTCAGAATTTTTAAAATTCATTGAGGAAGCAAGTATGAAAAGGACCCTTGTCTGCAATTTTTGCTGCTGGTTTCTTATAGACAGTGAGCACGATCTTCATGAAAATTGTTGCAGAGTGCATCCCCCTGAATCAGAACTGCTTTTAACAGTTTAGCAGTTACATAATAGTTAACTGGGGCATCTGTTAGTCATTAAGCACCTTTGTCAGGTTCAGGACTTTCCGAAACTCCTGCATTTCATGCTTTCATGATGCAAGCTGGAGAATAGGATTAAAATGACCTTGTGGATCTCTCAGTTTGAGTACAATTCATGGTAGTCTGAGATTAAAGATGTAGGAATGAACTGCTCTCCCAATTTTCCTCCAACAGGAACTAAGGATTGTTCTTAAACTGTAGGTTGAACATTAATCTCTGTTCTTGTTCCAGGCTTGTTATGAAGTACCCAGTACTAAGAGGGTGTATCTATGTTATCAGTGGCGTATGTCGCCTCTCACACTTTTCCTAATGTATTATGCATTTATTGATCACTAAGAGTACAGATTGGCAGGTAAAATCTACAATAGTCATTTGTAGGCAAAGTACAACCTGGCCGAGGGCTTCTCAAAGAGCTCTTCCATGCTCTGACTGCCTGTCTAGGAGAGCAAGGTGAGCTCCACCAACTCACATCCTAGCAATGGTGTATAATCCCTTTAGTGCCTTAGCTGGGGCAGATGAATGTCTAAGGCAATTTTCAAGAGCCTTATGAGACAACTTGCAAGAGGGGCAATTGTACTACCCCATTAGAAACAATAATGACAAAACCACGATCACCACTTAAGTACCAGTACTTCAAAAGTTGATCCAGTGGGTGGAAGATTATCCAGCATATAAAAGAGCATTGACCACTCCATGAGAGGCTCTATAAGAACTTAGACGCAAAATCAAGGATTATACCATCACACTAGTTAGGACCTATGATCCTTAAGGATTGTGGTAAAGAATATTGAAGCTAAAATATCGATGTCTCATTTTTGTGACCGGAATATCACAGGCAAAAATATCAAAAAGGAAAGCGAACAGAGGAAGGTATACATTTACTAATCTTAACTCTAAACCATGTATTTATCCAATGTACGTATATGTGGAGTTAGGTATAGAAAATCCATACAAACTTATCTTTCAATATTTCGTCCCTTGATATTCTGGTCATGATTTTATGACCAGTCGATATTCCAGGTTCGATATTCCTAGCTGACACCATTCTTAAGCCACACAAATTCATAAAATTATCCAAATACACTGGCAGATCTTGGAAGTACGAGGCCACAACATTTCCAGACCTTGCTTTAAATTGAATAGGTTAAGTAATGTCCAAGATCATCTAGTTTATACTAGTATTTTCACCAAACTGGCAAAATGCAGACTTTATTGAACTTTGACCCAATCAGATCCATGAGACCATGCCCCATATGCAAACTGTAATGTCTGTCGATTGACAACAACCATTAAAGAGTTCATCTTAAAAATTGACCTAGACAATAAAAGAGCAAACTCACTAAATTCAATACAATGCAGGTTATACACAGGTTAGAATGTAAGTGCCATGACAGTATATAGATATGATGACCAGAAAAATCAAACCCTAAATATAAGAGCATATGACCACATTTATAACCAAGAGTCTCACCACAAAACTAGTCACTGACTTTTTAGAAAGAGAGCATGCAGTGACTACCTTAACATGGACTATCTTGGAACAAACCAGACTAGCACATAATAATTGTAGCATCTGCTCCTCAAAAAAGGCAAGGTGAATACTGAGACAGAGTTGGCCTGAATGATTCGGTAGAATGGAATGGGCCTGTGAAATGAACAAACTTCTAAGAAGAGCACTGTAGTTAGATCCCATAATTCTTCATTAATTGCGGGGTTACAGCTTGCAAATTAGTTGCCCCTCATGAGGCTGTCCCTTGTACTCATTTTACAAAGGGAATACACACATCATTTTGGACTTTCTCCCTCGTTATGCCCTTTGTTACTCTTTTTTTTTCCACTTACTTTACAAATATAGGATCTCAATCCCATACTTAGGCCAGTCTCTTTTTCAACTAAAAATGATTACAGTGAAATAGCATGGTTTTCAGACCTAGTAACAACTCTGTGATAACTATATTTCCAATATTTTTCTACTTTCAGTGAGCCTTGTCTGCATTGGTAGTCTTTGGTAGCAATATATGAGTGTCAAAGAAGTTCCTTTTGAAAATCAATGCATTGTCCACATTCTTTTAACTATCAACTCACTACTAGTGCAACTCCGTTTTTTTTAGACACAGGAAGTACTTGGAGCTTTACTGTGTATTTAGGATTTTTACATTTCCAACACAGCGCCACATGAGTCAAGAGTAACAGATAAAAACATGCATGCGTCAATGTCCGCCCTCTGTTTGTTGCACAAGGAGGAATGCACGGTGGAAATAGCTGTCCAGAGACACCAATATAATCTCTATATATCCTCATTAACAGTGGTACTGATAAAGTCACAGCTATGTAAGAGCGGGAGGTGAAAGATGTCGGCCCTGACATAAAATCAGCAAATTCGCTGTCAAACAACTTTTTCAGTTTTTAATATGTGTGCACACCATAATAAAGAGTGTTGTTTTTTTGGGGGGCAAATTTTATTTATATGCACATTGGGGGAGTTTCTGAAAAATTGAGGACACCATCACAGAAACACCTCAACATACATTAAGCAACAGAAACAGGGCGGGGAGTTAGTGTGTAGTTGTCCCACCACCAATATCCAAGCTAGGAGAGGAATTGGCAAAACATAATGAGCAAATTGAAGCCCAGAAATCACCTGCCTTTGGGCCCTACAGTTGTTTGGTGAAAGGAGCACAACAATGATGATAACACCAGTGCATCAAAACTAGGAGGCAGCGTTGCCAATCAATGCTCTCGGGAGTTGTTGCCTCCCGTTTTTGTTTGAAGACCATGTCTTCTTCAGGACTTTGCTACAGTTCCGGCCAAAATAGTCATAGGGGTATGAATGTATGTGGGGGATTATTAGCATGTTTTTAAGTTTTCAATGAAGGGAACGTGATACTTTAATTATTAATATATTATAGTCAGACAGTTTCATATGCACACAACCCGCATTAAGAGTGAACAACATCATCTGGAGAGAACACACTGGCCTGAGGTCTGGACAGCAAGGCTTATACACCAGCAGAATTTTAAAAAATCCAGAGGGGCAAAATGGAACTAAAAATCTGAGATAAACTTAGAAAAAACTCGCCACAATCTTAATCACATGATACAGGAAAAACGAACAAATTCTATTTTGCAGAATGTAAAATGTTGGTAATAACCTACCTTTAGGGTTGATGTGGGCTAAGCAGTACCTCAGAAAAGTGATAGTGATAACTTCATCCTGTTGGATGGAAGCATCTGAAAAGCACTGTCCTTAAGCATTCAAGCTTGATTGGATGAGTGTGTGTGTTGAATTAGCAGGGACATTACCCACACTGCAAGCATGACTGATGTTCTGGGAGTTTCTGCCAACACATCAGTGACACTTGTATGAACGTGCATGCAAGATTACCATGGCTGACATTGCAGTATTTAAGAGAGTAGGCACAGCTTTCAATGGTGATGCTCTAGAAAGCCTAAATTGACCAGTGAGTTCGGCACCTTTTTGGTTATCATTTAGACCAAACATATGACATTCAGGCTGGAGGAGCAAGCAAGACCCTATCATCAGAAAGGACACCTTCAACAAAGGATGGTGGAATACAGAAATGGTCAGGCTGATGTTACTTCTACAGATATGTGTGAGGTCTCATTTAGTACCCACTTCTAAATTCTTAGTTTCGTGATACATTTTCCTTGGGTTGTGTAAAAAAACAAAAGGGCTGGACTCACTCTGAAGGCTACATTTTCAACATATATATTTGTCTGTAGTCTCTCTATGCTAACCATAAACATTTGATGATTGGGTAGCCATGTCTATTTGCAGTTAACATTGTTCATCATTTTCACACGAACGTCTTCTGATTATTATTTCTCCCAGAGCCTACAGCAGCTTCCTCTGAAATCCTAAATTTATAACCAGACCTCACATATTTGGATTTCCTCAGCTGCCTCCACCTTGGTGTGGACAGACAAGACGGCCTACCACCAGCTGGGAACAGAATTATCCAATTGCTGCCCTCAGAAGGACATGCACAAGAAGAGGTAAGAAAGGAGGAGCCTGATAAAGTATCTCCATGAAGCATTTCATACCACAACTCTGTAGTTTCTCATCAAAGTAGATAACAGGTGTAATTATCTATTACCCAATGTAATGTTACTCCGTTCACAGCTATTGAAAGGATGTAAGGCTGTGTATGTCCTATCGTAATTCAAACACGTGACCTGTGGATCACAGCAGCTGTTTATGATGAGCATTAAACTCTTTGAGTTATCTTACTGGCACAAGCACAGGCTCTCCCAATTTAGACACCTTGTTCTTAATCTTCAAGCTACCAAAAGCTTAGCTTGATTTTAAATTCATATCAGTTGTGGGCTGCAAATTAAGCTTTCTAAGTGGATGAACCAATTAGAATTGTTTTTTCTGTATAGTGATAGCAATAGCTATCAGTCGTAAACTTACTAATAACTCGTACTTTGTGAATGCAAAACAAATTCCTACAGAATTTTGTTAGTTTACCTTTGTTAATCAGGTCCTTAGCTTTCAAATGTAGTAGCAAGGAGAGCTGTGCAGACAGACATGAAATCTATATTCAATAGAATTTTTACACAATGAAGTTGCCTGAAAAAGTGCCTCGCTGAAGCTCTGTCACCATGATATTCTGGGCAATTGATAATTTCTGCTCCAACTGAAAGAACGTCTGGGTTGTATTGTTGCAAATTAAATTCAGAACATTAGTGCACATTTAGCTGTGACCTACTGTACTGAGAACATACAGAAAAACAGGTGGTATTGTGTTTCTGCATTCCCTAAGCACGCATAATGAGTTCATGGACAAAATAAAAAGCAGTCACGCTTACAAAAATAAAAAGATATTTTAGGTAACAATTTATTTGCGAATTGTGAGTTTTTGTTTAGTGTACATGCACGTTTTTTGTTTCCTGTTCTGTTAACTATAGTGATTACAATTTTGGTGTGAAAGGTACCTGTATTGGGTGTTATTTAAACAGTGCAACGACTTGACGGCGCCTGCGAGGTGATGGGTGAGGGATTTGCCAAGCATCGATAACTCCAAGATTTTGAACATGATTTAACGTCAGCATTGCAGGAACCATAAGGTCTGCTCTGTCTTGATGGTACTATTAAAACCTTCAGAAGATGAGATGGCTAGTAAACAACAAACACATTCTATACAAAATAATGCTACTTAGCAGAGTGTCTTATCTATGCAAATCTAATGGCTAAGAGCACTAATGCATCCATTGTAGAGCTCACCGTGTAACCTAAGCTTCACAGGTTTGAATGGGGTAGGTGCACTCAACCGTTCATCTTTCTCAGGCTGATACAATGAGCACCATAGGTTTGTAATGAGCACCTGTTATCAGTGTCTAGAGGCCATGCAACTGGGACACACGGGCAGCAGTTATTATTTACTAAGTGAAAGTGTTATAGGGCTCTGTCTGCTCTCAACACATCATTTTGACAAGTCACATTTGTTGATTGTTTGGGTATTACCAGGTTAGCTATATTCTTTTCTCTTTGAGACTCCCTAGGGTATTAATATTATTATTACTAATATTACTGTTGTTGTTGTTGTTCTTATTATTATTATTATTAGGGCTTCTAGTGGTAGCAGTAGTACTTACTAGTGGTAGTGGTAGTAGCAGCAGCAATGATATGTAGATGTTTATGTGTGTATCATTCCAGTTATAACTCGCTCACTTCCCCTAGCAGTCTCTTAACACCAAATAACGTGTCTAAAGAAGTCTGTTATAAAACCTTTCCAAAAGGCAAACTAGTAAGCGGTCTGTTGCAAATGATCATGTCGGGAGTTTCAGTGGGTGGTGGCTACGAATGAAAACTCTCACCGTCCATTAGTTTGACCTTTGGGACATCAAGCAAGTTTTGTGTTTGGCTCTGGAGAACTCTAGGTGGATGGTATGCTGAAATCTGGTAGGAAAGATATTTAGATGGTAAGTTGTTTCTATATTTACCCGTCCATCAGACACATCTAAATATAATTATACCTCATACTGGGAACCAATGTAGAGCTCTTCTTTAAGGAATGATGAAGCCAAATATAAGCCATGTAATGGCATTTGTATTAACTCTTTGTAATCTGTTGACCTGTGTCACAGGAAGACTACAATAAAGGCTGTGACAATAGGCAAGTCTTGTATTCACAGAAGAACCTATGATCAGAGCTTTATAAGAAGGAGATGCATGTAAAGGACAAACTTTGGGTAACTTATTGATGCACTCGCTCACTACATCGCTAATGAGATAGTGGTGGGGGGTAGAATAATTATTTGGACTATCACTGTTCATAGTAATAATAGTCATTGCAGTAGCAATCAGTCGCGGCTCCTGGTGGGAGTGCTGCGGGGCGGTGGGGCGGGGAAGGGGCAGGGTGGGGGTAGTAAACTCTGGCATACGGCCGAACAGAGGTAAGTACAGAAATAAATAAATAAAACGAATTACATTGCGTGCGCCGCATCACCATTTGGTGTTGCAGCGCGCGAAATGTAATTTGTTTTATTTATTTCTGTACTTACCTCTGTTCGGCCGTATGCCGGAGTTTACTACCCCCCACCCTGCCCCTACCCCGCCCCACCCCACCGCCCCGCAGCACTCCCACCAGGAGCCGCGACTGGTAGCAATATTAGTGACAGCTGTGCAATATTAGCATTGGTATTACTTTTAGTGTTAGGTTCCATAAGGTGTTAATTACAATATTTGGTTTATAATATTGATAACTTTTATCAATATTTTCAATGTTTAACTATTATTACTGTTATTATTATTATTACTGTTATTGTTTTATTATTGAAGTTTCTCTCAGAATGTCCCTCTTTTATCCCATGATCTCTTGCCAGATTGAGTCACTTTTGTTCATAAAAAGTATGTCACCCACATGATATTGTTTTTGCATGTCTATTGGTCTCATGTACTGTTAATTGTCTGTACCTTAAGTACAATAACGTTCATATTCATCTGTCTTTATAAGCCTCTGACTCCCATGAGACGTGGCCTGTGATTTAGAAAAGTACGCAAATGCATACATGAATGAGAAAATGAACAGCAATAACAACAGCAATAGGAGTCGACTGAGCCATGCATTGTTCAAGTAACTATTTTGCTATTTGCTTTGTTATTCTTACTATTCTCTGAGCAAACACTGTGTTTCTTCAAGTGACTCCTGCTGCACTTGGATGGTTATGGTGTTCATGATTAGAATGTATATGGCTTTTACTAGGGCTCATGTTCACATACAATGTGCATTCATGCTTCTCAGCCAACTCTAAATGTTCTGAATTGGTTATGACACAGACATTATGAGCCCAACATTGTTGGTAACCACATATTGGTGGTAGCATTGTAGTTTTCATGTGAAAGACTGCATTAGGCTCTGACTACTTCTTGGTGTGTTCAAAGTAAAGTGTGTGATGCCTCTGAGTTTTCCATTATTTTCCTCATTTTTACTTCTAATCGGTGATTTCTGAAAGGGACATTTTGTTACAGAATGTTGAATACGTTTGTTCTCCTTTCTAGCTTTTGGCACACTAGATAGCACACTGCCCCATCACAGCACAGTCCACATTTCTCCTTCTTGCCTGAGAAGATGAGACATTCAAGATGATTACGTCTCATCAAGGTGGTTCATGGAACAAAGCACTTTTCCATTACAGCTCTGCTATATGAAAAGTGCTGAACCATGAAAAGGCAGCTTTAAATAATGACAGTAACTGCTACTACTACATAGTAGACAATGATAAAAGATTATATGTGAACATTTCAACATAGAAAATCTGAGTGTAAACGATCTCAAATTATTTACATCAAT
This sequence comes from Calotriton arnoldi, assembly GCA_963921515.1. Taxonomy (NCBI): domain Eukaryota; kingdom Metazoa; phylum Chordata; class Amphibia; order Caudata; family Salamandridae; genus Calotriton; species Calotriton arnoldi. Next base: position 751,426 of record CAWUFW010005995.1, on the reverse strand, counting down.
CGTTTTGCTGATTGATTTTATACAATTTATATATTTTTTAAAAGCCACTCCATGTATCCTGTGCTCCATCGTTTTGTTCTACTGGTGACCTCCTCACCTTTCCACTTTTCTCACCTCTACTTATTTGTTTTTACTTCTCTTTGGCTCAGATGTGCAAGTATTAGGAATATTGATTTCCTAATTGCGATTTTCTCCAAATTGCAATTAGAAAATCAGTATTCCTAATGGATAAAACCTATTGACTTTCATTTAGATTCCTGGTGGGTCACAAATCGACATAACTCATGAATAGTGGCGGCTTGCCGAGGGAGTGCTGTGGGCGGTGGGGCGGGGCAGGGGAGGAGCAGGGTGGGGGTTAGTGGCCTCGGACAAACAACGGACAGAACTCAGAGTAAGGCTTACTCTGAGTTCTGTCCGTCGTATGTCCGAGTTCGCTACCCCCCACCCAGCCCCTCCCCCACCCACCCCACCGCCCGCAGCACTCCCTCAGCGAGCCGCCACTGCTCATGAATATTAATGAGGTAGACCACAGTTTGCGACCCATTCTGAATCACATTCTTCACAGAGATGGTGGCATGTTGATGTCAGCAGACTACCATGGCTGTGATTGCTTTTTAATGAGGCTAGCTTTTTGTTTTAATGCACCACATTTTCAAAAAGAAAATAATTTAATCTTGAAGTTTCATTTTTTAAGAGTAGGCAGTGGTCCTTGCCTGCTCTTAAAACATATTTTTGATTACACTCTTAAATGGCCACTTAGGACCCCTTCCTCTTTGCGAATGGGTCACCGCCAGTTTTAAACTGGTGATAAAGAAGTACTTTTTTGCAACTGGAATACGGTTGCAAAACAGTACTAAACCATACTGGTTCGGTATTTTGAAGGGACACCATAAACACACCCCTCACAAATACTGAATCGCAAATGCAAAATGTGATTTGGTAACAAATTACCATATCGCACTTTGTACATTTGAAAAAGCATTTTTTTCCAATAGCAAATGACCCAATTCTGTGAATTGGGCCATTTACGAACGTAAAAATGCTTTGTACATCTGTTTTTTTATTTCTTAGATGTCTCTCATTGTATTTGTTTATTTTATGTGCATTTCACACTATCTGTACCCATTTTTTAAACTGATTTTGCTGGATTTTGTTGCTGTTGCTTCTGCTGATTAACCGCAGTTGTTTTACTGTCTAAAAGAATGTCAAAACTTCATTTTTTAATTTTTTTATTCTATGTTTATACTGTCAATATATGCTAGTTAAGCTTTTTACTGGTTATCAGTTAAAGTAAAAGTAAGTGGTTTGACCACAATTTTATGGGCATATAGTATTGCTGCTCTTGGCCACTTAAACTTGCGATACTGATATTCTCAGGAAGATCCTTAAAAATAGAGCCAAAGTTCCCAATGGATGACAACACTACACCATCTCACTTCATACCTACCTACATCTGAGGAGATACTTTCCATGTTATTACCATCTGCTTGTGCCAAGATCTCACATGCTTTGAAAGGGTGTTTAAAATGCATTCTCTCTTTTAAGGAATGGCATAAATACTCAATGTGTCAATTATTTTGACGCTAAGTAAATTAAGAACATATGCTTCTACACGAACATATCAGGTCATGGAGAAGGAGTACAGGTGCTCAGAGTGATGTTACGTGTTAGGTGAAGTGCAATTTTTCCTGCCACCTAACTTGTCAGTTAAATATCACTTCCAGACTTTATGGTAGATTTTCATTCCCTTTTCTTCTAGAAAGTAAGATGACTGCCCAGTCATGTGGAAAATCACACCCTGGCGGCAGGGTCAAAATTGAACACTAAGGGGCAGATTTACAAGCCCCTTGCGCCACTTTTGCGTCACTTTTCCCATGTTAAAAATGACGCAAAAGTGGTGCAAGGGCCTTGTAAATAGGTCCCTAAATATTAAAATTAAAGCAATAAGTGTTTAAATGAACAGTTCTTCTACTACACAGACTACTAATAATTTCCAGGTGAGAGAATGACTGCACTCTTCTGTGGAAGCCAACCCTGATCTTTAAACTCAAGACTTGAATAGGTCTTAGAATCCAGATGCAACATGTGTCAGCTACTAATATATAAAGAGAACAAGTTAATCGATTCACCTTCAATCAAACCACAAACATACTTAGCTAATGCATGTTAGTTTATTTAAGACAAATCGATCTCGGTTTCCACATGTGAGTCAGCCAAGGTTGGTCTTATCAAAACTTTTTGCATCTGTTAAGAAAAATTATTAACTCATCATCTAAACTATTGTTATATACAAATGGTTTGAACACTGTCCAATACGAAGTTTGGGTTTTTGTCCATTACCTCATCCTCACGTGATGTGAAGATTAAAAATTGCTTTGACCCACCCCAAGCTGGTAATGTGGGTTTAGGGTGGTGCACATTGTCTGTGTTAAACCGTTGTATATACAAATTTCAGGAACTGCATACTGGGATGTGCATCAGATGCATTACACCTACCCATATAGATAGTTCCCAAATTTAATCTAAAACAGTCGGAAAGGATACAATCCCAGAAAATTTTATAATTGCTCTTTTCAGGTATTGTCAGCAACAAATCACAGTTACATAAACAACTGTAAACTGTTGAAACACATTGGGAGCGCCTGTTCCTATGCCATATGTTTAACGATTTGTTAACTCATAATTGTAGTAGTACTATGCTGAAAACAAAATGTCTCTTTTTACACCAATGTATATCACTGAAGTCCTCCGACGGCTTACAAAAGGAAGCCTGAAAAACGAGAGAATGATAGCGCTATTCTGCAGTCTTGAGAGGAATGAAGCATCTTCAAGAGTCTTTGAATTAGGAAAATAAATTGTGAAAAGGAAAATGTATTGCCCGGTGAGTGTCTTATACATTTTTCAACCTGCATAAAATGTGCGGATAAAAAGGCGAAGAATTGATTGAACTGTCCTCTATCTTCCGTAATTGTTTTCTGCAAATAACATGCTAGTTGGAATAGAACAAGTTTTGAATTATCCAGGTCACGGAATTTCATTGCTGGAGAACTATTTTTTCTCTGAAGAGGGCAATTCAAAGGTAATGACTTGCAGCAAATGAAGCTACCTCTTTCAATCTTGCCCATTTCATTTTTTCAGAAGTATCTATGTGGAGAGATCATTAATTGAAATGGAAGAAATTTGTATATTCGGCACAGCTGATTCACACGCCTAAATTTGTCCATTACATTGTCAGAAAGTACTAGGAAGTTTACTACAGATATACATTTTAATAGTATGCATTTTATCATGAAACAAATATGTGATGACCGAATTTACTGTGTAAAAACAAACACAATGATGGCAGGATGCAAACTCCCAATAAAGGTTAAAGGTTAAGACAACTAAAGCTGTGCTTACAGTTCATCTGTATAGATGTAGGGCTACATTGAAGCATGTTATGCCCATCCAGGTCATGTAAATTATGTCCAAAAATGGAGTAAATGAGCCTTTGTCTCTGAACGTTGAATATGACAGATTCATTTTAGGCAATCAATGGTGAAGGGGTGATGGAGCTTCACAAGCAAAAATATATTTTTCCTAAAAGAGAAACCTTATGCAGCTTACTGCAAATGTTACCAAGTTACATTTTAAAGAAAGATTCATACTTGATGGTTCTACCGCATGAATGTTTAGACAGAAAATTAAAAGGGTGGGGTGCATTTCTCATACTATTTTAATATTGTTAGACACAAAAACAATGGATTTATTCATGAACTACTAACGAAAGACAGTAGGGAGCTACAAATCACATCAGACTTAGATCCTCTTTGAGTGCAGCAACTTTTTCATGTCCTGCACCAAACTCTTGAACAGGCCACGAGAATGGATAATACCGCCTCTACTCTTTGTCCTTCAGAAGAAGCCTCAAAAATGATCCCTTCAATGTTTCCTCACCCCCGAGTGCATTCATGTAGCGGCCCCTCAGACAGTGCATTCAGTGGTATACTTTGCACATCCAACATAAGCACCTTTCATTAATATTACCAGTTAAACTATTCTGCTACCTCTAAGCCCAGCCGATTAAATACACACAAGGGTTTATGTACAGTTTGTATACAGTACAGGCATACATACACAGGGATCGACTGCACCTGCGGCTGTGATTTAAAGTGCCCCATTCCCCATTCAAACCCACAATGTTTTAAACAGAGGGCCTCATTTATGAAAAGTGACGCATCGCTGCGTGAAAACAGCGATGTGTCACTTTTCATTGCGCCCTCCGTGCGACATGCTGGATGCGTCATATTTACAGTATGACGCATCATGTCGCAAGGAGTTACAGATATGTCAGTATTTCTGACGTATCTGTAGGCGCAAAAATGACGCATTGCTGGAGTGTGTCAAAAAAGTGACGCAACTTCAGCAATGGGTCATTTCACATGGGCAAGTCCCATTTCAAATGTGCCTGCGTCAGTCTTACGCCTGCTGTGAGACAGGCGTAAGATATTGACGCATTTGCGTCCTAGAAGAGGCGCAGTGAAATTTCATAGATTTCACTGCGTCACTTCTACGAGGCTTACTTGTGTCGGAACGCCCACCCTGCATACATTATACCTGATGCAGGTATAATGTGGCGCAAGGGTTTACAAAGTGATGCATCTACCTAGATGCGTCACTTTGTAAATATGACGTAACATGGTGCATTTTTTACGCCGCTGGTGCGTCACAAAAAGTGACGCACCGACGGCGCAAAAGTGTCGCAAGGGCTCATAAATAAGCGCCACATTTCCTCTAAGGATAAATGTTATAGTTATGGCCAACTAGTCGAGCCTAATTTTTTGATGCCATATTGATTGCCAGAGTAAAAATTGTGAAAACGTATGCTTTTATAACACTAATTGGATTCAAATCTGTTTTATCTAAGTTAATCGTACATGCTTGAAACAGGAGCATTTCTCTGCTTAGCTATTGCACTGCCTTTTTCAGTCTAGACATAATGATCTGTAACAAATGTAATCAGTTTCTGGGTTCTGAAAAATAGGATTGCCAACTGGTATGTGCGAGCCAATCTTAAAAAATAATAAATCAATTAAATTGTGTGTTTTATTTTGGGTGCACGTGTGTATTTATGTGGTGGTCACAAGTGCTGGATTACTGAATATCAATATCTAAATGTTTCAATTGATGTTGGACAACCCTCTTAAGGCTTTATGACTTTGGTGTGAAAATTAGCTGTGTTGTGATTTTCTCCTTAGGTATAGATTCATAGTATGAAATATTGTAAGACAAACATCTTCAACTCTTTCTGACTTTGACGCGTGACCTTGGGGATACTCAGTACAGCATAGGGGGAGCAAAATAATCTAATATTACGGACCCCCTATCCTGATGAATGCCTAGGAACCCCTTGATTCAGTTAACATGGTCAGAAACATGTCCGCTATATAGTGCAACAAGGCCCCTTATGCTTTCCTGTTGTTTTTAATGCAACTGGGAAGCACCAATAAAACCTTTACCTTCCCTGGATGCTTTTTTATTATTTTATTTAGGATTCCTGTCCATTGACCAGTTGGAAGATACCAAAGTAAAATACGAAACGAACCTCTTAAAGAGCTCTGAGTGGAGCTCACCACATCCTCCAAACATGGGGTTCGTGGTGAGCAGAGGTCCACTGATGAAACATGACGTCAGTGGGTAAGGGCCTTCGTTCTTTTTAGGAGAAATGCCTCAGTGTTCACACCTAGACTGAATAATCCCCTATTTTAGAACCGTTTTTAGTATTTAACCAAGGGGTCAAATTCTTTCTGCGGATAATATTTAAATAGAGACATTAATCATCAATATAGCAGACATCGTAATATGTTCACAAATTAGCTCAATGCATTACGATGAAACCTTTTAAATAATGTGTGTCAAGCTGCTAGCTACCATTTTGAATGCTTGCAGAGTGAACTAAAAGTTTGATCCTTCCGAGGAATAGGAAACAAGAAACCTCATACTTGCAAATAGTAGAAAATTATTTACATCACTAAAAACAGCAACATTTGACACTGCTATATAAAAGACAAGTAAATGTATTTTTTTTTTAATTATTGAGACCCAATATAGAGCACAACATTTGATAGAGAAGATTTATTTTTTAGACACATTTGTGTTCTTTCCAAAGCTCGTGTACCTATGTTGTCAAGCAGGAGCCTACCACCCAATGCCCTTCCTTTTTCTCAGTCCTTTTGTTCATATATTCTGCTTTCACCCGGTTTTTTTATACACGGTGTATAACATTCTGAATTTTTGTAATAATTTCGTATATCTTTATTACATATGTATAGAGAGAGTTAAAAATGCAGATGTGTGGGGAGGTTGCCAAGATAGATAGGTAGAAAGGGTAACAAAGAGAGAGAGAGAGTGTGCAAAGATGGATGGATGGGTGGGTGGGTGGATGGACGATGGATGGATGGATGGGTAGGTGATAGATAGATAGATAGATTTGCACTTCACTGTTTGCATGCTAAAAAGATGACAACTTTACACCGAACAGTTTTAAATGGGCCCAAACTGGTATGCCTAGCAATAGCAGCAGTCACATAAACAAAGGTCTCTTCAACAGAAATTAACAACAGACTTAGTGGCAGACAGGAACTGATAAAGCTGGGATGTGCCCTATGCTACATCAAAAGGTTACATGAGGAGCTGGTAGAAAGCCTTGCTATCACATCAGTATATAAACACAGTACGCAAAGGCAACACTAAAACAATAAGTAACCAACAACGAACTTTGGCACTGAAGGGAACTACTTTGTGTCTAAATGTGAAGGATGCAATAACAGACCAATGGATGAAGGGAGCTGGCTAAAATCTCCTATGATTAAGTATAATATACATAGAATTTTGGTAAAATCTAAATACCAGACCTAAAAGACGGTCAAAAATCTACTCCTCTTCAGAACTATAAGTAGGTTTGTGACAGAATGATGTATGTAATTTTGATAATGCTTTTGATAGAAGAGAAAGGTAAAGAGATTTTAATTAATAGCGCTTTAATTAAAAACCTCCTCTGTACCTTTTAAGGGGAATTTAGAAATAAAAAACATATATATGCATTAATTAGCACCAGTTTACAGCTCTGTATATTTGCTGTTCTAATAGGAAATGCATCAAAGTAAATGCCTGAATTGCGAATTTTGAGTACCGATTCGAGTTTTGGGATGTTTGCAAAGGATCTTAAATTCTAGGTGAAAGTTAGACAATGTTATTTTATACAGAGCAAGATGGCTTCCAAAAAAGGAGCAAAACTAGCAATTGATCATTTTAGGAAAATGTGTTTTATAGAGAGCTTCCTAAAACAGATTGTTGATCGAGCGTAAACGTTTAAATAGGTGATACTAATGGCAAATTTCATGGCACTCAGGGTCATATGTAAAAGAGAAGTGGCGGAGTGAGGCGTTAGTCTTCCTGGCTTAACGCCTCACTCCGCCAATTCAGAAATGCAGGGCTGCACCATATTTACAAGAATATGGTGCAGCCCTGCGTTACCCCTTGCGCTGGTGCTACACTTAGTAGCCTAGCGCCAGCGCAGGCACCCTTGCATCATAGAGCAAGGGTGTCTGCGTGCAGGGGAAGATTGTTTATGTGCAGGAAGGTCCCCCTTCCTGCACATAAACAATCTTAAAATGCCGCTTTGTAACTTCTATGTGTGCTGCTTAATGCAGAAGGGGGACCTTCCTGTACATAAACAATCATTGGCCTTTTGCTGTTTTCATGTGTGCTGCACAAAGCAGCAAACATGAAAACAGCAAAACGAGGAGAAATGAAACATTTCTCCTCGTTGCGCCAGGGTAAGACCAGGTTTTCCCTGGTCTTAATTCTGGCGCTGCCTCCTATTTACGCCTCCCTTGTAAATAGGAGGCAGCGTCTGAATCAATGGGTGATGCGGTGGAACGCCCACAGCAACACCCTTTGTCCTCCCCTTTCATGCTAAGCATAGCCTTAAGTGGCTTAACGCTGCCTTGTAAATAAGGTGAGGTCCCTATCGCCATCACAACGTCACTTAAAGTGACATTGTGATGGCCATAGGGGCTAGTAAATATGCCCCTCAGGGTGTCGACCTTGCCTTCTGAAATGTGCAAATATCAGATTTGGAAAGATGGGCAAAATCTTTGTGTTTACATAACCGGAAAATACCTTTTTCTTTGTCATCCATATCGTGGCTGCTCTAAGGAGATTTGAGCATTATGGACCCGAATCACAAAGCATTTTGTGAACCAAGTAAGATCTGTGTATGTGTAAAATGCAACATTTAGAGTCTAAATTAAATTTTATTGTTCAGAAAATTTCAAATTCACCCCTCAAAATAATTACCTCCCATCGAAAAGTATTACATCATGGAGTACTTTTAGGTTTGAGTAATTATTCGGACAAGGGTGAGGCAGCGTGGGTGCAGTCAGTGAAGTCCCACACAGGTGCTTTCTTCTGAATCCCTATGAGTGTCCCAAGTATAAATGAGTATATGTGTGTTGCAGCAAGAGCCTGTGTTGTGAGTGAAGCAACAGGCTAAGACAGATACTTAGCTCAACTTTCCTGTGAGGTTAAGTAGTTTATTCAAATAAATCAGACCATGTCACTAGTCCACTCATTCTCTAACAACATTTACAACATGTGTAACTGCCCACGTGCATCCAGACTGCCAAAACATTTACAAAGGATGTCCATATTACCCTTATAGTGATATAGAAAGGGAGGAAATTAAGGGGACTGATATTTCTAGTTTAGGTGTGAGTCTTCAGGTTCGAGAAGCCCTGACAAGGTGGGTTCTGTGCTTGGGTCCAAAGGCAAGGTGGAGCCTCTGGATGCTTCTTAGATTTTTGTCATGTGCAATGAGTACCTGTTTCTAAGTGTTAATGAAGAGAAAACATGATATCTGGAGCTTTCTAGTGGTTCAAGCTGCCTCTCTTTTAATAAAGGTGGCAGGTTTCTCTGCACTTAAAAATCTATAAATATATTTTATTAAAGGCCATAGGGTCCTGGAAATCCTGGGACCTGGGATAAAATGCCCTCCCTGACCAGCTCTCCGCCCCTCCCTTGATTGTGCAGCAACCCCTTCTGAAAGAATGAGGATTTGGTTCTGTGCACAAAGGTGACCACTTAGGTCATTAAGGATACTGCCTCCAGTACTGAACTAATGGACAAATTATCGCTGTCTGGTGTGTTGCTTAATTAGTTCAAAGGAAGCAAAACAGAACTACAACAAGCAGAATGCATTAAATTAGGATAAAAAACGAGTTCAGGACTGAAAGCAGTGTCTGTACTGATGGGTGGTTGGGTGATCACCCTACTGTAAACAGCAGGAGCGGCCTCTGCAGGTAAGAGCAGGGGGGCGGGGTGGGTGCGGACTCGACAGACAAGGAGGGATAATTAAATAATTAATTAATTTGCCCTCCTCATCATCTGTCGTGCCCCCCATCCCGCCCCACGACTTTTACCTGCACGGGCCGCTCCTGGTAAACAGATGCACTGGTAAACTAAACTATTTCCTGGGATGTGCACGCACAGCGGGCCACACTCTTATGATCAAACCCACCATAAACACGTATGATTTTTTTTCTTTTAGGAATATAACTGAGCTTCTTCATTCCACTAAATAGGCATATTTGCTTGTTTGCTTTGGTTCACTGAATGACTTGGATATTGAATTAGGGTCATATCATGTTGCAGTAAAACTCATATACTTTTGTGTGTTTTACGTCCTAAAAGTGCGTGTTTGCTCATGGAGGACATATGTAACTCTAAACAAGATTCACTGTAGTGTAATCTAGTTTCTGAGCATGGTTTGCACCTAAGGAACATGTTGCCTTGGAAACCAAGGACTACTTTTAGAAAATGTAGGCAGAAAATGAGTCTTAGTGAAATTATTCTCTTTTCATTTTATGTTTTTTTTTAAGATGTTTGAACAGATCAAAAGTATAATGAAGCTCTGTCTAGGTTTACAAAGCATTATTGATATCCAACACAAATAGCACTTGGTGGGCGAATTGGTCTCTATTGCTTTTTCATTTGTGGGTATGCTTTCAGGAATGCATTATCCTAACAGGGATAGTGTCAATACTAAAATTAAATAAAAAAATTACAACCATACAGGAGAGATCACAAGTGTGCCTTGATAAGTAATCACTGACAGTGGAAAAAGAACAGACTTAACAATGTGTGCTTTTATTTGTGAGCTTAAATGTGCAACCAAAAACCTAATTATTTTATAAGAATAGTCTGTTTATCATCCCAAAAGTGTTTAGATTCTGTTCCTAAATGATGGGAACATTCCTGGGCATTGATATACGAAAATGCCAGGTGTAGTGGAAGGAGCCGCGGCCCGTCCAGGTAAGAGCAGTGGGGCGGTGGGGCTGTGTGGGGGATATTTCGATAGACGATGACGAGGGAAAATTAAATAAATAATCAATTTTCCCTCGTCATCATCCGTCGAAATACCCCCCACATGGTCCCACCGCTCTTACCTGGACTGGCCGCAGCTGAGTGGATGTGACATCATATACCCTTTGTCCTTAATGACATCACAAGTAGTGACATCATATGACAGTTGAACCTGATTTCTTTCCAGGAACTCATGTCACATGACCCTAATATCATAACAGTTGACGTCACTAACGTCCCATAATAACTGCATGATTAGTATAGCAACATAACACAGACAAATGTCTGTTTTAGATACCACCTATATTATGGTGCTGACTTTATCTCTGAAGGTTCTGAGGCATCCTTCTTGCCCTAAACTGTAGTGAGAGAGTAAAGCGCGTAAGCGAGACCTCTTCTAGGGGGTTTCCCCCTCCGAGAACGTTTTGAAAAGAATGGAGTGAAATAGTGCATTTTTTTTTTTTTTTTTCAAAGTGTTTTATTGATTTTTATATACAAAGACATTAGCATTTCTGTTACAGGGTTGGCTATTCGTGGTTTGTATGGCAGTTTTGCAATCACTTCTTGACCAAAGTTTGCCTAACCCCACCTGCCGTGGCTTAGTGAGAGAAAGAAAGAAGGAAAGAAGGTGATAGAATGAAAGGAGAGGAGAAGGGCACAAGGGAGGCTCTATGTCTGTGGGTCTTGTATTAGCCTGATCAGGCAGCCCGTCCCTGGGCCGCTTGTGTCGATAAGGGTTGGCAAGTCAATCCAATCTATCCGTAGGCCACCACAATTACACTCAATTCAGTTCCTTTTACCGCCCTTACCAGGGGTCAGGGGGATCATGGGGTTTGTAGCCTGGGAGACTTATTTCGAGGACGTTCTCATGGGGGTTCGTAAAAATCTAGGAATGTGTCGAGTGACTTCCACATCCCCCTGGCTGCTGGTCTCCAGGGTGAATTCTGTAGTGCAATGTTGTCCGCACCTCTGAGGTGCGTAATACAGTTGAACCAGCTTAGTGCATTTTGAAGCACAATTTTCACATAGATTTGCTAAAATGCCATTGACAGTAAAAGGGCACTTATTACATATTGAAACTGTTCACAATGAAACCTGGTGTTCCCCAAGAGTTGTCCTCAAAATATGCTATGGGTACCTCAATTCTGCCATGGCCAGCATTTTATCACGGATGCCCTCATATTCCATTTGATGCTCCCTTATATAACAGATGACATAATCTATGCCAGTGCCATGAGTTTTACAATTTATGCTGTCCATATACCAAAGGTGACCATTACGTCAAAAATTACCTTAGTATGTGAGGGTCAGCATTTAATCATGGTTGCCACCTCTCAAATATTAGATTGTCCACCTTTATGCCAAGAATTACCTCGAGTGTGCTAATACCAGCATTTTGCCACTGGTGTCCACACGTCCAGAATGTCCTCATGTATGCCAATATTTTTCCAGTGGTGCCCCATATGGCATAAATTATCTCTAGTGTGCACAGTACCAGTATTTTACCACATGTGCTCTTTATGCTAAGATTCATCCCCAGTGTAAGAATTTCCATGAGTATGGCAGAGCCAGTAGTTTTCCCTGCGTGTCTCTATAAGACAATAGATACCTTTGGTATGCCAGGGCCAACAACAAACTTGTAAGCATCAAATCAGATTTTCGCTCACACTCACATTCACTCACTCACACTAATTCTCTCACATTCACTCTCACTCATTCCTTCACACTCCCTCTCTCTCTCTCACTCACCCTCTTACACCCCCTTATACTCATTCTTATTCATTCTTACTCACTCACTTGCATTCACACTTAATCTCACTCATTCTCACTCACTCGTACTTGCTAACACTCAATCTCAACAATCTCACTCACTATCTATCTTTGACTCTCACCCACTTTTCCTCACTCACACATGCTTACACAAACAGACACCCTTGCTCTCATATACATTCAATCTTTCTCATCTAAAAGCACTCTCGCCGCAAGCTTGCACACAACATACTTTTAAAACCATTTTTACTTACCATAGCTTGCTCAAAGGTCCCATAACAGCTAAGTGTGCTCCTTTTTTCATTTCACTAATAGTGAATAATAGAATATTATTCACTATTAGCATGATAAAAAACGGACAGAAAATAAGGAATGCAGAGCTGCCCCTATGTTCTTGACACTGATTCTGCCATCTCTAGGGCCAGGGATCTCAAATCACAGGGTCACAAGGTGCCAGCCACAGCTTGCAACTGCGACCCCTGGCAACCCCAAAATGATGTCCATGAGAGCATTACTAGACTCCTCCAATTGACCTTGCTGTTGTGTGGGCCACATACAGAGGACATATAGCATGTGTTCAGTGTGTCACTCTGTCAGATAGAGTAGTGTGCCACATACTTCTTGATTATGTGGGAAACACCATATGTATTTCAGGGACTATCCTTGTGCAGTTCAGAATAAGATTATGAGCTCTATAATGAAAGTGTATGCTCATGAAGGTCCAACTGTATACCTGCTTTTATGCAACTGCTCTGTCTAAATCGTATACGTTTAGCTCAGAATGTCTCCAAGTTAGTGCATGAACTGCAGACAGCAGAGCTTAAAAACAGTAAGCGGTGTTTGTCTCTCTGTTCCTAAGCCATGCTAGCTTAGCATCTTCATACTCATTGTACGTCCCCAGGACCTTCCAACAATATGCAGAGTTACAAATAAGGGGGACTTACAGCGTTACCTGCCTTATAACCTGCGGCTCCCAACCTTCACTTCACTTGTCAACATTTATATTCTTTCTTTTCAATTGGCTACTGGTGACCTGTTGTCTTTCCTTCCATCCCTATGCCAAAAACATTGAATAGCTATCTGCATGTCATTGCCAGAACTTCACTTCATATATGTTAGGAAGTCTATGGCATTTCGAGGACTGATATGAGTCGAATGATTTCAAGTCAAACTCCTCATTCACCTCCAACACCTATTCAAATTCCTCTTACACATTTAGACTGCCCCATACATTGGTCATCTACTGGCATTAGAGATACTAGCATGGCACCTAAGCTTTCATAGAGGTGGTTATGTAATCTTGCAGGGACAATTAAACACAGCCTCAAAGGAGTTTTCATCTAACTCTCGAGGTGCATGGAAATGTCTCTTTCAATCTGCCTCTTCCCCTGCCCCATTACCATTACCATTACCATGAAAGACACCAAGAAAGCCTGCACCAGCATGCAGTGTACCAGCTGAACTGAATACCAGCTAGTCCGACCCCAGGAAGTTATGGTTAGGTTTGATATTTATGGAGCGCAGCATTCATCCTGAGGGGTATTTTCATGCTAGGTAAAAACGAATCAAGTATATACTACCCAACTAGAAAAGGTAGCATTGCAGAGGGCAGGGAGCAATGCACGGCGATTCAAACTTTACGGAAAAAGTCAGGTCTCCAGGGCTTTCCTGAAAATGCGGAGTATGGGCTCCTGCCTAAGGTGAAGAGGTAGGAGAATTCCACTTTATTGCTGCAGTCACAGAGAAAACACAACCGTCAGTGTTGTGTGATAGAACCTCAGGACCTTAATGAAAAATGTAGCCTTAAATCTCAAGAAGCGAGAAGGATTGTACCAGCAAATATGTAATGCAAAGAAGAAAGGTTTCAATTGAAAATTGCGCTATGCACAAAACAAATGGATTTGAGTGTAATACATTAATTCACTGGCAGGTTCAAAACACGAAGCAAATAAACCATCGCTTGCATTCTACAAATTCGTCAGTGGCTCCCCGTCAGACTAAGGATCAACCTAAAACTACTGCAAATGTTACACAACTCCTGGTAGGCATCCATCTTATCCTAAGCATTTCAAATAACATACAGCTGCACAAACGCAACAAATGTATACTCACTGATAAACATCACCTCTAGATTTGTGATTAGAGAATATGCTGTTTCGATCTATATAGATTACAAACAATTGCAATAGTGCCCTGCAAAAAAATGATCAATTTACTTCCTTCATTTTCTTCAAGGACGTAGATAAAAACATATTCTATAGTATTAAATTCGTATCCGAAAGGTCTTCCTGAAGATCAAATTGGAAAAGGCATACCTGAGCATGTGTGCATGAGTCACATTTGTGGGAGTTCAGACCAATGCGAGCAAGTGAGGATGAATTAATGACATTGCAAGTTTTGGAAAGTGATGAGTGCTAACTTAATGTCTACACATAGGGCCTGACACGTCTTGTAAACGGGATCAACCGACCTCCAGTCCCGACCGCCTGATTTGGATGGTCGCATTCCGGCATTTCCCTATAGGAGCATGTGTTACGGCCGGAAAATGTCCATAGTACATGCTCCCATAGGGAAATGGGAGGTGGTGTTAATCCCTGCACCCCGTGGCAGGCACCTCAAAGTGCCTGCCACACGGTGCCAACATGGAAACCCTGTTGGAAAGTGTGTTTGGGGGCCCTTAGCATTGTGCATCGTAATCGCAAGGGCAGAAAGGCCGCCCTAGGGGATTACGGGCCGGCCCCTGACTGGTCGACGGGCTCCTAGAGCCCGTCGGAAGCCAGATGGAATGACCGGCTGGTTTCAGTTCTGACTGACTGATTCATAATCAGCTGGTCGGAATTTAAACTCGGTCGGAGGCTTTCCAACCACCATCGTAATGAACCCTAAAGTGCTTAAGTTACATAGTTAAGTTCAGCAACAAATACCCAGACATTTGACTGCACAAGGGACAGAAAGATAAAGGAACTACATTTTGAAAATGTACTTTTTTTTTTTTAATTAAATAGTGCATATTTCAGTCCAGGGAGTGATTGATACACTATTGCAATGTTTTGTGACATCTGCATTGAAGAATAGTAGTTAAGTGAGAATCTTCAAATTGGGGACGGTGATGTAAGAGTGTTATTTTGGACGTTCTCGTGTAATTTGAGGATGTTAAGACAACAAGGATAGTGGAATGCTGTGATACCAGGAAAATGTATCTAAATTGTCAAGTGTATAAGAAGGTGGAGAGTTGCATATGGATTTTAATTTCAGGGGCACGCTTAGGTTTACAAATGATTGGGGCCAGACCAAGGGCAGTGCTCAGCGCTAGAACTGAGAGCTCGTAAAAGGACTTGTACTATATGTGAACCAGCCACATAGATGTGAAGAATGTACAGGGGCTATAGGAAAAGGGTGCTTGCTTCTGAAAGGGTTATACCGGCTGTTAGAAAGTTCAGGAAACTGGGTGGTGACATCAGTTTAACTTCCTGCAGCTCATGTTGATCGTTTAAACATTTATCCATATAATTTGTGCCAGAACTGAGTCGGGTTTTTTAATAAATTAAGCGATTTTCGGAATCAGAAAATAAGAATGTTTAATTAGGTCTTGTAATGGACATTTTAAGAATTTTGGGCAGACAGCAGTGAGGACATAGTGCAGATCGTTACACTTTTTTTATTAAATAAATTTGATTAAATCAATCAAACCCCTCAGTCTCTGATATGGCTAGCTAAATTCACACAGAGATGATAGGTATGAAAGTCCCTTCAATGTGAAATCTACCTTTTAGACGCAATTACTTCAATATAAACGTCCTTGAGTTTCACGATGTAGGTTACTTTAAACTCAACAACACTGTTCTACTTTGAGGGTATCTCCAGCCTCCCGGGAAGCACATTTTTCATGCTTACGTCTTCACAAAGAGGAAAGAAGACATTCATTTCAGTTGCAATAATTGTGATCCCTCCAGTAACTCCTAACGCTTTCTCAACTTTTTAATTTATTCTGCCCAACCAAGTGCATGAGTAAATTTTTAATGATACAGCAATGCTTTCAGTATTTGCAAGAATAAACAGATGCAGGGACTTCCTTTTTTACAGTGTTTCTGTTGAGGGTGTTTTAATGAGAGTTTATCCTAAGTTCATTGCTTTCTGCGACCACTAGCATAAACCATAAAGCCCGCTTCTAAAATGCATTTCAGTTAAAGTTCTATAAGTTCAGTCTATAAAAAAACAGTTATGGTAGTTAAGAGTTGATCTGTGTGTGGCTCTTGTTTCCTCAATAATTTTAAACGTTGTTAAGATTTTATTTTGCCTTGTTATCACAACGCCTCTGTATTCTTGGGTCAGGAAACGCCACAAACTGAGGCTTGACTTTAAAGCTTAGCCATTATTTAGCGAAGGGTGGGGATCTCTGCCAGAGATTCTCTCTTAAAACATGTCTCCTCCGTATAAACACCTTCCCCCAGTAGCACTCGGTGTTGTGGACGAGTAGAGGCGCAGACGGACGGACGGGGGGGCATAGGGGCCGCGGTAATGCAAAAAAAAATTATAATAATAATTAAAAAACGTACCTGGAGCCAGCCGCGTCATGCTCTTCTGCTCCTCTTCTCGCAGGCACAGGCTACCAGACTGTCCTGCGGCCAATCCTGAAGCTGCTCTCATGCGTGAGAGCAGCTTCAGGATTACCCTGAGCTCCCTCTTTTGCACTCCCAGACAGACTGGGAGCCTGTGCCTGCTCTCTCCAACCCAGCAACGCAGCTGGGGTAGAGAGAGCTTCAATGTGCATGATGGTTTGGCCAGCCTGAGACGGCCAGCCAAACCGTCATGCGCACTGAAGGCTGTGCACTGCCATTCCTCCTGTCATCTCCCTGGCCCTGTCTCAAAGACTCTGCAGGAAAGGACAAATAAAATGATAATAAAATGTATTTATTATCATTTTATTTTTCCTTTCCCACCGTTTTTTTTTTTTGGGGGGTGTGACGCTTCCCTGCCATAATGGAGGAGCCGCCTCTGCCTTCACCATCTCTCTCTGGTTACCTACACACATCTTTAAAACTGTCCCTCCCCCCAAACAACATTCACTGCACGGTTGTCATGTCAGAGAATGTGAAGTATTGAAAAGCTGACATCAAATCAAACACGTTTGCCTTAGATAATACCACTGAGCGCATTTGCTGTCATCTAGCAAGTCTGAAATGTTACCTAATAGCTACTAAAGCAATTATTCCAGTGTTTTAACATCATAGAACTAAGAAAAGAGCATCCGAATTGTACTTTGCATGTACTGGTATCTGGAATCTCCTACTACAATCGAGGATGCAGCTTGTCTTTTCTGAGACCAAATGAATATGACTTGCTGATTGAGAAATGTAATTCAACATAGAGGGTTGGGGCACGCATAAAATCTGAACATGCAAGCATACAAAGGCAATTCTATCCTCTCTCAAGCAGCAAGAGTTTCCTTTTGTATGTCTTTAGCTACCTGCCAGTCTCTTGTAATCAAAATAATTTATCATACAAAATACATAAGTACATGCGTATACATAGTAAGGCTTTTGGTCTGCCCTATTCAGCCATTGCTCTGTTCACTTGTCATTCACGTTTTTCTACCACCCACTCCAGCATACAGCATGGAGAAAAGGGTCAGCCCACATTGTTTCTGAGTGACTGTATTTTGCACGTGCACATCCATCTGAAAAACGTGTGCTTCAGGTGGTTGGAATAACAATTCTTAATTTTTTTAAAATTATTTTCTCCCTGTATAGGGCCTTTTCACATATTTATTTCTCTTTTAAGAGTCAGACCCTAGGTTCAGCAGGATTGGATCAGGAAGCTGGAATTGGGCAAGAAACTTGTGAGTTGTGTAGTTACAGGGTGTGCATGCACAGTTGCTCCTTCATGCCAGCCCTGTTAGTTATTTCTGTACTTGGGTCATTCTCTACATAGACATAAACTAACTTGAAGCATATAAAATGTTCGGTTGGTAATCTACTGGAGCTAACAAAGTTAGCAAAGGCGGCATTAGAAACTAATATAGCAACAGAAAGAAATAAAGTAGCAAACTGGATAACTTTTACCACAAAGTTCATTTTGCTGGCACCCAAACAGGATTTTGTAAGACAGAAAAGTAGCAAGGAGACCGGGAAAATTTCAAACAAAGCGCTAACATTAAGGAAAGAAATTAGGAAGGCAGTCAGAAAGAATAGGATAAATAATGATGTGAGCACCTGGAATGATATAAAAAATCTCAAAAGAATATATAATAAACAAATCTGGAAGGATCAAAAATCGAACCAGGTGCAATTTTGGTCAAAGCTTCTTTTCTGTGCTAAACAATGAACAACCAAGCATTTTGGAAAATAATAAATGGAATAACTGGACCGACGCAAATTATAAACAACGCATGTGTGATGGAATCGAACTGGGTAAATTACTTGAGTAGCACCTTTAAAAAAACTTTAGGTTGTGACAATAAAAACAGTCACATTGACTTGGAATCTAGGCCTCCAGATACATCTAACGAACAGTATAAAATCATGGATTACCAAATAACGGTGGATTGTCAACTCCAGGTATCTGATAGGATAATGAAAATAATAAAATCAGGTCGAAGGGATGGGGCCCCGGGGCCAAATGGAATACCTCAAGCCATTTTCTCAAGTGACCATGAATACTGGGCGATTCAGTTGTCAGGGCTCTTTATGGAGGCAAAATTATCGAATATTCTCCCCATGTGTTGGAAAGGTGCAATAATTAATCCAATATTCAAGGGTGGAGATAGATCGGATCCTGCAAATTACAGGCTTATATCCCTAATGGATATGAAAGCGAAATATTACGCATCATTAATCTTAGAGGACTTGGTGGAATGGTCTACTAAAAATAAGTTGATTCCTATGAACCAAACAGGATTTCGTAAGGGGTTCGGAACAACAACTAACATACTTGCTTTGACCATGATTGCAGAAAGGTACAAACGCTTGAATGTAAAATTTCAGCTCTGTTTCATTGATTTTAAAGCAGCATTTGACAGCATAGAGCGAGGCCTACTGTGGTGTAAATTAAAGAAGATGGGTCTCCCAGAATCAATATTGCGTGCCATAATTCAATTATATACTGGAACTTGGATAAGAGTAAAAATTGCAGATGGTACGAGAATTTCAAGGGCAATACACACGGAGATAGGGCTAAAGCAAGGCTGCGTACTAGCCCCCCATCTATTTAATCTCTTTATGGCGGATCTCTCAATAAGATTAAATGGGACAAATTCTCATTCACCACGTTTGGGCCCATTACTGATAACACATCTTTGTTACGCCGATGATATAGTTTTACTCAGCCTGACACGAGTTGGCTTACAAAGATCATTAAACCAGCTAGCAATATTTGCAAATGACAACGCCTTGGAAATTAACACAAAGAAAACAAAAACGATGACTATTGCAAAGCGGTCAGGACGCAAATTCCCTGTCAGACTGGGAGAAATAACATTAGGGGTAGTTGATAACTACAAATATCTAGGGCTGTACATTGATGATCGTTTAAACTTCCAAAAACATAAACACTATCTGGAAACAAAAGGTAATGGCTTAATCTACGCATTTTGTGCCCTTTGAAAAAAGCTAAAGGGTCCATCCCCAAAGCCATTGTTAGCCATAATGACTGCCAAATTGATGCCGACAGTAGAGTACGCAAGTATCGTTCTACATGGAACAGATGCTAAACTGTTGGACAAGATACAACTGAAAGCACACAAAAGGGTTTTTAACCTACCTCAGAACGCGTCTCCAGCGCAGGTGAGAATGGAATTTGGCCTTATTCATCAAGAGATTGGGAGAACCTATGCGTATGTCAAAGGCTGGTATAAAATCTGGTTAAATCGAGAGAATGACCTACACGATGCCTTATGGCGGGCTCAGGAAGAAGATCAGCACTCTAGTTATGGAAAGTTTTTAAAACTGGCCTTGGAAGAAACAAAGTCCAAAGATCTTTGGGCACAGTCCCCCTCTTTTCCTGTTTTTCGTAAAGTGATAAATAAAATGGTGAAACTACATTCATTATTAGAGGACTAAAATAAGTTTGCAAAGAGGTCTCATGCCTGGATGGTATTGCAGTCCTACACAAAATTACAACCGGCTGAATATCTGAACACAACATATTCATACTACCTAAAATGGAAACTCATGGCCACCAGGTTTGGGTACTTACCAAGTTTAGCGGATCAGCCGAAATGGAGATATAATGGGCCTACAATATGTACACTATGTGGCGCAGAGAAGCAAGATTTCATTCATCTTATCTGTATATGTCCATGTTTAAAGTCGACTCGGGCATGGTTTTTGAAAAAGGCATTTACCGATAGAGGGATTAGGTCTTGTAGATCCGCAATAATCAAGGGCTTGGACTCAACGGATCCCCTTTTAAATTGTAAGGTGATGACATTTTTGGTACGGTACGAACAGATAAATAATGAAAATGGACATAAAACTCACAGTGCCATTGATTGAGTAGTGTTTGTACCCGCCGTTAGGAACATATAAGAAGTGGTAGCAGGAGTTGCGTTGTTGACTCCAATATTGGGACTGAAATAAGTGGTGATGGAGGTTCAGCTTTTCGACAAATATAAAATGGTCATGTATTTTGGTTTTAATATGTTAGGTAGGGTTCTTAGATAGGTTTTAAAAGGATTCTATGTCTAGTGTTTATTTAGTAAGTCAGTAACACTGTATATTTTCTTATGAAATCCCCTTTTAACAATGTTTTTATGAAATCGTTTGGTATAAAAAAAAAATGCTTTTAAGAGATAGAGGGTATTTTAGAATTTTCGATATTGTATGGTTTTTATTAACTGAAACAATAAAGACTTTCATACATAGACATAAAAGAAGGACCAATGTGTGAGTCCTTTCGGAACCTGTCACATAGTTGCAGGTAAAGCTGAAGATCATTTGTAAGAGAATTCCTCTTATACAATAACAATTCTGGTGTTAGAATGTACTTAATACAAATTCCAGTGAAAAGCATATTTCACATTTCACAATGTAATAGTAAGTATTTTCCTTTTTTTGAAAAACAATTAGTTTCCTATTTACCTAGAAAGTGAAGCGAGTATGGCAATATATTTGCGAACAATCACATTTTACGTTTCTCTTTCTTTGGAGTCACTAAGATGAGTGAAGGCCATTGAAACCAAAATGGCAACCAATGTGTATCATGAGAGGAGGAAATTATTGTTGCTCTTTACCAACCACACGCTCCTGCTGGTCTTTCAATCAATCAAACAGGATTTATAGAGCACAGCTAATCACCATGAGGATATCCAGGCACTGAGATGCAGGCTGCTTGGGAGACTCAGTTGAATAGCCAAGTCTTGAGCCCCCTTCTGAATTCCTTAATAGAGGGTCAAGTCCGGAGATGGAGGGGGAAGCTGTACCAGGACTTCGCAGTGAGGTAGGAGAAGGAACATCCCCCACTGTTGTTTCAGCGTATGTGGGGGGTGTAAGTGAGGGAGAAGGAGGTGGATTGCAAGTGTCTGGAGGATTGGTGGAAGCTCAGGCAGTGGTTGATGTATGCTGGTCCTTGGTTGTGCAGGGCTTTGTAGGCGTGGGTAAATTGGTATTTCTTGTGGATGGGAAACCAGTGGAGGTTCCTCAGGTGGGGGGTGATGTGGGTCTGTCTTGGGCAGTCGAGGATGAGTCTGGCTGCTGAGTTCTGAATGGTCTACAGTCACTTCAGAAGGTGTGTGGTAATTCCTGCGTATAGTGCTTTGACATAGTCCAAGCTGCTGGTGACGAGGGCTTGGGTGATGGTGCACCTGATGGAGACTGGGAGCCATTTGAAGATCTTTCGGAGTATGCACAGCATGAGGAAACAGAGGGAGGAGACTGCGTTGATCTGGTTCTTCATGGTGCGTTTGCTGTCTATGATGATGCCCAGGTTCCTGGTGCAGTTCATGGGGGTGGGAGGTCTCAGTTCAGCAGGCCACCAGGAGTCGTTCCATGGGGAGGTGTTGTTTCCAAAGATCAGTACTTCACTCTTGTCTGTGTTGAGCTTGAGGCAGTTGTTTTGTATCCATCTGGCAATACTGGTCATGCACCGGTGGAAGATGGCCCTCCTGGTGAAAGGGTCTTCAGAAAGAGAGATGATAAGCTGGGTGTCATCTGCGTAGAAGATAATGTTCAGTTCATGGTTTCTGATGATGCTGGGCAGGGGGGTCATGTAGATGTTGAACAGAGTAGAGCTTAGGGATGAGCCTTGAGGGATGCTGCAGATGATGTTCTTGGGCTCTTCGGTGAATGGTGGGAGGCGTATCCTTTATGTTCTTACTGTGAGGAAAGATGTGATCCATTTGAGGGTGTCCTCTTGGATTCAAATTTGGTGAAGCCTCTTGATCAGGGTGTGGTGAAACACTGTGTCAAACACCACTGAGAGGTCGAGGAGGATCAGGGCAGCCACTTCTCCCCACTCTAGGAGGGTTTTGATGTTGTCAGTTACTGCGATCAGGGCGGTTTCGGTGCTGTGGTTCGAGCGGAATCCAGATTGGGAGGTGTCCAGATGATCATTATTCTCGAGGTAGTCCATGAGCTGGAGGTTGATGGCCTTTTTGAGGACTTTGGCAGGAAAGGGGAGCAGGGAGATGGACTGGTAGTTTCTTAGCTCATCTGGGTCAGCGGATGGTTTCATGAGGAAGGGTTTGATTTCAGTGTGCTTCCACTCACCTGGGAAGGTGGCCGAGGTGATGGATGTGTTAAAGATGTCTGTGAGCTTGTCATTGATGGTCTTATTGCTAAGGTTGAACATTTGGTGGGGACATGGGTGCTCCTGAGTGGACGGAGAGCATCAGTGGTTCTCTGCATGGTGATCTGGTCACAGGCAGTGATCTGGTGGTCGGAGTTTGCAACTGGGGGGCGAAGAGGCTGAGGATGTAATTGTCGTCGGGCTGGGTATCAAAGTTTTTGTAGATGGTGGAGATCTTATAATGGAAGAAGCCTGCCAAGGTGTTGCAGTGTACTTGGGTGGGAGTGGTAGTGTTTTCAGTCACTGAGGGTTGGAGAACTCCTTGACGATGCTGAAGAGTTCTTTGCTGTGGTTGGAGCTGCCTTTGATGCAGTCAGCTAAGACATTCCTTCTCGTCTCCTTCAGGAGTCAGTAGACAGATCAGTGGGCTTCTTGCTGGTGTGCCATTTCCTTTTGATGCTTGCATATGCGTTTAGTGGTTCTCAGTTCTGGGGTGTACTAGCTGGTATGTTTGGTGGATCTTGTGAGTTTGGTGGGTTTGATTTGGGTGACTCTGTTGGCGCTATTGGAGATCCAGGTGGTTAAGTTCTTGACAGCCTGTTCAAGGTTGATAGTGGTGTCGGGGTGGGAGGTGTTGAGGGAGTCGGTCTATTAGCTTTCAGATACTTTGATCCAGCTGCCGTGTGAGGTGCTGGGAGGTCTGTTGGCATTGCTGCGGGCTCCTGTGAAGGTGAAGTGGTTGATTGAGTGGTCGTCCAGGTGAGCTCGGTGGCATGGCTATACTTGACTCTGCTGCTGGCTGTGAAGATAGGGTCCAGCATGTGTCCTGTGATGTGTGTGGGTCAGTGACTAGCTGGGTGAGCCCGATGTTGTTCATGTTTGCAAGAAGGTTGACTGTGTTGGCGTCATTGGGGTTGTCGAGGTAAAAGCTGAGGTCTACGAGGAAGATGTAGGGTTCGGTGTCGATGGCTTGGGGAGCGATGAATTCAGGGATGAGCCGGGGGAGCGATGAATTCAGGGATTAGCCAGGACGTGGTCCTGAGGGTCTGTACGCGAGGGTTCCTCTGATGGTGGTTTTTCAGTCTCTTCTGAGTTGGAAGTTGAGGTGTTCCATGAATGGTGTGGTGTCGTTCATGGCAATGGTGCAGTGGATGGATTCTTTTTGAATGATGGTGATCCTCCCTCCGTGTTTGTTGATATGGTCTCTGTGTGCTATAAGGTAGCCGTTGGGCATGGCAGTGGCGAAGTCGGTGCAGATGCAGAGTTGAACCATGTCTTGGTGAGGACGATGGCGTTTGGGTTGAGGGAGCTGATGGTGTCCCAGATCTCAATGGCATATTTGCAGAGCGATTAAACGTTGAACACGAGGCAGTGGAGTTGTTCAGGCGTGGTTGTGGTTGGCTACTGTGTTGCAGGATAAGAGACAGTAGCAGCAGGTGAATGGTCCCACTGTTAAGCGCGAAGAGGAGCGGCAGCAGTTGTTGTTGTGAGGTCTGGAGTCCAAGCCTCAGATCTTGGTGCCTGTGTAGCAGCAGGTGGTGTGAGATCCAGGTTTCCTGGCACTAGCTGCGGTCCAGATGCAAACGGGTGCAGACGGGCTTGCCTTTAGCACGCCTTTGGCATGATGACTGCACGACCACTGCACGGTCACGCTGCACCCTCCATTAAGTAGGTCCTGGGAGTGGGAAGCGGCATGGGAAACGGGAGGCGAGAGCAGCAGGAAGCCGGAAAGCTGAAAAGCAAGCGGCGGGTGTCGCTGAAATCACAGGCACAAATTTGAGCCAACAACACAAAAAACAGGCACGAAACAAGGGAAAAAAGAAAAAGGCAAAAGCAACACGCACAAGGGCAGAATAAGCAGACGGGAATAATGTCAGAATAGAGTCAACAAGGCAAAACAATTAGCAGAAGCAGTAAGGAACTAGCAGAAGGCAGTAAAGTCACAGGCACAAAGTTAAAGTAGCAAGCAAGAACAAAGGCAAGTAAAGTCAACTGACAGTGGCAAGAACCATAAATTAGAGTTACAGGCAAGAACGAATACAGGGAAAAAAGCAAAGACTGGCAGAGAGAAAACAGAAGGTGACTACTGAGTCACAGTGCTCAGGCAGCGAGGGGGAGCTGGCAACTGGGACCTACTCCTTTTACTAATTGAATCACCTACCCTTTTTTGAACTCAAAGGTAATTTAACATTAAAACATTTAGCACTTTTCAGACTGCTGGGTAGTGACAAAGGCCATGTCCCTCTCCCTGTTAAAAGCAACAGGGTTCAAAGGGATCCTCCTCCCAACCCTGGGGCAGCTTGACGACCATGATGGCCCGGCATCTTGGCTCCCCGCTCCTGGAGGGAGAGTGGGCCACAGCACACAATCAGGCTCGCCCTCGACCAGTGTCTCCAGCAGCACCACCACTGCTACCAACACCAAGTCTCCAGATGCCAGCCAACACAGTGTGAACAGGTAGAGCAAGCAGTTTCCTCTGGCTGCTTAAAAGCCAATGCCAATGCAGGTACCTATGAAGCCAATGCAAATACAGGTACCAACAAACAAACATGTCAAGAGATCCCATTGGAAGCCTTATTGGTCCACTCATGGCTCAGATATGTGCCGCTTATTAGCTTATCGTGAGGGGACAGACAGCTGCAGCATTCGTTCAACCCTTAGTAGGAGCAGGAGCTGCCTCAGCCATGCACCTCCATCTTTCCCTCAATAGCAGCTGCTATGTTCCAAAGAGCCCCAATGCTAAGTTAATGTTAGAAATTCATTGGATGGCCCTTCGATCTAAAATTAATAATGCCAGACATTAGAACACCATTTTCCTCAAACGCTTTACAATTTGCTCTTTTTCTTGGGTGGAGTGGGAATTGCAATTGGAAGTTACAGCAATCACACATTTACTTATCTATTTTAACTGCAGCTATGCTATTAAACAAGAAAGATCATCTCTAAAGCAGATAGGTCTCCACTGGTTTCTTTAGAGGTGAGAACAATCCAACCAAATAGGGTAAGAAGTTCTCCTTGTTAGTAATACTCTCAGATGCCACTGATTTTAAAGATATAGGGAATCGAAGTTTCATTGTCAATGGAAGGGACTTCTATCATGGTAAGAATACTTGCTTAACTAATAATTGCTTACAGGATAGCACTGCCAGTCGACTGACTTAGCCCCGTCGGCATCTTCCTTAGTTGTGGACCTTCCTTTCCTTTTCAGTTTCAGGTACCTCAAAGATTAAGAAGGGAAGTCTGGTTGGCCTAATTGAATCATAGACAAAACTTAGCATATCTTTATCATTTGGTAGCATAGTTTCATAGAAAAATAAGTCCAGCAATCAGTAAAGGAGCCAGGAATGTGGCCAAGAGCAAGCTGTTGGAGCCCACCAAGTGGCAACACATATCTCTTGGATATCAACCACACCCATCCTACTCTGGGGCTATCTCAGGAGGCACAAAAGCCACAACATGGAGTACATTCCTTATTGACCAGCTCCTGTCCGGACTTTCCTTGTTGATAACATTTTGTTCACCTTCAAAATTCTTCACCATGAGTAGAAGCCAAATTTATCCGAGGCAATAGTAGTTCTGATGATTTCACCTACTGCTAGTTTTAGCATGCAAATAAATTTACCGAAGAGATTCATTATCATGAGAACCAAGAATGAAAACTTATGACAGAGGTCCAGTAAGTTTGACTCTTGCTTTGGACGTTGCCATAGCCTGCTTAGAATAGTTTAGTTATCATGTTTCAACTACATTTTGGCCATCACATTCTTTATCTCCTAATTGTCTTGCACTTTGCTCGTTGCCTCCTACACACCAAACTTGTCTAGTACAATTGATATTTTGGTTCATCATACAACTTATATTGAAAGTCAAACAAAACTAGAGGAGACTTGTTACTGAATCTGGCTAATTGTGGGAGGTGAGTTAGGTCAGAGTCCGCATATATCTTCTCTTCCATTTCAAGAAAGGTATCAATTTTAGTAGGCATTACTAGTTACATGATCTTGCATTAATTTTCTTCCACTTAAGCACTTAAGAACAATCCTTAGCATTATAATAGGATGAGGCACAATAAAATAGAAATGCTAATATAAAATGCTTCCTGTAACTGCATTGAAAACATTGCTAAACATATATACAGATTCAACAATACCCAGTCAAAACTGTGGAAAACAGCCCTCTTATGGATTACTGATATGCTACTGCTTATAGTATGCATGTTTTCACTGGCTTCACAATTTAGACTCGGGAAGCAGGGACAATTCTCTAGCTAGAGAGTTGTTTTTTTCTAAAACTTCCTTTTCTTCTCATAGCAAGAAATATAAATAACCTAGAGGAATTAATTACTATATGGGGTATTACAGTTATTCAAAAAACTACCATGCACAGAAGGATAATTACTCCATTCAAAACCAATTGTTTGAAATATGTTTGCAGCTATAGTCCCACGCTAGACTTTTACTTGTTATGAACTTAGAAGTTAGCAAAGGGATAACCGAAGTATTTTTTCAAACATGATAGCTCGTTGGAGTTCCCCAATGAATCACCCTTAACCACTATATGTTTGTGACTGTTCGTTTGATCTATAAAAACTAAAACATTCAAACGTATTATTTGCTGTATTGGTTAAGTCATGACTTGCCTGTCTCAAAACTGAAGAAGATTAATTTGGTGGTCTAATCACAGGAGGAGTCTCCACTTGCATACCTTTAAGATACTATATAAACGTTACATTTAGAATATGGTCTGTCCTGTTCTCCTTCGGACACAGAATTAAATCAACCAAAATTGGTCGACAAAATTAAACCATCATATCAAATTCTTCTACTTTATATTCAAGAATTCACAAGCTTCTGGAAAGTACATTTTGATGTTCAGACTCACAATAGCATGTGTGACATAGCAATATTGCTACCCCACCCCCCAGCTTCATTCACATCTAGAAGTCCTCTGACTATTCCATTTGTACTTTTCAGCCAAGAAGATTTAGGAAGAGGTAGTTTTTGTCCATCCAAATACACAATCATTTGAGAGTTTTTAATTCAGAAAATATGTGGTACAAGTTTACAAAAATAATGCCAGGATGAAAATGTTCTACCTTCTATAAAGAGATACCAGTGGGGTTGCCATTTCAGTACATTATAGATGGTATATTTTCGATCAGGATGCCAAAAGGAGAAAGTTTACCTATTGTTGAATACTAAAATTCACGTAAATATACCCAGCTTTAAAAAAGATATATGTCACTATGTATTTATATTGTTATTGTGTATATAGTAGATTTTTCTGCTTCTGTTCATAATGCTTGAAAGGACACCAAATCTTAAATTTAGTAGTAATCATTTTTTTGCCAGAAACTAGGTTAATGATGGAAGACATTTTCAGTCCAAGGAACAGAAAACCCAATAAAGATACACATAGGCCTATTGCTGACCCAATTGACATTTTAACTACTGCAATTATTTCTATTTTAGTCTCATTATGGTGACTGACTGATAACATTGAAAGAACCCAGATATTAGCTGAATTGTCTGTATAAAATAAAGCACTGAGCCACTATTTGAAGTCCACCCATTTGTTAGCAATCACGGTCTACATATTATTCAAGATATTGCTATGCACAAAATGTTGTTAGGTTGAGTTCCATGTTTTTTGTTTAGGTTTCTTAGCTCTCATTACCCTTGAAGGCTTTTGGCAGCTATTGATGGGCCAACGGTGTCCATGAAGGAGTTGGAGTTCTTGGTTTTCTGTTGCAAGCTAGAACCTTGGTGCCCACTCTTCTCAGCCTTTTGATTTATTTGTGTTAAAAATAGCCTCTTTAAACAGACATTTAAAACCCAAGTGTTGCAATAAATTGTTTGCGATCGCCATCTCTATCATCTGGAACATATTAAATGCTCTTTCTTTCAATTAAAAAACTATTAATTAATTTATTCTATCTTTAATATGATCACAACACCTGATTACAGTCTAATGCAATTCCTTATGATGACCTTTTAGCTGTAGGGTGAGCAACGCTTCATTGCCCCTTAGTCACTTGTTTTTACAATAGCTCTAAAGTACCTCTGCTCTTGGTGCATTTTGTCAAAAAATCATAATTCAAATCAAGTCTCCAAAAATGGATCTCATAACCCAAAAAGACACATTGTGGAAATCCACCCGCTCCTTCCACTTCTTTAAAGCCCCTTCCTATATCCTTGTTTCATCACATATCTTTGAAATATGCGGGTTAGATAAACATTCATCAAAATATTTTTATCTCCCAACAGATTTCACCAGATCTGAATGAGCTCTAGCATTGTGCTACACCAGGGCATGATTTATATCTTCACACCAAGCCTTGTGCTCATGGATTACCTCTCTCTATTCCAAAATACAATGCCTAGCTCCCAATAAAAACATTGCCGTGGTCAAGTTACTCTCATTTTTTTTGTTTAACCCCACTTTACAAATCACTGCATGAAAGACGTTCATGAAGTAAAAATAGTCCTTCAGATATATGTAAGCAAATAATTATAATCTACTCTTGGCGGACACTAAATTTTAGATCATATTTGAGATGCTATTAAGAAGCTCAACGTCTACGATTTAAGGTAACAAACACAATTACACCTAGGGCTTCTACCAGCAACATAAGAAATAAAAAATTAAACAAATGAAGTTAAAGACTAAAAATACAAGCCGAAAACCCATTAAATGAAAGTGCACTAAGCAAATGTTAAAAACAAATGTAAGTAAGAGAAAATTAAATGAAAGACATTAAAATATAAGTTTTATCAAAAGACAGCATTGGTAATGAGGGCTCCCTTCATTTCAGTCCATTCCAGTTCAGCATATCAAAGTCGTCCGCCCATCATAACTGTTTCTGTGCTTAACCATCCCTCGCATTCCCAACAAATGGCAGCTAATTCAACAAATGAGCCCACATTCTCCAGAATATCACAGTTTTACCACACCCTTTGCAAAAACTGTTTAGCCTGCTCCTCACAGCTATTTGTGAAGTGACAGTGCACACTGCCTGTCAGTCACAGTATGCCCATTGAGGAAAGGCACCACATATCCATCAACGCTTTTTCACACACCTCCTTTCCCAAGGTGTCTATGGAACAGTGTGTGAGAAAACATCAAAGAACCCTCCATTACAATGAATTAAAATGGTGACTCACTGAAATCATGTTCTACTGATAAAAGCAAGCCTTTAAAAACAAATAAGGTAACATATAAAAGAAAGGGAGGATTGCAACATGTTTACATAAACCTGTGAAGCAGCAAGACCTAAACCTGCTCCAAAGCAATGTGCTGGTGGACAAAGGTTTTCAGTATTACATATAACATACAACCATCAGCATGAATACACATTTAAAATGTTCCTGCTTCTAAATCATATGAATGTTTGCCCATCTACAAATTCAGACCCAAGTGTTATACATTCTACCAGTGCATGCAATACCGAGTGTTGGCATGTGGACTAGAGAAGTGGAAAAAATTTGTTTCGGAAGAGGGTGGGGCGGGACAATGTATTTTAGAAGGCATAAAGTAACCAGGTAATCAAAGTTTATGATAGTGCCAGCCACTGTAAAGCACAATTATATCACACGAGATCTTGGCTTCAAAAGTCAGTATAGTCACAGAACCAATGTACATGTTTTCCACTGGGATGACAGTATCCAGATTAAACCACCTGGCTTGCGACCTCTTGATTATTCATGCGTGGAGATACCTTTTTCCACACACATTACTTTCTGTAGTAACCTCACATATCCACCTTTACTAGAGCTACTAAAGGCTGCTTGAAAGTGCGAACTCTTTCATGGACTCCTAGCTCAGCTAACCTGAGTGGAATTGATATGTGACATGGTCAATGAGTCAACATTGATTACTGGCCAAATCACTTCCGCGTAGAGCGTGGAGCTGAAAGAAACTGACACACGATGAGCAGGCACATCGCTGGACACAGTCATGATTTCTTTAAAAAAGAAAATCGTTATAACACAAGCTGTCAGCAGATAATGAGAGGCTGCAAAGAAAATGATGCATAGACTAGAAAAGGTGAAATATGTTGCAATAAGGACATTTACATTTATTAGCATATCATGGCTTGCTTCACTTCAAGTGAGCTGCTATTTAGCGGGATATTTTTGGCACAGCGTCCTAATTTAATTGAGCGTGCCTTTCCTAATTTACAGTTACCTTAACAGGACATCAAGCAGAGCCTATATTACATTTGGCGACGTTGCCGCTTCAGTTATGATTGTTTGACTGTATTGGGTACATTTTCAACATGTTGCTTAACTAAAGGCCAAAGTTAATTAATTAAATATTCAACATACTAATTTGTTTGCCTGGGTTTTTTTGCCAGTCTTCCGTTTTTTATCGAGAATTATAGTTCAAAATGCTGCTGCTTCATATTTAACTGATTTGCAAAATCTTGTTATTTCTATAACTCTTGCCTAATGTTTTTGCTGGTTTACTCAAACACTTGAATGATTGTGTCTCTGCAGTCAATGAAAATATAATGTATGCAAATAAATGTATCGTCTCGCAAACAGAATCCTTCCAAACAGATGAGCCAACAAACTGTTTTATGAATATTAACATATTCGCTCAAATAATCACGCTGATCAATATCAACTTACGCTTCACAACGTGATTATGACAGTAAAACATTGGGCATGGATCCCCAAGTGTGTTGGCGTGTTTCAAAACGTGATATGGAAAAACTGTCTTCGGGGAAATAGTCCCCACGAGGAAAAGTTCGTTATTAAGCATTATGTTATCTACTTGGAATAGCTATATGCTGGTTGTTGGTCGAGGTATTCCATGCACATTTGTCAATGAAGGCCTAATATATCTGACAGTCGTGCTTTGAATATATAACACCATTTCAATTAATGCACAGCAACTGACATTGCTCAACTGAAGTTATGCACAAGATTGGCTTGGTAATTTTTGGAATATTGTACTCAAACCGTACACTGGATGTCAAATGTTGATTCCTTTGAATATATTCATACGAGTCGATCGATGATATTAATGATAATATTAAACACAGGAGGTATTAAAAAAGGAATAATTAGCATTTATATATCAGTGTGGTTAAATGCTGGGAAAGAAGGGTGTTTGATTGTCTCTCTGTATCTGTTTATATCCACTTTCCCCAGGATCCTGAAGAGTAAGGAACAGCAACATCATATAGTATACATCATTGGAGTGGGAGAAACCAATAAGAGTGCAGGAGATGGCATAGATACACTGCACTGATTGGACAACCCGTGTGTCCAATCACAGGCATCCCTCCTAATATCCTTCGATTCCAAGAAAGAAAAGCAGTTTGAAACTGATCAGAGCTCACTGGTTGCAATGCACTTGATTTTCGCAGTTTTCTTTAAATGTTGATCTCTTATCGGTATTCTTCTCAGATGGAAAACACCGTTTTGAAGACTAGTGAAGATAATTTTTTGTGCACAATAATTTTCTGATGGGATTGGCTGCAGATTTGTTCGTGGTGCAGTGAGGGACTATAGAGTGTTGAATATTTTCCCACCCACGAGCTACATGAGTGATTGGTAAATTTAAAGTATTTCATTATCTTAAGATAAGCGAAATGGTCCATATTGCCATGTGCCAACAAGTCTTGGAAGTCCTAAATGCTGGATAAAGAGCTAATAAAAATTTCGAGAACAAAGTAGAAAAGTAAACAGAGGCACTGAATAGCAGCCTAAACAGTGCTTTAATTGGAAATATACAAGTATAGGTACACCCTCTTACAAGTACCTGTTTGCTCCTGAGAAGTGCTTATACTCTCCCATTAAATGTATTGCAGCAGTGCTGAAAAGTGCAGGTACTCTGTCTTTCAAATGAAAGAAGTGCAGGTACTCAGTGCCTGATAGTACCTGCCCATTTAAAGCACTGAGCATAAAGTCTTGCACGTTAAGCATTAGCTTTGGAACTTGTCCAAAGTATCACAGCAGTGCCTAAAAATGAGGCATGTGAAGGGTTTATGGTCCTTTGTGACTCTTAAGACCCAAAGAATATTGATGCATACTCGCCCCGCAATGGAAAATAACCTTCTTTGCAGCATGAATCAGAAGTGTGACTTTTGAAGTAGGCCTGATACATCAATACCCTGAAACTGTATCATATCCCTGAAAAAGCAGCATGCATGTTGCACGTCCTATTCAATTTTCAAAGTGGCTGCAAAATCGCATAATTTTCCCCACACAATTTTTCAAAATTCAATGAAAATGTCATGAAAGTATGCTTTTGTAATGAAATGTGGTTTACCGGGATCTTGCATCAATTTTATTTACCCACGCGCACACCTGGCATAAATAAAAAAATCTCAAGACATACTGGCAGAAGGCCGGATTGAGGTGGAAATGACTCTCAACAAGACTTTTTTCTACAAACTTGTCCCTGCTGGCATCTCACAATTTTTTTTGAGTGAGGTGCCTACTCAAGTAAAAAAAAGTTACTCAAATTTGGGTAATGCGAAATTTCGGGAAATTTCCCACATTTTGATGAACAAGAAATTAAGGAATTTTGTTAATTTCAGTAGCACAATCAAAATGCCACTACTGCCTTAGGCTTAATCCAAGGCAAACTGTTGTGACCGCATCTGGTATGCACAATCAAGGGGCCCTGTACGTGCTTAACTAGTGGGAGTGAGGTCCGGTACATGCTTAACTAGGGGGAGTGATCAATGTGAACACCATGGAGCCCTTGATACAAATGAAAACTGGTTTAGGTCTGCTCCAGAGGCTTTACCAGAGGTATGGTTCTTGGTGCTACTGATCTGGGGTGGCCACTCCTGACTCTTTCATCCTCAGAGCAGTGGCGGCTCCTCCGCTAAGGCGGAGGAGCGTCGCCTCACTGCTTTTTAGCAGTGAAATAAAGGGAAAATAAAATGATAATAACTTGTGTTATTATCATTTTATTTTGTCCTACTTCTGGCAGCTTTGCGTGAGGGGGCGGGGGAGAAGTGGTAGCACCTTCCTAAGTGCGCAATGTCTGCTTGTCTTGCACACTTCACATGTTCTCCATGCAGGCTGCATTACAGCCTTCATGGAGAACATGCCCAGGCTCTCAGTCAGTGTCTGAGTGCCAAAACATGGCGCTCAGACCAATCACAATGCTGCTAAGGCAGCGTTATGATTGGCTGACTGGGAGTCTGGGTGTGCTTCCTGTTCAGGCCAGCGAGGGAGGACTATGGAGGAGAGTTGTGGCGAAAAAGCGGCGAGAAGGTACGTTTTTTCTTTTTTAATACCTACTTCTCATGCGTCCCCCCCACCCCCCTACCTCCCATCTGTGCTGACCACTACTGCCTCTGGGTATGTTTTCACTTTGACATTTCAAAGTAAGGTTGGGCTAAGATCTCCCTGTGTCAGGCTGAAGCTCTTCTGAGTGGCCACAGCTTTCCTTTTGTATACTAGGTAACTGAACTAGTGGTGTGTAGGAAACCATACAGAGAAGAGATATGGTTGCAACGGGGGTGCAGGGCACGGGCAGCAAATTTAAAGGGAACATCTCAATTATAATATTCACATTTCTGGTCACATACCAGTAACCAGTCTTGCTAAAGTAAGGTTCAAATTATACGGATGGATTCAAGATTGGATCAAATGACAAATGGATGGACTAGGGGATCGATGGGTCATAGATGGATGTATGGATGGATGGATTCATAAATGGATGATGGCAGTTTGTAAATGGATGGAATTACAAATGAATGTGTTGGTAAATTGATAGATCAAGGCTGAATTGTGGGGAGGACGGATGGATGCATAGATGGATTTATAAACGATTGATGACAGTTTGTAAATGGATCAATTGTCAAATGAATGGGTTTATGGATCAATGGGTCAAGAGGGAATTCATGGGAGGACAGATGGATGGACGGATGGACAGATTTATGTATGTATGTATGTATGGATGGATAAAGGGATAGATGGATGGGTTCATACATGGATGATGGTAGTGTGTAAATGGATGGAATTACAAATGAATGGGTTGGTGGATTGATGGGTCAAGGCTGAATTGATGGGAGTACAGATGGATGGATGGATGGATGGATGGATGGATGCATGGAGCTAGATTCATATGTGGACTGTGGCAGTTTGTAAACGGGCACTCATTAAGAAATAAGGACAATCGTAGGCATTCTGAAAGGAAGAATACGCCCTTTACTTAATGCTGCTTTATAAATTGTACAGTAAACCCATTTTTGTTAAAAAAAAATGTATTACCCCCATAGTTAATGATAAGGTTTTGAAGACGTCGGGAATTAAGTATGTCCATCTTCATTCTGCTACTGTCCACTGTACCGGACAGCAGTCTCAGAAAAAAAGGCAATACACACACCTGCACACTTTTTTCAGGTGTGATAAGTTACATGTTGTAGAAGGTGTACTTTAAGAACAATAATAACTCGTCGTCTATTTTGTCTGTGCGTGTATTTCTCTGTTTCTTCACTTGGAGAGTGACAGGCATGATAAGGCGGGGCCCCGAGGCTTGCATGAACTCATTCTCTCGTGCCCACCAGTCGCCCTCTATTCTGGCTGTAGTTTTACTTGCACTGTTATTTGTCATATTAGAAATGAAAAAGCAAACGCAACGCATACAATGCCATTATGTTTCACAAAACATTTCGCAAAATTGTAATTTACACCACAGATCTACCCTAATCTTCTCCCTCGATTTCTCTCTCTCTCTCTCTCTCTCTCACTCACTCGCTTTCTCTACCCCGCCCCCCCTCCCCCTCCCAGCTCTCCCCTCTCTGTACAACACATTAATGGATGAAGAGATATATGTGTGGCTTTGTTTGCGCGCGGTGATTAGCCAGAAAACGAGCTAATATGATGCAATGTTATCTAGAAACTTTCCATAAATTTCGGCACTCTGTGCCACACACCTGTGCATACCGCTCAGTCGCAATCTGATGCAGAAACCCACACGTACACAGGCACTAAAAAGTTAAACACATTGGGGCATATTAGCAAGACCCACGTTAAAATTATCGCCGTTTTAGCGGCAGGAAACTGCCGCTAAAACGGCGATAATGGGCTTGCTAATATGCGTTATGGAATTCCAATAGAAGCCCAGGTTAGACGTCATGCACATCTAACCTGGGCTTCTATTGGAATTCTATAACGCATATTAGCAAGCCCATTATCGCCGTTTTAGCGGCAGTTTCCTGCCGCTAAAACGGCGATAATTTTAACGTGGGTCTTGCTAATATGCCCCATTTTTTTTTAAAAACAGCGCAGATACGGACACACACACGTACACACACACACAAACTGATAGACAGGCACAGGACCGCACACACAGAAATTCCCGAAACCCAAACACAAATAAATGCACACAGCCACAAGTGCAAACGAACAAACAGAAACGCTTTAATTTCTGCCTAAATAAATAAACAATTGCGCAGTAGTTTGAACGCTTTCAGTGGTAATGAGGGAAAGCCCATGTCAGACTTGAAATGAGGGCACACACCACATGTGAGGCTTGAAATGAGGACCGTGCGTCCCTTGTAGGCACGCATACGTGAAAATCTATAACATGCCACCTGCGTTGGTTACTGTTAAACATTCAGCACGGTGACGTGTCTTCGTAAAGAGAAGTATTCCCATGACTCGCCCCTACGTCTCGTTGGTCACAAGATACACGACAGTCTTACACGCAGCACACCCACCTGTGGGATTTTCTGCAATGTGAAATGCCGTAACCTGCAAAGATTTCCTCTTGCAAAAAACGTTGTGTAAAATAGAATTTGCGATTTTAACCATGGTTTTCCTATAAAAATGAATCAGTTTATATCATTATATGATATATGTCTAAAAAATGGAGTCAATTCTAGTCCTGTTTTACGGCGATTCCAGTAATAATCAGAGCACATGTACAGGCTTTAAAAAGTGCGCCTTATTTTGAAAGGTTCACTAGTGAAGTGCTCGCTTCTAAGGTCGAGCGTGATATGCTGGACGTAGGGTCGACATGGTATTTTAGCCTACGGAGGCCGAAAAGGGAAGTACCATTGCTGTGTGAGGTAACAACAGTAATCGTATACAAACGCTGTTCTGTGTGAAGCGTTTTGTGCTACGTCTCTATTGTTTTAGCTACTCTACGCTTTAGAGCTGTTAAAAGAGGCTGTTGTAGGTAAGGGGGACGAAGGAGATGGCTCAATGACAAAAAGACAGAGGTAGTCGTCGCCTCCCTCGAAAAAGATTTTTATCGAAGGTAGAAAAAGGCGGGCCCTAATTAGCGTCACGTGTATCTATGGGCTGAGACAGCGCGAGACGTTAGAAGGTGCGAACAAAATCACCTCCAGCAGTCACCGCCTTCAGGAATCCAAAGGCAGGGTGTTTGAGAGACTCCTACTCATCCCCTGGCTCCACAACGCCATGCTTTGTACTGGGAACAGATGCAGCCCATTTGAGATTCAGTTCCAACAGCGAGACGCCAACGTAGGAGTCTATCGCCCCCTAGCGGACAAATGAGAGAGGGGCAGCTCTGTTCCTAAGGTCCCTTGTCAGGAGACGGAGACAACATCAAACCGTCTCCAAGGAAAGCCCCGACTTCATGCGCAGTTAAGAGTTAAATCGTCTTACATGCGAGTGACACTTAAGTTGCCTCCCTATGTTTTCACAAGAGTCGGAGTGTTATGAAACAGAAATGTCGCATAGTCAAAGATGTGCATTATGCACAAACAATGGTTAAAACCATGCTGTCATGATAAACAAACAATGCAGGAACGCTTCTTCAAACTTTATCTGTACATACTCTTGCCTTTCACCATTATGCGAGGCATACGAAAGGATGCTTTACTTCTACTTGTGCGTTCATGCTTTGCAGCAAGGATGCAGGCACCATTCAGGAGTTTTCAGATTATCTAAAATATGCGGCTCCTATCTCAGATGCGGTGATGGGTAGACTTGCATAATGCGCGCACCAGAACCCCAAGAGAAATAATAAAACATCTTACAGGGATCTTGTGATCGATGTTTGTTCTATAAGCACTTACACTGAAAATGAAAATATACAACAAGACTAAATGTACGATGGACCGCCTTTACAAAAATCTCTTTCCATGTAGTGTCTAGTCTAGTCGCTGTTTAAATAGCAGCTGGTCACGTGCAATTTCATCTAAATCTTACTGTTTCAATAAAGAAACCAGAGTAAAGAAAAATTTGGTTTTTGTCATTCTAAGGGAATTCACGCTGGAACTCGCGAAATATTAGATCCAGCCTGGCTGTATGGCAGCCAAACTGATGCTGCTTTCAGAAACCCGGAGAGGGGAAAAAGCACACACACAAAACAATAAAGGTACCTTGGTTACACAATTAAAAAAAAGAGTATCTCCTCTGTAAAAAGAGAAAAGAAAGAAAAGATAAAAACACCCCCACATTAGCTGGAGACGACATGCCTTTTAAAGACACCAACGAGATAAGCTTCTTACCTGATGCCTAAAATGTGTTTTATCCTCATGGTCACGTATCACAAATTGGGATCAGATCTTCATGTACTCATCCATTTGGACAGCCCCTCCAAACAGAAAAAATGACGCAAAAAACAAACTTAGAAATGGGTGTATTCCATAGCAGATTGACAGTCATTGGTTGCTTTAGCTGTTCAGAAGTGCGGATGTCGCCGAAGCTCCCAAAAACCAGGACATGTCTGCACAGAGGCGAGGCAGTATATATGTTTTATTTATTCGTCAAACGCAGAGTTATTCGGCAGCTGTGTCAGGTCAGCTTGGACGCCCAGAACAAGCGGAGGAAAATGCATGTGTAACCTCGAGAGGAAGAGCGAAAGAGCACTGATCACGTCTACTGTTGAACATAAAAAGAGAGGAACGCGCACAAAACAGCAGCAGGGACCCAGTTGCAAGAAACCAGCTATTAAAAAATGAAACCGCGCGCCTGAGCGGAAAACCAGAGGAGAAATGGAAAGTTAGCACACTGGGGCGACTCCTGAAGTTAGCATCCTCCGGTGTCATGCCGGGCAGGACCATCCATGCTGGGTGTTCCAGAGCGGGTGAAAGGTGTTCTGCAGTTTGTTGTACGTGGTGTCTGCGCACGGCTGGGTGGCAGGCGCGTGTGTCAAGAAGGATGAAAGTAGCGCAGCAAGTGCACAGGGGAAGAGAGCAGGTATTAGATGAACAAAGGCTGCGAGTGAGGGGCTGCCAAACACCGACCCGGCGCTTTATAGCCCTTTGGAGAGATCGCTTTAGCAAATCATGGAGCGGTGCTGAGGGAATTAGGCAGGGGCTGCTGGCAGCAGTAATTGCCGAGGGACGGAGGAGGCAGAGGAAAGAAGCGATGGGAGCCTTGGTGATGAAATGGCAGTGGGCTGCAGCAATGAATCTCGCGCGGCAGCTCTGGCTGCGTGCACAGGCATCCGGGCTGCCCGAGCCCCCGCTCCTCCCGGATCTCCCACTTTCCAGCAGAGTCAGCCCTCCCGGCACAGCACAGACACGCGCGTCATTCAGCTTAGGGGGAGTCAAGCGGGACTTTTTGATGCCCTCGCGCGTTTCCTAAAAAACAAGATCCAGGGTGCAGAGGCTGACACTTCCACGAGTCGTTGCTCTGCGTCCATACATTGCTGCACAGGATGCTTCTCACGGTCGCGGGTGGTGGGAGCGAGCTGGGATGTCCATCATTGTCATGCCAACCCACATCAGCACCACACCACACCCTCTATCAACAGAGACAGTGACTTGAAGATCTCTGGCTGGGTGTCCAGTGCCACAGTAACTACAGCACGTTGAAGTTTTGACCTAAAGTAGCCCCGCCTCTTCCCCGCGCGCCACACGCACGCACACACACGCAGTGGCAGACAGAAGGCGCCTGTTGAGAAGGACGCTCCGGTGAAATGAAAGAGCGCGCGCTAGTTTAGGAAAGCAGCAGGGGGGAAAGAGAAACCAGGAAAGAGCATAAAAAAGGTGACTGAGCAGAAGGGGTGGAGGCCCCGGGGCGGGGAGTTGAAGCAGGAGAAAGGTAATGAAAGGAGGCAAATGGGAAGTAACAGTAGGGGAAGGAACGCCAACACAGGCAGGCGTGAGTGGATTGGGGTTTGCAAAAAGAATACACAAAGGCATTTTTCCTAAAAATGTCAAATTTGGCAGCTTACAGAATGGAAATGGAGGTATGCACACCAGGTAAAGAGTCAGATAACAATGTGAATTCTATATATAGTGCACGTATCCCTCCCCCCCCCAGCCCCACACACAAAGATAAAGAGACGTCCACAGAGAGCATGGAATTACGCGACAGGGAGAGTGTGAAAACTTGACTTGATGATATATCTCTTTCTGTTGTTTTCTGTTTTTGTTTTCTGTAGGCAGTTGACCTAAATCAGGTTGCATCACCCTTTCACACAGAGAGGAAGTGCTCTCAGGCTTTTTATGGTTTCTGAGGGGTGGCAGGGTTGAGGGAGGGGCGGAGGAGGGGCTATAGTCAGCTGTGTTTCAGGCAGATGGAGGCAACCTTTTATTATACTGGCGATTTTTCCTTCCACTTTGGTGTGTCTGCACTCCCCGGATATATTAATTATGACTATGGCTGATTTGCGTGTGGGGGGCTGTGGTAGACGAGGTTGTGCAATTACTTAGACGGAGTCACTTTCCACCTTGTATCCCATGTCATTTTCCTCACTACCTGAACTGAGCTATGGCAGAAATCCAAGAGAAAACATATGCAAGTATACCTCCACTGAGCCATCACAGGCAGAAAATCTTCTCTGAGGGAGACAGCCTCACAGAACCATATCTACTACCATATGGCACATCTGCTTTCTTAGCCACTGCTGGTGCACAAACAGACTGCCTGGCACCCCTCACACAACTTTGCTCCACAGTGTACAAGTGTGAAGGAACTTACTAAATAGCGAGTATTTAGAACACGGCAGTCTCTTCACTGTTTGTGTTTGTGTGAACACAATAAAGTTGCTATTCATTTTGCCTACTGGCATTTGTCAGAATCAGTGAGTGGGTAAAAATAGTGAGGGCTGAGAGGAGTGGAGCTTGTGTCAAAGGTCTCACAGCAACATGTTTGTCTTGGCTCCTTTGTGCCTGATTGCTTCTGTCAATTCACTCTTCAAGGATGTCAAGACCTTTAACAAATTTGGGTAAATTGGTCTCAGGTGTTAAGGTGGATCTAGGCGTCATCTGCCTCGAAGTGGGAGGATTGGACAACTCCTAAGTGCACTCGGGCAGAATGGTGTCTTTGATGGACGCCTCAGAATGAGTGGATAAAATAAGAGAGGAGTAGATTATGTTTAACATGCTGCTTCTCATTCCATAGGAAAAGCTTGTATCATTTAAATGTTGGTCCAAAGGCATCATTTTACATTTCTGCTGGCTGAAAATAGCTTTATTTCAGTTTGAGTTTTTCAAATTCAAAAGAAAAATTGCTACTTAGGTTCTTTATCTATTGGTCTGCACTCACAAATGCCTGTGCTTTTGGGGTGCCCTCAGGGCTTTAAGTGGGATGAAAAAGCTGGGGGGGTCTCTCAAAGGGGCGTGGTCAATGTCATTAAGGGCGTGGCTTAAAAACACGGAAGCTAAAAATCTGTGCTTAGCTTAGTGTGCCGCCCGACTCGTATTTTGCTGTTTCTGTCATTGCAAACAAGTAATATCATACCTACAACAAGTTAGGACAATGGTTGTTAGTTGTGTACGATAAATAAGCAGCAACTGTGGCTTGTTGTATATAATATTGAAGCAATATTGGGTTTGGCTGCGCACAAGCTTCTTTTTTGTAGTTAGTTTAGGATTTTGTCGCGTGCCACGGAGGTTTCACTCTCTGGACCACATGCGATCTACATTGCAGCGCCCAGAGGGTCGTCCTCTAAGAATAGAGGACGCATGTATGGTATATAATATTGAAAAAGCTTCCACTTAAAGCCCTGGTGACACCAGGACAATGTTGTCGCTCCCGAGTTTTAGGAAGAGAAGGGAAATCCAGAGAGAAAATGACTCTCTTTAAAGCATTTCCCTTCCCCTACAACGCTCACCTGGTGTGACGTCATGCCATAACTGCTCCACAAGTGAGAAGTGAGCAGTGTGAGCACGCGCACATGGATGTGCCTGCTGTCACTGCAGTCCGGCAAAAAAATGGACTGACTGTGCCAGGGCACAAAACAGAGCCCGATAGAGACCCGTTTTGAGGCCCCCTTTAAAAAAACTGCCGGTGCTCAGCAGCGGTGAGACCCGGCCCACTTAAAGCCCTGGGTGCCCTTGGCCCAAAGGGGCACACAAGCACACACTCTAGACACCATGCTGCTCCTCAGTGCATGTGTGCTGTTAGCAACTTCATTATTGGCCACGCATGATATTAAGTGGGTGTATGGTCTGCTTCCTTCAGCAGCAGCTGCCTCCCCTCTACCCTCCCTGGCGCTGCTTCATTTTAGTGGCTGCGCAGCTGTAGGGAGTGGTCATATCTGGGGATGGGAGTTTCTCAGATGGTGTGCACTTTGCTGGCAGATAATGCACCACAATGCTGCTTTCCCTCTCTGATGGATCTTGCTCCAAGACAGCAGTACCAGTACATGGGGGATAACATCAAAAGACAGTAGTTAAAAATGCTTATTCAAGTCAGTGATATTTTTTTAGAAGCCATAAATTTCCAAGGCCACCCATGTGGAATTGTGTGATTATGTTTTAGTGTTCTCAGGTTCCCGCACCTAAGGGCACTTTGTGGAAGAGTTCAAAGTTGTGCCTGATCTGCAAGTTTAAATTAGGATGTCTTCGTCACTCCTGGACACATTTTCATGGCGCTTCAGAGGGTCTCACCAATTACCAGTACCAGCAGCTGAAAAAGTTTCTTCAACTCCTCATGGCCTCTGCACTACTGCTCCATCATCCTAGCAACAGTAACTTCACTGTAGGAGATTTGGGCCTGCCTTTCTACCCACGTTGGTAGTCTTCTGTCCTGGGCCCCTTTAGCTTCTCAGAAGCACCCCACAGGCCTTCCACAGAAGATCATATTCCTCAGTCACCCAGGCTTTCAGCTTCTTGCTTGGTGACTGTGCACAATAGCCAGAGACCAAAGTGCCCACTTTTCCTGGATCTACAGCAAGTATAGTCTTAAAACTAGTCCTTCCACCTTCAATGCACCATAGTAGATCTACTCTTCTCTAGGATTGGAAGATAACCAAGGAGTCTAGGCTACCAGTCATGGGGGGGAGAGTCCAAGAGAGTCAGAGGGAGGAAGCCATGAGTGGGTGGACCCAATGGCTCCTGTCAGGGCTTGATGGCTTTATCGGTCCTTCTTCCTTCCTTCCCATGCTCATCTCAGTTCATCATATCTCTACAGGAGTTTTTAAAGGGAGAACAAGAGTTCTATAATTGGCACCACATATGCCCAATTTAGAAATTTCCCATCTCTCCTCCACCTCTATATGACATTAAAAGTAAAAATGCATTTACCGCCCCAGCCCTGCACAGCATCCTCAACAATGGTGGTGAAATCCAAAACGGCAATTCTCTTTGAACTCAGATCATTTCATTGCTCTAGGCCTTGTGTCTTCTCAAGTAGGCCTTCCCCCTTTCCTCCAAAACTTCAATGGGGCAGACTAATGTACACCGAAGACAGAAGTCTGTCCTCTCCCTATTTTTCAGGCTCAGAGCTTTCCCTCCCTTAAGTATCAGTAAATTGGTGGAAACAGCTTTGCAAATTCAAACACAGCTCTTTTACACCAGAAGAAAAATCATAAACTCCCAGAAATGGGCAAACTGTTCAATGGGTCTTCGATCCACCAAGTGATGATTACAATAATTAAGTCCATTCAGCGAGGCAGGACAAAAGGACCCATTTTATTAGTTAATTAGTTACTGGATCAGATAAATATTTTTTTAAACGTG
The DNA here is from genome assembly GCA_963921515.1 of Calotriton arnoldi. Classification (NCBI taxonomy): domain Eukaryota; kingdom Metazoa; phylum Chordata; class Amphibia; order Caudata; family Salamandridae; genus Calotriton; species Calotriton arnoldi. The sequence continues at coordinate 707,670 of CAWUFW010005995.1, read as the reverse complement.
CATTTCTGAATCAGACTACAGCAAAATTAGATTTGGATCATAGATCTGCTTCTTAGAACTTAAATCTTAAATCTGAACCCATGAACATATATACAGGGCCACAGGTCTGGAGCTTTTAACACGGGCACAGGTAAGAGCGGTGGGGCAGGGAGGGGGCGGGGCAGGGTGGGTGGAGTCGACAGATGATGGGATAGGTAAAAATGAAATAAAAAATTAATAAAACCACTTACCTAGCGCTCGCCGCATTGCAGGTGCTCTTGCTGCAGTAGCGTAGCAAGCACTTTGGCCACCCGTGGTGGTCCCTGTGTTTGCCGCACATCAAAGAGCGGGGGGGGGTGCTTGCAGGATCTTTTGCATTTGCCGCCCCTTGCAGCCAATTGAAGAGCGGTGGCCAATTGCCACCCCGCGACGGCAGGTAAGAGCAGGGGGAGGCTGCTGCCCCCAAAACTCATGCCGCCCGGGGCACATCGCCCCAGCTCCCCTTGCTACGCCACTGTCTTGCTGTGAGGTATGCAACACGTAATATGCATGTAGTTCGAGGAACAAATAAGTGGAATGGTAAGAGTTTTTTTCAACAAAAAGAGTTTATTTGCTTTTTGCTTTTTAGACCATTAAATAGCTAATCACGCATTAGTTCACTTGGAAAATTTGGAAAACTTGGAAAAGTTGGCGTTTCGATCCAAGAGTGTATGGGTCAGAAAAACTATAAAACCTTTCCAACCAATATTTAAAAAAAGTGATAATTAGAAAAAAACAGTAAGGGTTTCGTAAAAATTGAGTGTTCCCATTTCAACCTGTTTCATCTTAAAAGGACAACTAGTGAGTCTCCCAAAAGACAATATTATTCTCAAAATGTGTTTATTACTATAATTATTATGATTAGTAATAATGTTGTTATTATTGTCCTCGTCAAGGGTGGCAATGTATGTATTGAATGAATAAAAGCATAGTTCAAAATGTCAGGTGATTGCTAATTAAAAATATTAGTGAGGAAACAAAGATCCAAGGGTTACTCGAAGGAATTTGGCCTCAACAGTTTCTAAAAAACATAAAGGACAATAATTATGAGGGTTTTGATGAATTCTGAGAACTATGCAGTACGTGGTGAAGTATGTGGCAAATGTGGTAAATGTATAAATATGTGAAAACATTGTAGATGCAGACTTGCATGATTCCAGTGGGCCTGATCATAACCCACTGTTCTGTTTTACTAAAGATTGTAATTTGTGAAAGATTGTAATTTGTGACCAGTAAGGTAAACAAGAATCTTCACAAAAAACTAACCCTGGGCGAAGTGCTACGCTACGCTCGCGTAGTTTGCGAAGTCTGCGCTACTTCGCACAACGCGAATTGCACGTAGCACAGTGCAAACACGCGTAGCGTAGCGTAGTGCCGCGGTCATTTTTTGCTTGCTCGCGGTCCTCAACGTCAAGTTGGCGACCGCGAGCAAGCAAAATGACATCCCGGCGAGACTTTTTCCTCGTTCGCGATCAGCAACATCAAGTTGCCGATCGCGAGCGTGGAAAATAAACCTCCCGGCGAGATTCTCAACGTGGGGAGGTCAGGTTTCTCATTGCGAGTGGTCGCGTATGCTCGCGACCGCTCGCGATGAGAAACTACCAGTCCGCGTTGAGAAAGCTGCCGCTCGAGTAAAAATCTACTCGAGCGGCAGTAAAAGACAGCTCGCACTGTGCAAGTTGCCGTTTTCAATGATTGCACAGTGCGGACAAGCATCCGGCACTGTGCAATCATTGCGAACACGCACTACGCAGTTCGCGTAGTGCTACGCGTAGCTCGCGTAGTGCGAACTGCACTTTGCGTAGCTTCGCGAAGCACTACTTCGCGAACTACGCCCAGCCTTACAAAAAACACACATATCAAGTATGCCATATTGCAAGAATATAACCCTGTGACTTGCACATTCCATACAATACTCTGCTGCAGACACATTAACGCATATGTTATTTAATGATGATTTAAACAAGTTACCAGAGATTATCTACCAATCGCTGCAGAAACTGCACAACCTACCTGGGCTGTCTAATTATTGTTACACCCACATAATTACTAGATACACAAAGATGCGTACAACAGGTGCCCTAACCCTCTAAGCTCTCTTAAAATTTGAGTTTGTTTGTGAGTGATAAAGTAAGCCATAGGAGCATTGACATCACATTTGTCCTTGTTGTCACTTTATTTAAGGACAGAGTTATAAACATTAATACATGCATACGTTCAAACGATATTCCTACTGCCATTGCTGAAGTCAATATTTACATAGATAACATCAAAGCAAGCACATCATTATCACCACCCAAAAGCACTTCCTGTAACATAACTAACTTTCCACAAGAGCATTCTTCTTGGACTTGCCACATTGTGTGGTGTTAACTGTGACAAAGCTGCAACCCTAACACTTGTTGATCTGATTGGGTTAATGAAAGAAGGCTTCACGAACGGAGATATGTCAGGGAACATGGCGGCCGCTAGTCAGTAACGGTTGCGAGCTCTCCTACGCCAGTGGAGCGAATGATACTTCAGAAGCATTAGTTTTGTGCTTACCGCTTGGATCCTATGGCACGAATATAGAGTGGGGGTGATGCGGGGGCTGCGGGGCTGATTTTCTTTCCAATTTGTCACGTCTTTGCAGTCGGTATTCCTGCCGCGATTCCTCGGCGCCTCGGCGGCGCGGAGGGTAGAGATTGTCGGTGAGATGCTGGGAGGAGTGTGGGCGGAGGCAGCAGCACGGCTCAGTCGGAGCCGCCGCGCTGCTGCGAGGATTTGTTTTCCACGGAGAGGCACTAACAGAACTCGGGTCCAAAGTGCCGTTTTGGACATTTCAAAAGAAAAGTGCAGCGGGAAGTGCATCCTGGAAACTGCCCTCCCAAATCAGCTGGAACAGGAATCGGGACATACCGCCAGAAAAACTCAGATGATTTCGGTAAGAAGGCGGGAGCGGGACTCATCGGAAGACGGTGATTTTGGAAAAGGGGCAGGAAAGGGGGCTGAGAATTCTAGGTTCAACACAACAACTGCAGCAAATAAGGAAAAAAAGGAAAAAAGAGGGAGGGCAAACGCCACTGCTAGTTACACAAACACAGTAAATAGGTATACGTTAAGGAGCAGAGGGGTTTGGGGAAAGGAGGATCTGGTTACCCTAAATACCGGGAGTACTATACCTAGAATTCAGGTGGTCTCTCCTCCTACGCAACCTGAAAACCTTGCTGATAAATCACCTGTATCAAACTTGAGCAAAGGGATCGCAGAAAAATCAGGGCATAATAAAATAAAACAAACGAAGAAGAGAAAGCCCGGAAAAATTAAAATTACCCCCTCTCTCCGTTCTTATTTCAAGGTACAGGCGCAAGGCCCCCCTATCACAGCAGAAGAGCACCCTAGCCCATTGCAACCCCTCAAGAATATACCATTTAGGCAAGGGGAAGAAAGTATGGCTACTGGCACCAAGGAATCAATGGTAAATCAGACCTTAATAGAAAATAGATTTGATCCCTTAACAGGCATGGAAGATTGCTTAGCCTCGATCGTAGATAATACAGGCCCCACTGCTAAACAGAGCTCTATGACCATTATGTCTTCTCAGGAGCATCAAATGCAGGTTATCCCGGGCGATTCTGTAAGCCCGATGGCTCAATCTAGTACTCATGATGTAGAAACTACAATGTCTGCATTATTATTGGAAATAAGGGAGAGATTCGCCACCTCTGAAAACAACCAACAAAAAATACAAGGGCACTATGAAACTATGGAAGAAAAAATCAACAGTTTGGTCGATAGAGATGGGGTCATCAAAACTGCATATAAAGATGTTTCTATGAAAGTGGCCGATAACCAAGAAGAGATTTTGAAGTTGAAGAAAAGCGAACAAGAGTTAAGAGATAAGATAGAAGCCCTTGAAAATAACGCAAGGAGGAACAACATAAGAATTTTAAATGTTCCTGAGGGCCTCGAAGGCGGGGATATCAAGGCCTTTGTAATATCTCTTCTAAAGGAGCATAATATGGATCTCGAACAAACCACGTTAGAAGAGGACATACAGAGAGTGCATCGAGACCCTTTTGTGCTCCGTGCAGGTAGGAAAACAGCTAGAAGGATCCTTGTAAACTTCAAAACTTATTCATTAAAAGAAAGCATCCTCATTGGGGCACTAAAAGCTGGATCATACAGAAAAAACAATTGGTCTTTCCGCATAAGGTCTGATATTTCCCGCACAACTCTCAACAGGCAGTGGGAGCTTGGTAAATTTATTCATGAGCTAAGGGATCTTGGTGCCACCGCAAACATCCGGTTTCCGGCATCCCTAAGGGTTATGAGAAACAATAAGATGCATAATTTTAGGGATCCAAACGAGGTGAAAATTTTCATAGAGCAGATTAAGGCACAAACGGTATAATAGTAATATTAATTCGACCATCAGGACGTAGGAGAGTTCATAATGAGGTGTCTATAGTATACCTCTAGTTGTTAGGGAGGGTTCCCCTGGGAGGGTGGGGAGGGTCACGGGCACAAAATGTAAGTATAGGAAAACTAAAAAAAAAGATTCACAAAGGGTGGGGGAGCATGCGGGAGAAAATAAAAAAAAAAAAGGTCCTCATGTAATTTTCAGTTAATTTTACAGCCAGTTTTCTCGTGTTAAGGCTGCCTTTGCCTTATGAACGGTTGAGCTATCTAGAATACTGTAGGAAAGTAATCTCATTCTATGGCAGGTCCAGATAACCCTAGATGTTTTAAAATCTTAACATGGAATGTTAACGGGCTGAGGGTGATACCCAGAAGGAGAAGGATACTGGAGTAACTGAAGTTGTGTGATGCAAGATGTTATTTTTATTCAAGAATCCCATCTTATAAAAGAAGAATGGCTGGAAATTTTAAAAAGCCATCTATGGATAGAGCACTGCATTTGTACCACCCAAGGGGTCACGGTAAAAGGGGTGGCAATCTTGTTTAAAAAATCTTCTCAATGTATTTTAGGTGAAACTTTGGTGGATTCATCAGGTAGATGGGTAATCGCAAAGGCAATGATCCAGGGAATTTGGCTTGCATTTGTTGGTTATTATGGTCCAAACCTGGATGATCCCACTCCCCTAAATACTTTATACTTACATTTAATTGAGTTAAATGAACCTATCATCATGGGGGGGGATTTTAATGTAGTCCTCGACCTAGCCCAAGACACAACCTCTAAGAGGGCGGCGGGTACTGTCTCCAAAATGAGAGCAGCTCTAAGGCATATAATCCAGGACCTGGGCCTTGTTGATATTTGGAACCTTAAGGGTGTAAAGAGAGGGGCAGAATCGGGTAAATACACCTTTTACAATAAAAAACATGGTCACCGATCAAGAATAGACTTTTTTTTGGTAACGGCAGCAATTAGTAATCATATCAAAAGTGTCTCCCATATCCGGAGCATCAATCTGACCATTCGGCAGTCTCTCTTCAATTTTTGGTCAAAGATAAGGCATCTGAACGGCGCTGGACTTTGAATAGATCTTTACTTCTAGATGCTTCAATAATTGATAAGTTGAAAAACTCAACGAATGAGTTTTTTCTTTTTAATCTTGACTCAGCCCCTTTAAATAAGGTATGGGACACATACAAAGCCAATCTTAGAGGCATATTAGCCAGCATTAACGCATCACATAACAAAAAAGTCAAGAATGAGATTAATTCTTTAGAAGAGTCAACTAAAACAATACAAGGAAGTATAGGGCGTACCTTAAACCCATCTAATAAGCTAGATCTAGAAACGGATTTAGTAAAAGCAAAAACTAATCTAGCAGATTATTTGGAAATTAAGGTAAAACAAAAATGGGAAGCAAGTAAACTTGCTAATTACGAATACAGGGAAGGATGCGGTAAACTAGTGGCCTGGAAGGTCAAAGCAAATCAGGCCAGAAAAGCTATTAAAGAACTAAAATGTCAAACGACAGGCAATATCATCACTGAAGATGGGGCGATTGAACATGCATTTGTCCAATTTTTCCAGGAATTATATACAGAAGATATAGTCCCGGTAAAGGAACATATAACAGCTTTTTTTCAGGATTTGGATCTCCCACTCCTCAGTGATGAATTTAGAGATGAACTATCTGCCCCCTTCACAATAGAGGAAGTCTATAGTGTAATAAAAAGCCTAAAAAAAGGCAAGGCTGCAGGGCCTGATGCCCTCCCAAACGAAATATACTCCCATCTGAAAGAAGAGCTGGCTCCTATCTTGCTTAATCTTTTTAACTCGGTCTATATATCAAAACAAGAGCTTCCTCCTTCTTGGGACCTAGCTACAATAATTATCTTGCTTAAACCCAATAAAAATCCAAGGGTATGTGAATCGTATAGGCCGATCTCCCTTCTTAACAGTGACTATATATTGTATACACAGATACTTACTAAAAGGTTGGATCAGATGGTCGGCCATTTGATTCATAGTGATCAGAAGGGCTTTATGAAGGGGAGGCATTTACAAGATTTGACCCACGAATTAATTGGGACAATAGACCTAGCAATAGAAAATGCCAGGCCCCTAACTGTGATGACATGTGACGCTGCTAAAGCGTTTGATAGGGTCAGCTGGCCCTTTCTCCAAGAGGTGATTCAGTGTTTTAACCTGGGTCATACTTTCATTTTTGCAATCAAGGCTCTCTATAAAAACCCATCCGCTCGAGTTTTAGTGAATGGCAACTTATCTAATCAAGTCAAAATAGGTAGGGGCACCAGACAAGGTTGTCCCCTTTCTCCCCTGTTATTTAACTTGTATATTGAGCCACTCGCTATTAAACTAAGGACATGTAGGAATATTATACCCTTCTCCTGCAATGGGTGGGAAAAGAAAATCGGGCTTTACGCAGATGACCTGATGATTTTTACTGGCCAGTTACATTTGTCAATTGCAGCCATATGGGAAATACTAGAGAGCTTTGGCAAACTATCTGGTTATGCTGTTAATCCAGTAAAGACAGAGATTATGCAATGGTATACAAATTACAGGAGTGACCTAGTTAGGCAAAATATCAGGTACTTAGGGATTGAAGTGGTCCAGAAACTCGAGTCATTAGCAAAAGCAAATTTTGATAAGGTCACAACCATAGTCAAGAAACAACTACAGCAGTGGGAATCTTTACCGTTATCATTTCTAGGCAAGTCCAACCTTTTAAAAATGGCAATCCTACCTAAATACACCTTCCTATTCAACTCAATCCCCCTAGAATTTAAGAAGGAGTGGTTAAAGAAAGTGCAAGGACTCTTTTCCAGTTTTATCTGGAGGAAAAAAAGACCTAGAAAAGCCTGGCAGAAGTTTAGGGAAAAAAAGGAAAACGGGGGCATAGCAAGTCCAGATCTTCTCCAATATCAGAGAGCCTTCCATCTAAAAATCTTTAGGCAATTGTTAAAAGATACCCCCGATCTTTCACCACTTTTCCAAGCACTCACTTTTGGCCCTCCGGATCAATCCAGCTTCTTTCTCTTTAAATTCGGAGACCCGAAATTTTTTAAGAAGGTGAGACTAAAAATCCTGCAGGCGGCATGCAAAGTATGGTAGCAAATCAGGGCTCTACTTCAAATCCCGTATTCTAGCTACTACGCCCCAATCTGGAGATCACCTGGAACACCAACATGCCTACAAGACTCTCTAGCAGTTCCAATAAATGAAAAAGGAATTCATAGATGGGGTCAACTGTTAGAGGGTGTGGACCTAATTTCTTGGCAGCAAATGCAGGAGATCTCAGAAGGTTCCGTCTCCAAATTTAAGTACTACCAACTGCTAAGCTGGGCCAAAACCTTAAGAAAAAGTGGAAGGGGAAATAAGTTTTACGAATCGAAAATAGTTTCGCGCCCTCTGGGTCAAAAGGAAGTCTCAGTATGGTACTGGATGTTGATACACCCTCATGAAGAACCACAAGCCTGGTTTAAAGCGACTTGGAGGAAAGAGCTGCCGGATCACGATCTTGATATACTATGGCAAGTATCTTTATCTTTTTTATGGTATAGTGTGAAGTCTGCACCTCTAAGAAAAAACCACTTATTTACCATTCACAAGGCATATTGGACTCCCCGAAGAATCTCAAAAATGGGCCTACAAGCTGTGAAGAAATGTCCAAAGTGCGGTGAAATAAATGCAGACGAAGCACACATGTTTTGGCGGTGTCCTTCCATCCAAGTCTTCTAGCAGAAAGTGGGCACAACTCTCTCAGGTATTGTGGGGCATGAAATTAAGGTGAGTTTAGCATTGGTAATTTTTGGGGTAATTCCGGACGAAGACTCCACAAATATTTTATCTAAACAATACAAAACTCTTATCTTTATGTTAATTCTTTTGGCGCGTAGAGAGCTCTGCATTAAATGGATCTCACCTGTCCCTCCTCTTGAATGCGAGTGGCTTAAGTCGATACATAGAATAGCAAAAATGGATAGGGCAACCTATAACACGAAAAGAACTAAATTCTGGAGTTTGTGGGATAATTGGTGTAAGACTACACCTCTTTAATAGGATACTTTCTTATCATTCTATTTAACTTTCTTGCTTTTGTCTTCTTTTTTTTCTCTTCTTCTCCATTATTTCCTTAAAGGCATATTATTTAGGTTTAAAATTAGTCCTATGATTAAGAATCAGTATTACAGGTTGTGTGGGATTGCCCAGGAGTAGCCAAGAGGCATTGGCAGTTCTGGAAAGGTGAATCTGTAAGCACCTGTGGATTTGGAGTAAAAGGAAAGGCGGCTAGGCTCGGAGGGAGCCCCAGATGTAACACATCCCCTCCATAACAGGAGTGATCGGGCACCCCACACAGTGTGTGCCAGAAAAAAAGCCAGAATTCCACTTTATCTTCAAACAAAATCTGTTCTGACAAATGAGGACAAAAATATTAATTAAAAAAAAAAATGAAAGAAGGCTTCACAACTAAGTATTGGTAGAGGCCCCATGTCCAAAGACACCACCTTTTCAGTCTTGGCACACGTCTAACAAAATGATGCACTGTTAGAGTTGTAGGTTTCAGTTACTTCAGTTGTACAAATTAGATTAGTAACCCTAGTAACAATGATTTGTAAAAGGAAAGCCTTGAGTTAGCAATTTGTCATGCACCTGACGTGGAATAATCTGCCCACTTTTCTGTCACATCACAAATGTCATTATATTTCTTCTGTAAAGAGTAGGTTATAGGTAATGTTTTCACTGATTTTAATGAGTGGAAAAGAAGATGAGATGTAACTATTAGCAACGGATGGCAATAAGAGTACTAGGGTAGATTTATATTGATGTCACACAATACAGTCCACCAACCAAAGTTTCTGTGCTGTTTTGTGTACAAGGGAGAGTGCAGAACAACACCATATCTATTAAGGTATGAAGCTGTTTTCATCTCCCCCTTCGCTGGAGCACTTTTGCCTGCCTTGCTTCGACTTACACACCCTTGCATTATAGTGCAAGTTTGTGTTCATGATGTCAAACACAGATTTTGTACTGGAAGGGTACCCTTCCATTACAAAAAGTACACTTCGATATAGTTTAACACATCCTACTTTGTAAGTGTGCTGCAAAGTGCAGTACAAATGCAGAGATTGACATTTTTGATGCAAAATCCTGCATTTCTTTTTTTAGCAGATAGGTTTTTGCATGGGTGGTTGCATTAGAATGCCCATGTTCCACCCATGGAACGCCTCCTTGATGCAAAGTAGCAAAAAGTGGCGCTGTTGGACTTGGCCCTTTTTGCAGGGTCATCCCCGAACTTTTTGCCTTCCTCCTGTACTTTTTCTGATCTGTTTTTGTTGGTTTTATGACTCTGGTCACTTTACCACTGCTGATCAGTGCTAAAGTGCATATGCTCTCTATTATAAATTGATATATGGATTAGTGACTCCATGTTTGGCCTATTTGATTCACTGTCCGACCCTAGTACAGTGCACTGGTGGTGCCCAGGGCTTGTGACTCAAATGCTGCTGGTGGGCTTGCAGCACTGGTTGTGCCACCCACAGGAGCAGCTTGTAAAGTGTGTCTCAGGCCTGCCATTGCAGAGCCTGTGTGCAGTCTGGTACTGCCATGTCGACTAGGTAAGTGCACCCACTTACCAGTCCCCAAACCTTCCCTTTTCTGCATGTTAGTCACCCCTAAGGTAGGCCTGAGGGCAGGGTGCATTGTATGTAAGAGGTAGGACATGCCCTGGTTTGTGTGGCATGTCCTGATAGTGAATTACAGCCAATTTCGTTTTTCACTATTGCAAGGCTACCTGTCCCCATAGGCCAGAATGGGCAGTTTGAGTATAACACCTTATAATCCTAACTGACCCAGGGAACATGGTAGAAAAACTAATTTAGTATGCCTGAACTCAGGATGATAAAATACATCTTTTAGTGAAATTGGTTTTAACATTCTGTGTTTGAAAATACCACTTTTAGAAAGTAGGTATTTTCTTGCCTAACCATCCAGCCTGCCTCTGCTAGCTTGTGTATTGTGTGTCTGGGTTTGTGAGTGACAGGGGCTGGGGCACTCCAGGAGACAGGGTGAGTCAGCACAGGGCTGAATAGACCTATCTGCATGTAGAGTGGTGGGAGGAGTATCACCTGGGCCTGAATAGGGCTGTTCCTGCCTTCCACAATGCTGGCTCCACCTCCTGTGGTGCGTCTGATGTCCCTGGCCCACACTGACAAAGGAAGAGGGTGTGCACTGGCAAAATGCACCCAGAACTGGTTTGGACTAGGTACAGGACCCTCTGCCTTCAGAGGACAAAGGATTTATGGGTATAAATACTGGGGCCCTGACCCCAAGACTTTAGATCACTTCTGGAATAAACAAGACGAACGTTTGCTGAGGAGAGGAACCAGAGAAGCTGAAGGAGGAGACTATCCCTATGCTGTGTGCCTTTTGAGGGATTGGCCTGCAGTGGTTGCCTGATTGCCAAAGAAAGGAGAAAGGAACTTTGTGCTACTTTCATCATCTTGCAGAACATCTCCAGGGGCTTGAAGATTGAGCTTGCCTCCTGCTGAAGTCTCAGGGACACAAGACTTCACCAACCAGCTCCCCTGAATTCCCTTGCTGGGAATTTGAAGTGCCTGCTGTGGTGTTGGGCCTTCTGAGAGACTGCGTGTCGCTGGGAGCTGGAAGCGCGACTCACGAGGGAGAAGCGTGTCGCCACCGCAGCCGCTGTCGTCGCATCGCCAAGAAAGCGTGCCGCCGCTGTCGCCATCGCATCGCCGAAGCGCCTCGCATCACCGGAGAAGAGTGTCGCCGTCGCATCAGATGCCGTCGCATCATCGGAGAAGCCTGTCGCAGGGCCTGTCGCGGCTCAGAAGATTCACCGATTTGCCGCACGGCTGTCGGGTATGCACGCATCGCCCCCTGAGTGTCGCATCAAGAGGAAGACGCCATTTTGTTTCATTGCACCGGGTCGTCATCGCATCACGGCGTTACGGGTCGCATCGCCACAGAAGCGCAGTAAGAAACCGACGCATCACCTCCCCACGCGGTGAAGAACCGACGCATCACCTCCTCTCCGGTAAGGAACCGACGCATCACCATCCCCTACGCAGCAGTAGGGAACCGACGCATCACCTCCCCCGGAGCAAGGAACCGACGCATCACCGTTCTTGCATGTAAGGAACCGGTGCATCACCTTTCCTGTAACTCTTTTGTTTGTATCGCGTTACGCATCCAAAGGTACATTGAACATTGAGTGTCGCATTTACCATCTTTATTGAACTGAACTATTTTCTACCATTGACAGTCATATTTTTCATAGTGTATTGTGGATTTTTGTCATTTTGGGTCTTGTGTTAAGTCTATATAAAAATACTTATTTTTATAATACAACCTGTGTGGAGTCCATCTGTAGTGTTGTCACTGTGTTACTATATGTGTTCACAAATGCTTTACACACTGCCTCTGAGATAAGCCTGCCTGCTCGTGCCAAGCAACCAAGGGGGTGAGCAGGGGTTATTTTAGTAGTGTATCCCCCTTACCCTGACTAGAAGCAAGGGTCCCTATTTGGACAAAGGTACATACCTCTGCCAACTAGAGACTCCCAGTTCTAACAGGCGCCAAACTGTAGTGCTTTACTTTAGGCAACTTTCCAAAGCGAATAACGATTTGCACTGGCAAACAAACCGCAGCACTGCATTATGTGCCCACTTTGTACCACTTTTGTGATGCAAACCCAGAGCGAAGTGTTAGTAAACTTCCTTCCCACTGTGTGCACACTCCGTAACTCTCCATCACTAGTTTTATCAAATTATTATATTTCTGGGTTTCGCCGAGAAAAATATTTTCCATTACAAGGCTTTGCTTTAAAAACATGTCTTTTTATGTTTGCTCAATTGAACTTAATGCAGACTTCTACTCCCAGAATGCATTGATTTGTTATTGCAAAGAACAAAACTGGAAAAGGGTGTATCAATGGCATAGATTCAGCAAGTAACTCTACAAATGAAGACTAGATGCCAGACTTTCTCAAGCGGCGAGTAAGGCTTTCATTTAGCAAATTATGCACTAAATCATTCATTCAGAGCTAACTTCATAGTCACGATGCTGTTTACAATAAGTAATAGAATAAATTGTGAAAAGTGAAATCGCTGTCTAAAGCTAATAAGGACATAGAGACTTAGAAAGTGAGACAAAATACTGCGTGCTAGTTATTCATCCCCCCATCATCCGCAAAGGATATATTTTTTATTAATTATAAATCTATCCCTGGAGAGGTTCATGCACTGTGTAATATCTGTGTTTGTATGGAAGAGTAGCGTTCTCTGAAGCGTGGCCTTGGAGAGCTGTCCAAGGTGCTGCAAAAGCACATTTCACAGCTGGGCCTCCCCTTGAATACAAATCCTCATGTTGGGAGACTGTGTTAAGTGAGAACTACAATCTACTTAAGAAAATAGCAGCCCAAAGGCTAATTTAGATCACGCAGACCGTTTCTTCAAAGAACGTGTAGCTGGTTTGATAAGTGAGCGTGCAAACCGAGACACCACAGCGGGGCTGATTAGAAGTGTCACAAGAGCAGGACATTTCTTCCACTGCAGCTAATACTACAAAATGTGCAATTACTGAGCAAACGGCTAATGGCGAAAGCAGCCATATTATTAAAAAGCCCTACGGGTTCCGAGCATGTATCTCAAAATAGATCCCTGAGAAATGGCCGGTTGCTTCCGTTTTTTTTTTTTTAAGACTGCGAAGCACTCAAGTTTGTTGAATAATTTCAGAATGCAGCTTAGGAATGGTTAGACTCACAGTGAATGATTCATGACAAAAGGCGCTTTTTTGCAGATGGCAATTTACAAGAAAGGCATGCTGTTTGCTTTACAGAAATACATTAACAATACTCCAGTATAAAAAGCGATAGTTCGCAGGGCAGTGCTGGGCACACAGAGCTGGAAACATTTGGCGTCTTACAATTAACATCTCTGTCATATATCGGTCAATGACAGTCTCGATGCTATGAGCTTTGATCCCTGTCAGCCCTAACCCAGGCAAAGACCCAATGAAGGTCACTTACAGGCCTGATTATAGATACAAACCAGTTTGGGTTTCTTCTTAGTTGTAATTGTAGACTGGAGGCAACCCAAAAAGAATATTACATATATTAGACGACATAAAGTGAACCCTAAAGTGCATTGTTGCTGTCTGGCTACAGGGAAAGGGGTGAACAGGGCACTTTGAAAATTCCTCGTGTGCAACCTAGAAGCTTTTGGAATGGAGAAGAGATTAAAGGCTTGGGGGGAGTGTGTACATGAAAGGCACTTTACCAAAACTAGTATCAATGGTAGAGTTTCCCCACAAATACCCAGAATGAGGGGACACATGGTAAAGCTGACCACCTTCCCACTCATCTTTACCCGTGTTATGTAGGTGACAGCGGTTAAGGTTAGAGGTTATCAGCCAGTACAAGGTTGAGGGTGGGAGGAGAACACAACTTTAAAATTTATGAAGATGACATCCTGGTGTCAATTCTAAATCCCATATGCTGCATTGCAGCTTTAATGGGGGAGCTGGTGAGATGAGGGTAGGGACCAGGATTTCAAATTAACGTGACTTGATTATATCCCAGATGCTGAATATATCTACACCTGAAGGGCAGATAAAATGGGTCAAAGCAAAAGCCACTTTCTAATGGGCAACAAAATCAGTGCCATACCAAGGCAGTCAACGCCTACCAAGATAATGCAGAATACTGAAGTGCTACAAGCAATAGACGACCTGCAGACCTGACATTCTGGGGATCAATCATAGAGTATGATGATTACCATGATAAAAGGCATTACGAAGAATCCTTTACGTGTTTCAGATGCTCACACTCCCAGCCCATTTTCAATGCTTAAAGAAACTCCAGGGAGCAGTAGGAAAATTCACATAGGTGGAGTAAGCCCAAAGACTTGCTAGAAATAATGCACAGAACAGCCTAAGAGGGGGAATTAAGACTCCCTAAGAAAACATGGTATATTCGAGCAACACAAGTCCAAATTCTTCCTGGAATGCGGAAGATATGAATCAGCAAAACACTGGTGATTCATGGACCAGACAGTTCCAGTCAAATGCATCTGAAGAATCTGGAGTAGCTCAAGAAGAAACACAGGGCCTGGAGTCTCTACTTACTGCTAGTGTCCAAAGTCACGCTGGCTGCGTCGGGCAGAGTCACAACAAAAGATGGTTATCACCAAGTTCCCCCCTCATTTGTCCCAATTCGTAAGAATCCAGACTTAATTTCAGAAACTGTCAAAGGGGCTTTCAGGGTTATTTAGCTAGAAAGCAAATCAGAGGGTGTGTGATATGTTTGACAAACTGGAGGTACAATTACTTGAGCACATGAGAGGAGCTTAAAGTCTCCTAGGGGCAGATTTACAAGAAGTGACCCATTGCTGCCACAACACAGCGATGCGTCAAAAAAATTGCGTCGCCGCTGCGACAACGCAATTCCCCAAGGATGCGGCAAATCAGCAACGTGACGGACCGTGGCGCAATGCAGCAGCCTGCGTCAGAAGAACTGACGTAGGTGCTGCAAAACTGCCGCAAGTCAGCATGACGCAACTGCAGAAAAAGTCACGTAAGACTGTTTTGCGTTACGCAACGCCAGCCCGAGCACCCTGCGACAGTTCACACTGCGTGAAGCGGCAAAAAGGCACCTGGAAATCCACGCTTTTCCCCAAAAAGATATCTGTGGACCACAGAAGAGTTATCAATGGACCAGGAAGGTAACCCCAGTAGTCAGGACCCTCTGGCAACCACCTGCAGCAAAAGCCCAGATGCACAGGCTCAGACTCGGGCAAAGAGGAATCGGAAATCAAATTTTAGCCGGGAGGAGAATGAGATACTGGTCACTGAGGTCACCCATTACCAGCACCAACTCTTTGTCAGTTCGAAGTTGCCTCTTGCCAAAAAGGAGGCAATATGGCAGAGGATTGTCCAAAAGATAAATAGTGTTGGACAATCCAAGAAACTGTCATTGACTGTAAAAAACGCTGGCACGACTGCAAGCGCAGAACCAAAGAAAAGCTTGCGGCAAACCATAAGGCAGCCTTACAAACCGGAGGAGGCAGCCCAGCAGACCAGGAGGTCCTGGATGACCTGGAGGAGCGTGTGGCAGCTGTCATACCAGAGGAGATAGTAACAGGAATATCGGGACAGGACAGTGCAGCCGTAGAAAGTGAAGAGCAGACAACGGGTAAGTCACAATAAGTGCACATATGTGAGTAATGGGTCATGGAGGTGATCACAGCTAGAAATGTCCCTGTGCCACAGTCTGATGTGTGCATCTTGGTGTCCTTGTACTTGTCCACAATCACAACTATTCTTAATGTAAGTAAATCACATATGACAATCACACTTTGCAAATGTCATTTATGAAGGGCCGTGCACCACTGGTACGTCACTTTTGGTAATGTTCAAAGTGAAGACCCATTGGCGCAACGACTCCATAAATTATGTTCTCAATCCTGTTTTCACATCCGAACAATAAGTTGTGTCAGGCACCAGTGTCGTACACCTGTGTGTGCTGAAGAAGGACAGGTAAAGCCACCCAGTGTGTGTGTACCTGTGCCTGTAAATAACAACCTGACAATGCTACATGTGACATGTCAGTGGTGTGACATGTGAACTATTGTGGGTTTTTTTCATGCAACACCTGTGTCCACTGATGCATGTTCAGATCAATGAGCAATTCTCAATGCCGAAATGCATCTGAGTGCCATGCCACCCTATGGCTGGCCCACTGAGGAGGAACAAGGAGGAATTTACTTATGTGCACAGCTTATTCATACCAGTCAAATGCGCAATGTATTCCACAGCATGCATCGTAAGATCAATTAACACCAACATATGTTTCATGTGTATGAAGGTGACCTATCATGTACAAAAACAACCTAACCACCAAGCTGCCATCCCAGCACCATGGTGCAAGGCTGGCTTATTTGCCAACATGCCTACAAATATATGGGGGGATCAACAAGCAACTTGTCCTGGCTGTGTATCACTGTAAACAGGATTTCAATTGATGCACTGGTGGTTCTAGGTGCTCATAACAATAACCCTCTGTGCCTGTGCAGGACATAAAATAACTCAAAACATAGGGGCATATGTACAATGAGTCAATGCTACCGTAGCGGCACTATTAGATGGGACGGCGGCAATTTCTCACTTGCCATATGTACAAGCTGTTCCTAACCTCAGTTAGCAGTAGTTCCCCAGCTAAAATGTCCTTCCTAAAGATCGCAACTTATGTTTGCAACAGCTAACGAAAATGCAATGCAAGGGAGGCGTTCCCATGCAAAAATGCACCCAAACCGCACTTAGTGATCTTTGCAAGTAAATACTTGTATGGAGCAAGACCAAATAAACTGCCTCCAAATGCAGTTAGAGGCAGTTGTTTAAGACCAGAAAATAGCTGAAGTTACGAACTGAGCAAACACGTGGGGCCTCATGTCAGCACGTATTTGTGCTGGGCAGCACTGCAAGGAATGTAGCTGCGCTGGCCTGCGTCAAAACTGCAAGGCAGGACTGCGCACCATCAATAAGATAGTGTGCATTCCTTGGCCTCATTCATGACAAGTGTTGCAGCGCTGCAACAAGACAGCGTACCAACACTTTTCAGTACGCCCTTCTTGCGACACCATGGAGGCACTGTATTCATTGGACAGTGCCTCATGTCGCCAGTAATGACAGATACATTTGGAATCCTGACATATCTGTCAGTGCCAAAGTCACGCATTGCTGTAGTTGTGTCACAAGCATGACGCCACTCCAGCAATTCATGGGGACAGCCTATCCCTGTGGCACTGCGTCACCTTTATGCCTGCCATGAGGCAGGCGTCAGGTACTGATGCAGTGGAGTCCCACAATTGTCGCAGTGTAATCTGTAGGATTTCACTGTGCCACTCCTATGAGGCTTTGTCGAGTGGGAACCTACACCCTGCATACATCATACCTGATGCAGCCATAATGTGGCACAGGGCTTCACAAGGTCACGCATATGCCTACATGTGTAACTTTGCAAATACGGTGCAACGTGGTGCTAGATTTTGCCTGGTCGTTTTTGAGGGGTGCCATTGTGTTTCGTGCAGTTTGAGATCTTTTGTTGGAGGTTGCATGCTGCGGTGTCATTGTATGTAAGCGTTGGCGGAGTGGTGGTGCTGAGGGACTTTACGAGAAGTGATTAGGTGGCCTGTCTCCAGCTGTGCTGTGGAGCAATGATGGTGGTGGTGTACGGTGGGCATGGTGAATACGTGATGTTTACAGTGATGGTTGGTCCAGGATAGTGCGGTGGTGTGGCTGTAGTTGAATTTGTTGCTGGTGGAGGAGATGTGCTCGACCGTGTGTCCTGCTATGTGGCTTGGTGTGGTGAATAGCTGCTTCAGTCTGATGTTGGCGAGCTTTCCCAGGAGGGGGTGGTGTTCTGGTCACTGGGGATGTCGAGGTGGAACTAGAGTTCTCAAAGTAGGATGTTGTTGGTGTATGTGAGAGCCTGGTATGCAATGATGTCTACAATGGTATTGGTGAATGGGGGTCCATGGCCCAGGGGGCCTGCAAATGAGGGTGCCAAAAAGGATGTTGTTGTGCTTTGTCCGGATATGTAAGTTGAGTTGTACCATGGTCACCGTTGGGTCATTAGAGTGTGTGGTCAGTCGGAGTGTGTTTTTTGTAGGAGATGGCAATGCCTCCTCCTGGATGCTCGTGGTGGTCCTTGCGGGTAATTTAGTAGCTGTCAGTGATGGCGATGGTGATGTCTGGTCCAGAGCAGAGGTTGGTCCAGGTTTCCGTGAAGAAGGTGATATCTGAAGAGGATGCTGCAAGGAGGTGCCAGATTTCTGTTGTGTGTGGGTGTGATGGAGCAAGGACTCACAATGAGACTTGCTCGGAAGCAATTCTCTCACAGTATTAATTAATTTGTACTAAAACCTTGTAATGTCTTTATTAATAATGTACAACACAAACATATTTTATCTAGAAGATGCTTGCCTATGTGTTTTCCACTAATAAGTAATCCTCGTCTAATCCAAAATGGCGTCTTTCTTTGCTTGGAGGGAATCTTTTGCTTCTGCGCAGTGTATGCTAAAATGGCCGCTTTAATGCTCTTACATGCTAAAGCTTTCGCATTGCTGCAATTAATAATGTGGTATTCTAAAGCTATTAATGAGGGATAGACATTTATAAATAAATGGGATTAGGGTAGAAGTAGGAGGTATACAGTGAAAACATTTATTTTTGATTTTAATATGTTTCTTCTTTGATTTTCTATTAGTTTGTAAAGTGGGCCTGGGTTGGCTAAACAGCAGCTCGAGAGTCATGTGACCTGCGCATGCGCTCTGAAAACTAACAAAGCAAAGCGATAAAGTCAACTTGGAGGATGTCCAAGGACATGACCCGCTGATCACCTTCAGAGTTCAACAAAATGTCCTACGAAATGATACATTTTGTATATATTTTGTATTAAATTTGGTATGAAACGGGTGGGAAATGAAGCAAATGTATTAATTGAAAGGGGAGCGATTCTAAAACAATGGGCTTAAGAAAATTGAACTAAATTGACATGGTGTGAGGATCAACCCCTTTTCCCTGTCCAATCAGAATTAGTGGGCCCATAAAATTTGAAACATTAATGGGAGGTACATGGGCGTAGAAGGGTATAATAGATATAGAATTAGCTAATTAGTTAGCAGCAGAGGCGCAGATGGACATAGATGCTGTAGCAGAGAACCAATGCTATTGCAGAACAGAGCAGACTGAACCGCAGTCCAAAGAGGTTGTGAGGTGGCGGCGGCGGACCGTATTAGAGGGAGACGCGGAAGAAACCACGAGGAGGAACGAAGTGTCAGAGAGGGGAACGACGCAGGCGTCGTTGGTAGAGAGGTCATCTATCCTGTCCTGAACCTGGTCCGGAGGTCTTGGTCTTCATCCTTTTTTGGGACCCTTTTTCCAATTCCTTGGCCAAGGGGTTTGGTTTTCACACCTTTAGGTAACTATAAATGCGTAATCTTTAGTTTGTACTGCTGTCTCTATCTTCTCCTTTCTGAGGGACCGTCAATTGTGATTAATAGGTGACTATATAGTGTGCTTCCTCCTTGAGATGCGATCAAGAATTATGTGGTTTGTGTTTTACTCTGCTAAATATTTTAGATAAACATTTTAAAACTTCCTGAGTCAGTGGTTATTTCAGGGGTTTAATGAAGTTATGTTTTGTATGATCTCATATCAACCCCAGTTATCAAAGGTCCATTGGTAAGTCATTACTCTTTAATCAGAAAAGGTAATTGGTAGCAGGGATTTTGATAAAGAGTACAACTGACCCCACCAGCGGTGATTGCTAGCTAGTATGAATGAATGGGCCCAGGTGAGTATTTAGTGTATGAATGCTTGTTGCTAGTAACCCGCTGGATCAGTTTTCTGGCTATCAGAGGATGGTTATACTTTGTTAATTGGGTAATGAGAATTTTATTTTTATGAACTAACATCCGTTTTTAAAGTTTTGTTTTATGTTGTCTAGAAATCCCCGGGGAATTTGAATAGCGGATGGTAAGTGGAAACCATACTGCAGTGAGGATATCTGTCAGGCAGAAATAGTACTGAAAAGTTAAGCAGGGCTATCAGTACTTGTTAGGGACTCTGTGTGTGTATGAGTGACAGCAAAGGAATACGCTGGTGAAATTTTGATGTTATATCACCTAGAAAGGGTAACATTGAAGAAGTAGCAGGTATTTCTGAAGCTTACGTGAAGAGTAAACGGAAGGGTATTGCTCGTAGTGTATGTCTAGTAAACGGAAGGGTTTTACTAAGTGTGAGAAAATCTATCCTTTAATTTAGGGAAACTGACAAGATAGCGAATGTTTTTATGTTGTTATTAAATTTTAACGAAATTGTTGAGGAATTAAAGTTTTGCGTACGATTTTTGTAAAGGGAGGGTCAGCTGCCGGAGTAGAAGCTGACTTCACAAGCGCCGTGCTGGGATTGGTCGGCACAGCGAGGGACAGAGAAGCGCAGATTGTAAAGGAGGGGCTGCCAGACAGAGTGAATAGACGTCACAGAAAAACCGCGCTAGGATTGGTTCCGAGACAATTGTTAGCTGGAATTTGATTGGTTGTCAGAATAGAAGTTGAAATATTAGTGGACAGTGGAGATTGTATGTGAAAACACAATCCGACTTTGGTAGGAACACGTCCAGACAGAAGATTTTTAGGTTTTGCAGAATATAATTCAATACATAGATATTTACCCAAATACGGAGAAAAGAGAAAAATGTCATTCTTACAAAAGATTAAAAATTATTTTAAGAAAGATAAGCCAATCAAAACTAGGGAAGGAATTCTCATTCCACCAGCAAAAACGCCCGCCTCATTCATGATGATGGAGAGGGGTTATCATACTTGTGTATGGTTAGAAAATTGGATAGAATATACAAAACATGACGGAGTATTAGCTTTCCCAGAGAATGGTACTTTCAATGGGAGAATTCTTCAAAATTTAAGAATGAGAATGAATGAATTAGAACCCAGACCAAGATTAATGTAGTACGAAGCCCTAGAAGAATGGGAGACAGAAGCATTTGAACGTGATAGACCCAGGAGCAATAGGGGTTATAGGGGATTTTTTCCAAGATACCAGAATGAGTCAAGAGAAAGTCAGATGAAACAGTGGAGACGAGCGATGATTACTGAGGGTTTGTATCCAGTATTAATGGCTGATGAGCAGCTAGGGAGCAAATGCAAAGAAAAGACTAAACACATGACAGGGTTTGGAGAATCCGAAGATGAATTCATGGAAGAAATATTAAAGAACCCTCCACCATACCAGGAAGAGTTGGGTGGATGTTCCCCAAGTGCACCTGTTTTGAGAACACCATTAGTACCTCGAGAACTGCATAATCCACCAGTTAATAGAGTACTTCAGGATAAGGAAAAAGAGGCTTTAGACAGAAACAGAGCAGAATTAATACAGAAAATAACACAGTTGAATGTACAGCCTGAATCTCTGACTATACCTGTAACCATTGGTCCCGTGGTCCCTTTATACGGAGACAAAGTAAATTGCCCGAAGCCTCTAGTTATGACTACACCTATGGATATTCCAAAACATGAAGCTGTAATAATTGATGATCATATCAGTGACTGTGAATCTATGATTTCACTAATGGATTTGCCTATTTGAGAATCCTCAAATAGCACCCCCAGAAGAGCCACACCTGGTTTCTCAAAGGATGTAAATATAATAACATCTTCAGGAACTAAAAGTGCAACAGTAGTAACTCCAGAAGACTTAGAAAGATGGGCACAAGGAATAGACAGACAGAGTTCACCCCCAAAGATCTTGGACATTTATAAACTAAAAGTCGAGTTAGAAGAAATGATACAACGTAGGAGTAGATCATTTAAATACCTACAGTGAAGAAGAACTATTGTTCGTATGTAGGAGCATAACCAGAAATGTAAAAATATTCCATGAAAAGTTAACGGATTTGGCCTCAGAGATGGGAATTGAAATAAGGAAGTCAAAAGTGTTGCAGAGACCATATAGAGCAGAATTTACTGACAAAGAATTAGAAAATATGAATACATCTGGTAGAAAATTACAAGTTAAAGAATTGATGACAGTCTTACAGAAATGGGGAGACTTGGATAGATGGAAAACTAGATGGACAAAGAAAAAGGAAGAAGCACATTCGAATAGAATGACATCTGAGTATTTATTGAAGGAAACAGGAAAGGTAGAACAGATGTATCCAATGCGAGAGGTTCCAGGAGGAGGCTATGTCCATGTCCCATGGAGTAGGCGAAGACATTTTGTCATTTACAAATGATTTTCCAAAGTTGAGAGAAAAACCAATTGAATGGTACAAGCAGGTTGAGAGGTTTGTGAAGGTTTCAAAGGTTTTGTTGAAGGACCTAGATGGTTTGTTTGACATAGTGGTACCTGCCGATTTATGGACAGACTGTAAAATTGCAATCGATTGGCCTAGTGAAGAGTATCCTAGGGATCCAAAGACAGGTGCCCCATCAAATGATGTGATGAAAAAGTATCACCAGGTAATAACTTATTTGAATGGGAAAATACAACCAAAAGAAACAGATTGGGTGAAAATAGACAGAACAACCCAAGAAGCAAATGAATCGGTACATACCTACTATGAACGTCTATTAGAGGTGTTCAAACAGTATAGCGGTTTTGAAGATATTGGAGACAAAAATATGAGTCAGTTTGTCTATCGATTTGTTTATGGTCTAAAACCAGAGATTTGTCAGATGATTAAGCAACATATGTTATGTTGGCAGGGAAAGCCTATCGATGAGATTTTGAAATATGCTAAATATTGTGGGGATGACATTGAGGATAGACACAAGAAACTACAAGAAAAAGTGATGGGGGCTCAAGTGAAAATGGATGAGCGACAGGGAATTAATTTAGATAATCCAACAGGTCAGGGAAAAGAATCTGGATCGAATGGTGACACAGGAAATGGTGGAAAGGTAAGAGGACGAATGAGTAGAGAAGAGGCTAAAAAGAAATTTCCTTTTCATGGATGCGGAAAGTTGGGACATTGGAAGAATGAATGTAAAAAGATTCAAAATAATAATGGCCCATATCATAATTTAAATCCACAGACGCAGAATGACTCACAGCAGGGTGTAAGTCCTCAGAGTCAGTTGCCACCTGCCCCTATACAGGGTAATGTAAGCAGAGCAAAGCACGGTACAGACATCGGATATCAAGGAGGAAGTGGTAAGAATGAATATGTAACTTCACAGTTTCTTTTACAGGATGATTTTAATCCATATGATTATCAATGACGGTGCCTAAGAGAGGGGGAGAAGGAGTGCATACTTGGCGCATCCTTGCCGGTAGATCAGTCAGGTCCATATTTTGAAGGGAAAGTAAAAGGTAATGATATCACCTTTCTTTTGGACACTGGTGCTACCCGTTCTACTGTAAGAACAGCAGACATCCCAGACCTCCTCTCTCTGGAGAAGCTATCCAAGTTGTAGGTGTAGCAAATCAAAAGATTAGAACACCCCTTACAGAACCCATGGAAGCAAGAATCGGGAACTTCCGAGAAATGCACCAATTTGTGGTGTGTGACTCAAGTCCAGTAAATCTACTGGGCAGAGACTTACTGTGCAAAATGAACTGCACTATTTTCTGCACACCGGATGGTGTTGCAATACAGACCCCGGATGAAGATCATGTTTACAAATTCATGATAGCCAAGCAAGGTACGGAAGTAGATGAAATGCTCTCCTTGATAACCAAAGATGAATTACCAGAAGAGTTAAAAACTACAGTGAGTTCAAAGGTATGGGATTTTACTGGAAAAGAAGTAGGTCTGATGGCAAATATAGACCCTGTAAAGATAACTGTAAAGGAAGGCGCAATTTTCCCAAATACCAGACAGTATAAAATGAGTGCTGAACTGAAAGCAGGAGTTACTGAGGAAATTGGCAGAATGGTGAAACAAGGTATATTAAAAGAAGTTATGAGTAGCCCTTGTAATTCGCCAATCATGGGTTCGAAAAAGCCTAGTGGAAAATATAGGATAGTTCAAGATTTACGGAAAATTAATAAAATTGTGGTACCTTGTTGTCCTATAGTACCAAATCCTGCAGTGATCCTATACCAAATACCATGGAACGCAGAATGGTTTACCGTAATTTATCTGTGCCAAGCATTTTTCTCAATTCCATTGCATCCAGATAGTCAGTATTTGTTTTCGTTCAAATTTGAAAATCACGTTTATGTGTGGAATCGTGTTCCTCAGGGGTACACAGAAAGTCCCTCCATTTTTAATCAAATACTGAAAAAGTGCCTAGAAAAAGTAGTAATGCCCAGGAACTCAGTCTTGGTACAATATATAGATGATTTGTTAATCGCATCTAGAACTCATGACGATTGTGTCACGGACTCAATTGCATTACTCAATCATTTGGCTGAGGAAGATCGCAAAGTGTCACCTGAGAAGTTACAATTTTGTACAACAGCAGTTAAATATTTGGGACACCAAATTTAGAGAGGGAAGAGAAGACTAACATCTGAGAGAATAAAAATAATTAAGCAAATGAAAATGCCAGTAACACAAAGAGAGGTGAGAATGTTTCTTGGAATAGTAGGATACTGTCGACAATGGATTGTAGGGTTTTCTCTACAAGCAAAGCCTTTAATTCAGTTAACCAAAAGGAAGGCAAAGGATCCAGTTGAATGGGATGATGAAAGTGCCAGTGCATTTGTAAAATTAAGAAATTCTTTGTGTGAGGCACCTGCCCTGGGCATGCCTTACTATACAAAAGAATTTACGTTATTTTGCTATGAAAGAGAAAGTTGTGCACTTTCAGTCTTAACACAAAGACATGGACTGGACAGACGTCCTATAGCATATTTTTCTGCTACATTAGACCCAGTGGCTGCAGCATTGCCAGGCTGCTCAAAAGCAGTAGCTGCTACCTGTATGAGCATTGAACAAAGTGAGTCAATAGTAATGGGACACCCTGTCAAAGTGTTCGTCCCACATGCAGTTGTGATTCTGTTGACAAGAACTAGAACTCAGCATCTTACACGTGGGCGGATGACAAAATATGAGCGAATAATTCTAGGAGCTGAGAATGTGACCATAGCTAGGTGCACAGTTGTAAATCCTGCAACACTATTACCAGATCCATATTGTGAAGAGGTTAGGGACGACACAGAACATGACTGTTTGGAAGTCACAGAGTTGTGTACCAAGCCGCGCCCTGACATTCAGGAAATGCCTCTTAAGAACCCAGACAGGGAGCTGTTTGTGGATGGCTCATGCCTAAGGCATGAAGATGGCAAATTGAGTGCAGCTTATGCTGTATGTGAACTTTCCGGAATAGTCGAAGCATCCTATTTACCAGGAGTCAAATCTGCACAAGTAGCTGAATTAGTTGCTTTGATTAAAGCCTCCAAAATTGGGAAAAACCTAAAAGTGACCATATTTACGGACAGTCAATATGGGTACGGGGTTGTGCATGATTTTGGCCAGCTGTGGATGCAGAGGGATTTCATGACTTCTTCAGGATCCCCAATCAAAAATGGGCAGTTTGTAAAAGAATTATTGGAGGCAATACAATTACCAAAAGAATTGGCAGTGGTGAAATGTGCCGCACACCAGTCAGGAGATGACTGGGTGGTAGCCGGTAACAGATATGCAGACCTAATCGCTCAACACTGTGCCAGAAATAGAATGGCAGTAAACAGAAAAGTCGAAAGAATGGGAATCAGCTGCCAACTTATGCTATGTTCAACACCTGAAACATGGAATGATGTGAGACGATTGCAGGATGATGCTGAAGAGAGTGAAAAGGATGTTTGGATGAAAATAGGGTGTACCCGAAGAACAGATGATGATGTGTGGGTTTGTCCAGATGGCAGACCAGTCATGCCTGATTGCCTGATTTCACACATGGCCAGAATGTATCATGGAGACACACATGTAGGAAGAGATGCCATGATTAGACTTTTCAGACAAAGTTGGTACAAATCCAAGTTTTAGGGCTGCAGCAGAGAGCCTTTGCCAGAGGTGTTTAACTTGTCAAATGAATAATCCAGGAAGGAAAACATTAATTGGTCTGGGAAAAATTGGAAAGGCAGAAGGCCCATTTGTGAGATTGCAGTTAGATTTCATTTAGTTACCACCATGTAAAGGACTGAAATATGTACTCATCATAGTGTGTTTGTTTTCAAGGTGGGTGGAGGCTTACCCTACCAGGAGGAATGACAGCATAACAGTTGCAAAACTGTTATTACAAGAACTCATTCCACGGTTCGGTTTTCCAGTAACTTTGGAATCAGATAGAGGGAGTCACTTCAATAACGATGTAATTCAAATAATCTGTGAAGCATTTAAAAATTGAACAAAAATTGCACTGTGCATACCACCCAGAGGCTTCTGGAGTGGTTGAACAAATGAATGGCACAATAAAATCAAGATTGTCAAAAATGTGTGCATCCACATCGTTAGATTGGCCAGATGCGTTGCCTCTTGTCTTAATGGGACTCAGAAGCATTCCTGATAGAAATACAGGATTGAGTCCACATGAAATCATCATGGGAAGAGCAATGAGACAAGCCCATGTACCTGGCAATAAACTGCTGAACATAACCGATGATATGGTTCTAGATTATTGCAAAGCATTGGCTGACCTAGTGCGTTCTGTCTCTCACCAGGTTGGAGAAGACGCAGTTTCCAGGCAGCCTGAACAAGAGCATGATCTGAACTCGGAGACTGGGTGGTAGTGAAGCATCACACCAGAGAAACGTGTTTATCACCCAGGTGGGGCGAACCTTGTCAGGTTATATTGGTTACAAACACAGCAGTGAAATGTGCAGGTTTACCTAATTGGATTCATGTAAGCCATACCAAAAGGGTGCCAGCTCCCGAAGAGAGAGATCCTCAGTCAGCATCAATAGTTGAGGAAGCAGAAGGTTGTACAGCTGAAGTATCCCAAGTGATAGATTCAGGAGTAGCTGAAGAAGAACAACCGAGCACAAGTCAGGGCTGGATACCAGTGGTTGATATACCTGAAGTCTTTATCAAAACAAGGAGCAGAGCTAGATTAGAGGAAATTAGAGAGGACCAGATAGGTGAAGAAGAACAAGCTCTGGATAGGGAGGTTGAAGCTATAAAGGAACCTGAGCAGGCCCAGATAGGGAAAGGAAAATGGGTTCAAACTATCAACGAAACAACAGGGTTTGAGCAGGGACAGATAGGTTCAGAAGAACGCGGTGAGGCTGCAGCAGTATCGAATGCAATAAGCCCTGATCAGAACCAGTTAGGACAAGAAAATCACGTTCAGGGAGAAGAAAACCAAGAAAACATCGAACATGAAAATATCAAGCAAGAAGACGTCAAACCTGAACAGGGCCAGTTAGCAGAGACTCACATTCAGGCAACTGAAGAAACAACAATAAGACCTGAACAAGGGCAGATAGAGAGGGAAACTGAAAACAAAGACAAACAAATTGTGCCACACATTAATGTGAATAAAGGAGTATTTGGAAAAGACTCAGAAGGTGAAGGTACAGTGCACACCAAGAAAGTCAGAAAGGGTGATCATTGGCCTAGTGTTATTAAAAGAGTGAAATATCATATAGTAACACGAAGTGAAGACCCAGAACAAGTAAATGAAGTAACAAGCTTATCTGGACAAACAAGTGGGACTGAAAAACAAAAAAGCAAAAGATTGAAAATCGTGAACAATAAGTTTAAAGGTCCTGATTGGACTTATATAATTCTCAAAGACTGCGAAAGTTCAGAAAATAGTGAAAGTGGTGACGAAGGAACAAGTGCAGAAATGACTTATGAAAAAGAAGTGAAACCACCTTGATAACGTTAAAATTTTGAAGGAAAAAGAAAGAAGAGAAATCTTCTTGGACAAAAATGGCTGATGACAGAGTTTCTGGGAGACCGAAACGGAAATGTTGTAAAAGATGCTGTGCTATATGCATATGTAGTCTGGTAGTGGTGCTTATAGTGTGGTTAGTTGTGGTTGTAGCAATTCCTTACCTTATGAGAATGGACAAAAAGAATAACAACGATACCAAGAGAAGGATAGATAACCTGAAAAGTGATAGAATAGAAATAGAAGCAGAAGATGAACCAGATATTCATCACGTTGTAACAGTTAATGAAACTAGCTTACATTTTTTTACTAAATTATTGTTTCAGTACGTAGATACCCTGGATGTTAGTGATTGTTATGTTTGTATGAAGTTACCTGAATCAGTAGCAGAAGCTTTAATCTATCATCATTTGCCTTTAACTTATGGTATATCATGTAGTGTACTAACTAGTTTATTTTATAGAACAGGGAAGCTTCAGTATTATTATTCAAATATAGATGTGATATTTTCAGAGGTTCCTATTCGAAAGAATCTGAACCCAGTGCTTAGTAGTCAAGATACACAATTTATGGGAGAATTTTTCTTAACGATGAAGTCAATAGACATAACACATGCACATAGAAGCAATCTAACCTGTTCATTACGTGAAGAAGAAAAGATATTTTTAAACTTAGTTGAAGATAGAAGACAGAATTTCCAAAAGAAAGCCTCTGAGCATAAAGCTCACCTTCCACCTTGGGCTGAGAAAGAGGGTATTTACACACCTGGCAAGGCTCAAGCTGCTATGGCTCTAGATTTTGTAAAGACAGGGAAAATTTGTCTTCATAGGTTAAAAATTGAATATAACAATGTTTTTATTGGTACCAGTGAATGTGAACATACTTTCTTAATCTTGGAGGTTGGAAACTAAAAGGAGGAACAGATTCAGGGGCATATTAGCAAGAAGAGGCGATAAATATCGCTAAACCCATTTAGCGTGAATTTTTTTATCACCGCCGATCGCCAGAATCTATCGCCGCATTAGCGGCATATTAGCAACACGTCACTAACAGGCGATAGCTACTTTTTCCGGCGGAAAGGGACGGCGATAGATTCAGCGTTACAGCAATAAAAAAACGCACGCTAATGTGAAAAAAGTCACGATGGGCCAATCAGCGATAGAATCCGCACGCTAATCGGCACCAGGCTTGCATTTAACGCGTTTAGCGGGAAAAATGCACCATAAAAGGCCCGCCAAGCAGGAAAAAAAAAATTGAAAATACCAGAGGAGCAATGGAAGAAGAAGCTGGGACCAGTGCAGAGGCCAGAAACAACCCCCCAAATACCCAGGAGGACCAGGCAGAGACCCATGTGAAGGCCAAGAGGAAGAGGAATCCTAAGTTCAGCCCACTGGAAAACCAGGTCCTGGTTGCGGAGGTGACACAACACCAACAAGAACTGTTTGTCAGCTCCACAGTGACATTGGCAAGGAAAAAAGATATATGGCAGGACATTGCGTCCAAGGTGAATGCCGTTGGAGAGAGGAGGAGGACTGTGGATGAGTGCAAGAAGCGCTGGCATGATGCAAAGAGCAAAACCAAGAAGAAACTGGGAGCCAACCTTAAAGCAGCGAGGCTGACTGGAGGTGGCGGGCCAGCTCCACAGCAGGAGCTGGATGAGCTGCAGGAGCAGGTGTCCCGAGTCATCAGTGAGGAGACTGTTGTTGGAGTTGGGGGCCAGGATAGTGCTGAATGTGAACAGACACAACAACACCAGGGTGAGCATCAGCCAGGGACAGGGGGAAGGGGGTGGATGGGCCCCGTGGCACCCATGTACAATGAAATTAATACAAGTGCATACCCACATGTACTGTGGAACATGTCCCGGATACCCCTCTCCATGGTGGCACAGGGACATATCACCATTCTCAAACAGCACATTACACAACACACAGGGCCATATCATCCAAAATTATGGCAACATCATCGCCGCTTAGGCGGCATAAAACTGCCACTAAAGCGGCGATAAGGGCCATGAGAAAATGACCAATACAATTCCAATAGCCGGCCAGGGTCACACCAGAACCTGGGTTGCTATTGGAATTCAATAGGGCATATCATCAAGCCCCTTAGCGCCACTTAAGCAGCAGTGTCCTGCCGCTAAAGCAACGATAATGTTGGCATCATTCCTGATAATATGGCCCATAGTGGCTGGCAGACAGACCATAATATGTGCACAGAAAAACCAAGCAAACCTAGTCCAAGTCCAACATCAGAGCACCCCATACGTGCCCCTGCAAATCACACAGTGGCACAACAACTTGACATGTGGCAGAGTGGCCAAATGGCCCCCTTGCCACAACACCTTGCACATACAAATTGCCTGCACAAGGACACATGCCACTCAGATGCCACATTGTGGATGCGCTGGGAATGTGACTGCCCATGTGCACGATAAGGCATGCCACCACCAACGTCAGCACACCTGCAGCATTGCCCACATGTGTCTGAGTAGTGTTCAAGCTGGTGCATGCCTTGCCAACTTGACACATACGCACATGCACATACCTGCAGACTACTCAAGCACATGTGCCCAATGCTGCAGGTGTGCTGACGTCAGAGGCGGCATGCCTAATCGTGCACATGAGCATTCATCTACAATGTGGCGTCAGAGTCACATGTGTCTGTGTGCAGGCAATTTGTATGTGCATGGTGACGTGCAAAGTTGGAAAATCTGACAACACCTGCATTCCCATGCAATGTGCCTCCTTGCCTGTTCACGAGATGTGGGGCCAGATTACCAACAACGGTGATAACATCATCACTGTTGGCACTGCAGGAAACTGCTGGCAAAGTGGCGGTAAGAGGCATGATAAAATGCGCTATAGAATACCAATTCCATAGGGCACATGATCTAGCCCCTCATTGCCGCCTCAGCGGCTGTATCCTGCTGCTAAAGCGGTGATAAGTACATCACCGGTCATGACAATATGTCCCAAAGTGCACACATCTGCCACACAGAATACAGCATTCAACATCACCCCTGATGTGAGTTGACCATCACACCCTCATGTGCTATACAATATAACGACATGGCAAGTCAACTGTGTCATTAAACTAAAATGCACTTAGGTACACATCACACACATGTCAGGCTGTGAGTAACCGAACCAGTACAGCAGGTAGCATCCATGGCAGCAGCTGTGTGGCACATACACAAACACACATCATCCACACATTAGCATCTCATGTGAGGGTGGCAGTGACCAGGCCTGAGCAGCAGAAATGGACATCATGAAATACACACACATCAGAATTATTGAACACCTACACACCACATGTGGGGTCAACCTTGAGGCAAAAGTGTGTTCACACCATGGGCCATATCAACAAGCCCCCATCGCAACCTCATGTTGGAAGTCAGGGTGGTGATAGGGTCAGCACAACATGAGCAAGGCTGCGTCAAGTCACCCAATGTTGTTTCAAGCCATGTTAAGTGTTGTTACGCTGCCTTAAGAATGGGGACACTTCCAGGGTAAACCTTGTGTGAAAGGGGGCATGCAGTAGGTGTAGTGGTGGCTGTCCCACCACTACACCCACTGAAGTTGATGCTGACATTCATCATCAAGAGAGGAGAGAATAGGTGGCAGTGCTGATCAGAACACCAGAGAATCCTTGGGCCAAAGGTAGCAAAACTTGGAGAAATGCATAATAGATCCTTTGATATGCTTGTTTCAGGTGTGCTCCCACGTGCAGTCCACATGTGAAAAGTCCAAAGCCATGGTATGTACATGCACAGGAAGGTGTCCCTTCCTGTACATGACCAAACTGTGAAATCAAATGCCATTTCCTGAATCACATGTGTGCTGCACGAAGCAGCACACATGAAAGTTTGAAAATGCCGTCTTAGCGTACTCCATGTGCAGGAAGCAACTACTACCTACACATAAACAAAGCTCCCTGCTCGCCAACACACTTGTAAAATGTTGCAAGGGAGCCGGTGCTGGTGCTAAGCTGTGCAATTTTCCAACCATTGCATGGGGAAACGCCAGCCTGCACCCTATCCTTGAGAACATGTGTGAGCCTGGTGTAATCTAAGTGGTGGTGGGAGTCATGAAGACAAGGGGCCACTCCAGCAAGAAAGGCAATAACATCATCTCCGTCTTAGCGGCAGTAAACTGCCACTAAAGTGGCGATAAGGGGCTGGAGAACATGCCCTAGAGAATTACAATAGAAGCCCAGGTCTACACCAGAACCTGGGCTTCTCCTGGAATGACACAGGTCATATCATCAAGCCCCTCATCGCCGCATTTGTAGCAGGTTCCTGACCCAAAGCCGCACAAATGTAATCTCGGGGCATATTATCAAGGATGGCGTGAAAATCATCGCTGCTTTAGCGGCAGGAAAATGCAGCTAAAGTGGCGATAATGGGCTTTGAAATATGCCCTTGAGAATTCTAATAGAAGCCCAGGTTCACACCAGAACATGGGCTTCCACTGGAATTCTCAAGGGCATATAATCAAGCCCATTATTGCCGCTTTAGCTGCAGTTTCCTGCCGCTAAAGCGGCAATATCTTTCACGCCAATCTGGATAATATGCCCCCTCCTTCCTTAAAAAAATGGCCCGAGATGGCTACTGCCACTTCCTTGGTAACATGCCCCTGTCTGGACAGACAGCCACAAAAATTGAAACACACAAAGAACCACACACACAACGGGTCTCCCAAATGGAGGGCACACAGCAATGCATGCCAGAACATGCTGGACGACATGCACACCAGAAAAATCACAATAGAGAAAGCCACATCGATGTCCATGTGTACCACATAGGGCAGCACATGTAGAAACAGCAAGTAAGCTCTCCTTGCCAATGTGCCTAAAGTGTGCCACAATCACGCAGAAACATACCCTCACTAAAAACATGCACATGTGCAGTACCCAGCAATCTTGCGTGTCTGTGAGCCACATTGACAAGGCAAGTGAGAGTGCCTGATCAATAGCATGCCTGCAGGCCATACATAATTACATGTATCAGGTCACATCACTGAGGTGGCTGAGTATGGACGACACCCTGAAACATGCAAGTCACACTCTGACACATCCATGTGTACACACAACCCCTGACGTAAAGAAGAAATCCAAACTCAAACAATGCCCAACGCACACTACTCTGACCAAGACTCACATACCACCCATTTTGCCACAGCACCCCATTGTAAATGCACAGAACTCTAAGGCTCACTACCTGAAAGGTATGATGGGCAGTGAAAGCAAGCTGAAGGTTCCACCAGCACACAATGCAGTGCATACACAGACTGATCTGACACCACCAACAATGACTACTCAGTGTGGAAAAGTGCATTACCCACACAAATGAACAGAGGACACAAATTGGGATGCCTGTGTGTAGATATTGTCCCATAACTTCTGTCATATCTGGAAACTGTGAGCTCGTAACGTACTACTATAACTTAACATACGCAATGTCATCAAAATCATAACCATCCTGCAACAAATAGGCATCTCCACAAAAACAGTATGAATTGACACTGTCCTGCTGTCTGCTAGTCAAATCATCCATTGCATGATTGTACATGACAAACACTGTTAAACTGTATCTCCCCTATCACATTTCAGAGGGAGAGACAGCACCTCCTGGACAGCAGCCTGGCCAAGCCTCCACTGATGACGAGGAAGTTTACAACACCATTGATGAGGAAGCCCTGCAACTTCTGCTAGACTCCATCAACACGTCACCTCCAGGAGCAGGGCAACCCAGCAGCATTGCGCCAACCCCACCCCTGCACAAACCAACCAGCAGCAGGCACCTCCCGCCACAGCCACCTCCCAGGAGCCCGATGCCACAACCCTGGCCTTCCAACGCCGTGTTGTAGAGCTCCAGCGGGAGGTTGCGGAACAGGTGCGGGTGGGGTTTGAGCACCTGGCGGACAAACTTGAGGCCATACGTGGGTGTTTCAGTCCCATCAGGGACCACATGCAGAAGATCACGGACACCCACAGCCCCTTCAATGCCCTCCAACGGTCCATGGCTGACATTGCTGGAGTCATGATTCAGAGACAACAATCACTGTCTGCTCAGAGTGGCTCCAGTAGTGCCAGCCAGGATCTGGCTAACATCAGTCGGATAATGGAGAGCATGGAGCAGGTGCAGGCCCAAGACATGGCTGCCAGGGCTACCCACAGGCGTGAGATTGCTGGGATCTATCATGCCCTGCACCAGATCATTGCCTCATTGCTGCCACAAGGTTTGGTGCAGATGCCTGCTGCTGCTGCCTCCACATCCTCTGCTCCACCACCTGATGTGTCAGTGCCTCACAGTGCTGCACCCACAATACCACCAGCCACATGTGAGGCACATGACACATCAGATGATGAAGATGAGGATGATAGTGCATTTGTGCTAAGGAGAAAGCGGTAGCATCCATCTGTGCCAAAAGGCCAGTTTCCTCCTTGGTGCCATGCTCAGCATCATGCCACGGTTACACTTCTTGCACTGTCTACCACTGTCCCCCGAAAATCACCTTGGACACCCACATGGACTGCCATATCACTCTTTTTCTTGCCAATGCCACTGCAATCAGCCTGTGGACTGAACAATGCCTCTTCCCTTGGACCTGTTACCATCAAATGACTCTGTCTGGCCCTCCAACGGGCATCCATGCAAAGTGGGCATGTATGGCCAAGATATCACAAAGAAGAGAGACTAGGGAAAAATAGCCTTCTCTGACTCCCCTGTCATCAATGAAAACTCACTCAACAGAGAAGAACTGAAACCATTACAACTCCTTGTTCAAACCGACAGGAGAAACTGTATAAAATGTCCTTTACTTCCAACCTTACAGAATAAGGACACAGAGGATAAGGAAAAAGCAAAAGAGAAAGAAAAAGAAAGACAACATTTGTCTTAATACTGCCCTCACACACTTTGCAGTGTCATGCTTCATCATAGGGCCGCATCTGACGTCCCGGTGCAGACCATCACCATGGACGGAGCGCAATTATTTTAGATATCTATGTGAAGAAAAGTGGTGAGGGTACAGAAGAAAGTGGTGGAAAAACACACCAACATAAACCCACAACAAAGGGATATAAAGGAAAAGATGTTCCCTTCAGAAGGGACCAAAAGAGTGCAGACACACACAATTAAAACAACCTAAGGGGAAACTGCCATCACTCTTTATTAAAGTGACCCCTTGGTAGGATTAAAAATCAATAAACGGGATAATCAGGGGAGGTAAAGACCCCTATATCCCTGCTGCATTTACCAACATGTTTCAGCCATTATTTCACGCCCAACAGGGTCGCTCTGGCATTCGTCAGGGTGTTGGTCCCACGTTACCTGGTCTTCACCCCTAATTGGAGTTATTACCTTATGTCAACAGGCTAGAGTCCTGCAAGATAGTATACTCAGGGAAATTTCCGAGAGAAAACAATTTCCTGTAAAGAAAAATGTATGGCCAAGCACTGGTCCAGTATTCATCACATTAATGTAAATAAAAAGGATTAACTCACACATATTGGCATGGTTCTTTACAATTTAAGTATTGAAGTATGTAAAAAGTGTTTGGACACAGATTCACCCAGAAGGTACACCAAGGGAAATACTAGCAATGTACATGTGTAACCTGAGACAGATATGCAGTGAGATGGGGCTTCATGTGTGAACTTGCGGTGCCCCCATTGCACCAATACAACGATGTAGTAATATAACAACCGAGCCCAACCTCCCATCTGGTAAAGTCATGTAACTGTACATGTCCAAGTCTGTTGCTGGCCACGGGATGTGTTCTCCTGAACACTAGTAAACTGACATGTCTCGTCACGTCCACTCACACACGACTTGGTGGACAAACCCGGTTGGGATGGTGCACATTGCACGTCACATTCCAAGAGTCAGGAAAGCATATCCACATTGATGAAGACACAGAAGGGCACATGTCCACCATACACATACGGAACCACAATGTCAGCATCAATGAAGTCGAGTGGCACATAGGGACCCACACAAAAGTGCAAGCCGTCAGTCAGCCCCTCCCTGTAGCCAAACAAAGTAACCCCAAATATTACCCCTCTCATGCTGTGACCACTGTGAGCGTATTGGGCAATGTGTGTAGGGATGTATGTGGCACTGCACTCAGCATATAGTCAGATGCACAGACAACATTTCAAGGGCGGCATCAGCATGAGTCAATGGCAGAAGTAACAGCTGGAACAAGTCCCCATTACACTGGCACTACAGGGAGCAATGCAACATTTCCCCCTGGTGTGCATCTGAACAGTGTGCCACCACCCAAACGTCATCTTGGAGAAGGTCAAAACCTGACTAGTCTAGTGAGTCACTTAAGCCATGCGTGAGATGTAAACACTGTGAAGCAGGATTCACTACTCCCACATTCACTTTGTGAGTAACGTCAATTGTGAAGTCATCACTTACTATCAGAATACTTTTGTAAATCAGGATACTGCTGTTCCATGTCCTGTACACAATGCCCACAGATAACTGACAAATCATGGATGGACCTGAGAGTGAGCAGACATGTATTGGAACTTATCTAGCAAAGGAAGCGGCCACACTGGCACCACGCAGCAAGTGTGGCTATGTCTGTGCAATGTAGATGGACTCTGTGCCAGGAGCATCTGACAGCTGGTATGTGACGGAATCTCTTGAACCATGCGCATCCTTCCATCTCCATGATGGATGACAGTAGCTAACTGTATTCACTTACCATGGCATCTCATTAGGTGAACTTCAAAATGGGCTACATGGGCAGTCTAAATCCGTGAGTCACACAGTAGATGCTGAACGTAACAGACGACTGTCCCTTTAATAGCAAGTTAAGCCAAATTTACTCCCTGTCATCCATGCAAGCTCAGTGTGCTCACATCTAAGGTATCCGGACACAAAACATTCTGCAAGCAAACATGTCATGTGCATACTTAGCAATTTGAATGGATAGTCCAGTGATGGCAAAAGGTTGCATACAATGGCATGAGCCACACTCCACAACATCATGCCTGACATAAGTGCAAGCAGATATCAAAAGTATCAAACTATTTATTAATACAGTATAAAAAGCATGTGACCTAAAACTACACTCATCACTAAAAAACACTACTTACATCTAATCTAACTAATGAAATATAACTTCCCTAAACTAGCTACCCTAACTAATCCTAAACATGCAACAACACATCCTAGACATCAACCCCCTCCCACCCTGAAGGCACATCATGAGACGGGACTAAGACATCTAAGCTATACATAAACTAACTACACATGTAACCTACACAAATATATATTTTTGGGTTTTTTTTGGTATTTTTTTTTGTAAGAACTGAAAAACATCAACCCCCCACCCAAAGGAAAAGGAAACTTATCCCCAAATACGGATGAACCATTAAAATCTTATGTCTACCTAAAAACCTAACACTAACTAAATGCTACACTAAAACTACACTACCTAACGAATAAATAACTAACCTAACACTACATGAACAAGGAAGTGAACATTGGGGGGAGGGAGAAGAGGGGGATGGTGTCCTGCAGGTCCACCCATCATGGCAGTCCCAGGTGGCGCTGAATGTCCATGACCTGTGTGGTGAGATCAGCTATTTGCTGCTTTATTGCGTCCAGAGAAACAACAATGTCCTGCAGTGTCCTCTGGTCCTGCAAGGTGAAATGGACCACCTGACCCCCATCTGCCAATGTGACATTGCTTTGGGTTGGGGCTGGTGCGGTAGGGGGAGGTGCCACCTGTTGTGCCTGGGACACACCACTGACGCCTGATGTTCCGGGGGTGGGCTGTGTGACATCCTTGACATACTCAGATAATCCCTTCCATGTGCCCTTTTTGCATTCGTCGCGGTACCGCCGGGACATGCTGCGGTACCCCTTGGCCACCTTCTTAACATGCAGGTAACGCTCCTTTCGAACCTCAAAGGCATGGATCTGGCCTGGTGTCATGTTGTCTGTAAAACACACAGAAAGCCAAATAAGAGTCCAGTGCACATTTCCATTCTTGCCTGTGCACTTGTGCAATGCAAAATCAACTTAACAGGCTAGCATACACCACAGCGTAACAATATGAAGTCAGCAAGTGACCTGGACAATGACATGTGGATACATGCTGGGGAGACTGACATGACAGTGCATGACATGGTACATGCACTGTCACACTGAAATGAGGCTGACCGTGCCCAATGATTGTGCCATTACATACACGGGCAGAGTGAGACATGTACGAGCATATTGAGTATGTAAGCATCCTCACACTGTGTGTAGCACCATCCTCATCCTCAATCAATCAGGGGTTCATAAAGCACGCTACCAACCGGCGAGGGTTCCAAGGCACTGGGGTGGGGGGATCAGCACCGGATCAGGTGGAGATCCAGGTCTTGAGGTCATTCCTGAACATGTGCAGGGTTGTGGAGCGTATGATGTTCACTGGGTGAATGTTCCAGGTCCTGGCTGTGGTGTAGAATAATGCACACCCTCCACTTCTGTGTCTGCGGATGCAGAGTACCTCTGCCAGGGCGAGGTTGGCGTAGCTGAGGTGCCACTTGGGTATGTGGAAGGATACTCTCTTGTTGAGGTATGTGGTTCCAATGTTGATGTGGGGTTTGCAGGTGTGGGAGAGGAGTGTGAAGCTGACCCGCTTCTCCCCGGGGAGCCAGTGTAGGTCTCGTAGTTGTTGCTTACTGTGCTCGTGACGCGGTGTCCGAGGATCAGTCTGGCTGCAGCATTCAGGACGTTCTGTAGCTTGTGTTGAAGGGTTCTGTTGTTCCAAGCGTATAGTGCATTGCTGTAGGTGAGACTGCTGGTTATGAGTGCGTGGTTGATGGTCCTTCCACAGTCGTGGGGCTTCCATTTGAAGTGCTTTCGGAGGCTGCGTTGGCATTTGAAGCTGGTGGAGGCAACAGCGTAGCTCTTGCGGTTCA
The DNA here is from genome assembly GCA_963921515.1 of Calotriton arnoldi. Classification (NCBI taxonomy): domain Eukaryota; kingdom Metazoa; phylum Chordata; class Amphibia; order Caudata; family Salamandridae; genus Calotriton; species Calotriton arnoldi. The sequence goes on along the minus strand of CAWUFW010005995.1, from coordinate 668,907 downwards.
TGGAGAAGGAGGAGTGGAGGATGATGCTGAGGTGTGGTGCGGGGTCAGTGGGGGTGGGTGGGTCTCCGAGGGCGGGGGGCCACCAGGTGTCGTCCCGGTGGAGGTGCAGGTTCCAAGGATGAGGAACTTGTTTTTCTCACAGTTGAGTTTCAAACAGCTGTCTTTCATCCAGGCTGCTACATTCCCCATTCCTTCCTGGTAACAGAGTCTGGTGTCTTTGGGCTCATTAATGAGTGAGAGGAAGAGCTGGGGGTCGTCTGCGTAGGATACAATGCTGAGCCCATGCTCTCTGACGATGGCGGCGAGGGTGGCCATGTAGATGTTGAAGAGCGCGGGGCTGAGCACGGATCCTTGGGGCTTTGCAAACAGAGGTATGACGTTGATCACTTCCTTGGTGTTGGTGGTGTTTGCCCCCATTTTGTCAGTGAAGGTGGTCCGTTTGGTGTCCATGATGCCCTTCTGGCATTCATTCAGGGATCTCCTGTGGTTGATCCGACTGTCCTTGGTTTACTTGTTTAGCAAGTATTCCCTAGTCGTCTACATGAGCGTCTGGCTTTTTGTAGTTCTGTGTTGCACCAGGCGGCCTTCAGAGGGCGTTGTGTGGCAGGGTGGCGGAGGGGTGCGAGCTTGTCAGCGCAGCTGGAGATCCAGCAGTGCAAATCATTGGCAGTGGTGTTGTTGTTGGTCGTGGCGCTGAGGGTGTCTTGGGGGAGGGTGGTGTTGAGGAGTTCCTCTGCAAGTCTGCTCAAGTACCTTTGTGGTGGGAGCGGTGTGTGCTTGTGTGCGGTGGTGGAGTAGAAGGTGAAATGGACGCAGTGGCGTTCTGTCCAGGTGGGCTGGGTGGTGTGGCTGAAACGGATGTTTGTTCCTCCCGCTGAGATTGCCTGGAGGGTGTATTTGTGAGTGGGCGTGTTGACCAGCAGTTCCTGTCCAAGTTTGGTGAGGTTGTCTAGGGGAGTGCTGGCGTCGGTGTCGTCGCAGTTGTTGAGGTGTGCGTTCAGGTCCCCGAGTATAATGTAGTCTGTGGAGGTGATGGCATGGGGTGCGGAGAGCTCGGCGATGGTAGTTGCGGCCTGGTAGCGAGGTGCCGGATGGCTGTTGAAGAGTGTGCTGCACAGCGTGGTCCTGGTGCTGGTCTGGATCTGGAAGTGGAGGTGTCCTGTGTTTGAGTGGTGGTCATTCGTGCTGGATGTGGATGGCCAGAGGGGGGTCTTGTGTGCGATGTGGACTCCTCCTCCTCCTGGCCGGTGGGGGTGATCCCTTCTCTGGATCTTGTAGCCTCGGGGATGGTCAGTGGCGATGTCGGGGCCCGAGGTGGCGTTGCTCCACCTTTCGGAACAGAAGGCAACGTTGGCCATGAGGCTGTCAATCTTGTCCCAGATCTCAACGGCGTGTCGGTGCAGGGAGCACACGTTGGTGAGAATGCAAGTCAGGTATTCGGCCGCGTGTGCGTTGGGAGGTCCTCCGGCATTTGCGTTGGTATTGTCGTAGGTGACAGATCTGTGGCAGAGTCTGCACGGGAACTCTCCATGGGTTGTGTTTTGCGAGGTTCTTTGGCAGTTGGTGTGTGTCATCCTGCCCGGAGTGTTTGGAGTGCGGCGGAGTTGTATCTGCACAGTCACAGAGATCCTGTGTTCCTGGCGCTGGCCGCGGTTGGGTTGCAGACGGGTGCAGACGGGCCAGAGGCGTGCGCAGCACGTTACCGCTGCACAACGGCGCAGTGCCGCCATTATGTGGGGGAGGGGGAATGGAGGAGTGGCTGGGAGGCGGGAGCTGGGCGATCATGGGAGTGTTCACGGGTGGTAGCGGCTGCGGGAAGGGAAGTGAAGCGCCGGGAAAAACGTAGGGAAGCAAAGGTTGTATGACCAACAACAGTGAGGCAAGTATGAGGAGATCAAACCCCAGTCAGGCACAATACAGCTAATGAAACGGCACACATTGGAGTCAACTAAGTTGCAGTCAAACTAAATAATGGCTCTCACAGTCCTGTGACACATAGCTGCATGACAGGTACTCTGCCCATGTGCAGGCATGTGTGGGCTCACACACGTGTGTGGTTCATCATGACTATGACTACACAGGCAATCTAGCGGCAGAGTGCAAGGCTGTCTGCGAGCAGGGCGGTCTGTTCATGTGTAGGGAGGACTTACTTCTGGCATATGAAGGGACTGGATATGACGATTTGTGACTTACATGTGTGTTGCTTAGTGCAGCACACATGAGAGAGATACATTGGGGAAGAATGATGTATGTAAATGTATGGGCTGGAAGGGCCACCTTGCTGTGCTCATACACACCATGTCTATTTTCAAATCCCATGTGGGATGCACAAAGCAGTTCACCGGTTTCAATCAGATGTGAGGGGCAAACAACATGTCTGCTCATTAGTCAAAAATACTACAGGGGTGTGATTGTTGTAGATTTGTGCGCAGGAAACTGTGATTCCACACTTGCACCTCAGGGCCAGCCTCAGATGCAATGGGTGTTGCCGTGTTACGCCAAACACAAGCCACAATGCACGCCCCATTCACACTCAACACAGCGTGACAGTGTACCTCATTGACATGTAGGCGTTGATACACGTGGAATAACTTAACGCTGCTTGGATCATGATGCTAGTGGAGAAGTGTGGCTCAATGGTTAGAGCGGCAGACCCTGATGCAGAGATCTGGCCCGGGACCAGGGTTCAATTCCCGCCTCGGCGGGTCTTGGGCTCAATTTCCTCGGACCTGATAATTCTCGCCTCGGTGCCTATTCTAATCATGGGTCCCACTCTGCAACTCTGGGCAATAGCTTGCTTAATCTCCACAACGGCCCCAACAGCGCTGGGATGCCTGGCTTCACCCTGGGGGTGCCCAGGAGTGGACATTTCACAGGGAAAAGCCAGGAAGGGTTCCACAGCGGTATGCGTACAGCGCCTGGACACCCCTTTGGGGGTATGGGTGCGCTTTACAAGTACAAATTTAATTTAATTTAATTTAGGCCCCTATTGACAACGCTACTTTGATGACAGTCATGTTGACTGAGCGTATTGGCTGGAGGATGAGCACCTCACTTACAATGTGTGTCACTGCCTGGTGATGGGCAAGTCACAACTGTGCGACAGATGCATTTGTCCAGAGTCACTTACCGATTGGTGCACACTGATGCCTTCAACACTACATCGTCACACTGTAGGCAAGGTAGCTGTGATACACACCCATACTTCATTCAGCATTGTACAACATGTGACCCAGACATCCATGCCACTGCAACATGCTAGTCATTTAAGTTCAAACTCACCAGTGGCGTGTGGGTCCTCAAAGCTGTCGATGTCCCCCTGTGTGATTGGCGGACGACCATCTGTGAGACAAGTGAAGAAATACGTATGTGTATCAGCCTGCAATTCATATGTGTCGTATTCCTCATACCAATCATCAACATGACAACATACGCAACATTACTGTTGTGTGTCATTACATTATGACTACACAGTACATGTTTGTGTCAACTTTGACTGGCATTGACACCAGACCTGTGACAGCAGATTTTTGGACTAACAAGACTGCTATGCTGGCTTCCATGACCATTATCGTAGTGTCAGTCAGCCACAAGGCACCATTACTCCATGCATCATGATGTTCTAATTGCACTTTCTACAACAGAGTAGCTGCAGGTTGCACTACAACATTACATAGGGGTTGTTTGTCTTTGACAATCTGGAAATGTACACTTTCTTTAGACCATTAATCGCTATCAATAGCATTTCCACACAGAAACTATGTCCAAAGGGCAGTGTAGCTGACATGACACGATTAATGTTGCCAGCTTGATGACACTGGCTTTTGACCATCACACAGCTCACATAGACACATCAATGGATAGTAAATGTACACTCACACATGTCAGTCACAAACATTGTCCTGCCTGCAAGCACATGATTTCACAGTGTGCCTGCAATGGCAGAACAGTGCTAACTGTTGGCACTGCGCAGTGGGTGACACAGACTTGCAACAAATGCTTGACATTGTGATGCGTTGTTTCTGCTGGGATGTGCCAACGATATGCACACAAACTTTGCGGCTCACACCTCAGACAACATCCATATCTCACATTGTGGGCGGTGGACCACACGTTGTTAATTTCATTCCTCACACTCTACGCAAATTGATGTGGATTTTGTACTTACCACCCTGTAGTCCTGTCATCACTCCCACGTAGTCCAAGAGGTCGGCCTCACATGCCAGCATCTCTTGCCATCGGTGCTTCCATTGGCGCACGCTGCGGTCGACTCCAAAGCACCGTAGCATTTGCACCCGCACACGCTCCCACCTGATCTTCCGCAGGGTCACGTTGTACCCCTGCAGGATACGGCCTACCCTCTCCAACATCAGTGGAAGATAATATTTAGTCATCCACAGGAACCCCCCCAATGCCCCCTCGGACATCCTGCCCTCCCTGCCCACAGCCGGCATCTCCCTACACACCTATGACCCCAATGAACCAAAATAAATCCCTTTTAATTTGCCCCAACAACTATTTAATGTCACTACCCCAAGACAGACACCCGACAAAATATGGCACAGGAGACAATGTAACACACTTACTAAGTACAAAAACACTTAACAGACACTAGACACAGGACACAGCAACACTCAGAAAACTCAATACTGCAGCACACACCACCAAAACACCTCCAGCACTCTCAACATTCACCAGCAATGTGCTCAAAAGTGAAAGTGAAAGTGCAGAACACTACTCCAGTAGACAGGAAGCATGCAGACATCACTTCCTGCCTGTTTGCGGCCCGTTTTTGAGTTTGCGGCGAAAATCTGCATGCTAAGAGTCGCAAGGGTGTCCTTTTTGGGTTCGCGGCGAGAATAGGCACGCAAAGAGTCGCTAGGGTGTCCTTTAAATGTGGGAAAGCCTCGTGCGATGTATTTAGACATTGGGCGTGACCTTGCGTTTAGAAATATTATCGCTTAGTCGTGTTAGCGAGAAAATCTGCACGCTAACAGCCAATCAATACAGTGATGCACTGTCTTAGTGCAAACATCATGTCAGAGTACTGTAAGTATATGTGGATGTTGTTTGTCACTCACATTACACCATTCAAATGATGTTTCACTACACATGTCCCCCTAACTGGCTATAATCCACACATGTCACACCATATTTGCATATCTCACAAGTGAACCATCACTCATTCATGCATTTTTTGGAGGGTGCTACTCACCCGTGGGGTACACATGACATAGGGCCATCACTTTTGGTCCGCTTTCAGTTGTCTGGGTACCTGCATGTGTTTAACCGGATGGTAATGTTGCGTAGTGGTTTGTGTGCGATGGTAGATGTGGCTCTCTGGTAGATGTGACAGAGCCAGGGGTCTGTGTTGGGCCCAAAATGGTTGTCGTTCCAAGGGGAGGAGGTGTCTTCACCCATGCCTGGTGTCCATTTGGAGATGGCGGTCTGTTTGTTGTGTCTGTGGTGGTTTTGGTCCGTCTGCTCCGTCACGTTACTGGTCCGCATACCTGTTGTGGAGCCTGTAGATCTTGACGTGGTCATGGCTTCCAGGCAAATGGCTTCTGACACCCAGATAAGTGTTGTGTACCCCATTGCATGCCCTTTTTTCATCTATGACCCCATTGCATGCCCTTTTTTCATCTATGACCCCATTGCACGCCCTATTTTCATCTTTGACCCCATTGCACGCCCTATTTTCATCTTTGACCCCATTGCACGCCCTATTTTCATCTATGACCCCATTGCACACCCTATTTTCATCTATGACCCCATTGCACACCCTATTTCCATCTTTGACCCCATTGCACGCCCTATTTTCATGTTTGACCCCATTGCACGCCCTATTTTCATCTTTGACCCCATTGCACACCTTATTTTCATGATTTGCCCCATTGCACTACCTATTTTCTGGTTTTACACCATTGCACGCCCAATTGGCATTTATTTGCACATTGCATGCCCTCTTTGCATCTTTTACCCCATTGCATGCAACAACAACTAGCATCTCTTACCCCATTGCACACCAACAGCTTAATCTTTTAGCCCATTGCACGCACTATTTGCATCTTTTACCCCATTTCACGGCCTCATTTTTGAGAGATTTCACACTACGTACACACACTCCTAATGAGCTTTTTGTTAGCAATTACAGGAGACTACAATTGTGCTATTCATCACAGACGACAACCTATTTTGGCCGATTTACACTTAGGAGACACCACATTTTTACATTGGCTAGCCTACATTGCACCATGTAGACTCTAGTCTTCCACACTTGACACACTGCAAAGCATCTCGGTACTGAGGAGACATTCCCAGCATCAATGGAGTTGTGTTCTTTTCTTTGCACATGTTGAGCAACGTCACACTTTTCAGAGTGATGTACCCATGCTGGACAGTAACATGCAGACAGGGTATGTGTGTATGAGTTTTTATTGGCACACACCGTGATTGTGGTAATTTTGATATGAGATACATTGGAGGGGGACTGTCACAATGTGACATGCTCAGTTAAAGAAATTGTTTATGATTCTGTTCCTTCGGGCAGTCCCAGCTGCATTTGCTGTGGGGTGTGCGCCACCTGCCTCTTCTTCATCATCTTCCTCGTCTTCATCTGGTGGTGCAGGCACTCGAATCCATGGTGCTTTGGTGCGCACACATATGTTGTGCAAAACGCAACAAGCCATGATGATTTTGTTTACCATTTCAGGGCTGTACAGCAGGCTTCCACCTGTGATGTCCAGGCAATGGAAACGTGACTTTAGCATGCCAAATGTGCGCTCCACAATGGACCTGGTGCGTCTGTGTGCCTCATTATACTGCCTCTGGGCTTGGGTTGTGGGGTTTCGGAGGGGTGTCATCATCCATGGGCATAGTGCATATCCTTGGTCCCCTGTGACATGTGGGAGCAAGATGAATACATCATTGGTTGTGCTGGATGTGTTGTTGGTGTAGAGGGTTTTGTGGGGTGTCATTTATGTTATGTTGTATCTCATGTTAGCCATGTGTTGCTTCTGTATGCTTACAAGCATGTTTTCAATTTGTTTGGTCTCACTGTTGTTACTCCCTCCACCAAGCCAATTCTATTGTGTGCACTGCTCGGTTGCATGAGTGGCTCTTTTCCTGTATATCGCTGACACTAATCCATCCTCCTCACAGTCATTGCCATGTGAAATTTATGATGCAATAGGCCACACAAGACACAGTTCACATTCTGTTCTGCTGCTGCTGCCCGGTTGTCACGAACGCACAACACATGCTGTTTCCTGTCACAAGCTGACACACATCAGCAGTTATGTGCCCCCTGGCATGCAGGGCCCATGGAGGGCAGGAAAGCTTCACCCACACCAAAAACATCATCAGACGCAACACCATCCACTCCCTGGACTACGTGCTCATTCCTGGCTTAGCCTCCAACTCACATGCCTTGACTGCCCAACATACCTTTTACTTGGTGGAATGTTTGCTGACATCAGGCTGACCAGGGTCGTCACCACACTGAGCCACAGGGCAGGGCACGCCTTTGACGTCTTCTTAGCATGTGTGGACTTCGTCTAGTTCATCGACCACACTAAACGCACATGTGTTGTCCACTTACGCATGCACAACCTTGTTGCTGTACCCCAAGCCAACGTTTCCTACATGCAGGCCACCACTGAGTTGGTGATGCACAGTCACCAAGGGGATGCTACTCACCACCATCAACAGCAACAACCACAACACTGCAGTCGTCAGCTATGTCACAAGTACACAGTTTTCTATACATGTATCTCCAACTGCGCATGCACCCATGTCCCATTGTGCAACTGCTACATACGGCAGGCACTTAAGGCAACCTCGGTCAGCACCAACATCAGAGTTGGCAGATGCATCTGTGGACACATGTGGTGGAGCTGGTGCAGGCATTGGGATATTAGTAAACAGCACCACCCACATGGCCCAGATGCTCATATTCACCATCAACAATACGCCCACACCATATAGGTCTTCCAGCTGCGTTTCTGTGATTTGCAACAGTGATGATCTACAGCTGGGGCGTGCTATCCACAGTGGAAACATGGGTCCTCCTCCTCGTAACGAAACATTCAGCATGTGGGATCACCTGGTGGGCCATTGCCTTCAGATGTCCCCACTGCAAATTTAGGTACCTAGGCCCCATATTTGGAACCTCCATCTCCATGTACCTACTGCTGTACACAGTGGCCTGCAGCTGCTTCGCCTGCCTCTGCATCCTCCATGCAGCCTTCAAATGGTTCCCCACATTGTCGTGTGCAACCGTTTCCCACACAGTCATTGCCATCAAGCTGGCCTACATATATACACTATATGCCAACATGGGCACATCTGCTGTCAGCTTAGTTCTGACTGTCCAGCACAACACCTACACACTGGGACTTGTGTTCCTACTTTCTTTATGATTCGTGTGCCTCCATCGCGCATACATGGTTCCCACCTCTCCCCACATTTGCTTAGGGGTGGCAGAGGGGCTACGCCTTTGTGTAAGGTTGATCTACATATCTAGCCACAGTTCCCACAGTTCCTGGTGTTATTGTGTCTGGTATGTGGTGATGTTGTTTGACATGTTGTATGTGTGATTGTGACATGTACATTCTCAAATTTCTTATTTGCATGTCTGTGATGTTGAGGCATGTGGTGTGTTACATTGGTACTTACCGACTAGTACTGCATTTCCGTATGTACCATCCTGGAAGCGCTGGTTTATGATGGACTGTTGAAAGATGTATGAATCATGCACACTCCCTGGGAACTTGGCTATGACGTTGGTGAACAATCTGCGGTGGTCCACTATTGCCTGCACATTCATGGAGTGGGTGTGCTTTCTGTTGCGGTATATGTGGGCACTGTCCGCAGGGGGCACAAATCGGACATGGGTGCAGTCTATTGCGCCCAACACTTGTGGGAATCCGGCTATGGTGTAGAATCCTTGCTTGGTCTCAAGCTGTTCCTGCACAGTGTTGGGGAAGTGAAGTTGCTGGGGTATCAGGCTGAGTATGCCATCCAAGACAGTTGGGAGGAAGATTGAGAAGGATGCCTGTGAGACTCCTCCGACTCTGGCTGTTGTTGGTTGAAAAGTCCCAGAGGCCAACATATGCAGCACGGCCAGCAGCTTTGTCTGCGGAGGGATGTTGGTTCTCCGCTGGGTTAGTGGCGTCAGCCTGTGGGCTATCAGGTTCAGGATGTGTTCAATGGATGTCCTTCTGAGCCTGTAGTGGGCAATGACCTCCTCTGGTGTCAGGTCAACAAGGCTGAGACGTCAGCGCAGGGGCCGTCGTCGTCTTTGGCGCTGCCTCGGTGGTGGTCCTGGAGGAGGTGGCAGTGGCGGTGGTGGTTGTTGCCTTCGTGGGACTCCTAGCTGAATGATTAGTGCCTCCATGGTGTCTGTGGGTCTTCAGCTGTGTGTCTGGGCTGGTCTCCCTTATATGCCTCCTTTTATCACCAGTTTTTCAGTGTTTAGAACTAATATTTTCAGTTCTTATTTTCCTCCCGCTAAGGGGCCTTAGCGTGCGTTTTTTTATTACTTCGCAGGTCCAGGACATCATTGGTAATAGTGCGATGGTGTATTAGCGACTATTTTCTGGGAAATTTGCGAGGGAACGCCTACTTTGCATGCCATTAGCGATGATTATCGCTGCCATGCACAGCGATAGTGAAAAGGGCAGCTATCGCCGGAAAGCTGTCGCTAACATAGATTAGCGACATCTTGCTAATCGGGCGATAAAAAAATCGCCGCTTTAACGGGAAAAAAGTCCCGCTAAAGTGGCGATAATCGCCTTGCTAATATGCCCCTTAGTTTTTCATGGAATTTATTATGTGTGTGGGAATAAGGCTTACTTTAGGCTTCCTGAACGGTGGTATGGAAGTTGTTATTTTGGAATAGTTTTTCCAAAAGTATACCACGTAAAAGAAACACTGGGAGCAATGAAAATAATAGTGAACTAACACGTAGTAAGAGAGCTAGTTTTTCAGAAATTGTAGGTGATATATTTGGTGCATTGATACCGTCAGTGGGAGTAATTCTGAACTCAAGGAGACTATGTAAATTGTCTACAGTGGTTGATCGTTTATCAACGGATACTGCAGGAGGATTTCTAATGATTAATGCGGAAATGGTTGCGATTAGATCTATGGTTTTGCAAAATCGACTTGCTCTTGATATATTATTAGCAAAAGAGGGCGGAGTCTGTAAAATGTTGAAAACGAAACATTGTTGCACGTATATTCCGGACAAAAGTACAGAAATCGGAACATATATAAAGAATATTACTAAACTTGAGAAGGAACTGAAACCACTGGAAGTTGATAGTGTATGAGAAAGATTGACAAATAGCATTGCGTCAATTGGTACCTGGATAACTAATGTAGGGAAAGGACTTATAGGTCAAATAATAGTACCCTTAGTAGGGATAGCAATAACAGTATTGTCAATAATGATATGGTGCAAATGTTGTAGAAAGAAGGAAACATATAGGGTGACAGGAAGAGGCAAGAAAAGAAAATTTGAAGAGATTGAATTAGAAGACCTGAGAAGTGAAATTTACAAGAAACTGAAGGGAAAAGATAAGAATGGACAGTGTAAAAATGAAAATGTGACTAAAATATGCTGAAGTTGGCATCTGGTTATAGGTAGTTTTAATGGCTCAGAAACGCCATCAGAGAGGGGATTGATGGAGCAAGGACTCACAATGAGACTTGCTCGGAAGCAATTCTCTCACAGTATTAATTAGTTTGTACTAAAACCTTGTAATGTCTCTATTAATAATGTGCAACACAAACATATTTTATCTAGAAGATGCTTGCCTATGTGTTTTCCACTAATAAGTAATCCTTGTCTAATCCAAAATGGCTGCTAAAACGCGGGAATTCTACTGCGCATGTGTCAACCATGTCACGTGGTATGACGTCTTTCTTTGCTTGGAGGGAATCTTTTGCTTCTGCGCAGTGTATGCTAAAATGGCCGCTTTAATGCTCTCACATGCTAAAGCTTTCGCATTGCTGCAATTAATAATGTGGTATTCTAAAGCTATTAATGCGGGATAGACATTTATAAATAAATGGGATTAGGGTAGAAGTAGGAGGTATACAGTGAAAACATTTTTATTTTATTTTAATATGTTTCTTCTTTGATTTTCTATTAGTTCGTAAAGTGGGCCTGGGTTGGCTAAACAGCAGCTCGAGAGTCATGTGACCTGCGCATGCGCTCTGAAAACCAACAAATCAAAGCGATGAAGTCAACTTGGAGGATGTCCAAGGACATGACCCGCTGATCACCTTCAGAGTTCAACAAAATGTTCTACGAAATGATATATTTTGTATTAAATTTGGTATGAAATGGTTGGGAAATAAAGCAAATGTATTAATTGAGAGGGGCGGGATTCTAAAACAATGGGCTTAAGAAAATTGAACTAAATTGACATGGTGTGAGGATCAACCCCCTGTCCCTGTCCAATCAGAATTAGTGGGCCCATAAAATTTGAAACATTAATGGGAGGTACATGGGCGTAGAAGGGTATAATACATATAGAATTAGCTAATTAGTTAGCAGCAGAGGCGCAGATGGACATAGATGCTGTGCTGTCAACAAGAGGATAACCTTCAAGCTCCTCACCCACGCACACAAAGCACTCCACAACTCCGGACCAGCCTACCTCAACAGACGACTCAGCTTCTACACCCCCACCCGCCAGCTCCGCTCGACCAGCCTCGCCCTTGCCACAGTCCCCCGCATCCGGAAAACGACCGCCGGCGGCAGATCCTTCTCCCACCTCGCCGCCAAGACCTGGAACACCCTCCCCACCAACCTCCGACAGACCCAAGACCTACTGGCCTTCAGAAGACTCCTCAAGACCTGGCTCTTCGATCAGTAGCAGCACCACCCCCCTCTTCCCCCAGCGCCTTGAGACCCTCGCGGGTATGTAGTGCGCTTTATAAGTGACATGATTGATTGATTGATTGATTGGCAGAGAACCAATGCTATTGCAGAACAGAGCAGACTGAACCGCTGTCCGAAGAGGTTGTGAGGTGGGGGCGGCGGACCGTATTAGAGGGAGGCGCGGAAGAAACCACGAGGAGGAACGAAGTGTCAGAGAGGGGAACGACGCAGGCGTCGTTGGTAGAGAGGTCATCTATCCTGCCTTGGACCTTGTCCGGAGGTCTTGGTCTTCATCCTTTCTTGGGACCCTTTTTCCAACTCCTTGGCCAAGGGGTTTGGTTTACACACCTTTAGGTAACTATAAATGCGTAATCTTTAGTTTGTTCTGCTGTCTCTATCTTCTCCTTTCTGAGGGACCGTCAATTGTGATTAATAGGTGACTATATAGTGTGCTTCCTCCTTGAGATGCGATCAAGTATTATGTGGTTTGTATTTTAATCTGCTAAATATTTTAGATACACATTTTAAAACTTCCTGAGTCAGTGGTTATTTCAGGGGTTTAATGAAGTTATGTTTTGGATGATCTCATATCAACCCCAGTTATCAAAGGTCCATTGGTAAGTCATTACTCTTCAATCAGAAAAGGTAATTGGTAGCAGGGATTTTGATAAAGAGTACAACTGACCCCACCAGCGGTGATTGCTAGCTAGTATGAATGAATGGGCCCAGGTGAGTATTTAGTGTATGAATGCTTGTGGCTAGTAACCCGCTGGATCAGGTGGAGGGACCGCACGTTGAGGAGGATGCAGTTGAGCTGGTCGTGTGCATCGTTGGTTGGCTGGGTGGCACGCGGCACTGGTGTGCTGATGTGGCAGAAGGTGCAATTGTAGTTTCGACTGGGTTCAAGATAATTACACAGTCTTGCTAGATGGAAGGCGTTGTTGCGTCCAGGGTAGCTGGCGAGGAGGGTGCTGGCGTCGTAGCAGAGGAGTGTCCCAGAGGAAGGGTCCTTGGTGCCAAACGCGGTCCAGGGGCGACCAGACGCAGACACCCTAATAGAAGATGACTATTAGGGTGTGTTAATGGTTTAAAGATGAAATTTAGGGTGTGTTTTTGGGTAAAGATGAAATTTAGGGTGTGTTTTTGGAGGCAAAATTGAAAATTAGGGTGTGTTTTTGGGGACAAAATTGAAAATTAGGGTGTGCTTTGGGGGTCAGAGATGAATTTTAGGGTTCAGGGGTTGTTTTGTGTTGCAAGTGTTTGTTTTAGGGTTGCACTCACTCTAGTGGGAATAGAAATTTTTATTCCTATGCTATCCAGCACTTTCTCTACTGTTGCAATATGCGTACTATTAGTATGCATTGTATTGGAATGCAATGTAATGGTATGCGTTGTAACTCAAAATATTCCTTTGGCATACCAGTGGTACGCCCACTGCGCATGGCCGCACAGCGTCTGGCATTGAGAAGTGATGCAGTGGGCACTGGACAGCTGTGAGGTGGAAAAGCCAGAAAGGACACTGGAGGGGGCATGGACGCGGGTGTGTGTGTGAGCAGGGGTTGTCAACATATTACAAAAGTACAATTAACTCGAGGCTGGGTCCCGCGTCTTCTGTGCTCCTGCTCTCCTGAGTCTGCTTCAAGGAACAGTAAGCAGCCAGCCAGGCTCCCTCACCTAAGCCAATCACAACGCTGTAATGCGGCGTTGTGATTGTTCTTGAGCGCCGGGACAATGCGCTCAGAAAGGAGTTGGAGGGGTGGGCATGTTCTCCATGCAGGCTGTAATGCAGCCTGCATTGCAAACAGGGGAGTGCACATGACTCTTTTGGGCTGACTGAGAGGACCAACCAAACAGTCATTGGGCGCTTGAGTGGGCATACCACTCCGCCCCGGGCCTGCTCCGTGAGTAGAGCAGCCCCACCCACCCTCCCACCCACAAAGGAAACATAGCATGAGTACCTCAGAAAGTTATCATCATGGTATGTTTCCTCACCTTGCACTGCTCAAAATCTGTGGGGCAATGCTCCGCCGCCATAGCGGATCAGCCGCCACTGGTGGTCCCTCACCCACGGATGCTAACCCTGGGCCCCACTATACCCCAGGCATCCTCCGCTACGCGTCCCACCTTCTCCTCACTTGGACATCGACACGTTGGCGCACTCCGCTGAACTTTCTCAAAATCTGTGACTCAGCCAGCAGGAGCCTCAGCCAGGTGGGATTTCACAAGCCTGGGCACAGCATTCGCTGCCAAGTCAGCTGGGGAACCTCACGATGAAGGTGATGCAACAGGGCTCCCTTAGGCGTGAAGTATCAGTGCTCCCGCAACATAAGTTTGGCTCACCTCAGGGGCCTCACCCTCCACAGCGTCTGGCCAGTGGTACATCCTTCGACCTGTGATGCAGAGATGCGTGGGCCACCATTGGCAATATCCTCCGTGTACCCCGGTGTAGTGTTGGGGCTTGGTATGTGATGTGTACCTACCTATGTTGGTGCTCAGGAGTGCATCTACCGCTCACAGCTACAACGGGGACCAGGGTGTCTTCTAACACAAGTCAGCAACATGGCTCTATACGACCTGGCTGACTTCGCCACCAGGTAAGGGCGATTACTGATGCCTCAATGCCTACCACCACAGCCCAGCAACTCCACAGCCCCTCCAAATCCCACTTAGGGTCCTAAACGCCGGCCCTGCGATGCCTCCATGGCCTGGGGACTTATCGGTGCTTCAAAGGTTTTGTATGCCATGGTGTTGTAGGAGTGCACCATGATAAGGGATGGCCATTGGTATTGCTCAGCAATGCGCTTCTTATCATTATTGTAGCCCAGAATTTCTAATTCCCCTGGGACTCTGGCTGGTCATCCTGGCTGTTGGTGGACTTGTAGGGTTGTTGATCTGTGATGTACTTGGGCCTGGCAGATCCATTCTGCATAATAATTATTTTTTGTCTCCTAGTTTTCATTGGAGGTGGACTCATAGGCTTTTTTTCCCTGTTGAGGCAAACAAAACATTGGGCTGACTAATTTGAGTTCATTTGCCGCTAAAGTGCCTTTTGTCAGTCATTGCTTGCTAACGTCAGATTTTGTATTGCCTTCACGCTAGTGTTTGTGGCAGTTTTCATCGCGGCCAACAGAAACTCTTGCCATGTCCCAATGTATTGTGATAACATCACTAACAGGGTGATACTTTTTGGTGATAGGCCAGCGTACAGCAAACTGCCGGTAACTAGTGGTAGTGATAGTTTGTGGGAGTTCTTGTACATATGGGCCATAATGTCTTAAAAATGTGCATGCAAACATATCTTTAGGTTTTCAGTATGTTGTGCTGGAAAGGAGGCCAACACACTGCTATCACACACTAACTTTCATTTGACATTGCAGTGTTGCCATAAAAGTGCACATACCACTTAGAGCAACATTTGCAACGCAGTGTATGTCCACGTGTCAGTAACAATAATTACCACCGCCCTGCACCACTCCTGTAACAATAAGTGGTGCAATGATCATGCAAATGGGTATAAGTCTTGACCATCAGTCTGCATCATGACATAGATCACTTGACTGTGACACACAGATCAGCCTTGAAAAACCACATGTGATTCCTTTTTCTAAACATCACTACGATTGAACATGCAAGCACTAGTAACACATTTCCATATTTTTTCAGAGCTTGCACCTACTACATCCCAACATGTGGATGACACACATGAATTTGACGAGACGGACGACAGTCTGCCCACAATTGACAAAGACACTCTGGAGAGTGACAACAATGTGGTAGCTGCTCCAGCAGAAATGCAACAAACTCCCAACACAGAAACTGCCACTACACATACAACCCCTGACTTGTATGAGACACAGATACAGTTCCAAAGAACAGCTGTTGGTCTACAACGTGACCTACTCAAAGAGGTGCATGTGGCTGTGGAGAGTGTAGGTGGCACACTGCAGGTAATACTCAGAAGCATGACCTCAGAATCGGTGAACATTGGTCAGGACCAACCCACCAACAACCCAACACCTGGTCTTGCACAATCACTAGCCAACATATCATCCATAATGAGTAGGAGGCATGAACAAATGCCACCACAAAGTGGCAGCAGGGATGTTGCTCAACATCTTCTAAATATCTATGACATACTGAGAGACATGCAGCAACAGCAGCACAGTTACATGGCAACAATGTCTGGCTTTCATAGTGAGTTGCTAACTGTCATAAACAATCAGCAATTAATATTAAATGCCCTAACGGCAAACTTCCTGACACTGGATTATGTGGTACCTCACACCTCCTCTGCCACTGCTGTTGGTATCACTATGCCAACACACCCTGCAGCTAACGATCCAACTGAGGGGCAATCTGAAAATACTGATGAGGATGACTTTTCAGCTACACAATTTAAAGGGAAGACTGGACACTAAATTAACACCAAGTCACAGGTGTTGTATACCAACAGGACTTATTCTACATTGATGAGAAATATTGCAAAAAGACAAACTCCTTTCGAAACCGGCTACACCTGTGCCACACATCATTAGTTTCTTCATTACTGAAGTTCAATACATTGTGCCAACAACAATGTATAAATCAATGAACAAAGTAAAAATAAATTTAGTTTTTTCTATACTCACAAACATGTCAACATGAGTGCAGTTTCACTACTTGTGTGTCAAGAACAATGTGCACTTGTTTAATGTCTGATCTATTTCACCATGTCACTGGGATTGTTGAGTGAAAATTAATTAGGACACACGTGAAAGAGTGTGTAAGTACTTGCTCAATGTCTGGTAAGTATGCCAATGTAAATATGACAATCCATGTTCTAATATTGCACACTAAAACATTAACGATGTACTGTCAAAATAATCAACATTTACAGCTAGTGAAATTATTCATACCAGTAACCAAGATGTGGGCAAAGTTGTACCTGCCTACTATATCCCCCAGCCGTGCCACTCAACTTGTCCTATATACAGACATTGTGGTGCCCAGTGGTATGAATTTACTACTTGTAACACAATGACTAGTTGTCCATTACCATGAAACAGCTCTAACAACACCTAGAGAGATAATGTGTAGTGTGTACGTCCTGTCCATCTGTGTACGAGACAACACCTATGTTCCAAAATATAGCATAAGTAAACATAGATGACACAGATTTGTGATCCATACACATACAGATGTTGTTTGTATAGCCATGATTTGATTCAGACCCATATGTATGGGAAGCCACAAGAGTGTGTACACAAAACAGTTGATTCACAGGTGTTGGAATAACATGTACAAATATTTCATCCGGGAGCAACAACCTGTTAGATTTTGCAATTACAACACACTCAAACACAAATCTGTGTTTACATTCCATGTACCCAATTACTCACACATACAATTTTCAAACTGCTGAACATCAATAAATACTGTCAAAGGTTTTAAAATAACATAAGTTTATTAACAAGGAAAATAGGTAAGGAATCTCTGTAACTAACTATCTATGTCACTCATACTAACCTATAATAAAAGCTAAAAATCTATCTAAAAACCTATCTATCCTAACTATGGGTAACCTACCTAACTTTACTTAACTCATCCTAAGCTAAACATGAATCACGTTTGACCACTAAACATCAGCCCCACCCACCCTTAACACATCAATGCACAATAGACATACACATACTTATCCTATACATGAACTAAGAAGTAAAATAGTAAAACACAGATACAATTTTTTCTTTTTTTTTCTTTTTCCGAAAAACAAGTAACAACACACTAAATGACCCACCCACCCCAAAGTATTAGAAAAATAGAATATGAATAAAATGTAAAGTTATTACGAATATAAAAACCTAACTAACCTAACTAAGACTACCTAATTTAACTATGATACACCTACACTATGACTAATCCTAAATATTAACATTACACTACATATGAAAATATATACAAATAGAGCATTATATTAGGCTTATTAGATGGTCCAGACACTGCTGCATCTTGTCCATTTTGTTTTACATCGCATCCATCTGCTTTTCCAGGCCACTGATCTTCAATTTAAAAAAATTCAAATCTTGTGTGGTCATCCCATGGCTACAACACTGTCCAGAAGTAGAGGGGGATGCATTAACGGGTCCTGGGGCTGGTGTTGGTGCATTCGATGGTCCTGGATGCTGGACAGTCCCACCTCCATTGTCATTCAGCTGTGATGACTGCTTGCCATTTCCATTTTTTTTTATTGGCGGGATCATTGGAAAGCCATGTCTTGGCAGCCTTCTGTTTTTTGTACAGACGAGAGGTCCAGCGAAATCCCTTGGCTACCTCACATATGTGGGAGTATCTTGCTTTGCGGATTCGGAAACGCCTTTCCTCCTCTGCAGTTATGTTATCGTTTGGAAAAGAAGTACACATGTGTCAGTCAATGTGTACATAACTGACAAATGTAGATAGAAAATGCATGCTATCATTTGAGATGATTCCAACATTAGTGCCAATCATCTGATCACTGTGTGGGCCACACACCCCAAAACCATACCACTAAGTTTGTTCATCACATACTGTGCAGTCAGCTGAACCTCATGATTCAACGTAATTCATTGTTTCACACGAATCAAACAAATTATGAAGAGTCTGAGACATCAGAAACCAGTTAACATACATCATGTCCTCAGATCATTTCATCAAAAATGACATCATCTGGCTCACCAGGTAAGAATCATGTAGTCATGTGATCCTTAAGCTGCAGCAACTGCTGAGATCAGACAGTGTCACAGTGTATTTAGTATGAAGTTCATCTTTTCAAGACATTTTAGCCACAGGTAAGTTCATTTCACACATTCACAGAGTAATGCACTGTTGTTACAAGTGCCTTTTTTGGAAGCAGATATGTGGTTGGTGTTTTAACAATGATGCACCATCTAATTGATGACACTACTCATGTTGACTGACATGCAGCATGCCATGTAGTACTAGCAGGGTGAACTACACCTGGGCTTATTAATCAGGCATACATGCCTCTACCTTGAAAAATAGAGTCATGGTTTTGTGTACATTGTTCATTCTACGACACATCAAAATTTAGCTACAGTTTGATACAGCTACTTAGTCCTCATGTAAATGGACCAAGGATTCATTAGAGCATTATGAATTCAGTCTTACGCAGTGAGGACTGTGAAGGCATTTTTAGAGTACAAGATGTGCCACATTTGTGTAATGACACAATTAAATCTTGTCCTTAACAAAGCACAATGATTACCCCATTCAATTTCATAAAGCAGACTGCCAATCCTATAGCTCAGTTGCATATGAATGAGTATGGTCTATTGATGTATATTGAAAGTGCTGCATTGATCAGGAATTCCTATTACAAGACATCAGACATTTGAGGCTTGTATAACAAATAACAGTCAGATAACTAAACATGTTCACAAGTAAATTTTCATAATCATGAAGAGACATATGTCAATGATGGACACTGAGCATGGCCATATTGTGCTTGATTGTACTCTGGGTTATTACATTGACTCACAGCGAAAATGCATTGCAAACCATTTACTTCCCTGGCCCAGCTGATTCTGACACTGCACCCACACTGCAACCCAGGAACACCATCCTGTTCAACAACTGGGCACAACACCATCACCCACATGTAGTGAGGAATGTGGTAAGCATGCCTTCCTCTCCAAACATCATCCATCTTATGCTGCTGTCTCCACTTGGCTTCTGCTACTCCAGTCAAAGTGGCAATGGGCACTCCATTGTGCATTGTGGACTGCGGGAAGGCATGTCTGACACTTTCATGGGTTTTAATAGGTCCAGGCATGTCTGCACACAGTACATCATTCACAATGTGTTTCCTCATGGTCTTTGAACTTTGATAATGTAAGACAAGTTGAGACAGCAGCTGGATGTAGTGATCTTCCTATAGTTGTCCACATACATAGTCTTCTTTGATTCCTTGCGCATCACCAACCTCACAATCAATGATGAATGATACTCACTGGTAGCGTTGGGGTCGTCAAATGTGTCCACCTCCCCCTGTGTATATGGCTGGGGTCCACCTAAGAAACATAAACAGATGTACAATCAGCTTGGAATGCCGGACATATGTACAGTCTATGCAAAATCCCCAAAACATTATCATGACACATGCAGGTAATTACCAGACCATGTAACTCCTTTCACATCAAGTACAGCAATGTTGTGCCACTTACACCTGGACAGTGTAAATGCTGGGTCACTTCCACATCACAGTTCACTGAGGGTGAAACAATTATGAGGAGCATCCCTGGGAGTTTGCCTGTGCTTTGACAGATTCATCAGACATGCCCTTATGCAGACACAATTGCACAATGATGGAAGGATGTCTGGTTATCAAAATTGGTTTGTACATGCACATATGAACACATTCTTGGACGTGATAAGTCATGATAGTTGTTTGACTCTCTACATGCTTGCAGCATGTTAACCTCCAACTTGTGGCCTGATTGCACACTGATTGGCCTTGCTTGTCACTGTTGCATTAGTTTTGTGCCTGTCTTGTTGTTTTTTTTGCTGTCCGCTTCCCCTTCCGTTCCTGCTGCTGATGCACCCGCGGTGCCTCCACCCTGCCGATTTCTGACTCCCAGCTGCGCCTCCGTCCCCCCTTCCTATTTGATGGTGTTCACTGCATGTCCACACAGCAGCCACGCACAGCGTTTGCTCAAAAGCCAAACCCATCTGCAGCCATCCACGACCCAAACACAACCAGCACCAGAGATCCTGGATCTCCCAAATCCCTCCACTATGACTCAGCAAATGTTCTTGCACTGTAGCCTTGAAAAATGTTAGAACTGCAAGCTGGACACACAGAGCACCACCCATGGACAGTTATCCTGACACCACTGCCACCAGACCTTCACCACTGACCGCACCCACACAAACACCGCACACACCAAACAGCACCACCTCTGGATCCCTGCACTGCATCCTCCTCAATGTGCGCTCCCTGCACAGACTCGCCATGGAGATCTGGATCCTCCTCAACACCCTCGCACCAGATGTTGCCTTCCTCACAGGAACCAGGACAAACACCACCTCTGCCACCAACATTGCCAACGCCATCCCCGACAGATACAAGAACCAGAGGAAGGACCGCACCAACAGCCCAGGATGAGGTCTTCCCATTGCACACAAGAGCTACCTCTGACTCACGACCTCCAGCTCAAGCAACAGCCCGCTCAACACCAAACACCTCCACTTCCAGATCCAGGCCAGCCCCAGGACAACCCTGCGAGGCACCGTTGCCTACAGACCACCCAGACCTCGAACTGTGTACACCACCTCCATCGCCAACATCATCGTACAACATGCCGTCGCCTACATGTACTACATACTTATCATATACCTCAACTTCCACCTCGACAACCTCAGTGACCCCAAGTTTGCCACCCTCATGGACAACCTTGCAAACCTCTTACAGAAACAACTTGTCACCACCCCCACCCACAAGGCAGGGTAGAACCTCACCACATCCACTACAGCCAGCCCACGCAACCCCCATGGACTGACCACCACTGCGTACACCTCCACGTCGACAAAGCATCTGCAAACAAACCTACTCCCTGCGCTCTACAAAGGAACTGACACAAGATGACCAAAGAGCAATTCAACTCTGCCCAAAACCGAAATGCCACCAACACCTTGACTGACGCCAATTTCGCAGACAAAGGACCCCACAGATGGAACTCAAACTTTGCAGATGAAATTACACCCCTATGTAACCCCAACACACAGCAGCACAGGAAGGCCACATGGTTCAAAGCCAAACCCCATAAATCCTGAAGCACCTGCAGACGCCTTGAGGAGAACTAGAGGAACAGCAAATCCTCTGAAGACGGAACCACCTACAAGAACACCATATCACAATTCCACCAACACATCCCAAACTAGATCCTCACAAACTCCAGCAATACCAAGGAACTATTCCGCATCACCCATGACTTTGCCAAAATACACATTGAAAATACAGAGATCTCCCCCTCCCAGGACCACTACAACAAGCTCTGCTCCTACTTCCACCAGAATTTCATGTGCCTCTAAGACAACTTCAAAGACCAGACACCCGTCTCTGAAACCACACAATCCTCCAGCAATGCCTACCACCCCACCATTTCATCCTGGACCACAATCAACACCAAAGACAATGCATCTACCATGAGAGGCATCCACTCATGATCCCACATGGACCCCTGTCCCACCCCTCTTCCACAGAGCAGCTGCAGCTATCGCTCCAGCACTAAAAGCTCACGATCAACACCACCGTCAAAACTGGCATCTTCCACGACATGTGGAAGTGCGCATAACTCCGACCCCTACTCAGGAAGCCTTCAGCAGACCCCACGGGCCTCATTGACTAGCCACTCATCTCCCTCCTCCCATTTCTGAAATACAGTCACAAAGAAGACTGTCAACGTCCAGCTAAGGAAAATAATTTAATTAAACAACATCCATGAGCACTCACAATCTGGATTAGGTGGCAACCACAGCACAGATACCGCTCTACTTGCCGCAAAAGTCAACATCCTCACACTCCTCGTACAAGGACACATCGCAGACGTGATCATACTAGATCTCTTTGCAGCCTTCAACACCATCTCCCACCACACACTCACCGCCAGACTCCACTAATCCAGCATTCAGTGAACCACCCTCGAAGGACTCCACTCCTTCCTCGCCGTGAGAAGACAAAGATTCACACTCCCAGATTTCCTATCAAAACCCACGTAAAATGACTGTTGAGTACACCAAGGATCTTAACTCAGACACACACTCTTCAACATTTACATGCCCCCCTCTCCGCCATCGACAGACATCACAGACTCAGCATAGTATCCTAGGCCAATGACTCCCAGATCATCCTCTACCTCACCAAGAACACCATCACCACCAGACTCAAGTTCCATGAAGGTATGAAAGACATTGTATCCTGGATGTGCCACAGCAGCCTGACACTGGTCTTGGAGAAGACAGAGCTCTTCACCCTTGGATACTCCACTTCTGCATGGGACAACTCCTGGTGGGCCACCGCACTCGATAGCACCCCCCCAAACCAGGTATACTCTGTAACATTCACATGCTTCAACACCCTCTGCATCCCCAGAAACACCATCAAATGGATCCACCCTGAATGAATGAAGCACATCACCCACGCACTCATTACCAGCAAGCTGGAGTACAGAAACACCCTCTATGCCGGGATCAACAAATCTCTAATCCGCAAACTCAATCCAGTACTGAACACCGCAGCCAGGCCCGTCCTCGCCATCCCCTGACACATACACATCACCCAACACCTGCAAGACTTCCACTGGCTCCTCGTAGCAAACAGAGTGACATTCAATATACTCACCCAACCCTGCAAATGCCTCCACAACAGCAGAGCCCAATACCTCAACTACAGACTCTCCTTCCACACCCCCAAGAGGAACTTCCGATCCGCCGAGCGCACACTACCCAAACCCCCGCCCATCCACAGAGCAATAACAGTCAGGAGATCCTTCTACTACATCACAGCCAAGACATTGAACAAGCTACCAATCAACAGCCGGCGCACACCCCACCCTGCACATCTTCATTACAACTGTAAAGACCTGACTCTTTGACTGCACGCAGCTGCTCCCCCGCGCATTCAGACCCTCATGGGTGAGTAGCGCACTTATAATTTCCATGATTGATTGATTGGTTGGTTGATTGATGCCTCATGCTTCCATAGACATCCTGACTAATGTGTATTTTGACATTTACACAGGATATGGCCAGATTTACAAGAGGGTGCCTCACGGCAGCACTCTCTTTTAAATCTGGCCAATGGTGCAAGGGTGCCTGCGCATGGCTGCAGTTTGTGTGCCAGCACAGGGGGAAGCACAGAGATGCGACATATTGTTGTAAATATGTTGCATCCCTGTCCTTAGAAAGTGACTCAGTGCGGCGCAGCCAAATGGCTTGCGGAATGCACTGAGTCACTTTCATTGTAAATCTGCCCCAAGATTTTTACAATGACATGTCACATTCCTGTACTCACCGCTGCACAGGCACACAAACATGTGCCAGGCGCCGGCGCTGGCATCCTTG
Organism: Calotriton arnoldi; assembly: GCA_963921515.1. Lineage (NCBI taxonomy): Eukaryota > Metazoa > Chordata > Amphibia > Caudata > Salamandridae > Calotriton > Calotriton arnoldi. The sequence goes on along the minus strand of CAWUFW010005995.1, from coordinate 644,915 downwards.
CACCATGGTGCAAGGATGCCTGCATCATGGGGAGATTGCTTTTGTGCTGGAAGGGACACCTTCATGCACACAAAACAATCACTACCGACATAATCCGCTTTCAATGTGTGCTGTGGAATGCAGCACACATTGAACGAGGTAAACACTTTGAAAAAATGATAAATTTATCCACCTTGTGCCTCGTTACGCCACCCCTAGGGTGGTGTAGCATACAGACGCTTTAACATGTTTACGATTCCTCGTCAATTTGGAAATGTTCCTGGTTCCATGGGTGTTGCGTGGGGGCACCCACAGCAACACCTATGTAACATGGCTGTAGGAGTACCACACACAAGTGTGACGTTTTTACATGGCCAATGAATGTCACACACGTTAGCTTCATACATCATTATTGATGTGATGACAGTGAAAAGATAGATTATTGCATCACACAAAGATTTCCACCTTTGGCACTGTGTGCTTGTGTGTGTGCAAAGATACCATTGAAATACAACATCATAACATTTTGGTACAACATATGGGGCTGTGACCGCACAACGTGCAAATTGGTCCTTGAGGTCATGATGTATCTTCTCAGAGACCATTGCGACACCACTGAATCTATGTGAAAATATGGACAGAGCAATGTATGGCATTGCTGTACCCCTCTTACTAAACAAGAAAAATTTATATTAGACATGTACTTACCAGTTGACCCACCGACTTCCAGGCCCAGATGGTCCAGCAAGTCTCCCTCTCGGTTTATGATATCCTGCCAGCGGTGTTTAATTTGGTGGGGTGTGCGTTGCACATAAAAAATCCTTGCCATGTGGTGCTGGACCCTGCCCCATCTCTGCCTCCCTTCAGGTGCTGGGTAGCCCTTGGTCACCCTGCCCCCGTGCTGATCATTCTGGGCAGGAAATGATATATGAGCTATATAAGGCCCCCAAACTGTCTGTTGGACAGGTTTTTGGACCTGCCAGACATGATGACTTAAGAATTTGTTAGTGAAAATGAAACTTACACAGAGTTAGAAAGGAAACTTATAGTCAAAAAAAGAAATTATAACCCACCCGTATGATTAGCCTACACCTAACTACCCAAAATAAACACACACACCCCATGATATAACTATTTAGACCACAAACAAGACTTTCAAGTGACAAATGACAGACAAACAAATGTTAAAAGTACACACAGGACAGACAAAACACAGTCCAAACTCCAAAAACAATCACAGCACTCCACACCAGCCTTCTTCACCATGAACACTCCTAGGGATAGTAAGAGAAAGTGAAAGTAACTGTGTACTTCCCAGATTTGGAGATGCTTTACGCTTGTGACTTTGCGACACTTTATGTTCGGATGCGAGACGTTTCGGGTGTCTGAGTGACTCCACCCAGATTTGGAGATGCTTTACGCTTGTGACTTTGGGACACTTTACGGTCGGATGCGAGACGTTTCGGGTGTCTGAGTGACTCCACCTAGATTTGGAGATGCTTTACGCTTTTAATTCTGCAACACTTTACGGTCAGATGCGACACATTTCATGGGTCTGAGTGACTCAACCCAGATTTGGTAGTGAATAGGTGGAGATGTGTGGTATTGTGCAAGGGATGTGTCACGTAATGTACATGTATGTATTCCTTTTCAACATGTTGCATGATTTTAGGATGAGTTGTGTTATTTTCTGTTACCGACATTCACGTACATCATGGGATATGTGTACATAGTTTTGTGAAAATTGATTAGTTTGTGGTACTTTCACGGTGGACTTGCACAGCAGGTGGATTACATTGCATCACACCTCATCTGCACTACCTGCAGGACATTTGTTACCATGTCACAGCGAGGCACCCTGTGTGTCTTCACATATGCTTGTGTCAAATACCACCTCTCACACAAGCTTTTCATGTTGTGGGTAGACATGGGTGTTGGTGATGATTTAGCATTCAACACACAAGTCCACTTTTGCATTGCAACATTCATGTGCATTAATACATGCATCTCAGCATTCAGTTGGTACACAACACCTGCGTTGATGTCTCAAGCCACAATGAGATGAAAATTTGTTTGTGACACATCCTTTTTCACTATTCCAATATGTGATGATTCACACATCACACATCTTAAGCATTTCTGTTGCAAAATGTGGGGCTTATTTACAATCCCCTTGCGCCGCCGGTGCGCCACTTTTAACATGGGAAAAGGTGACGCACCGGCGGCGCTAGGGGCTTGTAAATCACCCCCTGTGTTTTTATGAGTGATGGAAGGTGCCACTCTCTGCAGCTATGCATGTCATCCACACCACACAGCCATCCTTAGACCACGGTACAAGGGTGCCTGCACCAGCGCATGGCAGCTGTTTGTGCACAATTGCAGGGTAGTACACAGGAATGCAACATATCATTGTGATTATGTAGCATTCCTGTGCTCAGAAAGTTCACAGCGTGTCACAGGCAAAGTGCTTGCAGTGGCATGCAGCAGCAGTTTCATGTTAATCTGCCCATATGTATTTGTATCATATGACCTGTATACCAAATGGACACAAAGGTGATGATCTGATGTTTTTTTTATTGTGACATTAGTGCATATTGCTACAAATGTAGATTTGCTACATCATGTGAAGAATTGTGTGACAATGTGTGTGCGACGTCTTATCCCTGCAGCAGTGTGGAGTATGTCTCGTCCTTCTGCTTCAGCTTCATCATTGCCATCATCCATTTGTTCATGGGGCTGTTCCTCTTCATCCCAGGGCACATTTGTTTTGACACATATGTTATGGAGTATTGCACATGTCATTATCATCTTGCACACAATTTCTGGTGAATAGAGTAGCCTTCCGCCTGATAAATTCAGGCAGCGAAATCTGGACTTGAGCATTCCTAAGCTTCTTTCTATGATGTTTCTAGTTCGGCAATGGGCATGGTTGTATGCCTTTTGCGGATCAGTCTGTGGATTGCCAAATGGTGTCATCAATCACTTCTGTAGGCCATATCCTTGATCAGCTGTAAGTGGAAAGTAAGAAAAATGTGTTAACTTTTGTGTGAATTCACTATACATGGCATGTGTTGTACGTCATGTTTGTGAAGATTGTAATAGTGATTTCTGTTGGCGACGATTACATGTTGTGTTCAACATTGAGTTTCCCATTGTTTGTGACACCTGTCACTTGACTTGCTGTCTATCAATTGATATGCATGACAAGGTGTGGTTCTTTGCAGTGCATGTTTTATTTAACTGAAAGGTGTGTGGTGTTGCAATGTGTGAGTGATATGTGTGTAATGATTTGGTTGGATGCACACTTTCCCAGATTGTACATTGCACATCTGGGCACATTTCAATATGTGAGTGCGTCAAATGTTTTTTCTGTGCAAAAGTGAGTCAGTTGCATGGCATGGTGGTCCTACAGATTTTGTAAATGTAATGGTTTAATGTCTTTGCCCCGGCGTTATCACACATTTGGTTTACATAGCCCTGCACAGGCACCTTTGTCATATGGTGCACCAATACATGCATCCTGTGTTTGATATATTTGTACACTTATGTACACCTTAATGCACGTACACATTCAATTTGGCTGGTTAGCTATTTCCATGCATGCTTTACAATGCATTGCACCTTTTAATAGTTAATTTGAATTAGATGAGATGTGTGCATATGTCGACAGTGTGACTTATTGGTCTTCACAACTTTATGTAGGATATTTGCGTGCATTCCTATCTGGTATCCCTTAGCACTTTCGGTTATGCTACTATGTATGTATGCAGCTTTTTACTGTATGTTATGTGGTTATGGTGTATATGTGGTTTGGCATTTTCACATTAACTTAGTGCATCATTCTGACACAAGGGCATGTAATGTGCCAGAGGGCCAGCTATTCTTGCAGAGTATAGTTATATGTAAATTGATTGATGCTTACCTACGAGGAGACCATTGCCATATTGTCCATTTTGGAAACGCTCATTGACGATGCTGTTTCTGTAGATATATGAATCATGCACACTCCCAATATATTTTTCAAGTACATTGATGTATAGTCCCCGATGGTCCACAATGGTCTGGACATTGATGGAGTGTGTGTGCTTCTGGTTGCGGTATAAGTGTGAAGTTGCTGCTGGTGGTACCAGTTGAACATGCGTGCAGTCCATTGCACCAAGTACATGTTGGAAGCCAGCAATGGCATAGAAGCCTTGTTTAATGTCCATCTGCGCCTGGGGTGTGTTGGGAAAATGGATGTGCTGTGGTGTGAGCTGAATGATGGCATCCAAGACAGAAGGGAGGAAGGCGGAGAAAGATGCCTGTGAGACCCCTGCCACTCGTGCTGGTGTTGCTTGAAAATATCCGGAGGCCAACATGTGTAACACCGCCAGTAGCTTTGTCTGCTGTGGGATGTTGCTGACCCTTTCAGTTGGAGTCTGTAGCCGTGGTGTGATCTGACGCAGCAGGGTCACAATGGACGCTTTCTTGAGGCGATACATTTTGATGACTTGTACATCACGGAGTCCAATGAGGGTGGTCCTTTGACGGTAGATGCGCTTCCTTCAACTGCGCTGCCTTTGTGGTGATGGTGGAGGGTGAGGATGTGGTAATTGGTCTGGGGGTGGTTGTCCTCTTCTTGGTGCAACTCCCAGCTGCATGATTAGGAGGTCCATGTTGGCTGCTCTGCTGCAAAACTGCTCTGCTGCACTTCTATTCAATTTATGTGGTACTTGCGTCATTTCCTGCACGTGGGTTTATGAGGCTTAGGCTTGCCAGTGCACTTTCAAATGTGCTTGGCACATTAAATAGATGCGTCACCGCGGGGAATAGTTGTAAATATGCCTGCGTCGGAAATGCGTTGGATTTTGAGTAGGAACGCCTGCCTTGCATATTTTAATACTTACATGACGCAGCCGAATCTCACGCAGCTCCATTCTGTCGAATCTCCGTTTACATGACGCATCTCCATAGATGAGTCACCTTGTAAATTTTGCGTAAAAAAAAGTACTGATGCGTCACAAAAAGTGACACATAGGTGGCGCAAGGGGCTTGTAAATCTGCCCCCTAGAGTCAGAGTGATACTGTTACCAGACATTTACATAATGGGTTATCCATATTTTCATCAGGCCACACTCAAGACAGGTACTGCTCACTTTGAGAGATGGCAGATGTAAGAAACTGAATTAATATTTGGGTCGGGTGTCTGCCCACTTCTGGGACTAATCACAACCCCTGTCAGAGTGAACCCTCCAAATCACTAAATTAAATTGAGATCAAGCTACTGGTAGCTATGGCACGGAGTAGGCAGGTGTAATGTAGGTCAATGTGTAAACTATATATGCAGTACCAAAACAGTAATAAAGTGAAAATGCCAAACAATAAAAATAGAAAAATAGAAAAATAGAATGAAATTTAATATACAAAATGACACAAAAAATGACTAAAATCAAATGAGGTGAACCAAAGATATACATTTTTAAAGTGTTAAGTAAGATATGGTCAACAATAGCTAGGGATCAATGATAGGCTATGGTCTTAGTAGTGCTGGACTTAGCCACAATTTTAGGCTGGCTGTGATGGAGTGTGCGTTGGAGACACCAACCAGGTTCATCGCGATCAAAGATCTTACCTTCTGGCTCCCCACTTTTTCAGTAGTTCCTGGTTGACTTACTGCAATTTCTCCTAAAATGCCATGTGTCTGGTCATTTTCAAGATTGCAAAAGTATTTGGCCATGCTAAACATGGGCTCTGAGGGCTTAGGAGTGGGTGCGAGAGTGTCGAAGGTAAATCACAATTGCCTCCCACATTTAACACTAAAATCCAGTTGGAAGCAGGTGCTGTGTCCACAACAAACCCAAAGAGAGATGTCTGGTAGGACTGAATCAGGGCCCTTCAGCAACAAGACAGGAGATTCATAAGAATTGTCTTAACATCTTTTTCTCTCCCTTTCAAGTGTGCCCCAAGTGTTACATGTGTCCTGTCAAACAGGATTTGATGTTGTGGTGTCATAGGATATCCACAGCTCCCAATCTGTATATTCTGTGGATTTCAAAGGAGTCATCTCTGCCCATTCAGATCAGCCTAATTTTTGCTCCTGGGAGCAAAAAACACACCTCTTTCCCACTATTTAAGACTGAGCACATGCTGGGAGCTTGCAGAGACGTCTGCTAATTAGACTTAGGACAGTACAGGCAGGTAAAGGGTAACTTTCAAAGTTTTACTTTTCCTTAATATTTATTAAAATCCAACTTCACCATTGAATTTAATTTTTAATTACTGTTAAAATTGTGGTTTTATTTTTTTTCTAGCTGGTGTCCTTCTCAAAATGCAGGATTAGTATTTTAATCTGTAGATATGACTTCTAGGACTGCTACATTGTAGATAGCCTTTTGGGCCTTATCATTTTGGGGACATGCTCAAAGTAATATTCAACATATCCTACTTTTAAGTCTAACGTACGCTACTTTGTGAGCTACAAGGCCCCTATGGGGAGGATACTCTGCCATATTCAACAAAGATGTAAAGAAAATATTTTCTTCAGAGGAAAACATATTTTGCCCAATGAAAAAAAAATGGTTACAAGTACGAATGAATCGTGTATCAATACAGCATGTGAAAATTAAATGTATGCCTGTCATGCTCATTGTGCAAAAATTATGTAGTTGACTGCATATAGGTATCAATGACCTGTATAACAGAAATCTTTGTATCTTTCCTGCACTTCAGAAAGGCGTAAATTTACCCTAGATGTAGGTTTAATTATACAACGGTTCACTGAAGCCTTTGGAAACCAGGCTATAAATATTAGGTAGTATAGCTGGTGTGTGGCACTAGAGTAGGGTATTTTGTGAGGCACTTGCTAAGCGTGTGACCCGTTGTGCAAGCATATTCTTGTTCCTGTGTTACCACTAAGCTCTTAAAAACTTGCTTTCTCCAGACTTTGTCCTTTGGTGAACTGGATAAATACTTGAGCAGCATGACACAGTTTTTAGAAACATACTAGGTGTTTTAATAAAGTGGTTATCAAGTCACAAAAAAAACTCAACCTATCATGCAGCTCAATAACACAGTTCAACAAGACCTACACTGTTACATGAATTTGTAGAGAGTGGCTAATCGCTCATGAGGGTATCCAGGCGCTGAGACACTTTGATCAGAGTGTGCTAAGTCTAACCTAAAAAGTGATCTGTGAGCCACACATTTGATATGCTGATCCTTACAGACCCTAGCGTAAAACCTATCCCTCTTTTTCACTACCATATGTTGACTACCATGTGCTAGAGTACACTTATGTGGCACACTGCCATGTTCTTTACTAGGCACACTATTATATGATGCACAGAATATTTTGAAAGGTTTCATATAAATATCAGAATGGGCTTTGATAAGCCTGGGTAGCCTTACCACAAATAAACAACACACCCAAACAAAGAAGAATATAACATGAAAAATGTTCACCCGGCAGCTAGTGAAAGCACGGAAGCAGAAAAGAACTTTATGGATGAAAAGGCAAAAATTGTATAATGAAAACAATCCCCGAGACTGAACAAATAGTAAGACCAAAGGTGAAAATCATTTTTTAATCAACTGTAAGCAAAAGTCATGAAAATAATTTAACAATCAATATTTTCACTTTATGACAGTGGAGAAAATTGATGGTTGGACCACCTCAGTCCCATCCTGATGGAACTAAACTGACTTGCCGGCCCACACCATCATCAAATCCAGCTGCTTCATCGACAAAGCTATCACAACCATCGATCCCTCCTACCTGGCTGAAAAGATGACCATCTTTATTAGATCTCTGCACGCCCACAGCCAGAATACCATTGAAATGAAAATGAATGCATGCAAAAAAGAAAAAGCAAGGCAACAGGCCTTCTCCATCTACACACTATGGATCTGGAATGACATCTCCATATTCATGCGTACTCACCAAAACCAGCACCAATTTAGGAAACAGCTGAAGACTTACCTCTTCAAAGAACATTATATCACAAAGCAATAACTGCCCACTTTTTTCTTAACTGTTTTGCTTTCGAACCTATATAGCATTTCAACTAGGTGCTCACTAAACAAATACCACACACAAATGAGAAGGCTGCTAAGTCACCAGGATGAACCAGCGGCTATGAGAAGGTTGCTAAGTTACCATGATGAACCAGTGGCTACTTTTCATGAAGGCACTCCTCACACAGTCCAATCGGGTTTGCGGGCTGGCTGTTTCATTTCTTGAGTCTCTTGACTACAATTATTTACTTCTTTAAATTCTATTTGTGTTCATTTATCTCATGTTACCAGCTTGGACTAACTGGCCTATAGGCATCAACAGACAACTTTGGAAGTAGCCATGTTACAAACCTTTTGGACGGCTCTCCTATCGGTACTGTCACTCTAAACTACTGAACAAGTTAAATTGTCAGAGAAAGGCAGAACCAAAGGTAATCCTTAAGTCAGTCTCTTCAAATTGGTAAACACAGCTCCCATCTTATAATGACAGCAGTGACCACAGAAACGATTAATATAAAATACATTTTTGCAATAAAAACATACAAAACGGACGTTGTTAGCATTAAAAAAAATATTTTTTTACTGTTGCTCAACCAAATTATGCTTAACCACTTCCAAAAGGTTTTTGAAAAATGTAATTCAAATTAGAAGTGAGGTTAGCTGGGATAGTTTCAATATTGACATAACTCAGAAACTGTTTCGGTGTCTCCATTCATAAATGATGAACGAAGGGGTGGAGGTGTTCAACGAGCCAAGATGTCTGCTCTTTAGAAAGGTCCGTGGCATAACCGGATCGCCAAACTCCTACATACATCCTGACCAAACTATGTTGTATGTATGTATATATTATTTGTAGAGCTCAACTATCTCGCCGTAGGAGTATCTTGGCGCTATGCAGAATCAATGCATGATGCTCCAATGGAGGCTGCCATCAATTGCAGAAGGATTAGAAAAGTGAGAGGCACAGAGAGTCAGCAGCTCCAGAGATCCAGGTTTTCAAAGATTTCCTGAAGCAGAGTTCTGAGTGAATGAGGCGGAGATGTCAGGGAAGTGTATTCAATGCTTTTACACTGAGAACGGCCAATTATTTCCCCCCTCGTTGTCTTACATCTGAAAGGAGGGGGTTTTAGTATGTTTGCTGATGATGACTTAAGGAGGCAAGTGGTGACATAGGGCGTAAATCTAGCTGTGGGGTATTTAGGACCTCATGCTCTGAAGGCTCTAAAAGTGATTACGAGTATCTTTAATAGCACTCTTATATTAAAAGGTAGCCAGTGCAGTGACTTTTGGGCAGCTGAGGCTGAGGAGCGGTGCAGCAGTTTAAGCACCAAGCAGGCTGCCGCATGTTGAACAGTCTAGAGTTTTTTAAGAATTGCCTTATTGGCACCTGCATAGAGGCTATTGCAGTAATTCTAGTATGGAGGTGATTACGGCTGCCGTCATAGTTTTTCTTGCCGTAACTGGGAGTAAATCAAAAAACTTATTTAGAGATTGTATCTGCTGGAAACATTTCTTGGGCCACTGATAGCGCTTGTGGACAAAAGGATAGAGTTGTATCAAAGTTTACCCCAAGATTTTTGACTCCCTCTACCGTGTTAGGGGGAGGGGGGTGTCTAACGGCCAACGACTAGGGGTGAAAGTATTAGAGTTGCCTAGTAGCATGATTTCTGTTTTTTGAGTATTGCACTTCAGGTGGTTATGCTTCATCAAGTGAATGACCTCTGTGAGACAGCATTGAAAGTTCTCTTCAGCTCTGGTGAAATGTTTAGCTAATGTTAGGATCAACTGAGTATCATCAGCGTAGGAGGTGGTTTCAATGTTAAATGATGATATCAGTTCTAAGAGGGGAGCCATATATACAATGAACAACACTGGACTTAGTGCGGAACCCTGCGGAACACCTGTGCGCAGTGGTTTCTCGGCTGACCTATAGTGTCCAAGAGTGACTACTTGTCTAGACGGTTTGTCAGAAAAGATTTCAGCCAGGGCCAGATGGCAAATGCCACAGGCCTTAAGGCGGTGTAATAGGATGTCATGGGCAGCTCCCTAACAACTGCTAAAGTGGTCATTCAGCTGAATTAATGCTTCAGTATAGTGCAGGGGCAGCAGGCATGGTTCGTGGGTGGGGGGGTGCAGCTGCAGGGTGCGAAATAAAAGCCTGTTAATAAAAGGGCCTGAGTGCACGTGCTTGTGGCCAGTTTACCAAGCATACTCCCTGTGTCTGTGTCCATCATTTTAGGTAGCATGTGGGCCTAGGGCCCACAACTCTACAATGGCAACGAGCGGCTCTGACCCTGCATGTATGCTGGCAGCCACCTCGCAGTTTATTGTGGGGGGGAAGAGTAGCCAGGGTTTGAGGCAATCCCACACCTGCTGCCATTGCGACAGCAACCAATCAGGACAGGGTGAGAAGAAGGGCACCTAGTGTGTACACCAGCACCCACGGGTAAGGCAGCTGCCTGCATGCTCATGGCCCTACAGCTGCTTATCGTGAGCCTGCACATGACCAGCCAGAAAGAAAAGGGGTTGAAGTGCCGCCCGAACACCGAGTTTTCCCCAACACCCACAACGCCCGCGTGGGTTTAAGAAACTGCCCAGAGCAGAAAGTGCTCAAGAAATGAAAAGGGCAGCACGAGCAGAAGCTGCCCACTAGAAAGCACTATATGGCAAATCAGTGCTGCAGCAATTGCTGTGGCCCCGTAGCTGAAGAGGAAGCACCACCCCCAAGTGACTTGCGCATGGTGACCCTGCACCTACATTGCCAGCGTGGGCGAGAACACTGCCACACACCGATTGAACCCCACGCAAGGCCCATGAAGCAGTATTGCGGCCTGGGCGATAAATGGCTTGCCATGTAAACTTGATGCCTATTGCCCCCATGGTGAGTGCCAAACACACTGCAATTATGTGACAGACCCTGCTGCACAGAAAGAGACCCCACCTGAAAAACAGAGCCCGTACCTGCACTGACAAGCTGTAAGAAGAGGGTGACATCCAGCGCATTGATTCACCATCACCCCCAGCAGTGAGGAAGAGTAGGGCCCGAGGCCACACCAGCACTGTAGGAAGCCCCGCATTGGATTTCCTATTGCCGCCAGCCTGCAGCAACATCGAGGCCATTGCATCCTTCAATTAGAGCACCCACAACACAACCTAGTCGTGTTTTGCTGCACTGCACCCAGCCCGGGAAACTGCAAAGTCTACCTGAAGCTGCCCTGGTGTGGGCTCATACTTCAGAAAAGGACAGCCGCTCCTGCATTGTGCAGACCCCTCACAGCTGGCAGTTACAAATAGACTGCTGCACTGGCAGAAAGGACAGCACCACCTAGCAGCCATTGGTAGCACCGCAACTAAAAAAAGAACGGGGTTTTAAAAATAAATCGCCGCAAGAAGCGGGCACCTACATAATCGTTCCTGACGCCCAGCATGAGTGAGAGCTGGCCAGGTCTCGTATGCAGTAAAGCACACAAGGAAACAAGACCCCCTGTATACAGGAAAAAGCACATAGAACAAGCCATATTGCGCCCATGCACACAGAGCCTATGACAACTTCTGTTGCCTCCTGCAGCATCCATACAGCACTGCCCGTCACCCACAAGAAAGAGTGAGAAGCTGGGACGGGTATGAGCGCATAGAGCACCCCCTGGTAGCCATCTTCAGGCACAGACAGCCAAAAGAGACTTTGTTGCCTGCTGAAACCGCAGTCAATAGCCCGCAAGAGAAACAAATAAGTGAAGGCAAGTTCAGAGCGAGTGCCTGCAGTCACAAAGTATAATGGAGGGAGTAAGAATGGAGGGTGCCTGAAGCTGCCTGCCATCACTGCAAAAAAAAGGAGACCAGAGCTGAGACTGGCCAAGAGAGTATAGCATTCCCCCTGGTGGTGAATGGCCACCACTGTAGGGTGCCTCGGCAAGGGACTAGGACCAGACTGACCCTTTCTGTAATGGGGGAGGAGAGCATTGTTCACCCCCTAGTGGCAAGCCACAGCAGAGAGAGAGGTTTGCATGTACAGCACACACTCAGTGTGCCTGCATGCAGGAAGAGAGCATCTACATACCTCAGCTGCAAAAGCACCACCCTGCATTGGGCCAGAGCTGTGCAAGGAGTGCCCCCAACACTGCCTCAAGACTGCATTGCAGGCTGTCACAAGAGCTGATGCTGACAATTAAGTGCCGGTGCTGAGCACCGGAAACCACCGGCTCAAATTAGGCACTAACCACAGCACAAAGGAGAGAATGTGGCATGATGCCACATTGTGAAGAAAAAGAAGAGTGACAGTCCTGGCACCCTGAAGAACCGGACGACCTCAGATGTGCTGGATAGATCAACAAGAGGATAAGAACGAGGACTCACACCACTACCAGAGTGCACCTGCAGGCACAAGCCAGTCATTGAGTTGGAGTGAGGTCCCTAGGGGCAGCTCAATGGGAGAACCACATGTAAGCCGCCAGCAAGCGCAAACTGCGTCTTTCCCCCTATGCTTCACAGTGCCACCGTCAGTACCCGAGCATCGTCAGTTTGAGTCAAATGGTATTCCTGCTTGAGACCGCAGATGCCTAGGGAGAAGAATGGCACCAGCAAAGATACGTGGCTTCAAAGTCCCTCCAGCTATTCTCACTCCAGGTGAAGAGTCACCAACTGTCATCCAGGTCTAATGGCAATCAAAACATCATTGCCATGCGCATCACCCAATCCAGCGAAGGAGCAACTCATCACCAGGGTGGAGCCTTACACCCGCAAAGCACCAAGAGATCAAATGTCCAGAGACTATCTGACAGCCCATCGGCACCTGTGTCCTGTTGATAAGCACACAGACCATTGTGTCACCTACCATAGCGGTTGCACGAACAACTTTGCTGTGATTATGTCAGTGATCCTGCAGCGGCTCACAAGCAGCCCTGCATAGTCCACACAGTCCCATGGCAGCTCCGCAAAAAGGCCTTAAGGACATTCCTGCATGAACATATCCTAGTACGAGAGATGGTCTGGAAGCTGCTCCACCTACAAGGTACCGGAAGGCACCGGGGCTTCAGAGGAGACCGTCCCAAGCATCATCGACACCATCCAAGTCTTGTCATCACAGTGCTGAGATGCCCCAAAAAAAGACTGTAGCAGGACTCCACCAACGCTCCTGATGCACCATGTTTTGAACTGTTTGACACCAACAACATCTCCGCAAGAGCACACAAGCCCATCCAACAGTGTGTAAGTGGACATTGATCCAACAGACAGGCTGTCAAAGAATCTGACTCCGTCTACACATCATTCATGCCCCGTGGTAGCTGATTACATTATGGACATGTGTCGAGAGGCCCGGGTGCTCCCAGCTGCGCTAGTCCACTGTTGTCTTGTGGACTGCCTCTCGAGGCTGCGAGACTGAAGGCCCGATTATGATGTGGGCTGAAATGGCTCCAACTGTCGGTCAGAGCCCTTCAGCCTGCATCGTAATTGGCTGGTCGGACTCCTTTCCAACCGACCATTTTGATGGGGTCGGTCGGAAGGGAATCAGAATCAGATTTCCGAATGGCATCCGACGGGCTTGGAGAGCCCGTCCGCCATTCGGAAAGCCTTTAGTAATCCCTTGGCTGGCTTTTTCCGGCCGAGAGATTATGATGGCAGATTCCCACAGCCTTTCTGTGTCGGCCTTTCCGACACAGAAATGCTTTGGGAATCTGTCTTTGGGGGCCCCCAGCAGGGCCCCCATTGTTGCAAGGCTGCCGAATGGTGCACTAGGGGCCACCTATGGTGCCCCCCTGTTGATCCCTGCACCCGGTGGCAGGCACCTTGAGGTGCCTGCCATGGGGTGCAGGGATGAACTGCACCTCTGCTCTTTACAATGAGAGCATGCATTCCAATTGGAATGCATGCTCCCATTGTAAAGTATAGGATTGCTACCAAACAGGGTTCGGTTGCATCCTACTTGCTGGGCTGGAACCGACGACAGGAGGTCATTCGGTTCCAGTTCCCAAACAATGTCAGACGGACTCCGGTCTGTCCGACATCATAATCGGGCCCATAGTTGTGTCTTGTGTGCATAGTTTTATTTACATAGGTTGGCCTTTGTTTTGTTTTAATAAAGTTTGGGAGGAATGTAGTGTCCAGCTAGACACATTCTAGTATCTCAACAGGCAACAGGTTTACCAGCCACGCCCTCGAGGGCTGGCCACAATCACATGCCATACCCATCCAACACAGGCATCACGAGTGACGTGGATATGTTAAAACAGGCCAGGGTGCACATGCTTGTGGCTAGTTTACCAAGCATACTCCCTGTGTCTATGTCGATCTTTTTAGGTAGCATTTAGGACTGGGGCCCACAATTCTACAACAGCTATTACTTTGAAGCAATTGACTGGGGAAGAGGGCACTGGCCATACTAGAATATTACTATATGTGTCCTTTAAAGAGATTAAAGACTGTAATGTTTCAGTTCACAAACTTGGAACCCAAATGCTTCAGGTTCAGGCTAAATTAGCGGGTTTAAAATGGAGATCCAGTAAAAACAATGTTTGCATACTCGTTATCAAAGAGAGCAAGACAACATATATTATGGAATATTTCATTGAACAACAGTTTAAAAGCCTGGTTGGTGATCTATCTTTCTCCAGGCACTTTGAGCCGAATGAGCTCATCATTCCCTTTTTGCGAGACCACATCTTAGCACAACTCCTAGACCAATCATAGCATGTACCCTGAACTTTAGATTGAGACACGAACCTACAGATGTCCAAGGTAAAGAGAACAATGATGCATGAAATATTACAGTACTAATCTTCACAGACTTCGCCATAGTGGTCTAGATGAGGTGGAAATCATTTGTAACAGCTAAAGTGGTACTGCCTGAAAAGAAAACATAAATATGTCATGTTGCCCCATCAAAACTGTGCATTAAGTTCCAGGGGAAAGCCCACTTTTTCAGCTCAGTGGAGGATGGTCTGGACTTTGTTGAGTAGTGTAAATGTGGAGGGAAAAGCAAAGCTTTCCCGAGATGAACTGCGGAACAACAAAACAGCAAAGGAAACGAGAATCAAGAGTTCTACACCTGTATGAATTTGGGCTTGAAAAAGCAAAGTATGTACATCTCGATATCAGTAGAGAGTATGTGAATGGATGTAGGTGATGTACCATGGGGTGGAGGAACATACTGGGTGTAGGTCAAGACAATGGGAGGGTGTTAATCTGTGTGGCATGTACATTTCAGGTTGTCGATGTCAGAGGCAATTTTTAGTGGCAGCAAGGCATACTGTGTCCCCTGAGGTTTCACATATTGTACTGGTTAGTTTTATTATGTATTTGTTTTGTATATCATGTGGGGTGGATTGGTTCACACTGATGATGGTCGAGTTTTTAAAGAGAGAAGCTGAAATAGTTTGGGGAGAACAGTGGTGGAATTTGTTGCCTATATTTCCACACTCAGGGGCAGATCTACAAGAAACTAACGCAGCGCGGTGCCGCAAGTCATTTTGCTGCGCCGCGCTGCGTTAGTTTTGAAGCACAGGGATGCGACATATTTACAACAATATGTCGCATCTCTGTGCTTCTCCCTGTGCTGGCGCACAAACTGCTGCCATGCGCCGGCGCAGGCACCCTTGCACCATAGTGCAAGGATGCCTGCGTCGTGGGGAGATTATTTTTGTGCCGGAAGGGTCACCTTCCTGCACGAAAACAATCAATTGAGGTGATTTCCTCTTCCAATGTGTGCTGTAGAATGCAGCAGGCATTGAAAGAGGAAAAAAACGAGGAGAAATTAAAACATTTCTCTTCGTTGCACCTCGCTAGCATTCTGACGCATTTCCAGATTCAAGATTTCTTGTAAATCTGGAAATGCATCAGTGGACATGGGTGTTGCGTGGGAACACCCACAGCAACACCCATGTCACGCCCCTAACACACAAAGTGTTGCGTGAACAGGGGCGATATTTACAAGCACAGGTTAAGTCATGCAGGGTGACTTTACCTGTTCTTGTAAATATCACTTAGCAGGCTGCGCCACCGGTGCTTCACGCAACGTGATGCACCGGCGGCGCAAGGGGCTTGTAAATCTGCCCCCTAGTACTTAGAGACTGGAGAACGACAGGCCTGATCAGTGCAGCAGATGAACTGTTCAACACACATCATGTGATACTGAGAGATACTACTAATAAGGGTTGATGGAGCATGATTAAGAACTAACTACATTTTATTAAAATGATGTGGAATTTTTGAAGATTAAATTACTCTATTAATACTGGGACAGTGATGTCACACCTTGAGCAGCACAAAGTGAACATTAACATGTTGCAGGAGAGCCACCTAACCCAGTCTAGGCATATATCATTTGCTAGATGGTGGGTGTGTCAAAGAAATCCCTCATCAAATACATCTCATTCGAGAGGGATATTCACCCTAATTCATAGTAGCTTTATCTTCTGCATGCATAAAGTAATCATTTTTCGAAATGGGGAGGTATATTATGGTAAATTATACTATGGCTCACTATGAGATAATGCCCTTTTTGGCAAGGTCCCCCCAATTGTTTATTTTATTTTATTGCTTGGTTTTAGACTCTGCACAATGGGAACTGATGGCCAGTGACGAGTGCATGTGCTCTGGCCACCTAAAACCTCTTAGAAATTGGTTAATCCCTGATTGGCGTATTACACTTTCTAATGAAGCCATAGTATATGGGTAGAAACTGCACCCATAGCATGGAAAGTTAATGTATCACATTTGAACTGCAGCCCTTATTGTGACATCCACTAGTGTAACAATGAAATGGTGTCTTCAAGCATACCAATGTAGCTTAATGGCTGAAGTTTAAACCTGCAGTGAGACCTGTTAAAACAACCCTTTCTGATAGGCTAAAACCTCCATTTTAAATATTAGCAAGTCACCCCTATGTGGGCTTTGTAGCCCACAAGGTTAAGGTGAATGGCATTTAAAAGGTGGATAAGTCTAAAATTAATTTTAACATGTCCCTACAATGAAAAAGCCCAATAATCTATTTTCAATGTGGCATGTTTAGCTGTCCTTTGTAGAAAATCAGAGTACGGATTAAAATACTAATACAGAATGGGGCCAGCTAACAAAATAATTAAGAAACTATTTTTAATAGTTATTAAAAATCCAATTCAATGGTGAAGTTGGATTTTTAATAAATATTATGGAAAAATACCTTTAAAAAGTTACCTATTCCGTGCTTGAAGTTTCTGGGTGCGAATTTACATTAGCTCTCCAGTTTCTCACAGCCTTACTTGGCCTAAATAAGGGTAAATGAGGTGTGAAATTCCTCCCATTCGCTACACAATAGGTCACTGTGATTGACACATTGGCCTGAATGGCCCGTGATCTCTCATTTGAGCTCAGCAGAAGGGTGGGGTCTGCCATGTTGTTGGTTTCGCAAGATAAAATCCTGCAGAACAGTTCTTTTTGAGCCACATAAAACATAAAACACTTTGGCATCCTTGAAAGGGAGCAAACAGGATGCTGTAGCCTAGGGTGAAATTTTAATTGTGCCAGTGAAATTCGCCAAATTTTTGTGATTTTGCATAACCTATTGTAGGTAGTTGCCAAGCTTGAAATTTCTTATAACACAAATGATTGTCATTCACAGGAGCTTGAGTAGCTAAATTAGTATATCCTTTCACAAGATAGACCCATTCACTTTGTTTTACAAATATTACGTGGTAGTGCCCATTTCACTATTTCAAATATGTTAGACCTGACAACATTAGAGTGGTCTTCCCTCCAACTTTTTGCCTTCCTCCTCCACTTTTTCTAACCTTCTTTTTGCTTGCCTTAAGACTCTGAGTACTTTACCACTGCTACCCAGTGTTAAAGTGTATGTATTCTCTCCCTAAAACATGGTAATATTGGTTTGTCCCCAATTGGCATATTTAATTGACTTAAAAGGCCCAGGGCCTGTAAATTAAATGCTACTAGTGGACCTGCAGCACTTATTGTACCACCCACTCAAGTATCCTTCTACCCGTGGCTCATGCTTGCCTTTACAGAGTCTGTGTATGTAGTTTACACTGCCATTTCCACCTGGCAAATGAACCATCCCTCCTTGTACATATAAGTCACCCTTAAGGTAGGCCCTGGACAACCCACAGGGCAGGGTGCAATGCATTTAAAATGCAGGACATGAACGTTTAAGTTTTACATGCCCTGGGAGAGAAAAACAATCAAATTCGTTTTTCACTACTGCAAGGCCTATCTCTCCCAAAGGCTAACATTGGGATTACCTTATTACATGTAGTAAGGTTAATTCACTAGTGTGAAGAGATAGTTCTTAGTTGGTGCCTCTGGAATCACAATTTAAAATCACAACTTATGGTGAAGTCGGATTTGAAATTGCAATTCTGAATATGGCACTTTTAGAAAGTTGGCATTTTCTTACTTCAGCCATTTGGTGCCTGCTTCCTTTCTCTTACCACGTCTGGAGTAGGTGACAGTTGGGATTTGTGTGTTCCCCCTAGACAGCCACACTTATTGGGAGCTTAGGTGTGACAAGATGAGCCATCCTGGCAGGATGGAAGGGAGGAGCTGGACCCAGCCTCACTGACATCTGAATAGACTGTGTCCTGTCCCCACATAGAGGGCTGAATAGTCCCCTGTAGTGAGTCTGGAGCCAGGGCGGAAAGGGAGGACATCTGAGCACTTCAATGGCCTGTGTTTGAAGTCTCCCCCACCACAAAGGCACAACTGGGTATAAGTACTGGACCTCTGACTGGGGTGAGGTTAACTGCCTAAGATGACAGCTACTTAATCCCGAAGCTCCCAGACTCAGGCTGCATAATCCCTGTGCCAACACCCGCTAAACCCACCATTGAATGCCAATGATGTCGCCCTAGCCTCCCAAACAACGCAGGGGACCTTGTGAGATGGGTTGTACCGTGGTGGCTGCCAGTGGGGCAGAGAAAGGCTACTCTGCCCCCCAGACCCAAGATGTTGGCCTGATCCAAGGGGGGTTCTGTCCTGGAGAAGACAACCGGCCATACACCGTAATACCCAGTCTCTGGAGTGGCACTTCCCCATTCTGCACTGAGGCTGGTCCCAGCTGCCACTTGCTGAGCTCTGGACTTGTATTGGTGATCCCGGGTGCAGTGTGTGGACCTAAAGGCAAAGGTCCCACCTGGAGTGGCGCTGCCGGCTGCCATGGGACTACATGGGCCCTTGTTGATGTGCGGGGGCTGAGCGGGCTCACTTGCAGCTGGGAATCGTGTCTGCTGTGGGGTGCAAGTATTGGAGGTGCCCTTCTCCTCCCTGCACAAATACTGCTGTGCCTGGGCCTGAGGCAATGCCCTCATCAGTACAGTAACTGTGGTGGAGCAGAAGGGGCCATCTGCAGTGCAGCCGAGCCACTCTGAACTGCTTGGCTTGATTGCCAACAGTGGGGACGGTGTTCCTTACAAGTGTGGAAAATGTTTTACTTGGAGGTGAGGAGCGGTGTTGTGGACAGGCTGCTCCGGGGTACCTGAGGCCATTGACTGCGCATGGCTGAGTGATGCACTAGACGTAAGATACTGCTAGCAATCTCCCACCATGGCTGTGAGGAGCTTAACCTTTTTTCTCATTCTTGATCTCTCTGGTCAGCCTCCGGATGGCATTACCTACCCTGGGTTAACACTGGGATCGTGCTCCATCCTTGTGGATTCCGCTCGCACGCTACTGTAGTGCTAACACCTAATTGATGATGCCTGGCCATATATGTGTGCTATCTGTGGGCCGCCCTGGATGGGGACACTATCTGAATTCCTTCTCAGTGGTGCAGTGGGTTGTGATGATATACCACCAATGTCACTCCCTGAGGCCTGTGCGTTATTAACACTGTGATTGTGACAGATTATTGGTGCTGGGACTGAGCCTATATACCTGTAAATGGGCACTATATTGAGCTGTGCTCCTCTTTGCACAAAAAGCTGATCGGCACCCTGAGGTTGGCCCGGACCGGAACCCCCCACTGTGGGTCCCAATTTAGCCTCTGGCTGTGCAGGACCTGCACTGAGTATATAACTGCACCTGCCTCTATTAAGACAGCATTTGGCCATAGGGCTGCCCCCCAACGTTTACTAATCCTATAGATAGCTGCAGCCTCCGCCTCACTATAAAGTGGCCTGTCCTGCAAGTGAGGCCTGGGGATGGACTCTCGCAAACCTAGGTTACTTGGCTACTAGTACCATATCGCAGACAGTGAGGTGCCTTCACGAGCAGCTTGGGATGGCGCGGATTGTCTAACTCACCTCCATTGACACTGCACAGCACAGTTGGTGACTTTTGCTTGCCGCCATGGGCCGAACTTGCAAGTCTGTGGAAAACTCATCTACACATTCCTGTTGTCAGCCCACCCCCTCTGACCACTCATTAGCCTCATCACCTGATGACGTTGTGCTCCCACTATAATACCACCCCAAATGGATAAACTAGATGTTATACTTCAGGAAATACGTTCCACACGAATAGCATAGAGAAGTGTCTGGGTGCTATAATGAAGGACATCAGTATCCTCAAAGATGATCAGAGCAAGCTGGCTGATGGAGTCAAGACAAATGAATAAGCTATATCCTCACTGTCACCCTGTCAGGAGACCCACTCATCGCAGCTCACTCACCTGTGTCAACAAGTTGAACAACTTTAGGACAGAGTGGATGACACGGGAGGTAGGGTTTGACACAACAACATCTGCATCATGGGTGTCCTGGAGGGGGTGGAAGGCTCAAATGTGACGCAATTTGTTGAAGATTGGTTTTGCAGCAAGGGGGCCTCCACTGGGCTGTCAGAGATGTTCATGTTGGAGAGGGCGCACCGGGTACCAACGCGGCAGCCCATCCCTGGAGCACAACCACATACCATGTTTGCCAAAATCCTAGAATTTAAAGATCGTGATGTCCTGTCACATACTGCACAAGAGCAAGTGCCTATCCACTTGGAGAATGTGAAGATCTCGCTGCTCCTAGACTACACGATTGCGGTACAACATCAGCGCTCCTCATTCCAAGAGGTCAAAACGTAGTTAAAGTCAGCCAGCCCCAAATATGCCTTACTGTTTCTAGCTAGGCTTAAAGTTATTCATGAACAGAAAACCATTTTTTTGTCACCCCTGATAAAGCATGGGATTGGCTGGAACTTCATTTCCCTGATTCACAGCGCTGCAACACCTGCAAAGTGATCCACCCAATACACAGCAAACTCTGGGGAGGTGACATCGGGGAGCCATAGGGAGAGACATCTCTGAGGTAGTCCCCTCCCTACAACAGGCCAGAGAGATGCAACAGGCGGCAATCTGTTCAGCGTCCTCCTGAAGACATAACTGGAAAATCCATCAGTCCCAGTTTTTCACAGGGCAGCATCTCCAACCCTGATTCTGTCAGCAAAATGGCTCTGTTTCCATCAATAATCGCACTGATGATGTATTAGGTTAATGATTTAGTCCTAAATGTATGCATTGATGACCTTTCATTTTCAGGATCCCCCCAGTGGTGCCTGGGGGCCCCTACTCCCTACCGGTGCAACGCCGTCATTGCATGGATCAGCACTGACGCATCACCTTGGCTACACCCTGCATCCCCGACATTGACGCAACAGGCATCAAGTTACTTTTGTTCAGGGGCTCACTGTGTCCCTGCATCAGGCCCATGCTCCATCGCAGTCAGCCTGAACTTTTGACTTTGTCCCCTCCGGCAATAGCAGATATCTCAAGTAAGTGCTTATTGCTTCTAAGCTCTATTTTACTCTTTAAAAATTCAGTAAGTAGAACTCAAGTTCTACTTAATGGATTTTTGTCGTTTTGACCTTGTTTTATTTATGACATTAAGCTCCATTATTATAACTTGGTGTGGAATCTTTTTGTGTGATGTTGTCACTGTTTTATTGTTTGAAGTGTTGCACCAATACTTGACACATTTCCTCTAAGTTAAGCCTGAGTGCTGTGTGCCAAGCTACAAGAGGGCGAGCACAGGTTAATTAAGGGTTTGCCTGCTTCTTACCCTGACTAGGATTGTGGTTGTTGCCTGACTTGTGCTCATACCCTAGTCAATCAGCAACCCCATTTCCAACACAATATCACAAGTTACTGCCAATCTGGGGACACGGTGCACCACAATAGTTACATTATTTTGGCCCCAGCATGCAGCACACTTACAAAATGGAGGTCTTGGTGGTGTTGGGGCAGAGCTGTCAAGAGGAACAGAGATGGCAGCAAGTTCAGCATTCTCCTTCCCCAACCCTAATGCTATCCCCAGCACTCGAGTCATCATCACAGCACCATCATACTATCTCTCTACAATTGTATACTCACACACACATTCTTACAAATCACACAATAGAATACTACGGGCATTCTTTAGAAAAAATACATATGGTTTTAATCCTCTCATATAATTAAAAACTTTTAAAATATACACATCATAAAAGTAATACATCAATAAAAAGTACTTATAATAGGGAGAAGACCCTACAAGACAACACAATTAGTCTTTCTTTAAATCCACCTCTACTTATTATATCAATGGATGTCCCAAATTTCATTAATAGCCTGTGAGGACAACTAGGGGTCAGTGGAACTTGCAGAGTTTCACTCTGCCAAATTCCGCAGAGTTACATAAAAACCCTGCAAGATTCTGCAGAGATCCAACAATGGTGGAAAAGATGCAGCTCGTTCTGCAATTTAGCACCAGTAGCTCAAGCAACGCTGGAAAATCAGTGTGAAAGGCACCATGTTCTGCCACTCGAGCTGATTTTGCTGCTGCTCGAGTACAAAATCTACTCGAGCGGCAGCCCTCTGACCATGACCACCCACATTAGAAAATCATGCTAGGGAATGCCAAATCTCGCTTGCACTCACCAGCTCACAATATCTGGAGCCTCCACGGAGAAAAATTCCACCACTCGGCGATTGGTGGAATTTGGCCAAAACTCAACGTGAAAGAGTAATGCGGTGTGACCAGAATTCTGCCAATTCCACGGGCGGAATAAAACATTCGACCCACCCCTAATGACATACTACAACCACTTTTTTCAGGACAAATTAGTAAATTTCACTTCCCCAAAATCATTTCATATTGCATTTACTGTCAGTAGAACCACCCGTAGCAATGAGCAACTGATTGTTCACTTTGCTTCACGTAGGATAAAACTGGACCCCAAGTAATTCTGCTTCTGAAGTCCAGAACAAAATCTTCTATGTAGTCCTAAAACTAGAATCACAAAAGGTAACATCCACCAGGCCATAAATATCCTAATAGAAAAAGTCACTGTGGTCGATCCGAGTGGTCGACCTTTAATGTGGTTATCAAACTTCCATTTTTCAGGTCAAGCCTAGAGTCAGCGCACATGCGCTGCTGTGTGAAATTTTTTGTACTGGAGTTTGGAATAGAAGCCCGCCCACTCTCCGCCCATATTTGTGATTGGCTTGCGTCATTGTCCTTCGTAAATGCTGGCTTCTGATTCGTAAATCGGCTTGTTAGTCCCTCCTTAGTGCCGCCTTGTCTTCATCTGTAACCTCCCATTGCGACTGGCCCCTTTACTTCGGTTGTTACACGGTACATGTTATTAAGTCTGTAAGCACTATTTTCTCTATTGAGTTTCTCTTGCTGTAGGCATGACGTGTTTTGGTTACATTCAACGCACCATGCGCGCTGCAAATTTTTTTTTAATCTTTATTTACTTTGGTTAAAATTGCCGCACTCGCGCTTTAACTGTAACATCTTAAGCTAAAGCACTAGTGCTGCGATTGCTATAAAAGTGAAGAAATATAAAAAAAAAATTTTCAATTTCTTTACTTTTGAACCAATCGTGGCACTGCGCTTTAACTTAATATATTTACAGTTAAAGCGCGAGTGCGGCAATTGTAACCAAAGCAAATAAAGAGAAGAAAAAAAGACGTGCGGCCGCCAGCTCTGTTCATCCATTTCCATTATGACAAGTGCAGCAGCGGTCAATTCTTTTCCAGCACTTATACATAAAACATAACACTTAACCTGCAAATCTTATTAGTCGTAAACCCCATATTTAAACGTTCGTCTCCATGTTAACTTTTCACCACTGAGCTAAATTAATAACATGGCTGTTTTCAGCAAATTCCGTGCCAACCGGTAAGGTATATGCATAAATCACGACTATAAGGTATATGCATAAATCACGACTATAGATCTCCCCCCCCAAAAAAAACATTGTAACAAATGCATTGTGGGTGAAGGAGTATCACAAGCTTAAAATGGGTATTTCTAATGCCATTGCCCGCTCTTTGGGAGGCGGATACCAGTGGGTGTCGGGCAGCTTTGATCACTTGTAAGCAGAGTCCTCTCCTGGGAGACTTCTTCTCTGGATGGGCAGGGTTCACGGCTGGCTGGGGCAGGGTACTGGTTGGTTCAAATGGAGGCCCAAACCGTCTATACTCTAGCCTGGCTGCGACCTGAACTCTTCTCTATAGACTGCGCCAGGAAACACAGCATGAAGATAACCAAAAGAACCGTGCATGTCTGTCCTGCCAGCTGCAGCAGAAGGGGTTGGCTGGCTTCCTTCCTCGTTGAACTGGCTGTTGCTAATTCAGCTTCCTGTCTACGGCAGTGGGGCACTCACGTTTAACATGTTCTGGTGAAGGTATTGACGTACTTGTGCCAAATTATTGTTTCTTAGTCAAACGATATGCTCACGCTCCCCACGTATCCACACGCAGCCCTGATGGAGTCATACTGGAACAATTTCAGAGTGATTGAGAGCAATTAACATTACACCGCAGAAGTCATAGAGAACTGAAAAATACAGGCTTCATTCAAAGAAAATTATAGCAAACGTTTTCAGCAGGAGAGAGGTAAGGGTGTAAGTAGTAGCTGGTGGTCCATTTTGGAGCTCACAGGCAGAAAAATATTACGAAACAGTGATGTGGTGGTACACTGTAATTTACAGTAAACACGTTTTATATTGAATTGGCAACTGAATTTGCTCACGCATACAGTTTTACTCATTAAACTACATAGCTCACGAGCGATGGTGTGTGTAAATCGGGTTTCAGAGAATATTTCATTTGTGGATCACTAGGTTTATTGATTTGTTTGGATCCTTTGAAAATCTTTGTTTTATCACACTTCAGAACTACAAAAAATGTGCTTTCTTAACGACTGATATATTTCTATAGTTCATTTACAGATATTTAAATTGTGTTGTGTTAGGAAAAAAGACACCTTTCCTTTAACACTTCCAGTACCCCAACAACAGGTGACTTAACAAAATCCTCTTTCTTTGTAGGCAAAGAAAGAAAAGTAAGCACCAATCGCTTGGTTGAAAGAAAAAGCAAAATGTAAAGGTTTTTTATTGCTTATTCAACTTCTGAACTCCCGCATGGTTCATTTGGTCGGGCTGCAGCATCCCGTGCCCTGGTGAGAGATCAGGGTTGTTGTCAATTGCAGTGGATACTTAGCTAACCTTTTTATGCTGCTGCATGCCCTCTCAATTTGAGATTGGGTTGATTTCGTGAGAGGTTTAAAGTGTTACCTTGAAGAATGCAAGAATATCTTGGGGAAATAACTGTAGGTTCAGAGTGACATGAATAGCCTGTCTCCTCTAGAAGTGCAAGTCATAATATCTATTGGCAGGAAATTACCTCCCCTACCCCTCCCTCACATCATCGAGAAAGACAACCTACAACTGCATACTGCCCAGGTATCCTTTGTCCGGACAGCCATTCTAAAACTGGAACGTAGTGTAAACATAGAATAACCCCTCTCCCCTATAAAAAAAATATCACCTGTACAAATGCCTTCCTGTGTATTACCTTCTACAAACTGATTTTCCTTGTGGTTCATGGGTGGGGAAATTACTCTTTTAAAAAAACTTTGTTTCCGTTGGCATATCAGCAAATTGTCCTTGACAGTTTCTGCTATGAAAAGTCAAACGTGTTTTGAAGTGAGGCCTGGTTTAGAGTGCTCTAAAAGAAAGCATCTGTGTTGTTGCAGACACCTACACATGGTATAGTAACTACATTATTGGACTACTTTCTAACTGCCTTGTTTTGGGGGAAGATTTCTGATGCTAACATTCAGAGTGTTGTAACTCTACTTACAGTAACAAAGCCTCAGTAATTTATAAAGATGCAATATATTCTGCCTCGTGAACTCAGGTTATTTTATGTCATTGGTTTTGATGGCTCTGTGAATAGGCAGCTTAGCACTGAGTGTATACAAGAGCTGTTTGGGAGCCTAATGTTTGCAAGGGCTTTTAGACACGGGACACTAATACTGGCCCCATATTTGAATAACACGGGCTAGCACGCATTAATAAAATGAGGTTGATTGGTGTTCAATTGCTTGTTATGATGATGTAGCTTATTAGTTTAATGAGTGGATACTGGATTAGAAACCTCCTCAAGTAAGTGTCCACAAAATGTAAGATACTAGGGCACCACTAATCCCCTTGCCATCACCTCCTTACTCCTGATCGACAGCTGAGGGCCAAGTAAAAGAAAGGTTGTGTTTGTCTCTTGTTTTTAGCAGAGTGCCTTAGGATTCTTCTAGTATCTACAAAATTGGTTGTTGACTTCTGCTATTTTTGGCAACAGGTGTAAGTGATGGCCTACACAGAATCATTTCTGCACGTAAGCGCTGGTGTCCTTTGTGGTAAGGCAGACTTAAGCCACCCAAGTTCAGATATTGTTAAGGCACGTGGCACTAGGTTGTGTCAGAGATTAACCTATTGTTTGACTATGGTAAGTGCGTTTTCACGTTTTGAGGACCACAATAAGCAGTTAGTTGTGTTGTTAAATAAGGCATGTAGCATCAATCAGTGATGGATCTATGTCCTCTGCCCACCAGTTGATACACTTGACATGCTAAAATGGAAACTATGAAGGCCAGTTATGCATTGACATGTGACTTTGTTCTGTGTTTTATTTATGTTTTAAATACCAAAACATAAATAAAAGGCATTGTCATTTACAATGCCAATAGCTCAAACTCACGTAAATGCGAGACCTATTGCATTCCAAATGCTTTTTAGGTCTCGCATAGGCAGCGCGCATGCGCTGTCTCTCCGAGACATCTGGTAATCCATATAACGAGGGTAATCCCGCCTCCTGCTTGCCTCCTGCTTGCAATTGGCTTATTTAGCGTTACTGAGATTTTCCAGCCTCCCTATTGGTTGCTGGTCCGATGCATCACTTCCGGTTTTATCGGAAGCAGCACCGACCAACTACAGTTATATTGCGCTGTAGGCCTTTCTCAGTTTCCCTTTGGGACTACTTGGGCTTTTTTAATTTCAACACTTCGCCACGGCGCCCGCTTCATGGTCTGTGGCGATTTACGGCGCCCGCTTCATTCTTCAATGCGACGACAATGATACACAATGTAAGCCACGCCCTTAATTACATGGGACACTCATCGAGGGGATTACAAATTACGCTTCTTCAGCCACGCCCCTTCAAGAAACTTCGCCGCCCCCCCCCATCCTTTTTAATCCCACTAAAAGCACTCCATAAACGAGCACCCGCTTAACCGGAGGGCACAATATTATTCTCTCATAGACTGGCACACAAACGAGAAACCCTTCAGACCCACCCTATTCCAGGCCCTGGCAGCCATATAACAGATTTAAGCACGGGAAAAGAGAAGCCAGTACTCCCCACCTCCCTAAGCATATGCCCGAAACATAAATCGAATGGTTTTGTCGTCCACGATGATCGCAAAGGGATCACACAAACATGCCTAACCCTTTCTCACCACTTGAGGTGTGCAGGCGCAGCCTTCTGTGAAGGGCCAGTTGGTGTAAGTCTGCTCCCGGTACTGTTGTAAGTACAGCTGCCACTGGGGAGGAAGAGAGGCGCCTGGGATAGACGCTGCGTCCACCATCATTGCGGGGCAGACTGGAATCTAGAAGCACGGTAGGCTCAGTAAGTGAGACTGTTCGCTCCGCTAGCACCGTCGTGGGTGCTAGGCAGGTTACTTGCTCCCGGAAAGGTGGAACAGTAGGCGGCTTATACGAAAGAGATCACGCACGCCAGATGAATAGCCAGAAATGAGACACACATACACTATTCAAACCGTTTGGCGCTTTTAAAACGTCTTCGCGTTTCTGTGTGTTCTGTGGAAATCGGAGCCAGGCTATTGGCCAGACATCTAGGATGCCCATGACTGCAAAGTATAATGGGTGACGGGAAGTGTAGTCTGTGGTCACCTGTAATATGAACCAGGAACTGAGTCCGACTGGAGGCTTGCACACACACCTTATGTGCAAATGGCTGATGGTAAGTTTGTTCCTGCGGATAGAACCACGTGGTCTTTGGTGCCGGGTTCTAATAACGACCTTAGGTATACTATATTATGTGCACGTATTAACTTTAGTTGCTTGCAGTGTACTCCAATTTTTGCGATTGACCATTTATAAATTGGAAAGAATTAAACGAAGGGTAAAGAATAGAGGTCTGCCGACTTTGTCACAGGGGAACTTGGTTTGAGTCTCGGCGTAGGCTCAACATTCTGTGACTCTGGATAAATCACCTAATCTCCCTGTGCCTAAAAAAGCTGAATGTGCCCTTGTGCAATGTAACTGGTGGCGCTCATGTAAAGCGCTCCAATACCTTCAGGGCGAGTTCACGCTATATAAAACTTAAAAGAAAAACAACCATTAAAAATGCAATGGGGCTCGCATTTGTTGGACTTGAAGTTATAGGCATTATAAATGCCGAGGGCCTTCATTGGCACCACTGCCGGCTGGAGACACTGTGCAGCATGGCACGGAAACGTGTGTGTATAGGGGTGCAGTGACATCACAAGGGTGCTTGGCAGGACATTCACAGCCTGGTTGTTCCTTATCCGGTGCAGTAACAGACGCTGTGTGTTGTGCACCGTGGTTGGAGACCAGACACGAGTGCTGTTGTTGGCAGCAGACATGACACTTGTGCGCCTGTGTTCACCCTTCTTGGCGCTTCACTGAGGGCACAAGACGCCGTACAGTGTGTGGTGGAGTCAGGTGACATCCCGCTGTACTGCAGGCCGGAGTGGGGGCTGCAGGAGGAGAGGGCGGTAGCCAACCTGACATCTTTGATTTGTGTGTGTGAGCGCTTATGTGTGGCGCATCCCATGTGCTCCTGTCCAGACAATGCATGATGTTAGACATTGCGGGTCGAGGACGTGATGTCTGTGTGTGTTTGTGTCCAGCACGCCTCCTCGTGGCTTCACAGAGCGCCCAGACACCTCACAGTGTGTGACAGGCACTCGTGAATTTGGGGGAGCTGCTGCAGAGCACGTGGGACTGACCTTATGTCTGTTTGTGCGTGCGTGCACACCGCTCTGCACTGCCCTGGGATCACAGACCAGTCCAGGACGGGTCACCTCAGGAGGACCAGGGACCGCCATACCTTACTCACAAGCTGTCAGACCTCAGTCACAAACTCAACAATGCACAGCCAACACCTAAAAACAGTTTTTAAAAACCGCTATCTTTTTCTCGCCTAAAAGCACAACGTTAAAATATATTCTGAGAACAAACACTGCCTGCCTTTCACTTAACATTAAATACATGTGATTTAATGTTCAAACGTTACAGTACGGGACGCAAATATGGGCACCGCAGGTCGAACATGCATGGCTAGGTTAATGCATAATTTAAAACATATAAACTCTGAATACTCCAGCTCTCCACTCCTACTTCTGTCCACAGCTCCCCGACTTCTGCTGCACATTCAGTCTCATGGGTTTCAGCCTCTGTCCTCCGTTGCCTTCCCCTCGTCACCAAAGTCTGTTCAGTCTCTAAACAGAATTAAAGTATTGGCATATACATAATCAAATACATGCAAATGCTCTATAGGCAAACCAGTTCATTCATAATTTGCTTGTAATTTGCTGCTTCATATTGTGTGAAATTTAATCACACGGCTTAAGTCGTCGCCAGTGCTTGTATATACTTGAAAGGGAGCCGTTTATAAAAGTGATCTTATTTTTTAATTTAACAATTATAGCCTAACGAAACAAGCATTTGCAATGCAATAGGTCTCGCATTTTCGAAACTCTGACCTATTGGCATTGTAAATGACAATACTTTTATTTATGTGCACTTTGTACTTATAGTCGTTGCTTGCAGGTTTTCAAAACACAGAAATAAAAGGCATTGTCATTTACAATACTAATAGCTCAAAATCTCGCAAATGCGAGACCTATTGCATTGCAAATGCTTGTTTCTCTTGTGGTCAAATCTATATCCACCATATATAGAGAGAATTTATTTGCATCACTCAGTTGTATCACCACTGTTCACCATTCAAGTGCCTCAAATGCCACAGTCTCCCTGCTTTACAATTCTTCTGTTATTCTGGAAATAAGAAAAACCCTGTCCCTTTAGTCTGAGGGGTTGCTCTCTATTTTGTCCGCTGCATCCTAATACATTTTCCAGCATGGACGAAAGCAAGTTCTGACAGTTGACAGGGTATGATCCTGTTGATGGGAGAGGGGTCAAGTATCAAAAGTAGAAAAGAAACAGTACCCCCACTAGCCATAGATTAAACTGGAAATAATTATCACACACAAGGAACTGAGTGGTGTGCGTATTTAACCACATAATCCTGAAGCAATACTAAATGAAATATATGTATACACATTGATTCAATGTATAATGAGCACTTTCATTTCCTAGCGCTCTTTTCCCTCTGTACACCACCGTCTACCACTGACAAATCCATGAAATGCAAATATAGGAATGACATGAATATAAGATAATACTTTCCAAGTGCGGATTTAGCAGCAGTCTCTTGACAAATGTTTCCATTAAACCTTTTCCCGAGAATGCAGAAAAAAATCAATAAAGAAAGCAAAATCAGAATTAAGATTAGCCCACATCACTGCTTTTCAAATGCACTCTGGGGAAATCGTGTGTTCCTTTGAATGATTGGCATTTCAAAAAGTCAATTGTTTCTGTGAGAGTATTCACAAGTCGTTTGCTGTAGCAGTGTATTGTGACAAAAATAGTTCAATTGTCAATGTTACATAGCAAATAAAGTTGTTCATGTCTTTGGTCTGTCCCTAATGTCTAAAATGGGCAATAAATGTTTATTGTCATAGAAAAAGAGAATGGGGGAGATTTACTAAGCTTCTGCGCCGTGTTTGCGTCACAAAAGTGACGCAAAACGACGCAAAATCTTTTTTTTGTAATTTACTTTCCAGCGCTAAACTTATTTAGCGCTGGAAATAACGTAAAAGTCATGCGAAGCAGCGCATTGCGTTGGTTCGCTTCACTTTGCGGCATGGGGGCGTACCAAAGGTGGTGCATGGGCGTTCCCATGCAACCACCCAAGGTTTCTCACGCTAAACCCAATTTACTAAAAACAGTAGATTGGGTTTAGCATGAGAAAACTGCGCCCTTGTCAACTAGGCGCAAGGAAGGAGAAATGCTTTCATTTCTCCTTCCTTTTCCGACTTTGCATGCGTGCTGCACTTTGCAGCACGCATACAAAGTGGGAAAAGCTTTTCCTTGTGTCGAGCATAGTATTTTGTACAGGAAGGGTACCCTTCCCGTACAAAACCTATGCTGGAATCATGCACACACCCTAGCGCTGCGGCGCTAAGTAGTGTGCATTGCGCACAGCAGCTTAATCAGTGCCGGCGCAAGGGAAAGGGGAGGAGAGAGCCATGTCTTTGAAGATATGGCACTCCCCTGCTCCCTCCCTGTCGCGCAACACAGCGCAGCCTCGCGGGGGGCTGCGCTGCATTGCGCAACTTTTTTGTAAATCTCCCCCTATGTCTTTTCTGCATCGTTTATATTTTTGCACGAGGAATCAATGCAATTATTAACTTGATGGGTGGTGCTCCACTATACTGATTATGTTACTCCCTTACACTGACGTCTTTTCCTGTATGTAGCAACATGAGCTCCCTGAAACAGGTGCCGAAATCCTTATCGTGATTACTTAAGGATCCAGAGAAGCTGCAAGCATTTCTTCTCTTCTATACTAAAATTTCTTCTCTTTTAACAATCCTATGTTTTGATGAAAAAGTGAAATAGTGCTGCTGTGTGTTGTGGTGCTATTTCATCCTCGACTTATATATATTTTTTAAGGAAGGTTATAGTTAGAATCTGTAGGCTAGATTTGGAGTTTGGCTGCAGGGTACTCTGTCGGAGGAGCAATGGACTATCCTCTTAGACCATCCTCCCAATTTAGAGTGGGGTAGCCCTACAGGTTTATGCTGATGGAGTGAAATTTACCCTATCTTCATAAACCTTCTTCCGACAGCCTGAAAGAGTATTGTCCTCTGGAGGTAAGCCATGCAACCTTCCGCCCTATCTAGATAGGGCAGTCAGATGGATTTTGTTTCACTGTCTGTCTCCACCAGCAGTATCCTGATGGTGAGGGAAAGTAAAAAAAAATACCCCCCCCCCCACCATGAGAGAAAACGTAGGGCCTGATTTGGAGGTTGAAGAATGGAGTAAAGGCAGTCAGGGTGGCAGAGGACTTTCTGTCTGCCATCAAGCCTTTATTCTGTCCACCACATTTAGAGTTCACCACCAGCCAACTCTGTTGGTTTGTATGAGACACCATCACAGTAGTTCTTTCAAAGCTAAGCAAAAGTTGTCTCTCATTGGGGACTGACAGTTACACCAAACTTTTAAAGCTTTTACTTTTCCTACAACAAACTCCCAAGGCGGCAGTTTGTTTTTGAATTTTCTTCCCTGGTGTGAGAGTCATTTTTTCTTTTTTACTGTCCCGGCAGTGATCTATAGTAAAAAAAAAAAGTCGCCCAACGGTTCACTCTAAGGGCCTCATTTACGAGGCAAATAGCAGCATTTTTGCGCTGCCGTAGCGTCACTTTTTTTACTCTCTGGTTGCGCAATATGCCACAGCATATTAACAAAGCCACGCAAAGCCACTTTGCATGGCTTTTTATGGCCTTGTAAATATGTGCCCTTTCACACAGAACACTGTGTGAAAGGGGCGTTCCATGGGTGTTGCTGTGGGTGTTCCCACGCAAAACCCATGGGATCTGAAGCATTCCCAATAGTAAACTTGGAAAGCGTCAGATTCTAACACCACCCCAGGGGTGGCATTAGGGAGGCGCAACAAGGAGAAATATCCTTGCCTCTTCTAATTATTTCCTCTTTCTATGAGTGCTGCATTGTACACCACACATAGAAAAAGGAAAACACAGCTCGTGATTGTTTTTGTGCAGGAAGGTGTCCCTTCCTGCACAAAAACAATCACCCCTAAACGCAGACACCTTTGTGCCATGGCGCAAGTTTGCCTGTGTTGGCGCATGGCAGTCCATTGTGCGCCAGCGCAGGGGAAAGGACAGGAATGCGCTGTATCTCATAGATACAGCAGATTCCTGCCCTTTTCCTTTGATGCAAGATTCTTTGAGGCGCTGCCCTGCGCCAAATCCTTGAAATGAGGCCCCAAATAGGGCGGACGGTCAAAAGGCTTACCTCTGATGACTCATACACCCTCAGGCAGTTTGAGGAAGGTTTAGGCCAACAGAGTAAATTTTACTGGTTCGGTGTAAACCTGGTGATCCACCTGATTAAAAACTGGGCAGGTGGAGGAAGAGTTTGGCAGACAGGTAAATGCTGCCGCCATGGCAATGGGTTACCCTGTCTGCCAGACTTTAAATCGGGCTCAGTGTGTTTTAATCCAGTGAAAAGCAAACATTTTAATTATTCTCATAACTTAAACTCTATCATATAAAGCGTTTCTCCTTTTTCCTTTAAAACATCAATAAAGATACAGATTACTGGAAAAACGTAATAGAAGAAAGAAATCTTCAGTTGGCTCTTCTAGGTTTTTAAGAACCAGAAGCCATGTGGGTTCTTCATTTCAAAAACAACCTATGGGAGTAGGTACAGCTAAAGGTCGGTTAAAAGAGGAAGAGAAAGAACATGAGTTGCCCTGGCACTCTGAAGCATGAATGAGGGGTTTGTGGTGGTCCAGGCAGTTGTTGGATCTCCAGGGATTCAGGGGCAGTGAAGGAGTCTTCACTAGGTTTTACAGTTCTTATGGGGATCGTTCAGAAGTCCTGCTTTTTGATATTGTAGTCTCTTTTAATTATGCTGGGATTTTTGTAATTCCTTAGTTTAAGAGGCGAGGAATTACAATATTGTTTTCATTATAAGTCTGCCATAATTCATCTGGAAGTTTCTACCACAACTTTATATGTAAATGTGGCTGATACTTCATCTGTTCTTTTTTAGCATGTTTCATAGGCTACAGTCTTTGATAAAGAGGAAGTGGTGAGGCCTGCTTGCTGTTTTGCTTCCTTCTGCGAGGGAATATGATTGCACAAGGCCAATAGAACTTGGCCCTGTGGTAACATTTTGGTGCATTTATTCCATTTCCGAAAAGGATAAGACTTAAGGCCTGTTTGCAGGGGAATTTGCATAATGGATTGCCCTGATTAACATCTCCAGCTGAGACACCATTTTGGTCAAAGGAAGAAAAAGCCATTAGGTCCTGTATTTTATTAAATCACATTACAATCATAGATCCTTATTCTAAACCCACAAATAAAAGCATCTTGGAATCAGTATAAAGATCACAAATATTCACTTAAGTTAATTTGAAGGGACTTATTATATTTTACGTAGGAAAGAAGACTACAAGTGGAAAACTGCTTTCTGCAGCCCCTTTGGGCATTGTGAGTAACAAATGAGGTCGTTCAGGTTATGTGATGCTTTTGCAATTTCCCATCAATTCATTGAGTCAGTTTGATGTAATCATTGTGTACTCATCTACTTGGACGATATTCTGATTTTCTCAAAGACTGTACATCAAAAAATGTGTCAATAGCGATACACTGGCTGTAGCAATATCAATACACCTGTGAACCAGAAAAATGGAAATTTGAAAAAGAAGAGTATGTTGGATTTAGATTACAACTGGGGGGATTTTTTGATTCCACCGGGGAATCGAAGGAATTTGGTAATTCCGCGTTGCTCTTGTAATGCGGAATTACTGATCAATTCTGCTGCTTTGCCAGCGGAATTAATCTGCAGTTAATTGTTTCTAAAGCGTGGCTGGAGAGAGCAGGCCCTCGATGTCTAAAAATCACTGCAGATCAAAGTTCAATCTGCAGTGCTTTTTAAACATAAAAGGACTGCTCCCTCTTGTGCCCTTGTATAGAAACCACTGTAGTGCATACCCCTTGGTGACGTTACATACCATGCAGTAATCACTGCAAAGTATATAAGAGCAGCAAGGGGTATGCACTGCAGAGTGATATGCAGGGGTTTTTAAAGTTTAAAAACCACTGCATACCAGTCAGCGACTGCGCCCTCACATACTTTGCAGCAATCACTGAAGAGTATGTAAGTTCGGCGAGTGGTATTTCGCTGCGCTATTTTCTTAGAGCAAAATGCATTCTCACAATAATTTTTGGATGTGAAGGTGCATTTTGCGCTAAGAAAATAGCGCCAAATGCCCCCTATGCCCCGTCGTAAAATTATGTGAAATCTAACTCCATCAATTCCACCCACCCCATATTTAGATTAAGCATGTGTGGTTGATCTAGGTATCCAAAGATAGTAGCAGCTATTTTTTGAATGGCCATCTCCTACCTACGTTAAGATACACAGGGGGATATTCACAAGAACGTGCGATAAACATCGCCAAAATAGGCTACCGCAATTTTCCATATCGTTGTCCATCGCGGGAGAATAACTCCGTGTCAACGTCGTATTCCCAACACGGCGGTAAGATGCGATAGTATCCCGAGAACGCCACAAATGTCCGCGATACAACTACCGCGATGGGCCCAACTGCGATAAAAATCCAGCGAAAAGCAGCGCCAGGCCCGCAAGTCCCACAAGTAAGGCGGGAACAATCACCATAAAAGCGGCAAAAATGAAATACAAATAAAACACAAACAACTGCGAAGCACCATGGAGGTAGCCGGAGCAAGCGCAGAGGACAACCCGAACCCCAGAAGCCCCACGGAGGACCAGCCTGGGACCTCGGGGTCAGGGAAGGGCAAGGAGAAGAAGAAGAGGAAGACGCGGTTCAGTCCGCAGGAAAACAGGATCCTGATTACGGAGGTGACAGAACACCATCCACAACTGTCCGTCACCTCCACTGTGTCATTGGCAACAAAAAATGGAATATGTCAGTCCATCCTGGACAAGGAGAATGCAGTCGGAGTGCTGAGGAGGACAATGGAAGAGGCCAAGAGGGGCTGGAATGATGTGAAGCGCAAAACCAAGCTGAAACCCACCAACAACCGCAAAGCAGCAATGCAGACTGGGGGTGGGAGTCCTGCGCCACAGGAGGAGCTGGATGAGATGGAGGAAATGGTGTCCACAGTCATCAGTGAGGGGACGGTGGCAGGAGTCGGAGGACCGGACACTGCTCAACATGACCTGACACAACAGCAACAGGGTGAGTAACCACCAGGGACTTCGGGGATGGGGGGAGATGGGCACAATGGCACACATCCACAAGTAAGTACAGCACATCTGCGGACAAACCATGCCCAAGAATCACAACTCCGACCAAGAGCCCAATTTACCCAAGTCTGCAACAGCTCAGCACTGTATAAGCACAGAAGTGAAAGACACACCGCCTGAAAGGGATAAGGGCCAACCAAATCAGACTGAAGGGGCAAATCACACACAATGCAGCACACACACATAACACTCAGAGCACCTCAACATTTACAACAAAGTGGACCAAACTGCAACACTTTCACAACAGAGGACACAACTGCTGCCGCTTGTGTGTAGAAAATGGCCATTCGCATTTGGCATAGCAGTAAACTGTCAGATGATAATGGACAAATACAACCTCACATCCGTGATGGTGGCGAAATGTCAACTGTCCATCATTAAATAGGCATCTCCACACAAACAGTCACAATGTACATTGACATGCAGTCTGTTTGTAAACTTGGCCAATGTGTCAACATACATGTGAACACAATGTCAAACTTCATCTCCCCCTCACATTGCAGAGGAAGAATCATCACCTCCTGCAGAGCAGACCGTACTCCTCATCACAGATGATGAAGAGGACCTACACACCATCTCTTCTTGCAACATATGCGAATGTAAGCACTCAATGTTGCACTCACACCCGTCAGAGTAATGTGCTGATGCAGAGGACTGACATGCACACGGGGAATGTGTGTTGCAAAGATTTTATTTGCACATGCTGGTCATGTGGTCATCTTGTACTGTACCATGATTGCTGTGGACAGTCACAATGTGACGTGCTCATGCGAAGAAATTGTTGATGATTGTGTTCCTTCGGGCTATTCCTGCTGCGGCTGCAGTGGGGTGTGGTCCACCTGCATCATCTTCCTCATCATCGTCCGGTGCTTCTGGGACTTGGATCCATGGGGCATTGGTGCGTACACATATGTTGTGCAATACACAACATGCAGTGATCATCTTGCACACTATTTCTGGGCTGTACAAGAGTCTTCCACCGGTGATGTCCAGGCACCTGAAACGTGATTTCAACATGCCAAACGTGCGTTCAACAAT
This sequence comes from Calotriton arnoldi, assembly GCA_963921515.1. NCBI lineage: Eukaryota > Metazoa > Chordata > Amphibia > Caudata > Salamandridae > Calotriton > Calotriton arnoldi. Next base: position 607,517 of record CAWUFW010005995.1, on the reverse strand, counting down.
GGCCCTGGTGTGTTTGTGGGCCACATTGTACTGCCTCTGGGCCGGGGTGTTCGGGTCTCGGAGGTGTGTCATCATCCACGGGCAGAGTGCATATCCTTGATCACCTGTGAGAGGTAAGTGAGGTCAGTGTCAGCTGGTAATTCTGCATGGTGTGTTGGCAGACATATAAGTTTCGTGGTGTGTGATTTGTGCGACCTTGGGATTCATGTTAGCCATGTATTGCTGCTGGCAAATGTGGTAGGACAATGTGTATTACGGAGCCTCACAGCTGCTCCTCCCTCCCACCGAGCCTATTTACTTGTGTGTGCTGTGCGGTTGCATCACTTGCACTCCTACGGCACACCATTGTCATGCCTGTCTGTGCATGTCCGCAGGAATGACAGCAAGACTGTAATGTTGGCCGTTGAAGGTGTGCGGCTTCGTGTGTGTAGGCCTATGGTCAGGATATGGCGGACACAGAGCCACACGCAGTAGTTACTTCGGTGGCCATCACGGAAGTGAACCACTCCCTGAGCCTCGGCCTATTTAGTCACTCCCCTACGCTGGACTGGCGTGCGCCGGCCCTGCCCACTAAGCTTACGCTTACAGGGGGGCCGACATGGCTACTTGTCCAAGGTGTTCCCCACTGCCTGTGATGACATGGTTGCGTCCACTGTCCACAACACTACAGACTCCAGCAGTATGTGTCCACATGGACATGTCTGTGCTCTGCATACTCAAGACTGTCCAGCACATCACCGCCACACTTGGCATTGTGTACATTGTTATTCATAGGTCCATTGCCTCCTTCGCACAATCGTGGTTCCCACCTCTCCCCACATTCTGCATATGTGTGGCAGAGGGGCTATGCCTTAGTGTATGGTTTGTCCACATTTCTGGCCCCTCTTACCATGGTTACTTGTGTTGTCATGTCTGGCAGGTGTGCATGTTGTTTGACATGTTGGATGTGATTTTGTTACGTGTCCACTCCCACAGTTGTGCATTGTGTGATTGTGGAATTGAGGTGTGTGGTGTGTTCTGTTGGTACTTACCAATGAGCAGTCTATTTCCATAGGTGCCATCCTGAAAGCTCTGGTTGATGATGGACTGTCGGAAGATGTATGAGTCATGCACACTGCCTTGGTAGTTGGTGACGATATTGGTGAACAGTCCCAGGTGGTCCACTATTGCCTGCACATTGATGGAATCCATGTGCTTCCTGTTGCGGTAATTGTGTGCTGTGCTGGCAGGGGGCACAAGTAGGACATGTGTGCAGTCGATTGCCCCCAACACGTGCGGGAATCCGGCTATGGTGTAGAAGCCTTGCTTGGTCTCCAGCTGTTCCTGCGCAGTGTGGGGGAATTGAAGGTGCTGGGGTATGAAACTGATGATGGCATCCAGGACAGCTGTGATGGCCTTTGATAGGGCTGGCTGTGACACTCCTCCGACTCTGGCAGTTGTTGGTTGGAAGGTACCAAAGGCCAACAGGTGCAGCACAGCCAGCAGCTTTGTCTGCGGAGGGATGTTGGTTGTCCGCTGTGTTGGTACCGTCAGTCGGTGGGCAATGTGGGTCATGATGCGGAGGATGGTTGTCCTTTTGAGCCTGTAGTGGGCAATGACATCCTCTGGCGTTAAGTCTGTGAGGCTGATGCATTTTCGGAAGGTCCGCTGTCTTGTTCTGCGCTGCCTGGGTGGTGGTCCGGGAGGGTGGTCCTGCGGGTGGGGGTGGTCCTGGGGGTGGTGGCGGTGGGTGTTGTGGCCCTCTTGGGTCTCCAAGCTGCATGATTAGTAGCTCCATGGCATCTGTTGGTCTTCAGATGTGGCTCTGGCCTGGGCTCCCTCTGTACTGCAGGTTTTCATCCTACTTAAGACCAGTTATGAGCAGGTGTTAAGTCCCTTCTGCTAACGCGCCTTATCGCCTGTTTTTGTCCGACATCGCAGATCTGGCTGGTCGTTGAGAATATCGCGAAGTGGTGTTTTCGTGTATTTTTGCACGGGAACGACTACTCTGCATATCATTAGCGGTAGTTGTCGCTATCATCCGTGGCGATGTGTTTTGAGGCAGCTATCACGGGAAAACTGGCGATGTCGGCAGTTTGCACCAGCTTAGGAATGGGGCGATAAGTCTATCGCCACTTTTGCGGCGCTAAAGTGATGATAAATCGGCGATGGCTCCTTGAGAATGTGCCCCACACTGTTTTGTCATCCTGATACCTCTAACAAGTTCTTTGTTGAGACTGATGCTACTGAAAGAGTGATGGATGAGAACTTCCTGTTTTCTATTTACCCACATTTTGTCAAACAGTTAATGGAAGTATTCAGTTGACAACACATAATTATTAGCCATGAAAATGACTTGTACTAAATGGAGACATTTGTTGCTGGGCACTAAGGAAGCTTTTGAAATTCAGTCTGATCATAGGAATGTTAAATGTGGTGGTGAATTCAATGTAAGTGCACTTCCTCACTGTTGGACTTGGCCCTTTTTGCAGGGTCATCCCTAAACTTTTTGCCTTTCTCCTAGCCTTTTTTCTGACATGGTGTTGGTGGTTTTAGGACTCTGGGCACTTTAGCACTGCTGTCCAGTGTAAAGTGCGTGTGCTCTCTGTGATAAATATGGTGAGATTGGTCTACACCTGTGTGGCCTATATAATTTACCTGCCAGTCCCTTGTAAAGGGGTATCTCATATACCCAGGGCTGGTAAATTAAATGCTACTGGTGGGCTTGCAGCGCTGATTGCGCCACCCATCAATTAGCCTTTCAAACCTATCTCAGGCCTCTGCCATTGCAGGGCCTGTGCGCGCAGTGTTACTGCCGCTGTGACGTGGCACCTAAAGTGTGTGCCATGTCCGTGACCCCCCTTTTACTGCATGTCAGTCACCCCTAAGGTAGGCCCTAGCTAGCCCTATGGGCAGGGTGCATTGTAGGTAAAAGATAGGACATGTACCTTAAGTGTGTGGCATGTCCTGGTAGTGACAAACATCCATTTTGGTTTTTCACGACTGTGGGGCTGCCCTCCCATAGGAATGCATTGGGGATTCCCTGATAAGTGTTTCAGTGGTAATTCCTGATATGAGAGGCACAGCATGGTCAAGTTTGGTATATTTGGAATAGTGATAATAAATGCTGCGCAATGGTGTGCGCAGATTTATTATAACTATTTTAGAAATGCCACTTTTAGAAGTTGGCATTTCTGTGTGCTATGTGTCTGCCTGCCTGATGTGAATTGCATGTCTGGCTTTGGAGTGATTGGGGCTGGTGAGGTGTGTGTGGCTCCAGGAGGGGCAGGGTGAGTCAGCACTAGGCTGAATGGGACATCTGCATTTGGAGTAGTGGGAGAAGTCCCTGGTCCCTGAATAGGTCTGTGCCTAGCCTGTACAATGCTGGCTCCGCCCCCTGTGGTGTGTCTGATCACCAAGCCCCCACCTCACAATAGGGAAGAGGAGCCTGGTAAACAGAGCGCTCCAGAACCAGTTGGAACTGGTTTCCCCAAGCCCTGTGCTTTGCAGACAAAGGGGAAAAGTGGTATAAAGGTAGGGGCTGTGACCCCATGAACAGTGCTGTTCCTGGACTTGCTGGGGGCTTGCTGCTGCTGGGGCCCAGGAGGAACCGCCATGGGGGCTTGCCTCCCTGCTGGAGGGCCCTATGTGCTGGCCTCCCTGGGCCCAGCTATGCCCCATTAACCTTAAGGACTTTTTGGAAATCAAGCGCCTCATGAGCGCTATATTTAAATTACCAGCCGAGGAGAGGAGCTGGCGTCGGCAGCGTGAGGCTGCGAGGGAATCCGGACGTGTGGGATTCCCCCTTGTGCTACACTGGTAAATTAGGAGCCCACCCTGCGTTTTGTTGGGGAGAGCGGGAGCCTACCCCACTTTATGGGTATTTTCGGCGGGTGCCCACCCTGCGTTCTGCACCCGGTTTTGGCGGGTGCCCACCCTGCAGTTTGCCACGAGGAGCTGTTGCCCACCCCGCCTCGATGCTTATTTTGATAACGGGTGCCCACCCCGCTTCTGCTTTTGTGCTGCTGGCAGGTGCCCACCCCGCACTGGTGTTTATTTGAGAGTGCGTGCCCACCCCGCCTCTGCGTGCTCTTTTGCGGTGGGAGCCCACACCGCACTCGCCGCAGAAAAAAAAAACAGAGAGAAGCCGCCGGCCGCCGCGATCGGGCGGCGAAACAGGAAGCCAGGCATCCTGAAAGCCTGATCATGGGCGGGCCGACCTGCGAGGAAGGAAGCAGGAAAGGCCGGAAGTCAGGCAGCGTTGAGCCCTGAAGGTGGGTAGTGCCTTCAAACAAGACGGAGAGGCGGTCCGGAAGCCAGGCGGCTGGAGCCTGGTTGTGGGAGGCACCCTGACCGCGAGAAGGAGCCAAGCCTCGTGAGCCCATCTGGGCCGTGGCCGGGAAGCCGCCGGTGTACAGGCAGCGCAAGGAGAGAAGACGCCCTGGTGCTGGTGCCACCGAAGAAAGACTGAAGGAGTCCAGAGGAGCCCCGGTGAGTGGGGCTAAGTCGCGAGCTTGGTGGGGGGTGTGTCGGGGCACATTGTCGGTGCCTTCCCCCGTGGTCGCTCCCAAGGCCCAGAGGGGCCCGCGCCCCGGTTCTTCCCCACAGCTGGGCTGCCGCTGTAGGGCAGCTGCAGCGAGGGGGCAATTTGTGGTGACAGAGTTCCAGTGGGGCTCTCAGGGCACCGTGAGTGCCCGTGCTAATTCCCACAGCTGCCCCACCTGACCGGGGGCAGCTGCAACGTTTGGGGGCCAGTTCTTTGAGGTCAAGAGGGGGTGAGTGTACCCCATGCCCCAGCGCATGTGCGCATTGTGTGTTTTCTGCAGAGGCAGCCAGGGGGCCCTTTGAGAGGTCCCCCTTAGAGCCCTGACTGTCTGGACATAGGGCATTGGGCCCCGGCGAAAGGCTAGTCGGCCTGGGGTCAGGTTTTGGTACCTGTATGTGCCCGGAGAGGAGGTGTGCCCCTGGTCAGTGTACTGTGGTGCACTCCTGATTTATGCATATTGTACCTATGCCTAAATATGATTTATGCCTCATGTGAAGTGATTTATGCGCCCTGATTTAGGCCTCTAAATGTGATTTATGTTTATGAGGTTATTGCATACTATGTTTATGCTGGTGCTACTTATTGCCTAAAGTGATTTATACTTATGAGGTTGGCGCTAAGGTGTTTTCATTCCTAAGGTGATGCAGATTGCATAATGTGTTTATGCTTGTGATTCAGATAGCATAATGTGTTTTATGTTGCAGGATATAATGCTGAGTACAGTATTTTGCCAGTAAGTACTGGTTGTGTTTTATATTTACTTACCTGCATTCTGATGGTTCTGACCGTGGCATAATTGGCCTGGTCCTGTATATAATCCCCTGTGAATATTGCCAGTGCCAGTTGGCATGGGAAACAGCCACTACAACACAGCCGCTTCCACTCATACACTTTACCACGCATGCTTTACAACGCATGCGTGGTTACCACGAATAGCCTTTACCACGCATTCCTTTCCTACGAGATACGTAGTAAAGGCATGTGTGTAAAAGGTAAAAAAAAAAAAGGGGGGGGACTTGGGGGGGGTCTCCCCCCCCCCAAAAAGCGTGGGTTAAAAAAAGGGGTCTGTGGGGGTACGTAACCCAGCGCAATGACGTTACACACAGAATTGCACACACTGGTCATGCGCGTCTCAGTAATATGTCACAGCTGACTGGGCGCACACGGTCTCCGAATACTGCCGCCGCAAGAAAGATGCGGCCGAGTGGTAGTTGTAACGGTAAGAGACCCACTAAGCCCGTATATCAAAATTACATTACTCACAGTTTTCCTTGATCTCCAGAATGTCTTTAAGTGAAGATTTATAGTGGCGTAGTCTTGTCATCTAGCCCCTACTTCACCAAAAGATGCAAAATCGATCGGTGACTTCTTTTTTATAAAAACATTATTCCTTGGTTTGCACACGTTGATAACCTAGCCACGCGGAGAAAACCTTTACCATGAAAATGCCATTATCATGCATAGTTTTACAACGAAAATCGTAGTAAAAGTATGCGTGGTAAAGGCATTTTCGTGGTAAAGGATAAGCGTGGTAATGGTATTCGCGTTGTAACGCATGCGTGGAAAAGGCATGCGTTGCAACGGAATGCGTTGTAACGTCATACAACCGTTGGCACAGTGTAAATGTGTGATTATGTTTCTAATGTGTTTATGATAATACAAAGGCTATTTTTGATATAACCTTGTGTGGAGTTTCTTTTGTGGTGTGCCAAAGCTACCAAGGGGGTGAGCAGGGGTTATCCTCAGCGTGTAACTCCCTTGCCCTGACTAGAGTGGTGGTTTCCGCCTGGCTTTGGCGCAAGCCTTAGCCAACCAGAAATCCCATTTCTAACATTGGTTGTCAGCGGTGAGGCTAGTACTTGTGTTTGCGCAGTACCACAGCGACAACTGGTTGCACTACAAACTCTGCATTTAGAGAATCACATGTTTGGGGATTATTTCTACTGATTATTTTTCTCCTCAAGAGTGCCATTTTTAAATGGTGTTTTCTGCGCTTTTATTTTAGTGGCAGAAGAGAGAAAATGACAGGGCGGGGACGCCAGTAGGTGGGGAGGATCCCATAGATAGGGAGTCCCTTGCTGGTTCCAGTGCCGGGGGCAGTGCCCCATCCCTTTCCCTGTCCCCAGAGTAGTGGGTGGATAGGAGGGAAGAAAGGGAGCATCAGCTGGCGTTGGGAAGGCTCCAAGTGGAGCTAGCGCAGCTGAGTGTGGAGGAGAAAAAGCTAGCTCCGGAGGGTAGGTTATCTCCTGAGTGTAGTTTGAGTTGTCTGGATTCACCAGTAAGGGTGGGATCCAGTGGTGGCAGCAATATGGAGTCCAGTGCAGGAAGTCCCATTCCCAGTTCCCAGAGTATGGTACCTGGTTCCCAGTTAGAGGGGTACAGGTTGAGATTCAGGGGCAGTAAGGAACTGTCTCACCAGTCTTGGGGGGAGTTTGTGGATGAATGTTGTGATGCATTGGACGATTGGGTGATGGTTAGCACGGCAAATGATTTTGAACGGCTGTTCAATCTGGTTGTCAGAGAGCACATGTTCAGTAATTGTTTTCCGGGGTTGCGCCAACACCTGTTGGAGTGTGAGTTCTCTGATCCCAGGGAGCTTGCACGGGAGGCAGACCTCTGGCTGTGTGCTAGAGGGTCTGAAGAGGCATTGGGGAGTGGTTCCAAAAGTAGTGGCTCGGGTATCTTCTGGTCCTGTGTGGTGGAAGAGGTTCAGTGTAGCCCAGCTAGGTCCCAGTGTAGTGGGAGGGGTGTAGGGGCTCACGTCCTGTCTCAGTGGAGAAGGAGTGAGTGTGGGACTGTGTGTCTCAAGGTGCCCGAAACCCAGTCTCAGGGCCTGGAGGGTTCCCTAAGGGAGCGTCAGGTCGGGGGCCTAGGCTGTACTTGTAGGCCATTTGAGGAGGATCTCCTAGTGTCAGGAGAACGTGGAGTGTCTGTAAGCAGAGCTCCAGCAGTTCTGGTGTCTGGCGGTTCCACTCCAGTTGGGATGGTGCAGAAGTCCAGAGTGAGGGGTGAGAGGGGGATGTGTACCCCAGTGGGAGAACCAGTGGGTCAGGGACCAGCCAGAAGGGCTGAGTCTCCTAGAAGTGACCATGGTGACACCACTTCTGTCCTGGGGGATCATCGCGCACTGTCTGATGGACAGGGGTCGGGAGATCTGCGCCAGGCAGACTGTCACACAACACATTAGTCATGTGTTACCCTCGGAGGGATACTGTGTGCATCCCCAGAAGTCCTGGGGTGCCAGGCAAGTGCTCAGCCGCGGGGTTCAGCCCCAAGGTTGGGAGGCCAGGTTCAGGATCTGCCTGACCTGGAGGGAAGGACATCTGTAACCAGTGTCCTGACCGGTTTTGGCTTCCAGGGGTACCGCTCCAGGTGGGAGGGTGCAGAACTCTAGAAGGGGGTGCAGAGGGAGGGAGCCCTCGCCTTTGACCCTGGTGCAACCTGAGGGTTTAGACCCTAGGTTGGGAGACTTGGAAACTTCGTGATCAAGAGGAATCTCTGCCAAAGAGAACAGCTGAAGACTGAGGAAAAGTGCTGCCATTGCTGTGTGTCTGGGGGCTGACCTGCAGTTGCTGTTTCTACTGAGGAGACATCTAAAGGACTGTGCTGTGTGCTTTGTCCCCTGCTTGAAGAGGAACTGTGCTGTGTGCTTTGTTCTTCTGAAGACAAGAGTCTCCAAGGGCCTGAGTGAGCTGGCCTCCTGTTAGGAAGTTTCAGCTGGTGAGTGAGTTGTGTTCTGAGGTTGCCTCTCATAGGAGGAGAGTGCGGAACCCTAGAAGAAGAGGTAGGGGGAGGAGAGCCTCTCCCGTGACTTCTGGTCAGCCTGAGGGTGCGGACTCTAGGTTGGAGGATCAGTGGCAGTTTGGAACTGCACTGATGAGAGGAAGAGTGGAGAATGGTTACTATGTGCCAGGGGTTACTGCCCCCCACTCTGTGGATTGGCAAGGACCAGTGACATCTGGGTGGCCTATGGCCTGGTCCTGGCCGTGGACAGCTAGGGAATACCAGTGGGGTAGCCTAGTTGGTCCTGAGAGCTTTGACAGAGGGAACCACATGGGTTCAGAGTGGCATAGAACTGGAGGGTGTCCCTGCAGTTGCGGGCCCGCGTCCGTGTTCTATCGCCCAAGGCAGGGAAGCCCATCAAGGTGGTAATTGGTCTACCCTGCGTTTTGGCTGGAAGGGGGTTGTGTTGGACTTGGCCCTTTTTGCAGGGTCATCCCTAAACTTTTTGCCTTTCTCCTAGCCTTTTTTCTGACATGGTGTTGGTAGTTTTAGGACTTTGGGCACTTTAACACTGCTGTCCAGTGTAAAGTGCGTGTGCTCTCTGTGATAAATATGGTGCGATTGGTCTACACCTGTTTGGCCTATTTAATTTACCTGCCGGTCCCTTGTAAAGGGGTATCTCATATACCCAGGGCTGGTAAATTAAATGCTACTGGTGGGCTTGCAGCGCTGATTGCGCCACCCATCAAAGTATCCTTTCAAACCTATCTCAGTCCTCTGCCATTGCAGGGCCTGTGCGCGCAGTGTTACTGCCGCTGTGACGTGGCACCTAAAGTGTGTGCCATGTCCGTGACCCCCCTTTTACTGCATGTCAGTCACCCCTAAGGTAGGCCCTAGCTAGCCCTATGGGCAGGGTGCATTGTAGGTAAAAGATAGGACATGTACCTTAAGTGTGTGGCATGTCCTGGTAGTGACAAACAGCCATTTTGGTTTTTCACTACTGTGGGGCTGCCCTCCCATAGGAATGCATTGGGGATTCCCTGATAAGTGTTTCAGTGGTAATTCCTGATATGAGAGGCGCAGCGTGGTCAAGTTTGGTATATTTGGAATAGTGATGATAAATGCTGCGCAATGGTGTGCACAGATTTATTATAACTGTTTTAGAAATGCCACTTTTAGAAGTTGGCATTTCTGTGTGCTATGTGTCTGCCTGCCTGATGTGAATTGCATGTCTGGCTTTGGAGTGATTGGGGCTGGTGAGGTGTGTGTGGCTCCAGGAGGGGCAGGGTGAGTCAGCACTAGGCTGAATGGGACATCTGCATTTGGAGTAGTGGGAGGAGAAGTCCCTGGTCCCTGAATAGGTCTGTGCCTAGCCTGTACAATGCTGGCTCCGCCCCCTGTGGTGTGTCTGATCACCAAGCCCCCACCTCACAATAGGGAAGAGGAGCCTGGTAAACAGAGTGCCTCAGAACCAGTTGGAACTGGTTTCCCCAAGCCCTGTGCTTTGCAGACAAAGGGGAAAAGTGGTATAAAGGTAGGGGCTGTGACCCCATGAAAAGTGCTGTTCCTGGACTTGCTGGGGGCTTGCTGCTGCTGGGGCCCAGGAGGAACCGCCATGGGGGCTTGCCTCCCTGCTGGAGGGCCCTGTGTGCTGGCCTCCCTGGGCCCAGCTATGCCCCATTAACCTTAAGGACTTTTTGGACACCAAGCGCCTCGTGAGCGCTATATTTAAATTACCAGCTGAGGACAGGAGCTGGCGTCGGCAGCGTGAGGCTGCGAGGGAATCCCGACGTGTGGGATTCCCCCTTGTGCTACACTGGTAAAGCAGGAGCCCACCCTGTATTTTGTTGGGGAGAGCGAGAGCCTACCCCGCTTTATGGGTATTTTCGGCGGGTGCCCACCCCGCGTTATGCACCTGGTTTTGGCGGGTGCCCACCCCGCAGTTTGCCACGAGGAGCGGGTGCCCACCCCACCTCGATGCTTATTTTGTTAACGGGTGCCCACCCCGCTTCTGTTTTTGTGCTTCTGGCGGGTGCCCACCCCGCACTGGTGTTTATTTGAGAGCGGGTGCCCACCCCGCCTCTGCATGCTCTTTCACGGTGGGAGCCCACCCCGCACTTGCCGCAGAAAAAAAAAACCAGAGAGGAGCCGCCGGCCGCCGCGATCCGGTGGCAAAACAGGAAGCCAGGCATCCTGAAAGCCTGATCGTCGGCGGGCCGACCTACGAGGAAGGAAGCAAGAAAGGCCGGAAGTCAGGCAGCGTTGAGCCCTGAAGGCAGGCAGTGCCTTCAAACAAGACGGAGAGGCGGTCCGGAAGCCAGGCGGCTGGAGCCTGGTTGTGGGAGGCACCCTGACCGCGAGAAGGAGCCGAGCCTCATGAGCCCATCTGGGCCGTGGCCGGGAAGCCGCCGGTGTACAGGCAGCGCAAGGAGAGAAGACGCCCCCGTGCTGGTGTCACCAAAGGAAGACTGAAGGAGTCCAGAGGAGCCCCGGTGAGTGGGGCTAAGTCATGAGCTTGGTGGGGGGTGTGTCGAGGCACATTGTTGGTGCTTTCCCCCGTGGTCGCTCCCAAGGCCCAGAGGGGCCCGTGCCCCGGTTCTTCCCCACAGCTAGGCCGCTGCTGCAGGGCAGCTGCAGCGAGGGGGCAATTTGTGGTGACAGAGTTCCAGTGGGGCTCTCAGGGCACCGTGAGTGCCCGTGCTAATTCCCACAGCTGCCCCACCTGACTGGGGGCAGCTGCAACGTTTGGGGGCCATCTCTTTGAGGTCAAGAGGAGGTGAGTGTACCCCTTGCCCCAGCGCATGTGCGCATTGTGTGTTTGCTGCAGAGGCAGCCAGGGGGCCCTTTGAGAAGCCCCCCTTAGAGCCCTGACTGTCTGGACATAGGGCATTGGGCCCCGGTGAAAGGCTAGTTGGCCTGGGGTCAGGGTTTGGTACCTGTGTGTGCCCGGATAGGAGGTGTGCCCCTGGTCATTGTACTGTGGTGCACTCCTGATTTATGCATATTGTACCTATGCCTAAATATGATTTATGCCATGTGATGTGATTTATGCGCCCTGATTTAGGCCTCTAAATGTGATTTATGTTTATGAGGTTATTGCATACTATGTTTATGCTGGTGCTACTTATTGCCTAAAGTGATTTATACTTATGAGGTTGGCGCTAAGGTGTTTTCATGCCTAAGGTGATGCAGATTGCATAATGTGTTTATGCTTGTGATTCAGATGGTATAATGTGTTTTATGTTGCAGGAAATAATGCTGAGTACAGTATATTGCCAGTAAATACTGGTTGTGTTTTATATTTACTTACCTGCATTCTGATGGTTCTGACCATGGCCCTATTGGCCTGGTCCTGTATATAATTCCCTGTGAATATTGCCAGTGCCAGTTGGCACAGTGTAAATGTGTGATTATGTTTCTAATGTGTTTATGATTATACAAAGGCTATTTTTGATATAACCTTGTGTGGAGTTTCTTTTGTAGTGTGCCTAGTGTGTTGCTGCTGTGTGTGTGTTGCGCAAACGCTTTACACATTGCCTCTGGGATAAGCCTGACTGCTCGTGCCAAGAAACCAAGGGGGTGAGCAGGGGTTATCTTCAGCGTGTAACTCCCTTGCCCTGACTAGAGTGGTGGTTTCTGCCTGGCTTTGGCGCAAGCCTTAGCCAACCAGAAATCCCATTTCTAACACTCACTCACTCACCCACTCATTCACTCACTCACTCACTCATGTTTCATTTTTGCATATCATGGTCTGTGTTCGAAGGATACATCCTAGGTCCAGAAGGGACAGACAATGCCAGAGTTTTAGATTAAAACATCTTTTTTGTTTAAATTGAATCAAACTGAGACCAATTCATATAGTGAATATGTATCCTGAAATAATGGCATTAACTTGGCCCCCCTCTATCCATTTTAACTTTCACTGGTCTACAAATTATCCCCTAATAGCAGTTTGGGGATCATGGCTGCTTTCTGCCACCACTGGACTCTTTCGTAGGAGAAGCATATGAAAAATATTTCGGTGGAAATGGGATTCTAGACATTTTGCATAGCCATCCAAGAATTTAAAACATGCAACTCTTTTTTAACTAAATACATGATTTTCTAATGTTGACTGCTTTCCTGTCTAATCAATTAAAACATATTCATTCTATTACATATTATTAAAAGAGTGAACACATAGATTAAAATTCCTCTTACTGCATATTGGATAAACCCGACATCAACATCTTACCAGTTAAAATTTTGGAAACTTTAGTTCCACTTACACTTTCACAACATTTCTAACAAGTGAGAAGTAAAAAATATTTTACAATACAAGCATCATGTTTTTAATTCCCCATATTAAAAAATGAAGTTAAGTACTTCCCAGCATCTTTTCACCACCAACATGCCAGTGACAATATGTACACTCCATTTTCACCTATTTTCCACATCTTCGCCACTCTTTTAACCACCCAGAAGTAAAACAGTTTTTGAACAGTAAAAACATCATATTTTCAAATTCCAAAACTAGAAATTAAACAGAAGTAAATCTTCCCAGCATTTTTTCATTCTTTCTAGAATGTCATCATCCTACCTAAAAATGCAACACTTCCTGTAGTTTTATCTCTCGGTTCTGGTTTTATTTTTTTACTTTTATTTTCCCAAGAACCACCTCATACTGAATAAAAATATTCCCCGACATTCCCTCAAAAGATCACAGAGAAAAGTTATCACCTTCTAATTTGGTGTCTAGATTAATTATAGAACAACTTTTAAATAAAGCCCATGGGGTGCTAATGTAATATACTATACTCTCACTAGTAATGACCTTCCTAGTGGGCTTTGCTGATAATTTTCCCACATTAAGATGTTTAAATTCCATTTTTCTATTTCTGACATTCACTCTCAATGTTTTTGCATCATTCATTCCTTACAGTAAACTGGTACAGAAGTTAACCAAATCTCATTATGGGTAACCACATCCAACTTAGAGAACCTGAAAGTAAGAATAAAAGTACTAAAATCACTCAATTTAATACAGCAAATCTCTTTGCACGCAGAAAAGGTTAGCTCAAATGATTTCCCTTCTTAGTTTGCAACTTTTCTTGGTAAATCCTTATTCAGAGGAAGTAAAAATGAAAAGCAATATCTATGGCATGCTATAATACTTACCCCGGTCCACCCACAATGCTACAGAGTCTGAGAGACCTAACCTTGGTTGATGTTTGCAGAGAGATTCATGGTGGGGAAAGAGATTACACATTCTATTTAAATGTATATAAGACTCACACTAGAGTAGAATTTTTTTTCATCTCTCACTCTCCCCACACCGCTAAGGGCAGTAAATGCTTTTATACATATCCAACTCTTGTCAGTCTATGATCCGGTATCCCTACTGCTAGATCTTAGTTTATACTCCCAGTCCATCTGATATAGATGAAATAATAATGAAATAGCATTTCAGCATCGAACTCTTCAGGACTCAATATGAGAATCATTAGAATATTATTTCAATTTAAATATCATTGGTGAGGTAACCTGGGAAAATGTGTGGAATGCGGCTAAAGCTGTAATTAGGGAGAAACTCTTCTCCCATGAGGTGATATCCACTAATCTAGCCAAGGCTAAAAAGCTGAAACCAGAAGCCCAGTTGTCACAATTAGAGGCTTAACACAAGACTTCAGGTTTGAAAAAGATCTATAGTGAGGTTCATAAAATAGGGGACAATTAGAACAGTTATACTTCATAGATGCAGCTCGAAAATTACTGCATCTTAACCAAAACTCTACAATACAGGGGATGAGGCTAATAGATTATTAACATATACGTCCAAGTAAAATAGACTAGAAATCACTTTTTAATATAAAGTTGATAAAGGAATGTCCCATACGGACATGGGCGACATTCGACATATTTCACAAATTTCTACTCCACAGTGCACCAGGCACAACCTCTCCTGTGTGATGGACAGAAGCTTTATCTCCAGTCGTTCATCTTTCCTCACCTGGATCCCTTTTTGTTACCTGAATGTGAAGACCCCATCACACCTGAAGAGGTACGAATGGCTATTCACTACTTGAAGGCTAACAAACCCCCAGGGCCCAATACGATTTCATATTGTGAACTGTTAATAGAACTCTTAGCAAAAGTCTTTAATTCATTTTTGTTCACTAAATCAATTACACCAACCATGATGTACTCGTTGTCACACTTTTGCTGAAGCCTGATAAAGATCCCTCTCCCTGCTCCTCTTACAGGGCTATTGCCCTACAAAACTTTCACATAAATATATCCACTTCTATCCTAGTACCTAAACTTAATATGATTTTGTTGCACCTTATATCAAGTTGTCATTCCAGGTTTGGTGTGGATAGACAGGCACAGGACAACATAAGGTCAGCATTTAACGTTGTTGATATGGCATTTGACAGAGTACATTGGTCATACCTCCGAGCCGTGCTGTTGAAGATGGATCTTTGTTCCCCTATGATGACAAGAATTAAGGTCAATGGAGCTTACTCCTCCGCGATTTATCTACACAGGGGAACTAGGCAAGGCTGCCCATTGTCCCTTTGGCATTTGCATTGACAATCAGGATAAAGTCACCTGAAACTGACCTCGCTGCTGTGCCATACAATTTTATTTCCTTGTAGCACTTTCTGTGCATCTCAGGAGGTGCCTGGTTTCTGCTACGTGGGTGCCAGCTATACAACTTTATTTGCTTGTAGCACTTTTGCGAATCTCAGGAGGTGCCTGACCCCTGCTACGTGGGCACCATATTGAAACTGTGTTTTCAATATTTTTACTGATTTTATGTGTTTTATTTTCTCTGTTTCATTTTAATAAATTATGCTTTTTTCGTACGGCCCATTCGCAGGGGAGCCTGCAAGTCGTGCCGGAGGTGGCTGGACCCCAGTACATTGCATCTACTTTTTTATCCATTCATTTTATCTACGGGTGCTTTACGCGATTTGGACATGCTCCCTTTTATATGGGGACTACTTAAAATGAGCTGGAGCGCATCTGCACAATGGACGCGTGCAGCGGGTGTACCGCTGGTGCACCAAAGGCAAGCCAACCATTGCTCAGACCGCATTCAGCAACGGCCCCCTTGCTCGTTTAACTCCAGAGAACGTTTACAATATTCGGTACTCGAGCTCCGATTTACACGCATGCAATTACAAAGGTAGGCTCCCAGATTGCATCTGCCTATCTTTTACCTCCCGTTAAAGTCATTACAGCTCTCTTGTTCAGCTTTAATTCTATTTTACCAAAGCTGTTTTTAGAGACAAATAGTTATAGCACCCTTCGGAAGTCCGGCACCTATATTAAATCATTAATAAATAATATTAAGCCTTCATTTTGTGCAGTCATCAATGTAGATCTCTCGTAAACCACAGTACAGAATGTGCTAAGTTTATAGATAGCCAGCATTTGGACATATTGTTTGTAACTGAGACCTGGACAGATGTTTCCTCAGGTCCCGATCTGATAGAAACCACCCCCCTGGTTTTGCTTGTTGCTATCTTGCTAGACCTATAAAAAGGGGTGGAGGCTTGGTCATTATATATCACAAATCCTTTTCTACTTCTTTTTTAGTTGCTCCCTCTTCTGTTTGTGAAGCCTTGTCCTTCTGTATCCAATCCACTCAGCATCATTGTTTCAAGGGGATTTTAGTATATCATCCTCCAGGCACAAGGACCCCATTTATCACCAATGTTAGTCCTCTTCTGGAAGATGGGCTCTATACTAGCAATTTTACCTTGTTGGGCGGTTTCAACTCCCATCTTGAAGCTGTCACAGACACAGAGGGGCCGATTCCGATGTCGTCCGGAAGCACACCAAACACTATTCGTCCGGAAAAAATCCAAGCCGAACGCGTGTTTTCCGACCGATTCGAATACCACACAGAACGAACAAGTACGATGCGCACAACTACCCAGATTCCGAGCGAGCCGTACTTACCCAATCCAGCTCCTGTTCCCCGCCCGAGCCGGATCCGCAAACGCCGATTCGAGCCGCACGGAAGCAAATTCACAGCACCTTCCGGCCGGACTAGTACGATGCGCGCTCCGTACGTGCCGAACCCGTCGCTACGTCCGGCATGTTTCAGCATCCGGGAGAGCCGCACATAAGCTCCGATTCGCGCCACAAGAAGATCCACGGCTACGAGACGAACAAGCCAGCGACGAGTACGAGTCGAAGACACGCGAAACCCGAACGAGAAGACCCAACCATGAATCCCATCGCGCAGGTCCTACCTATACTCTACATCTATTACCGGGACCGGTTCGGACGCGTACAGCGCAGACGGTAAGTCAAACACCCACAACACAAACAAACGACACGTACCCGAAATATGTCACACACACATAGGGATGCACAAATGACGTACACTAGCAACAGCACAATCATAGGGGTGGTATGGGCATCACCAATGCCATACACACCCATAGGGGCCTGGATGCCTGCCACCACCACCACCCCTACTCAGGGGGGCCTGGATGCCTATCACTACTACCATCCCCACTCATGGGGGGCTGGATGCCTATCACTACTGCCATCCCCACTCATGGGGGCCTGGATGCCTATCACTACTACCATCCCCACTCATGGGGGCCTGGATGCCTATCACTACTACCATCCCCACTCATGGGGGGCTGGATGCCTATCACTACTACCATCCCCACTCATGGGGGGCTGGATGCCTATCACTACTACCATCCCCACTCATGGGGGCCTGCATGCCTATCACTACTACCATCCTCACTCATGGGGTCCTGGATGCCTATCACTACTACCATCCCCACTCATGGGGGGCTGGATGCCTATCACTACTACCATCCCCACTCATGGGGGGCTGGATGCCTATCACTACTACCATCCCCACTCATGGGGTGCTGGATGCCTGCCACTACTACCATCCCCACCCTTGGTGTGATGGATGCCTGCCACCACCACTACCCCTACTCATGGGGGGCAGGATGCCTGCCACCACTACAATCCCCACTCATGGGGGGCAGGATGCCTATCACTACTACCATCCCCACTAATGGGGGGCTGGATGCCTATCACTACT
This sequence comes from Calotriton arnoldi, assembly GCA_963921515.1. NCBI lineage: Eukaryota > Metazoa > Chordata > Amphibia > Caudata > Salamandridae > Calotriton > Calotriton arnoldi. The sequence continues at coordinate 590,205 of CAWUFW010005995.1, read as the reverse complement.
AGCATCCCCACTCATGGGGGGCTGGATGCCTATCACTACTACCATCCCCACTCATGGGGGCCTGGATGCCTATCACTACTACCATCTCCACTCATGGGGGCCTGGATTCCTATCACTACTACCATCTTCACTCATGGGGGGCTGGATGCCTATCACTACTACCATCCCCACTCATGGGGGGCTGGATGCCTGCCACTAATACCATCCCCACTCATGGGGTGCTGGATGCCTGCCACTACTACCATCCCCACCCTTGGTGTGATGGATGCCTGCCACCACCACTACCCCTACTCATGGGGGCCTGGATGCCCATCACTACTACCATCCCCACTCATGGGGGCAGGATGCCTGCCACCACTACCATCCCCACTCATGGGGGGCAGGATGTCTATCACTACTACCATCCCCACTCATGGGGGGCAGGATGCCTATCACTACTACCATCCCCACTCATGGGGTGCTGGATGCCTATCACTACTACCATCACCACTCATGGGGGCCTGGATGCCTATCACTACTACCATCCCCACTCATGGGGGGCTGGATGCCTATCACTACTACCATCCCCACTCATGGGGGGCTGGATGCCTATCACTACTACCATCCCCACTCATGGGGGCCTGGATGCCTATCACTACTACCATCCTCACTCATGGGGGCCTGGATGCCTATCACTACTACCATCCCCACTCATGGGGGGCTGGATGCCTATCACTACTACCATCCCCACTCATGAGGGGCTGGATGCCTATCACTACTACCATCCCCACTCATGGGGTGCTGGATGCCTGCCACTACTACCATCCCCACCCTTGGTGTGATGGATGGCTGCCACCACCACTACCCCTACTCATAGGGGGCAGGATGCCTGCCACCACTACCATCCCCACTCATGGGGGGCAGGATGCCTATCACTACTACCATCCCCACTCATGGGGGCTGGATGCCTATCACTACAACCATCCCCACTTATGGGGGGCTGGATGCCTATCACTACTACCATCCCCACTCATGGGGGCCTGGATGCCTATCACTACTACCATCCCCACTCATGGGGGCCTAGGTGCCTATCACTACTACCATCCTCACTCATGGGGGGCTGGATGCCTATCACTACTACCATCCCCACTCATGGGGGGCTGGATGCCTGCCACTACTACCATCCCCACTCATGGGGTGCTGGATGCCTGCCACTACTACCATCCCCACCCTTGGTGTGATGGATGCCTGCCACCACCACTATCCCTACTCATGGGGGCCTGGATGCCCATCACTACTACCATCCCCACTCATGGGGGGCAGGATGCCTGTCACCACTACCATCCCCACTCATGGGGGGCAGGATGCCTGTCACCACTACCATCCCCACTCATGGGGGGCAGGATGACTATCACTACTACCATCCCCACTCATGGGGGCAGGATGCCTATCACTACTACCATCCCCACTCATGGGGTGCTGGATGCCTATCACTACTACCATCCCCACTCATGGGGGCTGGATGCCTATCACTACTACCATCCCCACTCATGGGGGCAGGATGCCTATCACTACTACCATCCCCACTCATGGGGGGCTGGATGCCTGCCACTACTACCATCGCCACTCATGGGGTGCTGGATGCCTGCCACTACTACCATCCCCACCCTTGGTGTGATGGATGCCTGCCACCACCACTACCCCTACTCATGGGGGCCTGGATGCCCATCACTACTACCATCCCCACTCATGGGGGCAGGATGCCTGCCACCACTACCATCCCCACTCATGGGGGGCAGGATGCCTATCACTACTACCATCCCCACTCATGGGGGGCAGGATGCCTATCACTACTACCATCCCCACTCATGGGGTGCTGGATGCCTATCACTACTACCATCCCCACTCATGGGGGCTGGATGCCTATCACTACTACCATCTCCACTCATGGGGGGCAGGATGCCTATCACTACTACCTCATGGATGCCTATCACTACACACTCATGGGGGGCTGGATGCCTGCCACTACTACCATCCCCACTCATGGGGTGCTGGATGCCTGCCACTACTACCATCCCCACCCTTGGTGTGATGGATGCCTGCCACCACCACTACCCCTACTCATGGGGGCCTGGATGCCCATCACTACTACCATCCCCACTCATGGGGGGCAGGATGCCTGCAACCACTGCCATCCCCACTCATGGGGGGCAGGATGCCTATCACTACTACCATCCCCACTCATGGGGGCCCGGATGCCTATCACTACTACCATCCTCACTCATGGGGGGCTGGCTGCCTATCACTACTACCATCCCCACTCATGGGGGGCTGGATGCCTATCACAACGACCATCCCCACTCATGGGGGGCTGGATGCCTGCCACTACTATCATCCCCACTCATGGGGTGCTGGATGCCTGCCACTACTACCATCCCCACCCTTGGTGTGATGGATGCCTGCCACCACCACTACCCCTACTCATGGGGGCCTGGATGCCCATCACTACTACCATCCCCACTCATGGGGGGCAGGATGCCTGCCACCACTACCATCCCCACTCATGGGGGCCTGGATGCCTATCACTACTACCATCCCCACTGATGGGGGGCTGGATGCCTATCACTACTACCATCCCCACTCATGGGGGGCTGAATGCCTATCACTACTACCATCCCCACCCATGGGGGCTGGATGCCTGCCACTACTACCATCCCCACTCATGGGGTGCTGGATGCCTATCACTACTACCATCCCCACTCATGGGGGGCTGGATGCCTGCCACTACCACCACCCCTACTCATAGGACGGGTAATGCATGACACGACCAGCATACTCCCACATAAGGAATCACAGAAAATTACATCCACCCAAACAACATGACAAGCGTGTGTAGTCCATGTCAAATGCCCAAAACACAAAACATGGCAATGAACATACAATGTGACCCACTATCACATGTGTGTCACATAAAAGTGTGTGGCCTCCACAATACAAGCCGACCATGGCCACTGTGGCAATGGGGCTCAAAGCCCCATCACCACAGTCACCAAAAGGTAAGTGTGGGGTCCATGGCTGATGCACCTTTTGATCAGTGTGGCAATGGGGCCCAAAGCCCCATCACCACAGTCACCAAAAGGTAAGTGTGGGGTCCATGGCTGATGCACCTTTTGATCAGTGTGGCAATGGGGCCCAACGCACCATCACCACAGTCACCAAAAGGTAAGTGTGGGGTCCAAGGCTGATGCACCTTTTGATCAGTGTGGCAATGGGGCCCAAAGCCCCATCACCACAGTCACCAAAAGGGAAGTGTGGTGTCCAAGGCTGATGCACCTTTTGATCAGTGTGGCAATGGGGCCCAAAGCACCATCACCACGGTGATCATAAGGTAAGTGTAGGCATGGTAAAAGCTGCCAAAGACAAACTGTATGGATGAATCCTGGTCACACAACAACTAAAACATCTGTGGCATTGTAGTGCTTGTGTCCCATTGCAACATAGATTGGGCGAGGCTAACAGTGCAGTGACACAGAAACATCGTTTTGGCCATGTGCATACAAACATCACACATGGGTGACCACATTGCCAACAATCAGCCAATTACACAATGACAGAAGTGACCATCAAGATGCTGACCCACATATGTATATAACCTGTGGAGACTGTCGATGTCAGGTGAACAAATACCATACCATGGCAGCAATGGGACATACAAACCATGATCATTGTGCTGACTGATGACCCAGGAGTCCCAGGGAGAGCAGGGGAAAATCACCAAACAACATACAGCCAATGGCACACTACAGAAATGCCAATGCAGTGATGCAAATGCACTAACACAAACAGGCAGACTCACACTGCATATCAAACACAACAGGTGATGGGGGTGTGTGCCAGTGCCCCAGGCAACCACACAACACATGAGGAGGCCTGAATCCCAATTACACAGATGTGTATACAGTGCCACACACAAGTAACTCATGGATTGGATTCCCCTATGTGGGCAATCTGGCATTGTTAGATGAGAGGGAGCCCAAATTACACATGTCACACAAGCTTGTAGGAACAGCAACTAACACAGCAAGAGACACACCCACCACAGCACTACCCCCAGGGACCCCACATTGTGCAGACACTAGCCTGCATGACAATTCCACTGTGATGACAAAGGTAGATGTTGATCACACTGTGAACCACAGCCATGTGTCCTCAGCTACAAACTACCATCACACCTACACAAGCTCCAATCAATCAGCAGGGCCTGCCAGCCAAGGCCAATATGGAGGTAGTGGTCTAGCGTGCAACAACTCACATTTGCACACTCAACACCACACACCCTGATCTCCACCAATGTGCAGCAGTGAAGCTCACATGGACTGGTGACATTGCACATGCACCCATGACAATCCCAGGGGTGGTGGGGGAACTAAGGTGCAGAAACCCATCACACATGCCCACTCAACATGACTCGTCTATGTATGACACACAGCACAGTACGCCGTACATGCGCATGATGTGAAATCCACCACAAACAATGGGATCCTGGCCATAGTCACACACCAACGAAGAAGCCAAGGTGAGACACAAAGAACACACGTACACAATTTCCAACATTGCAGCTCTGACCCTGAGGAGTGGCAGCAGTCACACACACAACGCGTCACAATCACTGAAAGCTACCACAAACTCAAAATCACATTACTTGTGTAAACAACAAGTGCCAAGGGGAATCCTGAATGTGTCCCATCAGCGTTTGCCCACATCCCCAGCCCTGACAACAAAGACAACCTGGGATGACAACCTCATGAACATCAGTTTGCCATGCACCCACATCACGGAGAAACCAGGTCCAAGATGCTGGATGAACACATACCAACTCTGCAAGCATCACAACCAGGAACATCCCTAGGGACACAGCCTGTGTATGAAAAGGGAAGGGAACATGCACAGACATGCTCACACAACACACAACACGGGCACACGCAATGTCACCAGATCACACACAGCCATGAGGGCACTCCACTCCTGTGGAAGGTCCACTGTGCCAAACCTTGTCTGTGCACGACTCAAACATATCAGCAGGACACTCCGTCAGTGAGTCAACAACTACAACACACAGAAGCCTCTGCTCACATCAGCCTGGGTACGGGAGTGTCACGTCAGTCATCTGCATACACCCAAAACACGTGGCAATCCAGTTGTACTGTATACACAGATGAGTCCTCCAAAATTGATGTGCAAAACTGCATGTCCAGTGGAGACGGGCACACAGTCAGGGTACTAGGAACATTGGACAGTGGTAAGCCCAACAGATGTGCAACAGTGTAGGACAAAGATGGTAATCTACAAATGCTAAACGTACATCCCTGTGTCAAATGCTGAACATTACACCCTCAGACTGCAGCAAGGGATGCTATAGATCCAGACTAGATTAGGACACATATCCCATGGATCACATGGAGCCCATCACAGCAAAACTTCATTTACCTGATCTGAACACAATTACAACAGCAAATGCATGATTCTACACATCTACATCATGTACCACCAAAGATTAACCACAAGTAAACAAAAAGAGGCTTTATTCAGCAAGTGTGCAACTGAAATCAGAAGTCCAAAATTAACTACGGCCAATGTCCAGTCCAAATACACAGTCCCACCAGGGTGATGTGTGACAACTTGTCACCAATTGCTTGCCTGCACAGGTACCGACAGGGGACATCCCCTTGGAGGGGCATACGAGGGGCAGGCCAGGCACCGCAGGGACAGGATCAGGGGATGCCAGAAGGAGGCAGGGAAGGTGAGGTGGGTGCAGGAGTGTCACCTGCAACTGCAGTGGAGGTGTCTGACTCAGGGGGGGCCGGCACCACCGCAGGGCCCAAGTCCGATGGTGTTGGTGCTGCAACCACTGCAGTGGGCTGGTCAAATGGAGTGGACTGGGTCCCCAATGCAGTGCCCGAGTCAGACGGGGTGGTTGTGGCCTCCACCGCAGTGCATGACTCCAAGGGAGTGGAAGGGGGGCAGAAGAGCTGGGCAGGACAGAGGGGGGACACGGTCTCCACACCAGTGGCACATACAGGCAGAGCGTCTGGTTTGGGGGTGGAAGAGCAAGTGGCAGGGGGGGAGGGCCTGAGCAGTTTGGGGATGCGGTATCAGTGTGTGGGGGAACCTGGGGCAGGGTGTGGCAGTGGAACCTGTGGAGTGGTGGCCTGGGGGATGGAGGTGAGAGACTGGGTGGGTGACTTGCAGGGCGGTGGCGGGGTCTTGCTCTTCCGGGTCCGGGGGGACTTGCGGGTGGGGGCTCACTCTGCCTGCGCCTGGGGGAGGGTGTCCGGGGGCGAGGGGCACTCCCCTCTCTGTGTGTGGACTTCCTCTTCCCCCGGTATGCTGGATCAGCGGGATTGGAGGGGAAGAGGCCGAGGTCAGAGAGGAAGAGCTGCTGTGTATGTAGGGTTGCAGGTGAGGCAAGGGAAGGGGTCTTGGAGGGAGAGGATCTTGAGGATTGCGGAGTGACTGTGGTTGCCTGTGTGTGTGTCAGTTCCCCATCCCCTGTGTGTGTGGAATCAGTCCCCTGAGGATGCTTGTGTGCACGTCTTGCCTGGGTTTTGGGTGTGTGTGTGCTGCTCGTGTCTGTGTGTTTGGGTGATTGTGCAGGTGTGCATGTGCTTTGGACAGGTAGGGTGGTAGGAAGTGTGGATGGGGCAGAGGTGGGAGGGGTGAGGGACTGTTGGAGGAGGGACACTGCTGCCGTCAGGGAGGAGTCCATGGACCTATTGCTCCTCTGTAGGGCAGACATACCCGTTGAGATGCCCTCCATGAACGACACCAGCTGTGTCAACAGAGTGGTGTGTGCATGGAGGACAGTCAGCATTGCTGTCTGCCCTACATGGAGCTGCCGAAGGAGGTACACAGACTCCTCACTCAGGGCAGCAGGGGACACAGGGGCAGGGGGTGCGGTGCCTGGCTTGAAGGAGACACGCTCCCGAGCACGGGAGCCTCCACGGACCTCAGGAATGGGAGCCAATGGGAGGGCGGTGGTGGTGGTGGTGGTGGCGGGGTCAGACAGACTAGCTGGGGTGTTGTGGCTGCTGACACCCGCATCCACAAGGGAGTCATCCTCCGAGCTGCTGTGGTCCCCAGCTGAGGTGGATGGTGCTGAGGACTCCTCGGTGTGGCTCCCCTCGCCCTCCGTGCCACTGGGTCCCTCTGACCACTCGTCGGACGCTGACCCAGTCTGGCTCCGCTGCTCCTCCTGGTCCGTGGAGCTGTCCCCTCCTGTGGCTGTGGATGTATCTGCAAACAATTAGGGAAACAGACAAACATCAGTCACCTGCACTGACCGCACACACCACAGTAAGTACAGCACATCACAGAGCAAGCCCTGGCATCTCTAGTAGAACATTGCCAAAAGTCATCACACAGATTAGGAGAAGCCAATTGTCAGTCTGATGGTCAACCATGGAACAGACACCCCTCCTGCCCTTGCACCCATCTGTCTGGTGCCTGTCTGATGGTAAGACCCCAGTGTGGACACATGCACCACCTACACAGTAGTTGGACATTGCTGAGAACACGGTGAAGTATGTGAACATGCCCACGTCACATCTCTTGCCACTGAGTCAGTGCAGGTGTCTGTATAAATGGACGGCCAGAGTCTAAATAGAAATGCATGTGATGCATACCAGCACCAGACCCCATGAAGCACCCATGTCCGGATAGTCAATGCCACAATGGGGTGCATGTTGCACATGTCACTACCCTGCAGGATCACTCTTAGGAAGTTTAATGCCATGACACAGGCATGCCTGCAAAGTCATACATCACTGTCTCCAGTCACATGGCCATGGCAGCCAGCCAACAACAGTCTGCACTGTGTCACAATCCTAGGACATGGGGAAGGCAAGTAATGTAACTGACAAGTGCACATGTCCATCCCCCAAAAACCACATCATCTGAACTACTATTTGTCCACGTCATACCAATTGGACATATGGGGGACATGAAACACAACTCTCTGAACATGAGCACCTCACAGTGTGCTGAGAGTGAAAAACAGCTGCCTGAAAGTCACAGTGGCATACACCTGTCTGCACAGTCATGTGATCAAACACCTATAAGTCACAGAAGTCTTGTCTCACATGGTCCAATAGCAGATGGCATGCTGACCCCTAACCGATAAACATCACAGGAGTCCGGACAACGTAGTCACAGCACAACGACACAGAGGCAGACACCTGAGGGAACATTTCACTGAGCACAGCATGTCAGCTGATACACGGGAGTGGGAGTACAGAGTGTATTGTATGCCCTGGAGTAGGCATGACTGTCCGGCTCCACCTGCAAGATGGATGAGCCCTGGTCAGTAGGCAGGTGGCTAGGCATGTGTGACACACTTGACATACATACTCCTGAGGCCCAAACATTTTACCCACCCGCAGCATGGGGGTGTGGCAAATACCCCAGGGACATGTGGTGATTCTGATCTGCAAGTGGATCACATATCAAAGTTACACCCAGACTACATTGCACGACTCAGGCATTGTGTGAGCAATTGACCCACCCATGAAGGCTAACACAATATCACGGGAACAAAAGCTGTCACCCACCTTGAGCAAAGCAAAATGCAAGGACCCTGTACCCGAGTGACACAATTATCCTGAGCGTAAGGAGCACACCGGCCTATCAGATGGGTTGTGGCCATGTCACAATAGAGGGACATGGGTACTGGACAACAAGACTGATGTACTGGGGAAGTTTAACCACGCCACAGGAGGGCACATAGAATGTCAGACAGAGTTCACAGTGCAGTCTTTGACTCACCCCTCCTTGCTGCTGTCTGCCCTTCAGCTGCCCATCCAGCTCCGGGAAGACCACCGGCAGGATCTGGAGCATGTGGGGGTCAGGGTCCGGTGTCCGCCCCTCCTGCGAGGAGGTGACAGCTTCAGCTGGACCCTTGCAATCCTCCGGGTCCAGCCCCGAAGGTCCTGCCACCTCTTCTGGCAGTTGCGGATCCGGCACTTGTAGACCCCCACGGATCTGACTGCCCGGACGATGGCCAGCCAGATATCCTGCTTCTGATGGGCATCAACCTGTGAGGATGACAAAGTGAAAAGGCCATTACTACACATGCAACATATCCGTGCATCACACAGTTGGAAATACATGTCTCAATCACAGGGGCATATGATGTACACAGGCAGTGCAACGAGGGCTATGGACAGTTTGCCAGCAGTTACTACATGGTATCATTACATGGGAAGTGAACCTTGTTTGAATGCACTGTTACTCCACTGTACCTGTTCAGTGCATGTGACTACACACTTTGGGGGATGAGTACTACTCAGTGAGCATGCTAGCCAGTGGTGTGCACACTGTAAATCCTGCTAGTCAGACAACATGCACAATTAGTAAGGCAGTGGACAGCACACTCACCTGCTCCCCTGGTGTCCCATACAGCTTGCTGTACTGTGGAAGGAGGTTGTCCAGCAGGGCCTGGTTCTCCTCATGGGTGAAGGCTGGGGCTCTCTCCACAGTACGTGCCATTGCAGTAGCCAGAGGATGCAGAGACAGCAGCAGTGTAGTGGCAGATGTCGTCCTGGAGCATGTAGTGCAGGCAAGTGAGCCCTCAGGGGAACAGCCAGCATTATATGTGTGCTGCAGAGGCAGATACTGTGCCATGTGTCCAAAGTGATAGGTCCAAGTCGTATGCATCTTATGAATCTGACCAATCCATGGAATTGCAGCACCAAGACACGCCCACAGCATCCTTCAAAAATTTCAACTTCATGACACCCATGAATTTGCAACATTGTTGTGGCTGGCCAACTGAATTCACTGCATCAGACTCGTTGAAGCTTCAAAACGCGTCCGTTGCCATGCCAGGCCCCAGCCAATGCGTGCGCACCGATCGGACCATTGCTGTACAACGCGTACCCACGATACAACGCGTACCCGCTCACATTCAATGCAATGGTCCGTGCGGGCACACCGATCGGTCCATTGCTCTACAATGCGTACCAGGCATACAACGCGTACCCGCTCACATTCAATGCAATGGTCCGTGTGGGCACACCGATCGGACCATTGCTGTGCAACGCGTACCAGGCATACAACGCGTACCCGCTCACATTAAATGCAATGGTCCGTGCGGGCACACCGATCGGTCCATTGCTCTACAACGCGTACCAGGCATATAACGCATACCCGCTCACATTCAATGCAATGGGCCAGCCGGGCACACCGATCGGTCCATTGCTGTACAACGCGTACCCGCTCACATTCAATGCAATGGTCCGTGCAGGCACACCGATCGGACCATTGCTGTGCAACGTACCAGGCATACAACGCGTACCCGCTCACATTCAATGCAATGGGCCGTCCGGGCACACCGATCGGTCCATTGCTGTGCAACGCGTACCAGGCATACAACGCGTACCCGCTCACATTCAATGCAATGGGCCGGCCGGGCACACCGATCGGTCCATTTCTGTACAACGCGTACCCGCTCACATTCAATGCAATGGGCCGGCCGGGCACACCGATCGGTCCATTGCTCTACAACGTGTACCAGGACAGGTCACACGCATATGTCACCATGCTGGTCACTGGTGAACCTATGCCAGCCACATTTACTTTCCAGGGACTCAGGGGCACACCTACAACACCACACCCAGTCCACACTGTCTATGAGGCATGTGTGGCAGCATAACCTTATCTGTGTATGGGGGTGAACATGTGGATTTTGGGGTGGCACTTGGGGGCAGACACACCCAGGCTGTGCACGTGTTAATGGGGACAGGGTCCTTTGTGTGTTGTGCACATGACCACTGTGGTGTGCAACTTTTCATTTCTGAGCATGTGTCCTGGTCACATTTCCAGGTTGTGTATGACATGTCACATACCCCCAGGCTCACATGTGGGAAGGCATGTACGTCACAGGGTGGCCCATTCCAACAATAGTGATGTCCCTCCACAGTCTGTGTGCATGTTGTGTATCACATGTCTCTGACTCCATGTGCACAATGGGAGACAGTCTCCACATCCACGTGGTTTGTGCATGAACTTTGATGGTGTGTGTGTGTGTCACAGACGTCCATGTCTGTCCTGCAGAGGCTACAGGGGCCACCACCTGTGGGTGTCATGTTTGTTTTTCTGACGTGTACATGATACGCCATGTCATGCCAGTGTCCATGTGGCAAGACAGGCTCCCTGGGAATCTACCTGTCAATGAGCTGTGATGCCTGTGGAGCATCTGTCCAGACATGTCACTGTGGTATGTGTGTGGAACGTGAGAGCAGTTAATGTGTACTGTGACACAGCCTAATGGTGTCCCATAGCACACCCTGGAACCAGTTGTCAACACTTGTTGAACAGAGAGATGTTAGATGATGTCCATGTAGGTGCCATATATGTCCAAACGGGACGACACACACATCAAGTACTTGTGTATGTTGATGATGTGTCATGTGAAATTGAGTATGGTGAACGGCACATTGGTGGGGTGACTGACAATCTTGCTTTCTTCACCTATGCACTGCAGGGCTCCTGCTGTCCATCGACCATTCCCAGACCTGGCAACGATGGTGGAACGTGACAGCATCCGACGGTACCGCTTCACCAGGCAGCTGATTGAGGATTTGGCAGTGCGGTTGGCCCCACATTTGCAGCCTGGCCGGCCGTATCCTACAGCGCTGACCCCCAAGGTGAAGGTGATGGCAGCCCTACACTTCTTTGCCACCGGTACCTTTCAACACACTGTGGCAACTACTGGTGGGATGTCACAGACTATGTTCAGCCGTGTGCTACGCGATGTTTTGGGGGCAATGTTGAGATACCTCAACCAGTACATCTATTTCCCAACACGTCAACGACTTACTGACGTCAAGAGTGACTTCTATGCCCTGGGGAGGATGCCACATGTAATTGGCTCCATTGATGGGACACATGTGTTTTTGATACCACCACAGGCACATGAGCAGGCATACCGCAACCGTAAACATTACCATTCGATCAATGCTCTGGTGGTATGTCTTGCAGATATGACCATCTCACATGTGTGTGCCTGTTTCCCCGGTTCTGCACATGATGCCTACGTGATGAGGAGTAGTCGCATCCCGAGGATGATGTCACAGATGCTGAACCAGCGTGCCTGGCTTGTTGGTGTGTACTGACTTTGTACCATTGTGCGTGTTCTGCTATGTTGTTTTTCGCACACATTTTCAAATCGGCTAATGTGCAATTGTCTGTAGGTGACTCAGGATACCCCAACATGCCGTGGTTGCTGACACCCCTCAGGAACCCTGTGACACCAGCCCAGATGCGCTACAATGAGGCACATGGTCGGACGAGGAGGGTGATTGAGCGGACCTTTGGTCTCCTGAAGAGCCACTTCCGCTGCCTGGACAAGACAGGAGGGGCCCTCCCATATGCCCCAGCAAAGGTGTGCAAGATTGTCATCGTCTGCTGCATGCTACACAACCTGGCAGTGCGGAAGGAGTTACCTCTCATCCTGGATGACGATGACCAACGTCCGTCACCTGTGGAAGATCCTGGCCTGGGTCACGATGCCAGTGAAGATGATGATGGTGATGTCCGCACACAGCTCATCATCAACTTCTTCAGCTGAATGTGAGTCTCCAGAGGGTTGTAATGTCAATGATTTGAGTTTGCATGATATGTGTGTGTGGTGCTCTGGTGCTGTTTGAGTGTGGCCATGTGCTACTTGACTGGATGTGTGCAGCGATGTGTCCTTGCAGGTGGTCTGTACTGCCCAACAGTGTTGACATGCTAACTTGGTTTTGTGTAGTTATCTCGTGACATGTATTAGACATGAGTATTGCCGTTCTGTGCTGTTCTTCAGTGGTTTTGACTGTGTGTCATGTCTGTCCTTCACAGGGTGCTGCTGGAGTTGTCTGATCAACTTGGTTCCCCCGAATCCATGATTCAACTTCCAAGGTGGAAGCAGTCGTTTCCCTACAGGTGATGTGCCACACACCCCTGGACTTTCTATCTTCTGCACTTTTTGACTTTGTGGCCACAGCCAGGTTGGATTAGCTTGCATTTGTAGTGGAAACTACATGTTGGAAATGTGTAATAAACCTGTGCTTGACTTTGCGATGTGCGTTGTCTGTAGTCACACATCTGACTGACATTTGCTTACTGCACCTGTTGTCTAGTTGACAGTGACTGTGAATAGGTGGCATGTCTGTACATTCCACTGTACTTCGTTGCAACATCAGTATAGGTGATGAGTCTGATGGCCCTGGTGTGTATGTGTTTTGTGGCCCTAGTGGTGTGTCTCCCTCATATGTGTCACGTCGCCATGACTGACATGACAGTGTTGGACTTGCTGTAGCAGTTAGCATGCACAGTGTAATTTAGAAGATCAACATCTACATGACAAAAACCACGTTGGAATCACAACAGAGGCAGATATGGTGTATTGGTGAGTTTATTTACATACAGGTGTGAGGATGGTGCACAGGATGGTGGGTGCTGTACATAGAAATTTGGATCCAAAGTTCCCATGTGAATTGGAAGTCTTGGTAGCTGAAAAGTCCAGAGTAAAGTCCACAGTCATCTGATACATTTGGTCAACTAGAGCTCCCCATGTCATGTGGGAGAGTTGGCTTGGCTTCAACAGGGCGTGCAGTATGCACACAGAGGAAAAGTTCCAGAACAGGTGTTGGCTTCCTGGGGGATGTAGATGGCCATCGGCCTCTCAGTTTGGCCTCCTCGGACAGCCCCTCTTCTTGGGGGGGGACCCTCAGGTGCAGGCTGCGGCGGTGCAGGGGACTCTCTGCCAGAGTCCTCCTCCCTCCCTGTGGCATTTGCAGTTGTTTCAGCAGCAGATGTTGTGGGCACACAGGGAGGTGAGGCCATGTTGGTGCTGATCTGGCGGAGGCATGTCAGTATGTCCCTATGCACCGCTGTCAGTTGTTCCAATGTGTCCCACTTGGACTCCATGCCACACATGTGTGTCTCGACACGTGACATGTGTGTCTCGACACGGGACATGTGGGAGTCCATGCGGGCATGATGGGCAGCCTGCTGCTATTGTATGTCCTTGAGGATCCCCACTACCTGGCTGACCTCTCCGGTGCTAGTCTGGTACGCATCCGCGATGCGTGCCAGTTGTGGGTCATCATACAGTCCAGACCCCTCTGCAAGGAGAGACCTATGTCTCCCACCCCTCACACCACCCCTGGCAACACGTGCAGAACCTGCAGTGGCACGCACAGGTGACCGTGGGCCCACTTGGGTGTTGTTCCTGGGCTCGTTGTCAGCAGCTCCAGTTTGGGCCTGGGTCTGTGCGCTGTTGTCATCTGTGGTCCTTGGTGTGTCCGTGTTGGCAGGGGTGGCCTGTGTGTTGGCAGTTGTTGGAGGGGTGGGTGCAGGGGGTGCAGATGTTGGTCCTGCTGGTGCTGCATGATGACTCACACCGGAGGGTCCAACTGGTTCTTCGCCATCCGAGGAGTGCAGAGGCTGATCCACACCAGTGAGCTCAGTGTTCCCCGGAGCCTGGGACAGGGAGTCCTCCTGGTCTGCTGCTGTGTCCCCATCATCTCCTGTTTGGGGGAGAGACACAGATTGTATGTTATGTTTCTACTGGCATCAATTGTTCAAACACCTGACAGTTGTGACTGTACCTCTGGATGTGGGCCAGGACATTGCATTCTCCTAAATAGTGACAGTCAGTGAGTGATATTGGTGTAGCACATTGTCCTGCCAACCTGTGGCATGTCAATGTGAATGTTGAGGTGTGTGCATGACCAGCATTGGTGGTATTTGGTTACCATCCAGGCCTCCTTCTCCCCCAGCCCAGTTATCCCACCATGCAACGTGCTTGCATTGCAGGGAGTGCAAGTTGGCTTTCAGGATGTCAGGCAGTGGTGTCCTGCTGTTTGTTGTTGTACAGTTCCCAGCAGGGCCTTGTGCTCCCCACAGCAGTACCCAGTGTCAGCCATCTTGTGAGTCCTTATCCACTCCCTGTGATGTGAGCATGGTTGAGAGTGGTGTTGATGGGCCAATTGTGAGGGTGAGCAATATCTGTGCCTACAACTCCCATCATGCTATTGCCTCCACCCCCTTCCCAGCATGCCCATCCTTCCTTCCTTTTGACTCTGCTTCCCTGTGGGGTGGGGTGCCTGTGCTGACAGGATGGCTGGGAGTGTTGTCCTGGCAGTTGTTTGGCTACAAGTCCCAAGAGTGTCCCTGTGCTTCACACAGCATAACCCAGGGTGGTGGTTCTTTGTGGGATCTTCAGTTAGGCTGTGAGGAATTGCATTCTCCCAGGTGGGTTATGTGGAGTTAGTGTTGAGGGGGTGTGTGAGGAGAGCTGCTTGTAACTATGGTCAGTGCTGTGAGTCCTCCTTCCCACCCAGCCAGATATCCCACCATGCAACGTGCTTGCATTGCAGGGAGTGCAAGTTGGCTTTCAGGATGTCAGGCAGTGGTGTTGTGCTGTTTGTTGGTGCACAGTTCCCAGCAGGGCCTTGTGCTCCCCACAGCAGTACCCAGTGTCAGCCATCTTGTGAGTCCTTATCCACTCCCTGTGATGTGAGCATGGTTGAGAGTGGTGTTGATGGGCCAATTGTGGGTGTGACCAATATCTGTGACTACCACTCCCATCATGCTATTGGCTACACTGACTTCACCAGCATACACAGGATTCCTTCCTTTGAGTGAGCTTCCCTGTGAGGTGGTGTTCTAGTGGTGGGTAAATATCTGTGAGTGTTTGTTGGTTCTATTTGTGCCACTGCCTTGCTGTATTTGTTGTTAGGTTTGTAGATCTCATGACACAGTTACATGTCACTATGAGATGGCAGGTATTGTGTTTGTCTGACTAGCATTCACATCTTGGGATGAATATCTTTTCGTTGCTGTGTATTTGCTAAGTGTGCATGGTTTGCCTATCCCCTTGACTGTGATGTGTGTGTGTTGTCACACCATATTGTATATATTAGTTGTGTACTCACCAGGCTCTGGGATGTCTGTTAGTCCGTATACGCTCACTGGTGGTAGGATGGCCCGCACCTTCTCCTCCCAGGGCCTGAGGTATACTGGTTTTGCAGGAGGGCCACTGCCGGTGTGCTGGCTGAGGAGGTAGTCCTTTTTGAGTAGTTCCCGGACCCTCCTGCGCACATCATACCACCTGTTCTGGATGTCTTCCTTTGTGCGCAAACATGGTGATTGTGCGTTCACCCTGTCGACAATCCTCGCCCACATCTTGGTTTTCTGCGACATGGGGGTCTGTTGTACCAATGTACCAAACAACTGTGGCTCTACCCTGAGTATCTCGTCTACCAGGACTTCCAATTCACAATCTAGGAACTTATGGTTCTTCTTTGGGGGCATGGTGATGGGTGGTGGTGGTGATTGATGTGTGTGTGTGTGTGCAGGTGGGGGGTGTGAGTGTAGGTTTAGCTGGGTGTGTGTGAGGGTGCTATTTGTAGGTGTCGTAATGGTGTGTGGTTTGTGTGATGTATGAGCTGTGAGTGTGTCTGTGGTTGCTGTGTGATGGTGTTGTGTGCTGGCAGGTCAGTGGAATTTGCAAAGGATCATGGTAGGGATTTGTGGCCTTTATGTAGGTGGAGTTGGAGGTGTGTCCTTGTTCCATTTTTTTTTCCCTCCCTGTATTTATTGGCTTAGTGGTTGCTTGTTTGGCCCTTTTTTTCTAATTTTTCCTTGGTGTTTTTGGTGCATGTACGAGTCGTTCTTGTGTCCGAGTAGGACGCTGCAGTTGTCTGGTGCGATCTTGTCCGACTCGTTCCCGCTGTGTTTCAGCTAGGTTTCATATGCGGCGTACAAGTCGGTCGCGTAGTATTGGGTTGCTTCGGCTGGGTTTTCTATGCGTGTCGGTCGTACGGCTTGTGCTCTGGGCGAGTCGGTCGTGTTTTGCACGCACAGCATCGTACTACGCGGGTCGGAGTTCGCGGGTACGTTTAGTTCGGGTTCAATCCGAGTGCGTGTCGGTCGGTTCGTTTCGCGTGATTTCCCGGCCGGATGGCTTGTTTCCGTCCGGCTCGGTCGGTCGTTTTTTATTCCGTCCGAGTCTGTCGGATTTCACATTCATTTCATCGTACTACCCGGGTCGTGCAGCGCCGGTCCGAGTCGGTCGGACTAAATTCCCGTACCGAGTCGGTCGGTACGTTTTCCGGCCCGAATCGGAATCGATCCCAGAGTCTGCGCGATTCATAGATGCAATAGACAGTTTTGGTTTAGGGAGCTGCACGTGAAGCGGGCTGCACCCTTGATGGCATATTTTCTAATAACCCCCTCCTCACTTTTCAAGGGTCATTGTCTCTTACGTGGTCTGACCATTTTGCAGTTTTATTTAACCTGGCCCTTGCTTCCAGTCCATCTGCTCCTAACACCCTGTCCAAGCAACTGAAGATTAGCTATTGGAATAAAATTGATCTCCATCTTTTCCAAACGTTTCTTGTGCCCTCACAACCTTAATACTCTGATGATGTGGAAACTGCCACGGTGGCCTTCACTAATTGACTTCAAGCTGCTGGGATAACTGTAGCTCCAGAAACTTTTAAACACTCTAGTCATCATCTCCCTTCAGCGCTGTGGTACTCTGAGGATCTTAGGAAACAGAAACAAATTTGTAAGTGGCAAGAGCGCCTGTGGCGCAAAGCTGATGATAACTTAGAGAAAGATTGTTACAAAAGCTGCCTCTCTACCTATAAAGCCCTATTAGTGAAGGAAGAAGCAGTGTATTATACCAACAAAATTGAGAGAGCTAACCACTCTTCAAAAGAATTATTCAATACGGTAAGGAAACTAACTACATCTTGCATGATCAAAATCCTTAGCAATAAGTAATTGTGCGATAGTATTGCTAAACATTTTCAAAACAAAGTGGAACACATTTATTTTGACATCTACTGTCCTAGAGTGAATTCACCTGGAGTCTCTCCCCAAGCCGGTCATCCTCTGATGCTAACAGTTCAACATCCCCAGCCTACTTTCTCCAAATTTGCCTCTCTCTCCTCTAAACAGGTTATGGACCTTATCCTCTCAGCCAAGTCGGGCTCTCCTTTAGACCCATGCCCAGTTTCTGTTTTGAAAATGGTTCCTGAACTATTGGCCAATAATCTTACCACTTTGTTTAACACCGTGTTTAAAATTGGATGTTTTCCCAAGCCCTGGAACGTAGCCTTAATTCTTCCTTTACTCAAGAAGCCTAGTCTCAATCCTAATGACCCACATCGTTTTTGGCTGATTTCCCGACTTCATTTGCCAGCCAAATTGGCAGAAAAAATGATGAATATTCAACTATCTTCTTTTATTCAGGATAACAGTCTGCTAGACGACACACAATACGGCTTCAGAGGAGGCCATAGCACTGAATCTGCACTGATTATATCAGCAGAAGAAATCAGAGAGGCTTTAGATTCTGAAGGCAAGGCTGCCCTGAACTTATTGGATCTCTCTGTGGTCTTCAATAAGGTCCACCATGATCTTCTGCTGGACTGTTTAGCCTCTACTGGAGTACAGGGGGTAGGACTCACTCAGTTGGGCTTTTTCCTGTCAGACAGGAAACAGTTTGTGGCACTGGACTCCTTTGTCTTCAACCCTTTTTCCCTACCATGCGGGGTTCCACAGGGATCCTAAATCAGCCCAACCCTGTTTAATGTTTATGTTTCAGCTCTGGCACCTAAAATTAGATCTTTTGGGTTTGCCTTGACTTCCTATGCCAATGACACACAAACTGTGTCGGTTTCAAATCAGGACACTAACACTGGAATTCATTTTTATGATTGTATGCTGGCTGTCAGTTCTTGGATGAGCAACAACTGCCTAAAATAAAATTCCAACAAAACGGAGGTTATTTGATTTGGCAACAATCCTTCCTTCTGGTCCCCCTCTTTGTGGCCACAGGAACTAGGTTGTTTGCCCACTCGTGTCAGGAAAGCCAAAAACCTAGGATTCCTTATAGACAATAATCTTTCTTTTGGTGACCAGGTCAATTCCTTGACGACTTCTACCTTTTATATTCTAAGGATGGTCAAAAAGATCTTACAATTTATTCCTACAGAATCCCAAAAACGGTAGTGCCCTCCCTTATCTTGTCAAGGTTGGATTACTGTAACAGCCTGTATCTTAATATGCAGCAGCAACATCTTAACAAGCTGCAGGTACGTCAGAATGCTGCCGCTAGACTTCTCTCTGGTACTCCTAAATTCTGCTTGGTTAAATCAGTAATTCAGGAACTTCATTGGCTCCCTGTCAGGAAGAGGATTAGGTTTAAACCCCTGTGCATGGCCATCAAGGCTCTAAACAACATTGACCCTGTCCATCTCAGACAGAAGTTGAAGTGGAATGTACCCAATAGAACCCCCCGTTCTGCAGGTGCAAGAAAATTGGTTGTCCCGAGATTTAAAAAATCTAATTGGGGCGGAAGATGCTTCGTCATTGGCACAGCTACGGCTTGAACGTACTGCATCTCTCAATCCCTGATCTGCTTGCTTTTAGGAAAAATCTGAAAACTTGGCTATTTAACTAGGCCCCTATCTGCTCTGTGTCCTGATTTTCATTGGAACTAGCACCAGGACACCTTCGGGTAACAATGCTTTTTATAAGATTGTTTACTATTAACAATGGAAACATTGATTCATTTATTAGAAACTAACCCAAATGTCCAAGGGGTTGAGTTAGATGGGGAACAATTCAAATTAGCCCTGTTTGCCGAACATGTGCTTTGCCTTTTGACATGCCCCAACACTTCCCTCCCATCACTTTGAGAAGAACTAGTGCAATTCTAATTAGTTTCAGGATTTTGCATTTTTTACAAAACATCTAAAATGATAGGGGTGGTCAACTGAACTACTAGCTCCCAAGGATTGCATTCCCCATCTGGTTCGGTGTGGCAGGCACAACAGTAAAATACTTAGGCATATTTTTACCTAGTTCCAATAGCAACTTATACGAATCTAACATGCTCCCATGTGGGGTGTCCTCTTCAAGGACCTCTGTCGATAGGGTAAAGTAGAAATTTCCTGGTTACGCCAAATGGCCAGCATAAAAATTAATGTATTACCCAGATTGTTATACATAGCACAGACTCTCCCACTGTGGGCCACATACAAAACCAACTGTTACATTTTCTGTGTAAAATTAGTAAACCAAAGGCTACAGGGACGTTATAGGTAGGCTAAGATTTCACTTGTACAAAACCAGTAAAATTCAGCAGTTATAGTTAGCTGAGCTAACTATAACTTGTGCTCCTGCAATGCACTGCTTATGACCTCACATATTAAATCACTCAGGACATGGTCAGTAACATCACTGATGACATCACTGATGACATCTCAAATTGGCATCACTGATGATATCATCCAGTGACTGTGAGTGTTCTAAAAATCTTTATGAGTGTAAAATATATATACCAAGTTGTATTGGTGAATCAGTGGGCATATAAGTGCCTGTATGGATGATTCAGTGGGTGTGTGACTGACTGTATACGTGAGGGATTAGGTGTCTAAGTGAATGTATGGGTGAGTGACTGGTTGCGTGAATGTTTATGTCAGTCTGTCAGTTGGTGTCTAAGTGGCTGTATAGGTGTGTAAGTGGGTACGTGAGTGGTTGTGTGTGTGATTGATTGGTTGTCTGAGTACCTGTGTGAGTGTCTGAGTATCTGTGTGGGTGGGTGAGGGTGTGTGTGACTGCTTGGATGGATGAGTGAGTGGGTGAGTCAGTGGCTCTATGGGTTAGTGAGTGTGTGTATGTGAGGGGCTGTATGGGTGAGTGAGTGTGTGTATGGCTGTGTGGGTGAGTGAGTGGATATGTCAGTGATATATGGGTGAGTAACTGGGTATGTGAATGGCAGTATAGGTGAGTGATGAGGTATATGAATGACTGTATGGGTGAATGAGTGAATGTGAGAGTGGCTATATGGGTGAGTGTGCACTTGTGTCAGTGACTGTATAGGTGAGTGAGTACGTGTTCGTATATGTATGAGTAAGTACGTGGGTGTGTGTGTAACTGTATGGGTGAGTAAGTGGCTGTGTAACTGACTGTATGGGTGAGTGAATAGGTGTGTGAATAGCTCAAAGGGTGACTGACTCAGTGTGGGAGTGGCTGTATGGGTTTATGAGTGGATATGTCAGTGGCTGTATTATTGAGTGAGTGGGGGTATGAGTGGCTGTATGGGTGAGTGAGTGGATTTGTTGGTAGATCTATGAATCAATAAGTGGGTGTGTAGGTACAGGTAAGGGTCTGTGAATGGGTTTGTGAATTGTTGTGTAGGAGTGGGAGTGGGTGTATGGAAGGAATCTAGGGGTGTGTGAGTGGGTGCATTGGTGATTTTGTGGATGATGTCATCAGTGATATCATCAGTGATTTCATTTGAGATGTCATTAGTGATGTCACTGACCATGTCCTGAGTGATGTAATATATGAGGTCATAAGCAGTGCATTGCGGGAGCACAAGTTATAGTTAGCTCAGCTAACTATAACTGCTGAATTTCACTGGTTTTGTACGAGTGAAATCTAATCCTTGCTATAATGTCCCTGTAACCGTTGTTTATTCAGTGAATTTCTAAGGTTTTTTAAATTCTATTTCCTAACTACAACCTCCCTTGTAACCTTTTGTTTTTTCAGTGAATTTGTAAGTTTTTTTTATTGCAGTAAGATGCCCATCACAATGTACAGTGGGGGTGGAGTTGAACACAGGGCCTGGCCTGGCGTTGTTCTGCCCCCACCCAGGATTGCTGCTCCTGTCCCCCTCCTCCTTGCCATCCATTGTCATGACCCTGCTCCCTCATTACGGTTGTGTGTGGCCGTTGTTCTGCCACTGTCCTTCCTGTTTGCCCTAAACAGTTAACGTGCTTCCCCATCCACCTCCTCCCTACCCTCTGTTGGCCAATTCGATGCACCAGCCCCCCTCCTGCCCTGCATGGTTTGATGTGCTGCCACTGCCTTCCATTTAACTTGATGCGCTTGCCCACTCCTCCTGCCCTCTGTTCCCCAATTCTATGCAGCATCATTGTCCTCATGCTTAGCCTCTGTGCTTAACTTGCTGTCCCTACTCTCCATGTGTGCATGCCCCTGCTCCATCCTTTCTGCCCACCATATTCCATGGCGTGCAACCCTCCTATCTACTCTGAACATTCTGTTGAGCTGCCACTGCCCCTCCTACCTGCCTAGCAAGGTCAGATGTCTTTCACCTCTCCCTGCCAGCGCCACCCTGCCTGACCAATTCCATGCCCCTATCCCCTCCCACCTGTCCTCCATGGTCCATTTTGCTGCCACTCCCTTCTGCCCTCCATTCTCTGTTGTGCTGCAACTGCTCCTCCTGTCTGCCCTGCATGGTTTGTTGCGAAGTTCCTCCCCTGCCCTCTTTTGTCTGTGTCCAGCCCCAACACCTCCCTTCTGTCCACCATGGACTTTTTTGCAAACATCTGCCCCCTCCCTCTTGCCCACCATGACCATTGTGCTGCCATTAACCCTCCCACTTGCCATGCATGGTCTTCTGTTCTGTGTAGCCCTTACCACCTTCCCTGTGTGGTCAGATTGCTGCCCTTGACCCCCTCCCAACTTCTCTCTATTGTCTCTGCGTATGAAATTATAGTCTCAATTAAGCTGTGAAGTGCAAAAAAAACTCTGCCGCGCTACGCAGAGCTCCGTGAGCAGCGGAGTGCGTTAGATAAATGCCGTTTGCGGTGATTTACAGTGCCAGGTGCTTATACGCACTGTGCAATCATCGCAGACGGCACCATGCACAGAGCAAGCGGGCGCTGCTTTCTTTCTGCCACTCGAGTAGATTTTTACTGGAGCAGCAGCTTTCTCAACGCGAACGGATGGTTTCTCAAGGTGAGCGTTCGTGAGCATATGCGACCACTCGCAATGAGAAATCTGACCGCCCGCGTTGAGAAATCTCACCGGAAAGTTGATTTTCTACGCTCGCACTCGCCAACATGATGTTGACGATCGCGAACAAGGAAAAATCTCGCCCGGAGGTGGATTTTCCTCGCATGCGCTCGCCAACTTGACGTTGACGAATGTGAGCAAGGAAAAAAACTCCGCTCCGCGAAGCAGAGTTTTCTGAACTCTGCAAGCTCCGTGTAACGCAGAGTGCGGAAAACTCCGCAAACTCTGCAAGCGGAGCGGAGTTCACCGCCCAGACTTAGGGGCCGATTCCGATTCAGGCCGGAAATCACTCCGACCGAGCCGGACCCGGGGAGATTTCCAACCGAATCGGACTCTAGCAGCCCGACCGAACGAGTACGATGCATACGCATGCTATCGGACTCAATTCTGTCGGACTCCCATTGAAGTCAATGGGAGCCTGTCGTACAACGCGTACGCGGGCTCCCATTGACTCAATGGGTGTGAGGCGAACACGGGCGCCCCCTACAGTGGGCACGCGTCGATGCGACTCGCGCCGTACATGCACAGGTAGGGGGGACCCATGGGTCCCCCCTGTGTGCGACTCGCGTGGCTACGCGTACAGGGGGGTCCGACACGGACCCCCAAAGTCCGGCTCCGACTGCTCTTTCGAGCCAGACGGCGCGAGTCGGTCGGACTACTCGAGGCGCGCATCGTACTTGCCCGGCCGGGGAACGTCTCCATTGTGCGATGCGAACAGTGTCCGTGCGAGTCGGTCGAAGCGGGTCGGACCCGCGTACGAGTCGGTTGGCGATTTCGCGAGCGCTCGCATCGTATTCGCTCGCCCGGACGCACGTACAAATCGGTCGGGAAAGAGGGCTCCGAATCGGATCCGGTTAAGCCGAATCCGATTCGGTGCCCTACCGGCCGAGATCGGAATCGGCCCCTTAGTCTCAATGTTACCCTCAAAGGTGTGTTGTGCTTCCAGTGCCCATCCCACCTGCCATCCATGGTCAGCTTGGTGCTCCTGCCCTGCCCCCTGCCCTCTGTTTACCATGTGCAGACCCCTATCCCCTACCTCCTGCCTTGTTTGGTCCTCTGAAGTTCCCCTGCTTCCTCCCTCCTGCCCTTCATTGTCTGTTCTTGCTGCAACTTTCCCTCCTGTCTGTCCACTATGGTCAGCTTGCTGCCCTTGCCTCTTTCCCCCTCTGCTCTCTGTTGTCCAAGTGCATGGCCCTGTTCCCTCTCTATTGCTTTCCATGGTCCGTTTGCTGCATTGACGTCCCGCTTGCCCTGGGTGATGTATTGTTTTGATGCAACTCCTGATGCCTGCCATGTAAAGTCAGCTTGGTGCCCCTGCCCATCTCTCTCCTGCCCCCTCTTATCTGTGTCCCTACCCCATTCCTCCTGCCCTCCTTGATCCAATGTACCAAACTTGCCAACATTTTGAACTTGGTAGAGGGAGATTTTGAAAAAAAACCTGGGGAATTGATTTTCCCCATTGACTTTCATTGAAAATGATGAGATTTTAGGCAGGAGACAAATAAAATAAAGGCCTTTTTGAGCTTAAAAACATCGGGAGTCTCCTGCCTGAATCGGGTCTGTTGGCATGCATGGTTGTACTGCCACTGCCTCTTCCTTCTGCCCTGTAACCTTTGTTTTTTTCAGGGAATTTCTTATATATATATATATATATATATATATATATATACATATATATATATATATATATATATATATATATATATATATATATATATATATATATATATATATATATATATATATATATATATATATATATATATATATTATCTACTGGCGGTCGCCAGTAGATAGTTATAGTTAGGACCTATTTTCCATAGGAAATCCGAGACATTCTATTTGAAATAACTCTTGCGTCGGTTGACGAATCTTCACGAAATTTTCAAACTTTATGGCCCGCTCCGGTCCGCTCCTACCCTGAAAGTTTCGGGGTGATTCATTAAGCGGGGGCCAAGAAAAAAGGGGGGTCCCAAAACGTGTTTTCCCCATAGGAAACTTTAGCCACAGCTACAGCCCGAACTGCTGAACGGAATTACACCAAATTTGGCAAAGAGGTAGTTCTTGGTTCAGAAAGAACTCTTTTTGTTAAATGGTGTAAATCCGTTCAGTAGTTCCTGTGAAAATCAAAATGAAAATCACACATATATCTATGGCCGCGTCGGATTCGCGCACCCTCCCGATCACGAGCTGCATGCTAATTGGCTGTCAACACTCCAAATCAGGAAGTGTTGGCAGCCATTTTGTCCTCGGTAGAACCGAGGACAGAAACAAGTGCGCAAAGCGCAAAAGGGGGCAGGGTAGAAACACCCTGACCCCTAGGTCTGCTCAGGCGGTCCAACAAGGACCCCCTGGGCAGAAAAAAGCATTTTTTTAAATCGGCAGGATGCGCTCAGGGTGCGCGGATCCTGCCGGGAAAAAAAAAAAATTGAAGCGCGGTCTCCCGCGCTTCGATGCAAATTTGCCCCCGGGTGGCCCAAGTCCCGGGGGCATGCGAGGGTGGGTTTATTGTTTATATGGGGGGCCTCTAAGGCCCCAAGCCCCGAGGACCGCCACCCCCGGGGCTTAATAAAAAAATGGTGCAGGAGGGCTCTCCTGCCCTCCCGCAGCCCCGGGGACCGCCACCCCCGGGGCTTCTTTTTAAAATTTTAAATAACGTGTGGGGGCTCCAGCCCCCACATGCCCCGAGGACCACCACCTCCCTGGGGCACATAGAAAATAAATGTGGGGGTCCGTTACGGACTCCAGAGCCCCGGGACCACCACCTCCCGGGGCTGTGCAATTCAAGGGAGGGGGCCGCGCGGCCCCCTCCTGGAGCCTGTAATGGCCCTGGGGACCACCACCCCCAGGGCCGGCTCCTGCAGTGTCCCGGTGTGCCTACCCCCGGGACACTGTAGTTTGCTATGACAGGACGGAGCCTCGCGGCTCCCGTCCTGTCATAGCAAACTGCTTTGGATATTGGAAGAGAGAGCAGGAAACCTGCTCTCGCTCCAATATCCAAAGCAAGTTGCTTTCCACATGGGGAGCTGCATCTTAGCAGCTCCCCATGTGGAAGCAATGCCGGCTCCCAAGGGACGCGGGGAGCCGGCAGGACTGTGGGGGGATTGGGGACCCCCCACAGTCCCCAACGGAGAGGGCCAGCCCCGGGGGATGGGGTCTCCGGGGCATGTAGTGGCCCAGGAGGGGGGCCACACGGCCCCCCTCCCCAAAAACAAAAACAAAATTTTGAAAAAAAAAAAAGGAAAGGCCGGCCCCGGGGGATGGGGTCTTCGGGCCTTAAATGGCCTGAGGAGGGGGGCCACGCAGCCCCCCTCCAAATATTAAAAAATTAAAAAAAAGAGGGCATGCCCCGGGGGATGGGGTCCCCGGGGCCAATATAGGCCCAGGGAAGGGGGGCCACGCCCCTTTTTACACCTCTCTGCAACGCAGCTCTGTGGCGCTTTTTGGAGGTACATGGTGGGCTAGTTGGACTCCAGGGACCCTCAGGATTCAAGGGGACTTAATCCCCAACTTAAAATGCGCCACGGGCGCGTTTGCACAGTGGTGAAGGGAGGGGCGGGGCTTCAGGTGACATGAGTTCAAACAGGCCCCGTGGCGCATTTTAAGATGGGGAATTAAATCCTCTTCAATCCTGAGGGTCCCTGGGGGCCAACTAGCCCACCAGGTACCTCCAGTAAGCGCCACGGAGCTGCGTTGCAGAGTGTTGTAAAAATGGGCGTGGCCTCTGTACACCTCTCTGCAACGCAGCCCCCTGGCGCATACTGGAGGTTCCTGGTGGGCTAGTTGGCCCCTAGGGACCCTCAGGATTGAGGAGGAATTAATTCTCCAACTTAAAACGCGCCACAGGGCGTGTTTGCAGACATGTCACCTCAGGCCCCACCCCCTTCTTTCACCATTGTGCAAATATTCCTCTAAAATCAACCGAACTACGAATTCCGATTTACTCACCTGTTATCAGGATAGACCTCAGTGCTGCATCTTTGAGCCCAGTACTGATCCTGAAAAGTAATTTTAACCGTACTTACCAGTAACTTGAATTTCCTTCCATAGGCTAACATTGACTGGTTTCACTTGGAAATTCTTCTAAGTGTGGAGTTTTGGAACTTTATAATATTCCTCTAAAATCAGCCGAACTACGAATTCCGATTTACTCACCTGTTATCAGGAGAGAACCCAGTGCTGCATCTTTTAGCCCAGCACTGACCTTGAAAAGTAATTCTAACCGTACTTATCAGTAACTTGAATTTCCTTCCATAGGCTAACATTGACTGGTTTCACTTGGAAATTCTTCTAAGTGTGGAGTTTTGGAACTTTATAATATTTCTCTAAAATCAGCCGAACTATGAATTCCGATTTACTCACCTGTTATCAGGAGAGAACCCAGTGCTGCATCTTTTAGCCCAGCACTGACCCTGAAAAGTAATTCTAACCGTACTTACCAGTAACTTGTATTTCCTTCCATAGGAATCCATTGTCTGGTTTTCAGCAGAAAAGTTTCAAAGTGTCGATTTTCACAAACTACAAATATTCCTTAAAAATCGCCTGTATGACTTAAACGCATTCTTTCAACTGTTTACAGGAGATGCACCAGTGCTGGATCCAGGATCCACCACTGATTAAGAAAAAGTAACGATAACACTACTTACCTGCTAAGTGAATTTCCTCCCTTAGGATAACATTGGTGATTCTATGTGAAAAAGTTTCCAAGTGTCAACTTTTAAAATACAATAATATTCCTTAAAAATCACTACTGTAACCAAAACGCTTTTACTCAACTATTTACAGGAGATGTCCCAGGACTGAATCTAGGATCCAGTCCTGTGGTGAGAAAAGTAATCCATAAAGTAACTAATTGCATTTAAGTAGAAATTCACATTGAGCTCAATGTTGCATTGTGTTTGAAATTGTGTTGCCCATTGCAACAACTGTAACTACTGTACTTAAAAGTCTATTGCCTATTTGCAAAGTATTTAAACTAAAGTAATTCATTCTGAGAAAGTATATTTTGTAATGTAATGTATAATGTAATTACAATGTAATTTAAAAAATAAAATATCTAAAAATAAATAGTTGAAAAAAATGTTGTAAATCAGTATCAAAAAAATAAATATAACAATTAATACAATTAAAAAATTGTCATTTACAAAACCTTTGAAATTCACTGAAAAAAACCATAGGTTTCAGGCACGTTATAGTTAGAAATTAGCATTTAAAAAACCTTACAAATTCACTGAAAAAAACCATAGGTTTCAGGCACGTTATAGTTAGAAATTAGCATTTAAAAAACCTTTGAAATTCACTGAAAAAACCATAGGTTTTAGGGACAGTTATAGTTAGTTGGACATTGCACTCGTACAAAACCCGTGAAATTCCCCGTTATAGTTAGTTCAGCTAACTATAACTCGCGCCCCGTAATTCACTGCTGATGACGTCACATATTACATCACTCATGACATGGTCAGTGACATCACTGATGACATCACTCATGACATCTCAAATGACATCACTGATGACATCATCCATGTGATAATTTCATGCATCTTCTCACACCCTAATATAACTTTTGATACACCCACTTTTATTTACAGACTGCCATTCGCAAAACCATACACACTCCAATACCAATAACTATATACCCACTCACTGATTCTTAGGTCTACACACACACATCTACTCACTCACCCGTCCAGTCACTCATACTTACAGTCACTCAGTACAGGACTATCATATGCACTCATACACCTATATAAACACTCACACACCGCCACTCATCCATAGAGGTACTCACACACCTAGTCAGTCATGCAAAAAATTAATCACACACCCATTTACTCACCTATAGAGTTATACACACACCAGCTCACTTAGTCATACAAATACTAGCACATTCTTACGCTCTTATACAATAACTGATACAAGCACACACGCATCCATACAGCCACTCTCACAATCACACACTCTCACTTATAGCCTTTTAAATACTCTAACACACATATATACTGCCTTTTACATATGTAGTTACTCGCACATGTACCACTGAGATATACATTCACTCACTAACACACCCATACACACACTCACCCACCCAAGCAGTCCATCACAGACGCACTCTTCAAATCATGCACCCAGTGAATCACCCACTCACACATCTATGTACAGAGTTGCACACACCCCACCCACACAAACACTCAGGCACCCATACAGATACTCAGACAACAAATCAATAACTCATATAGACACTCATGTAGCTATTCACAAACCCATGCAGCCACTTACACAGCAACAGACAGACGGATACAGACATTCACCCAGTTTAGTCACTAACCCATGCATTCAGTAAGATACGTTTAATCACTCACTTATACAGTTAGTCACGCACCTACTAAATCATCCATACAGACACTTATACACCCACTCATTCTTCAATACGCCTTTCCCTATATACATTAAAAATATTTAAACTTTACAGAAACACAGTCACTAGATGATGTCATCAGTGATGTCATTTGAGATGTCATCAGTGATGTCACTGACCATGTCATGAGTGATGTAATATGTGACGTCATTAGCAGTGAATTGCGGGCGCGCGAGTTATAGTTAGCTGAACTAACTATAACGGGGGAATTTCACGGGTTTTGTACGAGTGCAATGTCCAACTAACTATAACTGTCCCTAAAACCTATGGTTTTTTCAGTGAATTTCAAAGGTTTTTAAATGCTAATTTCTAACTATAACGTGCCTGAAACCTATGGTTTTTTCAGTGAATATATATATATATATATATATATATTCATTCAAGTTCATCCATCTGTAGAGGCGCACACAAAGGCAGGCGGACCCGACCACAAGCTGAAGAATCCTTTATGTTGCAAAACCAGCAGCACGCCGAACATTTCCTGATCTGTATCCCTACGTGTTTCCCGTGAGCAAGGAGCAGGAGCTCCGAAACGCGTAGGGATACAGATCAGGAAATGTTCAGCGCGCTGCTGGTTTTGCGCAATAAAGGACTCTTCAGCTTGTGGTCGGATCCGCCTGCCTTTGTGTGCACCTCTACAGATGGATGAACTTGAATGAATTTCTACCGGCCGGTCCAGGTCGGAGAGGCAGCACCACCACTAGGGAAGTTGTGGACTGTGGGCTCATATCTGTGGGTCCGGTTACAGGAAGGCTGGTTGGCATGGATTATTACCAGCATTATGCACTGAAGGCTCCATTGGGAGTCTTTGACTTTTAATATGCTGGAAGGCAGAACCCACCATGGGTCATATTGTATCGACAGGACTACGAGTCCCATAAGCACAGGATAAAGGAAGCCCATTAGAGGGCGATATACGTTATTAAGGGACACGTGTTCTGTTGTTTCTGCCGATGCATTTTTCCCTTGAGCAAGGAGCAGGAGTTCTGAAACGCGTAGGGATACACATCAGGAAATGTTCAGCGCGCTGCTGGTTTTGCGAAATAAAGGACTCTTCAGCTTGCGGTCGGTTCCGCCTGCCTTTGTGTGCGCCTCTACAGATGGATGAACTTGAATGAATGAATATATATATATATACATATATATAGATATATATATATAGATCTCAAAGAACGGTGCGCCAAGCCCGGGTCTGGAAACACACAGCCTTATTTCAATTGGCGCAGGCACAAACAAGGCATGATGTACCTGACGCGTTTCAGCGAATAGCTTTTCTCAAAGGTTTTCTCATCACGTGTGCAGTGTCCCAGGTGAAATCAATGATGGTAAGTGCCTCACTGCTGCCATACTTCATCTCCCATAGTTCACCTTGAGCCACAGTAAAATCCCAGATTATACTGCCTTGTTTGTGCCTGCGCCAATTGAAATAAAGCTGTGTGTTTCCAGAACCGGGCTTGGCGCACCGTTCTTTGATTTTGATGTTGGGAAGTGCTGTCTCCCGCTAAGCCAGGCCCACCCTGCAGGGTTGGGGCCCCCGACGACAGTGTTGACTTTTGGATATATATATATATATATATATACATATCTACACAAACACACATATATTTTTCACCAAAAAAACAAAGGATACACGGACATTACAGTTAGGCTCAGATTTTACTTATACAAAACCAGTGAAATTCAGCAGTTGTAGCTGCCTGAGCTAACTGTAACTTATGCCCCACAAGGCCCTGCTTATGACCTCGCATATTACATCACTCATGGCATGGTCAGTGACATCACTGATGACTTCTCAAATGACATCACTGATGAAATCACTCATGGCATCATCCAGTGATTGTGAGTGTTTTTTAAACGTTGATGAGTGTTAAAAACCTATACTAAGATAGCACAAAAGTTAAATTAGTAAACTTTGTGTACTACTAATGAGGAGTACTATTTCTAATATATCTCATGTGGGTGGCTGTGTGACAGTTTGTATTCGTTTGTGAGTGGCTGTATGGGTGTGTGAGTGGGTGTGTCAATGCCTGTTTTGGTGAAAATATGGGTGGGTGGATAGCTGTATAGTTGAATAAGTTGATGTGTGAGTAGCTGTATGTTTGAATAAGTGGGTGTGTGAGTAGTTGTATGGGTGAGTGTGTGGCTGTGAGAGTGGATATATTGGTGAATGAGTGGGTGTGTGAGTGGCTGTATAGGTGGGTGAGTAGCTGTGTGGGTGGCTCTATAGGTGGGTGAGTGGGTGTTTGAGTGGCTGAATCAGAGACTGAATGGCTGTGTGAGTAGCTGTATCAGTGAATGAGTATTAGACTGTTTAAGTGGGTGTTTGGTTAAGTGAGTTGCGGTGTAAGTGGCTGTACTGGAGAGTGATGTTTAGGTGAGTGTCTGCATAAGTGAGTATATGGCTGTGTTCAAATGTTGTATGCATGAGTGAATAGCTGTGTAAGTGGTTGTATGTTTGAATAGGTGGGTGTGTGAGTAGCTGTATGGGTGAGTGTGTGGCTGTTTGAGTTGTTTTATGAGTGAGTGTGTGGCTGTTTGAGTTGTTATATGAGTGAGTGGTTATGTGAGTAGCTGTGTGGGCATGTGAGTGGCTGTTTGAGTGCCTGGATAGGTGACTTAGTGATTGTTTGAGTACCTCTATGGTTAAATGAGTGGGTGTGTGAGTGGTTGTATGGGTCTTAGAATGGGTATGTGAGTGGTTCTGTGGGTGTGTGAGTAGGTGTATGAGAGGTTGTGTGGGTAGTGAGTGTGGGTGTTAGTGGTTCTGTAGATGATGTCATCAGTGATGTCATTTAAGATTTCATTGGTGACATCATCAGTGATCTCACTGACCATGTCATGAGTGATGTAACATGTGAGGTCATAAGCATTGTATTGCGGGGGTGTAAGTTATAGTTAGCTCAGATAATTATAACTGCTGAATTTCACTGGATTTGTATGGGTGAAATCTGAGCCTAACTGTAACATCACTGTAACCTTAGGTTTTTCCAGTGAATTTCTAAGTTTTTTTACTTCTATTTCCTAAGTATAACATCCCTGTAACATTTGGTTTTTTCAGTGAATTTCTGCTTTTTTAAAATGTTATTATCTAACTATAAAAACCCTGTAACATTTGTTTTTTTTACTGAATTTCTAAGTTAAAAAAAAAATATTTCTTAACTGTAACCTGCAACCTTTTGAGAGTGGGTGTGTGAGTGACTGTATAGGCCAGTGAGTGGGTGCTTGAGTGGCTGTATGGGTCTGTGAGTGGCTGTGTGAGTGGCTGTTTGGTTGGTGAGTGGGTGTGTAAGTTGTTTTGTGGGTATGTGAGTGACTGTATGGGTAAGTGAGTGAGTGAGTGACTGTTTGGGTCTGTGAGTAGATATGAGAGTGGCAGAATGGGTGTGTGAGTGGGTGTCTTAGTGTTTGTATGGGTGTATCAGTAGCTGTATGAGTGACTGGCCAGAACAGAACCTCACCTGCCCCTTTATCCAACAACAGTCCACAGCTTTGCACAAAAAGTCTGTCCAACTGCTGTACTTTCTACTGGTTAATTAGTAAGTACTACCTCATTGGGCAAATATCTACTGCATATTCTACACTACAGCTGCGTAATGGACCACAAGGAAATGTCTTCAGTGACCTTGTGTGCTTTTTGGCAATGTGATTGTTTCTCGTGCATCTTCATCCAGAAATCTGTGATAACATGAATCCTTCTATGGAGAAGACAACAAGACTACACAGAGGTAAATCTCCACCAAACAAGGGTCCTTCCTCTTAATTATATGAAGTGCTTCTTTGTTTGGTGGAGATGTCCTCATATACATCAGCGTCAAGAATGTGTCACCAAAATCGTCAGGAAACGTGCTGGGGGGCCTTTTGGTAAGCTGCCCATCATCCTGGAAAAAGGCGGGAAACCATTGTTTACTACTAAGGTGAACAGGGAGGAGCCAAATGGGCAGAGCACAGGTGTTTTTGCACATTTCTATACTTGTTGTCATTTAAAGGGAGAACCATGGACTCTGCTCTCACCAGGTAAGAACAAGAAAGAACCCACTCATCACAGTCACTACAGATAGCGCTCCAAAACATCAACGATGCATTCATATCCACGAAGCATTTCAGATCATCTTTCAATGTGGAATTGCCAAGAAAACACACTTTCTTTGCCTTTGTAAAGCCCAAGATGTCAGGATCATTTGTCCTTTACAGAAGTGGAACTTCAACTGGTGCACCTGCTATGTTCATATATGTAAGTGCATCCTGTTGAGGTTTAATTTCTGTGAAATTAGCATCAGGGCCAGAACGGCCCTACCAAAACTTAATAAGGGAGGAGGGCTGTGTGGCCCCCGTCCTCAGGCTGATTTTTGCCCCGGAGACCCCATCCCCCAGGGCCTGGGTAAAATTCAAAGGGGGAGGGAGGCAGCACAGCCCCGGGACCCCATCCCCCGGGGCCTGGCCACAGCTACCTGAGTGCTCTGGCCCCACCCAGGGCATTTCTGCAGCACATATCAAAAGAGGAAAAAGCCTCTCTATCCCTTCCTGCACAAAAACAATCCTGCCTACAACACATGCACCCTTACACCGTGGTGCAAGGGTGCCTGCATTGGCGCTTGGCTGCCAAAGTGGTGCCAGTGAAAGGGAAGAGGAAATAAATGAGCCATATTGGATAA
Source organism: Calotriton arnoldi (assembly GCA_963921515.1). NCBI lineage: Eukaryota > Metazoa > Chordata > Amphibia > Caudata > Salamandridae > Calotriton > Calotriton arnoldi. The sequence goes on along the minus strand of CAWUFW010005995.1, from coordinate 556,278 downwards.
ATAAGGCGCATTCCTGCCCTTTCCCTGTGACGCTAGGCAGCGCAGCAAGGTGATTTTCTGCGATGCCCTGCGTCACAATTTTCCTGAATATGCCCCAAGGTTTTTAGATCCACATAATTTGAGTACGACTCTGTCATCCCAATATAATTCTACACTTCATGCCCTCTGAATTGCTATTTGGTGACCCCATGTCTACTCTTCTTCCTTCCATTTGAGGTCTAGTTAGGGACAGCAACCTGTCAGTGTTTATGACATCAACACCGAATATACATAGAGAGGGGGAATGAATCAGCCTCCTACAGCCTTTGCTTGCTATAAGTGTCACTCACATTTTGCAACAATCAACATAACAGCCATTCGGCCATGTCTGTGGCCGTCATAATGTATCCCACTTTACCTCTTTACATGAACTCAGCTATTGATTGGGCAGCAGTGTTAACATTGTGTCTCGAGGGGGCACTTTTGTTTTTGTTTCCTAATTAGATTTTCAGTGAAATTAGTGCATTCACTTTTATTCACTTTAGTAGAGATGTTTCCTATAACATTTAGACTACGCTGCCTCTCATGTGTAAAAGTGCATTGACATTATCAAGAGATTAGAGCCTCCCGTGACCTCTGGAGTGGCATGTATAACTACCACCAGCACCAACCATAGAGGTTGAACTATTTTTTACTTTAGCAGCAGTTTCAGCAAATAAGATGATGGAGAAAGGGCCACCAGCACTGGCTTGCACTCACAACAGCCAACTGATGGCTCAAGCCACTCATTGTCAATAAGAGTTGGAGGCGCTGGCACTCTAACTATCCAGGGCTATTTGAGCCATAGGGCAACCCTTCAGAGAGGCATTAGAACCAAGTTGCAACAAAGTCTGTCTTCGGACACTGCCATAGCGTCTTATTACTACGCCATCCCCAAGTGGCGGCTGGCATGGATCGGGGGAGGCAGGGCGGAGGGTGGGGGGTGAGGAGGGAGATGGAGGTAAGGTAAAGAAAAATAAATAAAACATACCTTACCTCCTCGCCGCTCCTCATCATCCCTCGTCATCGTCCCTCCGCTCCACAGGAACCACAAAGTACACCCAGGCTCCCCTGACCAATCACAACACTGAAATGCAGCATTGTGATTGGTCTGAGAGCTGTGGTTTGGCGGCCAGCCAGGGAATGGGGGCCTGGACATGTTCTCCATGCAGGCTGTAATGCAGTCTGCATGGAGAACTTGCAAAGTGTGCATGACTGTTTGCGGCCAGACAGTCATTGCACACTTAGGAGGGTGCCAGTACCCGCCCCGCCCACCAAGCCACAGCAGGAACAAATAAAATGACAATAGCAACCAATTCTTATCATTTAATTTTTCCTTTATTTCCACTGCTGAAAGCAATGGGACGAAGCTCCTCTGCCTTAGGGGAGGAGCCGCCACTGCCTCCCCCATCCTCCCCACAGAGCTGCAAGGTCATTGATGGGGGCAGCAGAGCAAGAGATATGGCATGGTAAGGTCCGCACACATGGTGAAAGACTTATGCAACACTGAGGTCAGTCTCCAGTACTGGGTATCACCTGCCTGTACTGGAGTGACTGTACCCCAAACTCTGCTACTCAGGCAGTAAGAAGCTTCTAGAGATTCTGCGACGTCTGATTCTCAGGCATTTTTTGGTATCTGTGCGCTGTTAAGAGACATAAACGCCTTTAATGAAGTTATCCTTCTTCCAGGCCCGTGTTCTGAGGGTGTACATTACATCTTTCAGTTCATGCTTTCTCCTGGCGTTATTTATTTTACTTGTAATTTCTATGATGTATTGTGTACAGCCTGTTAAAGCATTTTGAATATAAATTGAAGAAATACTACTTGATGCAGATGAGGGGTTTGACTGTTAATTGGCGAGTTGTCTTGAGAAGAGTCTGTGATTTAGTGTTTCGCTGCACTGGACTGGGTTAGATTTGGGATGACTGAAAGAGAGATCCATGGCGGATAGCTCGGATATTGCACCATTTGTTCAGAATTTAACCCGTTGGGTTGAAATACTACACGCACTATGCGGAGCAGAAGTCATTGGCATTACCGGACTTGGCCCATAGAAAGTGGTCTCCGGGTACCAGACGCTAAGCCTGGATCTTGGGGGCGAGAGATGCAAAGAGGAAGCATGGTCCTCTCTTTTTGCTGCTCCTTTTACTAATGAGGCATTGATGAGTTGCCTACCCTCTCAATAGTCTGCAGTGCTGGCTCCAGTCATCCAGGTGATGAACGACAGTGTTGTCCATTTTTCCCAACACCAACACAATAGACAGTGCTTAATTTGTGAAAAAAGAAGTACCAGGTCCATAATGTTTGCACAGCGGCCCAAGGTCGGCTCTCTTGAAGGTTGGGGTGGTGAATACCAAGACTGCATAGTCTTGGTTCTCCCATGCCTTTCTTATTCACCACCAGACACTCCCTGCCTCTTTATATATCACTATTGTGGATTCTATTTTTCTGTCTTTCTCTTCCTCCTTTCCCCATTTTGTGTTTTTCTATCTCTTATCTGGATCAAAATCTGCTGAAAAACTTTAAATGCCAGGCCCCAAAAACGAGTGCCAGTGGGACCCACCTTTATCAAGAGACTCAAGTTAAGCACTGCCAATAAGATACTGGGCACACATTTCAAACTAATAGCCTCAGTCACTAAGGCAGCAAATACATTATGCTGGGTGGCAACAAGACTCTTTCCTTGTACCTCATCCCCATGGCTCATTTCACTACAATGGAGTCCCTCTTCTCCCCCTTCCCCCACTACATCACTTGCTAATTACTTGTCTTCTTTCATTTGAAGAATGCCTTAGGTCTTACACGTTTCAAAGACCCATAACTTTGGATGGAACAATTACATGGCATCTTCCACCCATTCTTTGATGCGCTCCTGTGAAAAGAGGTATTCAACTTTCACCCACTCCCTTTGGAGATGGTGTGGCTCTAATCGTCCTATCTCATATCCAGTTCTTTCTGTATCTCTGTTTCCACTCAAACCACAATCCATAGGACAGCTGAATAATGCCTTCTAGGTTAGGGCATTTTGACTCTTCCTGAAACTGCATGCCAAAACGAAAACATACGATTTACACATTTATTCTTTAACATTATACAAAATGTTAAAATACAAACATAGCTTACATTATAATATTCAATTCATATGCCATACTTCCATATGCTGTTAACTTCTAACTAAGTATCTCTTTAGATCTAAGTGGAGGCATTGATATATTTTCACATTCTGTTTTCATCTAGCACGTCAGAACTGTAAAAGTTGTATGTAATGCCTTTTCTAGCACTGGTTGACAGTGCCGCTATCTGCCCTATCTGTCCTAACTGTTGATACCAGTTGTATAACATATACATAGAGTGGGTTTTGCCTCCTCCCAGAGGACATTTCTCTGTCACCTCATGCTGTAGCCTGTTTGATACATCATTTGGCCTCCTATGGAGTGCTTGCATTGCAATACATTAGGAACTATTTTACATCTGAAAAGTACACTGAATCATCACACATGAAATTCTGAGGGCATGATTCAGGGTTCGGCGGATGGGCTACTCCATCACAAAAGTGATGGATATCCCATACACTGTATTACAGGTGCATTATATCGAATGGCACTTAAAATACGGCAGACAGGATATCCGCCATGTTTGTGATGGAGTGACCCATCTGCTGAACTCCAATTAAGACCCCTAATCTCGTATATGCAATTTATACAGAAAGCTATCATGCACCACAGATACATCTACGCATGCATGTGTGCACACCCACACTGATGCACAAGCATAAGGCCGACATTCCAGCTGCTAAAAGCAAACCAACCATTTGCAAAGCCACTAAACCTGACTTAAGTGGGGTAACTCATGGAGACACAAGCAAGGACTAATGTAGTTTAGAGTAAGAATGTTGGTTTTGCCAATGGTTGATCTGCTTAGCAGCCTATCAATAACTCATATCTTGTAAACGCACATGGTGCTCTTAATTGTATATATTTATTATTTGGTTAGCTTGTCAGAGATGCTGTATATTTTGACATCTTCAAATGTGCTAGTTTGCAGTTTTTTGGTGCTTGCTAGCAAAAATCAATATGTTAGCATTGTTCTTAACGACAATCCATAAATTGTATACAGCGATAGCGCTTTATGTCACACAGCCAAACTGATGACAGAATTTTCGTGATCTAAGCTCAATCTTTCTGTAGATTAAATAATATCTAATTGAGGATGAACGGTCTTGTTAATGTAGATAATTCATTTTATGGTGAAAATGTAATACCCTTTAATAGCTGCCCCACTCTTTCTATGCCTACCTCCAATCAAAAGCCTGAAATATAAAATTACAGAGGTGCTACCTACAGTGAGAAAAATCGGGACCTTCAAACAAAGACATTTGTTAATTACCTAATAGTATGGGATTTGAACTAGTTGAGAATTTGTTCCATATGTTTATGCATATAACATGACTTTAAGTCTAGGTCACTATAGGGAGAAAAACGCAAATTCTCAAGTCCTATTTACCACACTTTTGCTGTCACGACCATGTGATCTAGCAGTGCAAAACTTTTATTCCTTGTTTATAAGCTTTGTTGTCAGCAAAGGTCAAACATTCCTTCTCGCCCATCAGGGCTGGACTGGGAAACCATCATTGGCAACATCAAATGATGGGCCCCCCTGCAAAATGTGAGGACGGGCTCCTGAGTCTCCCATATCTCACAGATATTCATTAGCCTTGGACTGAAAGGGTGCCCCTTAAAGCACTGGGCGCCAACTGAAGAGTTGATGACCCCCCTGCACCACAGGGGCTGCTGGGACCTGCATTACGCCCCTGGGGACCATAAGCAGCCTTATAAAAAATGTTCAAACTAGCACCCTCTCCCAGTAGTGGCTGGCATTGCTCGCGGGTGGGAGGGCGGGCGCGAGGGGTCACAGGGGGGATTCGCGGGGGTGTCGCGGGTGGAGGTTCGCGGGGAAATAAAAAAAAACTAAAATGTAACTAAACTTACCTTCCTTTCCACCGGGTTCCGCGTCTTCTTGGCTCCTGCTCCTGCTCTCCTGCCTGCAACAGGAACAGGAAGCAGGCAGCCAGGCTCCCTCCCCTAAGCCAATCACAATGCTGCAAGCAGCGTTGTGATTGGTTGGCACGCTGCCCAGCCAGGGGCTAATGGGATGGCCATGTTCTCTGTGCAGGCTGCATAACTCCTGAGAGGGCCGACCAAACAATCTTTGCGCACTCAGGAGTGTGCAAACCACTCCTCCCCTGCTCATAGAGCAGAGCAGCCTCGCCCACCCGCCCTCCATGCGCAAAGGAAACATAAAATGGTAATAACTTTTAGCTATTACCATTTTATGTTTTGGCTTTCTCACACTGCGAGAAAGCAGTGGGTCGATGCTCCTCCACCCTAGTGGGGGAGCTGCCGCTGCCCTCTCCCTTCCTTCTCTCTCGTGTCTCTCATTCTGTCTCCTCGCACCTCTCTCTCTCATTCACTTATATTTACTAATCCATCTAATGCACCTGAGGTGCCTTTTGCAATTAAGCTGAGCAACTGAAGAGACTAGCAAAAGGTACTAGCAGCAGCCAGGGCGGGGACTGGCTCCCAGGTATTCCAGTGAGCTGCCAGAGTGGGGACCTCCTTCACTTCCAGTGAGGGCAATTTTCTTTTGCTGGGTAGGTCAGTCTGTCCCTGGCAGCGGCCCTCTGCATTCTAAAACCGGCCTCCATGGTCCAGCACCCTCGGAAAATGCCTGATGTAGTAAATGGATAGTCCAGCCCTTCGTCCATTTTTATTGGGCTCCAGCGAAGCTCTGATTCAAATGAGCATTTAACTATTAGAGAAAAAGATGAAAGAAGCATCAGGTTAGTGTGACTTTGCACAGAAAGAAGGCAGGAGTCCCCTGTACGTCCCATCAGATGTATTACAAACCACCCAAGACAACTTTAGAGATGCCAGTCACCCCATTCATGGCAGCAGAAGAGGCTTTATAGGGCTGCATTATCTTCTTTGGCGTTCACGCCTGAAAATAATATACACTGCTGAGACACGCCCATGCTGAGCCTTTTTGTGTTTTATCATGTTTAAGTGTCATCTAATTGTTTGACTGAGGTGTATGGGGTGAGGAGTAAAGAATTATACGTTTCATAATTACCAACAGCTTTAATGTTTTCCGTGTTTATTATTGCCCCTCAAAACTATCATCTGTGTTAGGTCTTGCAGGGAGGGTTTTCGTCATAAACTATATTTATACTTAATCACTATATTTGATTGTCTTTAAGGACATTTGAAGACTCACACTGCTCCCTGGTTCGGCTGCTTATCGATTTAAACTCTTGCTTTAAAGAGTCATTGAAGAAGTCAATAGGTCTGGCATGAATATATGATGTTACAACGCAAACCATTACAACGCATGCTTTTACAACGCGGATTTTACAACACAGCTACCATTACATCACATGATTTTACAACGCATACCATTACATCGCATAATCATAGGAATGCACTAAAAGTACCAATACAATGCAAACCACTACAATGCATACTATTACTAGGCATACTAATACTACGCATGTTTTCAAATTTATTTAATAAAATAATTCCAATATTTTTTTTAAAAAGTATAACTAACCCCTGGAATGAGATGCAAGGGAAATAGGGGCTTTGGGTGGGGAAGTACATTACTACATGAGTATTAAAAATAAATACTTGGGTATAAAAAAATGCTCGGGTATTAAAATTAATACTAGTGTACTTTACGCATATTGTTCTTTAAATTAACAAAAAATACAAATATTTTTTATTAAAATGATAACTAACTCCTGGATCGGGATGCAAGGGAAATAGGGGCTTTGGGTGGGGAAGTGTAAAAATACATTGGGATTAAAAATAAATACTCTTGTATTAAAATTAATACTCATGTATTTTACTATGTCCCGATAAGAATTTATACCCGTTTATTAATATAAAAATATAAAAGGACTACATAAAAAAAGAATAATATATTTTAGAAAAAAAACAACGAAGCGAAAGAAAGATTATTAAGCCACCATTTTGAAAAATGAAAAAATGAAAGTCCTTCAACTATTTTCACGAATGCCCCTTAACCCGCAACTCGCCAAAATAGCTGACATTACAACAAAAAATGTAATAACAAACATTTTTAAAGCTATCAAAATAATTCTACTTTTCGTCAGCTTCTGAATCACGCAAAAAACTGTTTACAAAACATATTTTCTTTTAAATTATCGTTCACCATCTAAAGAACATTTAAAAGTAGCCGTCCACCATTTTGAAAACAGTGGTAAACTGCCTTCCACGGTGACTACACGCGTTTTTCAAGCCAACAAACTATTCAACTTTGGATAACACAAACAGTACCATCTACAGTCCGAAGTAAGTGTACAATTTAAGTATTTTTAATATACAATATGATCACATAATTCAGAAATACTAACAAGAAATAATTTAAAATGTTTTACAGCATTTGCTAAATTCCAAAAGCAGCAAGATTTATTAAACAGATACAACACGCAGAGATCAACGCCCTACTCAAAAAACCAAAGGCGGACCCGAGAGACCTCAAGAACTTCCGGCCCATCTCCCTGCTTCCGTTCCCAGCCAAGGTCATCGAGAAGATCGTCAACAAACAGCTAACCCGATACCTCGAAGAAAACAGCATCCTGGACCCATCCCAATCAGGGTTCCGCAGCAACCACAGCACTGAGACTGCCCTCATCGCCGCCACCGACGACATCAGGACCCTGCTGGACAACGGTGAGACCGCAGCCCTCATCCTGCTGGACCTCTCCGCCGCCTTCGACACTGTCTGCCACCGCACTCTACGCACACGCCTCCACGACGCAGGGATCCGAGACAAGGCCCTGGAATGGACCACCTCCTTCCTTGACGGCAGAACCCAGAGAGTCCGCCTCCCACCTTTCCGATCCGAAGCCTCCAAAATCATCTGCGGCGTACCCCAGGGATCTTCCCTCAGCCCAACAATGTTCAACATCTACATGGCCCTGCTCGCACGCATCGGCAGACAGCACGACCTCAACATTATCTCCTACGCCGACGACACTCAACTGATCCTCTCCCTCACCAAGGACCCCTCGCCGCCAAATCCAATCTCCATGAAGGAATGAAGGCCGTCGCCGATTGGATGAAGATCAGCCGACTAAAGCTGAACACGGACAAGACAGAGGTCCTCATCCTCGGCTCCAACCCCTCAGCCTGGGACGACTCCTGGTGGCCAACGACGCTGGGAGCAGCCCCGACACCCACCGACCACGCACGCAACCTGGGAGTCATCCTCGACTCAACGCTCTCCATGGCCAAGCAAGTCAACGCAGTCTCCTCCTCCTGCTTCAACACCCTCCGCATGCTTCGCAAGATCTACAGGTGGATCCCGACAGATACAAGAAGAACAGTCACCCAGGCCCTCGTCAGTAGCAGACTTGACTATGGGAACGCCCTCTACGCGGAGCCCCGGCCAAGCTCATCAAGCGACTGCAACGCATACAAAGCGCCTCCGCATGCCTGATCCTCGACGTACCCACGCCACAGCCACATCACCCCCCACCTGAGGAACCTGCACTGGCTCCCCGTCGACAGGAGAATCTCCTTCAAACTCCTCATCCACGCACACAAGGCACTCCACAAGACTGGCCCAGCCTACCTCAACAGACGACTCTTCTTCTACGTCCCCAACCGCCAGCTCCGCTCCGCCGACCTCTCCCTCGCCACCGTCCCTCGCATTCGAAGAACAACCACCGGCGGCAGATCCTTCTCACACCTCGCCGCCAAGAGACCTGGAACACCCTTCCACTAAGCCTACGACAGACCCAAGACCTGCTGACCTTCAGGAGGCTACTCAAGACCTGGCTGTTCGACCAGTAGCAGCACCCCCCCCCTTTTCTCTCCCCAGCGCCTTGAGACCCTCGCGGGTAAGTAGTGCGCTCTACAAATTCTGTGATTAATTGATTGATTGATTGAACACTGCAAAAAATACACTAACTCTGTAAGTAATTAATTTTTTTATTTTTATATGAAATAAATATAATTAAGATTTTAATAAATAAAATATATATTCAAATATAAACATTAAAATTTGAAAAAAAGACAGCTGTTAATAAAATGTTAAACAAAAAACAGTTGTTCTTTCCTCTGAAAAAAAGGATAGTGTTGTGGTGCAAATTTACTATTCCAGCTCTGACCTGTGTTTACCTCTGGGAAAGTGTGGGATGGTGGTGGGTGCAAATTTACTATTCAAACTCTGACCTATGTTTAACTCTGGGAAAGTGTGGGATGGTGGTGGGTGCAAATTTACTATTCCAACTCTGAACTGTGTTTGCCTCATGGAAAGTGTGGGATGGTGGTGTGGACAAATTTACTATTCCAACTCCGAGCTGTGCTTGCCTCAGGGAAAGTAGTGGATGGTGAGGGAGGCAAATTTACTATTCCAACTCTGAGCTGTGCTGGCCCCAGGGAAATTGTAGGATGTTGGGGGGTGGCAAATTTACTAAACTTACTCCGACCCGTGTTTGCTTCAGGGAAAGTGCTGGAGGGTGATGTGGGAAAATGTACTATTCCAACTCCAACCTGTGTTTGCCTCAGGGAAAGTGCTGGATGGTGTTGAGAGTCAAATTTACTATTACTACTCCAACCTGTGTTTGCCTCAGGGAAAGTGCTGGATGGTGGTGGGGGCAAAATACCTATTCCAACTCTGAAATGTGTTTGACTCAGGGAAAGTGCTGGATGGTGGTGGGGTAAATTTACTATTCCAACACCGACCTGTGTTTGCCTCAGGGAAAGTGTGGGATGGTGGTGGGGCAAATTTACTATTCCTACTCCGACCTGTGTTTGCCTCAGGGAAAGTGCTGGATGGTGGTGAGGGCACATTTACTATTCCTACTCTCACCTGTGTTAGCCTCAGGCAAAGTGCTGGACGGTGGTGAGGGCAAATTTACAATTCCAACTCCGACCTCTGTTTGCCTCAGGTAAAGTGCTGGATGGTGGTGAGTGCAAATTTACCATTCCTGCTGAGACATCTGCTTGCCTCAGGGAAAGTGTTGGATGGGAATGATTGCAAAATTGTAGAACACCAAATAAAAGTCTAAATTACTAAAATTGTTAAATTAGCATGGTTATGTACAATATGTGAAAAACAAAGTATAAAACATTTAATTTTCTCAACAGAAAAAATATTAAACAACACCTGCAGAGGTGGACACATCCTCCAACTGAAACTAAAGACAAGCATTTATTGTCTACGAACTTTAAAAAGAAATCAAGGTACTAATATTCTCCTTTTTTTAAATAAACATTTGCAGGTTACAAGAGCACAAGCAATTTGCGGAAAAGTTTATGTAACTTTGCATCTCAACAATGAAAATCACTTGCAAGATAAAACTGTCTTCAAACATATGTAAAATTGCAAATCTTTTTTTTTACAGACTTTTGAAATATCAGAAAATTCCATACAGAAAACATCCAACTACAAATTAAAAACAGCCCCTCAGAAGAAAACCAACTTTCCAAGGTAAAGAATTAGCCATATGATTTTATCAATAAAGTTTTAAGAGCTCAAGAAAAACCATCAGTCAAACCAAAGCAAAATGTCCCAAAAAAGCAAGACAAACTTTAAACTGCACAACCATTACAAAGCAATATTTTTTTAAATTGCAGGGTACTCGAAATATATATATAAAAATGTATCCTTAATTACTATTATTTTGCAGAACCAATAAAACAGCAATAAAATCCATTTTGAAAAACAGCCTCAGAACAGAAAACAACCAACACAGGACATCAGAAATTCCTGAAGCAACAAAAAGAACACTTAAAAAGGTAAGCTTTGAAAATAACTCTTGTGTATAACAACCTAACGATTATTCATTTCTAGGTAAAAAATAAGAACAAAACTTTTCAAAAGCAACATCAATAATGTTAAACAATAAAATCAAGGTTCATACTGCCTAATATTTGAGCTGCAAAAAAATTGTGCATTACATTTTCACAAACATATTTTTGTTTAAACAGAAAATCAACAACACTTCAAATAAATTAAACAATATTTTTTTCTTTTTCAATTCTTTACAGATAATGGCATCCAATAAAGAAGCCAAATACATGAAGTCCAGCAGAGGAAACCATCTTTTAAGTCATAGTGGGTACGTCTATTGTAAGGAGAGACTAACTGAGCCCAGGTGTCATCGGAGGTGTGTGCAATATTACTCATCCCATTGCACAGGCAGAGCGGTTACTCTTGGTGACTCTGTTTTAAGAACCACAGAGCATAACCACTCTGCCTCTGCAATGGAGATAGAAGTACGAGAAAACATCAATGAAATAAAAGCACTTGCATCCACCTCCAATGAACCCTGTGGCTCAGTTTTGAGGGAGGTTTCACAACACATTCCATCACATGTAGCAAGTTGAATGCCATCAATACTAACCCTGGGCAGTGAACTCCACTCCGCTCGCGGAGTTTGCGGAGTTTTCCGCACTCCGCTTTACGCAGAGCTTGCGGAGTTCCAAAAAACTCAGCTACGCACAGTGGAGCGGAGTTTTTTTCCTCGCTCGCATTCACCAACGTCAAGTTGGCGAGCGCAAGCGAGGAAAATCCACCTCCCGGCGAGATTTTTCCTTGTTCGCGATCGTCAACATCAAGTTGGCGAGGGCGAGCATGGAAAATAAACTTCCCGGCGAGATTTCTCAACGCGGGGGGGGTCGGGTTTCTCATTGCGAGTGGTCGCGTATGCTCGCGACCGCTCGCGTTGAGAAACTGTCCGTTCATGTTGAGAAAGCTGCTGCTTGAGTAAAAATCTACTCGAGCGACAGAAAGGAAAGCAGCGCTCACTTGCGCTGTGCATGGTGCCGTTCGCGATGATTGCACAGTGCGGACAAGCATCCGGCACTGAAAATCACAGCGAACAGCATTTTTCTATCACACTCCGCCGCTTGCGGAGCTCCGCGTAGCGCGGCGGAGTTTTTTTTTTCATTTCGCGGAGTTTCGCGTAGCGCAACTCAGCGAACTCTGCCCAGGGTTACACAATACCCAACCTACGCCGAATTATTCAGCGTAAAAAACAGGCAAGTAACCCTCTAAGAGTAACACCCAAAACATTTTCTGACATTAACATTCTAATAAACCATTTCTTTTACATGACAACCAAAACACTCATAAAAGAATACTAATCTTTAGCACACCCCATAATCTTGTTCAGTTAGAGAGTAGTGATATTTCGATGATGGATGGGCCGTTTAAATCCACACCCCATCCATTCACCCAAATATACACTATTCATGCCTATATTATTCATACAGTTGTTCTCTTAGTGTACAGTTTATTCCCTGATAAACAATCCTCAACATGCACTGCATTTTTGTCAGTGATAAAAGCTAAAACAATGAACAAAAGTCCTAGAAAAGTGTTAATTGACTTTGAATTACCTCTGATTAACATAATTACAAAAATGTACACGGATACCCAAATTCAAGGATGTTTTTTTCACTTTTCACAAGCATATTGGCGAAAAATTCAAAAAACATCCTTAGTTGAGGATTATATATCAGATAGCAAACTACAATTTGAATTAAAAAAACTAACTGCACTTTGTTTTGTTCCTTCTGACAGTGTAGACGAATACTACACATCTATTACTGAATCTGAATACTTTACTGCAAACGAAGACAAATTGCCCCCCCTACTAAATTACTTTGAAGACACATGGGGGCATATTAACAAGGGCCATATCGCCGCTTTTCTGGTTTTAAATGTCATCGCCCTATCAACAATGCGGTGCTAACATGCATTAGCGCATGTTAGCAGCCGTTCTCCACACGCCTAGCCTCGCATCTCTAATGAGATGCAAAGAAGGCGTTCCCAAAGAAAACAACAGGGAAAAAGTCGGTAACCGCACATCGCGGTATTTACAAGCCGTGCCCTGACACCCATAGTGTTATTAAAAGCCGCGCTAATTGCGGTTATCGCCAGTATCTAACGTCTGATAAATTTCAGACTTGTCTATCTGTTCAATGGGAGGTGGATTGAATGGCTGAGTCCACATCTCCCTATTAACAACATTTCCTTTAGCGCCGTCCTGTTGTCGCTGGTTTTCGCACGGTAATGTGGAATATCGCCGTCAATCACCGGATTTCACATCGCCTGTTAGCCTGTTAGCCAAACGTTGTAAATACGCCGCTAACACGGCAATGTGAACCGGCGATAGACGGCGATAATGACAAATGCGATAAACGCGTTCAGCGATTATTATCGCCTTTTGTTGTTGATGTGCCCCATAGATTGGCCATCTAAGCAGGTCAGATCGCAGGAGGAAACCACGTTTCCATGTGAAGTCATGGAACTGCTACTTGACCTGCTTAGAGGGAGGAGCAAAAACAAACAATGCCATAGAGGGATGGCACAACTCCTTCAATAAATCAATTGGGAAACCACATCCTAACTTCTATTATTTCTTGGAAATTTTGAGGAAGGAGCAAAGTTTCCAAGAAATTAGAATTTTGCAATCATTAACTGGTAGTATGAACCCACGAATTTCTAAAAGAACAAAGGAAATGTCAGAGCGACTATTAGGTGCAATTCAACAATTTTCGTAGATGGTGGCTTGAGACTACCTAGATAATATTGCACACATCCTCCATTTCTAATCTACACTATCTCCTATAACTCCTTACTTGCCTGTTTTGACCAAAATCCCCCTAATTCAATTGACATTTTTCTAAAGATACTTACATTTTAATATAAAGTCGGGTTTCCTTACCTTCAGATGTCTTCTTTTTCAACTCTTGGACTTACGTTCAATACAGCTTTTCACCAAGAGTCCTTTGCAGTCATTTAAACCATTGCAAATATTCCATAATCCTTGCATTAATCCATGTCCCGAATGAAACTATCAAAAAGGGCACAGTTCTGCATAAACATATTTTTACAGTTAAAAAATAAACTGTAAAAATTACTGTGCACACCTACAAAAATCGCACCCAAAAAAAATCCCGAAAAAGAAATATAGGGGTTGATTAGGATGGCGGTCGGAAAAGCATTCCTACCGCCGTGGTAGCGGAAAATAACCGTCCGCATGTACCGCGGCAAAACTGGCGGTCAGATTAGGATGCACCGCCAGAGAAATCCGACCGCCGCGGACGGATTCCACAAAACTCCGCCGGGAACGTCCGGAACAGCTGAAAATCCGTCCGTGGTGGTCGGATTTGCTGTGGAAAGACCCAAAACCGCCGATCGACCAGCAGAATGACCGCAAGTGAAATTACGATACGATGGCGGTGCCAGCGGAACGATCAGTTGTTTCCGACTGCCGCGATCGCAACTAATGCTGAATGGGAGTGCCGGCGGAAGGGCTGTTGCATTCCGACCGCCGCGGTCGCGCCGGAAGTGTAATGGCGGTCGAAAGCAACCACACAACAAGGCTACCAAGTGTGGCTGTATATCTGGCTCAGCCTCAAAAAACACCTAACACACCCCAATGACACATCCCCATGGCAAGAAAAAAATTCAAATCCCAGGTCAACCCAGACAACACACCTGACATGAATACTCCATTTTGACCCACCCATATAGCTGAGTATAAAACCATCCCCTTCCCTGCCCAGAATCCTTTGCACAACTCCAGCACTGAAGGGCCCAACTCCACAGCACAAAGGAGAGGCAAATCAGCACACATCACACCATCACAACCACACACACACCACACACATCACCACCACCACCTTCACACCTGCACTTTTCACCCATTTGCACATCACATATCATGTCACAGAAGAAGATGCCCAAATTCACTGACAATGAGTTGTCAGTGATGGTAGATGAGATAATCAGAGTAGAGCCACACTTGTTTAGAAGCATGGTCCAACAGACACCAGTAGCCAGAAAAAATCAGATGTGGGAAAGGATAGTCAACAAAGTCAATGCAGTAGGGACCACCCCGCGCACCCTGAAGGACATCAGGAGGAGGTGGCATGACCTCAAGACCAGGGTGAAAGAGCGTGCCAACAAGAACCATGAGCTGGCTCAGAGGACTAGCGGTGGCCCTCCCATTCCACCACTAACATTCAACGAATGGGAGGAGAAGATGCTTGCCATACTGCATTCAGAGAGTCTCACAGGAATACCTGGGGGAGTGGAGACTGGTAAGTACCAACAAATGTCTCCCATTACACTTCTATGTACTGTCTTGCACAACTGGAAAGCTACACTTCCTAAACACAAATGCACTTACGTACAACACACTCTTCCCAACACATCTCACACATCTAACATTTCCTTCCTCTGAATCATCCCAAATGTAGCTAGCAATATTTCCATGGGGCATGTGTACAGGCAGCCAGCACTATAACTCCCACCAGGCCCCCTTGTCCCACAGCTGAGCAGGATGGTACACTCCTCTCCCTCATAACCATGTGGCAGCCATTGCATTGCTCACCTTCACCTAACAGGTAGGAAGCCTTCTGAACAGGGAGGGGTGTTTGTGGGTGGGAAGCCATCACTACAACTCCCACCAGGCCCCCTTGTGCCACAGCTGAGCAGGATGGAGCACTCCCCCCCAACCATGTGGCAGCCATTTCATTACACTCATCAAACTTACAGGTAGGTAGCCATCTTAACAGGGAGGGGTGTTTGTGGGTGGGAAGCCAGCACTACAACTCACCACAGGCCCCCTTGTCCTACAGCTGAGCAGGATGGTACACTCCTCCCACTCATAACCATGTGGCAGCCATTGCATTGCTCACCTTCACCTAACAGGTAGGTAGCCTTCTGAACAGGGAGGGGTGTTTGTGGGTGGGAAGCCATCACTACAACTCCCACCAGGCCCCCTTGTTCCACAGCTGAGCAGGATGGAGCACTCCCCCCCAACCATGTGGCAGCCATTTCATTGCACTCATCAAACTTACAGGTAGGTAGCCATCTTAACAGGGAGGGGAGTTTGTGTGTTGGAAGCCAGCACTACAACTCACCACAGGCCCCCTTGTCCCACAGCTGAGCAGGATGGTACACTCCTCCCACCCATAACCATGTTGCAGCCATTGCATTGCTCACCTTCACCTAACAGGTAGGTAGCCTTCTGAACAGGGAGGGTTGTTTGTGGGTGGGAAGCCATCACTACAACTCCCACCAGGCCCTCTTGTCCCACAGCTGAGCAGGATGGAGCCCTCCCCCCCAACCATGTGGCAGCCATTTCATTGCACTCATCAAACTTACAGGTAGGTAGCCATCTTAACAGGGAGGGGTGTTTGTGGGTGGGAAGCCAGCACTACAACTCACCACAGGCCCCCTTGTCCCACAGCTGAGCAGGATGGTACACTCCTCCCACTCATAACCATCTGGCAGCCATTGCATTGCTCACCTTCACCTAACAGGTAGGTAGCCTTCTGAACAGGGAGGGGTGTTTGTGGGTGGGAAGCCATCACTACAACTCCCACCAGGCCCCCTTGTTCTACAGCTGAGCAGGATGGAGCACTCCCCCCAACCATGCGACAGCCATTTCATTGCACTCATCAAACTTACAGGTAGGTAGCCTTCTTAACAGGGAGGGGTGTTTGTGGGTGGGAAGCCAGCACTACAACTCCCCACAGGCCCCCTTGCCCCACAGCTGAGCAGGATGGAGCACTCCCCCCACCCAGAACCATGTTGCAGCCATTTCCCACAATTGTGTCACTGAACAGGTAGGTAGTCAGTGCATGCGCCCTGCCATCCTTCTCCAAAAAGCATGGAGCCAGATGACCACACCAGCACTCACATGTCAGCCAACTTGGCATAGATCCAAAAGCCACATCCAGTGTGCAGCTAAGCGCACGTAACTGTCACAGAAATTTAACTTTGACTCACCAAGTCACATGTGAAAGTAATTCATGGCACAATCATGCACAGCACAGAATGCAATGTGTAAGTGCCATGGTATCAGAGCATGAAGGCCCATATGAACACGAAACATGCATGGTCAATCTGGCAAACAAAGTAAAGTACATTATATGAAAAAGGTTTGTATAACATTACAATGGCTAGTTCATGCTTAGCTGAAATTGATTCCATGAAGAGCAAACAAAAAAGATGCATTACATAAAGTTGATGTGCTGCAAGTAGTTAGATGATGACATGTCCTTGTAATCACACAATCTGTACATGGCACATAGTTTCAATTTACATGTCACACCATGGACAAGTAATGTATGTACCTCAACATCATGCCATGATGCTCAGTATCTTGCTGCCATACCAAGTGATTGCAATGTAAAGTGTTTGGTGTATCAAATGTAACATCCAAAAGTCTAACACCAAGCTTGTGGAGTGCACTTCAATGACCATTTACCTCTATTCAACAGGAGATCCACAAGCAACTGCAGCAAAAACCCCACCACCCTGCAGAGCCTGTCTCTCCCCCCCCCCGGAACATGAACTCTCGGATGCAAACTCCCTATGTTTCGCAGATGAGGAGCAACAACCTGGCCCCTCCGAACTGCCAGGGCGCACCATGTCTCAGGCCCTCATTGTCCCCACCACCACAGCAGCAGCAACAACAGCGCTGACCCCTGCTACAACGACCTGTGCGGCCTCCACCACCATCATCACCACTGCTGCCTGCAACACTCTCCCTGCCTCAGTGGTTACCAACACCACAACACAATCAGAGGATGCCAGGGGGAGTGTGCGGGTGCGTCCAGTGCCAACGCCACAGGTCCGTATCCGCAGGGCAGGTGGGAGGGCAACTGGGGGACAAATACAGGAGGACACTGAGACCGAAACCCTGGCCACCGTCGCAAGAGTCCTTGGGTCATATGAACAGAACCAGGAACAGATGGGCCAGGTTGTGGAAGAAGTGAGTGAGCTCCGCCTGCTGCTGAGGTCCATGGGCACACGTATGGGCCAACTTGTGGACCTCATGGGCCAGCTTGTGGGTGTTCTGAGGGACAGACATGCGGCCCAAATGACAGCTCAACCCCTCTCCAGTGGCCCACATGCTGATACTCCCACCACCTCAGCTGCGGCCAAAGAGAGGGGTGAGATGCAACAAAATGACTCCTCAGACACCGCTGAGCCTGCAGCAGAGGGCCCCCCTGCCAAACGCATGAGGGGCCATCTGAGAAACACCAGGGGAGGATCATGTGGCCATGCACCATCCAAACACAAGTCGCTGAGCCAGCCATGATGGCAGCTGTGTTCCCCTTGACATTGACTTTGTTAACTGTCCTTACCCACATTGCCATGTTGATGGCAGGAGTCTGTTGGACTGTGTGACTACATCAATGTGGTGACGACTCTATTTGTCTCATTTTCCATCACTGACAACTCATAAATTCACTTGGCACAATTTTGTAAATAATCACTTCTCTGTCACAAATACTTATAGTAAATAAACACTCTTTACACACCTATGTCTTTGTGCCAGCTCCATTTTTATCACAGTATATACAATGTCAACTCAGATTCCAATGTACCACAAGCTCTGATTGTGACGAGGCATTGAGAGGGTGAAGGAACCTAGAAAGACACAAGAGAATGACATTTACTTGACAGGTGATGCCATTACAGCTAAAACACACCACTTGTCATCAACGTACAAAAACCAGCACACATAACAATGAGCAACAACATCAACATAGACATGAGGTACCTGGATAAAACTACCCTGTGCCACACACATCAGCCATTAGCCCAGAGCCAACAACAGCCAGCAGTCAAAAAGATCATCTATGTCTTGCCACTACCATCAAAGCCAACAGACAATGTCACTGTTGTACAATGTCAATTACACTCAAGGGAAGTAGTTGTCAATGAGCTGTTGACGCAGGTCAACACCTTCCTCTTCTCCACTATCGTCGTCACTGGGCATGTGTGGGTTTGCAGGGGGGAGCATCTGCTGCTCATCATCGTCCAGGAGCAGTGGGATCTCCTTGTGCAAGGCCAGGTTGTGGAGCATGCAGCATGGAACTACGATCTGACACACCTTTTGGGGAGAGTAGAGTAGTGCACCTCCGCTCTTGTCCAGACACCAGAATCTAGACTTCAGAAGCCCTAAAGTACGCTCCACCACACGACGTGTCCTCCGATGTGCATCATTGTAGCGGCCTTCACCCGGGGTCCTTGGATTCCTCAGTGGGCTCAGCAGCCAAGGCCGGTTGGGATACGCAGAGTCACCTAGGTGTGACATACAAAGAGCAATTTATTAATATAAACAGTAGCTGAGAACAGCATGTCACACATACAGCACACTACTTGACTCGGCGTACTCACCAACAAGCCACGCACGCTCCGGATGCAGATTTGCAATCAGTTGTGGGATGATGCTGTTGCGCAGTATGTAGGAGTCATGGGCTGATCCGGGAAATCTGGCACAGACATGGGAGATAATCATATCCGCTTAACATACCACTTGCACATTAATGGATTGGAAATGCTTCCTGTTCCTGTATATGTGCTCACGTGCCTGTGGTGGAACCAGGCCAACATGTGTGCAGCCAATGGCACCAACAACATTAGGTACGTGGCCAAGGACATAAAAATCACCCTTCACAGCTGCCAATTCATGTCTCCTTGGAAAATGGATGTAGCGGTCCTTGTATGTCATCATTGTGGACAGGACATCACGTAGCACCATGCTGAACATCACTTGAGACATCCCACCGGCGATGGCCACCGTGTACTGGAACGAACCAGTTGCAAAAAAATGCAGGGCCCCCATCACCTTAACTGTTGGTGTCAAAGCAGTCGGCTAGGTTCTGCGAGGCCTCAGATGGGGCTCCAACTGACCACATAGGTCTTGAAGGGTAAGGCGATCCAGCCGGAATTTTCTTATGATGTCCTCATACTCCATGTTCGCCAGCACTGGGAACGGACGATGCACAATTGGTCGTCTCCTACATAATATGAAAGGGGACACATGTCAATTTAATTCCCCTATGAGATGTGTCAAACATCTTACATCTTGACTGATGCAGCGCCAACAATGACTGGACTGTAACAACAGCTTAATACACAAGTCACATGCAGAGACACCTTGATCTCATGTAGTCGTACATGTGGTCAGTATGTACATACTGACTACCTCCAAAACAGATTCTGACTATGTGAAGGGTAAATGGTACACTCCTACATCTTGTGTCCCCAGCCCTGGGAGTAGTTGACACATCACATGTTGGAAACAGCAACACTTCTGACTTCTACGTAGCTGCTGTACCTGCCACACCTTCTTGCTTGAGTTGCACAGAGCAAAACATTTCTACACAATGAGCACAGTGTGTGTAAGCTGATCAACTACCAAAATCAATACAGCAATGTGCACAGTGAAATAGGCACATTATGTGGTCAGTCCATCATTACTGTGGGTTGATTAGCCATCTCACACATTGAGATGTTCACAAATATGAGACTCCATTACACACCAAAACTGTGTACATGCACACAAAAATCATAGGTGACATGTGAGGAAGTACATGCCAATGCATGTAATCATGTGCACTGACATGGCATGTGTAGGCATCAGTGAGTTGAATGTCACACTAGCATTACATTTTGCAAACAGGTGCTGTAATACATTGTGAATGTATAGTGTTCAATGATTAAAATTAGCTATTGCCATTGCTAGAGCATATTGTGTCCATAGGTGCGGTATGCATGCTCCGCTACCGCGGGCCCGGTCATTGGTTACAATTGAAAGATGCCAAATTGCGGTATCGACCACCTGGCCCCCGCGGTGTGCCACTGCCGATGCCCATGCCATTGCAGCCAATGGGAACCGCGATCGGGGTAGTGAATTACACATTTGAAACCCACGGTAGGCGTGCTCCACTACCGCGGGCCCGGTCATTGGTTAAAATTGAAAGATGCCAAATCGCGGTAGCGACCGCCTGGTCCCTGCGGTGTGCCACCACCGATGCCCATGCCATTGCAGCCAATGGGAACCGCGATCGCGGTAGTGAATTACAAATTTGAAACTCGCGGTAGGCGTGCACCGCTACCGTGGGTCTGGTCATTGGTTACAATTGAAAGATGCAGGAGAGCGGTAGAGACCGCCTGGCCCCCATGGTGTGCCACCGCCGATGCCCATGACATTGCAGCCAATGGGAACCGCGGTCGCGGTAGTGAATTACAAATTTGGAACTCACGGTAGGCGTGCACCGCTACCGCGGGCCCGGCCATTGGTTACAATTGAAAGATGCAGGAGTGCTGTAGAAACCGCCTGGCCCCCGCGGTGTGACACCACCGATGCCAATGCCATTGCAGCCAATGGGAACCGTGATCGCGGTAGTGAATTACAAATTTGAAACTCGCGGTAGGCATGCACCGCCACCGCGTTCCCGGTTATTGGTTACAATTGAAAAATGCTAAGCAGGAACACCAATTGCAGCAGCTGAGTACCACTGAAACAACCCCAGGGGCCTATATATGTCTGTGAGAGAGCCACACATTTCAATTGAATTCAGACACTGCTGCCTGCCATTCTTCACCACCAACTGCTGCTGTTCCTTTCTCCTGGACCCAGTGATGGCGAGAACTGAGAACATCAGGGCCCGTCCCTTCACCACAGAGGAGCTGGAGGTCCTGGTGGACGAGGTCCTTGCACAGTATGGGAGGCTGTATGGTTCACCAGATGTACTGGTAAGTGTTTCAGAGTTAAAGTTTGAGAGTGCTCAGAGTGCTCACATGATGTTGCTCTGCAGTGGTATGTGCCTGTGAGTGCAAGTTAATGTGCATGCATCCTTATTTTTCATATTCCATGCTCCATACATGGCCTGAAAAGATTTGCACTTGAGTATTTGGGGAGGATGGCAACATGGACATTTCTACAGCACTTGTTCAGCAAAAATAAACAAAAGTTGGTCTGAGACTGGGATATGTAAATTTGTGATACACTGCCTAGCATGCTGACTTCATGTCAATGGGGTGTGTAGCCTTATTTCCACAGATCCATGGTTGCATTGAAGGACGGGAGGGACATGCAGTGTTTTTGCAGCCATACAGTTACGCTGCTGGTTTGGACAGATGAAGTCTGAACAAACATTGCCTGTGCTATGTGATGTCATAGTCCATGAGGTCTTCACATGCTCATTTGAGACATTACAAATTTATTTTGTCCAGAGGGTACTGAAGAATGTGTGTAGAGTTTTCAAATAGCCCCTATGGATATGTGTGCATTATGCGCAAGAGTAAAATGCCTGAGTGTAACACTCTTGGTGGTAATTCACCTATGACACATCAGATGAATGTAATTTGGAGATGTCATCCTTCCATTGATTTCATTATGTGTCCTGTCTCGCATGTGTAGGCACTGTTTGCCCTCTCATATTGTACATGCATGTGATTTCTCTGATGGCCCACGTTTAACCTCAGTGTGAGTCCCACTGGCCTGCCCAGAAACTGCCCAATTTTTCAAGGACCCATCAGTAAATGGACTGAGTGAAACATATGTGTTGTCCGCCACCCTATTTCTCAATGGGCTATCTTAGGCCTGAGGATTGCACAAGACAGGACTGCACCTTGTGAGAAGAGTGTGAGAATGTAAGATCATGGCCCTAAATGTGACCACCATGACACAGGTAGCCATTCACTGGCCAAGGACATTGAGGGGTGTGTAGTGTTGGACACAGTGAGTCTGCCCGACACCTCATTTCAAATGTATTATATGTATTGCTCACTCACATACTGCATCACAGATGAGGGTCTCTTTCACATTGGTTTCTGTGCTGGCACTCTGCATGTGTATGAGATGACCAGGTACTGTGTCCATCATCATACATGTATACATTTCAAAGTGATTTTTTGATGCAAGTGTACAACGTGTCATGCTGTATGGCCTCTGCTCAACATTCATGTATTGGTGTGCTATGTTTTTTCATGCTCCTGTACTGACACACAGTGGTACATAAAACAGTGTCACTGAAACTTCCTCTTCTTGTCTCCCATGCCTGCAGCTTAAGGTCCACCAGCGTAAGGCGATATGGAGGGCCATTGCACGCAAGGTGCGGGCTCTGGGTGTCTCAAACCGACGGCACACACACTGTCACAAGAGGTGGGATGACATCTGCCGGTTGAGCAAAAACGTGGCAGAGATGACGCTGGGGGTGCTCCCTCGGACTGGCAGGTTGGCACGCAGGAGCATGACACCACTAATGGCCTGCATCTTGGCAGTGACACAGCCAGAGCTGCATGGACGCTTGAGGGCCCATCATCAGCAAGTTGGGGGTGAGTATTCAGCTAAGTGTGACTTTGGGTATGAGTGACTGCATGAATCCCAAAAGTGAGCCAGTGGGAAGCTCTGTGATGTCTCTAGTGTGATGCAATGGCTTCTAAGGGACCTCTGTGTTGAGTGCAGCTGTTATGCATTTGTACAACATGTGGTTTCTCATGTGTTTATAACCATGACCGTTGTCATTGACAGATGAGATGTGGCTAGTGACATATGCTGCAGTATGAGTGTCATAGACATCATCTGGCAGTGAACAGCAGTTAGCATCATGTTAGTGTGCATTTATAGATGTGTTCTGTGCACAACATAAGATTTGTGACAACAACACAGCTAACACCAATGTGCAACTGTAGTTGTGCTTCAAAGCACAACATGGTGGATATCAGAAGCTTGTGGCCATTGCAAAAGGACATTTGGGAGTTTGTATCTGTGGTGTTCACTTAAAGTGACTCCATATGTGACAGAGACAACATGTTTAGATGTATATCTATCTCACCTACAGGCACGTAGGTATGCTTACAGAGAATAGTTTGTTAGGGTACAAGGAGGCACAGGCCTGCTATTTGGCTGTGTCAACGCCACATGGGGCATTACTATCAACTATGCATGTTTCCAGACATCTTCTGATGATTGCATAAATGTTGCACATGCTGATTGTACATGGATGAGGCCAACATGGGAGTATCATTTTCAAGTTTTGTGCTTTGCTTGCATGTGATGTTTATGAGTATGGCACTACACTGAACCTCTGTCTCTGTCTCTTGCAGCATCTACCGAGGGCATGGAAGGACGGGGGACCGACACCAGCGGGGAAGCTTCTGGCACAACTGCTACACATGAGCTCACTGACACTGATACGACCAGCGCCTCGGAGGGGGACAGGAGTGCCATGGATGATTCCCACCCGGAAACACCAACCTCCACATCTTCAGACTCCAGCGGTGACTCCTCGATGTCGGCGGGCACAGGAAGTTCCAAATCTGCCTCTTCGTCCACCACACATCGTCCAGTGTCCACCCTCCCGGTTGCTCCCACAAGTGCTGTCCGTGCCCGCAGCCCTAGGAAGGGTAGAGTCTCCTTCCCCCCAGTCACCGCTGCCCCTGCCCCTGTCTCCCCTGCTGCCCTCAGTGTGGAGGCGGTGGACCTTTTGCACCAGCTGTGTGTGGGTCAGACTGCTCTCCTGAATGCCTTCCAGGATCATGACAAGAAGTTGGCACAGGTAGTTGCCTTCATGGACGGGATTGATTCTGACGTGGGTGGCCTACACCGAACTGTCCAGTCTTTGTCCTCTACAGTGATGGCTGCCATTCAGCAGTCACAGGCTCCAAGTCCAGCTCCTGTCCCTTCAGCAAGCACCCTGCCAGTGGCACCACCTGACGAGAGTGCCCACACACCAGAGCCCTCAGGCACCAAGTCCTCCACACGCAGCACACAACAGCAGCACTCCAAGCGGACTAGACCACAAACACCATCCCCAACACACAAAACAGCCACACAGGAGCGCAAAACCAAAAACCCATCACGTGACACTCATGGGCATCAGGCCAAGAAGCAGGCATCAACATCACATTCATCAAAATCACCCCCATCCAAGGGCACTCCCATCCCCACACCTGCTTCCAAAGACAAACAAACACGTGCCCTGCCTGCTGTGAACCTGGTGCCTGCAACAACTAAGCACAAACACATTTCTAAGGCAGATTCACCCACAACGTCAACTCCCACCCACACCTCTGTGAAGCTGGGACAGGAGAGCAAAGTGGGGGTGTTCACCTGGACAACAGGGGATGCAGGGGAAGAGGCCAGAACCAGATCCAGCAAATCCCCACAGGGAGAGCCACCTGCACCTGATACACCTTTGGTGGAGAGTGAGGCTTTTGTGCCCACCCCACTTCCCACTCCGGCCAAGACACTTGTGGGCTATCGAATCCCCAAGCAGTTGAGACCCAGCCCTCAACATTCATCCTCACACACTGTGTCTCCCAGAAGCATGTCTCCACCTCCCCGTGCAACCACTCCACCAGGTCCAAGCAGCCCTCAGGCTCCCACAGCCACTGATGCCTCTACCTCAGCCGGTTCTCTCTCTCCCAGGTCCAGTCCTCCAACTGGCCCTGACAATCAGCCACCTCCCAGTTCAACTTCAAGCCAAATTTGAAGCCAAGTGCCCCTCCCAACACCATTTATCACACAGCGGTGCCTGGACTGCCCATTTGTAGCCCCTGAGCTGTGGTGATTCCCATGGCAGTGGATGGTGTCACCCATTCCCTGTGCAGTTTCTCATGCACACATGTGCGGACTGGAACTATGGACTGTCCAATGGCCTTGCTGTTTGTTACTTTTGATGCCCATTCCCTGTGCAGTTTCTCATGCACACATGTGCAGACTGGAACTATGGACTGGCAAATGGCCTTGCTGTTTGTTACTTTTGATGCCCATTCCCTGTGCAGTTTCTCATGCACACATATGCGGACCAGAACTATGGACTGGCCAATGGCATTGCTGTTTGTTACTTTTGATGCCCATTCCCTGTGCAGTTTCTCATGCGCACATGTGCGGACCCGAACTATGGACTGGCCAATGGCCTTGCTGTTTGTTACTTTTGATACCCATTCCCTGTGCAGTTTCTCATGCACACATGTGCGGACCGGAACTATGGGCTGGCCAATGGCCTTGCTGTTTGTTACTTTTGATGCCCATTCCCTGTGCAGTTTCTCATGCACACATGTGCGGACCGGAACTATGGACTGGCCAATGGCCTTGCTGTTTGTTACTTTTGATGCCCATTCCCTGTGCAGTTTCTCATGCACACATGTGCGGACTGGAACTATGGACTGGCCAATGGCCTTGCTGTTTGTTACTTTTGATGCCCATTCCCTGTGCAATTTCTCATGCACACATGTGCGGACCGGAACTATGGACTGGCCAATGGCCTTGCTGTTTGTTTCTTTTGATGCCCATTCCTTGTGCAGTTTCTCATGCACACATGTGCAGACCGGAACTATGGACTGGCCAATGGCCTTGCTGTTTTGTACTTTTGGTGCCCATTTCCTGTGCAGTTTCTCATGCACACATGTGCATACTTTTAATTTGTACTGGCCAATGGCCTTGCTGTTTTGTACTTTTGATGCCCATTTCCTGTGCAGTTTCTCATGCATACATGTGCATACTTTTAATTTGTACTGCCCAATGGCCTTGCTGTTTTGTACTTTTGATGCCTATCTGGTTATTATGTAATAAAGACTGTTACTCCTGTTTTCTGCTTTGTCAATGCCCTTGCTAAATAAAAGGTTTTATGTCTGGGTATCGGTTCATGTGACACATGCTCTGTATGCCACTTTCACATTGGCAATTACTTGGTTTACTTTTCAAAAGGTTTCCAGATGTAACAGGCTCTTTTGTTCTTCTTCAGTCTGAGGCATGAGGGTAAAATGATGGTTGTTTGTGGGGATCTACTCTTCTCCTAATCAGTCTGTGCTCGGGTTTGCTAAATTGTACACATGTCATGCTAGGATGCAATACCAGAACAGAGGTGAATGCTATCCACCGGATTACTTGTGGGGTGGCCAGGGTCCTTCATATCTGTGTGCTCTTTCTTGATGTGTGCACAGCAGTGTTGATGTGTAGTCATCTTGTGTGGGACTGTCTTCATAGTCACATGGGTACATTTGAATGTGTGCACTTGAGTAGTCATACAGTGTGATTGGCCTGTCATTGTCAGTAGTGTTGATGTGTATGTACCCCTGCACATGCCAATTACACACATGTATGACCCAGGTAATGTGTGCCTGTTAGATTACATTGTCAGACATGTGCTTCAGATTGTGGGCACCTGTAGGAGTTGTAGGTTGAGCACTGTGCAGTGTGTCGGTGTGTGCTTGCACTCCTGGGGGACACCTACTTGTTGTCGCTGTCAGTTGTGAGTATGCAGAGTGTGTCACTGCAAAGTCTGTGTTGTGTTGTGTTGATCAGCCATGGGTCTTGTTTAAGTTTGTGCTCACTGTGCTGA
Source organism: Calotriton arnoldi (assembly GCA_963921515.1). NCBI lineage: Eukaryota > Metazoa > Chordata > Amphibia > Caudata > Salamandridae > Calotriton > Calotriton arnoldi. Next base: position 529,059 of record CAWUFW010005995.1, on the reverse strand, counting down.
CCTGCTCAGCCACACTGACATTATTTGTCAGTTTTCTCATGCATTGCTGTCACTTGACACATTTTTGGGTCGAGTATAGTATGTGGTATGAGGAGTCATACCATCCCCTATAGGTGCTTCAGATGCCTACACATTGTGAGTTACTCCTCTATGTGTTTGTGGACTGTACACTCCTCACTTGTCCAATACTGATGTACACACCACTTCAATCTCATGTCTTCCACCCCACCCCATGCCTTGCCAGTGTGTGACCCTCCCCACCACTTCATACTGTGACACTATACTGTGTGAGGATGATCTGTGTACAGGACCAATGTGCCACTCATGACAGTTTCACAATTAGTTATGTGTTATTTTCTTCTACTTGTTTGCAGTCATGGTTGCTCATGTGCAGTGCATATGCTTGAGCAGCACAGTCCTCTAGTCATGTTGTTTGCATCTGGGTTTCCCTGAGTTGTGCATCTGTGGGTGATGGCTAAGCTGTATGTCTGTTTGCTGAGGTACTGCTACCCTTCCTGAGTGCGATGTTATCTGTGTGCTGTGATTATTTGTGTTGTGGGAGTTCATGGTGGGGCACTCAGATATGTGTGCTGCTGGTTTGGTTGGTGTGCACACACTGCTTAGTGTGCATGCAGTGCTGTCAGTGTATGTTGCCTTGTACTTGCCTGGTGTGCATCCCCCTGATGTCCAGCTGAGATTGCTATGTGATGGATTGGTATGTGCATCTGTTGTGTTTTTGTTGTAGATGGATGCAGTGTTTGGCCTGTGTTGGCTCTTTCTGCTGACAGGTGCAATGTTTGTGTGATGTTCTATTTGCTTGACATTGTGTGTGAGTAGTTTATGCATTGTGATACATTCAGATGTGTGTTGCATGTGTAGTGTGCATTTCTTGTGTGTATGTCACATGCAGCAATGTGGATTCTTGTTCATAAGCTTGTTTTGAGTGCACAATATTGGTATGTCCTCCTATATTTAACCTGTCACTTGTCAGGATTGTGCATGCACATGCTTGTGGTACACTGTGACAGCATGCTCACTTGATGACTGGTGTGGTGTTTATGTCTGTGTTAGCTGATTTGTCCCATTGACCCCAGTTAGTGTTCATGATTGGCATTTGATGATGCAATTCTTGTTTGTGTTGGGGTATGGTGCCTGTGCATTTGTCCAGAGTGACAATGTTGTGTATTCTTGTTCTGTCTAGGGTCACATTGCCTATCCACTGTTTGCCTGCTTATGGCTGGGCTTGTTGGACTTCTGTGGATGTTGTTTGTGAGATTTGTGTTTGGCTATTGGTTTTGGGTCAGCATTGGTTCAGACATCCCTGAGTGTGAGGCTGACATTTGTAGATGCACACCAGGGTGTGTGATTGGTTGTCTGGAAAGGCACAGGACCTTATTTGCACCTTTATGTGTGTTTCTCACAGGTGTTGAGTGTTGCAGGTGTGAGATGGGTAGATGAGGGGTATGTGTGAAGGTCCTACTTGGGTTTGACAGTCAGGGAGTGTGACAATGAGCCGTGTGTGTTGTGCTGGTGGCATACACATGTCAAGTGAGTTGACACAGATGTGTGGCTGGTCACTGTATGGCTTCTGACACTTCCTATCATTCCTGTGCCTATGCATAGCTTGCATTGCTGTATCCCAGAGATATTGCACAGTTGTCACTTTGGTTTCATTGCTATCGCTGTGCCACCCATGTCTGATTTGAGGGCCAAAGGGTACTGTGATATGTTCCTCCTCTTGCATGTGATGTCCAAATGCTATGTGGCTTGCTCCATGGTTTTCCAGCACTGGGCACTCCACTTTGGCCTAGCCCATTTATTGTCCTACATTGCTGCTGACCTATGGTATGTGTATGTGGCAGAGTGTCAGTGTGGGATCTTTCATAGGGACTTGACATGCAGTGTGAACAGTTCAGTGGTTGTTAATATGCAGTGTGAGTCTTCATTTCTTAATTATACTCAGTTTGATGCACATGAGTGGAAGGCAGGTGTGAGGAGGAGGGTTGTCCAGCCCCTGCCCTTCTGTGTAGGGTGCTCATCTTCACCCCCACCTTCCCAGTCAATCTACCTTGCCCTTTGATGTGTGAAGTGCGAGGTCGAGCCACACCTGGCTGATAAATTGTGCATCGGGGGGGACAGGAGGGGCACACAGCATGTGCAGAAATGGGTGTGGGAAGAGTGCTGTGGGCTGTGGCCAACTGATGCAGCCCACCATGTGGGTAGGGTGAAGGTGGAGCCCTGGGAAGCTGCCCAGACTGCCCATGCATTGTGCACAGGTTTTCCCTCGTCTTCACCGCTGCGGTGACTTGCCCGGGACACTGCAGTGATTTCGCGGTTGATGGGTGACCCGGCTGCGGAGGTGTGATTTTCTAGCAGACAGGACATGTGTGAGTACACTGTGGGATATGTTCCTGTCTCCACCGGAGTGTCTGATGTGGACAGGAACCGTATTTCAGCACAGGAGTTATGTGTTGTGGTTGTATGCGGAGATGTGTTTTTACGTACCTGCGGTGTTGACCGCGGCAAAGTCTTATTTGCTGGTAGTGAATGAGGTACAGCAGCGGAAGGGCTTGAAGAGCTGGATCCATGGTGGTCAGGAACGCGTGGAGGTGCCCGGGATTCGAGTTTCGATCCCCGCAGTTGTGCTTCCGCCGTCTCCGGGTGGCTGGTTTCTCTGCTGCGTTCTGATGGGCTGTTTGAGGCATCGTGATTTGTCCGGCGGTCGGTACGTCATTCCGCAAGGCGGTCCTTCTCTATTGGCTCCCTCTGCCACCGCAGCGGAAGGAAATTCCTGGCGGATCCCGAAACTCCGCAGCTGAAGGAAAATGGGCTATCTTTGCCCATTGTAATATGGCGGACGCGAGGACCGCCGCTGGAGTGCAGAAAAGGACGTTTTCTGCCACTGCCAGCACCGCGGATGTGCCTACGACCGCCATCGTAATCGGCCCCATGGTTTGGCAAAAAACGCAACAAAAATCCATTGATGCAATCCAATCTCGTTCTAAATCCAAATCCAAAATACCATGAAAAATAGGTAATGATTTAAAAAAAAATCACCATCCAAAAATCTATCATTGCAATCCTTTCTCGAAAAAAAAAATGTCAAGTCCCAAAATCCATTAACCCCTTAACTGCTGGGCCTTTTCCCCCCCAGTGCTGAGCCCTTTTTTGGCTATTTGTAGTAGTTCGCGATTAGGCCTCTGTAACTTTTTGACCACATAAGGTATCCACGTCAAATTTGCGTCCTTTTCTTCCAACATCATGGGGATTCTAAAGGTACCCAGGGTTTGTGGATTCCCCTGGAGGAGTCCCAGATTTTAGCCAAAATACAGCTAAATTTTGGTTTTTTGGGGAAAAATGGGAAAAAAGTCCGCATATGAAAGCGTCTGGGTTTTTCCCTGCAAATGGTATCAAAAAAGGGTTTGTGGGGCTGAAATCTCCATTTTCCCAGATTTTAGGGAATGACAGACTTTTGTCAGAAAACCAAACAATGTTACACAGTTTTGGCAGTTTTCTGGGACATAGCCTATTTTTGCTATTTTTTGTGCTTTCAACCTCCTTCCAGTTAATGGTAGAAATGGGTATGAAAGCAAAAATGGATCCTGGACATCTATACATTTTAGAAAAGTAGACAAAATGCTGAATTCAGCAAGGGGTCATTTGTGTAAATGCATCAAGGTTTCTTTATAGAAACTAACAGTTAAATATAGGAAAAATGGAAAATTAGTTGAAAAAAACAGCCTTTTGTGTCAACGTTTTCACCTGTAACTTCTTCTAATTATGACTGCTCTTTGAAATCAATATACCGTTACATCCACTGGACCTTACTGGTTGTGGGGATATATAGGACTTGTAGGTTCACCAAGAACCCGACGAACCCAGAGCCAAAAACTGAGCAGCGTCTTGCAATGGTTTTTTATTATGTACCGGGTATATAGCAATTATTCTGGGAAAATGTATACATGGAATATTCGGTATGAAAGACTCCTATGCATTTCTGAAATGGGAACACAATACAGAGTTTAGAAACAGTAGATATTTGCACATTTCTGAAATTGGTAATACTCATACTAGCATGAGAATTATAGGTCATTTTTCAAAATAACTTCTTTTTACACATTGTCTTTCATTTGGAAGGCAGAAATGCATCGAAAGTCAATAGGTAATAACAGTTGCTTTACAAATCTGAATTACCGTAAGTGTCCCGATATAAATGGTACCTCACTTGTGTGGGTAGGCATAGTGCCCACGACAGGAAACGGCTCAAAACGCAACGTGAACACACCACATTTTCACAATGAAAAATTACCCTTTTTTTACAAAGTGCCTAGCTGTAGTTTTTTAACCCTTGCTCTGCCGGCACCCAGGGAAACCTAGCAAACCTATACATTTTTGAAAACTAGACACCCAGGGGAATCCAGGATGGGGTGACTTGACTGGCTTTCACTAGGTTCTGTTACCCAGAATCCCTTGCAAACCTAAAAAATTGTCCAAACAAACACATTGTCCTCACATTTCTGTGGTGGAAAGTTCTGGAATCTGCATGGATACACAAATTTCCACCCACCCCGCATTCCCCAAAGTCTTACGAGTAAAATGGTACCTCACTTGTGTGGGTAGGCCGAGTGCCCACGACAGGAAACGGCACAAAACGCAACGTGGACACACCCCAATTTCACAGTGAAAAATGACCCTTTTTTGGCAAAGTGCCTAGCTGTAGTTTTTGAACCCTAGCTCTGCCGGCATCTAGGGAAACCTAGCAAACCTATACGTTTTTGAAAACTAGACACCCAGGGGAATCCAGGATGGGGTGACTTGACTGGCTCCCACCAGGTTCTGTTACCCAGAATCCCTTGCAAACCTAAAAGAAATTCCAAAAAACCACATTTTCCTCACATTTCTGTGGTGGAAAGGTCTGTAATCTGCGCGGATCCACAAATTTCTACCCACCCCACGTTCCCCAAAGTCTTCTGAGAAAAATGGTACCTCACTTGTGTGGGTAGGCCTAGTGCCCGGGACAGGAAACGGTGCAAAACGCAACGTGGACACACCACAATTTCACAGTGAAAAACAACCCTTTTTTGGCAAAGTGCCTAGCTGGAGTTTTTTAACCCTAGCTCTGCCGGCACCTAGGGAAACCTAGCAAACCTATACATTTTTGAAAATTAGACACCCAGGGGAATCCAGGATGGGGTGACTTGACTGCTTCTCACCAGGTTATGTTACCCAGAATCCCTTGCAAACCTAAACAATTGTCCAACAAAACACATTTTTCCTACATTTCTGTGGTGGAAAGTTCTGGAATGTGCGTGGATACACAAATTTCAACCCACCCTGCGTTCCCCAAAGTCTTCCGAGAAAAATGGTACCTCACTTGTGTGGGTAGGCCTAGAGCCTGCGACAGGAAATGGCGCAAAACGCAACGTGGACACACCCCAATTTCACAGTGAAAAATGACCCTTTTTTGGCAAAGTGCCTAGCTGTAGTTTGTGAATGCTAGCTCTGCCTGCATCTAGGGAAACCTAGCAAACCTATACATTTTTGAAAACTAGACACCCAGGGGAATCCAGGATGGGGTGACTTTACTGCCTCTCACCAGGTTCTGTTACCCAGAATCCCTTGCAAACCAAATTTTTTTTCACAAAACCACATTTTCCTCACATTTCTGTGGTGGAAAGTCCTGGAATCTGCGCGGATCCACAAATTTCTACCCACCCCGCGTTCCCCAAAGTCTTCCGAGAAAAATGGTACCTCACTTGTGTGGGTAGGCCTAGAGCCCGCGACAGGAAATCGTGCAAAACGCAACGTGGACACACCCCAATTTCACAGTGAAAAATGACCCTTTTTGGCAAAGTGCCTAGCTGTAGTTTTTGAATCCTAGCTCTGCCTGCATCTAGGGAAACCTAGCAAACCTATATATTTTTGAAAACTAGACACCCAGGGGAATCCAGGATGGGGTGACTTTACTGCCTCTCACCAGGTTCTGTTACCCAGAATCCCTTGCAAACCTAAAAATTGTAAAAAAACCACATTTTCCTCACATTTCTGTGGTGGAAAGTCCTGGAATCTGCGTGGATCCACAAATTTCTACCCACCCCGCGTTCCCCAAAGTCTTCCGAGAAAAATGGTACCTCACTTGTGTGGGTAGGCCTAGAGCCCGCGACAGGAAATCGCGCAAAATGCAACGTGGACACACCCCAATTTCACAGTGAAAATTGACCCTTTTTTGGCAAAGTGCCTAGCTGTAGTTTGTGAATGCTAGCTCTGCCTGCATCTAGGGAAACCTAGCAAACCTATACATTTTTGAAAACTAGACACCCAGGGGAATCCAGGATGGGGTGACTTTACTGCCTCTCACCAGGTTCTGTTACCCAGAATCCCTTGCAAACCTAAAAAATTGTCAAAAAAAACACATTTTCCTCACATTTCTGTGGTGGAAAGTCCTGGAATCTGCGTGGATCCACAAATTTCTACCCACCACGCGTTCCCCAAAGTCTTCCGAGAAAAATGGTACCTCACTTGTGTGGGTAGGCCTAGAGCCCGCGACAGGAAATCGTGCAAAACGCAACGTGGACACACCCCAATTTCACAGTGAAAAATGACCCTTTTTTGGCAAAGTGCCTAGCTGTAGTTTTTGAATCCTAGCTCTGCCTGCATATAGGGAAACCTAGCAAACCTATATATTTTTGAAAACTAGGCACTCAGGGGAATCCAGGATGGGGTGACTTTACTGCCTCTCACCAGGTTCTGTTACCCAGAATCCCTTGCAAAGCTAAAAAATTGTCAAAAAAAACACATTTTCCTCACATTTCTGTGGTGGAAAGTCCTGGAATCTGCGTGGATCCACAAATTTCTACCCACCCCGCGTTCCCCAAAGTCTTCCGAGAAAAATGGTACCTCACTTGTGTGGGTAGGCCTAGAGCCCGCGACAGGAAATCGCGCAAAATGCAACGTGGACACACCCCAATTTCACAGTGAAAATTGACCCTTTTTTGGCAAAGTGCCTAGCTGTAGTTTTTGAATCCTAGCTCTGCCTGCATCTAGGGAAACCTAGCAAACCTATATATTTTTGAAAACTAGACACCCAGGGGAATCCAGGATGGGTTGACTTTACTGCCTCTCACCAGGTTCTGTTACCCAGAATTCCTTGCAAACCTAAATAATTGTAAAAAAAAACCACATTTTCCTCACATTTCTGTGGTGGAAAGTCCTGGAATCTGCGTGGATCCACAAATTTCTACCCACCCTGCATTCCCCAAAGAGTTCCGAGAAAAATGGTACCTCACTTGTGTGGGTAGGCCTAGTGTCCGCGTCAGGAAACGGCGCAAAACGCAACGTGGACACACCTCAATTTCACTGTGAAAAATGACCCTTATTTGGCAAAGTGCCTAGCTGTAGTTTTTGAACCCTAGCTCTGCCTGCATCTAGGGAAACCTAGCAAACCTATATATTTTTGAAAACTAGACACCCAGGGGAATCCAGGATGGGGTGACTTTACTGCCTCTCACCAGGTTCTCTTACCAAGAATCCCTTGCAAACCTAAAAAATTGTCAAAAAAAACACATTTTCCTCACATTTCTGTGGTGGAAAGTCCTAAAATCTGCGTGGATCCACAAATTTCTACCCACCCCGCGTTCCCCAAAGTCTTCTGAGAAAAATGGTACCTCACTTGTGTGGGTAGGCTTAGTGTCCGCAACAGGAAACGGCACAAAACGCAACGTGGACACACCTCAATTTCACTGTGAAAAATGTCCCTTATTTGGCAAAGTGCCTAGCTGTAGTTTTTGAACCCTAGCTCTGCCAGCACCTAGGGAAATCTAGCAAACCTATACATTTTTGAAAACTAGACACCCAGGGAATCCAGGATGGGGTGACTTGACTGCCTCTCACCAGGTTCTGTTACCCAGAATCCCTTGCAAACCTAAAAAACTGTCCAAAAAACAAATTTTCCTCACATTTCTGTGGTGGAAAGTTCTGGAATCTGCGTGGATCCACAAAATTCCACCCACCCCGCGTTCCCCAAAGTCTTCCGATAAAAATGGTACCTCACTTGTGTGGGAGGCCCAAGTACCCGCGACAGGAAACGGCCCAAAACGCAACGTGGACACACCACATTTTCGCAGTGAAAACGGACCCTTTTTCAACAAAGTGGCTAGCTGTAGATTTTGAACCCTAGCTCTGCCGGCACCTAGGGAAACCTTTCAAACCTATACATTTTTGAAAAGTAGACACCCAGGGGAATCCAGGATGGGGTGACTTGACTGGCTCTCACCAGGTTCTGTTAGCCAGAATCCCTTGCAAACTTAAAAAATTGTCCAAAAAAACACATTTTCCTCACATTTCTGTGGTGGAAAGTTCTGGAATATGCGTGGATCCACAAATTTCCACCCACCCCGTGTTCCCCAAAGTCTTCCGATAAAAATGGTACCTCACTTGTGTGGGAGGCCCAAGTATCCGCGACAGGAAATGGCCCAAAACGCAACATGAACACACCACATTTTCACAGTGAAAACGGACCCTTTTTCAACAAAGTTCCTAGCTGTAGATTTTGAACCATAGCTCTGTCGGCACCTAGGGAAAACTAGGAAACCTATACATTTTTGAAAACTAGACACCCAGGGGACTCCAGGATGGGGTGACTTGGCTGGCTCTCACCAGGTTATGCTACCCAGAATCCCTTGCAAACCTAAAATATTGTAAAAAAAAACACATTTTTCTCACATTTCTGTGGTGAAAAGTTCTGGAATCTGCGTGGATCCACAAAATTCCACCCACCCCGCGTTCCCCAAAGTCTTCCGAGAAAAATGGTACCTCTCTTGTGTGGGAGGCCTAAGTACCCGCGACAGGAAACGGCCCAAAACGCAACGTGGACACACCACATTTTCGCAGTGAAAACGGACCCTTTTTCAACAAAGTGCCTAGCTGTAGATTTTGAACCCTAGCTCTGCCGGAACCTAGGGAAACCTAGGAAACCTATATATTTTTGAAAACTAGACACCTAGGGGAATCCAGGATGGGGTGACTTGGCAGGCTCTCACCAGGTTCTGCTACCCAGAATCCCTTGCAAACCTAAAATATTGTAAAAAAAAACCCACATTTTCCTCACAATTCTGTGGTGGAAAGTTCTGGAATCTGCGTGGATCCACAAAATTCCACCCACCCCGCGTTCCCCAAAGTCTTCCGATAAAAATGGTACCTCACTGGTGTGGGAGGCCTAAGTACCCGTGACAGGCTAGGGCCCAAAACATATTGAGGTGACATTAAAATTGCCTATCACAAAACAACCTGGTTTTGCAAGGGGGGTCACCTCGGTTTTCTGCCCCGTGCTCGGCGGCCAGCTAGGGAAACCTATCAAGCCCACACCTTTCTGAAAACTAGACACCCAGGTGGTTCCAGGAGGTATGGCTTGCGTGGATCCTCCAACGCTTTCTTACCCAGAATCCCCTGCAAACCTCAAGTGTTGCTGAAAAAATCACTTTTTCCACACATTTTGTGTGGGAAAGTTGTGGCATCGCCGGGCAGACACGCATTTCCTACCACCCAGTGTTCCCCAAGGTCTCCCGATGAAAATGGTGCCTCACTCGTGTGGGAGGCCCAAGTACCCGCGACAGGCTAGGGCCCAAAACTTATTGAGGTGACATTAAAATTGCCTATCACAAAACAACCTGGTTTTGCAAGGTGGGTCACCTCGGTTTTTGGCCCCGTGCTCGGCGGCCAGCTTGGGAAACCTATCAAACCCACACATTTCTGAAAACTAGACACCCGGGTGGTTCCAGGGAGGTATGGCTTAGCGTGATCTCCCAACGTTTTCTTACCCAGAATTCCTGCAAACCTCAAATTTAGCTGAAAAAATCACTTTTCCACACATTTTTGTGTGGGAAAGTTGTGGCATCGCTGGGCAGACACGCATTTCCTACCACCCAGTATTCTCCAGGTCTCCCGATAAAATGGTGCCTCACTCGTGTGGGAGGCCCAAGTACCGCGACAGGCTAGGGCCCAAAACATATTGAGGTGACATTAAAATTGCCTATCACAAAACAACCTGGTTTTGCAAGGGGTCACCTCGGTTTTGGCCCCGTGCTCGGCGGCCAGCTAGGAAACCTATCAAACCCACACATTTCTGAAAATTAGACACCGGGTGGTTCCAGGGAGGTATGGCTTGCGTGGATCCCCCAATGTTTTCTTACCCAGAATCCCCTGCAAACATCAAATTTAGCTGAAAAATCACTTTTTCCACACATTTTGTGTGAGAAAGTTGTGGCATCGCTGGGCAGACACGCATTTCCTACCACTCAGTGTTCCTCAAGGTCTCCCGATAAAATGGTGCCTCACTCGTGTGGGAGGCCCAAGTACCGCGACAGGCTAGGGCCCAAAACGTATTGAGGTGACATTAAACTGCCTATCACAAAACAACCTGGTTTTGCAAGGGGTCACCTCGGTTTTGGCCCGTGCTCAGCGGCCAGCTAGGAAACCTATCATACCACACATTTCTGAAAACTAGACACCCAGGTGGTTCCAGGGAGGTATGGCTTGCGTGGATCCCCCAACGTTTCTTACCCAGAATCTCTGCAAACCTCAATTTAGCTGAAAATCACTTTTTCCACACATTTTGTGTGGGAAAGTTGTAGCATCGCCGGGCAGACATGCATTCCTACCACCCAGTGTTCCCAAGGTCTCCCGATAAAATGGTGCCTCACTCGTGTGGGAGGCCCAAGTACCCGCGACAGGCAAGGGCCAAAAACGTATTGAGGCAACATCAAAATTGCCTATCACAAAATGTTTTGGGCCCTAGCCTGTCGCGAGTACTTGGGCCTCCCACACGAGTGAGGTACCATTTTTATCGGGAGACCTTGGGAATGCTGGGTGGTAGGAAATGCGTGTCTGCCCGGCGATGCCACAACTTTCCCAGCACAAAATGTGTGGAAAAAGTGATTTTTTCAGCTAAATACGAGGTTTGCAGGGGATTCTGGGTAGGAAAACGTTGGGGATCCACGCAAGCCATACCTCCCTGGAACCCCCGGGTGTCTAGTTTTCAGAAATGTGTGGGTTTGATAGGTTTTCCTAGCTGGCCGCCGAGCACGGGGCCAAAACCGAGGTGACCTCACAAAACCAGGTTGTTTTGTGATAGGCAATTTTAATGTCGCCTCAATACCTTTTGGGCCCTAGCCTGTCGCGGGTACTTGGGCCTCCCACACGAGTGAGGTGCCATTTTTATCGGGAGACCTTGGGGAACGCTGGGTGGTAGGAAATGCATGTCTGCCCGGCGATGCCACAACTTTCCCACACAAAAATGTGTGGAAAAAGTGATTTTTTCAGATAAATTCGAGGTTTGCAGGGGATTCTGGGTAGGAAAACGTTGGGGGATCCACGCAAGCCATACCTCCCTGGAACCCCCCGGGTGTCTAGTTTTCAGAAATGTGTGGGTCTGGTAGGTTTCCTAGCTGGCCGCCGAGCACGGGCCAAAACCAGGTGACCCCCTCACAAAACCAGGTTGTTTTGTGATAGGCAATTTTAATGTCGCCTCAATACCTTTTGGGCCCTAGCCTGTCGCGGGTACTTGGGCCTCCCACACGAGTGAAGCACCATTTTTATCGGGAGACCTTGGGGAATGCTGGGTGGTAGGAAATGCGTGTCTGCCCGGCGATGCCACAACCTTCCCACACAAAAATGTGTGGAAAAAGTGATTTTTTCAGCTAAATTCGAGGTTTGCAGGGGATTCTGGGTAGGAAAACGTTGGGGGATCCATGCAAGCCATACCTCCCTGGAACACCCCGGGTGTCTAGTTTTCATAAATGTATGGGTTTGATAGGTTTCCCTAGCTGGCCGCCGAGCACGGGCCAAAACCGAGGTGACTCTCACAAAACCAGGTTGTTTTGTGATAGGCAACTTTAATGTCGCCTCAATACCTTTGGGCCCTAGCCTGTCGCGGGTACTTGGGCTTCCCACACGAGTGAGGTACCATTTTTATCGGGAGACCTTGGGGAACACTGGGTGGTAGGAAATGCATGTCTGCCCAGCGATGCCACAACTTTCCCACACAAAAATGTGTGGAAAATGTGATTTTTTCAGCTAAATTTGAGGTTTGCAGGGGATTCTGGGTAAGAAAACGTTGGGGATCCACACAAGCCATACCTCCTGGAACCCCCGGGTGTCTAATTTTCAGAAATGTGTGGGTTTGAATGGTTTCCCTAGCTGGCCGCCGAGCACGGGGCCAAAACCGAGGTGACCCCCTTGCAAAACCAGATTGTTTTGTGATAGGCAATTTTAATGTCACTTCAATACGTTTTGGGCCCTAGCCTGTCGCGGGTACTTGGGCCTCCCACACGAGTGAGGTACCATTTTTATCGGGAGACCTTGGGGAACACTGGGTGGTAGGAAATGCATGTCTGCCCGGCGATGCCACAACTTTCCCACACAAAAATGTGTGGAAAAAGTGATTTTTTCAGCTAAATTCAAGGTTTGCAGGGGATTCTGGGTAGGGAAACGTGTGGGGATCCATGCAAGCCATACCTCCCTGGAACCCCCTGGGTGTCTAGTTTTCAGAAATGTGTCAGTTTGGTAGGTTTCCCTAGCTGGCCGCCGAGCACGGGGCCAAAAACCAAGGTGACCCCCCTCACAAAACCAGGTTGTTTTGTGATAGGCAATTTTAATGTCGCCTCAATACCTTTTGGGCCCTAGCCTGTCACGGGTACTTGGGACTCCCACACGAGTAAGGCACCATTTTTATCGGGAGACCTTGGGGAACGCTGGGTGGTAGGAAATGCGTGTCTGCCCGGCGATGCCACAACTTTCCCACACAAAAATGTGTGGAAAAAGTGATTTTTTCAGCTAAATTCGAGGTTTGCAGGGGATTCTGGGTAAGAAAACGTTGTGGGATCCACGCAAGCCATACCTCCCTGGAACCCCCCGGGTGTCTAGTTTTCAGAAATGTGTGGGTTTGATAGGTTTCCCTAGCTGTCCGCCGAGCATGGGGCCAAAAACCGAGGTGACCCCCCTTGCAAAACCAGGTTGTTTTGTGATAGGCAATTTTAATGGCACCTCAATACGTTTTGGGCCCTAGCCTGTCGCGGGTACTTGGGCCTCCCACACGAGTGAGGTACCATTTTTATCGGGAGACCTTGGGGAACAGTGGGTGGTAGGAAATGCATGTCTGCCCGGCGATGCCACAACTTTCCCACACAAAAATGTGTGGAAAAAGTGATTTTTTCAGCTAAATTCAAGGTTTGCAGGGGATTCTGGGTAGGAAAACGTTGGGGGATCCACGCAAGCCATACCTCCCTGGAACCCCCGGGTGTCTAGTTTTCAGAAATGTGTGGGTTTGGTAGGTTTCCCTAGCTGTCCGCCGAGCACGGGGCCAAAAACCAAGGTGACCCCCCTCACAAAACCAGGTTGTTTTGTGATAGGCAATTTTAATGTCGCCTCAATACCTTTTGGGCCCTAGCCTGTCACGGGTACTTGGGCCTCGCACACGAGTGAGGCACCATTTTTATCGGGAGACCTTGGGGAACGCTGGGTGGTAGGAAATGCGTGTCTGCCCGGCGATGCCACAACTTTCCCACACAAAAATGTGTGGAAATAGTGATTTTTTTAGACAAAATATGAGGCTAGCAGGGCATGTTGGGTAAAAAAACAGTGAGAACCACGCAAGTCATTCACTCTTGTACTTCCCCTTTGTCTACTACTCAAAAATGTAAAGGTTTGCCTAGGTGACGACTGAGCTAGGGCAGAAAGTCCCCTGCTACCCATTGTGAAAAAAAACATATCTTACAAAAGGCCATTAAACCGACACAAATATAAATCTAACACTCATTTGATAAAGCTAATCCACCACTTACACAGGTTGGTTTTAGCACCTCCAGAAACGCTGGCTTCAAAGCACAAATACTTATCAAAGTATATAAATATTGAAGCCAAGCCTTCTGAAGGGGAGCCATAAAACCACATCACGGCACCAACCACTTTATGGTCCATTCACACGCCATTCACACACCACACACAAGACTTCCGTACCGCCAGCCACGGGCCCAAACAACCATATCACTTGCACTCACACAAACATACTGCCGCCATGCAAGGGCCCATCACATTCATATGCCACAAGACATAATGACTTTGACTATATTCTACCACCTGTCAAGTTTCCACCTCCTTCTTCCAGAACGTTACCGAACTCATGCCCAATGACTTCCATGACAGCCACATGAGGCTCAGGAAGACATGTCTTTCATGCACCTTTAGTGCACTCACTATGCTAAATCCAACTCCTTCCAATTTGTGGATGCAAGTTGGGGGGTGCTCGAGTATGCCGCAAAAACAGTTCTCGAGCTGAGCAAGCATATCTACCTTTGAAACTAAGGCAAACGTGCTGGAAATTTTCAAAAGATAACATCATAAACTATGAACGGATGAATGTGAAACAAGGGTAGTCCGTGACAACGTAGCATATGTCCAAACCACCGTTATGTGCAGTGACTGTAATGCACTTATCATACAGCAAACTGACCATCTACTAAGTTCTAACGGAGGATGAACATGGCAAGCAGCATTGACCCATATGTACCACAGTAAATTCAGTGTGAGTGTGGCAGCAATGGATTTGAATCCATGGGTGAAGAAGAAGTCAGGACGTGTATCTATACTACCTTTACTATCTGCCTTCTACCTTTGCAATATTCCTCGGAAAGCGTACCTACCGTAAGCTGTTCTAACCCATTCGTGTGTCTGTCCTCAGAGTCCTGACTAACCCTGTCCAATTGTTAAGAGACCCTATACTAATGCCTTTCATCTCTAGCTACTTGAAGCTTGAGTGAACATTTCTGTCACGAGCTATCAATGCTCTCACAATGCTCTATCCAACTCCTTCCAGTTTGTGGATGCAAGTTGGGGGTGCCCGAGTATGCCGCAAAAACATTTCTCGAGCTGAGCAAGCATATCTACCTTTGAAACTAAGGCAAACATGCTGGAAATTTTCAAAAACTTCCTAAAGAGAACATCATAAACTACGAAGAACGGTTGAATGTGAAACACGGGTACTCCATGACAACGTGGCATATGTTCTGTCCACCAGTATGTGCAGCGTGGGGACTATAATGCACTTGTCAATTGGTGAACAGAACAACTACCACGTTCTGAAAGCAGATAAAGGTGTAGAGAAGTCCATGATTTCATGAAGTAGAGGAAGAAATATCCTGCAGCTGCTTGCGTAGTGAAGGAGAGGCCCACAGACAGTAGGTATCCATTCACACCAATTGAAAGGTTATCCTATTGGCAGCTCCACCTCAGTCAATTTCCCAGTATTTTGCTTTAGTGTGATACAACATAAAGCAAGTAGGAAAACAGAAGGCAGGCTTACTTGGGCACTGGGGACAGTAAACACAAGTCTCCTGCCTCTTTCCCTGCATCGAGCACACTTTACAACGACGACATGGTCGCTCCTTTTTGGGTGTTGCAGGAATTTTATCTGCAAAGTGTCGCTCCTGCAGCCTTGCCATGTCCTCCAGAACACATGAAGTGGAGGCTTCTGCTTCTGTAGCAGTAAGACTTTCAATCACAGACAACTGAAAGTCAAGGGAAGACATGAGTCTTCCTGTGGTGGTCTCACGATAAACAACATACGCATTGTATGTTGCCATCTGGATCAGGTGCGTAAACAGTTTCTTATACCAAGTGCGAGTTTTACGACTCGCATTGTATGGCTGAAGAACCTGGTCGTTCTTGTCCACTCCGCCCATGTACTTGTTGTAATCAAGTATACAGGTGGGCTTGTGGACTTCGGCCATCTGACCCCAAACCGTGACAGGGGAAGTGCTCTCAGCATGAATTCTAGTGAGCATGTACACATCACGCCTATCTGAGAACTTAACTGCGAGCAGTTCGTTGGAACGCAACGCAGTGCTCTGGGATTTCTGGAGCTTCTTGCAAACAAGCTCCTGCGGGAATCCTTTGCGGCGACAACGAATTGTACCGCAAGCCACGGTGCCAGCTTTGTAGAGCTCACTGAACAGCTCTACTCCTGTATAGAAATTGTCCACATAAAGGTTATAACCTTTGTGAAGAAGTGGCTGGACAAGCTCCCATACGATCTTTCCTGTGACCCCTAGCATGGGAGGGCAACCTACAGGGTTAAGAGTTGTGTCCTTCCCTGTATACACTCTCAAGCTGTACACATTGCCAGTCGAGCTCTCACACAGCATGTACAGCTTGATGCCATAGCGAGCGCGTTTGCTCGGAATGTACTGCCTAAACAGCAGCCGCCCTTTATACAAGATCAAGGACTCATCAATGGCTATATTCTTTCCAGGAGTATAAACCTCTGGAAACCTGGCAGACAAATGTTCCACGACAGGCCGAATTTTGAACAACCTGTCATAGTCTGGATGGTCCCGGGGCAATGCAGCAGAATTGTCA
Organism: Calotriton arnoldi; assembly: GCA_963921515.1. Classification (NCBI taxonomy): domain Eukaryota; kingdom Metazoa; phylum Chordata; class Amphibia; order Caudata; family Salamandridae; genus Calotriton; species Calotriton arnoldi. Next base: position 512,652 of record CAWUFW010005995.1, on the reverse strand, counting down.
TTGAAATGCAGCATGCACTGCAATAGCAAAAAACGATCTCTGCTCATGTATGGTGCAAAGATGGGGGTTAACCAAACCGTGCGAATAGACCAGTAGGATAGCAAGGTTGGTTTATGCACTACCCCCATTTTAAGTGTGAGGCCCACAAATATCTTCAACTCCCCTAGTGAAGTGGGAGTCCACTTGCGCGCCCTAGAATGAGGCCCAAGAGTGCCTCCTTGCTCCCTCAGAAATTGTTCGGCACGCACATTTGTTTGCTGCACAATTTCGTCTAGGAAGTCAACACCAAAAAAGAGATGGAAGTAGTCAATTGGCAAAAATTTGCCGTATCTACTTTACATCCAGCGTCACCAGTGAAAGGCGGAATTTGGGGCTGAACTAAATTGGGAGGCTGCCAAGACAGCACTCCGTCTGTGCTTGCGGCCGCACGTGCCTGCACTCTGGGTTGCTCTAACCTGTTACGGGTGTCCTGCTGCACAGACTGTGCTGGCAAAGGGACAGCACGACTGACATCGTCTCCTTCAGAATCGCTGGACGATGAGTCATCGGATGGAACTGCGCCGACTGAAAAGTCACTCCCAGATTCGGCTCCATTGTCCTCTCCTTCAGATGCTGTCTCAGTATCTGCTGTCTCAGTCTCTGATCCTGCCTCAGAGCTGGACTCCAGAACCAGATTTAGGGCCTGGGCAGCATTCATCCAACGATATGCCATCTCTGCTAGTGCCTAAACTGTCCTTTTAAAACACTATCCTACGTAGAAGGCAGATAGGTTGTTGGTTTTAAAGTGTAGGTGGGTGTGTGCGTAAGTGAAGTGTTTAAGTCAATAATGACGAAGTCACCTTACCTTTGCGAAATCCGTACACTCTCCAAAAAGACTAAGAAAGAGCGAAAAAAGACACAGTATTACTTTACCTTGCCACATACCCATAATCGCAGCCTTTTAGCGCTGGTGGGAGCCAGTGCTACCATCATTTTAGCGCCAAGATGCCTACGGGTGAACGTGTGCTTTACAATTGCACACTATGACCTCCTTTGATGCGCCCACTACCATCCTTGCAAACGTGCCCCTCATCTCTCCATAGCCCCTCTCTCACATACATTTAGTCTGTTACAAAGTGTTTCTACTGCGTGGCTTTACTAATCCACTTAGCTGTCTACATAATACCGATCTGTTCGTTTCAGCATACCCTTTATGGCGTCAAAACTGCCACTAGACAAAAGTCAGATATCTCTATCTAGCAGAAATGTTGTACTCTGCAGCAGTAACACACTTTACTGCCTTTCAGGCAACTTCAAAGAGACTCATTATAGTTCTTTCACAGTCTCATAATTTCAGCACATAGAAATATCTCTGTAAATAAATATTTATATATATATAACAATTAATTCCCAATGTCAGCGCGCTCAATACCTGGTGCAGGCAGCAACTGGTAGAATCCTTACACGATATTTAAATTCAGAAACACAAAGGATGCCGCACTCCAGAGACAGGTTTCAGAGTTGCTTTATTTTCACCACCACTACCACCAGTCGAAAATAAAGCAACTCTGAAACCAATCTCTGGAGTGCGGCATCCTTTGTGTTTCTGAATATATATATATATATATATATATATATATATATATATATATATATATATATATATATATATATATATATCCATATGAATCATGACGAGAAAAGGCGCCCTTCCAGGTGGGCCAGGGCTTCGTAGCGACATTGCCGCTTTACTATTCCAAATGAAAATCATGCCGTATTATAGCACAAAGGAAGCCCTCCAGTCGAGAAAGGAGGTAACAGCAGTCAAAGACTACATGTATCTATATATATATATATATCTATATATATAGATATGTATATAGATACATATATATCATTCACTCCAGGGCCGGCATTAGAGCTGGTGGCGCCCTGTGCGACAATGTCTGCTGGTGCCCCACCAATGACCACCTCTGCCATGGATTCCCTCACTAGCACCATTTAACAGTGCCCCTCAAGTCTAAAAAACCACTGTCTCTCAGATTCATTTAGTTTTATAGCAACACTCACACCAGTGTACGGTGTCAGAGCACTTTACACCACACACACACACATTGCACAGAGACAACAGTACATAGGATATGCTACATCAGACAGGACAAGGTGTAGTGTAGCAGTAACATGCCATCTATACTGGCAGGCAATATAGTTTGAGCCCTTATTCTGGGAAAGCACAAATCCAGAATTTAAAACGTACCATCGTTGGGGGTTCTCTTTCATAATAAGAATTATTTTCTACCCAAATGAACCCTTTTCACAAGATTAGATGATGAAAGACTGGGCAAAAAAAACATAAAGCTGGCACAGAAGCAGTAACCCACTAACCTCTTTACATTATATGCACTTTGTTACGTGCATGCCTATGGCTCCCCTGGGAGCAGATTGTGGCCCCCATAATTATGTACATAATTGCCCCCACAGGCAGACATGCCACCCCTCCCGATTCATGCGGGAGACTTCCGATTTCAAGGCTAGTCTCCCGCCTCCCGATTCCTTCAAGCAACAACCCGATTACTCGGGGGTTTCAGCTGACAGGGCTTGGTATTGTGTAACGTGGTGTATGCACTGCCAACAACCTGCTCCTGCAGGCCAGTGCACAACACTTGCATCACCCTCTTTCTGCCTGCCATTGCACTCCATTTATTTATTTATTTATGCGTTTTTATATAGCGCAGACTTTACCCGAAGGTGTCAGAGCGCTTCACAATAGGAACAGTAACATTACATGAGGAGTCGGTTACACGTGAGCATAATACAAAAGCAAGCGTTACATTACATGAGGAAAGGTGACAATTGTGCAACTAACAAAAACAAACCAGATACAAAGAGGTATATGTTCCAAGAGGAAAAAGTGACAGGTGTGCATGATACATGAGATACAAATAGAGGTATAATACTGCAAAACGTGTATTTGCGTTTCAAATGTCCGATCCTGCAGCAGCACACTTGCTAAGCCCATACATGACAGTAACCCGATTCAAGGCCCCATTCTCCCTATTTTTTTTCTTTAATCTCCCACTTTGCTCTTCTAAAATGTTGGCATTTATGCCCACAGGGGGTCGGCCACTGAGCAGAAGGACCGACCCCCTGCCAATATCGCCGCCATTTAAAAAAAAAAAAAACGTCTTTTTTTTATTTTTAGGGGGCGATCGCGCCCTAGGGAAAACCAGGTAAATTAATTTTAAAATGTGCCCCATCACCACGAGGGCCGACCCCCCCAAAGACATCCCTGGTGTCTAGTGGGGTTTCCTGGCCGTTTCAAACGAGGCCTCCCTGAAAGCTGGGGAGGCCGTTTCCAGCCAGATTTCCCCATCGGAGTCGAGCGCGGCCTTACCTGCTGCTGTCCTCGGCTCCGGTGGGAAATCAGTGACGCTGCAGAGCGCCGCGGCGCGCTGACGTCACAGATGGGCGGAGGGGCGGGGAAGACGCGGAAAGCCTTCCGCGTCTCCCCAGTAAAAAATTTAAAAAAAAAAAAATCCGGTGCAATGCACCGGACGATTTATTATTGCCCTCCCTGGTGACGTCCAATGGACGTGCGCAGCACCAGGGAGGTAGTGCTTGCGTCGGCCATTGGCCGACGCAAGCACCAAAAGGGTTAAGCAATGGTTTATAAATAACCAAAACTGGTTTTTTTCAAAACACAAAGGGGCCGATTCCGATCTCGGCCGGTAGGGCTCCGAATCGGATTTGGCTTTACCGGATCCGATTCGGAGGCCTTTTTTCCGACCGATTCGTACAGTCGTCCCAGCGAGCAAGTACGATGCGAGCGCACGCGAAATCGCCGACCGACTCGTTCACGTGTCCGAACCGCTCCGACCGACTCGTACGGACACGGCTCGCACCACGCAATGGAGATGTTTCCTGACCGAGCAAGTACGATGCACGCGTCGGACGGCCTGATCGAGTTGGAGCATCCAGCTCGCAAAAGCACCCGGAGCCGGACTTGGGGGGTCCATGTCGGACCCCCCTGCACGCGTAGCCACACGAGTCGAACACAGGGGGGACCCAAGGGTCCCCCCTACACATGCATGTATGGTGCGAGTCGCACAGACGCGTACCCACTGTAGGGGGCCCCCCTGTTTGCGACGTGCCCATTCAGTCAATGGGAGCCCAAGTACGCGTTGTACGACCGGCTCCCATTGACTTCAATGGGAGTCCGACCGAATCGAGTCGGGCAGCATACGGCCGCATCGTACTCGCTCGGTTAGACTGGGGGAGTCCGGCTCGGTCGGAAATCTCTCCGGATCCGGCTCGGTCGGAGAGCTTTCAGACCCAGATCGGAATCGGCCCCAAAGTCTTTTTCCAAGTACCTACGACCTATCCCAAAAACCGCGACAATGCCCTTACTTATTTTCAAATAAACCCGTTGCTTTAAAAAAAAAATCCAAAAACGCCTTCTTTCTTAACACTTTTGTTTAATAAAATTTATAATCTATATAATTTAATATTTTTTATTAAACAAAAAGTGTTACGAACGAAAGAAACCCGACGTGGGCCTACTACTTCTACCTGTTTTGGAATGAATTGTTATGTTAATACACACAATGGGCCCGATTCCGATCTCGCTCGGAAAGCCCTCCGTACGACTCAGATCCGGAGGGCTTTCCAAAGCGAGACGTGCTCCGGGAGCCAGAACGAGCGAGTATGATGCAGCCGTATGCTTACGGACTTGGTTCGCTTGGACTCCCATTGAACTCTATGGAAGACTGTGTACAGTCGCATACACAGGCTCCCATAGCAGAAAAGGGGTGGGTGGGGTAAAGCGTACACCCTGTGGTAGGCACCCCATGGTGCCCGCCACACTGTGCATGCTTGGATCGGGGGGCCCATGGACACCCCCCGTGATAGATTCGGAGGGCCCCGTGTGAAGGGGGGCCTGGTACGGCCCCCAGAAGTATGCTTCCGACAGCCGTTTCTTCTCACTGGGACCGAAGCGAAGCAGCTGTCCGAATCGTGCATCGTACTCGCTCGGTCGGAAATCGGCTCCATTGCGCGGCTCGATTCGTTTACAAACGAGACGTACGGAGCGGTTCGGGTCCGGAAACGATTCGGTCAGTGCTTACGCAATCTTCGCATCATACTTGGTCGTTCGGACCTGTGTACGATACAGTCGTAAACAAGGGCTACGAATCGGATCCGGCAAAGCCAAATCCAATTCGGAGGCCTTCCGAGCGAGATCGAAATCGGGCCCAATATGAACACAAAACACATTTCCTATATCTATCTGCCTCCCTCCTCTCTCCTTACAATAAACTGTACCACTATTAATCTATTTTTATTAATTAAAATTTGACTTACCTGGACGGAGCTCTTCCTTGCATCTGATCTGGTGCGCGACGATCCTCGCAATGACAAAAGTTACATATACGCGGCAACGTCATGTCTTTCTATAAAAGCGAAAAAAGGACAATTTTACCCATTGACTTCAATGGTAAACCGTGGGAAAACCTACAAAGAAATTAAAAAATATATGTTGCAATTCTTAGTAAATTTTATGATATTGTTAATAAAATATTTTTGGAACATTTTTTGCATATTTATTTATAAAGTTTTATACTCTTAATGATTTCAATAAAAATGTTAACAATCTCATTAAACTGTGTATTGTTTGTTTATTTTTTGTATTATATTTAAAAATCCAAAATGTGTTTTTCATAATTATTATATTTATTTTTTCATGCCTATGTTATACTTTTAAGCTTAAATAATTTTTAGATTTAAGTAAAATATATTTTAGATATATTTTTAATTATATATATTTACATAATATTTTCCACAATTATTTTAACAATATATTATATTTTTCCATTTACATCAAAATATCCCCACTCTCCAAATTCTCCCTTTTCTATGAGTACTTATTATAAAAATATTTAAATAATTATTACTTTTATTTTTTATTAATGTATATACTTATTAAATTCAATAATAAAATAAACTCTAGTATTAAAATTATTACCTGAGTATTAAATTACTACCCCACCCTAAACCCTTGTTTCCCTAGCATCCTGTCCCAGTGGATAGGTGCAAATCATTTTTTAAATAGCTACAATTTTTTTTCTAAATAATTTTCTAACTTATTTTTTAAACCATTAAATTATAATTATAAGTAATAATTTGTATTACTTGTGTATTTAATCTTTAATTTTGACCTGTGTATTAATACTTTAAATAATGAGTAATAAAATACTCCCTCCTTCATATATATTTTTTTAATTATACATTTTTTAAATAATATTAAAAAATATATATAAAATACACTTCAATTTTTAAATATTCATTATTTTTATAACTCACCCCCACTAATAATTAAATATACATTTTGAAATGAATACTCTCCATTCTTAAATTATTGATAATTTGTATTACTCACCCCTCTATTTAATTTAAAAAAATTATGCTCTACATTAAAAACTTTAGTATTAAAAAAATTCTGAGTATTAATAAATGCCCCCAATCCCCAATTTACCATACATCCATACACCTAAAAAAAAATTTAAAATAATACAAATACTATTACTCATTCTATGTTAAATATTACAAAAATAACACAAATAACAACTTACCTCAAATTCATTGAATACTTACCTTAAAATGCGTTGTAATGGCATGCGTTGTAATGGCACATGCGCCGTAATGGCATGCAATGTAATGGTAGTTGCGTTGTGAAAGTTGCGTTGTAAAGGCACTACGATGCAATGCCTGCGTTGTAATGGACGTCTCCCATCTGGCATTTGTATTGTGTAATGGAAGTGTTTCTCTAACGGTAGGCAATGTTGTGTTCGGCGAACCTGCTTCGAGAAGTATGTGACTTTACTTATTTCGACCAAAGGTGAGCATAATCCTGTACTTGGCTTTCTGTATGCTTCACTTCACCGGAAGAAATGTTTATAACAATGTCTGCTAGCGACATGTTTGCGTGGGAAGTCCATATGGGAGGAAAAACACTTTTTAGTGGTGGAAAAAAATGGGAAGAGCGACACCCATTTTAGGAATTACTCATCTAATCCCCAAAGTGTTCAAATTGGTGGAAGCATAAACTGATTTCAGAATTTATAGCTTTGTAACAATGCATTTTATTCCCTTTCTGAAATACACAGTTTAATTTGGTAGAGCATTCATCCCTGAGGTGGGTCAGTGATAGTAGCAGGAGACTTCAATGTCACTTTTGAACCATTTGACAATTATGAAGCAGAGGAAGAAGATGCTGCTTAAGGTATCCCACAGTTGGATCTTGAACCAGTTAAAAGACGGACTGTATTATCCACCCCATTATTGGGCCTAAAGATGAATTGCAGCCTTAGAGCATACAATGATAGATTAACTTCGGACTTAGCAGGTATCCATACTTTTAAGAGGTCTAATCAATAAAGTAGAATTGATTACATTCTGCTAGCCCTCCAACTGTGGCCACATGGTGGATACAAAAGTGCTAGATCGGAGTGATAGCAATCATAATGCACTAAAATTAACATTAAAAGGGCACATGTCGCTAAATAGTAAAATCCATAAATCTAGGCTCCTGGGAGAACGTAACCTCTCAAATAACAAGAAGGCCTTAAAGTGGGCATATGTATCTGGTCATCCTACCCTAATGGCACACGTTTACAGTAAAGTGGCAGACACAATAGAGAATATGAGCAGCATTGAATGAATGAATGAATGATGTTACTTGTAGAGTTCAACAGCTACTTAGAAAGAGAGTCCTGGCACTACAACATGCAAACATGTAGAATAGATGGAGGGTACTCTCTAAAGAGACATGTTTTCAAGGATTTGTGAAAGGCAAATTTACATTCTAAGCTCCTGAGCTGCACTGGAAGGAGATTCCATAATTTAGCCAAGCGTACCAAGAAAGAAGCACCACCACATCTAGATTTTTTTAAATGAGGGTCCAGTATCAAATATGCTTTACTTGACTGCAAGCTCCTGTTTGGCCGGTACTCCTTAATACTTTTGTTTAGGTAATGGGGGCTGGTGTTGTGAATGGCCTGATGTAAAAGCATTAGTTCTCTGGAAGTAATCCTGTTGCTAATGGGTAGTCAATGCAATTTGTTTAGAAAAGGTGAAGTAGGGGTACTCTTTTGAAGGCTAAAAATCAGATGAACTGCAGTGTTTTGAACTACCTATAGGCAGTGAATCAGGTAAGCCAGTAGACCTAGGTACAAGGCATTTGTGTAGTCCAGTCTGGATAAAATCGTGGCTAGTACTACAGTTTTACGAGCCTCCCAAGGAAGAAGGGGTAAGAATATTCTAAGTGCCCTTAAAATCCATATATGATTTCTGGCAACTGAATGTATCTGGGCCTTAAAAGACAATTCAATGTCAAAGATTACTCTCAGATTTCTACCTGCTTGTGTTGGCGGAGAGGGAGTTTGATATTGAGCCTTTTAGCGAAGGAGCTAATCTTCTACTGAAGTCTAATGATGATTTGTTCAATCATCTGTGCAAACTGTTAACAAGGGAATGTAAAAGTCCATTAAAAAAAGACTACAATGCGTATGGTTTAACAGACCGTGCAGACTTCCTAAGGCTGCTATAATTCAGCCTAGCCAACAATCTAGAGCAGATTTTTTTGGCTAGGAGAAATCATAAAAATTCCTTGCCCAAGCTAAAAAAGACTGGGAAAATGAGACATGGTGCGACTTGGTGAAAGCAGTTAGATCAGGGGACATTAAGACATTTTGGAGTATACCTGCCCATGGAAGCCAGCATTGTACATCTCACGTCGACTTCCATTTGCAGCAGCAGATATGGATTGAACACTTTGAAAGGCTTTATTCAGACAGTGGAAAGACTCCAGGTGAAGCATCAAACCAGGAACGCATAAAATCAAATTAAAATATACCTTCCCTGGAAATATCTCTCAAAGAATATATGGGTACACTGTTGGCTATAGCCTCAGGGAAGCCCCATGGACCTGATTGCATTCTGGGAGATTGTTTGCTACAACAAAACTATCTATATGGGGCCCATTCCTCAATCTACTTTACAAATCAATATTGGAAGGTGGGGCAGTCCCTAAATCTTGGTAGTATGCTGAGATTTTCCCTATCTACAAGAAGGGCAGTCATGAAGATCGTCGCAATTATAGGCCCATTAGCTTGATTGATGGTCTACAGAAGCTATTCTGCCACAAAATATTGGGGAAACTAACAGAATGGGTGACTGAAAATAACATCCTATCAAATCTCCAAGCAGGGTTTTGGGAGAAGACCAGTGCAATAGATCACATTCTCTGTCTCTGAACAATCTATTGGAAAACAGTAGTACTGGAGAAGGGCTATTTTTATGTGGTATTCGTTGACTGAAAGTCAGCTTTTGAATCAATCCCTCACTATAAGCTCAGGGGTGTTTTAGGCCACATGGCAGTTCCAGATAACATCTTATTGGTCTTGATAAAACTGCATGAAGTCAACTATGCCTGTGTCAGGTATGGTATATTGGGTAAGATGGCCAACTCTTTAAGAACTGAGAAGGGAGTTCACCAAGGCTGTGTCCTGGCTCCAGTCCTTTTTATGTCATATATAAATGATTTAGTGAAATTTGTAGACTTTCCCTGCAATGATGCCCCGAAAATTGGTACTTTTAAAATTCCAACACTTTTTTTCGCTGATAGCACACTTCTCATCTGTAAAACTCCTGCTGGCCTACAGGTCCTGGTGGATCGTGTTTAAATTTTTTGCACAGAGAGGTAGCTAGAAAAAAACATCAGTAAGACTAAGGGGCCAATTCCGATTCGGGCCGGAAAACGTACCGACCGACTCGGAGCCGGAATTTATTCCGACCGACACGTACCGGTGCAGCCCGACCCGCAAAGTACGATGAGAAGTGTGCAAAACCCGACCGACGCGTACAGAACACAAGCCAAATGACCGAACCGCGCGGAAAACAGCCATCCGGCCGGAAAACCATGCGAATCGAACCGACCGACACGCACCAGGAAGAATCCCGAACGAAACGTACCCGCGAACTCCTACCCGCCAAGTACGATGCAACGCGTGGAAAACACGACCGAGTCGCACGGGGCCCAAGCCGTACGACCGACACGCATACAAAACTGCGAGCCGAAGAAACCCAAAACACCGCGACTGATGCGTACGCAGCACAGAAAACAGCACAAACACAGCGTGAACGAATCTGAGAGGCTCGCACGAGACAACTGCAGGGTCCGACTCGGTCAGAAGAACGTCTCCTACATGCACAAAAAGAACCAAGGAAAAAACACACAAAAAAAGGCCAAACAAGCAACTAAAAGCAAATAAATACTGGGTGGGGAAACAGGGAACAAAGACACACCCACAACTCCACCCATATAAAGGACACAAATCCCTACCATGATCCTTTGCAATTTCAAATTACCTGCCAGCACTCAACACCAACAGACAGCAACCACACACACACTCACATCTCATCCATCACACAAGCCACACACCAGCAGCACCTCAACAAATAGCACCCTCACATACACCCAGCAAAACACACACTAACACACCCTCACTTGCACACCAACACACACATCACTCACCATCACCACCCAACACCATGCCCCCAAAGAAGAATCATAAGTTCCTAGATAGTGAATTGGAAGTCCTGGTAGATGAGATCCTCAGGGTAGAGCCACAGCTGTTTGGTACACTGGTCCAACAGACACCCATGGCGCAGAAAACCAAGATGTGGGAGAGGATTGTTGACAGGGTCAACGCACAATCACCATGTTTGCGCACAAAGGTAGACATCCAGAACAGGTGGTATGACGTGCGCAGGAGGGTCAGGGAGCTGTTGAAGAAGGACTACCTCTTGAGCCAACACACCGGCAGTGGCCCTCCTGCCAAACCAGTATACCTCAGGCCCTGGGAGGAGAAGGTGCGGGCCATCCTACCACCAGTGAGCGTATATGGACTAGAAAACATCCCAGAGCCTGGTGAGTACACAACAAATGTACACAATATTGTGCGACAATACACACACATCACTGTCAAGGGGAGAGTCAAACCATGCACCCTTAGCAAATACACACCAACCAAAACAGAATCATCCCAAAATGTGTATGTCAGTCAGATAAACACAATACATGCCAGCTCATAGTGATATGTAACTGTGTCATGACATGTACAAACCCAACAACAAATAGAGCTAGGCAGTGGCACAAATCTAACCAACAAACACAGTCAGATATGTAGCCACCACTACAACACCACCTCACAGGGAAGCTCACTGAAAGGAAGGAATTCTGTGTATGCTGGGCAAGTCAGTGTAGCCAATAGCATCATGGGAGTCGTAGTCACAGATATTGCCCACCCTCACAATGCGCACATCAACACCACCATGAACCATGCCCACATCACAGGGAGTGGAAAACAACTGACAAGATGGCTGACACTGGCCACTGCTGTGGGGAGCACAAGGCCCTGCTGGGAACTGGGCACCACCAACAGCAGGACACCACTGTCAGCCATCTTGCCATTGCTGTCACACTCACACACAGTGAAGTACACTCAAAAGGAAGGAAGTATGGGCATGCTGGGAAGGGGGGTGGAGGGAATAGCATGATGGGAGTGGTAGTCACAGCTCAACATCCCCCACCCACATGGCCCAGCAAGCTCACACTGAACCATGCACACCTCACAGGGAGTGAAAAGCCACTTCAAAGATGACTGACAATGGTGCTCTGTTGTGGGGAGCACAAGGCCCTGCTGGGAACTGGGCACCAACCAACAGCAGGACACCACTGTCAGCCATCTTGCCATTGCTGTCACACTCACACACAGTGAAGTACACTCAAAAGGAAGGAAGTATGGGCATGCTGGGAAGGGGGGTGGAGGCAATAGCATGATGGGAGTGGTAGTCACAGATATTGCTCACCCTCACAACTGTCCCATCAACACCACCCTGAACCATGTTCACATCACAGGGAGTGGAAAAGAACTGACAAGATGGCTGACACTGGCTACTGCTGTGGGGAGCACAAGGCCCTGCTGGGAACTGTGCAACAACCAACAGCAGGACACCACTGACTGACATCCTGAAAGACAACTTGCACTCCCTGCAATGGAAGCACGTTCCATGGTGGGATATCTGGCTGGGTGGGAAGGAGGACTCACAGCACTGACCATAGTCACCAGCAGCTCCACCCACACACCCCCTAACACAAACTACACACAACTCACCTGGGAGAATGCATTGCCTCACACTCCAATCAAATATCCCACAAAGAACCACAACCCTGGGTCATGCTGTGTGAAGCACAGGGACACACATGGGACTTGTAGCAAAACGAACCCCAGGATAACACTGTCAGCCATCTTGTCAGCACAGGCACACAACCCCACAGGGAAGCAGAGTCAAAAGGAAGGAAGTATGGGCACGCTGGGAAGGGGGTGGAGGCAATAGCATGATGGGAGTGGCAGTCACAGATATTGGTCACCACCACAACTGTCCCATCAACACCACCCTGAACCATGCGCACATCACAGGGAGTGGAAAAGAACTGACAAGATGGCTGACACTGGGTACTGCTGTGGGGAGCACAAGGCCCTGCTGGGAACTGGGCACCACCAACAGCAGGACACCACTCACTGACATCCTGAGAGTCAACCTGAACCCACTGCAAGGGTGGCATGCTTCATGGTGGGATAACTGGGCTGGGGGAGAAGGAGGTCCGGATGTCAACCAAATACAACCCATGCAGACCATGTACACACCCCAACATTCAAATTGAAATGATCAAAGTATGCAGGACAATGTGCTACACCAATATCAACCTCTGACTGTGACAACTCAGGACAATGCAATGTACAGGCCCGCATCCAGAGGTACAGTCACAACTGTCAGGTGTGTCAACCATTGATGCCTGCAGAAACATAACATACATTGTGTGTGTCTCCCAAAAACAGGTGATGATGGGGACACAGCAGCAGACGCTGAGGAGTCCCTGTCCCAGGATCCAGGGGAAACGGAGCTCACTGGTGTGGAACAGCCTCTGCCCTCCTCGGATGACGAAGACCTACCTGGCAACTCCGGAGCGAGTCAACATGCAGCACCAGCAGGACCACCAGCTGCACCCCCTGCACCCACCCCTCCAACGACTGACAACACACAAACAACCCCTGCCGACACGGACAGACCAAGGACCACCACCACCACCAGCACACGGCCCCCTGCCCAACGTGGGGCTATGGACACCAACACCACCAACAACCCCCAAGGGGGCCCAGGATCACCTGTGCGTGCCACCTCAGGTACTGCACGTGTCACCAGGGGTGGTGGGAGGGGTGGTAGACATAGGTCGCTACTCGCAGAGGGGTCTGGACTGCATGAAGACCCACAACTGGTACGCATAGCCGATGCGTACCAGACCAGCACCGGAGAGTTCAGCCAGGTAGTGGGGATCCTCAGGGACATACGACAGCAGCAGGCTGCCCATCATGCACGCTTGGACTTACACATGTCCCGCGTGGAGTCCAAGTGGGACACACTGCAAGAGATGACGGCGGTGCATAGGGACATATTACAATGCCTCCGCCAGATGAGCAGCAACCAGTCAACACCTCCCTGTGTGCCCACAACATCTGGTGCTGAAACAACTGCAACTGCCACAGGGAGGGAGGATGACTCTGGCGGAGAGTCCCCTGCACCACAGCAGCCTGCACTTGAGGGTCCCCCCCCAAAGAAGAGGGGTCGTCCGAGGAGGGGCAACTGAGAGGCCGATGGCCATGTGCAACCCCCAGGAAGCCAAAACCTGTTCTGGATAATCACCTTTGTGCGCAAACTGTTCAGCCTGTTGACTGCAACACAACTCCCCCACTACAAGTTGGACCAATGTATCAGATGACTGTGGACTTTATTCAGGACATTTATGCTACCAGGACTTCCAATTCATCTAGGAACTTAGGATTGCAATCAAAATGTACAGCACCCACCATCCTGTGCACTATACTCACACATGTATGACAATAAACACACTAATACACCATACCTGCCTCTGTTGTGATTCCAACATGGTTTCTGTCATGGAGATGATGACCTGTGAAATTACACTGTGCATGCTAACTGCTACAGCAAGTACAACACAGGCATGTGAGTCATGGCAACATGACACATATGAGGGAGACACACCACCAGGGCTACACAACATATACACACCTAGGCCATCTGACTCATCGCCTACACTGATGTTGGCAGGAAATACGGTGCAATGCACAGACACAACACCTATTCACAGTCATTGTCAACTATCCCACTGGTGCAGTAAGCAAATGTCAGTCAGATGTGTGACCACAGACAACGCACATCACAAAGTGAAGCACAGGTTTATTACACATTTGCAACATGTTGTAACCACTACAGATGCAAGGTAATCCCACCTGGCAGTGGGCACACAGTCAACAAGTGTAGAAGGAAGGAAGTCCATGGGTGTGGCGCACATCACCTGTAGGGATACGACAGCTACCACCCTGGAAGTTCAATCACGGTGTTGGGGGATCACAGTTGACCAAACAACTCTGAAAGTACCCTGTGAAGGACAGAAATGACACACAGTCAAAAGCACTGAAGAACAGGACAGAACTGCAATACTCATGCCCAATACATGTCACAAGATACCCACCCAGAACCACGTTAGCATGTCAACACTGTTGGGGAGTACAGACTACCTGTAAGGATACATTGCTACACGCATACAGTCATGTAGCACATGGCCACACTCAAACAGCACCAGAGCACCACCAACACATATCATGCATACTCACATCATTGACATGACATCTCCGGATACTCACATTCAGCTGAAGAAGTTGGTGATGAGCTGTGTGCGGACATCACCATCATCATCATCATCATCACTGGCATCGTGGTCCAGGCCAGGATCCTCCACAGGTGGTGGATGTTGATCATCGTCATCCAGGATGAGAGGCAACTCCTTCCGCACAGCCAGGTTGTGTAGCATGCAGCAGACGATGACAATCTTGCACACCTTTGCTGGGGCATATGGGAGGGCCCCTCCTGTCTTGTCCAGGCAGCGGAAGCGGCTCTTCAGGAGACCAAATGTCCGCTCAATCACTCTCCTGGTCCGACCATGTGCCTCATTGTAACGCATCTGGGCTGGTGTCACAGGGTTCCTGAGGGGCGTCAGCAACCACGGCATGTTGGGGTATCCGGAGTCACCTACATACAGACAATTGCACATTAGCTGAGTTGGAAAAGAGGGTGGAACACTACATTGCAGAACACACACAATGGTACATAGTCAGTACACACCAACAAGCCAGGCACGCTGGTTCCGCATCTGTGACATCATCCTCGGGATGCGACTACTCCTCATCACGTAGGCATCGTGTGCAGAACCGGGAAACGGGCACACACGTGTGTGATGCACATATCTGCAAGACATACCACCAGTGCATTGACCGAATGGTAGTGCTTGCGGTTCCTGTATGCCTGCTCCTGGGCCTGTGGTGGTACCAAAGCCACATGTGTACCATCAATGGAGCCAATGACATGCGGCATCCTCCCCAGGGCATAGAAGTCACTCTTCACGTCAGTGAGTTGTTGAAGTCTAGGGAAATAGATGTACTGGTTCAGGTATCTCAACATAGCCACCAAAACATTGCGGAGCACACGGCTGAACATGGTCTGTGACATCCCACCAGCAGACGCCACAGTGTGTTGAAAGGTACCGGTGGCAAAGAAGTGTAGGGCTGCCATCACCTTCACCTTGGGGGTCAGCGCTGTGGGGTATGTCCGGCCAGGTTGCAAATGTGGGGCCAACCGCACCGCCAATTCCTCAATCAGTGGCCTGGTGAAGCGGTACCGTCGGATGCAGTCCCGTTCAACCACTGTTGCAAGGTCAGGGAATGGCCGATGGACAGCTGGTGCCCTGCAGTGCATAGGTGAAGAAAGAAAGATTGTCAGTCACCCCACATATGTGGCATAGACCAGACTCAATATCACATGATACACCATTACGAGACACAAGTACATGATGCGTGTGCCGTTCCGTAAGGACATGTATGGCACCTACATGGCTAACATCTAACATCACAGTTCAACATGTTCCCTCAACAAGTCCCAGGTTGTACTATGGGATATCATTAGGCTGTGTCACAGTACCCATGTACTGCTGCCACGTTCCAAACACACACCACAGTGACATGTGAGGACAGATGTGCCCCAGCCATCACAGCTCATCGACAGGTAGATTCCCAGGGACCCTGTATTGCCACATGGACACTGGCATGACATGGTGCATCATGAATACACCACAGCAAAACAACCATGACCCACACAGGTAGTGGTCCCTGTTGCCACGGCAGGACAGACATGGACGTCTGTGACACACACACGCACAACATCAAAGTTCATGCACAAACAACGTGGATGCGGAGACTGTCTCACATTGTGCACATGGAATCAGAGACATTGTAAACACAACATGCACACAGACTGTGGAGGACCATCACTATTGTGCCAATGGGTCACCCTGGGATGTACATACCGTCCCACATGGGACTCAGGGGGTATGTGACATGACATACACATACACCACCATGAAATGTAAACATGCCACATGCTCAGAAAAGAACAGTTGCACATCACAGTGGTCATGTGCACGACACACCAAGGATCCTGTCCCCATCAACACGTGCACAGCCTGGGAGTGGCTGCCCCCAAGTGACACCCACAGAACAACATGTTCACCCCCATACACGGAATAGGTAATGCAGCCTTACATGCCTTAGGATACAGTGTGGACAGGCTGTGGTGTTGTAGGTGTGCCCCTCACTCCCTGGGAAGTAAATGTGGCTGGCATAGGTTCACCTGTGACAGGCATGGTGACATATGCCAGTGACTTGTCCAGGGACGCGTTGTACAGCAATGGACCGATCGGTGTTCCCGGCCGGCCCATTGCATTCAATGTGAGCGGGTACGCGTTGAACAGCAATGGACCGATCGGTGTTCCCGGCCGGCCCATTGCATTCAATGTGAGCGGGTACGCGTTGTATGCCTGGTACGCGTTGAACAGCAATGGACCGATTGGTGTTCCCGGCCGGCCCATTGCATTCAATGTGAGCGGGTACGCGTTGTATCGCGGGTACGCGTTGAACAGCAATGGACCGATCGGTGTTCCCGGCCGGCCCATTGCATTCAATGTGAGCGGGTACGCGTTGAACAGCAATGGACCGATCGGTGTTCCCGGCCGGCCCATTGCATTCAATGTGAGCGGGTACGCGTTGCATCGCGGGTACGCGTTGAACAGCAATGGACCGATCGGTGTTCCCGGCCGGCCCATTGCATTCAATGTGAGCTGGTACGCGTTGTATGCCTGGTACGCGTTGAACAGCAATGGACCGATCGGTGTTCCCAGCCGGCCCATTGCATTCAATGTGAGTGGGTACGCGTTGTATGCCTGGTACGCGTTGAACAGCAATGGACCGATCGGTTTTCCCGGCCGGCCCATTGCATTCAATGTGAGCGGGTACGCGTTGTATCGCGGGTACGCGTTGAACAGCAATGGACCGATTGGTGTTCCCGGCCGGCCCATTGCATTCAATGTGAGCGGGTACGCGTTGTATGCGCAATACGCGTTGTACAGCAATGGACCGATCGGTGCGCACACATTGGCTATGGCCTGGCCTGGCAACGGACGCGTTTAACGTTTAAATCTTTAACGAGTCTGATGCTGTGAATTCAGTTGGTCACCCACAACAATGTTGCAAATTCATGGGTGTCATGAAGTTGAACTTTTGAAGGATGTTGTGGGTGTGTATGAGTGCTGCTATTCCATGGATTGGTCAGATTCAGAAGATGCAAACGACTTGGACCTATCACTTTGGACACATGGGTCGGTACCTGCCTCTGCAGCACACATATAATGCTGGCTGTTCCCCTGAGAGCTCACTTGCCTGCACTACATGCTCCAGGAAGACATCTGCCACCACCACTGCTGCTGTACCTGCACCCTCTGAATCCTGCAATGGCACGTACTGTGGAGAGAGCCCCAGCCTTCAGCACTGAGGAGAACCAGGCCCTGCTGGACGGCCTCCTTCCACAGTACAGCAAGCTGTATGGGAAAGCAGGGGAGCAGGTGAGTGTGCTGTCCACTGCCTTACTAGATGTGCATGTTGTCTGACTAGCAAGACTTACAGTCTGCACGCCACTGGCTAGCAGGCTCACTGAGTAGTTGTCACCCCCCATAGTGTGTAGTAACATGCACTGAACAGGTATAGTGCAGTGACAGTGCATTTAAACAAGGTTTTACTACCCAGGCAATGATACCATGTAGTAACTGCTGGCAAACGGTCCATAGCCATCATTGCACTGCCTGTGTACATCATGTGCCCCTGTGAATGAGACATGTATATCCAACTGTGTAATGCACGGATATGTTGAATGTGTAGTAATGGCATTTTCACTTTGTCATCCTCACAGGTTGATGCCCACCAGAAGCAGCAGATATGGCTGACCATCGTCCGGGCAGTGAGATCCATGGGGGTCTACAAGCGCCGGATCCGCAACTGCCAGAAGAGGTGGCAGGACCTTCGGGCTGGACCCGGAGGATCGCACGGGTCCAGCTGAAGCTGTCGCCTCCTCGCAGGAGGGGCGGACACCGGACCCTGACCTCCCACATGCTCAGGATCCTGGCGGTGGTCTTCCTTGATCTGGATGGGCAGCTGAAGGCCAGAGAGCAGCAAGGAGGGGGTGAGTCCATGACTGCATTGTGAACTTTGTCTGCCATGCTATGTGCCCTCCTCTGGCCTGGTTAAACTTCCACAGTACATCAGTCATGTGGTCCAGGACCCATGTCCCTCAATTGTGCACTGCCCACTCCTCATCTGATACCCAGGTGTGGCCTTTACAGTCAGGGAATTGTGTCACTTGGGTACTGTGTCCTTGCATTTTGCTCAGCTCAAGGTGGGGACAGCATTTGTTTCCCTAACTCTGTGGTGGGCATCATGGGTGGGTCCATTGCTTACACAATGCCTGTGTTCTGCCATGTAATCTGCGTGTTACTTTGATATGTGGTCCAATTGCTGAGCTGATCCACCACATGTGCCTGGGGTATCTGGCCCACACCCATGCTGCGGGTGGGTACAATGTTTGGGCCCCAGGAGTGTGTATATTACGTGTGTCACACATACTTAGCCACCTGCCTACTGTCCAGGGCTCATCCCTCATTCACGTGGGGCAGGACAGTCATGCCTACTCCAGTCCATACAATACACTCTGTACTCCCACTCACGTGTATCAGCTGACACGTTGTGCTCAGTGATATGTCCCCTCAGGTGTCTGCCTCTGTGTCAGTGTGCTGTGACTTCGTTGTCAGGGGTGTTTCTCGCTTGGGGCTCAGCATGCCACCGGAGATGTGACATAGGAGACGATACTTGTGTGACACATAGGTGTTTGATCACCTGACCGTGCAGACTGGAGTATGCAAATGTGAAGTTCAGGCAGCTGTTTCCCATTCACAGCAGATTGTGAGGTGCTCAGGTTCAGAGGGTTCTGTTACAGGTCTCCCATATGTCCAATTGGTATGATGTGGACAGTTAAGGGTTCAGATGATGTGGTGTGTGGGGGATGTACATGTGCACTTGTTCAGCTCCAGGACTTGCATTCCCAATGACCTACTATAGTGACAGTGCAGACTGTTGTTGTCTGGCTGCCCTGCCCATGTGACTGGAGACAGTGATGTATGACTTAGCAGGCATGCCTGTGCCATGGTGTGAAACTTCCTATGAGTGATCCCGCAGGGGAGTGACATGTGCTACATGCACACCATTGTGGCAATGACTATCAGGACATGGGTGCATCATGGTGTCTGTCGCTGGTATGCATCACATGCATTTCAAGATTTACTCTGGGCATCCCTTTCTCCGGACACCTGTACTGACTCAGTGGCAAGAGTTGTGATGTGTGCATGTTCACATGCTTCACCGTGTTCTCTGCACTGTCCAACTACTGTGTAGGTGGTGCACGTGTCCACACTGGGGTATTGCCATCCGACAGGCACCAGACAGATGGGTGCAAGGCCAGGAGAGATGTGAGTGCCATGGTTGACCATCAGACTGACAATTGGCTTCCCTACTCTGTTTGGGCACTTTTTGCAATGTTCAACTAAGGATGCCAGGGCTTGCTCTGTAATGTGCTGTACTTACTGTGGTGTGTGCGTTCGGTGCAGGTGTCTGATGTCTGTCTGTTTCCTATTGTTTGCAGATACATCCACGGCCACAGGAGGGGACAGCTCCACGGACCAGGAGGAGCCGCAGAGCCAGACTGGGTCAGCAGCCGAGGAGTGGTCGGAGGGACCCAGTGGCACGGAGGGCGAGGGGAGCCACACCGAGGAGTCCTCAGCAACATCCACCTCAGCTGAGGATCACAGCAGCTCAGAGGATGACTCCCTTGTGGAGGCGGGTGTCAGCAGCCACCACACCACAGCTAGTGTTGCTGTCCCCGCCACCACCACCACCACCGCCCTCCCATCGGCTCCCATTCCCCAGGTCCGTGGAGGCTCCCATGTTCGGGAGCGTGTCTCCTTCATGCCAGGCACCGCACCCCCTGCCCCTGTGTCCCCTGCTGCCCTGAGTGAGGAGTCTGTGTACCTCCTTTGCCAGCTCCATGTAGGGCAGACAGCGATGCTGAGTGTCCTCCATGCGAACACCACTCTGTTGACTCAGCTGGTGTCGTTCATGGAGGGCATCTCATCGGGCATGTCTGCCCTACAGAGGGGCAATAGGTCCATGGACTCCTCCCTGACGGCAGCAGTGTCCCTCCTCCAACAGTCCCTCACCGCTCCTACCTCTGCCCCATCCACACTCCCCAGCACCTTACCTGTCCCAAGCACACACACACAGGCACACACCAGCACAGACACAGGCAGCACACAGACACACACGCCAAAATCCACACGCACACGCACGCACAGTCAAGGGACTGAAACCACACTCACAGGGGATGGGGCCAAGGCACGAACACACGCATCCACGAGCACTCCGCAGTCCTCAGTTACCTCTCCCTCCAAGGCCCCTTCCCTTGCCTCACCTGCAACCCCAAAGACACAGCGGGTCTTCCTCAGTGACCTCGGCCTCTTCCCCTCCGATCCAGCTGATCCAGCATTCAGGGGGAAGAGGAAGCCCACCCACACGGAGGGGAGTGCCCCTCGCCCCCAGACACCCTCCCCCAGGCGCAGACCAACTGACGCCCCCACCCGCAAGTCCCCCAGGACCCGGAAGAGCAAGACCCCGCCGCCGCCCTGCAGCTCAAGCACCAAGTCTCCTTCCTCCATCCCTCAGGCCCCCACTCCACAGGTGCCCCCACCACACCCTGCCCCAGGTTCCCCACCCACAGATACACCATCCCCAAAAGGATCCGGCCTTCTCCCCTGCCACTTGCTCTTCCGGCACCACACCCCCGCTGCGCATGTCTGTGCCACTGGTGTGGAGACGGTGTCCTCCCCTCTGTCCTGCCCACCTTACCTGAACCCCATTCTCCTCCCCTGGAGGTAGGCACTGCAGTGGAGTCCACTACCACCCCGTCTGACTTGGGCACTGCAGTGGGGAACCTGTCCACTCCATCTGCACGGCCCACTGCAGTCGTGCCGGCACCCACAACATCTGAGTCATGCCCCCCAGTTGTGCCGGCACACACCATGTCAGACACCTCCACTGCAGTTGTCAGTGGCTCTCCAGCACCCACCACCCCTTCACTTCCTCCTTCTGGTGAGCCCTGATCCTGTCCCTGCGGTGCCTGGCCTGCCCCCCCCGTATGCCCCTCCGAGGGGATTGTCCCTGGTGTGTAGCAGTGCAGGCAGGCGTAGGGTGACATCTGCCACTGTCACCCTGTTTTGACTTTCAGAATGGACTGGCCATTGGCCTTAGTTTCTATTTCTTCTGGACTTTAACTTTAGAACCCACATATGCTGAATAAATCTACTTTCTGTTCTCTAGTGGTTTTGCTTCTGATGTATATGATGTTGATGATGCTAACCGTGCCCTTGCTGCAGTGATGGTGATTTTTGGTCTCATGAAAATGAAGTGTTACTGTTCAGGAACCCATGTGGTCCACGGGTAATGTGTCCTATCCTGTAGTGTATCCATGTACTCCTTAGCAGCATATGAGGGTGTCATGTTTTTAATATTTGGCAATGGGATTTCCTACTTACATTTGCATAATCACATCTGTGGCTTACACCCCTGCACATCTGTTGTGCTTGCCATTGTTCAATTAGTCTACTTCCCTGACCGTGTGTCCATCTCCACTGGACATGCAAGTTTGGGCATCAATGGGGAAGGACTGATCTGTGTTGTCAGTGCAACTTGCTATACATGTGTGTTGGATCTGTGCTGATGATTTCGTTGACACTCCCATGACCAGGCTGATATGACGGGAGCCTTCATTTCGTGCTAATTGTTGACTGTGTGACCAAGTGTTCTGCTGACATGATGGAGCCCTACTGAGGTGACATATGGCACAGTTTCCTCACACAGGAGTGGAGTCCACTCATGGCAGTGAGTAATCCTGTGACATTGCCTGAGCCCAAGTGTGTGTGTTGTGTGAGCATGTCTGTGTGTGTTCACTTCCATTTTGCTGTGCATGCTGGGATCCCTAGTGATGTTCCTGTTTGTGATGCTTGCTGAGTTGACCTATGTTCCCCACAAGTCTTCTCCCTGGGTTCTCTGTGATGTGGGTGCATGGCACATTACTGGTCATCAGGGTGTCACCCATAGGTGTGTTTGCTGTCAGGGCTGAGTTTGTGGGCTAACGCAGATGGGACACAGTCAGGATTCCCTTGGCACTTGTTGTTTACACCTGTCATGTAATTTCCAGTTTGTGTTAGCTTTCAGTGATTGTGACACGTTGTGTGTGTGACTGCTGGCACTCCTCAGGGTCAGGGCTGCAATGTTGTTAGTTGTCTATGTGTGTTCTTTGTGGGTGACCTTGGCTTCTTCATTGGTGTGGGACTGTGGCTGGGATCCCATTGGTTGGTGTGGTATTGCCGTCATGTCCATGTACAGCGTAGTGTGCAGTGTGTCAGACATTCAGGTGTCTTGTTGAGTGGCCATGTGTGATGTGTTTCTGCACCTTAGTTACCACCCCCCATGGGATTGTCATGGGTGCATGTGCAATGTCACCAGTGCATGTGATCTTCACTGCTGCACATTGTTGGAGGTCGAGGTGTGTGGTGTTGAATGTGTGCAGATGAGAGTTGTTGCCCGGCTAGACCCCTGCCTCCATGTTGGCCTTGGCTTACTGGCCGTGCTGATTGATTTGTGCTTGTGTAGGTGTGATGGTAGTTTGTTGATCAGGACACATGACTGTGGTTCACAGTGTGAACGACATCTAGCTTTGTCATCACAGTGGGATTGTCATGCAGCCCAGGGTCAACACATTGTGGGGACCCTGGGGGTAGTGCTGTGGTGTGTCTGTGTCTTGCTGTGTCAGTTGCTGTTCCTACATGCTTGTGTGACATGTGTGATTTGTGCTCCCTCTCATCTAACAATGCCTGATTGCCCACATAGGGGATTTGGATCCATGAGTTACTTTTGTGTGGCACTGTATGCGCATCTGTGTAATTGGTATTCAGGCCTCAGCATGTGTTGTGTGGTTGCCTGGGGACACTGGCACCCCCCTCACCTGTTGTGTTTGATGTGCAGTGTGGGGCTGCCTGTTTGTGTTTGTGCATCTGCACCACTGCATTGGCATATCTTTAGTGTGCCATTGGCTGTATGTTGTTTGGTGGGTTTGACCTGCTGTCCCTGGGACTCCTAGGTCATCAGTCAGCACTATGATCATTGTTTGTGTGTCCCATTGCTGCCATGGTATGGTATTTGTTCAGCTCACATCTACAGTCTCCACAGGATATCTCCATTTGTGTGCCCATTGGTGCAAATATGTGGGTCTGCATTATGATGGTCACTTCTGTCATCGTGTCATTGATGAATGTTGACAGTGTCAGCCCCCATGGGTGATGTTTGTCTGCACATGGCCAAAGGTATGTCTTATTTGCACTGCACTGTTTGCCTCACACAATCTATGTTGCTATGGGACACAAGCACTACTTTGCCACTGATGTGTTTGTTGTTCTGTGACCAGGAATCATCCATGCATTTTGGCAGTTGCAGTTTTTTCAATGTCAACACTTACCTTTTGGTCACTGTGATGATGGGGGTTGGACCCCATTGTCACAATGTTCAAAATGTGCTTCAGCTATGGACCCCACACTTACCTTTTGGTCACTGTGATAATGGGGGTTGGACCCCATTGCCACAATGTTCAAAATGTGCTTCAGCTATGGACCCCACACTTAGCTTTTGGTCACTGTGATGATGGGGGTTGGACCCCATTGTCACAATGTTCAAAATGTGCTTCAGCTATGGACCCCACACTTACCTTTTGGTCACTGTGATGATGGGGGTTGGACACCATTGCCACAGTGGTCATGGTCTGCTTGCATTGTGGAGGCCACACACATTTATGTGTGACACATGTGATAGGGGGTCACATTGTGTGTTCATAGTCATGTTCAGTGTTGTAGGCATTTGACACAGTCTACACACGCTTGTCATGGTGTTGGGGGGATGTCTTTTTCTTGCATTCCCTAGGTTGTAGTGTGCTGTTTGTGTCATGCATTGTCCATCCTATGAGTGGGGGTGGTGTTGGTGGAAGGCATCCAGCCCCCCATGGGTTGGGGTGGTGGTAGTGGTAGGCATCCAGCACCCCCTCGGTAGTGGTGGTAGTAGTGGTAGGCATCTAGCACCCCCTGGGCAGGGGTGGTAGTAGTGGTAGGCATCTAGCACCCTCTGGGCAGGGGTGGTAGTAGTGGTAGGCATCTAGCACCCCCTAGGCAGGGGTGGTAGTAGTGGTAGGCATCCAGCCCCCCATGGGTAGGGGTGGTAGTAGTGACAGGCATCTAGCACCCCCTGGGTAGGGGTGGTAGTAGTGGTAGGCATCCAGCCCCCATGGGTAGGGGTGGTAGTAGTGACAGGCATCTGGCACCCCCTGAGTAGGGGTGGTAGTGGTGGTGGGCATCCAGCCCCCATGGGTAGAGGTGGTAGTAGTGACAGGCATCTGGCACCCCTGGGTAGGGGTGGTAGTAGTGGTAGGCATCCAGCCCACCATGGGTAGGGGTGGTAGTGGTGGTAGGCATCCAGCCCCCCATGGGTAGAGGTGGTAGTAGTGACAGGCATCTGGCACCCCCTGGATAGGGGTGGTAGTAGTGGTAGGCATCTAGCACCCCCTGGGTAGGGGTGGTAGTAGTGGTAGGCATCCAGCCCCCCATGGGTAGGGGTGGAAGTAGTGACAGGCATCTAGCACCCCCTGGGTAGGGGTGGTAGTAGTGGTAGGCATCCAGCCCCCCATGGGTAGGGGTGGTAGTAGTGGTAGGCATCCAGCACCCCTGAGATGGGGTGGTAGTAGTGGTAGGCATCTAGCACCCCCTGGGCAGGGGTGGTAGTAGTGGTAGGCATCTAGCACCCCCTGGGCAGGGGTGGTAGTAGTGGTAGGCATCTAGCACCCCCTGGGCAGGGGTGGTAGTAGTGGTAGGCATCCAGCCCCCCATGGGTAGGGGTGGTAGTAGTGACAGGCATCTAGCACCCCCTGGGTAGGGGTGGTAGTAGTGGTAGGCATCCAGCCCCCCATGGGTAGGGGTGGTAGTAGTGAAAGGCATCTGGCACCCCCTGAGTAGGGGTGGTAGTGGTGGTGGGCATCCAGCCCCCCATGGGTAGAGGTGGTAGTAGTGACAGGCATCTGGCACCCCTGGGTAGGGGTGGTAGTAGTGGTAGGCATCCAGCCCACCATGGGTAGGGTGGTAGTGGTGGTAGGCATCCAGCCCCCCATGGGTAGAGGTGGTAGTAGTGACAGGCATCTGGCACCCCTGGGTAGGGGTGGTAGTAGTGGTAGGCATCTAGCACCCCTGGGTAGGGGTGGTAGTAGTGGTGGGCATCCAGCCCCCATAGGTAGGGGTGGTAGTAGTGACAGGCATCTAGCACCCCCTGGGTAGGGGTGGTAGTAGTGGTAGGCATCCAGCCCCCCATGGGTAAGGGTGGTAGTAGTGACAGGCATCTGGCACCCCCTGAGTAGGGGTGGTAGTGGTGGTGGGCATCCAGCCCCCCATGGGTAGAGGTGGTAGTAGTGACAGGCATCTGGCACCCCCTGGGTAGGGGTGGTAGTGGTGGTAGGCATCCAGCCCACCATGGGTAGGGGTGGTAGTGGTGGTAGGCATCCAGCCCCCCATGGGTAGAGGTGGTAGTATTGGTAGGCATCTAGCACCCCTTGAGTAGGGGTGGTAGTGGTGGTGGGCATCCAGCCCCCCATGGGTAGAGGTGGTAGTAGTGACAGGCATCTGGCTCCCCCTGAGTAGGGGTGGTAGTGGTGGTGGGCATCCAGCCCCCCATGGGTAGGGGTGGTAGTGGTGGTGGGCATCCAGCCCCCATGGGTAGAGGAGGTAGTAGTGACAGGCATCTGGCTCCCCTGAGTAGGGGTGGTAGTGGTGGTGGGCATACAGGCCCCTATGTGTATGTGTGGCATTGGTGATGGTCATCCCGCCCCTATGGTGCTGCTGTTGCTGGTGTAAGTATTTCTGCATCCCTCTGTGTGTGTGTGATATGTTGGGTACGTGTAGTTTGTTTTCGTGGTTGGTGTCTGACTTACCTTCTGCGCCGTACGCGTCCTTGCCTGTTCCGGTAATAGATGTAGAATATTGGTAGGATCGGCACGATGGGATTCATGGTTGGTTCGTCTCGTTCGTCTTTCTCTTTGCTTCGCCTCGTCCTCGTCGCTGGCGTGTTCGTCTCGTAGCCGTGGATCGTCTTGTGGCGCGAATCGGAGCTTATGTGCGCCTCGCCCGGATGCTTTGACGTGCCGTGCGTAGCGACGGGTTCGGCGCGTACGGAAAGCGCATCGTACTTGTCCGGCCGGACGGGGCTGCATTTTAGCTTCCGTGCGACTCGATTCTGCGTTTTCGGATCCGCCTCGGTCGGAGTACAGGACCTGTATTCGGTGAGTACGACTGGGTCGGAATTTGGGCAGTTGTGCGCATCGTACTTGCTCGTTTGGACGTATGTGCGGATCGGTCGGGAAACAGGCATTCGCCTGGCTTTTTTCCCGACCGAATGGTATTAGGTGTGCCTCCGAGCGAGATCGGAATCGGCCCCTTAGTTTATAGCATTCAACCCTTACAAAGCTGTCAAGAGTTGAATCAAGGCACAGAATGGATGGATTGAGCGAGTCCGAGTCTTTGATTATTTAGGCGTTAGACTGGCCAACAAATTTTATTGGCAGTTGTAAATTAACAAGAGTGCATTAAAGTTACAGTAGGAATCTGGTTCTTTCATCAAACTAGTTCAGAAAACAAACTCCAGAAACCTATCTCCAGCTGTAGAAATATACAGCACTAAAGCCAAGCGGTCAGCCTTATATGGCTCAGAGCTATGGGGGCATGTTAAAGATAATAAACTTGCTATGATTGAAAATAGGTTCATTAGGTCTCCACTAAACCTTCCACAGAGTGCTCCTCGCCTAACCCAGTTGATCGATGTCGGTGTGTGCCCAATTGTTTCAACTCTAAAACTGAAACCATTACACAAGTGGCACAGATTGGGGTCCACTGACGAATTAGCGCCTTATAGACTACCGCTAATGAAAATATTACACTTGAACAATCATCTTTAACTTACCTGACTAGCCAATATAAAGAGTATGTTACACAGACTGGACCTTCTCGCTCTTTGGGAGTCTCCAGAAGAAAGCTGGTTTAGTAGCAAAATCAGTAATTAAATAGAAGATAAAGGTGTTCCTCTGGGAAGAGGGACTGCAGAAATGCAAGCCAGGTTGCTTGACAGATATATTTTGAGACTACAAAGCAATCCCCCTGTATGAACCTTCCTCAGATAAAATTCTCTGCCTTCCTAGCCAATCAGTTCAAGTTCAGAAATGGGATTTGACCCATTAACAGCTTCTGCATTCGCTGTGGAAAGAAGTATTGCACTAGCACTTATGTCCGTCGTGTAGTTCAGAGATTGAAACGCTGCATCATCTCTTTTTTCTGTAATGCTTATGCAATCTCACACAAGAAGTGGATCAAATTTATGCGTCTTCCTATGGGAATTAGACAATGTGAGATTGCATTAAGAATATTAAACTCTGATACCAATGAAGCGATTGTCATCAGTGCTGTCAAATGTTTACATTCAGCATGAATTATATGTAAGACATTTTTAGATTCTGATATGGATTTCTTACATTTAAATGGCGGTTAACCTTGTAATTAGTTTTTAAATCATTTTTAGATTTTAAATTTACTGGTACCACAAGAATCTTTGATGCATGATACTCATATGTAAGGTTTATGCTTTAAAATATCTTCACACAAAGTATACTCTAGCTCATTTTGCACAACTGTTTTTATTACGAATTGTTTACATATTGAAATCTTTGCACAATGGATTATGGTACTTTGCTTTTATGTGATTTATTTTAGGTAATCTGCATGTAATTCTACTGACTGAATCTCAGATTGCAAATAACATTGCTGTGTCAATTTTGTTGAGATAAGCATGTAAGCATGTGCTGTGTTTTATAATATTTAAATATGTTTTATTGTTTTTGAATTCGAAATAAACAGAAAGCAAGCTTGTATCGGCTGAAGAAATGTGTAGGAAGCTATGTCGCTGCAGGCGTGGGTGTAACTGTGGGGATGGGAAACGGTTTACATTTTGAACTGTTTACTGTTTTATAGTCTGAGAATTGGAAGATGTGTTCAAGTGCTCAATTGCTGACAATGGTTGATTTATCGAAGATATATGTTCTGACAGAGAGGCTCTATTTTTTCAACAGCTTGGGAGGACTTCGATTTTGGTACATTTCCTGAATGCCTCAGCGGTGGTTAAAAGTGCAGCAGGGAAAAAAGAACAAAGGTGCCAGTATTTCACCATTTCTCTCTCCCTATATTAAAATTATCTGAGAAGAAACTCTTTCTTGTAACACTAAACAATTGGTTAATCTTGTCATTGAAAATGTTTATTTTGATAGAGCACCACATGCATGTAAAATGATAAATGCATTTGAAAAACATCAGTCTGAAAAAATATGGGTGATTGGGTAGCAGCGTATCATTAATGACCAATAGATAACATTTCTAAGAACTGGAAAACAACCCAAACGCATTTAATTCAGTCACCCAGTTTAAGACTATTTCAAATGGCCTGATAATTTCGGGTTCTTAATCAGCAATCACATGCCACTGCATGATAACTTGAAATGAAACCTGCAATGGTCAATAAACAATGCCTTTGGTAAACACTCTATTTTAAGAAGTGGATCAATTGGAGAATGTATTTCATATGACTATACACTCATAGCGAACGCAAAAAAGAGGTACGCAGTTCCTCAGTATGCAGGTAGTGTCCCAGGCACCCAAAAAAGGAGGGGAATTCCTCCTTTTGGAACTGAGGCCCTCACACACCCAGCAAGCTAGGTGTCATGCTTCATCATATGGGTCTGCTCCTCGTCGGGTCGGCGCTGCAATACCCGACGGGCACCCATAGAGGGGCTCTTTGCCGGAGATCTTTTGTTCCTGCCGTAAGGGTGCCGTGGGTGTAAGGGACCTAGTGTGAGTGTAGATGTTCTGGAAGTGAATATAAAACAAGAGGGGATTCCTATGAGAGCAAATTTTATTCTAAATGGATCCCTACTTGATTAAAAATAGTGAGGAGAGGCGACTAACAAGCTACCAGGGTTCAAGAGGCGCTCTACTCCTTGATGGTCGACATGTTTCACGCCTGTGGCGTTTCTTCAGGACCGTGAGAAATGACTATCTACAGTGAAATGGGGTGTGCAACATGCCCCATAGCTAAAAATAAAACTTGTAATAGTGTGAGGATATTGCCTACTACTATAAGGATAAACAGGGTACTACCTGTTAGTACTGGGACAAACCTAATAAGTATCAGAATGACGCCCCATCTGTTACAGCACTAAATACAGACATCTGTAGTAGGATGTCCGCTTCCACTAGAAGCCGCGCTAAACACCTACCTCTTCGTGCTGCAACCGGGATGGTTATACACTCATAGCCCCATTCATTCACCAATAAAGTGTGAATTGTTTAAGGACATTGGACTAAAAGCTGAAGCACTAGCGGTATCTCAACCTGCATTGGGTATCACAGTGAGTGATAACTTATAGAGCTCTACTGCAAGAAGTGTACCCTTGTTCACTCTCTTTTGGAACAAATCACCTAAAGGAAGAGTTGGTGGTCAGTCAGAGGCTTGTTTATCTCTTCTACGTTCTGGCATGGGATACGTACATTGCATAAAGGATAATGGAGCTAGCTTTTAAGGGTTCTTTGGTGCGGAGGCACAATGAGTTGTAACGGCAGGTGTTAACATCTCTTTCAGCTGTAATTGCTGGAACTCACTGGAAAGGAGCTTCATGTACCTAGCCTAAAGGAAGATGATGGCCCCTTCTCAAAGATGGTGAGAACAATGCAAGTTGGAGTTCCTAATAGAAGATGGTGATTCATATCCAAGATGGTGGCCCAAATTAAAGATGGCAACCCCAGTCCTAGATAACAACTTCCGTTTTCTTTCTAAAAACGATGTCAGCTGAAGCGTATTATCTTATCACACTAACTACAAATAGGCTTTCTGGGAAACCAGAATTAGTCTTGCAGTCATAAATGCTGCTTTCTATTTTTGTACTGACCTCTGAAACATAGAATCCCCCAACACTGTACTCTTCTAAAGAGGGTGAACTATTTTTAGTTTGGATTTTCTTACTTGGACTTTCTTACTGATATGTTTTTCTGGATCATAATTGCTGTTTCAGGAGAAAACAGACCCTGGTCTTAGACTAAAATCTATGACTGCAAAGGCATTACTTTCACAGTACCTGAGGTATCCTGCACAGGTGGGTGTTGTGCTGGGGTGGTATTTCTCTCTAGTTCTTACATCGTGACCTTTTTGCCTCTGTGCTTGCTTCTGTAGCCTTCTGAGGTGTCGTGGTTGTTCCCCGTGCCCGTGCTTGGCTAGTGTGGCTATCGAAAGAGCTGGGAATGATTTTCCGGGTGCTGTCCTGTCATCTGGTGCTGCTTATGAGGCATCCATCTTCTTTTTGATCAGGTGCCTCAGATCAGTGTGGTGTAACTAGTATATACCTTGGACAAATTGTCCACACTTTGTTACGTGCTATTGATTTTTTTGGGTTATCTGAAAATCAAATGTAGCAATGATAAAATACAAAAAAGTGTTGGAACTCCTAGAAGCGTCTTTTCATTTGGCAGTCTTACAATGGTCACGCTGCAAAGCTGACTTAGTGGATTATTTTTCTGCTCACATAAAATGTTTCTCATTAGCAGCCTTTTCATATTTCCCACCAGTTTGCTAGATATTTGTATTGTAAGATTTCTGATGATGGCAAGAGTTCTTGCCTCACAGTCCAAATGCCATTCACAGTTCAGCCTCTCATATTTGCTTTAGATGTTCAAGCCCAATAGACAAGCCAGAATGTGTGTGTCAAAAGTGTTGTTCCTTTGTACTATTGCCATATGAAGAAGGGGGTTTTGAAACTCTGAAAGCTAATACATTGCAGAATCACTGCATTTTTACTTCATTGGCCCTATGAAAGCAGTCAAAATCTTGATTGTTTGTAATGTTCACTTGAACTAACATCATTTAACTTTTCTTTGTACTTCCATATATTCTAGCACTGTGCCCGTGTACTGCAATGAATAATTAGCCCCTACACCCTTGTATATAATGACAATTTTTGCAGTGCCTGACACTCATCTCCCCAGGAAAATGCCACACCCTAGTGACAGTCTCAGTACAGACTTGGAATGCTTGACAGCCACTGAGTAGCAACATTCATTGATAGAACATCTCTCTGCATGATATAAGAACCTCATTACTCGAACGTGCCTGCAACAAAAATAAAATACCTATCATCAAGAGAGTTTGGGCAACATGGGGTCCTTATAAAATACTAAACATTTCTGACTTAAGAATTTATAACTAGAAACATAATCTTGGATTAATTGGAAAGGAAAGACAATCTATGGAATAAATTCACTGTTGTGAACAAATGCTCCCTTCACATGGAGATGGAACATATGCACAACATCTGGATACATGGACCATATGTACATTTATCATATGTTCAAAACCAGAATACTAATGGTACTGCGGGTCAAAAAAACAAAGGGCCAAAGCAAGGAAGCAAAGCCATCAGCAGCGGTGTGGTGGTGGGGCGGGAGGGATGTCGACAGACAGCAGAATAAGATTTATTTATTTATTTAATTTGCCCTTTTTTGCCATCCTTGTTTTCCACGCCCATTAGCAGCGAGAAGCGAGTAGCAGGCCAGAAGCTTCGTGGCTCCCAACTCCCGGCCTTTCTGAAATTGGATATAGGGACGCCGCCCACTGTTGCTCGACACTGTGCTTCTTCCTGCTCCCTCCGTTCCCTCTGCCCCTACCACCTCGGGCGGGGAGTGGGTATGTTTGCGAGTGTGGCCGCTGTTAGTCAGCGGCCGCCAAGAGAATGCTCCAGGTGCACCGCGGAGGCGGCCCGGTTAGTTCCGGGTGCAGCCTGCGGAGATCCTGGTGGCACCTGCTCGCTCGCTACCAGAGAGAGGCAGTGAGAGGCAGCGTGCCCTGCTTCACTTTTGCGGGTGAACCTTTCCGTGGCACATCAACCTTCAGCCCACCCCTGGCACATCAGCCTTCAGCTCACCCCTGGAAGCCAGCCTGCTCCAGCCGGGCATTACATTACAAAGTGCAAGAAGGAGAGGGGCAGACCAGCCGGCGAAGTACACCAGTGGAGCAGCTGGTAAGACCAGAGTAAGTGACAGCAGACTCTTGTACGGGGGGAGGATCACTTGGCAAGCAGCAATCACCCCTCCCCGCCCTCGCATTAGTCCCAAAGGCCCACCATCTGCAACGAGGACGTCTGCAACGAGGGACCCTTTGGGCTGCAACCTTTCCAAGAGCAAGAGGTGCATGTGCAAGTGGGCAAACGGTAGTAACACCGTTTTTGAGATCGGTGTATCCTGGTCCTAGCATTTGCCTAAAGGACCAAAGGACTGTAAACCAGAGCTGCACAGTGGAGCCCATGCTAAGCCGCGGCCAGTGCCAAATACAGGTCTATAAGGGAGGAACAGGGCAGGGGCCAGGCCATCGAACGGCCGAAGTCGGAAATCCCACTAAGTCATCGGAGTCAACAAGCCCCTCCCCCTATTGCTATAGCCGGCTCTAGGCCCCTGGAAGACCTGATCACTAGCCGTTGTATAAGGAGTCCCGAAGATCACCCGTTTAGATCACTCTTTAACATTTGTGTCTCACTAGTCCAATAGGGCCCAAAATGGGGCCTAAAAAGAGGACGGCTCCTGACGAAAGATCAAGCCCTCAGACACCCATAAAATGGGCCACAAGGAGCTCAATTCAACCACAATGCTCCAAATCCATCTCACAGGACGATCCGGCAAAGGGAACAAGGGGATCAATAACGCAGTTTTTCCAACCAAGCGGGAAATGCACCATGAACTCTGGGCAACAAATAAATCACTCACTAGATGAGCTAAACACAAAAGCGGGCACCCCATTTTCCCAGGCAAACAGTATTTTCAGTACTTCGAGGTTGAATAAGACGGCCACTCGAAGTTTATCTTCCACTAAAAAGAGAACACTCTCAATCCCAGTGAGGTGGAGGGAAAGGGATGTACACACCTCCCCTGTTACCTCATGGGGGTATATCAGGGATACCAGCCCCACCCTGGAAGGAAAGAAATTTGACTCTCCCATTAAAGAGAACATCATCAAAGAGAACAACAAGGAAACGCAATCCAACATGGAGCGAATTATTGAGGTAGTGGCCCAAATCCATCGGAATAAAGCCGGAGATGAAGATTTTTTTAACTCTGAAGCTCCACATGTAATTTCAAGCCCCCTCTCCCCCATAATCAATCTTATATCAGACTCCCCAATGGAAGGAGTCTTTGCCACCTCTTTTCTTCAAAATCTAGGGCAAAAGATAGAGAGAACCCTAGAGTTGACCATAAAGCTGCTTGGCCTTTCAGAGGCAGCAGGAGCCACACAGAGTGAATATCAAATAGCGAAGGACATCGAAGGAGAAGTCCCTCAATTATTGCCCACAAACGAAACACACAATACTGTAAGTAGAGCTCTACTATGGCAGTCGACAAAGATGGAGGTTCAGATAGACCTCCTACAATCAATAGCACTACGCCTAGTCAACTTAAGTAGTAAAGTGGAGGCACTGGAAGATAAGATCACAAGAAACCGGGAGATCAAACCGTGCTCTTGTTCCTGTGCAATGATAATTGACAAGTGGGCGTCTCTTCCGGCGATTCTAGGGGATATAGTGGGGATGGCAAAAGCAAAAGAGAATGGGGTTACAACAGCACCTCCTACAATAAAAAATGTGCCAGCACCAAGCATACATGATCTTGGTTTATTGGAGAAGGAAGGAGCTCCGCTAAGCCCTAAAGTAAAAAGGTACCCAGAAAACAAACAGGGGATAGGGCCGGGGAGCCCTGTGCTAGATGTCAAAGCAATATTGGATAAAACACAGGTTAATGACAATGAAATGGTCGAGTCCATAATGAACTCCCAAGTATCTGGATCCCCAATACTCTCAATACCTTCAGTTAGGCTAGAAGCTAACCTATCAAGGAGAGCAAAGAAAAAGATGAGAAAACAACTCAAAAAGTCTAAAGCAAAAAGGGGACAACTGCAGCTTCTAATCACAAACCAGCTCACTGCACAAAAGGAATCTAAGGACAGACAGTTTTATCCAATATTTACTGCTAAAAAGGGTTCCAAAAAGGGATCGTTAACGGCTTGCCCAATGGACAAACCGTAGAACCATGACAGATATTCCTATAAAGGAAATTGATGCATCCCTGCAACCCCAGGCAATAACGGTGCAGAAGACAACAATGATAGGCACACTTGGGAAGGATGTCGGCAACCCACAAGGAAATAGGCAAAACCAGTCAGTCAGTCCAAGCCTTGTGAACAGTTCCACCAACTGATGCAAGTACAAGCATTTTTGAGGTGGTATTCACGCCCAGGTATTACATCAAGGGTCAACTTGACACCCTGAACAGGAGTAATATTCTTCTCCTCTTCAAGCACGTAGACACACTGAAACAAATCCAACCAGAAGACCTAGAATGGGTCAGATTCAAGAAACTCCAGGGGGACACTCATGGTGATTCAACCCTGGTGGGTTTGAGGCAAAAGAATCTCCTAAAGGCGATATTGGGTGAATTACAGCAATTTGCTGAATGGGGCATAGATGTCCAGCTCCCTCGGCAAATGAAATACGCACATATTCTCGCAGAAAACAGAGGGGAAAACAGGGCTTGCTCCATAATGCATGGGACTTGCAGTAATGCAGTCAATAATAGCAGTTTGCCCAGTTTAAACATCCCAGCTATCATCAGGGTTACTTGCCGCAACAATCGTCGAACAGTATATGCCAGTCTTACCACCCAACACCACACAGGAACACAAAAAACACAGCAGCATTATTCCTAACAAAAAGGAAAATCAATCCGGCCGTACAGAGGAAAGGGACGTAAATCCGCTCCAGCAACAAACCACAATAATTTCCTGGAACATCGCAGGGATCAACAAAATTGTAGTAGGAACACATATACAGGAATTCCTGACAAGGGGTGATATATTATGCTTCAAAGAGACTTCGGCCCTGGCCAGTACCCCTCTGGCAGGGTTCTACGAATAACACGTTGCAGTAATAAAAGAAAATTTTCGTCCGACCATCAGGTGGACTCTATCTTTCTGAAGCATGCCTGCCGATTTGTGGCTACAGAAGTTCAAACAAGGACTCTCGAGCTTCAAGCCCTTTTAATTAAAGGTCTGCATTCAAATTTTCTAGCACTCCGTCTCCTGCTAATCAATTGTTACATTAAACCAGTATATACCAACACAAAAGATTCCATGGATGCACTGACAAATTCACTAGACAACCTTTTATCTAAATAGAAGTCCCCTCAAGTAATTATTGTGGGGGACTTCAACTTAAGGGACCTAGACAAAAGACCTAGTGCTCCAAGGCACAGGGGTCGGGGAGAACCTTTATTCAATTTACTTAACAACTACAAGCTTATTACAACCCATGCTCTAAAGGAGACATGCTCACCACTATGGACTCCAAAACCAACCTTTAGGAACATCTCGACGATTGATTACATCTTGGTTAGCGAAAGCATTTCAGCAGGTTTGATAGACTTCAAAGTTGTAAATAGGGCTGAAAGTGATCACAGATCTGTGAGGGCCACACTTCAACTAGAGGCACCGTTAGCTACCACCTATTAACCAATAGGGGAGACGAGAGGAGAAGAAGCACATAAGGTTCCTCAAAGGATCAAATGGTCTGTGAAACTTGGAGACAAAACGAGAGCATGGATTGAATTAAAGCAGCATGGCCCCGAATCAAGAAAATATGTCTCATTAATAAAAGGTTGGGAGAGTATAGTAGGAGATCTACTATCGTACCTGGGAAACGGACCGCAATAGCACTTTGGCAACAAGCCCCTTCTGATCACTGGCTATTCACGTTTCTTGAAGGACATAATCAAAGGCAAACAAGCCATACGAAAGTCCCTGTTAGTCAGATAAAGAGGGGAATCCCACCAGAGGGTCTCTCCATCACAGATCTGAGGTCAGCTTACAAAATGAAAGTTTGGAGCACAAGAGAGAACATATTTTAAAGGAATGGCTGAAAGTATTCTTCCTGATGAAAGAGAAGAAACTAAGCGGGCTCTGGAGGCACATCCACCAGCTGAGCAACCGTGGAGGGTTGAGAGAGAATGGTGTTGCCGAGAGTGACTGGCTAAGCCATGTAAAGCAACTATACATGAGCAACTCATCGAAAGAAGTCTCCACAGATGTAACCAAGAGGGGAGCAGGGCACCATAGGTCAAATACAGTAAAACATCAGATTCTGCCCCACAATCTCGAAAAAGGCCATATAGTTCTGAATCAGGGCACTGCAGGCCCCCAGGTACAACAATCAAAGCCAACGCAGTCATCAAAACAATCAAGAAAATGAGGAATCATGGAGCACAAGGACCTAACAGGTTGCCTGCTCCGGTATTTAAATTAGCACCGGACTTTTGGGCAGCTGCCCTAACCCCGCTTTTCATTAACATCTTTTCAACAGCAAGGGTACCGGACTCCTGGAGGGGCTCCATACTCTGCATAATTATCAAGAAGGGGGAAAGCTCCAAACCCACAAATTATAGTCTAATCACTTTTCTTGATATAGAAGCAAAGGCCTATGCTCGCCTCCTCATTAAAGATTTGGAGCAATGGGCACAAGGAGAAGGCATCATTCCACCTTATCGATCAGGATTTAGGTCACATTCTTCTACTATGGATAACATCATAGCACTAGCCCATTTATCATCTCAGGCAGTTAAGAAGAGCCTTCCACTGTTTTGTTGTTTCATCGATTACAGCACTGCCTTTGACAAAGTTGACCGCAGAAGGCTATGGTGGAAATTACACAGATGGGGGATCCCCCATCTTTACTAAAAGCAATAACATCCCTATATGAAGACACTTGGGTACGGGTCAAAACGAATGCTAACACAGTGTCCTCAAAATCTTTCACAGACAATGGTCTTAAACAGGGCTGTGTACTGGCACCTCTTCTGTTCAATCTCCACGCTGCAGATATGGAGGCCGCTCTGCAAGACGCCTGCCTAGTTTCTCCAAGGCTGGGCAGTATGAGGTTGCCGGTGCTACAATATGCAGATGATACTGTAATAAT
Source organism: Calotriton arnoldi (assembly GCA_963921515.1). Lineage (NCBI taxonomy): Eukaryota > Metazoa > Chordata > Amphibia > Caudata > Salamandridae > Calotriton > Calotriton arnoldi. The sequence goes on along the minus strand of CAWUFW010005995.1, from coordinate 474,804 downwards.
GGACCATCCTAGAGTTGGCCTTCAGAGAGCCCTGAACGTGCTGGATTGTTTCAACCAAGATAACCATTTACTGATCAATCAGGGGAAGACCAAGGTGATGGTGTTTGGGAAACACCAGCACAAAAAGCAAGCCCAAAGGTTCATTGGAGATCTGCAAATCGACACAGTAGATGCTTATAGCTATCGTGGGTATGGCTCTCAGAAAGGGCCACCTCAAATATTCATATAAATTATCTTAAAACCAAGGCCAACAATGTCACTCATCTGCTAAGACAATTAAGCCACCATTTGCTAAGTCTAACAGCTGAGCCGATATTGACAGTTTTAAGAGCAAAACTACTTCCTGCCATCAGCTATGGTCACCTGGCCTTTCCCGGAGAGCTGGACAAGTTCCTAAACACAAGTCAAATCAAGGCATACAAATCAGTGTTGCAAATCCCACGAGCAGCAAGGAAATCAAGGCTAAGATTGGAGCTTGGCCTTCGGAGGCCGGACCTGATAGGCTAGGGGGACCTGATAAAGTTATCTATCAAGACCTTGAGGTCTCCAGAAGACTCACTTAGACATGAACTAAGGTCTGCTCTTGAGGAGACAGGCACAGCCAGGCAGACTAGCCTCAGCCAGGCCATCACCACCTTAAAGATAGGCAGCAAGTCTACAACTATACGAAATTCCTGAATACATTTGGAAGAAAGCGGTGAATAAGCAGGCCCTGGAAACATCATTTGCTCTTGACATCATATCCCTCAGCACCAGTCCTCTTACTGAACCACTGGACAATTCATATATTTTGGGAAAGGCTCAACCCTACCTGTGGGAGGCCCTGTCAACGGAGGCTCGCAGGAAAATACTTTCCATGAGACTCTAGGTATCACAGATTTTAACCTACTGTGGGCTCGTAAGGGGGTGAGCATCGAGTGCAGGCTATGCCCCTTTGTTAAATAATCCTGGTTACACCTTCTGTGCTGCTGCCCTAAATTGAACTAAGAGCGCCGGCACCTTCTTCGCCCGCTGCTCATTGCAAATGGAGTAAGGACCTGCAGGGAGGCCTCGGCTTTGTGTTTCTCAGACTCAACAGCAAGAAACTTAGCAAGACTGGGGAAATGTACGCACATAATTAGGAGTGCCATAAAGGAGGCGTCACAGGGAGAGGCTGCTTCTGCGCTAGTTTGATGGCCCTCTTCCATCTCTTGCATTCTGGGTCCCACAAAGTGATGATGTGGCCGGGGGGACTCTGTGAGGCACCACTAGGGTCAATACCTTTACTTTACAGTGGAGAGGTGTGGTGCAGCGGCCAGGGCAGCTGACTTCGGAGCACAGGGTTCACGGTTCGATCCCCGGCTCCGGCGGCAGCTCAGCTCAGCACCATGTGACTCTGGGCAATAGCTCACTTAATTTCCACTACGGCCCCCAGCGCCTTGAGACCCGTAAGGGTGAGTAGCTGCGCTATATAAAAACGGACTTACATTTACATTTACTCAAAGCTCATTTTTCATAATTTTAGAATCGCCCCAGTTTCTAAATTATTTCTGAATAAACCCCTAAGAGTGTGTACAAATGAATCGAGGAATTCAAGCCCTCGCAAGGACGATGGCACCGAAGGACTGGGGTGCAGGCAGGGGCCCAAGGTGAAAATGTTTTTAACAATTGTTTTACTCTAATAGATGCTGTTTTTTTCTTTTTTTTTACTGTAATGATATTAATTAATCGAACAGTTAATAATAAAATACAAAATTCAGTTTGCCCTATTCCGCCATCTGTCAACATCGCCCCCGCCCCACAGTGCTTACCTGCACCGGCTGCTGCTGAAAGCTATTTAAAAACAAAATAGAGCTGGAGACTATTCTGGTTCATAACGTTTAAAAAATATATATATATTTAATTGTTTTCACAGTCTCAGTTTATCTCTTTAATATATCACATTAATTCATCACTTTTACATGAGCTCAAATTCAGACCTTTCTGCTACTGACCATTCCAGATTTTTCATCTAAAAGTACACAAAATATTGCAATGAAAGTGCATTCAGAATTCCTAAAGTGCTGGAAGAAAGGAGTGCTGTTATACAGGTCTCACAGTTAAACTGCTTTTTCGTATGATGAATAAGACTCCTTAACTCATCACCTTAAGTCATTACCTTTCCTGAAAATGAGATTCATACCTTCCTATTCATACCAAGAGTGCACCCTGTTCTGGATTCTTTTGTTTTTTAAGAAAACATATTTAGACTCCTTTCTTGAATGAAGGAGTTATGGACACCCCTTTCAAGAAGTGACTAAACAGCTCAGTAAGTGGATTCTTCATATATTTAATCATTAATGAATATCATTTGGAGGGGTAACCATCCTCTCCTGGAGCATACCACCTCCATTACCGCCTGTGTTTCTATCGGGAGAATCAAATTGTCGGCTGCCTCTGTTGTCAGTGAGGGAATTTCAGCCAAGTGTAAACATTTTTCAGTGCCCTCATCCAAGGGATCATTACTCTCTTCATAGATCTTATGAAAAAGGTCAGTGGAAATAAAGTCTATTTCCTATTCCTCCCTTTCTACTTTCCCTGTCATTGGATCTTCTATTTTGGTAATTTTGTTTTCAACCTTTCAAGTGCAAGCACACTATGCCAGAAATCTGCCACTGACCTCCCCTTCCTGATATAACTCTTGGCCATATGTTTGAGAACTTATAATCTCTTTGTCCAACAAGAACGTTTGCAACTTCTTCTTGGCTAACTCTCTAGCTAGGTATCGCTGTTCTTCTAGTACCTACTTCTGCCTGGTTTCGGTGCTTTGAAGTGCCTTTGAAAGATTTAATGCGATACAAAAGGGGATGATGGACGGAACGTTTGAGCCAATCAAACACTCACCCCCAGTCAACTGATCTGGGTTTAATCCATCATCATTCTTTAGCTCACTCCACCACCCCAGTTCAGACATGGCCATATGCAAATCAGTCTGATCCTGTGCCTCATGGGAACAGTCCAGCCTGAACTGCCAAGCCATGTCTTCCCTGGACCGGAAACAAGCATCCTAGGACCGGTTTCTGGCATTCCAGCCGTCATCAGCCAGGCTTGCTTGAATCCAGTGGCAAAGTGAGCAAGGGACCCACGTCTGGGCATACCCCCGCCAACCTAGGGCGAACAAAGCGATACAAAAGGGGATGATGGACGGAACGTTTGAGCCAATCAAACACTCAACCCCAGTCAACTGATCTGGGTTTAATCCATCATCATTCTTTAGCTCACTCCACCACCCCAGTTCAGACATGGCCATATGCAAATCAGTCTGACCCTGTGCCGCATGGGAACAGTCCAGCCCGAACTGCCAAGCCATGTCTTCCCTGGACCGGAAACAAGCATCCTAGGACCGGTTTCTGGCATTCCAGCCGTCATCAGCCAGGCTTGCTTGAATCCAGTGGCAAAGTGAGCAAGGGACCCACGTCTGGGCATACCCCGCCAACCTAGGGCGAACAAAGCGATACAAAAGGGGATGATGGACGGAGCGTTTGAGCCAATCAAACACTCACCCCAGTCAACTGATCTGGGTTTAATCCGTCATCATTCTTTAGCTTACTCCACCACCCCAGTTCAGACATGGCCATATGCAAATCAGTCTGACCCTGTGCCTCATGGGAACAGTCCAGCCCGAACTGCCAAGCCATGTCTTCCCTGGACCGGAAACAAGCATCCTAGGACCGGTTTCTGGCATTCCAGCCGTCATCAGCCAGGCTTGCTTGAATTCAGTGTCTGAACTGGGGTGGTGGAGTGAGCTAAAGAATGATGATGGATTAAACCCAGATCAGTTGACTGGGGGTGAGTGTTTGATTGGCTCAAACGTTCCGTCCATCATCCCCTTTTGTATTGCTTTGAAAGATTTAATAGTTCCTCATTTCTATCTTTCACCAGGCGCCTTGATAGGTTATGATCTCACCCCTCATTATTAATTTATAAGCCTCCCAAATATTTTCTAGTGATGTGGAAACTCTGTTTTACAAGGAAAAAAGTTGGGGTTGGTTCCCCATTTCTTCCAGAAAGGCTTGCATTGAGAGTAAGGCTTTATTTAAAGGCCATCTCCGCCTATAGGTATTTCTAAAAGGCATCTCAGCATTCAGACAGGCAACTGTATGGTCTGAGAAACAGTTGGGATCACAGCGTGCCTCTACATATGACAGAGACTCAAAATAATCTAACCTTGAGACCATCCGAAAGCGAGCTGAGAAGAATGTGTATTGTTTCAAGCCAGGATTTAGCCTACACCAGGGGTCAAAAAGACCTAGCTCCTTCTTCAAACTATCTATGTCTTGCACCACTCTAGACTTCCTTTTCCTAGTCATGCTATTACTCTGATCCAATTGTGGAATTTGGGCACAGTTAAAGTCTCCCCCAATTACAATATTTTTTTAAAATTGAGCAAGGTTGAGGATCAAATCATATAAAGGCTCCAGCTCGTCAACCACCAAACCATATAATGAGACTTATGTAATTGGCAGATGCTCGCTTAACACTTCAACAATCTCCTGTTTCCCTTTCATATCTGTTAAGGATTTAGTAATCTCGCCCCTGAACCTGAGACAGCTGCTCCTCTATGTGCTGCCGAAGAGGCAAAATGCAGCAGAAGTTGGAATGGCCCCAAGTAACTCATCCCTCATTCTCCTTCATAATGTGGGTCTCCTGTAAAAACACAAAAGTTGGTTTCTGCTTTTCCAATCAATTTATGATAGCCCTGCACTTCTTCCAATTATTGAGCCCATTCACATTAATTGACAGAATGCTAAGTTTATTCCTATCCATACGGCTCTTCTATTTAAATCCTATTGCCATACAGCCCAAGCCCTGGTTGTTTCCCGTCTCCATTATCCTAGTTCTCCTACTGTCCGCCCTCTGTTTAGCGAGGACATTTTTCAGATCCCGCAAACTTTTATTTTCATCCCAGGTGACAGACCTACAATTGGGCTGAGGCCTCTCCACACCCTCTCCATCAAACTTCCCATGTCCCACCCTCTGACCCCCCTTTAGGTACCCATGCACCTTTTTCACCTTCCACGTGGATGTTCTACACACTCTTCACCCTTTGAGTGTGGTGACTACACTCACTACCCTAACCCCGATTTCGCTACTCTCCAACCCCTCAATCAGTGAACTGAAAGAAACACATAAACAAAAGAAAGAGCATCTCCCCCTCCAAATTAACAATGAAAGCCCAATATCCAGGTATTTGTGTCACTTTAAGCTATTTTTTCTGAAGTTCATGCAGGTATCTTCTTGCCACCTCAGCCTCTTGAAAAAACTTGAACATCCCAGTCAGCAGAACCTTCAGTTTTGCTGGCTGCATTAATATAGTCTGGGCCCCCTCTGTCTTAAACGCAGAGATCAATGATCTTAATTCCTTCGGTCACCTTGAAGTCTCAAAAGTCATAACTGGAAAGACCTGGAAGCTAAAGCCCTCATAAGATTTATTACTCTGTTGCTGAATTGCTTGTGAAAGAACTTTTTCTTAATTTCTGAAATCTCTAAAATTCCTTAACAATGTACGTGGGCGTGCAGTAATGGTTTATTCTGTAAAAGGGACACAATGCGCTCTCATAATTGTTAGGTCATCCTTGAACTCCTGGAGGACATGAATCTTTATCACATTTTACATAACCTCTGCTGATGAGGATCCAACTCTATTCTTTCAGGAATACCCACAACGTATTAGTTCAATCTCCTTAAGCGGTTTTACTGATTTTCCAGCTGAAGCATAATTGATTTAATCTCCTTTGCTTTGGAGACATTTGCTGACTTAAGCTTACTTTGGGTGTCCACCAGGGCCAAGACTCATATTTTCACCTACTCAAACTGGGCCAAATAGAGATCAATCTCTTCTCAATTCCTTCCATTTTGCAACTCAGCGACTGGGACAGCGAATTTTATCGTTGCTTTAATTCCTGTATCTCCCCTAGGATAGTGATCAGCAGTGTCTTGATTCTAGTTTTGGGAAGCTGAATTACTGCTTCAGTGAAGAACTTTGCTTGAGGAACCATATCATTTACCATATTATTAGATCCTGAAGTTGCAACAGGCCCTTGATGCCCCCTACACTCCTGATATGGTCTGCAAGTTACAGGTACTTGGGGTGAGTTAGATACTGATCGGAACATCATAGGATCTAAATTACTTTCGTTACCAAGACCATGCCTTAAATGCATCTGATTCTTCCCCATATTTCCCCTTAGCTCCTGCTCTGACAGTTGTGGACTACGGAAGGTACCACCAGGCTCTCCCTAGCATTCCCACCTTAATTGAGATTGGCTGTTCCCTTAGCCAGAGGTGCCTTGTAAGTCTCCTCTATATTGCTTCTATTATCTCTGTCGCAGTCTGTCAGTCCACTTCTCGCCAGCCAGCTGCTAAAGACTGAATACAGTCTGGCTCCACTCCCTTCTGTTGCTTCCCCCGGGCTTGGTGACAGGGCAAGTGAATGAATCCTTAGTTGATGTTCCTCAGAACCTTCCGCACAAGGTTCCTGTGCACCCACACTCTCCTGGGCGAGCTGCTCTCCCAAGCCCATCTGGCCATTTATAGCTGATATAGTTATAACAGACTCTGATACAGCAGGGGATTTTGACAACTGCAGCACTTTTGAGTTATTGATCATAGGGACATCTCCACTCACCCCCTCCTCTACTAATGCCCTCAATCCTTCGGGGGTAATTTGTTTAGCCTTTCCATCAGCTGCATTCTTAATGTATGTATCCTCCCAGTTCTACTCTTTTGGGGATAATCTGGGCCCTTTCTTGGGGGTTGAGGGAGCTTTTTTGTTCTACAGCATTGGCTAGCCATGAATATTCTCCAGCTGCCTACTAATCCTAGATTTTGCAACTTGATCAATGGCTTAACACAGTTCCAAAGACACACACTCTCCAGATTCTTTACTTCATCTTTGTGTCTGTCTCTAGCCTTTCATTACAGCCCAGTCTTCCCCTTTACTGGTCACAATCTCAAAATGTCCGGCTCTTACTACCGCCCAGCGATAATTGGAATCACCCCCTCAGCCACCAATGGCTCTTTGGTATTACAGTGCTTCTTTAACCTCTCTTCTCCTCTCTTAAAGCAAGAAGGAAGTCCAGTATCCAGAGTGGCATTTCACTATTACTTAGTCTGTGTCAGGGTTTTAGCCAAGCCTTTAACCGAACCTTGAGCCAGGAAGTACTCCTTACCTCCTTCTTTGAATGCTGAATATTTCCTTTAGTGTCCATGAAAGGCTCCCTCAATTCTGTCTGCAGAGAGTGCCCATTTAACCTCCTCCTCTTGGTGAATAGACCCAGAGGTTGTTTCCACCAGTGTCCGTGTCGGCAACAGCAGCCGGAGTCGGGAACGTTGTCGGCAGAGAGGGTGTTTGTCGATAGTGTCCAGTGCATTCCATAGTCAGAGGAGATGGGGGGAGACTGTTCCACACAGCTCGGAGTTGTTCTGCCTACGCACTCACTCATTTCCAAGTTCGGAGCTCTCCGTGTCTGCTATGATGTTTGCGGCAGCCATGTTGATTGGGGAGAGGTTTCGCTGGGGAAGCTGGATGATAATTGTGCTTTCTGCAATCAAATAAGTACACTACCTGAAACTGAAATAGCGCACACTTTGTTTACGCTTCCTTTAGACTGATTCTCTCTGCACTGGAGAAGAACAATGGTTGGCTTATCAGACATGCTCAGAAATCATTTACCTATACCTCTCTCTGCAGGGTCACCCCCAAACATTTTGCCTACATATTTCCTATTTTCTGAATTTGTTTTTGTGGGCCTTAAGACTCTGTGCACTTTGCCAAAGTTAACCAGTGCTACATAAAGCATGCTCACTCCCTAAATCATCTTAAAATTGGCTTACATCTGATTGACATATTTTGTTTACTTGTAGGTCCCTTGTAAAGTGGTATACCATACACCCTTGCCAGGTATAAAAAGCTACTAGTGGGCCTGCGTCACTTCTTATTCTATCCACTTAAATAGCCCCTTAAAACATGTCCCAGGTCTGCCATTGCCCCATCAGAACCGATGGAGCACGACGCAACCCAACGCAGCCCCTCCAGCTCCTCATCGGAACCAACACAGCGCAACACAACTCATCGCGGACTTCACGTCGCAGTCTTCGCATTGCCTCATAGAAACTCAAGCAGCACAACGCAACTCAACCCAGGACCCTACATCGCTCCTCAAAACTGCTGCTGAATGGAGCAATGTCCCGCATCAAGGACATAAAGATACAATACTCATCTAACCTTAGCCTAGCCCTTGTAACCTGCCCGCACTTCATCATGGTCGGCCTGAACTTGTGACTTTGTTCCGGTCCAGCGCACCAGATAACCACAGTTGGCTCTTTGTGCTTTTAAGCACTATTTTTGCCAAAATCTTTCAAATTATATATCTCCAGTTCTACTGATTGGATTGTTGTGGTTTTAGTCTCAAATAATTTAGTAAAATGTACACTATGTTTCTGAATTGATGTCAGATTTGTCTTGTGTTGTGTTCTCACATTATTATTGTTTAAATGCTGCCTAAACACTCTACATATTCTCTCTAAATTAACCCTGACTGCTTTTGTGGGAAGCTACCACAGGGGTAAGCACTGCTTAATTTAGCAACTTTAGTGGTTAACTTGGAAAAAAGTAAACTACTCCTGCCGAACCATCCTCCCATGTCCTAGAAGGACTCACTAAACTCCCATATAAATAATATGATACCGCATTCAACCTCTTTTTAAATTCTACCTGATTCACTACTTTTTGCTTTTCCAAAACTGTCTGTGTATCTACCTCCAAGGATGGAGCTGGAACTGGAGCTCAGCAACCTGTACAGCTATACTGCAGGTGAGCACAAGAAATTAAGCAAGGACAGGGGCCTTCCAAACAAGAGGAGCTCCAAGAAGGAGGAGCTCCAGAAGGCCCTCAGAGCCTTTAAGGAGGCCCACCAGATGGTAGGGGCATCAAAGGTGGAGGAGGACCTGGGTGCAGATCCTGAGCTTGTAGCATTTGAAGGAGAGGGCAACTTATCCCCATGAATAGAGCCCATTGCTCAGGGCATAAAGCAGTGTGTCTTCCAGTGGTTTGTACCCAGAGGAGCTGGAGGATGGAAAGGCTGAGAGGGAGCTTCAACTGCAGTTGGCCAAATTAAAGGTGGAAGCAGCTAAGGAGAAGGTTGCTGTGAAAAAGGCCCTTTTAGAAAAGAAGTTGGCACTAGAAGACCATAGGGCTGAGGCAGAGAGAGCCTTGGCATGGAGAAGGCTGAGGCTGAGAGGGCCTTGGCTGAAAACAAACTACTGCTGGAGATGAGCATGAAGAGGCTGGAGCTCAAAGTGAGGCAAGGCTCAGAGTCCAGCAACTACGGTGATGTCAGTAATTACAAGGGTCTGTACAGTTTGATTGCAAAGGAGCTGTTGGAAAACGAGGCAGTATCTGTGAGGCCTGCACAAATAACATGACTACATTTGTCCTTCACTGGGAACCAAATACCCAATTGTAGCGCCTGACTCTCAGAGGGTAGCGTTGCAGAGCAGTCTGAGGCTTACTCAAGGGAGGTGGTTTGGGCTAGTAATCGCCATTTGCAGGTGCGCAGAAATAACACTCAATAATTGATTGTCCAGTCTGTACTTTGCTTTATAGAAGTAAGAGTACATTTATTAAACACACACACTACTCAATACTATGCACCAATTTACAAATATACATAAGCTGTTGGAATTACTTTGTGACATTGCATAACATCTTCACCCCTCCCGCAGGGGGTTGGGGTCTAGTACCACCACTCCCATGTATGCACATCATCTTGCCCCCAATGCAGTTAGTTGAACATAACCTGGCGCGAGGGCCCTGCACACTGGCACCATCCCAGCGGCGACCCACCCCATTATCTCAACAAGCATTTAAAATGGGTAACCCTGCCTTGGTGACACATAACCCTGACTGAGCATGTCCTACTGACCATGAAGTATACACCTCTACATCTTAAGGGCTAGCAGTCTGGGTCCTTCACCTAAGCGCAGCAGCAAGAATACATGTTTGAGCATCACTTTAGAATGACAGTACTCATCACATTTGTGGATCATTAGAATGCTTTGCAATTACAGCCCCTAAAGGCATCACAGATGAAATCCCAGGATTACGCATATACAGCCAGACACCCTAGCAGGAATGTCTGACAACATAACCCCACTTTGCTTATGACATCACCTTACACCTGCACTTCACATTACACATGTGACCTTCAGTCTTTCTAAAAGAAATAACATTAGTAAATGCACTACGGGTGCAATTACACCTCTTCACCTCCAGGGGATGCTCTTCTCCAGACATCCCCCACTCAGCCTTTCACTCCTTGATGCACTTCTCAACCCTCCTCCAGCTGTAGAACAAAAGTTCCAGCCCAAAAGGAATTAAAATGCTGGCTGAGCCCTTGAGGGGTTATTCTTTTCAAGTCCCCATGTGACTTAGGGAGGGACTTCTCTTCATTGTGCTGGGGGAGACTGCACTTCTCCAGCAGCTCCCCCTGCACCTTTGCACACACACTGCAGTGGCCCCATCTTCCTGGGGCCACCTCACGCCGAAATCACCAGGTTTCCTTGCCGGCTTCTGTAAGCCTGGCAAGGCATTATGGGGCGCTTCTGCCCTCGCCATGCATATTATAGCAGCAGCTCTCCCACTGCTCCGGGGAGAGCCGCGCTGCCCCCGGCGGCCTTCTGCCGTGTTTCCTGGCTTCGGTGGGGGGCCCGGTCCCACCCGAACCCCCAAGGTGAGTCAATCTGCGGCTCGGGGAGCCCACCCCCGGCCGCTCCGCTGGGTGGTGGGGGCCCGGTCCCACCCGGGCCCCTGCGGCTCCTCTACTGCTTGCGGGTCCCGGTCCCACCCGGGCACACCGTGCTGATTGCTGAATTGAGGGCAGCCCGGGGAGCCCACCCCCGGCTGCCCCTGCCGGCTCCCTCCTGGCCCGCACCCTTGTGTGCGGCCGCGGGAGCCGGCGTCTGCATTCTGGTCTGCCCGCAGACGCGGAGGCTGCTCCCTCGCTGGTGGTTCTTCGGGGGGAGTGTGACGGCACTCACCCCACCTCCTCCTCACTTCGGGGCCCGGGGATGGGGTCCCGGGCCCCTTCCTCCCCGCCACGGGGAGCGTGACGGCGCTCCCTGGCTGCTCTTCGTCAGCGGGGACCAGGGTGGGCTCCTGGCCCCCCGTGGGGGATAACTTCACGGGGAGCGCAACGGCGCTCCCCGCCTTTGCTTCAGGGCCCAGGGATGGGGTCCCGGGCCCCCAGAGACCTCTCTACGGGGGGCGCGACAGCGCTCCCCGCCTCCACCTCACCACACAGGGCATTTTCACAGGGAGCGCAACACCGCTCCCCGGCTGGCATCTAAGCGGGGGGCGCGACGGCGCTCCCCCGCCTCCACCTTATTCGGGGGCCAAGGTGGGCTCCTGGCCCCCTTTCAGGGCATTTTTCACGGGGAGCGCGACGGCGCTCCCTGGCTTCCCTTCGGCTGGGGGCAGCCCCCAGGGACCTGCCCCACCCCGGGGCACAGCTGAGACCAGTGGCGGAGCCCCACGCGTTTCGTCGTCGGTCCACTGAGGGGGTCAAAGGTCGCCTACCTTCTGGGGGGCATATCTCGGCCCCCAGATGGCCGATTTTCACGATTCTTGTCTCTCCTTGCTCCTCTTGGCCAGCCCCAGCCACTGGGAACACTCTCCTTTTCCCTCCTGGTTTCAAGGAGGGTGCATTCAGCAGGGAGCTGTCTTCACTGGTTCCCTGCACCAGCCTTTCGCCTGCTCTCCTCCTGGGCCTCTCTTCTCCCTGCGCAGAGGCCCCTGCTTCTGCGCACTGGTCCTGGACTCTTCTCCTGGTGCTGTTCAGGATCCTGGGGGCAGTCAGAGGGTTCCTCCTTCCAACTTCCCATTGCGCCAGGCTCCAGCACCTTCTGCCTCAGCAGACCACACTCCAGAGAGAGGTTCTCTTCCTGTGCAAGCACTTTTAAAAAGTTGAGTAGGGGGCTGGCAGGAAGTCTCTGTTTGTCCTATCAAACAGCGACACATCACTGCCCCTGCTCCCTCCTTCCTGCCCAGGCCTCTGGGTTCGTTCAAGATGGCGTCGTCCAGGGTCTCTGGCCACAAGGTCTCTGAAAAAGCCCCTTCCCCCCTCGCTGCCTTCCCTCCTTGGTGCAGCCTGGTGCCTGGCACCCAGTGATAGCTGCTGATGGATGAGCATGTAGCCCCACCCATCTTCTCTTTGTGGAGAGGAGGTCTTTGCTCTGGGAAGAAAGGTCATCAATCCAGGCTACTGAGGTCAGCCCACAGCCAGGGCTTGATTATGGCTGGCTCAGAGAAATATGACAGTTCTGGATGACCCAAAAGCAGTACAAATATGACTTTGGACTCTGCAGAATACTCCTTCTCACATCCGCTACAGTGGACTTTAGTGCGTGTCTGAAATCTGTAGGCCTTATGAAAGTTACTCTAGCCCATGGGCTCCACACCCCCATAGGGGAATAATGAAGTGAAAAGCAGTAAAACACACTGACTTTCCCTGGCATGTTCCTTCCCAGTGTATAAAGCCTATTCCATGTCACCACCCAATTCTGCATAAGTCCTGCCACACCATTCACTTTGTAGCTGCTCCTGGACTGCGCACGCTAGGAATCTCCCCTGCGCAGCCCTTACATGTGTGCACACGCATGTACACCTGTGTCTGCATGTAGCCAACCCGGTGTCCCTTACTCCAGCTGCTGCGCAGTGGCCTGGTCAAGCCAAGGGGACACCAGTAAAATCCCTATGCAGTCTCTTTCATTATGAGTTTACTGTGGGTGAGTCCCAACTTATGAGGCTTCCCCACAGTAAAAGCTCAACAATTAGGTGCTCAAAAAGCGAAAAATCCGGGCGGCCCATAGTGTCAGAACCACCTTCTAACAGGAGCATATGCTCAGATTTTGTTTTACAGAGCTATACCATCACCTAGTTGATAATAAGCTCTCTGACCCCAGGAAGCTTGCTAAGGAGGCAAACCACTGGATCAGCACCAGGGTCTATAAGAAGGGACCTGGGTGTGACCCCAAGAAGCATGGTTCAGGTTCTACCCAGAAGAGTAATTGGGGGTCAAGGAAGACACAGAAAAGTTGTAGAGTACAGCGGGGAAAAAGGGTTCTCATGCCCCTTCTGAGAAACACAGGGGAATTCTGGTGGGCGGTATCCCAGGGCGCCCCATTTCCAACCCCACTGCTTTGAATGTTCTCAGCTAGGAAACAAACAGGGGGACTCTATCTGTCCTTAGAAACCATTCACTGTTGAGACCTCTACATGGGTGACCAATGTGTCTTTAGGGGCAAGTAATCCCCAGGGGCAGGAGGCGGACCATGCCCTAATTTCCATTAGTTGGGAGGTAAACTCAGAGGGTAGACTTGTGATCCTTGAAGGCGGGAGTCATCATTTCCACAAGGTCAAGGTGAATGGGGTCCCTGTAACTGTTTTGAGGGACACAGGGGACAGCCAGACCTTGGTAGTGGAAAGGCTGATTTCCCCACAGCAGTACACCAGATATGTATGTAGGGTAACTCAAGCCCAGAGGCAGGACTTTTTCTGCTTCATGGCGCTGTTGTCCCTACAAAGGGGTGGGGAGGTGACCCAGAGGAGGGTCTTAGTTAGTTCCCAGATGCCCATTGACTGCATTCTGGGCAATGAGTTGCTCCTGGTGTTGAAAGAGCTGGGTAGGTGGCTGCCCATAGTGCCCTTTAAGCTCAGATTTCTGGGAGTACCACTCTCAACTGGAGGGTATAGAGGCCCCAATGGAAGGGTGGGAAGGATTCGCACTGACCAATGTTCAGCCTCAGTGTACAGACCCTGGGATGAATGGCCAGTCTCAGGCTACCACCCTTGGACTGATGGGAAGGAGAGTGGAAGACAGACACCTAACACCCTGGCTGTTGCTCCCAGCACACAAAAAAACTTAGAGGCCAGATAACCATGTATGGGCTGTGCCTTGGCCCTTAACACTTACAGCTTTCAGTAGCCTCTGGTGGTTGCTGTCCTTATGGTCATAGTATAATCCTAGGGCTGGAATGGGCCACATCACTTTGTTGGCCATGGTAGCACTGTCTGCCTAGTGGAATGTATCTGTGAGACAATTAAGGTTAGGTGCTGCACAGATGGGGTCTGCAGGTAAGGAAAAGCGTTCCTGTGGGTCAGATGAGTAGCTCAGGAGAGTCTAGACAGAGGGATCCCACTGAGTTCAGGAGGGCCTAGAACTAGAAAGTGCCTTTGCAGTAGAGTACAACTGTCAGTATTCTACCACCTAAGCAGGGAAGCCCATCAAGGTACTGATTAGTCTCTCCTGGCATTTGCAGGAGAGGGTTGTGTTGGACTTGACCCTCTCACTCCAGGGTCACCCCATCACACCTTTTGCCTTCATCCCTCCTATTTTTCTGAATTTGTTTTTGTTGGCCTTCAGACTCTGCACTTTACCACTGCTAAATATTGCTAAAGTGCTTGTGCTCTCTCTCTAAAACATGGTAAAATTGGCTTACACCTGATTTGTATATTTAATTTACTTGTAAGTGCCTGGTAAACTCATATACCATATACCCATTGTTGGTAAATGAAATGCTACTAGTGGGCCTGCAGCACTTATTTTGCCACCCACTTACGTAGCCCCTTACAACATGCCCCAGGTCTGCAATTACAGCCTGAATGCACTTTTATACTGACAAATTGACATGGCAAAATAACCCTCTTTCCCCAGCCTTAAAGCCACTTTTTTACTTTAGATAACCACGCCTAGGATAGGCCCTAAACAGACCATAGGGCGGCAGGGTGCATTGTAATTAAAATGTTGGACATATACTTTTAAATTTTACATGTCCTGGTAGCAAAAAACTCAGAAATGCATTATTTCCTACTGTGAGGCCACCCTCTCCCATAGGATAACACTGAGTTATTGTATTACATTTAATAAGTGATAACGTTTAATTGGGAGCAGGTACCAAAGTGAAGTTTGATGTCTGAGGAAATGTAATTTAAAATCCTCTTTAATGGTAAAGACGGATTTTAGGTCACAATTCTGAAAATACCACTTTAAGAAAGTTTTCCCGTCCCGACCATCTGGCATTCTGCAGCACACATAGAAAGAGGAAAAAGCCTCCCAGGAGTGTTTTTGTGCAGTAAGGTGACCCTTCCTGCAGAAAAATAATCCTGCTGACAGTAAAAGCACCCTTGCACCATGGTGCATGGGTGCCTGCTTTGGTGCTAGGCTGCAGAAATGGTGCCAGTGCAGGGGAAAGGCCAGTAATGCACCGTATTGGATAATTACGATGCATTCCTGCCCTTTCAGTTTGACATAGGGCAGCGCAGCAAGGTGACTTGCTGTGCTGCCCTCCGCCAAATCCCTATAAATGAGGCTGAGTCTCTTTTTTGGAAGTCATAAATCTTCAGTGGTACGGAGTGGGAGGGTGTAGCCAGTGAGAGTTCCAGGAGGCCGAATGCCCCTTTGCAGAGAGACAGCTGATTGGGTTTGAACATAGCGGGAACTACTGCGAAGTCAGGCGGACCGACGATGTACCTTGGGTGAATTGATGAGCAGGTTTATCCCAGTCTTCTCTAGGCTCTCAAATCAATTTTAGTCAAAAATTTTCTAAGTTCCAAGTTTTGGATTTTGGCTATCGGGCACCTTTAACACCACAACAACCATTCAGGAGTGGAGAGGTACCACTTGGGGGTTCAGGACACACTCAGGCTGTGTCCAGGTGTGGGTTCAGGATGGTTGGAGTCTTTTATGTCCCTGAGGCTCTAATCAGGAGGCCAGCAAAGTAGACCTTTGAGTCACTCTGCTAGTTTTGGGCTCAAGTGATGAAGCATGACTCAAGCAGCAGCGTAGGCCTCTGATGGTTCAAGGCAGGCTCCAGGCAGCACAGCAGGTCTGAATGAATGAATGTACAAAGAATATATAGTTACTAAGTTCATATCATGGGAGAACACCATTGGTGTCTAACTCATGGCAAAGAAGGTCAGTGGAATGTGAATATTCAGGAGCAAGATACCTCACCTGCCTGGATGGGTGACCTGCTTCATCATCGGGCAGTTCCTCATTGGGCCGAAGCTGCAATGCCCCCCTCGAGGGAGTTCTTTGCCGGAGATCTTTTAAGATGTTTCACTGTAGCAGAACTGAGATGAGGATGCTGAACATGTAGATTGGAGAAAGAAGGGTGAAATGTTAAAAATGACTAAGGATCACCTAATGACTACTTTATTATGATGGTGGGTCTTGCCATATCTAAAAACAAAGCGAAACTAGGAAGGAAATATTATTCCTTCTTATTAATCTCAAAAGATCAAATTAATTAAAGCTCAACATGTTTCTTGACAAAAATGAGTCATGAGTGATCTGTGGCAATTCGTCAGGATTGTCAAATATCCTAATCTACGGGAAATTGGGACAGATGGCCTAGCTCCAAGCAGGTACAATGCAGTGGTGACAAGTGCTTTGTGTGGAAACAGAGCACAGTCTATTCAGTTGCAAGTGTGTTGTATTCCGCTTTAGGGGTCCGTATATAGGTTTTCCTGAATCATGTCCGCACAATTCGCCTTGCCCTTATATAGGCATAGAATCCCTGTCCTTATTTAGGCATTAACCGTGCACTCCAAATACAGGCATGGTCATTGACATCCGTCCACCCTAACGTCACAACGAGTTCTTAGAAACCAGACCCTTAAGCTTCGGGAGTTCCCCTAGCACAGGACTATTGATTTCTCCAAGAACTCATCTATTATGTATGAACCGTTATACCTTAAGGGTTCCTTCCTGACGTCTTCCTCTGTCCGACTTCACGTCAATGCTAACATTCCAAGACACCTACCAGGTATAAATATACCTTCCCTTGCCCAAGCAAGTTAGAGGAGACCTCGACTTCAGAGGAGCCCGTATCCCGGCCTGATGCACTGAGAAGACGCTGTCATTCCTGCACGCAGACGAATCCAGCTTCCAGTGTTCTGAATCCCTTCGCGGGGTGTTAGAGTTCCAGATCCGGCAGGAGATTCCCACCTCTCTCATTCTCAAGGTATGGAGCTGACTAGATCCTAGAGGGACTCTTGGCATACTAGACTTGGCATACTAGATTTAACATACTCTTAGTCTACCATACTAGAGAATACTCCACCTACTTCTACCTTTTCCCTACACCTAGACTAGGTTACGTACACTGGGGTAGAACTAGCATAGAGACGCATCGTATGAGTACTCGCATTCTTAGCTCATGTTATTTATGTACGTGAATATATGCTAAAAGATAATGCTAGTGCAGTATTATTTATTTCTATTGCTCACGCTGTACATTATTTATCTTGCATACTGTCTTGTGATCATAACAGCACATATCTCTTACATGAGAAACAAGACTGTTCAATAAAACCCTTTTTATTGAAACGCCCGTCTTTCCTTTCTGTGTAACGCTGTAGAAACTAAGCATGCACGATTGACTGAGTGAAACTGTTATCTATTGTTTCCACGATTCTGAGACGTGTTCCGATTCAGAGCCTAAAAGGGAAATAGGAACTACACTACATGGCGCCCAATGTTTGGTAAGGCAGTAATTTAATGCTAGATACTGAGTAACTCATTCGTGCTTTTCTCAGAGACCCCTACTCACATACTCCATAAGACGTCTGGAGTGGGCAGGGTTAAATATCCGCCAAAACTAAATAGGGAAGCACCCTATAAATTAGTTGTTTTGGTTTGTTCAACGTTAAAGGATACAGTGTTTCAAAATATTGTGCACCTTATCTTTTTTGTTTCCTTGAAACTTGTTCTACATTTTTCAAAAAACAAAATGCCTGACTCCGACAACGATGGAATTGCGGTCACCCAGCATTAACAGCTTATAACATCACAGGTTTAGAAGGAACCGAGGAGGGTGTTATAGACATCAATCCAAACTTAAGAAGAGCCATCACTCTAAAACTTATAAAACACGGCCTACCACCAAGAGGAGGTAGAGCAGTTTTCGTGATAGAGGCACACGAATCCTTTCAGACAGAGGTATTCTATTCATGGGTAATATTTCCTGAATCAAATCCAGTTACAAGAATGTTTCACTTCTACAAAGAAGATGATCCACCAGAGGAATATATTCCTTACGAGGATATTGAAATTCCACTAACATACCAGGAGCATCAGCTCTGGTTTAAAGGCGCCCTAAAACATCACAAAAACATTACCAGGCTCGGTCCACTAGGTAGATCAGGAGCAACATGGCCGATTCTAGCCGGCTACACACCTCATCCTGACATTGAAGAAATGTCAGACGAGGAATTACTTACTCAACTTACAGAGTTGATCAAAATCTACAGACAATTAGTCCAATATGTCATGCGGACTTTCACAGTCCAACCACCATTAACAATTCCAAATCAAACTCCTCAACAGGGGAATACACTAAAAATTACACCACAGACTCTATACGCAGTCATGGGAAAAATGCCCACAAAACGTGAGCAAATTCCATTCTGGATAGCTCAAAAAATTACTCAAATCGAAGCAGTATTTCCAAATACTAGCCCTTATGAGAAACACAGAATACTAACAATCTGTTTACCAATGGGGATCACATCACAACTGGAAGACTGCACCACTTGGGGCTCAGTCTTTGCTGCCATCTATACTAAAACACATGGTATTCCATCAATTGCAGTAATACCAGATGTCCTGAAACAAATTCAAAACGAATACGGGGCAGAGCCTGCACTAAATTTAGGTATGAAATTACTGAAAAATTTCGACCAGGTCTCAACAATAATATTATCTAATATTAAAGGGGAGGCAGCAGCAGTGGCGATCCGCCAACGATTAAGGGAATTCGATGTTACAGAACATCAAACAGAACTACCCAGAATAATAGAACAATCTTATGCAGAATTAGGCAGAGATAGTTTGGGTGGAAGACCAGTGAAGCCAAAACTATCTGAAAGTCCTGAGAAGGACTCTATTAAACAAACTCCTACATCTTCTAAAAAGAAGTGGGAAACTAATAAACATAATTCAAATGAGAAACGTTCTCAATCTCGAGGTAGGTCTCCTCAAAAGGAGCCCTCTGAAAGGAGGTATAACCTCAGGAATAGGGATAATTTAAGAAAGCCTGACAGGTATCAAGATACTGATACACGTTCCTCTCGTACCTTTCAGATCTCATCACAGACATCGGAAAGAAGAGGACGGTCAGAACATAGAGAAGAACGCGTGAAATCAAAAGACGACAAACACGCTCCGAAAAGTGAATCTAAACCTCAATTCTCAAAGAAGAAGGTAGCAGGTCTGAAGGTCAGACATGCCGAGGATACTGAGAACACAACTCAAGAATGGAGAATGGTCTCAGACAATGCTGGACAGTGCAGCAGAAGTCACAATAGCTTCTGGAGATAGTTGACTTGAATGAGTACATTACAGTTGAGACTGTAGACACCAGGGTTAGTACTCCACAAACGTTATATGAAATAACACTCCGGATGGAGGGAGACATACCTAGACAGGTGAAAGCACTCTTTTGGGAAAAACTTTCAAGGGGTTATGACATACTTCTAGCAGAAAAAGACTGGCCACCACAATTTGTTAGGGAGTGCCCACATGGTGAGGACATTATTATGCCTGCCTTCTCCAACCATATTCCAATTCACCTAAAATATACTTATGCCAGGAAATGGGCAGTTGCCCAGGCCCCAGCATTATACAAAAATCATGTAGGATGGGATGAGGACTCACCTCACCATAAAATACATCTAAAAAATGAACCTACTGCACAGAGGCAGTACCCAATAAAGCAAGAAGCTAAAAAACAGGTCAGGGAGATCTTAGATCAACTTGAATACCAAGGGGTGATTGAAACATGCACCTCTTCAATGAACAATCCTTTGTTTCCTGTCTCCAAACCAGACAACACCTATCGTCTAGTTTTGGATTACAGACACTTAAACACTTGTTCTAAAACATTTGCGGTGCAAAATGCGCACAGTACAGCATTAATGAATAACATTGTGCGTAAAAAATATAAAACCACATTGGACATCTCAAATGGTTTCTTTTGTCAAAACATAGCACCTGGAAGCAGGTACTTAACAGCTTTCTCAATAATGGGGACCCAGCGTCAATTTTGTCGACTCCCACAAGGGTTCAAGAACAGCCCGGGGTTATTCTCAGCGAGGGTAACGGAGTTACTACAAATTTATGATAATGAGGCATTGTCATATGTCGATGACATCTATCTGACAGACGATGACCTGGACAAACACTTGAACAGGGCGAGCACCATTATACTGGGCTTCGCCTCTGAGGGCTATAAATTCAACTTCAAAAAGTCCAGAATTGCCCATCTCAATGTCCTCTTTTTCTAGGATATGAGCTTTCAAGTGAAGGCAAGAGCTTGGCAGCCAACTTTTTAGAAAGATGTGCGCTGCTTCAACCTCCAAAAATGCTGAAAAATTTACAATACATCCTGGGTTTCCTAAATTTTGGAAGAACTTACATTCTAAATTACGCAGAAAGGGTTAAACCTCTCTATGCATTAATCAAACCTGATTGGACACAGGAACACTCAGAAATCTTGCGTTCACTCCAAGCTAACATGTTAGCAACAAATCACTTACAAACACGTGTAAGTCAACGCAATTTAGTCATCCGAATAATTTCGGGTCAATGCGGATTCACCTACTTAACATTTAATGAGGGTGAAAAAGTACCAATTGCATACAAATCTCATTTGTATACACAAGCAGAAATGCGCTTCACTTCAACTGAAAAAATTCTGACAGCAGTTCAAACCGCTGTAGCAAAAGAAAGAGCTCTAGCCCAAGGGAAATGCATTATTGTCGTAACCCCTGTTCCGGCCTTAGAGGCGGTAACAAAAGCGAGCATTCTAAATGCTAAAGCATTACATCCTAGATGGATACAATGGGTTAATTCTCTTGCTGCAACAGATGTTGAATATGTTTTTGATCCTGATTTAAAAACACAAGCGTTCCTGCAATATGAACATGAATATCCTCTGCCCACTGAGATTCTGCCTCTCGATCAGAACGAATTCATAATTTACACTGACGGATCCGCACAACCCGTAACAGGGAGTAACAAGCTTACAGTGCAGCGTGCGCAATCGTTAAAGGTCGCATGCGCGATGGCAACTTCAGACCTATGGTCACAAAAACCCAATATCTAGGAGATTGCACAGCTCAGCGAGCTGAACTACAAGCATTCAAACTGTCACTTGAAAGTACAGATCGAGAATTCCCCACACTAATAGTGTGCGATTCTTTCTACTGTGTACAGTCGTAAAATGAATATATACAAACTTGGCTTGAAAACGGGCTCAAAGATGCAAAAGGTGGCACAATAAAGCATAAAACGCTTTGGGAACAAGTAGTTCAGTTAAAAAGCGAACTACCAAAGGCTCACGTGATCCATACACTGAGTCATCAATGTGATGGCGTTCACGTTGCAGGGAATTCATTGGCTGACGAAGCCGCAAAGGGGGCTGTTCAGACGGCTTCCGTAGCTGCGATCACTCGTTCAAAAACGAGAATAGACAGTGAGATAATGTTGGCTGTCAATGCTACGAGCAAAGGCAGTGGTGCAGCGTTACTAAAAAGTTTCCACTCAAGTACTCTTATGTAATTGATGCGAACAACGTTCCTTTTGCTCGAATCCCTGGAGTGGGGGATAGGGTAATTCCAAACATGGAATGTAGAGCAGCTTTGATTTATGAAACACATCTGGGGGAGGGTCTGTCACATCAAGGGATCTCTAAAACAATATTGACATTAAAAGAGATGTACTGGTGGCCTGGAATGAATACACATATTCACATCTTCATCAATGACTGCATAGACTGTAAGGTACAGCGAGATGCAGAACGCCACCAGACACCATGCTACGAAGTAGCCTGCCAGGGACAGACAGCACTGTTAGACAGCATTAGACTATCTATGCACAGGCGTCCTTGTGGATGACTGCAATACCACAAATACTAAATCAAGGTTCCTATGGATATGGCCTCAGCGCTCGGCTGACGCTCGAACTGTTATAAAAGATTTGAGAGTCTTTATCGGCACATACGCAATAGGCACGCTACATTCTGACCAGGGCCCTGCGTTTAGCTCTCGGGCTTACAAAGAAGCCATGGCCAGTCTGGGCGTTGCATTGCGGTACTCCTCTCCGTTTCATCCTGAGGGAAATTCTGTTGTGGAAAGGAAAAACCGGGACATAAAGCAGTCTATAACAGCTAGGGTATTAGGTTCGGGTGATGGGTGGATCAAACATCTTTATGGGGTCCAACGCTCATTAAACAATTTGCCAAGAAGTTCTCTAGGGGGGGTCACTCCATATGAGGTCCTATTTGGGACAAGAATGTGGGTGCTAGGTCTGGAATGCAGTGGCACAGTGGTGGAAAATAAACCCTTTGATATCAAAGATCGTTTGGCTGTTTTACAGGATCTAAATGAACTAAGATTGAAACAAAGCAACTTGTTCCTGCAGCCAACCACTACTGGGGAAAAACCGGCGGTCCCAGCAAGGCCTGTCTGGATTCCAAAAGTTGGGGATCTAGTCAGAGAGAAAATTGCGGACAAGAAGGAATTTGGACCTTCTTACAGACAACCAGTACCTGTCCTAGCCGTACACGGAACAAGAACAGTACTTCTGCTGCCCCTTGCTGGAAGAAAGGAGAAAATATTTGTGTCCATCGACCTCATCAAACCACAGTATGTGGCCAATACTAAATAGTAGGCCTCGTGGACTCCGACCTAGTAGCAGACACACTCCTCTCGCTACTATCCAAGAGGTTGAGACTGAAAGACTGATAACCATCGAGAATTCAGCAGTAACAGATGTAGGACTGAGCAACAATGCTATGGGACTCATCCCTCTTGAAACTCAAGTAACAGTTCGTCCAAATACACCTGTCTACACCAATGTAACAAGTGATCAACCGGCTCCAGCGATTTCTACAAATCCTGATGCAATTCCAACAATTGACAGAACTGCTTCTGGATATTTCATTAACTTTGATACGTTTTCTGAGGATCTGAGTGAGCTCGAGACGTCGCCAGCATCAAAAACTTTTAAACAGCAAGTACAAGACTTTTTACATTTTTTGAAAAAGACTTATCTGGTTTCACCATGGATTGAACTTTGGGTTATTTCTGGAATATTTTTTTTCCTGCTTTGGCTAGCTTTGGTAATGACTATGAGTGTGCTTATAAATGGCAGATACATCCATTTGGACACTGAAAGAAAAGAAGTGAACTTACTTTTGAAACCTCACAAATCATCCCATCGTGAAACAAGAGACTTGTCTGCAGTGAACATCACAGCCATTGCTATACAGGATGGTATAGTGTGGGACAAAACAGATTTCGATATTTTTGGCCCGACGGAACATTTGAACATTCCACATTTATTTAAGATTTCACTAAGTGATTTTGTTTCATCCAGTACCTACTCTGATGATTGGGACTTTGAAACTGTGAATAACATAATGTTTGATCTAGAAAAATCTGCTGCATTTTCTAATAATGAATATTTAGAGGGTTCATCAGACTATGAACAGCTGTATTGCTATAACCACTATGGTCATCATTTTTTGCATAAACCACCTAGAAATGTGTTTATGTTTAACCAATGGGAGCATTGTCCTACACCACCAAAAGGCAGTTCAAAAACATTTGCTAAAAAGTTTCCATATTTTTCAGGATACAATACATCTGATCCAGAAACATTTTACTATAAAAATGTAAACAAAACAGGACTGAAAATTATGTTAACTAATACAAAACAGATTTACTCTGCAGCATTTATTGCCCAACTGTCTAGACAGGGTTTTGACTTATGGAAAGACACAATAGACACAAAATCTGTCTGGGGTACTAAAGATTGGCAAGTGCAGGGGATAGAAGCTTTATTTAGAGCCTGTATCGTCCCTCAACAAATAATGTTTTTGAATGACACGGTCCAACAAACGTCTTGCCTTGGGTTAGCCAAGATCAAAGACATGAAAGCACCTTCTGTACCAACACCTGCAAATGATAACAAAACACAGGCAGCGGTTACAGTTGACACCATACTACAACTCAACAGAACAAATCCTGATTGGAGAAATTGGTTGATCTGGCCCACAGACACAAACAACTGTCAAGAGAGATTCCTGAATAAAACACAGGGGTTTACTATTCACAGGCCAGACCCACGATATGTCGAAAGACAGCATCCGGGGGTAGTAACAACATACAGTGTAGGAAAATTATGCCTCGATTGGCTGCAAAAATCTACACTTAAGGATGTGAAACAACACTTATCTTTACTTAAAGAAGACGCAGACCTTAGGGAATTCTTGCTTGGACCAAGAAAACCACGTCAAAAACGTTTCATTTATGCTGCTTATAATGAAGCTTGGAAGGTGTCACAGATGGAGGCCGCAGAACGAATACGTGAACTTGATCGTATTAATTTAGAGAAAACTCTCTCTGTGGTCGACAATGGGTTAACAACTTTGTCCTCCAGAATTTATTCATTGGACAGTATTGTATCCTCTGCTATCGACATACTGGAACAAGATTTAGCCATGTTACAGCAAGGCCAGTCTCAGTTACGTTCTATTATGTTATTGAGCTGGACTCTGCAATCTTTGCGTGCGGGCTATGTGCCTTGGCGTTTTATCAACACGACGGCTCTGTTTGCAGAATACAATCTAACTGATAAACAGATCGAACTGGCACAAAGGGGAGCAAAGTATACAGTACTGAGCATTGAAAAACTTGAAAAATTACCATTCACAGTGGAGGAAAAACCAGCTACAGAATGGCTTATTCATGGCAAAATTAGTCTACCTGTGACTACTTTCCAGTTTCAGTATTGCCTTAAACAGATGCAAGCAGGCAAATATGAAAGGTTGGGTAAAGAATACATTAAGACATCCTGGAATTTACCTTACACCTAAAGATGTTGGAGTGGGGATCGTGAAGTGTTTCTAAGTGGTACACACTGTGAAAGTGCACTAAGCGGTTCACTGATTTGTCAGGACATATCTTTACACAGGGCTTGTAATGGTTCTGTGGCAAACTTGTCCTGCCACCAGCAGGGTACACCAGCTGCTGTGATTAATCCAACGTTTGGACAACTTTCTAATGGGAGTTACCTCATGTTGAATGATCAGAGTTGCTGTGGCATGTTGCCAGGCATCCCATATCTAGTAACGGTCAACTCCAGGATCACTTGCTGTATGCAAGTATTGTTTGCCCCAATAGACACATTCAGGGAGTCGCCTTTGTGGCCTTCGTTGAATGTCTCTTTTATACGATTTGATACTTTAAGCAGAATGAAAGCCATGCTTATACAACAATCAGTGCCTTTGACCTCGGCCAAAGAAACCTATGATCTACAAGTTGCAAGGGCTTCGGCTGAGATACAGGCTTTAATTCGTACAAACTGCCCTATACATTTCGTAGAAATGATAGGACATATCTTTAACATGTCTGATACAAGCAGAATTGTACATGTATTTAAGACCATCTGTTCCGGACTATTAGCACCTTTCCAGGCTGTCCTCGGAATCATCCCAAACTTCGCACATTCGGTGTTTGGTGGTGTGCCGTTAATTCTAGCACTTGTTGCAGGAATTCTGTTTCTGTTCCTCCTACTACGCTATGGCAAGCCTCTTCGCTAACATCACTCCGAGCGATGTGGAGAGAGCCCTCCTTGAACGGAAATGCCGTGAGCGAATAGTACAGCTTTTGGGCATGCCTCGTCTAAGGGAACTTAATACAACGTGGTTCCTGTCATTCAGGCCAATCTGGCAAGATTGCATCTTACCTGTTCTACGCTGCCTGTTTTGCGGTGAAGAATGTGTGCTAGACACCTGTCTAACACTCCCATCAGTCATGCCAACGGATATCGATACTCTGCTGGACCCGATAACGGCCCATGCTGTGTGTTGTCCCCAGAGGCTTCCAATCCTGATGGCGGCATTCATTGAGATCTCATAGACGCTTCCGGCTGCTGCTGAGGTACGAGATGGATCAACGGGCACACAGGTAACAACGGACGCGAACATTGCTTCTTCTGCTGAAGGCGATGTTTATCATCTCTGTGCAATTAACCTTCTGAACGAGGTGTTCCAAATGTCACCAACTTCGGTGGACGATATTTTGGCTACGGAAATAGATGATCTAATGTTTACGCCAGACCCATACACTGACTTTGATTCGGCTCACAGTGTACCAGGGCAACAATGAAATTTGGCCTTCATATTTTTCAAACTTGGAACTTTTCCCAGAATTGAACCTTTTTCTTTTTAAATTTTTGAAATGACATGGCAAATGAACAATCTGCTTAAAGTAGAACTAGTCTTATAAAACGGACTTCTTTGAATACTTCCAGGGACACATTGTCACCTTATTTGTCTAACATTTCATTTAATTCTATGATATGCAATGGTTTTGATTTTGAGAACTTATCGACCATTTCGTCATATGTAAATATTTCTGTTTCATTCAAGTTGCATTTTTATTTCCGTTATATGCTTAGAATGAAAACGATGCTTTATATGTACAGTACTTATTGCATTTCAACAGTTTTGAGCTTCTTTTAAAATGCTTTTAGAAATGTTTTTAGCAATATGTGGTACTCAATTTTATGTTGATCATTTAAAATGTTTAGCATTTAGTATTATCGTTCAATCAAAGATGGAGTGAGTGTTGTATTCCGCTTTAGGGGTCCGTATATAGGTTTTCCTGAATCATGTCCTTATATAGGCACAATTCGCCTTGCCCTTATATAGGCATAGAATCCCTGTCCTTATTTAGGCATTAACCGTGCACTCCAAATACAGGCATGGTCACCGACATCCGTCCACCCTAACGTCACAACGAGTTCTTAGAAACCAGACCCTTAAGCTTCGGGAGTTCCCCTAGCACAGGACTATTGGTTTCTCCAAGAACTCATCTATTATGTATGAACCGTTATACCTTAAGTGTTCATTCCTGACGTCTTCCTC
The DNA here is from genome assembly GCA_963921515.1 of Calotriton arnoldi. NCBI lineage: Eukaryota > Metazoa > Chordata > Amphibia > Caudata > Salamandridae > Calotriton > Calotriton arnoldi. The sequence goes on along the minus strand of CAWUFW010005995.1, from coordinate 447,789 downwards.
TGTCCGACTTCACGTCAATGCTAATATTCCAAGACACCTACCAGGTATAAATATACCTTCCCTTGCCCAAGCAAGTTAGAGGAGACCTCGACTTCAGAGGAGCCCGTATCCCGGCCTGACGCACTGAGAAGACGCTGTCATTCCTGCACGCAGACGAATCCAGCTTCCAGTGTTCTGAATCCCTTCGTAGGGTGTTAGAGTTCTAGATCCGGTAGGAGATTCCCACCTCTCTCATTCTCAAGGTATGGAGCTGACTAGATCCTAGAGGGACTCTTGGCATACTAGACTTGGCATACTAGATTTAACATACTCCTTGTCTACCATACTAGAGAATACTCCACCTACTTCTACCTTTTCCCTACACCTAGACTAGGTTAGGTACACTGGGTAAGAACTAGCATAGAGACGCATCGTATGAGTACTCGCATTCTTAGCTCATGTTATTTATGTACGTGAATATATGCTAAAAGATAATGCTAGCGCAGTATTATTTATTTCTACTGCTCACGCTGTACATTATTTATCTTGCATACTGTCTTGTGATCATAACAGCACATATCTCTTACACGAGAAACAAGACTGTTCAATAAAACCCTTTTATTGAAACGCCCGTCTTTCCTTTCTGTGTAACTCTGTAGAAACTAAGCATGCACGATTGACTGAGTGAAACTGTTATCTATTGTTTCCACGATTCTGAGACGTGTTCCGATTCTAAAGGGAAACAAAAGTTGTCATGTTTTTCGGTTGCCAGAAACTACTCCCTTCTTGTTCTCAAGGAGTTTCTAGTGGCCTCTGAGCTAGCTGGCACAAGTAATTAAGTTTAATATACTCGATAGAGACATACCGACCTTAGTCCTATGTCAAGCCTATAGGTTATATTATTTCAATGCGCAGAGCCTATTAGGGAAATAGGAACTACACTACAAGTGGGGCTGAGCCCAGGTCCACCCCCATCCTGCCAGCTGGGGGCCCATTCAGGCACACCTAATCTCTCTTTTGTGTGACTGTCTGAGAGGAATTAGCAAAGTCAAATTGCCAGCTACACCCAGTCATGTGACCTAGGGCAGGCTGCAGGCACCAAATAGGAAGGACATGAAAATGCCACCTTTCTAAAAGCAAAACAAAAGGGGATGATGGACGGAGTGTTGAACATTGCAAGCACTCACCCCCAGTCAACTGATCTGGTTTTAATCCATCATCATTCTTTAGCTCAGTCCGCCACCCCAGTTCAGACATGGCCATATGCAAATCAGTCTGACCCTGTGCCTCATGGGAACAGTCCAGCCCGAACTGCCAAACCATGTCTTCCCTGGACCAGAAACAAGCATCCTGGGACCGGTTTCTGGCTTACAGCCGTCATCAGCCAGGCTATCTTGAATCCAGTGGCAAAGTGAGCAAGGGACCCACGTCTGGGCATACCCTGCCAACTTAGGGCGAACATAGCAAAACCAAAGGGGATGATGGACGGAGTGTTGAACATTGCAAGCACTCACCCCCAGTCAACTGATCTGGGTTTAATCCATCATCATTCTTTAGCTCACTCCGCCACCCCAGTTCAGACATGGCCATATGCAAATCAGTCTGACCCTGTGCCTCATGGGAACAGTCCAGCCCGAACTGCCAAACCAGTCAAGCTATCCTGGCTGATGAGGGCTGAAAGCCCGAAACCAGTCCTAGGATGCTTGATTCCGGTCCAGGGAAGACGTGGCTTGGCAGTTCGGTCTGGACTGTTCCCATGAGGCACAGGGTCAAGACTGATTTGCATATGGCTATGTCTGAACTGGGGTGGCGTGGTGAAGCAAAATAACGATGGATTAAACCCAGATCTGTGACTGGGGGTGAATGTTTGCCAATGTGCAGCATTCCGTCCATCATCTTGTGTGTTTTGCATTTCGCCCTAAGTGGGAAGGGTATGCCCAGACGTGGGTCCCGTGCTCACTACGCCACTGGAGTCAAGCTATCCTGGCTGATGAGGGCTGAAAGCCCGAAACCGGTCCTAGGATGCTTCATTCCGGTCTAGGGAAGATGTGGCTTGGCAGTTCGGTCTGGACTGTTCCCATGAGGCACAGGGTCAAGACTGATTTGCATATGGCTATGTCTGAACTGGGGTGGCGTGGTGAAGCAAAATAACGATGGATTAAACCCAGATCTGTGACTGGGGGTGAATGTTTGCCAATGTGCAGCATTCCGTCCATCATCTTGTGTGTTTTACCTTTCTAAAAGCAGCATTTTCTAAATTGTAGTTTGAAATCCGACTTTAAAATTAAAGAAAATTTGTGATTACAATTTCATAGATACCAAACATGATATGCAACGGGCTTCTGAGCCCCAACATTACCTGCTCGTTACCAGGCTCCTGATACCAGGCTCCGAGGGGACATTGATGGGCCGTCCGAGGCCCCTGACACTACCACTCCTGCTCCCCGCTGGGGTGGGACTCGGTCCCCCAGCAAGACTTGTGGCAGCACGGGAGGTGACGTCACCCTCCCGATGCCTCTTCACCGGCCGCACTTTTCCGCAGCGTGGGTTCCTGCAACAGGGTCTGAGCCCCAACGTTACCTGCTCCTTACCAGGCTCCTGATACCAGGCTCCCAGGGGACATTGACAGGCCGTCCGAGGCCCCTGACACTACCACTGCTGCTCCCCGCTGGGGTGGGACTCAGTCCTCCAGCAAGACTTGTGGCAGCACGGGAGGTGACATCACCCTCCTGACGCCTCTTCACCGGCCGCATTTTTCCACAGCGTGGGACGCGTGTGGGCACACCCGGGCTGTGCTCGGGCCAAGGGCGGGCCCGTCCGTACCCATCAGAGCCCGGAGAAGGCTGGGCTGGGCCACTCCCCTGAAATTTGCTATCCAAGGACTATGGACTGTTCCTCATATTAAGGTATTACGATTAATTTTGACATTTATAAAAAGCCGTAACCAGGCCTTCCACTATTAGCCAATTTGTAATTGTCCCTTTACTGTGTTGTACTTTTGCACATATAGGAAAAAGGAAAGTGACTAAGGGAGGGTAGGGAGGCACCCTGAGGAAAAAAACTATGAAACGAATTCGGAACCCAACTCTTGTGACAGGGAGGGATGGGGTGCGTGGGGAGAGTGTGTTGGATCGAATCGACAATATATCATCTGATTGCGAGGGTTTGCTTATGATACCTGCATTACCTGCTGACACACCTGCTCTCACTCCCAAGGCCCCTCAAACACACACCACCACTGTGCCCACTAACTTAGGCTCTGGGAGTATACCAAGCCTATTAAAATATGCAGCTAGCAGGAAACAGTCATTGAAAGTCACTGAAGTTATCGATGAGCCCCCCATTAGTCTACCTAATAATTCCAGTGAGACCCAATGTGTGATACCAGCAGATCTTCCACTGAGAAACAGATTTGCACTCCTCGCAGAACAACCAGTAACATCTGGCACACTTATTTGCAAAGAGGGGGCAGAAACTATGGGCATAGCAACTAGTAGGGTAGGTATGACCCCCATCCTGGTGGCAGTGGCAGTGGGGAGGTGGGTATCGAAACACCACCCTCTAACCTAGATCTTCAGAGGGAAATTCTAGCCCTAAAAGAAACAATAGGGGCCCTGACTGACCTAATTTCTAAACTGTACCTTAGAATAGAAGATCGTAGCAGCCTTGAGACACCATCACCTATGTGTCCCTCAAGTACTGTTATGAACTCGAACTCGAAACATCCCACCCCTCACAGCACACAGACAATATGCAATGCTCCGAACACTAATTTTTCACCCCTGACTGGTACTTTAGGCCACAATGATAGGGTCCTTTACAACACACCACCCATGTATGAAAAGCGTCAAGAGGGCCCCAGGGGGAAAACTAGGGAAGCAATAGGGCCCATGATGGCCACAGAGCAAGAACCACCATGTCCGAGCATAGGCCGCAGCGACGTGTCTCCACTCCTTAGGCCTCGCCCAATCCCTCATAACGTTTCCCAGTGCACCATCTATATCGTCAATGTACCTAAGGCTGACCGTAATATCAAACATGAGAATGGCGAGGTCCTAAAGAATAAAGCCATACATTGGATCAGGCACATAAGGGGATGTAGATCCGTGATAAGGGATGACATCTTGAGGGCAAGAAGATGCGTCCTGGTCAACAGTACTGTCGACATTGTAGAACTAACCCTCAGAAGCAAGAGCCTAGTGCACAATTTAGGTGCCCTAGAAGCTAGAACCTGCCCTCCACCCATCACAAACATACAATTGAAGTTGAACATCCCTAGTTCTTCTGCAACACCTAAGACAGCTATGATGCCCTTAAGGGACCCTCCACTCTCGTCCCTATCCCAGAATGACTGACTATTCTCTGAGCCCTTACAGGAACACGTGCACCCCTTTAACATCAATTCTAACTCCACTTCTACCACGATGCACATAGGCCAAGAGGGCCCACTTCTAGAAAATTTGCAAATGACCTCTAGTTCTCACCCTGTTTCACATGGACAAACTGCCCTGCAAATGGGAGATGATCTCCAGGCCGGAGACAAAATCGCATGTATCCACCTGGCTACCTATGTGGCTGAAACTGCTACTTTATCCCTCCTCCATAACCCCCCGCAGCCCACAGTTACAAGGAAGCTTAAAATAGCCTTGTGGAATGTGGCGGGCATAAGGGCAAAATTAGCCCTCCCCCACTGGCTCGAGCTCATCAATCGGCACAAGATCTCCATTTTGCAGGAAACCTGGAGCCTGACTCATATTTTTGTCCCAGGGTTTGTGACATTCTACAAACTGGCAATTCCCTCCAAACACGGCAGCCCCTCAGGAGAGCTGCTCATTTTGATTAACATCACACTAAATTGCGACTCTAAGGAGCTTCCTACCAACAACCCAGATATCCTCGGGGTTAGGCTAAAAGTCACAACAGGCAAGAGGCCAATGAGGAGGACAAAATGTGGTCGGTTCCATCGTTGGAGCTTTCTCCAGCAAAGAAGTTGTCACAAGCAGCCCTGCAGTTGAATGCCATAACCCTAGAATATAGACTACAGGTCGCAAATGGAAGAACCTGCTCTGACAAAGGTCGGGGGATGATCTACACTGGGCCAAACGGGACTAACCGGATTGACTACATACTCGTGGTCCTTTCTCTATGGCCACTAGCACTAGATATGTCTATAATCCAGACCTGTGAAAGCGATCATAATCTCCTTAGCCTTCAATTGAGCATCCATGGGGCGAAAAGGTGAGGACAGCCCCTGCCAAATTTGCCACCAAGGAGGTGACTCCCTCAAACGACAAATGCCGACTTAAATGGCCCAATATTATGGCAGATGAACCCAAGCTCAATATTTTAAAAAGCGATCTTGAGACTCATTTGAGGGTGTTGCTATCCCCGTCAGATGAGCTGACCACACCGGCTAGCTGTAGTGCCCTACATTCAAAGTTTTTTTAACATCTGGCTAGAAACTTCATTGTCCATTCAAATAGCGACAGTCCAAACCAGGAGAGACTAGTTAAAATGTACCCCTGGTTTACAAACGAGTGCAGATCTCTAAGAAGGCGGCTGTCCACAGCCATAAGACAAAGGGACATCCCACTGACACGTGACCTAAGGAGGCAATACAAACTGGCACAAATAAAGGCAAATACAGAATGGGATGAAAGGAGATGGGAAGAACTTGGGGAGTCCATCTCGCACCCAGATGCTAGGATGTTTCGGGCACTTGTGGGCAAGGGCAATTTTGAAAGGTCAACCCCTCTGGCTAATAACATTCCAGCTAACGCGTGGCAAGAACACTTTGGTTCCCTGTATTCCATCTTCTGTGGCCAAGACAAGGAACCAATATTGCTTGATTTACTCCTACCATCATATGGCCTCTCGTTCACCAGAGAGGAAATCCTAGCCTCTTTGGAGGAAATTGTACCTGCTAAAGCCCCGGGTCCGGATGGTATCCCAGGAGACCTTTTTCGTTCTGACAGGGAGAACTGGGCAACTTACATAATGACACTATCTAATGACATTTCTTGCGGGGGGAGGATCCCAGAATCATGGAAGGGGGCGAAGGGATTCCTATTTTCAAAAAGGGCGATAGGATCAATCTCTCCAACTATCGGCCAATTAGCCTGATCGATTGTGTCCAAAAATGTTCTGCCGCTCCCTTTTAGCTAAGGTCTAGGATTGGATGGATGAGAATAATATCCTCTCACCCCTCCAAACGGGGTTTCAACGGAAGACTGGTACAATCGAACAGGTCTTCTGCCTCCTTATGATGTACTGGAAGGTGGTTTTGCTGGGCAAGGGGAGTCTATACATAGTGTTCATAGATTTAAAATCAGCGTTTGACCTTGTTCCCAGGGACAAACTATGGTGGGTGCTCAGGGAGATGGGTATGCCACCACGAATTCTGGCACTTTTAATTATGTTACATGAAGAGAACTTCGCCAGGGTAAGATGGGGTAGCCAGGGACAAGTCACCGATCCCATTAAAATACAACAGGGGTTCGACAGGGCTGAGTCCTGGCTCCAACCTTGTTCTCACTTTACATCAACCAAGTTGCCGAACTTCTATCTGCCATCCCAGCGGACCCTCCCTCTCTAGCAAACCAAAAAATCTCCACCCTCATATTCGCAGATGATACCCTTCTTGTCTCGAAGACTCCCATGGGCTTGTAAAAATTATTAAACCAATTCAAGCTCTTCTGCAATGGGAGGGGCCTCGAAATAAACATCTCCAAAATCAAGCTTATGCTGCTGAACCCCCACAAGTCCTTTAAAGGAAATCTGCTTTTAGACAACATTCCCCTAGAGAGAGTGAGCTCCTTTGATTACCTGGGAATCAAACTGTCGGAGGGTATGGCCGGGAAACACCATCTCACCAAGGCCTACCTCAAATTCTCTAAGGTAACGGGGGCTCTGAGGAAGGAACATTGTCTCTCTCACACCAAGCCAATAGCACCAGCGCTGAAACTATATAGCTGCAAGGTTGTGAGCAGTGCCCTGTATGGGGCTGAGCTGTGGGGCACGGCAAGAGTAAGCAACCTCACAGCTTTGGAGAACAAGTGTCTTAAAAATCTGGTCTCCCTCCCGCAAAGCACTCCTCTCTGCCCATTAAAGCTCGACTTGGGCATCAAGCCTATTAGTGACCTAGCGAAGCTTTGTCCCCTGCTATTCTGGCAGAGGATGGCTACCACCCCCAAACTCACACCCTATGCCGCAGCTTTTAATGAGGTCTGTGCCTTAGATACCATGAACAAAATAGGCTGGATCAAATATGTTAAAAGCCTTATGTCCAGCATTGGGCTACCAGGACATAATATTGTTTGTCCACCAACCCATACCAGAAGACAGATTAAACTTCTATACTGGGAATGGGCTGAGCAAAATGCATACTCAAATAGCAACCAGGGCAGATTAACTGAAGAATTTAGAGGCTTCAAAGTCAGCCTCCCCCTAGAAAGCTACCTTGATATAATCAAGGTGCCAGCTGACAGGAAGCTCTATATTCAATTCAGGCATGGTAGCCTGCCAACCAATGTTTTTACAAACTCTTGGCTGATCAACAAAGTCCAGCCCAAGGGCTGCCCTTGCTGCCCCTGCCCGCATGAATCAATAGGCCATGCTCTTTTTGCTTGCACAGCATATGCAAAACCTAGGGGTAAATGGTTAACCCCAGTTTGCAGACAACTTGGAACTCAAGACTCTAGAGTGGCCCTGCGCATACTGAAATCAGATGCAAGACCCTTATTCTTGTGTGCAACTGCGAAATGTTTGGGTTACTCTTGGGCGATTAGAAGGAGGGCACTGGCGACCCTCTCGACCCGTCCCTGAGAGTTTCAGACGAGATGTCCTGCCCTATCAAGATTAACTGCCATATTGGTCACTAATTTTAGAAGTAAATAGTCTTCTTTTATCCTTGAACAACAACAAACCCAAATTCTCCTTTTTGTCTGTTTTTATCGTGAATACTGACATTTTTAAACAACTATCTTATTCTTGCTGTGTAATGCCTATGAATGTAATTTTATGGCCTGTTGACCGCACAAATTTTAGCAAATGCATTTGCACTTTAGACAAGGGACACTCCCATTTTGCACAGTCATTTTTTGGCTTGTCTGCGGCTTGGAATCTATGAATTACATGATAATTGCTGTCAATGGGTATTCTATTGCCCGCTGTCACTGTCTTGACAATCAGTGTTATCTTTTAATTGTATTTCTTTTAAACATTTACAGGCTTGTTCCCTCCTAAATTGGAATGTATGTTTTTTACTCTGAATGTTTGTCTCTTTTATGGTATTTTACCGAACTAAAGAGTTTGAAATTAAATTGATATGCTTACCTGTACCCAATCAAAGGTGAGCACTTATTAAATGTAATAAGGCAACCCAATGTTAACCTATGTGTCAGGCAGGTCTCATAATAGTGAAAAACAAAATTAGGAGTTTTTCACTATCAGGGCTTGTAAAACATAAAAGTACATACGCAACCTTTTAGTTCTAATGCAACCTGCTCTATGGCTACCAAGGGCTAAGCTTAGGGGTGACTAATATGTAATAAAAGGGGAGTTTAAGGCTTGGCAAGGGGTGTATTGGCAAGTCAAATTGGCTGTTCAAAACTGCATTCAGTCTCCAATGGCATGTGTGGGACATGTTTTAAGAGGCTACTTAAGCGAGTGGCACAATACGTGCTGCAGCCAACTAGTAGCATTTGATTTTCAGGCCCTGGGTATATGGTATACCACTCTACAAGAGACATATGAATAAATTAAATGTGCCAATCAGTTGTAAGTCAATTTTGCCATGTCTAGAGGAGTAAGCATAAGCACTTTAGTACTGGTCATCAGTGGTAAAGTGCACAGAGTCCTAAAGCCAACAAAACAAATTTCAGCAAAAGTGCGGGGCAAAAGGTCAAACATTTGAGGGCAGACCACACTAAGGCTGACAGGTTTAACAGGAACTGATGCAGCACAATACAATTCATGCGGATCTTGCATCACACCCTTCACAGCTCCTCATTAGAACCTATACAAAATGACACAACTTGACGCAGACCTCGCATGACGGCCTTCTTAGTTCGTCATTGAAACCGATGCAGAGCAGCGCCCCACATCAAGGACATAAGGTACAATCCTCAGCGGGCCTAACTTGGTCCCTGTCTCCAGCCCATACTCCATTGTGGTTGGCCTGAACTTGTGACTTTGTCCCAGTACAGTGCAACCAGATAACCACAGTTGGAGCTTTTTAGTTGTATGCACCAATTTTACCTAAATCTTTAAAATTGCATATCTCCGGATCCCCTGATTTGATTTTTGTTGTTTTAGTCTCAAATAATTTATTAAAATGTCCTAAATTGGTGTGGGAATTTTCGTGTCTTTTGTTTTTACTTTATTATTGTTTAAGTGCTGCATAAATACTTTACGCATTGCCTCTATGTTAATCTTGTCTGCATTTGTGCCAAGAGGCTTAAGTACAGCTTAATTTAGTGACTTTAGTGGTTGATTCTGATAGGGTTTGTGGCTGTTGTCTGAGATGGGCGCACACCCTCCTCACCCAACAACCCAGCTTCTCAAACCCACTCCTGTACAACGGGATCTCTTTATAACTATGGGCCTCATTACGATGTCGGTCGGAGTTTCCTCCTTCAGACACCGTCTCGGAATCGGGTCCAACTGACTCGAGGTCGGCGATTCCTCCCAACCGATTATGATGTGACTGAACACTTTTCGGTAGGATTCCCTTTGACTCCTATGGGAGCCCGTGTTCTGCCCGACAACACAGGCTCCTATGGGGAAATGGGTGATGTGCTGGAAACTCTTCACCCTGTTGCAGGCACCCCATGATGCCTGCCACACAGTGTAGGGTTTTACTCCCTTGGCCCCCAACTGGAGGCCGCAGGATGAAGGGGGCCCTGCTAGGGACCCAAAAAGTCACTTTCCATCAGCCTTTTTGTGTCGGACAGGCCGACTTAGAAATGCTGTTGGAAACCGACATCGTAATCGCTTAGTTGGAAACGCAGTCCATAGAGCTGCACGATGTGAGTCTGACCGACACAGATTCTCCGAGAGCCGGTCGGAGCTGATTCGGAAAGACCGTGCGGTTTACAAACCGACCTCAAACATCATAATCCGTCGGTCGGAAGGGTTCCGACACGGTCTAGGAGATTTCCAACTGTCTGGATGAGGATTTCCGCCTGACATCATAATCAGCCCTTATGTTCTTCTACATTTTACCTTCCTACTCTTGCCGATTGCCACCACTTGTGGGTTCATGCCTGACACCTTTTCGGAGTTCCATGTTCTGTAAAATAAAACACAATAAAATAACAAATTCAGTAAATCAACACCTTGTCTTGTTTCACTAAAGTCTAAGTTATCTTCATTTGTGTATGATATTTGTCATGCCACATTGACATTCATTTTTGTTCCTCGGCAAATCACTACGTATTCTTCGAGTAAAGTCATCCTTCCTGCAAATGTTACATGTGTCATTCAAAAGCTCTTCATTCATTAATTTTAGAAAAAAATGAAATGGCATCGTATGATGGCAAATTAATCAATTTTGCACCGGAAAGGAAATTATTGATCGAAATATGATGAAAACCAATTTAAACTAGAATATATGAAACATATATACTTATCACTAGTTCAGAAGAGATACGCTGACAGCTAAGAAGACTATATAACCTAATCCAACATTGACAAAAGGCGGGATGTGTATGGGTTTTAAACAGAGTGAGTAACATGTCAACTGCGTAGGAATCCTTTTTTTTCTAACCAAAATCTTTCCTGTTTTCCACACAACTTTGAAAGGAGGTGAAATGAAGCGTGTCTGCTGGGCTAATTCTGTCAAGCTTTCAGGCCTCTTCTCTGGAGAGAAGGGAATTGAGGATCTCAAAGACAAAGATTTGATGTGTTTGGAAACAGAGTAGAAAAAGCCTATATGTTGCTCTTGGGGGGTGGACTGTGTGTTTTTGACAGATGCAGACAGATTTTGAAGTTTCAAAGCAGGCATCATCACGGTGGAGCTGCACTTCTAATTATAGAATGACACCTTGCTTAAATGTTCTGGCATTGCAACTGAGGCCTTTTATGTGATAGACATGCGCTGGTACACTGGGCTCACTCGCTAAACTATGAAAAAAGATAGATAACAAACATATTTTCATAAATCTGACACCTTTTTGCCTTCAATGTCTATTTAAAATCCAACTATTATGTACTGCAGGCGCTCTGTGGTGTGAAACATCAGACAGCAATAGGATGTTTGGCACCTTGTAAGAACCTTTTATCAAATTAGCAATTTTGCCTTTGTTACTACTGCTAAGTTCTGAAAGATTTAAACATAATAGAACTAGGTATTTGTACAATATTTTCCACAGACTGCGTTTTACTACACTCCACTGAGACTTGAGCACATTTGAATATTAGTTAAAAAAAATAGTATGGCCCAGATTTATAAAAACAGACACTGCGTTGCTTTGTGAAAAAGTTGTGCTGCATTATGCAGCTGTTTTGCATCATGGATTTGCATACCTGCCAACTCCGACGGTGCCACCGTGTGACACACGATATCGGCTCCTTTCACAAGGTCACCCGGTGAGGAGCACGTTGGCAGGAAATCAAGCTGTAACTGTAACTAGTGGTTTTCCAGCTCGTTTTCCTAGGCTTTGAACTGCAACATCCATTAAGGGGTGTGAAAACACCCCAGGACATGGCACCAGCTTCAGGAAGCTTTTTTCTTTTTGGGAGGAGGGGGCTTGGAGGTAGGCTGGGTTTCAAAATTGCCTCATAGGTACTATTCGGCATGAGGCCCCGCCTTCTTCATAGCCCCGACCCTTTCTCACACAGTGCCATTGTTCTTCAAATTGGCAGGTATGGATACACCATACTTACAAAATGGTGCTCCATGAATCAAACACGACACAACCATGATACAATGATGATGCATAGTCTGTATCATAGCACAATGTGCATTAACGCAACTCGTTCTTGCATGACACAAATCAGAAATGTGTGCCATAAGGCAGAGTTGCATCACAAAATAGACTTTTGCATCACTTTTTACACATAAGAGTGACACAAATCTCACACTGAATTCCACACTTTCACCATGGCAAGACACAAAAAAGTACCAGCCAGGAGTGCACTTTGCACTAATGGAGGCACTGTAGTGGAGTGTATCAGGAAGAGAAAAGTTAATTTTACAGAAGAGGAAAGCAAAGTTTTGATTTCTGAGGTGACAAAGCAAGAGAAGTATCTCTTTGTAACTTCCAAATAACAACTATCTAAGAAAGAGTCTTTATGGAGAGCAATTGTTCACAAAATTAATGCAGTAGCACCGACGCACAGCACTATAGTTGAATGCAATAAAATGTGGCATGGTTACAAGCGCAGGACTAGGAAGAAACTGGCAGGAAATCTGAATTCTGCACTTACCACAGGAGGATGACCAGCCTTCCATGATGGCTTGACCCCAAAGGAGAAGCAGTTGTTAGCAGTCATAGGACCTGAGATGGTTGTTGGAGTCGAAGGCACAGACATAGCAAATCTGAAGACCTTACCTTCACCTCAGGGTTTTTTGTTTGCTTTCAGATTTACCAGCAAACAGATACTTGTAGGTATTGACTGTCACCTTAACATAGGTTGTTGTTTTTAAATGACAATGTACCACATTTTTTAAAAATGTTTTTATATAATGCTTGTACTATAATTTCCAGGTACTTCAGTGCTATGTTGTAATTAAATAAACATGCATCTCTCATATAAGATAAAATTCATATGTTAGAATGTGTTATTTCAGACAGGCAAGTTCTGTTGGGCTTCCTCTTATAGTAAGTCACAATTCTCTAAATACTAATCTAGGTTCTAATTTAAATATATGTTTTACATTTATTTTTTAATATATTTAAATTTTCATGTACCATCTCAATTAATGTTGTATTTGAAGTAATGTTTCACCATTTCTTACTCATCTTGAGACCTGTTCCTTGGTATTCAATATGACCATGTGTAATGCTAAATGTTCTGAAATGTGTTTTTGTTTTGTTATGCATATATTTGTATTGAAGTAGATTTAAGGCCACAGTATTTCTGCTAATAAATGTATATTAATTATGAGTAATAATTACAGACTGACTATAACATTTTCTGCAAATATATTGAGCCTCTGTCAAGTTTTTAAAATAAGAGACGGCCTCTACATATGTTTAATAAGGGCAACATGTGTACACTGGTCACTGGAACTACAACATATTGCAATATTCTTGTTAGCTCAATGCAAGATATCCAAATCTTTGTGCATACATCAAGAACACACCCATGGCAGGCTAATGCTATTGAAAGTAACTCTGTTCAAATCATGTTTGTCAACATCATGTCAGTCAAGTTTGGATTTAATGTAGTTAAAACAAAGATTTGTGATGAAGATAATGCATTGTGTTCTAACCTCCTCCCTTTGTAATACTGAGAAGAGCTTTTTCAATGAAGGGTTTTCCATTACATTGAGCCTGAACTATGTGTAAGTTAATTTTAAATGTGTTACTTGTGCTGCATTGGCCTACCATCTTTTGATTTCTAATAACCTATGATTGATTGACCAACGTATTCACCATCGTAGTTTAAAGCATAACATACGTAGCTCTGACATTACACTTTCTCTATTGCACATACAACATCATATTGGTATATATTAATTGTTTCTATGGTTTTTTAAATTATTTTCTTTTGTATTTTGCTATATGTTAACATTAATATTTGTCTCATAAAAGTAATTAATGTTGAATTATTATATAGCTTAGTACATTTTTGAAAAAGTTTCAAATAGTCATTCAAATTCTAGGATATCAATTTTCTCATTGGTATATTTCAGAGTTGCAACATCTGTCCCATGACGAAATGTCTAACTGTGCCCTCTTTGGATGAGTATACATTCGCTAAACTCATGGATATTTCAGAAAATTCTCCTAACATCTTGGCAAGAGACAACAACATTACAGTGTCTCCATCTATACCTTGACAGGCCTCTTCCCAAGCAACATCCGTCAAAGGCTGTCAAAGTCACCTATTCCTGGCTCCAGGGAATTGATGATTCTCTTTGCTGACATTGCTTAAGCCATTAAGTAGAAGAGCCAGCACCACCAGCCTTCTCCTTTTCATAGTAGTGACAAAATGATGCAGCTAGAGATTTTCAGTTCCTCCATTCAATCATTCCACCATGGACTGGATCACAAGATGGGCTCCTTCATCTCCATGAGGAGTGTCCTCAACAGTAACATTGCTGTTTTACAATCACAGCAAATCCTTTCCAAAGACTTCAGTGTAGCTTTCAGTGCACTCCCTAATGTTTAGCTACCATGCAAACTACATCTTCTTCTTCTGGTGCATCATCAATGGGCACACGTCCTTCTTTGTCTGCTCCTCCAGCCCAACAGGAGGAGCTTGATGATCCATCAGACAAGGAAGAATATTATACCTAGCAAGTTAGGCAAATAAACATTAGTGAGGTGTTCTTGACCATTGATACCCTACTCCTGCTCTTTTAATCATGTCTTCTTTTAACATTCCATCTGCAGTCCTGTTGTGTTGTTACTGTGTATATTTTGTCAGTATATTGCTTACATAAAACTTTCTTCTTCGATATCGTAGTTTGAATTTTTATGTTAAACTATTTTTTAAGAGCACGTATTGTTTTTTTCAGATTTCATTTATCAGTATTAAGTTTTCCTCCATGTAAAAACGTTTTTCATTCTGGTTTTTACAATCTGATTGTAAGTCACAATCAGAAATACCCAAATATATATTATTTTCACATATTTGTTTATTGTGTCATCATTTTCTTTCTTTGCTTTATCATGTCTATCATTATTGTCATGAAACATAGGGGGTCATTACAATAGCGGGCGGATCGCCACCGCCATACGCCCGCTAATTCCCTCCGCCCGCCACACATTTACCCCCCGCCATATTACTATGGCGGGGGGGGACCCCGGCGGACGGTAAAACCGGTCGACTCGTCGACCGGCGGAAAAGGGGCATAATGTGGTGGCGGTGTCTACAAGACACCGCCATCCATATTACGATGTAGGCGGAGAGGTGCCTTTTCATGGCGGCATTAACGCCATGAAAAGGCATGCGGTATTCGCATTTGGGGGCCCGTTGCGGGACCCAGGATGTTGGGGGGTGGGGGGTGCACATGGGGGGTACCTGTGGTACCCCCCTGCATTTGAATGCACAAGGTGGCAGGCACCGCGCAGTGCCTGTCACCCTGTGCATGCAAATGCACAACATGAATTTCCAGCATTGTGGCAGGCGGTGCTGTGAGCACCGCCCGCCACAATGCTGAGTATGGGGTATGCGCCCGCCAGTGTGGCGGGTGCATCCTAATTCGAATAGTGGGACCGCCGCACATGTGGCGGGCGGTCCCTTTCTCCGTTGCGATGGCGGGCGGACTTTGTCCGCCCGCCATCGTAATGGACCCCATAGTATTTAAAAAGGTATTATAATTTTTACACTCACATAAATACATTTATCAACAGATGGGAGGAAAATTAGAATGAATTATGGTGACTGTTACACTTCAGCTAATAATTATTTAAATCTCCATAATCAGGCAAACTGACAATATAATTTCAAAGATTATAATCATCAACATCATGCATTACTTTTTAGATTTACAAATCTGCACATATTTAACAATTGATAATATATTGTGCAAGCCAACTGTTTCCTTCCTATATTTAGAGTAGCATCTTTTTCTATCTCTAGTTAGCGAAATTGGCCTTGTCTAGGCCACGAGGCTCTTCCGCCTCAATGTGCCTAGAGGAGCTACATTGGCTCCCTGTACAGCAAAGAATTTATTTCAAATCCCTTTGTATAGGGTTTAGGGCTTTGCATGGAATCGGTCCTAAGCCGTTACAGAAGAAATTGGTTTGGTATACTCCTACCCGGACCCTTCGTTCCTCTTTTGCTTACTTGGCAAAGGTACCCAGGTTTAACAGGGTCAGACTGGGAGGAAGATCTTTTAGTTTTGCTGCTGCAAAACTTTGGAATGCACTCCCACTTGAAATTAGACAATGCAGTACCCTGTCCCTGTTCAGGAAAAGGATCAAAACGTGGTTGTTCCCCAGAAATTGATCCTGTCGTTTTTGAGTAATGCTTTTAGGTTCTGTCCTTCTCGCTTCACGTTGGTCTGTATTCATGTATCTTTAGCGCCAGGGTACCCGCAGGGTGTTTGTCGCACTCTATAAAAGCTATATACAATACAATACAATAAGTGTTATAAATCTAGATGTTTTGTTGTAACACACAGGCATAACAATACTAAAGTACTTTTATTTTACTAGTTGAAAACTTAACCTAAGATTTATAAGTGCAGTGGCACACTGCTATCTACACAACAGGGCAGTTGGTAATAGGTCTTGATGACACAGCTGCATATATTATACCTAAAGCAAATCCACCCCGCCATTACAATTTTTTAACCATGTACAGGTTTAAAGTATACTTGGCCTTGGAGAACTCCTAGTAACCTAACATTATTGTGTGTTTATCTACTTAAATTTGTTATATTTCTTAAAGATATGGGATTCACCCTTTAAATATAGGCATCATATAAAATTGCTTTATTTACTGTTCTTAAAATCCACAATTAGCATGTAGACACAATAGCCGAAAGGCTATGCAGCATGATAAACAATATTTCTACACAGTTTGGTCCACAACTAAAGAAGGATCAATGTAAGAAGCATGGTATGTAAATCTTTAATGCCTTGCCTCCTATCAGACTCTTTTTTATTTTGATAGTATGTGTAGTTTGAAAGATATAGTTTAAAATTTTCAGTATATGCCAACCGTAAAGTAGTCACGATGAACGAGTAGGGTGCTCTCATTATCCATCAACCAGAAAAGTGTGGCCAAATACCCTGAAAATATTATAAATAGGTGGTATTACTAATAATTAAAATCTTATGAAGTCACTGTGGTATGTGCATCATTTCAGCACTTTAGTTTGCATTAGTATATTTATGCATATGCCAATGCTTATTCACTATAGGAAGTAATGCAGTGGCTTACGAATGACGCACTAGCATACATTATAAGTAATAAAAAAGGACTACTGTTTTTTTAGTTGGATTAAACTATCAGCAGGAATCAACATAAACTCAGAAATCAGTGCATAAACCTTTTCTTACTTATGAGCATGAAAAACAAAACAAAACGAAATTACACGCACACGTATTTTACACCACAAATTTATGTATACACTTGTTCTAAATCATATTTCATTTTTAATACATAATATATTTATACCAAATCCTATCAGGATTTTGATTTATATCAAGTCTGCTTAAATCAACCTTTTCACCATACCCTTAATAAGCTAAACCTGTAATATATAATGTAATTCGGGTTTATGTACTAATACACAAACATATATGTGCAAACTTTTGTTCAGCACATATCTGATAATTTTTTATATTGTAATGTTTATTACTGTGTTTCGTGCTTTTGCATTTGCAAAACAATGCACCACTTTTTCCTACACATTGTCATGCATTTACGGATTGCATGGCTTTGCACTGGAAAGCTCATGCAGTACTCCGGAAATTGTCATAACGCTAGATGAAAATTACGCACAGGGCATGAGCACAGTTTCTTAGGTGGTTTCATTTTTTGTATTATGTTGATGTGTTTTTGAGGTGTTGGCTGTGAATGTTCCACTTGGAGAGTTATGGGAGGTGTCTTTGTTGCTGAGATTATCTAATGTTTGTAAAGTTTTGTTAGTTAATTTTTGTTGTAGTGTGCTTTGTCTTTCATTGTGTGTTTTTGAAAAGCTTTTGTTAGTGTTTGTGTGTCTTTAAAGTGATTAGGTAGTTTTAAGGTTTGTGTGTTTTTGGGGGGTTTGTTGGGCTTTCATATTGTTAGTTGGGGTATTTAATTATAGTTTTAGATAAGTATGAGAGGGGTAGGAATGTGAACTTTGAGGTATATGCATTAGTGTAGCTTGTTATGCACTAACTACGTCATATGTTGTCTGCTGATGCTGAGTGGGCCAGGGATACCCTGTGCAGGAGCGCAAGTTAAGATGGGAGAGGGTACAACAACACCTAACTGAAGTCTCTAAAGTTGAACTGAGTCTGCAGTAGGTCCAACATCATTGGGCAAAGGTAATGTCCAGAGAAATGGAAATGCTGCACCATATTGGCCTGGAGGTTGCGGGCCAGATGGGAAGATTGAAAAATATTTAAACATACTATAATAACACTGTTTCTTCCTAATAAAGGTTTAATTACAAATCAATATGTGTGTTGATTTATTAGTCTGTGTGTTTAAAATATATTTTTTAAAATATTTATATATTATAAATGGAGAAATCTACAACCCACATTTAATAATGCTCTGCCTTTTAATAGCATACCTTTTAAAATGTGAAACCCAGCTCCAGAGTTATGCCTCGATTTAGTATTCCACATAAATTCAAATTTGACTTACATATTATCTCAAAGTAACACAATTTTAAACAATGCTCATGCTTGGGTCACTTTACATCAAGGGATCATTTGTTGGGTGGAACATGCATTTTCCATGCAATCATTCTTGGTTTTATAGGCAAAATCCTATCTGTAAACATTCACATTCTATGTTTTTTTCTTAGATCTAAATCATGAAATATGCTGACCAAACAAGGATAAATTAACCCTGGGCGGGTAACTCCGCTCCGCCAGTGGAGTTTGCGGAGATTTGTCTACTCCGCGCTCCGTGGCGAACGCGAAGATAGGCAAAACTCCGCCTCCGTTGCGGAGCGGAGTTTGCCGCTCCCTCCCCCTTCCAAATACTTTAATAATAATAAAAAGAAGGCACTTACCTGTGTTTCTACTGCCTTCCCTGCCTGGCCGCTCTCCTTCCTGCTCTCTTGCCTTCTTTTTATTATTTTTAAAGCATTTGAGAGGGGGGGGAGTGGGGAGGGAGCAGAGCGGAGCTATGCGTATCTCCACCGAGTTTTTTTTAAAACTCCGTGGAGCTACGCTTAGAGGCACTACGCCAACTCTGCCCACCCTTAGGATAAATGTTTCTAAATCATTTTTAATTTTCTTATTTTGCATGGGTGGCATGGGTGTTCCATGTTCCTGCAATCATACAATAGCTGATATATACTGATTAATCTTGAGATGTGTGCGTTGGTGCCTGGCATCAAAAAGTTAACCAATGCAAGGAGAGAACAGAACATTCCCACATCTTTGTACATTTCGCAGTGTTTGGTCTATCCCTGTCACTCAAAGCATCAAATTATATTTACTTGCTGTGCTGCATTGTGTGACATTTACTGCATTCACATGTAACAACGAATGTGTTTAGCTGGACCTCTACTGCTGTATCAGAATTGACATGAAGCAGAAGAAACATAATTGCTGCTAAGCCCTTCTGCAAGAACAATTGAGTACATAAGTTCATCATGCTGTAAATAATGGGGCTCAAGGACAACTGAAATTGAAGATGCCATTACCTCCTTCAAAACACGTCAGCACTGAAGATTCTGTGAATTTAGCATGTATTCTCAAAATTGCTATGTGTACAGGTTTTCACAGCACATATGCTAATTTATGTATGCATGAAAGCATACTTGTAGGTTGGAAAGGTAGCCATTTCTGTAGCAAAAGTATGGATAACATTATGTAAAATCCCTAGCACTATGCTATTCATGTTTTGAGGTTAATACTATGCTGACAGACATGCTACTTGCATAACTATACCAATATTATAAAATAAACTTTGCACAGTTAATGTGTCTCGGTTTCTGTTAAATCAGCACAAAGAAAAGAAAATGTGTGTGTTGGTAAATATTAGAGTAAATTTTTTTGGAGTACTGAGCTGTTGTCATATTTAATAAAATGTCTCCATGATTTTTTCAAATAAACTTATTTAGATGTCCAACATCAAATGTATTATCGCTTTTATTGTAGGTGGCCATACTCCATTTGACAATGCTGAGATTTTAAGCTTCACTAATCTTTTTTTTGTCCTAATTTTCCTTGCTCACTTCGAGCTGGCCTCCAAGCTCTCCCTCTGCCATAGTGTTCTGCCCTTGAGGAAAAACTAGAGACCTCAGCTTAGGAAGAAGGGTACCGGCTGCCATGTCATGTCCCGAAACAGCTGTAATCATAGAACCAAATCAAGAAACTAGCCAGTTTCATTCACTTCCTGTTTGTTCCTAGAAGTTTCAATCTGTCGTCCCCTCCTGCTAGTTGGTCAAAGGGGCCTAAACTTTACCTTTTTTTGGAAAGGGGTTGACTCAAATCCATCCCGTATACATATAACATAGAGTCAAGTCATTCTGCTCTTGAGGGGAGCACAGGTTGAATCTACTGCTAACAGATCTGTCTTCTCCCCAGCAGGATTTAATAGAACAACAGCTTGCTGCCATAGCCCTGAGGGTCTCCTGTTTCTGGCAACAACCCAAAAATAACTAGTTCAGGACTTACCTGGATTTGGATGTGAAGGATGGCATTCAGAAACTTATTAGCATCTTTCCAAAAGTCCGGAATATTGGGACAGAGCACAAACATATAGATGTCGTCTAAGACAGAGATCATGGTGTAGAATATAGAGGAGAGCCATAGTTTGATAAAGAGGGAACTGAAAACTTTAGGCATAAAGGTCTGTTGTTCAGGGTTGAATTTTAACAAGACAATGGTGGATATTAATAGGCTACTACTTTGTTAGTCTCATCTTCCACTAACAATATTTGGAGAACAAATCTAATAAAAATGTCAATTCTTCTGAAATTTACTTTCCTCTTTAATTCAATACCCCTTCATTTTGAGAGCGCATGGTTACAAAAGCTTCACGGAAGAGTAGATTCATTTGTATGGGCTTTGGGGGGGGGGGTGAGAACTGCAAGAAGAAAGTTGTGCAGGAAATATGATAAAAGGAGTATCAGGCTGCCAGACTTTTAACTCTATGCCTTGGCCTTCCAACTAAAACATTTTAAGTCCCTGCTGTCTCATAAGTGTGGGACCGGGGGGGCAAGTTATGGGATGTCTTGCTAAATAAATTAGGAGTGTCAAAATTTTGAATACATTTGGTGACCAAAGACACTTAAAAAAAATGAGACTAAAAGTGCTGCAGGCAGCTGCCCAACTGTAGGCTCAGATCACGCGCACAACAAATCTCTCATACTAAAGCGTCATTAAATTTGTTTCTGCTGGTGAACATTTTTTAAATAATAAATAATGTGTAGTGAATCCCTCGTTGACCAACTTTGGTTCTCCTTTTAGATTTAAATTTTACTCATTTTAGCAGACTTTGTTTTAGCACTGTTATCTTTTCTATATTTTATTTTCATGATATCATTTTAAGTAATGCTTCAGGTGCTGCTTGTTTTTAAAAAGCCTTTCCTGCTACATAACCTGTACTCTTCGTTCAAGGCTAGGACCATAGAACAAGATATCCGAGTGTTTACGTTGTCCGCTCTAAGACAGCTTCTAACATCTAGACACATCATTACATTAGAGCTGTAACTCAGTAATTTTATTATATAAACAGTGCACTGTACCTTTGTGGGTAAGAGGGGGCACTCGAGTCATAACGGTCCTGGGATGACTGTCGTGTTTGATATGCAGCACTGCCAATGCTGATCTACTATGCTGATCCTGCAGAGAGGGATTGCCAACCAAACTCCAGACCAAATCCTCCATGTATGGGGTCCAAGGCTATCCTTAGAGATCAGACAGAGGGTACACCCACTATGCTCTCAGAATAGGGATAGTGTTAGGTAGAAACATACCGATATATATATCAGACGGCCACTGTTGAACTGTTCATTTTTGTGACCATGTTCACAATGCTGGTCACTTTGTTTTGTTTTATCTGCCTACTAATCGCAGCACATTTTTTATATGTAAGACTACGATTGTTTGTAAACGTTCTACGTATCTTTCCTCTGTTTTTCCAAGGGCATGCATGAGTGAGCAATGAAAGGGGTAAGATTTGTTTCCACAATTGCCTTGGGATTCAGAGTGTCATGTTCGAGGTTACCAAACATTTCACTATTGTCTTGAAGCTCCCTTAGCACTATCAGATCACTACTGACCTCATAATTGTTTAGAAATACCTTTAGCATATTAGGAACATCAAAATTGGTTCCAAGACGCCCTGCCACATACATTAAACAACATATGACTTGGTCCCCTCAGCAATGACGGGGCTACATGGCCAGCACTAGACGGCTAAAACACCATACCCAAATTTAGAACCGCTCATTGCGGGTGATCTATGTGCTCTCTATACTGGTCTAGTTAGACTATATAGATGCGTTACACAGTTTGTTATGTTTGCAATAACAACTGCTCCAGCAAGGACTGGTCAAGCCATGCAGCGCTGTGCCTGCGATTAGTCCTGTAACTATTAATGCTATTATGGGAAAGGTTCCCACCAGATGGTAGTAATTCTGTTCTGGATAGCTAAAAAAAAAAAAATTGAAACCGTGTTTACCCCTACGGGGTCCCACAATAAACATAGAATTCTCACAATGTGCTTGCCACTTGAGATGGTTCCTGCAATTGACTACTGTGCCACTTGGGGTGCAGGTTTTGCTGCAGTATATACCATAACACATGGTACACCATCACTTACGGTTTTACAAGAAGTGCGAAAGTAAATTCAAAATTAATACGGGGCAGCCCCTGCCCTGGATTTGGGGAAAATTTTGCTACAGTACCCTCACTTATATTTAGTAACATTACAGGGGAAGTAGCAGCATTGGGGATACTCCAGCGTCTCACGAAGTTTGCAGTAGCAGGCCAGGGGCATGATTTACTGAAAATTATTGCAGACACCTATACATCTATAGGTCGAGTTCATTTGGGAGTCAGACTGAATAAGCCACAGCTTGAAGGTAGTTCTGAGAAGGGCAACACCAAACAAGTACTAAAGTCTTCTAAAAAATGCTGGGACAACCAAAAAAATAAAGAATTTTGGCTAAGTATGCCACATATATTGAGAACTCTCCTTCAGAACAAGGCATGGGCAGTGAGTCCACTAGACAGCACAGCAGAGGTCACTATAGTTCGCTCGAATCTTCAAGAGTTTCTGAATGCGAAAGAAACTGTCTACATTTTGGAATTCCAAACCCCAGATCAATGAGTCAGCCGTCCAGATAGAATTTATAAATTAAATATACAAATTGAGGGTGAGATACACCAGACCATTAACGTAATATTCTGGGAAAAATTCACACTTAGTTATGATATTCTTTTAGCGGAGGTCGATTGGTCCCCAGAGTTTGCAAAAACAGCCTCAAAGGAGAGGAAGTAATTTTATCATCATTTTCAGTGCTTGTCTCCAAAGAGGTTAAACAAATGTATGCAGAGAATAGGCTCTTGCACAAGACCCGGCATTATACTGCAACCATGTTGGCTGGAATAAGGATTCCCCTTATCATGTTATACCTATGAAGTAAAGGGCCACAAGTGCAACCTCAATACCCCATTAAACATGAAGCGAAAAATTCCAGTGAGAGAAATTCTCTCACAACTCGAGTACCAAGGAATTATTGAACCCTGTGTAGGTCCTATGAATAAACCCTTATATCCGGTAGGTAAACAAGATAACTCCTACCACATAGTCTTAGACTACAGACATTTAAACAACCATGCATGCACATTTGCAATACAAAACTCACACAGTATGGCTATAATGAAAAACATTGTCAATAAAAAGTACAAAACAAACTTGGATATTTCCAATGTTTTTTTCTGGCAAAACACAGCATCTGAAAGCAGAGCAATAACAGCATTCCCTGCTCTAGGCTTCCAATGTTGCTTTTGCCGATTGCTGCAAGGGTATAGGAACAGTCCAGGGCTGTTTGCTGCCCGAGTAATGTCAATTTCACATGATATTTGATGCAGAAGCATTGTCCTATGTTGATGACATATATCTGATGGACAATGACTTAATAATACACTTAGCCAGAGTAGATAACATTGTATTGTGATTTGCTGAACAAGGCGACAAATTCAACCTTAAGAAGACCAAAATTGATTTTCTCAGTGTTCTATTTTGGGATACAAGTTATCAAATGAGGGTGAGAGCCTGGCACAATATTTCCTAGAGAAAAGTGCTCTCCTACAACCACCAAACACACTTTAAAAATTGCAATCCTTGTTAGAGTTCTTTAACTTTGGCAGAACATATATACCAGACTATGCACAAGGCATAAAACCTTTGTACAATTTAATTTGCCCTGATTTTTCCAATAGACATTTTTTATCAGAAAAAGCACACATACTCAAATCACTACAGACTGAAATGTTTGCATCACTTCCACACACTTGTCAATAAAACAACTTTGGTCATCCCTATAATTGAAGGTGCCATTGGCTTTACATATGTCACATTTAATGAAGGTGATACAGTGCCAATTGCATATAAATCACATTTATATTCTAATGTTGAACTGTGTTTTACATCCACTGAAAAAATACTAACTGCTGTTCAGATAACTGTCAATAAGGAAAGACCACTGGCTCAAGGGAAATGCACAATTGTCATTACTACATTCCCATCCTTAGAGACACAGGCTAAAAGAATATCATAACTTAGGAGGTCATTACGATGGCGGACGGAAAAACAACTGACCGCCATGGTAGCGGGAAATCACCGCCCGCCGCTACCGCGGGAAAACCGACAGCTAGATTAGGATCCTCGGCGGTAAAAATCCAACCGCGGCGGAAAGGAGACCCGAGAAACCGCCGTTCGCCTGCGGAGAAGGCCCAAACCCGTCCGCGGCGGTCGGTTTCGCAGCGGAAACAGCCCAAACGACCGCAACCACAGCGGAGACACCGCCATCGAAATTATGATATTCCCGACATCCCTGCGGTGCAGTGCGCTGTTTCCGACCGCCGCGGTCGACAACATTGAAGAATCAGTGAGACGGCGGAAGCGCCGTAGCCGAGCCACCACTGCGGACGCTCTGTTAAAAAAATGGCGGTCGCTAGAAAAACACACAACATGGCCACAAAGTGCACCAACCAAACAAGGCATGCACCCAAAAATAGCTAACACAGCCCAAAGACAACCCCTATGGGAAAGTCCAAAACTACAAATCCCAGGTTCACACACACACCACATCTGCTACCAATACCCCATCCTGACACACCCACAGACACCAGTATACATCCAGCCCCCAACATACCACAATCCTTTGCAAAACTCCACAACTGAGGGGACATCCACCACAGATGACAGGAGAGGCAAATCTGCACAACACACACACATCACCACCACCACCACCACCACTTCCACACCTGCACCTCTAACACCTTTGCACAGCACACACCATACACATCACAACCACCACTACCACTTCCAAACCTGCACCCTAAACACCTTGACACATCACACACCATGTCACCACAGAGAATGCCCAAATTCACTGAGAGTGAGTTGAGGGTCATGGTCGAATAGATAATCAGGGTAGAACCACAATTGTTTGGTAACCAGGTCCAACAGACACCACTAGCAACAAGGACGCAAATGTGGAGAAGGATAGTAGAGAAGGTCAATGCAGTAGGGACCGTGCCACGCAATAGAGATGAAATCGTGAAGAGGTGGCACGATCTGAAGGCAGTGGTCAAAAAGAAGAGAGCCAAGAACCATGAGCTGGTTCACAGGACAGGCAGTGGCCCTCCCGTTCCACTCAAAACATTCACTGAATGGGAGGAGAAGGTGCTTGGCATTCTACATCCAGAGAGTCTCTCAGGAATACCCGGGGGAGTGGAGGCTGGTAAGTACAAATAAATGCCTAACATCACACAAATGTACTGTCTTGCACTATAACAAAATAATACCTCCTAGGTTCAAATTCATTCATGTGCACAACACTCCCACCAACACATCTCTCACAGATACAACACACTCCCCCTGAAGCCCCCCAAAGGTAGTTATCAACATCACCATGGGTACATGTGTACATGCTGCCAGCACTACAACTCCCACCAGGCCCCCTTGTCCCACAGCTGAGCAGGATGTAGCCCTCCCCCACCCAGAAGCATACCTCAGCCATTGTGTGCTACACCCTCACCTAACAGGTAGGTAGCCATCTTTACAGGGAGGTGTCTGTGGAATAGGGAGGCCTGCACTACAACTCCCACCTGGCCCCCTTGTCCCACAGCTGAGCAGGATGTAGCCCTCCCCCACCCAGAACCATGCCTCAGCCATTGTGTGCTACACCCTCACCTAACAGGTAGGTAGCCATCTTTACAGGGAGGTGGGTGGGTGTTTGGGAGGCCTGCACTACAACTCCCACCTGGCCCCCTTGTCCCACAGCTGAGCAGGATGTAGCCCTCCCCCACCCAGAAGCATGCCTCAGCCATTGTGTGCTACACCCTCACCTAACAGGTAGGTAGCCATCTTTACAGGGAGGTGGGTGGGTGTTTGGGAGGCCTGCACTACAACTCCCACCTGGCCCCCTTGTCCCACAGCTGAGCAGGATGGAGCACTGCCCCCACCCAGAAGCATGCCTCAGCCATTGTGTGCTTCACCCTCACCTAACAGGTAGGTAGCCATCTTTACAGGGAGGTGGGAGGGTGTTTGGGAGGCCTGCACTACAACTCCCATCTGGCCCCCTTGTCCCACAGCTGAGCAGGATGGAGCACTAGTCCCACTCATAGGCATGTGACGTCTGTGCAGCCGCACATGACACCATGCCACTTAGTCCACAGTCACCAACACAAATAATGCAAAACAGCGGTGTTGTAGTCACCATGCACAAGTCTCTGTTCAAAATTGACCCACATTGTGTACACTGTGCCAGGCATCACACACTGCAACACTAACAACGATCATGCTGCCCTGCAGCCGTGTCTGGCCGTTTGTTTGGCAAAGTGCAAATCACCCATGTCATACCACAGTGTTGCAATGTAAACAGTGGAAGTGCAGTGTACCCAAAAACTACACTGCAGCTGGGACTCACAATGCTAAACTAAGCACATCCCAAATGTCCTGCAACACACCCAGCTACCACAGTGCTGCACTGAATTGCAGAACAGCACCTTTTCTGAATTAAATTGACAAAGGTGTCTTGTTTGGACCACCAATGTGTGTATGCATTGACAATGTTCACATCTCACACTGTCTGTCTGAACAGTGCTGGTATAGTCTGGCCCCAAAAGCACACATTGTCTGCACAATCTCACACACACACCACTGTTGACCACAACATGTCAGTGTATGGATGCCCTGGAACAACTGCTTCACCAGTACTGTGCTCATGTTCTCAGGTCCACAAATACCATGAAACCATGACAGTGTGGAAATGTATGCTGGGTGAGATCTTCACCCTGCTGTATGTCACCACTGTGCTACGAGACTATACCCCTTGCCCTATTGTGCCTTCAAATGTCGGGGGAGTGAACCCCACAGCCAGATAGCTGGGACAACAGTGATGGGGGCTATACCCCATGACCAAATGTAATCTGAAATCAATGGGTACAAAAAGCCACACACACATCATGCTCACCACACACACATTCCATCCAAAGATTTCTACCAAGTCACATAGCCATGTCATTGCTCACCTTCACCTCATACGGTAGTTAGCCATCTTCACAGTGAGACGGTGTAGTGTGTTTGGCTATCCGTCCCACAAAATGCAACATGCATGCTGTTCCACCACTATGGTGGATGGGACACTACACCCCCAATAAGAAGCATGTGGCAGGCAATGTCCCACCCAACTCACAGGTAGGTAACCGCACCTCACAGGTCGGGGTGTGTGGGGCTGGGAAGCTTGCACAACAACTCACACGGGCCCACCTGACCACCAGCACACAAGACCCATTACTTCCTGGCACCAACATGCATGTGTCAGTCATTGCAATGTACACTTCAAAAGAACTGGCATGTGGACATATCATGCTGACTTGTCCCACACTGGACCAAGATGGAAACCCTCATCATACACACACAGAGAGGTCTCTCAAATACAAGGAAAACACAGCAAACACAACATATCAACAGCCACAACATGCAGCCAGATATGCATTTAAAAAAACATGTTGGCATAGGACACCAGGCCTCTCAATGTACAACTGCACACCCAGATAGCATTGGCAACTATAGTGTGCACACACCTAAGAAAATGAAACTTTGACAGCAACCAAAGTGTGAATGTCTGAAACACATGTAGATGGAACTCCGAGCACAACCATGCACACCACTACATGCCATCTGACAGTAGCAGTGGTCCAGACCACCTAGGATCTAATTAAAGCAAACTTAAGCATGTCTGGAATTGCAAATACAGATATCTACACCACATTGAAAAGGTATGCATGAAACTACAATGTTCACTCACTGTGCAGAGTAAACCGCTGCAAGGGCTCAACAAGTGACACATACGCGTAAATGGATGACATATGATTGATCAATAACAGGATGCCAACATGAGACTGTCAATGTCAAAAAATTATATTGTGCATGTCATGTCTTGACAACTCCCAATATGGACAAGTAATGCATGTACCACAACAGCTTGTAATGCATCACTGGATGTCGGTCAATGCATATTTGTACAGTGAACAACTGCTGGATGTACAAACAGTTGATGTAACACTGCTAACACAAACTTTGATGGGTGCAACACAATGACCATTTCTCATCTGACCCACAGGTGACCAAGAACTCACTGCAGAGGATGACACCACCCTGCAGAGCCAGTCCCCCCCCCCGGAACAGAGACAACTGGATTAGGACTCCCTGGATTCCTTGGATGAGGAGCTCCACGCTGGCCCATCTGGTGTGGCAGGCCGCAACCAGTCCCAGGCACCCATTGTCCCCCCAACCACATCAGCTGCAGCCCCTGACCATCCTCTGACAGCTGCTGTCACGGCCTGTGTGTCAACCACTACCACCACCACCACCACCACAGCTGTCCGCAACACCCTCCCTGCCCCAGGGGTTGAGCAGCCCACCACATCGACTGCGGAGGCCAGGGAGAGGATGCAGCGGGCCAATGTGAGGACCGGACAGGACCGTGGCAGCAGTGCAGCTGGTCGGGACAGGGTCATGCAGAGGGGGACTGATCCTGGGACGGAAGCCCTGGGCCACATCGACAGAGTCCTTGGGGCCTACCAACAGGCCCAGGGACGAATGGGCCGGTTAGAGGAAGAATCTCGGGAGCACCTCCTGCTGCTGAGGTCCATGGACACACGCATGGGACAGATTGTGGACCTCTTGGGGCAGCTAGTGGCGGTTCTGAGGGACAGGCAAGCGCAACATTCTACCCCTCCGCCTCCCCCTGTTGGGCAGCAGGATGACACTTCATCATCCTCCCCTGCGTCCACAGAGGGGGGTGAGTCCTCAGACACCACTGCCCCTGCAGCAGTGGCCCCTCCAGTGAAGCGCAAGAGGGGCCGTCCAAGGAAAGGCCAGGGGGCCTCACGTGCCAAAGCACCTGCCAAACGCTAGTCCCCGAGCCAGCCATGATGGCAGACCACTGCATTGACCTTTTGGACTATCCTTCACCACACTGCCATGTGAATGGCATCTATCTGTTGGACTGGGTCTCCACATCATTGTGGGGACTACTCAAGTATCTCATCTACCATGACTGTCAACTCACTTCTTCAATTCCCCCTTCACATTTTCTCCACCCTCGCATGTCACAGTTGTAAATAAATACACCTTACACACATGTTGTTGTGTCTGCTCCGTCTTTAATACAGGATGTGCAACCTTCACCGTGTAGGACATGGTCCAAGGGAATGGAATGTAGGTAACAAGTGAGATGCTGAAGGGACCTAGGGAAAACCGCAGAACAAGAGTCACTTGTATGGGTGTGGCATTGCACACATCACACAACACTTGTCAACAAGGTACTCAGATCTACAAACTTTACACAGAGCAACAGTCACCATAGAGACATTCTGTATCACACTAACCAATCACACATACATTGGCAGGCAGCAATGAGTCAACACCAAGCTGCAGTCAGCAAGCTCACATACACCCACACAGCAACAGCAACACCATCAGACCATTTTGTCCCTTCTACATCATCACTCACCTTCAAGTGAAGTAGCGGGTGATGAGCTGTCGACGCATGTCGACCCCTTCCTCCTCTCCACTGCCCTCGTCACTGGATCCGGGTTGATTTGCAGGCGGCGGCCTTGGCTGCTCATCATCGTCATCCAGGATCAGGGGTATTGCCTTGCGAATGGCCAGGTTGTGGAGCATGCAGCATGCCACCACTATCTGACACACCTTCCCTGGCGAGTACATAAGGGCACCTCCAGTACGGTCCAGGCACTGAAATCTTGATTTTAGGAGACCAAATGTCCGTTCTATCACACGCCGTGTCCTCCCATGGGCATCATTGTATCGCACATCAGCTGGCGTGACGGGATTCCGCAATGGGCTCAGCAACCTCGGGCGGTTCGGATATGCCGAGTCACCTGGGTGTGAGAGACACAGATTAACCTTGCAGTCCCAAAATGCAACACAACAGCATGTCACACACACAGCACTCTAATTCACTATGCATACTCACCCACAAGCCATGCATGCTCAGGAAGCACATTGGCCATCAGCTGAGGAACGATGCTGCTGCGCAAGATGTGGGCATCATGGGCTGAGCCGGGAAACTTGGCACACACGTGTGAGATGATCATGTCCGCCAGGCACATCACTTGAACATTTACCGAGTGTGAATGCTTCCTATTGCGGTAAACCTGTTCACGTGCCTGTGGTGGCACAAGCCCAACATGTGTGCAATCAATTGCACCAATGACATGGGGGATATGTCCAAGGGCATAGAAATCGCCCTTCACAGCCACCAACTCAGGCCCCCTGGGAAAATGGATATATCTGTCTTTGTACAGCATCATGGCCGACAGGACATCCCTCAGCACCATTCTGAACATTGGCTGTGACATCCCGCCTGCACTTGCGACCATGTGCTGGAATGAGCCTGTTGCAAAGAAATGCAGGCATGCCATCACCTTAGATGTTGCGGTGAAAGCTGTTGGATATGTCCGACGTGGCTGCAGGTGGGGCTCCAACATGGCACATAGGTTCTGCAGGGTTTGTCGGTCCAGCCTGAATTTGCGGATTATATCCTCATTCTCCATGTCTGCCAGGACTGTGAACGGACGATGGATATTGTGCCTCCTCCTCCTAGGACAGATCACAGTGCACAGATGTCAGTGCAGAAGACCATGAAATGTGCATCACATACATTTTTTCGACAGACACATTCCCAAGTCTTACAACATGCACCATTAACCGACAGGGCACTTCACAAGTAGGTACACATCAGGCACACTACTCGTACACCTGTCCCCTTACCAGCAGCAATTATCTGTGCACCCCTCCAGCTCATTTGCATGCACAGTGTGATATACTAACAGATATGTGTGCATACCTGTGAGTATGACCCCCAGCATATGTTACTAATTGCAATACTACCCGAACACACCATGTTGCTGGCCCTGATACACCTACCAAAACAGGTTGCACATGGCACACTTCAACTACACACTGACCACCGGCTGAGCATGGGGGACACGTGTGTGCATGTGCATTGGACAATGTGCCAGTTGCTGATGCCCCTAGTTCAGTAAATGAGACGACAGTGTGCGTTACATTGCACACACAGACATTGACTATTATCTACATATGCTATGCAACACATTAACTGGACAGTCTACATTTCATTACACAGCACATGTGACATGTGCGAGTATATGTGCCCATGCAATGTACTGGCGACCCATATATGGTACGTGTTGGTGACGTGGAGTGACATGTCCCTTTTGTGCATTTGCCCTCATGAGGACCCTTCAATTGTTGAGACACTGGGCACTGTACATGTTGGCCTATGCAGAGAGCTGGAGGACACGTTAGGTGCAGCACAGCTACTCCACAACTCCATTAACGCTCACTCCAGGCACTGTCTGGCAAACATATGGCGGTGCCTACCACCTGGCCCCTGTGGTGTGGCACCGCCCATAACCCAGGCACAATCGCGGGTGACACCACCAGATATGTATGTGACAATGGCGGTCACCATTCACCGCTACCCAAATCACGGTCACTCCAGGCACTGTCTGGCAGACATATGGTGGTGCCTACCGCCTGGCCCCTGTGGTGTGGCACCGCCCATAACCCAGGCATGATCGCAGGTGACACTGCCAGATATGTATGTGACAATGGCGGTCACCATGCACCGCTACCCAAATCACGGTCACTCCAGGCACTGTCTGGCAGACATATGGCGGTGCCTACCGCCTGGCCCCTGTGGTGTGGCACCGCCCATAACCCAGGCAAGATCGCGGGTGACACCGCCAGATATGTATGTGACAATGGCGGTCACCATGCACCGCTACCCAAATCACGGTCACTCCAGGCACTGTCTGGCAGACATATGGCGGTGCCTACCGCCTGGCCCCTGTGGTGTGGCACCGCCCATAACCCAGGCACGATCGTGGGTGACACCGCCAGATATGTATGTGACAATGGCGGTCACCATGCACCGCTACCCAAATCACGGTCACTACAGGCACTGTCTGGCAGACATATGGCGGTGCCTACCGCCTGGCCCCTGAGGTGTGTCACCGGCATGGACCATGCCCTTGCAGCCAATGGGAAGCAGCCTCGGGGTAGCCTGATGCTAGTTTGAAAATCGCGGTAGGCGTGCACCACCCCCGCGGAGGCGGTCACTGGAGGCATTCAAAAGATGCACCACTGCGGTAGCGCGCACATGCACCCTACGGTGTGTCACCGGCATGGACCATGCCCTTGCAGCCAATGGGAAGCAGCCTCGCGGTAGCCTGATGCGAGTTTGAAAATCGTGGTAGGCGTGGACCGCCACCGCGGAGGCGGACATTGGATGTATTTGAATGAGGCAGACCTGGTACACCAATTGCAGCACCCTGGGACCACTGACACAGCCCCAGGGGCCTATATATGTGTGGGAAGGTGCACCACATTCCCACAGCTACCAGGGACTGCTGACTGACAACCCTCCACCTGCTGCTGCTGCTGCCTCAAGGGACTGCTGGCTGCCACCCTGCACCTGCTGCTGCTGCCTCAAGGGACTGCTGGCTGCCACCCTCCACCTGCTGCCTCAAGGGACTGCTGGCTGCCACCCTGCACCTGCTGCTGCTGCCTCAAGGGACTGCTGGCTGCCACCCTCCACCTGCTGCTGCTGCCTCAAGGGACTGCTGGCTGCCACCCTCCACCTGCTGCTGCTGCCTCAAGGGACTGCTGGCTGCCACCCTCCACCTGCTGCCTCAAGGGACTGCTGGCTGCCACCCTCAACGTGCTGCTGCTGCACATGTCCATTGTGATGTCGAGGACTCAGAAGATCCGTGCCAGTCCCTTCACCAGTGAGGAGCTTGGGGTCCTGGTAGACGGGGTGCTTGCACAGTACCCAAGGCTTTATGGTGGCCCTAATGTCGTGGTAAGTCTCCCAGACTGTGAGTGAGAGTGCAGGGTGTGCACACGTGGGGTGGAGGTGCTTCGGTATGTGTCAGTGGTTGTGGGGCTCTGACATGCACTGCCTATCATGTTTACTACAGCGGGAAGGGCTTAGTGGGCTCTTTCACACGTTACCCTGCATGCCTATCCTGAGTAGAGGGACATGTCCTGTAGTGTCAGCCATACAGTACAGCTGCATTTTGGTGATGCAGGAGTCTGGCCAGTTATCATTTGTGTGAATGGCTGTGTTGCTCCCAATTAACCCACTCAGTGTCAGTCCACCTGCCCTGCACAGTCCCCGCCGAATGCCCACATGTCCACATCACTGCATGTACAGTGTGTTCCATGTGTGTTTGGGTCACGCCTCTTCATCTAAGTCCCATCTCTGCCATGTAGATTGCACAGGAGCAGGCGTGGGAGAAGGGTGTGTGTATGACAGTTGTTGTCACTCTATGTGAGTTCCAGGACACAGTGAGGCTTTCACATGGCTAGGACACTTAGGAATGCGCAGTGTTGGACACAGTGAGTCCAACAACAAGACACATGTTTTGCTATCTTCTCTATGTGTAGTTGTAGGTAACTGCAGACAGTAGCTGCGGCCAGACTACACGTTGCTTGCTGTGTTGGTATCCTGCATGTGAATGGGATGTGGAGGTACTTTGTCCACCATCGAACATGTATGCCTGTACGTCTGATTGACCAATGACATTGCACCATGTTCACAGCAATTGTTGGCTATGTGACAGTTGTAGCTGGAGTTTTGGATGAGTCACTGTCGTGCTACTGCATTTTCGTTGTGTTGTCATTGTGCACTGTGTCACTGGAACCTCACCCCTCTTGTCTCCCATGCCTGCAGCTGAAGGTCCACCAGCGTAAAGCCTTGTGGAGGGCCATTGCCTCCAGAGTCCGGGATCTGGGTTTGTCAAACCGAAGGCGCACCCACTGTCATAAAAGGTGGGACGACATCTGCCGGCTGAGCAAGAACGTGGCCGAGATGATGCTGGGGCTGCTCCCTCGGACTGGCAGGTTGGCTAGGCACAGCATGACACCACTAGTGGCCCGCATCCTGGCTGTCACACAACCTGAGCTGGACAGACAACTGAAGGAGCATCAGCAGCGAGCCAGGGGTGAGTATGTGTTGCAGGTTGCCTTTGGCTGGGAGTGGGTGCATGTGTCTACAGAGTGTGCAAATTGTCAGCTGTGTGACGTTGGTTGTGTGGTGCAATGTTTTGGGAGTGGCCTCTGTGCTGGATGTATGTGCCATGCTTTTGCCCAAACGGTGCTTCATGAAGTGAGTTTTAGCACTGTGCATCTCTCTTACATTTGGAGTTGTGGCCTTCAGGTACCTTCTGCTGTGGGGTAGTGTGTGAATTCAGATGGATGGGAATGCCAGTGTGCCAACTGTGAATGCGTTTCAATGAATGCGTGCAATTCCAGACCTCAGATGTCTGCCAGTCAGACATCTGAGGCCAATGTTCAACAGTAGATGTGCCCATGGACTCGATATGGTGGATGGCATGTGTGCAGGGTCATTGTGGGCTGGTATGTTGTAGTCTGTGTGGTCCCCTACTGCTCCACACATGTAGGTGATGTGCACCATGTCGTGGTGTTCATCCTTGCCAACATCGGGACAGTGTGTGTGCACAGGCCATTTTGGGGCTGTGTCTGATGTGAGCCAACTGCAGGATGGTGTGCTGTGTGAGTCACCTGGGGCACTTATGGCAGGATGTGTGGCGGACATGCACCGTTGTGTTGAAATTTTGGGTGGCAAGATATATGTGTGCACAGGGTGGCATGCAATGTGCTGCACACCTCTTTCTAGGATGCAGATGTATTGGCACGTGTTAGTTCTGTTGATGCCACTCATCTCACAGTACTTCTCTCTCCTATGCAGCAGCTCCCGTATGTGCAGAGGGAGAGGGGACGGACACCAGTGGTGAGGCTTCCAGTGCAACAGCCGCACCGGAGCAGACTGACACAGATGTGACCAGCGCCGAGGAGGGGGACAGGAGTCTGCTGGAGGACTCACTGCTGGAGACACAAAGCTCTACCTCATCTGATGCCAGCGGTGACACATCCATGTTGGGGGGTACAGGGAACGGGGACTCGGCCTCCTCTTCCGCCACACAGCGTCCAGTGCCCAGCCTCCCTTCAACCTCCACTGGTGCTACCCGTGTCCGCACGAGTAGGAAGGGAAGAGTCACCTTCACCCCAGGCACAGCTGCCCCAGCCCATGTCAGCCCTGCTGCCCTCAGTGCAGAAGCAGTCGAGCTATTGCGCCAGCTGTGTGTGGGGCAGACAGCACTTCTCAATGCCTTCCAAGAGCACGACAAAAAGTTGGGGCAGGTTATAGCTTTCATGGAGGGCTTACATTCCGACGTAGGTGGGCTACACCGGACTGTGCAGTCCTTGTCATCAACTGTGACAGCAGCCCTGCAACAGGCACATAGTCAGGGAGCGGCTTCCAGCACTCGGTCTGGCCCCGTGTCACTGTGCACCTCTGACAACAGTGACAATGCTCAACGGACCCCAAAGTCCCGATACAGAACCCGCAGCACACAGGAGCAGCAGCAGCCCAAGCGTACTAGGGCGCAGACACCATCCCCACATAAGAGAAAGGCCACCCTGGAGCGCAGAGAGAAAAGCCCATCAGGCGACAGCAAGGGCCACAAAGCAAAGAAAAAAGCATCAGGGTCACAGGCCTCACCTTCCTCCCCTGCCAAAGACTCCCCTGTCCCAAAGACGTCTCGCAGAGGCAAAATGACAGTTTCCACACCCACTGAGAAGGTGTTGCCTGCAAACATTACACAGGATGAGGGCCCCATGGATAATCCATCCTTGACCTCCACTCCCATCCCAAGCCCTGTGAAGCCAGCACGGGAGGACACTGTAGGGGGCAAAGCTGGTGGACAGAGGGAGGCAGGGCGGCGGCAAACACCAGGCAAGCGCACAGCGGGATCCAGCATGTCCCCAGAGGGAGGGTCACCATCCACACCAGAATCAGCTTTGGTGTTGGGGTCACCTGTTGTGTCTGCCCCAGTTCCCCTCAATCCCTAGACAGGGAAGCCTTTCAGGATCCCCAAGAAGTGGAGAGGCACCCCTCCACAATCTCCGGCACACACTGTGTCTCACCAGGGCATGAGTCCACCTCCCCGGGCCACCACCCCACCTGGTCCAAGCAGCCCCCCAGCTACCACATGCACAGTTGGCTCTTCCACAGTTGTTACTCCCACTGCCCAGGGCAGTCCTCCAACTGACCCCAACACACAGTCAGCTCCAAGTCCGACAGACAGCCCCATCTGAATGGTGGTCATCCTCACACACCTGTCTGTCCACAGGGGTGCGTGTGATACCCATTGTCAGGCCCATTACTCTGTTGCTGGGCATGGCATGGTAGAGTTGCATATATTCCCTGTGTAGCTTCTGATGTCACTACTCTGCACAATGTCTTTGCCTTTTTGTTCACTGCTGTTTGCCCCTTGCCTGTGCAGCATCTCATGTACCTCACCTGCACTTTGGACTGGCCACTGGCCTTGCTGTTCACTGCTGTTTGCCCCTTGCCTGTGCAGCTTCTGATGTAACTACTCTGCACATTGTACTTGCCTTGTGTTTCACTGCTGTTTGCCCCTTGCCTGTGCAGCTTCTCATGGACTCACTCTGCACTTTGTCCTGCCCACTGGCCTTGTCGTTCACTGCTGTATGCCCCCTGCCTGTGCAGCTTCTCATGGACTCACTCTGCACTTTGTCCTGCCCACTGGCCTTGTCGTTCACTGCTGTGTGCCCCTGCCTGTGCAGCTTCTCATGGACTTAATCTGCACATTGGACTGGCCACTGGCCTTGCTGTTCACTGCTGTTTGCCCCTTTGTCTGTGCAGGATCTCATGTACCTCACCTGCCCTTTGTACTGGCCACTGGCCTTGCTGTTCACTGCTGTGTGCCCCCTGCCTGTGCAGGATCTCATGTACCTCACCTGCACTGTGTCCTGGGCACTGGCCTTGCTGTTCACTGTTGTTTGCCCCTTGCCTGTGCAGCATCTCATGTACCTCACCTGCACATTGGACTGGCCACTGGCCTTGCTGTTCACTGCTGTTTGCCCCTTGCCTGTGCAGCTTCTCATGTACCTCACCTGCACTGTGTCCTGGCCACTGGCCTTGCTGTTCACTGCTTGTTGCCCCTTGCCTGTGCAGCTTCTGATGGAACTACTCTGCACATTGTACTTGCCTTGTGTTTCACTGCTGTTTGCCCCTTGGCTGTGCAGCATCTCATGTACCTCACCTGCACATTGGACTGGCCACTGGCCTTGCTGTTCACTGCTGTTTGCCCCTTGGCCGGTGCAGCTTCTGATGTAACTACTCTGCACATTGTACTTGCCTTGTGTTTCACTGCTGTTTTCCCCTTGCCTGTGCAGCTTCTCATGGACTCACTCTGCACTTTGTCCTGCCCACTGGCCTTGTCGTTCACTGCTGTGTGCCCCCTGCCTGTGCAGCTTCTCATGGACTCCCTCTGCACTTTGTCCTGCCCACTGGCCTTGTCGTTCACTGCTGTGTGCCCCCTGCCTGTGCAGCTTCTCATGGACTTAATCTGCACATTGGACTGGCCACTGGCCTTGCTGTTCACTGCTGTTTGCCCCTTGCCTGTGCAGCATCTCATGTACCTCACCTGCACATTGGACTGGCCACTGGCCTTGCTGTTCACTGCTGTTTGCCCCTTGCCTGTGCAGCATCTCATGTACCTCACCTGCACATTGGACTGGCCACTGGCCTTGCTGTTCTCTGCTGTTTGCCCCTTGCCTGTGCAGCTTCTCATGTACCTCACCTGCACTGTGTCCTGGCCACTGGCCTTGCTGTTCACTGCTGGTTGCCCCTTGCCTGTGCAGCTTCTGATGGAACTACTCTGCACATTGTACTTGCCTTGTGTTTCACTGATGTTTGCCCCTTGCCTGTGCAGCATCTCATGTACCTCACCTGCACATTGGACTGGCAACTGGCCCTGCTGTTCACTGCTGTTTGCCCCTTGCCTGTGCAGCATCTCATGTACCTCACCTGCACTTTGGACTGGCCACTGGCCTTGTTATTCACTGCTGTTTGCCCCTTGCCTGTGCAGCTTCTGATGTAACTACTCTGCACATTGTACTTGCCTTGTGTTTCACTGCTGTTTGCCCCCTGCCTGTGCAGCTTTTCATGTAAATACTGTGCATATTGAAATGCCCACTGGCTTTGCTGTTGCCCAAATTTGTTGTCTCTATATGCAAATTGTGAATAAACACAGTTGGTCCTGCAGTGAGTTGTGTCAGTGTCCTTCCTGAATAAAGTTGTTTCTGTGTGTGCATGGTTTACTGTGTCACAGGCTCAGTATGCCACTTCAACATTGCCAATGGGTTGTCTCACATTTCATTTTTTTTGCAGGGGTGGGAGGCACTTCATTTCTACATGACTGTGATACTTATGGGTGCAGTGCAGGTGGTTGGCAATGAAATCTTGTTGTCATCTTCCTTCTTGGCTCATGTTATCTATGGTGGACACATGTCAGGTTTGTGGGCAATGGCAGCACAGGGTGGGAGTTTGGGCACAGGCTTACAGGCAGGCAGGCCAGGGTCATGGGGTCTTTGTGAGCTTCCTTTCTGTGTGCCAATCAGTGTCGGTGTATGGACATCTTGTGGTGATGAGTTATCCAGGTCCCATGGCTTACTTCCAATGTGTGCACTTGGGTGGTGGAGAAGTGTATGGTGTGAAGGGGGTGACTTGGTTGTGACTGTGGATATGTGTGCACCTGCATTGTCAACTACTGCCATGTGTGACCCTGGAGTGGTGTGCCTGTATGTGTACTTGTTTAGCCCTGTGGTTGTGTTTTGTGCACATGGCAGTATTGTGTGTTGCTGTTGTGGGAGGAGGTATGTGTGACATATCCTACTTGTGCTTGGCTGTCATGTAGTGTGTCACTGTGTGTTGTGCAGCAGACATTGTCTTGTCCAGTATTTGGATGCCTATGTGTGGCTGGTCAGTGTTTGAGTTCAGGGCCTCCCTTACATCCCTGTGCCTATACATGGGTGTCCTTGCTGTCTCCAGGAGTTGTTGCATTGGAGTGACCGTGGTTTGTGTTGACTGACTGTGTCAGCCATGTGTGCTGTGATGGGCTGTGTGTGTTCTCACATGTGTCTTGTCTTGCATGAGCATCACACATGCCTGATGGTTGTGTCACTGCCCTTCCATTTGTGGGCACCTCACTTTGGCTTTCCTATATGCTGTCCTCCATTACTGCTGGCATGTGGTGTGTGTATGTAGCTGTGAGTCAGGGTGGTGTGTGTGACTTGTCAGGTAGTGTGTGCAGTGAAGTGTTTGGTCCTCATCTGTGTGTGTACATTTTGTGCCTGGCCTCAGTGTTCTTGGCTTGTGTGTGATGTTGTTGTGGTGTGTGTGTTGGCTGGGGCCTGGGCTTCTGTGCTATGTGTTCCTTTGCAAAGGGTCCTGCTGTGGCTGTATATGCAGTTGTTGGGACGTGGGGCATGGTGTGGCTGTAGTTGTGTGGTTGTTGTGCAGGAGTGGCACTTGGGAGGCACATGTTGTGTCCCTTCAGGGAGGTAGCTGGTGTGTTGTGGATGGAGTTGTGGCTCTGTGCGATTTGTACGGTGCCCTTGGCATGCGCTGGCCGTGTGCTCTGCGTTGTGTGCATGGTTTCATGCACACTGACTGCGGCGGTGACGTAACCGGGACATTTGTTCATGAATGCGGTACATGGGTGGGCAGTATGTGGCGAGATGTTTTTGTCACAGGTGGGACATGTGTGTGTGCAGTGATGGCTGTGTGCCTGTCCCCACAGGGGTGTGTGGTGTTCCCATGCGATGTTTTTCCACCCTGGAGCTGTGTATTGTGTTACTTGCACTGTTGTGTCTGTACATACCTGCGGAGGCGTCTGCGGCGGTGGATAACTTGCAGGTGGTGTATCATGTACAGCACCGGGAAGGCGTGTAGGGCAGGATCCATCGCGGTGTATCCCTGGTGTTTCTTTTCTGTCTCCGCTGTGATGTCTCCGCCGTCTTTCGCTGTGCGGTTTCTCCGTCGCGGTGCGCTGCCCTGTTTCCGGCATCGTGATATCTTTGGCGTACGGGACGTCATTCCGCACGGCGGTGTGTGGTGATTGGCTCACTCCGCCGCGGTGGCGGGCGCACTTTGATGGCGGTCGGCGTCGCACCGCAGTGGGCGGGAAATGTGCAATGTGTGGCCATCCTAATATGGCGGGCGTGGAGACCGCTGGCGGCGTGCAGTAAATGGGTGTTACCGCCACCGCCGGCACCGCGGTCGTGTCTCCGCCCGCCATCCTAATAGGCCCCTTAGTGTGAGACACAAAGGCCAGCATTCCTAACATGAAAGCCTTACATCATAGATGGATACAATGGGCCACTTCCCTGATCACCACTAATGTAGACTATGTTTTTGACCCTACCTTACAGACTCAAGAATTTCTCCAATATGAACATGAATACACAATGCCCAGTAACATTCTGTCTCTTGATCAATACAAACACATCATATACA
The DNA here is from genome assembly GCA_963921515.1 of Calotriton arnoldi. NCBI lineage: Eukaryota > Metazoa > Chordata > Amphibia > Caudata > Salamandridae > Calotriton > Calotriton arnoldi. Next base: position 406,811 of record CAWUFW010005995.1, on the reverse strand, counting down.
CTGATGGTTCAGCCCAACCTGCCATAGGTACAAAACATCAATATTAAGCTGCTTGTGTCATGGTACACAGTGTCATGGTGGATGAAAAGTTCCATCTCAAAACACATTTACGCAGTGCCTAGGTGATTGTACTGCACAACTGGCTAAACTAAAAGCATTGATACAGGCACTAGAGAATACGGATTCTGAATTCCCACAATCATAGTGTGTGATTCGTTTTACTGTGTCCAGTCTTTCAATGAAAACTTACATTACTGGCACCTGAATGGATTCAGAGACTCAAAGGGTAATACTATAAAGCACAAATTGCTTTATGGAAAGGTGGCACAACTTTAATAGAGTTTGCCAAGGGCTCATGTGATACACAAATTGAGCTACCAGCGTATTGGAATACACATTGTAGGGAATTCATTGTCAGATGAAGCTGCCAAGTTAAGACTGCAACTGTAGCTGCAATTACAATTTTTCACACAAGGGTAGATGAAGATATCATGGCTGCCACCAATACTTTGTACAAAGGCACCCCGTTGCCTAAAAAATATCCAGCAATATATTCCTACCATTTAAGTGCCCAAAACGTTTCCAATGACACCCAACTTATTTTCATCTCTCATCTGAGAATGGTGTTTGTCTATTTTAGTGCATGATCATAACAAAACAAGGAGTCTAAACTTGTATAGCGAGATTGATGTTTCAGTTTACTTCTTCTTAGTACAATCATTTAAGCAGTTCCAGGGGTGACTGGTTACAGATGATACAGTCAATGATAGTTGAGAGCAGATAAAACAGCAGACACATGTTTCGTCCACCTTGTGGACTTTTTTATGACTGACAAAATCAAGAAGATAAGCATCAATCAGTATTGAAATCATGCTCAATGGGCGTTGTTATGAAGTAGTTAAAAGCCCATCATCAAGCGTATTTAGAACATAATATAATACCAGCATTTGTAAAACGTGCAGCTACCTCAGGCGAGGTGTCCAGGCGCTGGGGGCCGTCGAGAAGATTAAGCGAGCTATTGCCCAGAGTCACAAGGTGCTGGGATGATCTTCCGCCGGGGATCGAACCGTGAGCCCCCGTGTTCCGTAGTCAGCCGCCCTGGCCGCTGCACCACACCTCTTCGTTAAAGAGGTGTAATGAGTATGAAGTATCCCAGCTCATTCCTAAGTCAAGATTTTTGTTTTTAATGAAAAGCCATAGTACTTACAGATGACCATCACCAAAAATATTCAAAAACATTCAAAAATGAAAATGCAGTGAACACAAAAACAGACTCCGTGATCAAAAAAAAGATGAATAATCCATAGCCAAAAAAAGAAAGCTCACCTATAACAGGTGCTAAATAAAAAAGGATGATGTGAGTTGACTGTGTGATGTTCCCTTAACTAATAGGGCTTTCGCATGTGAAAGGGATAAATAGGTGATATAAAGCAGTCAAAAAGAAGTGAGAAAGAGAAATGAAAAAAACACAAAGAGTGGAGGTTAGAATCTCCGCTCAACCTCTAGTTGCTGTGACACAAGCAGTAGGCAGTTCCCCAAGGAAATGCAAGTTAAAGTCAAGCAGAACATCAATTTTAAAGTCAGGAAAACAACCCGGAAAGTCCCTAACCAATTAGACAAAAATATAATGAGCAAAAGGGCACCAATATGATTAAAATCAGGTAAGGGAACCTAAGGGCATGCATTTTTAAACATCTAGGGGCATATCTACAAGGGCTTTATCTCCGTTTTTCTGGCTTTAGAAGCCAGAAAAACGGAGATAAAACTATCGCCCTATCAACAAGAGGGTGCTAACATGCATAATCGCATGTTAGCACCCTTTTTCCCGACGCCCCCCTTTGCATCTCTAATGAGCCCGGATGGACTGCCTTGCAAATATCGCTGATGTTCACATTGCGATATTTACAAGGCAGCCCATAGGATTTAGCAGACGTTAGATTTTGGCGAAAACGGCCGTTTTCGCCAAAATCTAACGTCTGCTAAAATCCTGACTTACCTATGTTAGACATAGGGGTGGATTATGCTGATACGACCACAGGGTCGTATCAGCAGAGTTATCGCCGCTTTGCAGGGAACATCGCTGGAAAACCAGCGATGTTCCCTGCAAAACGGCGATAACCTCACTATCTCTGGAATTTTTATCGCCCTGGGGAAACGCATTGTTAATAACGCGCTACCAGGGCGATAAATACCAGAGATAGCCTGCGTTAGGGAATTCATCGCTCAGCACGGCCAGCGATAATTATCGCTGGCCGTTGATAATATGCCCCCTAAGTAAGAACGCACCTAGAAAATGTAAAACATCAATGTAAAGTATTTGTTTATGGTTCACTGGTTGATCTGGACCCCTCTTAAAAGCATGCCTTGAGGAGCTGGGGGCTGAAGTGGTGATCAGGAATCACTTTTCTAGCACTCATTTAGTCCCTGGTGGTCAGTCCGCTGGCCCATCAAGGGGCTAGAAATCATAACTCTGCTGCCCCGGTGGAGGACTGTCCAACTCAGTTAGAGACCCTGATCTTAATGGAGAGGTCTGTGTGGTGAACAGCAGTGAAGATTTGCCTACTGGGCTTTAAAGGGCATACTCAGCAGAATTATTGTTTAGAGTAAACAGATTCTTGAAGCAGAAGTTGGGCTTCTCTAAACAAAAACAAATTACTCTGAAGTGCAGGGAGTTTTCTCCCTATACATTGAGGCCATTCTACATTTTCCCTGCTTGTGGCCACTATGCCAAGCATGACCGAAAGTGTTAGTGGAAATCAGCTATAGTCACCCTACCTTAAATAGGGTGCTGGTGGTCCGGTGACAGAGAGACCACTTGGTCAGAGATTATTGTTTGTGGAGCAATCTGAGGCTCATCTGAAAATATTCCAGGGGTTCCCATGCCACTAGATATGATATGGGAACCTCAAGTTTGATGGGTCAAGAGTACTGTTGCTTTATGGCAGTCTACCTCTAACTAAACCCTAAATAAGGCCCTTGGTTTCTCATTATAAGTTATGTTATGAAGTGTTTTCATAACATAGCATGTAAAACACTGTTAAGCATATTGATAAGTGTTTCGGCATACTTCTTGAAAACAATTGTTCCATTCCATGAGGTTTCACCCCCTGGTCAGTACTTTGCTGTTTCCAAGTAAGGTTTGCACTGTACAAGTACTGCTACACAAACACAAAGAGAATTCTTCAAATTGAAACCCCACAGCGAAGTCAACTTGAGTGGAAAGGATATCTAGGACACTAAAGAAAAATTAGAATAGCAAACCATGTAATTTTAGTTTTTAAAGATTATCTGCCAGCCACATAATCTAGAGTTCCCATGTGTGTATCAATGGTACTAAATTAGTACTGTGCAGATCTCTGGAATTTTTCCCATGCAAATTGTAAATATCCATGAAAACACAGATTAAGACCTTGAAGATTGCCTTTATCACTTTAAAGCTAATAACAACACTAAGGCCCGATGTCTGGAATGCTGGTCGCAAAATATTGGTTGTAAATTATAACCACTATTAGGAATGGGGTCTCTAACTGGCAGCAATTTGCACCGTTTCCAAGTAGAGACCCTCACTCTAGTCAGGGTAAGGGAGTTACACAGCTAGGATAACCCCTGCTCACCTCCTTGGTAGCTTGGCACGAGCAGTCAAGTTTATCTCAGATGCAATGTGTAAAGTATTTGTGCACACACACACACACACACACACACACACACAGCAACACAGTGAAAACACTACAAAAGGAGTCCACAACAGTTTAGAAAAATAGCCAATTATTATCTGAATAAACCAAGAGCAAAGCGACAAAAATCCAACAAACACAAGTCAAGATATCACTTTTCAAATGTTAAAAAGGTTCAGTCCATAGAAATTTATGGATGAGTTTCTTTTAGCACAAAGTACCTTGAAAACGTCAAAATGCAAGATGCAACAGGCGTAGGGGAGGTGAGGTGCAGGTAAAGCAAAGCGATGTGTCAGTGAGGTGATGCATCGATTTCTTACTGCCAAGGGAGGTGATGCATCGGTTCCTTACTGCTAAGCAGGGGAGGTGATGCTCTGGTTCCTTATTGTAAGGGGTGGTGATGTGTTGGTTCCTTACTCGAAGAGGATGTGATGCGTTATCTCTAGACATGAGGCGTCGGTTCCTTACTGAAGTGCTGCGTCGATGAAAAGATGCATGGAGGGACGATGCGTCAAAAATCCAGATGCGCTGCATCGATGCGACGATGGCGATGCAGGCTTTGCGCCAATTTCACAGCTGCGGAGCAGGTGATACGGCAATTCCACAGCTGTGGAGCATGAGATGCATTGATTCTTCAGCGGCGATGCAGGGGCTGTGTTGGAATCAGAGCGGGTCTCATGTACATTGTTAACAGGATGCTCGGGACTCAGGCTGTGTTGATTTTTCAGCCGCAAAGCAGGTGCTGTGTTGATTCTTTATCCGCACAGTGGTGCCGGGTCAAGGAAACAAAAGACATACAGATGATGGATGGAATGCAGAGCAAATCAAACATTCTCCCCCAGTCAAAAGATCTGGGTTAAATCCATCATTCTTTTGCTCACCATGTCACCCCAGTTAAGACCCAGCCACATGCAAATCAGTCTTGACCCTGTGTCTCATGAGAACAGTCCAAACCGAACTGCCAAGCCAGGTCCTCCCTGGACCAGAAACAGGCATCTAGGGACCGGTTTCGGGGCATCACCGCTCATCAGCCAAGCTAGCTTGAATCCAGTGGCACAGTGAGCCCGGGACCCACGTCTGGGCATACCCAGCGCACTTAGGGCGAGAAAGCAAAAGACACACAGATGATGGATGGAATGCAGAGAAAATCAAACATTCTCCCCCAGTCAAAAGATCTGGATTAAATCCATCATTCTTTTGCTCACCATGTCACCCCAGTTAAGACCCAGCCACATGCAAATCAGTCTTGACCCTGTTGTCTCATGAGAACAGTCCAAACCGAACTGCCAAGCCAGGTCCTCCCTGGACCAGAAACAGGCATCCTGGGACCGGTTTCGGGGCATCACCGCTCATCAGCCAAGCTAGCTTGAATCCAGTGGCACAGTGAGCCCGGGACCCACGTCTGGGCATACCCAGCGCACTTAGGGCGAGAAAGCAAAAGACACACAGATGATGGATGGAATGCAGAGCAAATCAAACATTCTCCCCCAGTCAAAAGATCTGGGTTAAATCCATCATTCTTTTGCTCACCATGTCACCCCAGTTAAGACCCAGCCACATGCAAATCAGTCTTGACCATGTGTCTCATGAGAACAGTCCAAACCGAACTGCCAAGCCAGGTCCTCCCTGGACCAGAAACAGGCATCCTGGGACCGGGTTCAGGGCATCACCCCTCATCAGCCAGGCTAGCATGAATCCAGTGGCACAGTGAGCCCGGGCGTTGAGAGTCTATGTGTGAATTTACTCACCAGGGTACACTTCCAAGGGCCCAGAACTGGATTTGGCACCACTTGGCAAGTCAGGGCTCTGAGCAGAAGAGCCCAGGCACTGGTAGGTGAAGTCTTTGCTGTCTCTGAGACTTCTTAACAAGAGGCAAGCATACACAAACCCTTGGAGTACCTTGGAAGCAGGATGTAGAAACTAAAGTCCAGTCTTTTCACTACTAGAACAGAAGCAGCAATCAGCAATCCAGCACAACAAAGCAACAGGCAGAGTGGCAGTCGCTCCTACAGCATCCAGCTCTTTTTTCTGGCAGAATGTCCTGAGTCCAGGCGTGCTCTGATTTTGGGGTGTCGGAGGTCTAATAGTTATACCCCTTTCTGTATTTGAAGTAGGCAAACTTCAAAGGAAAGTCTTTGTAGTGCACAAGACCCTGCCTTTCCCAGACCTGGCTCCAGACACACTACTGGGGGTTGTGAGACAGGTTTGTGTGAGGACAGGCAAAGCCATATTCAAGTGTCAGTGACAACGCCTCCCACCACTGTAGCTCAGGAAGGTCCCATCAGCCTGGTGATCGCCCATCAGGATTTGCAAGGCACACCTCAGCTCCCTTTGTGTGACTGTCTAGAGTGAATGCACAAGGGCACAACAGTCAGCCAACCTAGACGTGGATTCTACAAATAGGCACAGGAACTGAATGGCTAAGCAAGATAATGACCACTTTCTAAAAGTGGAATTTTCAAACATGCAATATAAAAACTATATTGACTAATAGATGTATTTTTAAATTGTGAGTTCAGAGACCCCAAACTCTATCTATCTATCTGCTCCCAATGAAAAATTACACTTAAAAGATGTTTCAAGGCAATCCCCATGTTACCCTATGGGGAAAGATAGGCCTTGCAATAGTGAAAAACAAAATTAGCAGGATTTCCCTATTAGGACATGTAAAACAAACCAGTACATGTTCTACCTTTTAAATACACTGCACCTTGCTCATGGGGCTACCTTGGGCCTACCTTAGGGGTGACTTATATGTAGTAATAGGGAAGGTTTTGGCGTGGCAAGTGCATGCACTTGCCAGGTCGAAATGAAGTTTCAAACTGCACACACAGACACTGGAGTGGCAGGTCTGAGACAGGTTTATGAGGCTACTCGTGTGGGTGGCGCAGGCCCACTAGTAGCATTTGATTTACAGGCTGTGGAAACATCTGGTGCACTTCACTAAGGACTTACTAGTAAATCAAATACACCAATCATGGATAAACCAATCACCAATACAATTTACACAGGGAGCACCAGCAAAAACAAAATGCAGCCCACAGTCAAAATCAGGAGGTCAGAAGCAAAAAAGGCAGGGGAAATCACACCGAAGATGCCAGGTCTAACAACCACTTTAATTGTGACCAGTGTGGAATATTGTGAATTGACCTATTTACACATAGATCATTTCACAAAATTCTGAATCATAGGGGATTGCAATCTGACCTACCTCAGCAATATTCAAGAGGGAGGTTGCAAATTGCAACTTACCACGATCGGTGGGCATAGAAGAGTTGGAGGCCTGCTCAGGTCAGCAGACCACCATGTCTCTGATTGGTTTTTTTCTATAAACACAGGCTCTTTTCCTTAAACAGAATAGGGCTGCATTTAAAAAATGTGAAACTTTTGAAAAGATTTAGAGTAGACAGTGGTCACCAGGGCCAACCCTCCAACAAACTTTTTTTTCTATTCACAAAGGGAAAGGGATCCCCAGGGGACCGCTTCTCTTTTGCAAATGAGCTGCTACCTCATGTTGGGAGTCGATAAAATTGCAGTGCTTTGGGACTGGTTTTCATGTCACAAAAAAAGTGATGCATTGGATAATGAATTGTTATTTTGAAGGGACACCCTAAACTCAACCCTTCTAAATAGTGATTCACCATGGGATTCTAGTCCCATTTTGTGATTTGGTAGCATGTTTATTTATATAACATAAAGCCATTTAGTGGTTGCAGACCCTTTGATTTAGTGAATCGCAGGCTTTGCAACTGCCAAAAGGCTTGGTACATATGGTCCTGAATGCCTCCTACTTCCTTTCAAACTATTGAGCTAAACACAAGACAAAATAGTTTATATAACTAAAGCACATAACCAGTTGATGTAGCCTTGCGCAGCCTTGTGAGTCTGCAGATGTCAATCAGTTCCTTTAAGTCCAGGATAATAAATTCCATTATTGCCTAATGCTTCCTGTTAGAAATTGGGTTTCTGGTTGGCAGAGGTATGCACCCTGTCAAAGCAGGAATCACAATCCTAATCAGGATAAGTTAAATACACATTATAAATTAACCTCTGTTCACCCTTTGGTACCTTGGCACAGAGCAGGCAGGCTTCACTTAAGTGGCATTATTTGAAGTATTTGTGCAACACTTCAAACAGTAACACAGTGAAAACACCACAAAAAGACTCCACACCGCCTTAGAAAAATAGTCTATGATTTCATAAATAAAACACGACCAAAACGACAAACATACAACAAGTAGAAGTCAAGATATGAATTTTTAAAGATCAAAAGTGAAAAATAGCACTTTGAAACAGTAAGCGTCTATGGGATTATCTGGTAGCGCTGGACCGGGGAAAAATTAGTTCAGGTCGACTGCGATGGAGGTCAGGGTGAATACAGGAGCCACGCAAGGCCCACTGAACAAAAGTACTCTATTCCTGGTCGCAACAGGGAGATGCGGGTTTCAGCCGAGCGATATATTGGTGTTGTGCCTGCAGTCAAGGTGAAGTGTCTTTCTCCATGAAACGATGGCACTGTGCCAGTCCTGAAGACAAAGCGCCGGATCCAAGATGTGTTAGTTCTGAGCGCGATGCATTGGGTTTCTCCACGCAGTCAAGGGGATGCGTAAATAATCTCTTCTGAAGCTGCGACGATTCTGATGCATTGGTTCCGATGGCGATTCGCTGGTTCCAAGTGCGATGCGCCTGTTCTGTTTCCACAACTGTGGTGATAGGCCAATTCTGCCTCCTGCAGCAGAGGATGAATCGGTTCCACTGGAGCAAGCGCCTGGATCCACTTCTAATGGACCAGGCACAGGAGCAGGGGTTAAGACTTTCATATCCCTGAGTCTTAAAACAGGAGATAAGCCAGCCTCTGGGTTCAAGTCAAAGAGTCCAGTTCTTCCTCAGCAGGGCAGAGGGTAGCAGGCAGCAGGGCAGCACAGCAAAAAGCAGTTCTTCCTGAGCAGCAGTTCAACAGAGTGGCAGTCCTGGTAGCAGCACAGCAGTCCTTTCTACTGGCAGAGTTTCTTCACAGGGCCAGTAGTGTCTGATTTGGTGCGGTCAGAGAGCCAATACTCATACCCAGTTGTGCCCTTGAAGTGGAGGTGACTTCAAAGAAGTGCTATGAAGTACACAGAGTTCATCCCTCCCAGCTCTTGTTCCAGACTCACTGCAGGGTGCTATGCAGCCCATTGTGTGGGGACAGGACACTGCCTATTCAGGTATGGGTGTCAGCTCCTCCCTCTCATCCTGCCCAGGTTTACCCATCAGGATGCAGATAACTGATCAGTCAGACCTAAGCTCCATTTGTGTGTCGCTGTCTAGAGGGAATGCACCAAGCCCAGTTGTCACCCACGCCAGACATGTATTGGAGAGATCATTCTAAAAGTTGCATTTCTAAAATAGTGATGATAAATTCAACCTTTCCAGCAAGGAGGATTTATCATCACCATTTCAATGATATGAAACATGACAGAGCTACTCCTTCTCAATATGGAATTACAGCTTATAAGTGTAATAAGGAATTCACAATGTGAACCTATGAGAGGGTTAGGCCTTATAGTAGAGAAAAATGAATTTGGGTGTTTTTTACTACCAGGACATGCAAAACATAACAGTACGTGTTCTACCTTTTAGCTACACAGCACTCTGCCCTATGGGATACTTAGAGTCTACCTTAGCAGGGACTTATATGTAGTAAAAGGGTAGTTTAAGGCTTGGCAAGGGGTGTTAAATGCCAAATAGACATGGCAGTGAAACACTGCACACACAGGTTCTGCAGTAGCTGGCCTGAGCCATGTTTAAAGTACTGCTTGTGTGGTTGGCACAATCAGTGATGCAGGCCCACTAGTAGCATTTAATTTACAGCCCCTGGGCACATGTAGTGCACTCTACTAGCGACTTTTAATTAAATATGCCAATTGTGGATAATTCAATCAAATCAGGTTTAGGGGAGCAGTACATGCACTTTAGCACGGGTTGGCAGTGGTAAAGTACTCAGAGTCCGAAGGCCAACAAAAAGAATACAGGAAAATTGGAGGCAAGAAGGCAAAAGGTTTGAAGGAAGATCACCATAAGGCTGTAAGGTCTAACAACTCCCTTTCACACTGAAGGGTCACGTTCCCACTAAAATACCATACTAGACACTAGTTTTCAAAAGGGGTTCTGTTGAGCCGAAAGACCTGGCAAAATACTGTACAATTGCTGCCTACACTTTCTAAGCAATATACCCAAGGGGGAAATGCCCAAGGAACTTTATGTGTACTTGTCAAGGTTAAAAAACATTTTCCATGGTTGCCATTCATTCTGAATGACCCCCAAAGGATTGCGGGGCTGTTAAGACTGTGACACAGACCTCCTAATTGACTTGGGTGAGGACCAGCAGGGGGCTTAATTCTCCTAGACCTATCTACTAACGATAATAATGTAAGGGTAGCTTTTCAGGGTATAACAGGGGGTGGTTATTTCCCGTTTCTTTCTAATTTGAATTAATTACCTGAATTTTTCTGCCGGAATTTTTCAATTTAGAAAGAAACAGGAATTACTCATGAGTTACTATTTCATAGAATGCAGGAAATTTTATGGAATAATGACCGTTGATTAAATACTGTTTCCTTCAAAATTGAATTAGTTACCCTACTTTTTCTGCCTGGATTTTTAGTTGGGCCAAGGCACTTGCAAACAGGCACCACTTTGCTAACTGCATATATTGATTTCTGGCCATCACTGAGGGCATCCATATCAAGCTGACTTCCCATTCAATGCTCTGGCCTTGCAGACACCTTCTACTCTGACCTCAGAATGTTTTTATCCCCCGGAGGTCATCACTGTGAAGACCACTATGCTACTCGTCTACCTAATCACCCCCCTGCTCAAAACAATTGACTCATTATAAGGGGTCCTGTGCATATGAGTATTCCTGCAGCACCAGTCAATTCTCCAAGGTCACCTTTGCATTTACCAGACGGCTCTCCATTGTTCCCCAGTCCTGATGAAGACCTCTCAATAACTATAGAGGTTGAAATGCCATCAACTCTAGACAACATATTGATTCGCTGAGCCCTTATGTCAAATAATAAACACTCACCAATTTTTTAAGTTTGTCTTGTCGCACCATGGTATCGCTGTTTAGAGCACTTAAGCTTTGACAACACTGCATATATGCAAATAAATATATTCAATAACCCAAAGATTTGGTTGGTTAAAAAGTTTCTAAGACTGATTTTCATTCCTGAGTGGATTATTCATCCACATATCATTGAATGCGATTTCGAAATCAGTCCACAGTGAACAGTTATTCTATCCAATTTATTACAATTGACCCTGGGTTCCTGATTGACATATCAGGCCAACTCATCAGTTGGATTACATTAACTCGGGAATGCTCACAGCTACCTCTGTTCTTTAATGTGGAGAATGAACCAACTAGGCCCGCTAACTGAGCTTCATCAAATGTAATTCCGAATGACTACCACCAAGAGGAGGTACAACTAAGAGACAAGACACCAGAAAAGTAACTCATAACTCCTGTGAGCAATACAGCATTGAGTGAGAGAACTTGAAAGATGTTCGAAAAAGCTAGTATTGAGTTTGTGCAATTTAGTAGCAGTAAAATTACTCTCTTCAGGCCATAAATGCCCGGTAAAGTACTACTCCTTTCAAATTGGGACAGGATATTAGCTATGACTTCTTGTTTAACACTTTAGTTAGTTTTATGTTTATTTTTCAGTTTCATTTGGCACAAGGCTAATTAAAAGACCACACAACAAAACACTTGTACAACAATTTCTGAAAAATATGAGCTATCCATCAAACGTCACCTTAATAAATTGGTCTAAGATGGGACCCACCAGATAAATACATAAACATTGGTCTCTCAGCTACTAAATACCAGCTACTAAATGCTGACCATTCTTTTTAACTATCCAAAAGCCTTATTTGGCAGACAGGATCTTCTGTCAAAACTTGATGGACATCCCGAGGCCATTGGCAATGATGCACTTGGAAAATTCGGCGGACAGTAATCCGCCACATTTGTGACTGAATATCTTTATTTATTTATTTATTTATTGCGGTCCTTTAAAAATACATACACAATAAAAACAATAATACAATTCACTGCATATATATAAAGGAGCATCACAAAGTGCGAAAGAAAGTTGTAATACAAGTGGAACTTTCCACATCTAGCATAATATTATCAAAAGTGATTGCTGTCAGCGAGCTTCACACAGCATATACCTATAAACTAATACCACTTGTAGTTTGGTTATTTTGGGGAAATCAAACCCCATAAGCACACCTTAAATCACTTTATGTATATCTTAGCTTAGACTTAAAATGGATAAAATACATCGTTCCTCATATCTTATAAAAGACAATTTGATTACAGTAATACTTGCCCTCCCGGGCCGCTCAAAACAGTCATGCGCACATACCGTGGTCTCCATGCAGGCTGCATTACAGCCTGTGTGCAGAACATGCCCACCCCTCCAGCCTCTGGCTGAGCGCCATGTCACGGTGCTCAGACCAATCACAACACTGCATTGCAGCATTCTGATTGACTACAGGGAGCCTGGGAGCCCTGGTGCTTCCTGTCTCCCACAAGAAGCCAGGACGAGGACGTAGGAGAGGCGGCGGCCATCCAGCCGGCCAGCCAAGAGGTAAGTGATTTTATTTTTAACCCATCTCTCTCCCCCCGGCCCCTTCCCCCGCCCCACTGCTGCTTCCAGGTAGCAGCCGCCTCTGGTCCCATATCACTTGTGCATAATTACCACTGTATAAATGTATTATTAAAAGTAGCTGGTCGTTTGGCATCCCTATGTCCTTAAGTGCATCCCATAATTTCTCCCAAGGAAGTAAGTCAAAGGCTGCTCTCAGGTCAACAAATACTGCGTACAGGTGACCCTTTCTTACTACTAGTTTATTTGGAATATTTCAGCCCCCCTCCATGTTTCCGGTATCTCGTCCCCCTTCATTATGGCATTAGATATCACATTCAATATAAAGCCCCATACAAACGGCTCAGAACAATAAAGGTTGCTGGGTATCTTCTGTAGACCTGGGGCTTTCCCCTTTTTCATAGTGTCTATGACCGATACTGTCTCTGCCATAGAAAAGCACCAGTCCTGCAGGTGATACCCATCAACATCTACTCCCTCCTCCATATACTGATCGGAATACAGCTTGGTGAAATGTTGGACCCAAATATTGGAATGGATGTAGAAATTGTCTTCCTTTATGGCATATGGTACCCCGTTGGCAAGTATATGCTAAAATGTCCTACCATCTTTCTAAGTTCCTGCTCTAACCATTTTTATGCCAATTTTTTCCTTCCAGTTCTTCTGGGCATCTGACTGCATGTTTTAATATTATTTCCTCCCTTCAACTATGGTAGCTCTTGTGCCTCTTTTTACAGCAATCATCAATTTCTGTTTGGTCTGCCTGCAGTATTTATCATACCTTAATGTATCTTTTGTTTTTGACATTTTCACCTTCAGATTCCAGTAGAAGTACTTCCTAATCGATTCAAATAATTCTTTAAAAATATACATAACTGGGGGTTCATCCTGCGCTTGATTATCAAGTAAGCAAAAGGCAGGAATAACTTCTGTGTAAATACAGGCCAGTGTGTCCTTACAGATTGTATATTGGGTCACTTGATCTGCCTTTTGCCATTAGAGGGGAAAATTGGTGCTTCTCTCAAACGGGACATAAGTTTGCTATTTAAAAAAGGGGATGTTCCTCAGCTCCTGTGCAAGGGCATTATGATCACTATAAAGTTTATTAATGGCCCTCATATCTTGTAATCAATTCTACTCATAGAAAGTGCCCTTTTGAAAGTGTAGTTGGCCCCCCTTATCTGATATTGTGCCATTACACACATGTAGGCCATAGGATAGTGTTAAAGATGCTATCTGCAGTGCTTTCCTTGACCTCTTTTTTATGCAGGGGTCGTCAATCCAGGAACACCCCTTTCCTCATCTTCTTCCTTCACAAGATTTTGGATGATGTCTAGAGATTCAAAGATCACATTAAAATTCCCTGCCAGAATAAGGTGACTTTCAGTATTTGATTGCTGTAGGAAATCATCAAGAGCAAGTAGCATCGCCGATTCACAATTTGGGCTACAGAAATGATTATATAGATTCAGCAGTATTACCGCCAATGTTCCAATTGCTGAATTAATGTCTAGCATCAATATGTTGATGGAATTAAGATTTAACCGTCTAATTCTACAAGCTAGAGATGTCATTATCCATATTGTTAGACCCCCTGATGGGAAACAGCGTTTACATCGCATGCGCTACAACGCATGCGATTACAACGCAGTCGTTACAATGACCGCGTTGTTACAATGCAAGCCATTACATCGCAAGTCGTTTCTACGACTTGCTGTAGGGGGCGCGCTAAACTAAGGAATAATTATAATTTACTATTCCAACACCTTCCCTACTGTTGCACACGCTGGAGTTGGAATAGTAAATTATACTATTCCTAAGTCCAGCGTGCTCCCTACAGCAAGTTGTAGAAACGACTTGCGATGTAATGGTTTGGGTTGTTACAACACGGTCATTGTAATGACCGTGTTGTAATCACATGCGTTGTAGCGCATGCGATGTAACATCGCATATTCCCCCTGACAGGCATCCTGCAGGTGAAGCTTTAGCTTCTATGATATTATTTATGTAACCTGATCTATGGATTGGGTGAAGAGCCCATGTTTCCTGGAACTCACAGATGTGAAAGTTGTAAATAAAGTCTCCCCATTCTACCTCATTAAGCTATGATTTTAACCCTGCTACTGTCCATGAGAGCAACTTAATCTGTGGGGTAGCATCTGTCCCCTGTATAAGGGTAGAGATTGGGCATATCTCTCCCTGTTGTTTAACTTCAACAGTGGCTACTTGTTTATCCAATTGCACTGGGGTGGGAGTAGTCAGGTTCATATTCCCAAGCAAACTCTTTCCAGTAGGTATTAGATGCCCCTTATTGAGTCAATCAATGTCAATGAAATCAGTATCACTACAACTCTCAATAGGTACAGGAGGAGTTTCTCTTATATGATTGACAAGTGGTTCATTGCATTCTCTAAGAAGGAAATGCTCCTTTTTTAGGGGGTCATATTTAAACTGTATTGAGGAGCCCTTTGGGGGTGAGGTGCGCAGGTCTAAATCCACCAACCCAGTTGCAAATTCCTCCTTGCACAGCTCCAAGGCTATATAGTCATGCGGCTCATTCAGAAAAGAGTATCGCTTCACATCAAGCAGATCTGATCTTATTAGTAAATGACAGTGTCGGTAGTGCCTTACCCAGTGTATTACTTTATTCTTATGTGACTCATTATCCTCCTTAGCTCCTGGGGATAACCTGGAAGTGTTGATCATCTACAATTTCTTACAAATACCTTTATGTACTTCATTCTTTCCATGTGGCCCTCCTTCCCTTCTAGGTGGTCTGTATTCTATCTTATATTGATCTTCATATTGTCCCCCTTGCGTAGACTGCAGTGGAGTTATGGGGGAGTGCATCTATATTCTCACCTCTGGGGCTCTCTCTCAGACAGAATATGTATGGCCCAAATACCCACCTGAAGCCTCCGCTCTATTGCTACACTCTACTTCGAGGCACCTTCTGCCCTATCCTCCCCCTCTAGATAAATCAGCTGCAAACCTTCGATTTTGTTCAATAACAGATTAACCTGCACATGTAGTTGTCAAATTTCCCTCCCTATCTGTACACATAGCTCTTTAAAGTCTTTAAAGGTCTTGTTAAAGTCACTTCCTATTAACAATTCCTTCATGACATGAGATACTGGACCTCTAGGAGCCTTTGTATTGGGGGAATTTCTGGTGCTTTCATTAGTAAGAGGGGTCTATTGGTTCGTGCAATAAATCTCAGGAATAATAATACTCTGTGACATTACTTCTCGCCTTGCATAGCACTAACACGCTGAACTCCCTTGTTCTCATTAATGTCTTGGCCACCGCTCAATGTATGATTTTTCTTGGGTGGTTGTTGGGGTTTACATAATGGCACAGTTTTACACCCCTCTTCAAATATTTCAGCTATTCTCTGGCCTGAGTTAGGACAATCCATTATTTTCCCCTTCTTTAAAATAGTTTCAACCTCCTCAATCAGATCGTCTATTTCGTCTATTATACAATTCTCCACAGCATGTTGGACCAAACTTTTATTGTTTGCTGCTACCTGCGGGCTTCCTCAAGCTTTCCTTTTCCCCACTGCCTACCAAGCGTTAGGGTCGGCTCAACCAGATACTTCTGAAAATCAGTGGTCCTTGCTTTACACAATGATTACATAAGTTAAAGCCTTACCACCTCATGGGCACTGTCCAACTCCTGCGCCAGTCATCTAATGGTGGCTTAGATGTCAGAGGCGCCAGGCATCAGGGGGTGACCTCCCTCTTTCTGGCTCAGATAGGCTAAGACGAGTCTGGCTATCTGTCCCTTTTATGGCTTACCTTTCATTTCTCTGAAGGTGCTTTTCCTAGAACTCCATGATGTGTGGCGCCTATTTGAGACAAGAGTAGAGAAGTCAGGATTTGATGGGGAGAAGATGGGAAGGCAGGCATGTAATTAGGGCAGCACTACACAGAGCATTGTAAAGCTGTTTGTACCTGTCTGTTTAATACATTTTTGCAGTTTCAGACAGAGGGAGATCGAAGGGCCTATTCCCAAACTGAATTTTGTAGTACTTTTAGTACTACTACCGGAGTACTACCAATATACTGCAAAATGCTATTCACAAACCTACATGAGGAGACCTCCGCCTCTCCTATCTTTTCTGTGTGGAAATCTTTGCCCCAGTTGTAGAACTCTCCACACACTTAGGTCTACGATTTACTAGTAAGTGTAAGAGGGACCGGAGGATTGACTGGAAAATTGGAATACTTATTACAAATAAAAGGGCTTAGGAAGGGCCAACGAAGGGTTTAGAGAGGGACATGTACCTTCCCAAAAAAGTGAGCCCATTTCTATTAAAAAAACTGCACTTCTAAAACTGCTGCCAGCAAAAGTCCCCAAAAGAGTCGTAAATGTCCTTCAGCACAGACTTCGAGTAAGTCCATCAGCACACATGGCTAACCACAGCTATTGCAACACCTTCTCATAGAAAATAATAGAGGCAGGGACTTAAAACAGAGCCCTATGAGAAATAATGTTAAAATAAATTAATTCATTTCGACTTTAAAAATAATATATACATATATACATATATATATATATTCCTCCACAACGACTACCCATGTCGGATAGTCCAGCCGCACCAACTCCGTTACACAGCAAAAGAAACGCTGGTGAGTCCGTTCTCTCCTTTCTGCATAATTTATTGCAGTTTTGATCTTCTGTGCCGCAACACCAGACACAGGACGCCTACGCATTTCGGCTTCCGCCTTCAATATATATATATATAGAGGAATTCGGGATTTTTGATAAATTTATTCATTATGTATTTTATTTAAGTTAATTTTGTTGACAAGGATTTGTTGCAATTAGTTCATTTCCACGTTTTAGGGGCACTTTTAAATTTGTGTATATATATTTTTTTCACACAATATTGTAATTCATGAAATATGACAAGACGGGTCAATATGCATTTAAGCTGTTATTCTGATGTATTATAACATTTGGACTATATAGTCTTCTTAATATTTATATTCCTATAATGATGAATATTTTACATGCTGAGAGCGTAATGGATATTGAAAATGTTATTCTATATGTATTGAAAGCATTCAAGCGAAAATTTGTGGAATGATCCTATCAGTTTGTCTATGTTTATGAATAAATTAGCACGGGCACTTTAAATTTGCGGGGTGACATGCTGGGCGCTGTCATGTGATCAAGGCCGCTTGTACGGCCGAAACGCGTAATGGCAGAAGACTGACAAAATAAAATATACTGCACTACTGGAGGTCTGCACTCGTTTTTGTTTCGCTGGCAGCAGATGCATTTCGAGCAACAGTGATATATATATATATATATACTTTTTTGATTTAAAATAACACGTACTACTATTTATTTAAGTTTTTAAACATTAAATTCCATATATATATACATATATATATATATCCTCCCACCAAATGCCACTTTCAAGCACCGAACACTTTTCACAACGGGTGCATCCTTTCGTGCAAGTGGCTGCACGTCAGTAAATCCATCACCAAAGTTCCTCAAGGAACAGGAGCACTCTCGGATTTCTTAAAACAATTTATTATTCCAACAGACGCGTTTCACGGTTTTAAGAAACCCGAGAGTGCTCCTGTTCCTTGAGGAACTTTGGTGATGTATATATATATATATATATATATATATATATATATATATATATATATATATATATATATATATATATATATATATTCCTTCAAAAAGCCCCAGAGCTTCAAGGACCCACTCCTGCAGAGGAAAGTTCAAACGAGCTTTTATTAAGGGAACCAGCATCAGCATTTCCAATCCATCACAGTCCCTGACGCGTTTCGGTGCACTGCACCTTAATCATAGGGCGGGGGAAGAGGCAGGACCTGAACGCGCTACAACCTATTTTCCCTTTTAGTAGCATGCACACTCCAGTGCGTTGCATGCTGGGCGCTGTAGTGTTAATATTTCCCCATTGGTGGGGTCAGTGTCGTTGCCAAAAATGTATTGCCCCCAATGTCTCATACAATGTTTTAGAGCCCTCCAGTGGGCCTCAGAAATGTTGTCTGGTTCCTAATCATGATTTCTCTGTGCCGCGATTAGGCTGTCATTTCCTTTACAGCCCCGCAGACCTGTCACACAGTCTCCCAGGCGGTGCAATCCTTCACGGCTTTTTGGGGGAGATATATATATATATATATGAATTTAATGTTTATAAACTAAATAAATAGTAGTACGTATTATTTTAAATCAAAATATTTGAATAACCTTCTTAAAATAAATCCATCTATACTATAAAAAGAATTACATTTGTTTGAATTAATTCTATACATAAGTTTTAGTATTTTTTAAAACATAATAAATGCATATAAACATTTTACTTTAGGTAATATTTTTAAATACATCTTTGAAAAAATAATTGCTAATTAATTTAATTTGGCACATTTAAATTAATTAAATATTTAATCCAAAATTAACTTACTAGTGCTGTAGGTTTTTTATGATGTTCAACATTTAAAATAAATAAATAACATTAGTTTAGATTATTAATGAACACAAACATATTTTTATCAAATTTTAAAATGTTTAGTAGACTTTTTAAATTGCCCCGATATTTTATCAAAAGGAGATCAATGCCTCGGGGTGAAAACCTCCGCCTATATGTGAAAAGTTACTAATAGTTACTTTACACTCATAAATTTGGCCCCACCCTCTGTTTCAGGCAGTGGAGATATCTAATTTTACACTTTGTAATATATTTACACTGCAAATGGAAAATAGCCAAAAGTGGTAAATTTGCTACGAAGGGCAAAAGTGCATTTACTGATGTAGATTTTACTCATGTGTAAATGTAACTTTGTGAATAGGCATCAACGTGATTTCCCTACGATTCCACTTTGTCAAGTGTTGAAGCAAGGATTAAAACACAGTGATCCTATTCCTAAAGATAAATTCAGTGGTCAACATAAGTTTAAAACCAACTCCACCTTTTCTATACCTGCCAGGAATTTGCAAAGGTATTCCTGGAAGTCATTAATGTATTTATTTCTGATTACTTTGCCATGACTGTATAGAAATTCACAATAATAAATCATTCCAAGGTGTTGTTTGCCTTGAACGTTTGGTAACACATATAAATGTACGATTGCGGGTAGTCCCAAAATCATCTACGTCCCCTTCCATTCTGGAAATGGTCTTCCAGGACAGTAAAGGAAACAGCCCACCACCCTGATTTGCTGGGGTTGTAGTGGAAGGGCTTTCTTAACAAGGAGAAAAATATTTTCCCTGCAGAGAAAAAAAACACTTTTATACAGGAGTCTCTATCCTCCATTTGCAGAGTTCTCCACTATAGCAGTGGCGGATGGCAGGGGACGGGGTGGCGGGCGAGGGAGGGGGGAAGCAGGGAGACAAAAAAAAAATCCACTTACCTTTTGCTGCCTGCCGTCTCTCCCCTTAGGTCCCTTCAATCGCCTTCTCCTGTGCTTCTGTAGCGGAAGGAAGCAAAAAGCACACATGCTACCTCCCCTAAGCCAGTCACAATGCTGCAATGCAGCGTTGTCATTGGTCTGAGCGCCACGGTTCGGGGCTCAGACAGGGACTGTAAGGCTTTGCATGTTCCTCACCAGGTTGTGTAAAGCAAGCCTGGAGGGGAAGATGTAAAGTGCGCAGGACTGTTTGGCTGGCCCAAGACGGCCGGCCAAGCAGCCGTGCGCACTTGGAGTGGGCAAACCACTCCTCCCCCGTAACCCCAGGACCACCCCACCCTAACCAAGCACATAGTGAAAAATAATATGATAATACCCAGGTTATTATCATTTTATTTTTTAGCTGCACTGCTCTTAAAGCAGTGGGATGACACGCCTCCACCTTAGCGGAGGAGCCACCACTGCACTATAGAGAACTCTGTGTAAGGCGAATAGGAGCCTTTTCAAAAGACCACATGACCTTATCTGAAGCACACCTTGCAACCTGCACCAACTAAGCTTTCTGGGCACCTCAATCAATCAGGATTCCTATAAAGGGGCCGATTCCGATCTCGGTCGGAGGCGCACCCAATACCATTCGGTCGGGAAAAAAGCCATGCGAAAGCCTGTTTCCCGACCGATCCGTACAGCACACCGAACGAGTAAGTACGATGCGCACAACAGCAAAGAATCCGGCCGAGCCGTACTCACCCAAACCAGGTCCTGTTCTCCGACCGAGGCGAATCCGGAAACGCCGAATCGAGTCGCACGGAAGGAAAAATGCAGCCCCGTCCGGCCAGACAAGTACGATGCGCTTTCCGTACGCGCCGAACCCGTCGCTACGCACGGCACGTTAAAGCATCCGGGAGAGGCGCACATAAGCTCCGATTCGCGCCACAACACGATCCACGGCTCCGAGACGAACACGGCAGCGACGAGGGACGAGGCGAAGCGGACGAGGACGAGGCGAAGCGTCGAGGACGACGCGAAGCAACGAGAAGGACGAACGACACGAACCAACCATGAATCCCTTCGTCCCGATCATACCAATATTCTACATATACTACCGGAACAGGCACGGACGCGTACGGCGCAGAAGGTAAGCCAGACACCAACCACAAAACACATACAACACGTACACGACACATCACACACACACAGAGGGATGCAGAATATACTTACACCAGCAACAGCAGCACCATAGGGGCAGGATGCCTACCACCACAACCACCCTTACCCAGGGGGGGCTGGATGCCTACCACTACTACCACCCTTACCCAGGGGGGGCTGGATGCCTACCACTACTACCACCCTCACCCAGGGTGGGCTGGATGCCTACCACTACTACCACCCTCACCCAGGGGGGCAGGATGCCTACCACTACTACCACCCTTAGCCAGGGGGGCAGGATGCCTACCACTACTACCACCCTCACCCAGGGGGGCAGGATGCCTACCACTACTACCACCCTCACCCAGGGGGCAGGATGCCTACCACTACTACCACCCTCACCCAGGGGGGCAGGATGCCTACCACTACTACCACCCTCACCCAGGGGGGCAGGATGCCTACCACTACTACCACCCTCACCCAGGGTGGGCTGGATGCCTACCACTAGTACCACCCTCACCCAGGGGGGCAGGATGCCTACCACTACTACCACCCTCACCCAGGGGGGCTGGATGCCTACCACTACTACCACCCTCAGCCAGGGGGGCTGGATGCCTACCACTACTACCACCCTCACCCAGGGGGGCAGGATGCCTACCACTACTACCACCCTTAGCCAGGAGGACAGGATGCCTACCACTACTACCACCCTCACCCAGGGGGGCAGGATGCCTACCACTACTACCACCCTCACCCAGGGGGGCAGGATGCCTACCACTACTACCACCCTTAGCCAGGGGGGCAGGATGCCTACCACTACTACCACCCTCACCCAGGGGGGGCAGGATGCCTACCACTACTCCCACCCTCACCCAGGGTGGGCTGGATGCCTACCACTATTACCACCCTCACCCAGGGGTGGCAGGATGCCTACCACTACTACCACCCTCACCCAGGGGGGGCTGGATGCCTACCACTACTACCACCCTTAGCCAGGGGGGGCGGGATGCCTACCACTACTAACACCCTCACCCAGGGGGGGCAGAATGCCTACCACTACCACCACCCTTAGCCAGGGGGGACTGGATGCCTACCACTACTACCACCCTCACCCAGGGGGGGCAGGATGCCTACCACTACTACCACCCTTGGCCAGGGGGGCAGGATGCCTACCACTACTACCACCCTCACCCAGGGGGGCAGGATGCCTACCACTACTACCACCCTCACCCAGGGGGGCAGGATGCCTACCACTACTACCACCCTCACCCAGGGGGGCAGGATGCCTACCACTACCACCACCCTTAGCCAGGGGGGCTGGATGTCTACCACTACTACCACCCTTAGCCAGGGGGGCAGGATGCCTACCACTACTACCACCCTCACCCAGGGGGGCAGGATGCCTACCACTACTACCACCCTTAGCCAGGGGGGCTGGATGCCTACCACTACTACCACCCTCACCCAGGGGGGCAGGATGCCTACCACTACTACCACCCTCACCCAGGGGGGCAGGATGCCTACCACTACTACCACCCTCCCCCAGGGGGCAGGATGCCTACCACTACTACCACCCTTAGCCAGGGGGGCTGGATGCCTACCACTACTACCACCCTCACCCAGGGTGGGCTGGATGCCTACCACTAGTACCACCCTCACCCAGGGGGCAGGATGCCTACCACTACTACCACCCTCACCCAGGGGGGCAGGATGCCTACCACTACTACCACCCTCACCCAGGGGGGCAGGATGCCTACCACCACTACCACCCCCACCCATAGGATGGACAATGCATGACACAACCAGCACACCACAACCTAGGGAATGCAAGAAGAAGACATCCCCCAACACCATGACAAGCGTGTGTAGACTGTGTCAAATGCCTACAACACCGAAAATGACTTCGAACATACAATGTGACCCCCTAGCACATGTGCCACACAAATATGTGTGTGGCACACACAACACAAGCAGGCCATGACCATTGTGGCAATGGGGTCCAAACCCCCATCATCACAGTGACCAAAAGGCAAGTGTGGGGTCCATAGCTGCAGCACATTTTGAACATTGTGGCAATGTGGTCCAAACCCCCATCATCACAGTGACCAAAACGTAAGTGTGGGGTCCATAGCTGCAGCACATTTTGAACATTGTGGCAATGGGGTCCAAACCCCCATCATCACAGTGACCAAAAGGCAAGTGTGGGGTCCATAGCTGCAGCACATTTTGAACATTGTGGCAATGGGGCCCAAACACCCATCATCACAGTGACCAAAAGGTAAGTGTGGGGTCCATAGCTGCAGCACATTTTGAACATTGTGGCAATGGGGTCCAAACCCCCATCATCACAGTGACCAAAAGGCAAGTGTGGGGTCCATAGCTGCAGCACATTTTGAACATTGTGGCAATGGGGTCCAAACCCCCATCATCACAGTGACCAAAACGTAAGTGTGGGGTCCATAGCTGCAGCACATTTTGAACATTGTGGCAATGGGGTCCAAACCCCCATCATCACAGTGACCAAAAGGCAAGTGTGGGGTCCATAGCTGCAGCACATTTTGAACATTGTGGCAATGGGGTCCAAACACCCATCATCACAGTGACCAAAAGGTAAGTGTGGGGTCCATAGCTGCAGCACATTTTGAACATTGTGGCAATGGGGTCCAAACCCCCATCATCACAGTGACCAAAAGGCAAGTGTGGGGTCCATAGCTGCAGCACATTTTGAACATTGTGGCAATGGGGTCCAAACCCCCATCATCACAGTGACCAAAAGGCAAGTGTGGGGTCCATAGCTGCAGCACATGTTGAACATTGTGGCAATGGGGTCCAAACACCCATCATCACAGTGACCAAAAGGTAAGTGTTGACAAAGTAAGAGGTGCAACTGCCAAACTGCATGGATGATTCCTGGTCACAGAACAACAAACACATCAGTGGCAAAGTAGTGTATGTGTCCCATTGCAACATAAATTGGGGGAGCCAAATCCTGCAGTGCAAATAAGACATAACTTTGGCCATGTGCAGACAAACAACACCCATGGGGGCTGACACCGTCAACAATCATCAATGACACAATGACAGAAGTGACCATCCGAATGCAGACCCACATATTTGCACCTATAGGCACACACATGCAGATACCCTGTGGAGACTGCAGATGTGAGGTGAACAGATACCATACCATGGCAGCAATGGGACACACAATCAACAATTAGCACCAAATGAGGGCTCCCGTCCCATCAGCCTGGTCATGGAAGTGCCAACGGAATCATCAGCACAGATCCAACACACTTGTATAGCAATGTTGCACTGACAACACAGATGAGTCCTTCCCCATTGATGCCCAAACCTGCATGTACACTGGAGATGGCCACACGGTCAGGGAAGTAGACGAATAGAACAATGGCAGGCACTACAGATGTGCAGGGGTGGAAGCCACAGATGTGAAATTGCCAATCTAAGTAGGAAATCCCATTGCCAAATACTGAACACATGACACCCTCAGATGCTGCTATGGATGACATGGATACACCACAGGATAGGACACATTCCCCCTGGACCACATGGGTTCCTGCACATTAACACTTCATTATCATGAGACCAAATATCACCATCACTGCAGCAAGGGCATGGTTAGCATCATCAACATCATGTACATCAGAAGCAAAAGCACTAGAGAACAGAAAGTTGCTTTATTCAGCATATGTGGCATTAAAAGTAGAAGTCCGGTAGAACATAAACAAAGGCCAATGGCCAGTCCATCAACAAAGTCACAAGTGGGTGACAGTGGAAGATGCCACCCTACACATGCCTGCACAAAACCAGGGACAATCCACTAGGAGGGGCAACCGGGGGAGTAGGCCAGGCACCGCAGGGACAGGATCAGGGCTCACCAGGAGGAAGCAGGGAAGGGGTGGTGGGTGCTGGAGAGCCACTGACAACTGCAGTGGAGGTGTCTAACATGGTGTGTGCCGGCACAACTGGGGGGCATGGCTCAGATGTTGTGGGTGCCGGCATGACTGCAGTGGACCCTGCAGATGGAGTGGACAGGTCCGCCACTGCAGTGCCCAAGTCAGACAGGGTGGTAGTGGACTCCACTGCAGTGCCTACCACCAGGGGAGGAGAATGGGGAACAGGCAAGGTGGGCTGGACAGAGGGGAGGACACCCTCACCATATCAGTGGCACAGACAAGCGCAGCGGGGGTGTGGTGCCGGGAGAGCAAGTGGCAGGGGGAGAAGGCCGAAGCCTCTTGGGGATGGTATATCTGTGGGTGGGGGAACCTGGGGCAGGGTGTGGTGGGGGCACCTGTGGAGTGGGGGCCTGAGGGATGGAGGAAGGAGACCTGGTGCTTGAGCTGCAGGGCGGCGGCGGGGTCTTGCTCTTAGCACTCCGGGGGACTTGCGGGTGGGGCCTCAGTCTGTCTGCGCCTGGGGAGGGTGTCCGGAGGCGAGGGGCACTCTGCTCCGTGTGGGGGCTTCCTCTTCCCCCTGGATGCTGGCGCAGCTGGATCGGAGGGGAAGAGGCCGAGGTCACTGAGGAAGAGGCGCTGGGTCTTTGGGGTTGCAGGTGAGGCAAGGGAGGGTGCTTTGGAGGGAGAGGCAACTGAGGACTGCGCAGTGCCCGTGGATGCGTGTGTGTGTACCAGGGCCCCATCCCCTGTGAGTCTGGTTTCAGTCCCCTGACTGTGCGTGCGTGTGCGTTTAGTTTGTGGCGTGTGTGTCTGTGTGCTGGACGTGTGTGTGCTGGTGTGTGCCTGTGCCGGTGTGTGTGTGCTTGGGACGGGTAAGGTGCTGGGGAGTGTGGATGGAGCAGAGGCAGGAGGGGTGAGGG
This sequence comes from Calotriton arnoldi, assembly GCA_963921515.1. Taxonomy (NCBI): domain Eukaryota; kingdom Metazoa; phylum Chordata; class Amphibia; order Caudata; family Salamandridae; genus Calotriton; species Calotriton arnoldi. The sequence continues at coordinate 381,091 of CAWUFW010005995.1, read as the reverse complement.
ACAGTCTGAGGAGGGACACTGCTGCCGTCAGGGAGGTGTCCATGGACCTGTTGCCCCTCTGTAGGTCAGACATGCCCGATGAGATGCCCTCCATGAACGACACCAGCTGAGTCAACAGTGCGGTGTGCGCATGGAGGACACTCAGCATGGCTGTCTGCCCTACATGGAGCTGGCGAAGGAGGTACACAGACTCCTCACTCAGGGCAGCAGGGGACACAGGGGCAGGGGGTGCGGTGCCTGGGCCAAAGGAGACACGCTCCCGAACATGGGAGCCTCCACGGACCTGGGGAATGGGAGCCGATGGGAGGGCGGTGGTGGTGCTGGTGGTGGCGGTGACAGCAACACTAGCTGGCGTGTGGTGGCTGCTGACACCCGCCTCCACAAGGGAGTCATCCTCCGAGTTGCTCTGGTCCTCAGCTGAGGTGGATGGTGCTGAGGACTCCTCGGTGTGGCTCCCCTCGCCCTCCGTGCCACTGGGTCCCTCCGACCACTCCTCGGCTGCTGACCCAGTCTGGCTCTCTGGCTCCTCCTGGTCCGTGGAGCTGTCCCCTTCCGTGGCCGTGGATGTATCTGCAAACAATAGGGAAACAGACATACATCAGTCACCTGCACCAAACGCACACACCACTGTGAGCACAGCACATTACAGAGCAAGCCCTGGCATCATTAGTTGTACATTGCTAAAAGTGCCCTAACTGAACAGGAGAAGCCAATTGTCAGTCTGATGCCAAGCATGGCACTCACATCCCACATGGCCTTGCACCCATCTGTCTGGTGTCTGTTGGATTGCACCACCCCAGTGTGGACACATGCACCAAGTACACAGTAGTTGGACAGTGCAGAGGACACGGTGTGGCATGTGGACATGCACACATCACAGCTCTTGCCACTGAGTCAGTACAGGTTCCGGATGAAAGGGATGCCCAGAGTCAAATAGGAAATCCATGTGATGCATACCAGCGACAGACACCATGATGCACCCATGTCCTGATAGCCAGCGCCACTATGGTGTGCATGTAGCACATGTCACTCCCCTGCAGGACCACCAATAAGTTGACACATGCCATGGCAGAGGCATGACTGCTAAGTCATACATCACTGTCTCAGTGATGTATGACTTGGCAGCCAGACAACAACACTATGCACTGTGTCACAATAGTATGTCATGGGGAATGCAAGTCCTGGAGCTGCACAAGTGCACATGTACATCCCCCACACAACACATCATCTTAACCCTCATCTGTCCAGGTCACACCTATTGGACATATGGGAGACCTGTGACACTACCCTCTGAACCTGAGCCCCTCACAATTTGCTGTGAATGGGGAACAGCTGCCTGAACTTCACATTCGCATACCCCAGACTGCACGGGCAGCTGATCAAACACCTATGTGACACACAAGTATCGTCTCCTATGGTCACATCTCCAGGGGCATGCTGAGCCCCTACCAAGAAACACCCCAGCAGTCCTGGCAACTAATCCACAGCACACTGACACAGAGGCAGACACCTGAGGGGTCAAATCACTGTGCACAATGTGTCAGCTGATACACGGGAGTGGGAGTACAGAGTGCATTGCATGGCCTGGAGTAGGCATGACTGTCCTGCTCCACATGAATGAGGGATGTGCCCTGGACAGTGGATAGCTGGCTATGTATGTGTGACACACGTAATCTGCACACTCCTGGGGCCCAAACATTGTTCCCACCCGCTGATGGGCGTGTGCCACATACCCCAGGCACATGTGGTGGCTCAGCTCAGCAAGTGGACCGCATATCAAAGCAACACGCAGATTACATGTCCGAACCCAGGCGTTGTGTGAACAATGGACCCACCCATGATGCCCACAACAGAGTTAGGGAAACAGATGCTGTCCCCCACCTTTAGTGAAGCAAACTGCAAGGACACAGTCCCAAGTGACACAAGTCCCTGAATGTAAGGGCCACACCTGGGTATCAGATGAGCAGTGGGCAGTGCACAATAGAGGGACATGGCTCCTGGACAACATGACTGCTGCACTGTGGCAGTTGAACCAGGCCAGAGGAGGGCACAAAGCATGTAATACAGAGTTCACAGTGCAGTCTTTGACTCACCCCTCCTTGCTGCTGTCTGGCCTTCAGCTGCCCATCCAGGTCTGGAAACACCACCGCCAGGATCTGGAGCATGTGGGGGTCAGGGTCCGTGTTCCGCCCCTCCTGCGAGGAGGCGACAGCTTCAACTGGACCCGTGCAATCCTCCGGGTCCAGCCCCGAAGGTCCTGCCACCTCTTCTGGCAGTTGCGGATCCGGCAATTGTAGACCCCCACGGACCGGACAGCCCGGACGAAGTCCTTCCAGATTTCCTGCTTCCGATGGGCATTAACCTGTCAGGATGACAAAGTGAAAAGGCCATTACCACACATGCAACATATCCGTGCATGACACAGTTGTATATACATGTCTCAATCACAGGGGCACATGATGTACACAGGCAGTGCAAAGCTGACCATGGACAGTTTGCCAGACGTCACTACATGGAATCATTGCATGGGAAGTAAAACCATGTTCAAATGCACTGTCACTGCACCATACCTGTCCAGTGCAAGTCACTACACACTATGGGGGGTGACAACTACTCAGTGAGCCTGCTAGCCAGTGGTGTGCAGACTCTCAGCCTTGCTAGTCACACAAAATGCACATTCAGAAAGGCAGTGCACAGAACACTCACCTGCTCCCTGGTGTCCCATACAGCTTGCTGTACTGTGGAAGTAGGCTGTCCAGCAGGGCCTGGTTCTCTTCAAGGCTGAAGGCTGGGGCTCTCTCCACAGTACGTGCCATTGCATGGTCCAGAGGGGCAGAGACAGCAGCAGTGCAGTGGCAGATGTCGTCCTGGAGCATGTAGTGCAGGCAAGTGAGCTCTCAGGGGAACAGCAGGCGATATATATGTGCTGGAGAGGCAGATACTGTCCCTTGTGTCCAAAGTGATAGGTCCAAGTCGTTTGCATCTTCTGAATCTGGCCAATCCATGGAATAGCAGCACCAAAACACGCCCACAGCATCCTTCAAATCTTCAACTTCATGACATACATGATTTTGCAACATTGTTGTGGGTGACCAACTGAATTTACAGCAACCGACTCGTTCGAAATTCGAAAACGCGTCCGTTGCCAGGCAAGCCCATTGTCAATGGGTGCGCACCGATCGGTCCATTGCGGTACAACGCGCACAGGGGTACAACGCGTACCCGCCCACATTGAATGCAATGGGCCGGCCGGAGGCACCGATCGGTCCATTGCAGTTCAACGCGCACAGGGGTAAAACACGTACCCGCACACATTGAATGCAATGGGCCGGCCGGAGGCACCGATCGGTCCATTGCAGTTCAACACGCACAGGGGTACAACGCGTACCCGCACACATTGAATGCAATGGGCCGGCCGGAGGCACCGATCGGTCCATTGCGGTACAACGCGCACAGGGGTACAACGCGTACCCGCACACATTGAATGCAATGGGCCGGCCGGAGGCACCGATCGGTCCATTGCGGTACAACGCATCACTGTACATGTGACTGGCATATGTCAGCATGCCTGTCTCAGATGGACATATGCCAGCCACAGATAGCTCCCAGGGAGTGAGGGGCACACCTACATCACGACAGCCTGTCCAAACTTTATCATAAGGCATGTAAGGATGCATTTCCTATTGTGTGTATGTTGGTGTACATGTTGTCCTGTGGGTGTCACCTGTGGGCAGCCACCCCCAGGCTGTGCACGTGTTCATGGGGACAGGATCCTGGTTGTTACGTGTACATGACCACTGTGATGTGCAACTGTTCATATCTGTGCATGTGCCATGGTCACATTTCACAGTGGTGTATGTGTATGTCATGTCACATACCCCGTGAGTCCCATGTGGGACGGTATGTTTGAGCCAGGGTGTCCCAGTGGCACAATAGTGATGGTCCTCCACAGTCTTTGTGCATGTAGTGTTTACAATGTCTCTGATTTCATGTGCACAATGGGAGACAGTCTCCACATACACGTTGTGTGTGCATGGACTCTGATGTTGTGCGTGTGTGTCACAGACGTCCATGTCTGTCCTGCCGTGGCAAGTGGGGCCACTACCTGTGGGGGTCATGGTTGTTTTGCTGTGGTGTATACATGATACTCCATGTAATGCCAGTGTCCATGTGGCATTGCAGGGTCCCTGGGAATGTACCTGTCGTTGAGCTGTGGTGCCTGGGGCACATCTGTCCTCACATGTCACTGTGGGGGGTTATTGTGACACGGCAGCAGGAGATGGGAACTGTGACACGGCCTCATGATATCCAATGGGCCAACCTGGGACTAATTGATGCCACCTGTTGGACCGTGTTGACAGATGTTGGCCATGTATGTACCATACATGTCCTTCCGGTACTGCACACTTCATGTAGTTGTGCCTCATAATGATGTATGTTGGGATCTTGAGTGTGTTCAATGCTGCATATGTGGGGTGACTGACAATCTTGCTTACTTCTCCTCTGCACTGCAGGAGCTCCTGCTGTCCATCGGCCATTCCCAGACCTGGCAACGATGGTGGAACGGGACAGCATCCGACGGTACTGCTTCACCAGGCAGCTGATTGAGGATTTGGCAGTGCAGTTGTCCCCACATTTGCAGCCTGGCCGGCCGTATCCTACAGCGCTGACCCCCAAGGTGAAGGTGATGGCAGCCCTACACTTCTTTGCCACTGGTACCTTCCAACATACTGTGGCGACTGCTGGTGGGATGTCACAGACCATGTTCAGCCGTGTGCTCCAGCGATGTTTTGGCAGCAATGTTGCTCTTCCTGAACCGGTACATCTATTTCCCTAGACTGCGACGACTCACTGACGTGAAGAGTGACTTTTATGCCCTGGGGAGGATGCCGCATGTAATTGGCTCCATTGATGGGACAGATGTGGCTTTGGTACCACCACAGGCCTAGGAGCAGGCCTACAGGAACCGCAAGCACTACCACTCGGTCAATGCACTGGTGGTGTGTCTTGCAGACATGACCATCACACACGTGTGTGCCAGTTTCCCTGGTTCAGCACACGATGCCTTTGTGATGAGGAGTAGTCGCATCCCCAGGATGATGGCACAGATGCAGAACCAGCGTGCCTGGCTTGTCGGTGTGTACTGACTTTGTGCCATTGTGTGTGATCTGATCTGTAGTATTCCGCCCACTTTTCCAAGTCAGCTAATGTGCACTTGTCTGTCCGTAGGTGACTCGGGATACCCCAACATGCCGTGGTTGCTGACACCCCTCAGGAACCCTGTGACACCAGCCCAGATGCGCTACAATGAGGCACATGGTCGGACCAGGAGAGTGATTGAGCGGACCTTTGGTCTCCTGAAGAGCCGCTTCTGCTGCCTGGACAAGAACGGAGGGTCCCTCCCATATGCCCCTGCAAAAGTGTGCAAGATTATCATCGTCTGCTGCATGCTCCACAACCTGGCAGTGCGGAAGGAGTTGCCTCTCATCCAGGATGACAATGACCAACATCCGCCAACTGTGGAGGATCCTGGCCTGGACCACGATGCCAGTGACGATGATGATGATGATGGTGATGGTGATGTCCGCACACAGCTCATCACCAACTTCTTTAGCTGAATGTGAGTATCCTGAGGTGTCATGTCAATGATGTGAGTTGGCATGATGTGTGGGTGGTGCTCTAGTGCTGTTGGAGTGTGTCCATGGGCTACTTGACTGGATGTGTGTTGCGATGTGTGGTGACAGGTGGGCTGTACTGCCCAACAGTGTTGACATGCTAACTTGGTTCTGGGTGGGTATCTTGTAACATGTATTGTGCATGAGTTTTGCTGTTCTGTCCTGTACTCCATTGCTTTTGACTGTGTGTCATTTCTGTCCTTCACAGGGTACTTTCAGATTCGTTTGGTCAACTGTGTCCACCGACGACGTGATTGCACATCCAGGTTGGTAGCTGTTGTGTCCCTACAGGTGATGTGCGTCACACCCATGGACTTCCTTCCGTCTACAGTTGTTGACTGTGTGCCCACTGCCAGGTGGGGTTACCTTGCATCTGTAGTGGTTACGGCATGTTGCAACTGTGTAATAAACCTGTGCTTCACTTTGTGATGTGCGTTGTCTGTGGTCACACATTTGACTGCCATTTGCTTACTGCACCTGTGGGCTACTTGACTACAACTGGGAATGGGTGTGGTGTCTGTGCATTGCACCGTCTTCCCTGGCAACATCAGTGTAGGCAATGAGTCAGATGGCCTAGGTGTGTATGTGTTGTGTAGCCCTGGTGGTGTGTCTCCCTCATGTGTGTCACGTTGCCTGTACTCACATGCCTGTGTTGTCCTTGCTGTTGCAGTTCGCATACACAGTGTAATTTTGCAGTTCATCATCCCCATAACAGCACCCACGTTGGAATCACGACAGAGGCAAGTATGGTGTATTAGTGTGTTTATTGTGATACATTTGTGTTAATAGTGCATAGGATGGGTTGTGCTGTACATAAATCTTGCAATCCCAAGTTCCTAGGTGAATTGAAAGTCCTGGTAGACAGGATCCCCAGTATCGGGGCCACAGTTGTCTGACACATTGGTCCAACTTGTACTCCCCATGCAATGTGTGGGAGTAGTGTTGCCGTCAACAGGGTGAACAGTCTGTGCACAAAGGCGAACATCCAGAACAGGTTCAGGCTTCCTGGGAGTTGCGCTTGGCCATCGACCTCTCACTTTTCCCTCCTCGGACGACCCCTCTTCTTGGGGGGGGCCCCTCAAGTACAGGCTGCTGCGGTGCAGGGGACTCTCCGCCAGAGTCCTCCTCCCTCCCTGTGGCAGTTGCAGTTTGTTCGGCACCAGATGTTGTTGGCACACAGGGAGGTGTGGACTGGTTGCTGTTCATCTGGCGGAGGCATTGTAAAATGTCCCTGTGCACCGCCGTCATCTCATGCAGTGCATCCCACTTGGACTCCACGCGGGACATGTGTGAGTCCACACGGGACATGTGTGACTCCACGTGGGACATGTGGGAGTCCAAGCGGGCATGATGGGCAGCCTGCTGCTGTTTAATGTCTCTGAGGAGCCCCACTACCTGGCTGAGGTCTCCGGTGCTGGACTGAGTACGCATCTGCTATGCGTACCAGTTGTGGGTCATCATGCACACCAGCAACGTCTGCAAGCAGCGACCTCTGTCTCCCACCCCTCCCACCACCCCTGCTGACATGTGCAGTGTGTGCAGTGGCACGCACAGATAACCCTGGTCCACCTTGGGGGTTGGTGGTGGTGGTGGTGTCCATGGCCCCAGGTTGGTCCAGGGTCACTGTGCTGGTGTTGCTCCTTGTTCTGTCCATGTCGGCAGGGATGGTATTCGTGGTGACAGTTGTTGGAGGGGTGGGTGCAGGGGTGCAGCTGGTGGTCCTGCTGGTGCTGCAGCTGGTGGTCCTGCTGGTGCTGCATGTTGACTTGCACCGGATGTGCCAGGTTGTTCTTCATCGTCCGAGGAGGACAGAGGCTGTACGACGCCAGTGAGCTCGGCATTCTTTTGAGCCTGGGACTGGGACTCCTCAGCGTCTGCTGCTGTGTCCCCATCATCACCTGTTTTTGGGAGACACAAACAATGTATGTTATGTTTCTGCAGGCATCAATGGTTGACACACATGACAGTTGTGACTGTGCCTCTGGGTGCGGGCCTGTACATTGCATTGTCCTAAGTCGTCACAGTCAGGGGTTGATATTGGTGTGGCACATTGTCCTGCATTATTTGGGCATTTCTATGTATTTTCTGGGGTGTGAACATGGTCTGCATTGGTTGTGTTTGGTTGACAGCCGGCCCTCCTTCCCACCCACCCAGCCAGTCAGTTATCCCACCATGGAACGTGCTTGCGTTGCAGGGAGGGTAAGTTGTCTCTCAGGATGTCAGTCAGTGGTGTCCTGCTGTTTGTTGGTGCACAGTTGCCAGCAGGGCCTTGTGCTCCCCACAGCAGTAGCCAGTGTCAGCCATCTTGTGAGTCCTTCTCCACTTCCTGTGATGTGAGCATGGTTCAGGGTGGTGTTGATGGGACAGTTGTGGGGGTGACCAATATCAGTGACTACGACTCCCATCATGCTATTGCCTCCACCCCCTTCCCAGCATGCCCATGCTTCCTTCCTTTGACTCTGCTTCCCTGTGGGGTGGGCTGGCTGTGCTGACAGGATGGCTGGGAGTGTTGTCCTGGCAGTTGTTTGGCTAGAAGTCCCAAGAGTGGCCTTGTGCTTCACACAACATAACCCAGGGTGGTGGTTCTTTGTGGGATCTTGTGTTAGGATGGGGGGCATTGCATTCTACCAGGTGGGTTCTGTGGAGTTTGTGTTGGGGTGTGTGTGAGGGGAGGTGCTTGTGACTATGGTCAGTGCTGCAAGTCCTCCTTCCCACCCAGCTAGCCAGATATCCCACCATGGAACGTGCTTGCATTGCAGGGAGTGTAAGTTGTCTCTCAGGATGTCAGTCAGTGGTGTCCTGCTGTTTGTTGGTGCACAGTTGCCAGCAGGGCCTTGTGCTCCCCACATCAGTTGCCAGTGTCAGCCATCTTGTGAGTCCTTCTCCACTCCCTGTGATGTGCGCATGGTTCATGGTGGTGTTGATGGGACAGTTGTGGGGGGGCAATATGTGTGACTGCGACTCCCATGATGCTATTGGCTACACTGACTTGGCCAGCATACACAGAATTCCTTCCTTTGAGTGGTCTTCACTGTGTGTTGGTGTTGTTGTGGTGGCTACATGTGTGGATGTGTTTGTTAGTTCTATTTGTGCCACTGCCTAGCTGTAGTTGTAGTTGTGTTTGTACATGTGTTGGCACAGTTGGATGTGATTTTTTTGATGGCATGTGTTGTGTTTAGATGACTGACATACACATTTTGGGATGATTCTGTTCTGGTTGCTGTGTAATTGCTATGAGTGCATGGTTTGACTCTCCCCTTGACAGTGATGTGTGTGTTTTGTGGCAGTATATTGTGTACATTTGTTGTGTACTCACCAGGCTCTGGGATGTCCTCTAGTCCATATACGCTCACTGGCGGAAGGATGGCCCGCACCTTCTCCTCCCAGGGCCTGAGGTATATTGGCTTGGCAGGAGGGCCACTGCCGGTGTATTGGCTGTTGATGTAGTCTTTCGTCAGCATTTTCCGTACCCTCCTGCGCACGTCATACCACCTGTTCTGGATGTCGGTCTTTGTGCGCCCGACATGGTGATTGGGCGTTCACCCTGTTGATGATCCTCTCCCACATCTTGGTTTTCTGCGACATGGGGTCTGTTGGACCAGTGTGCCAAACAGCTGTGGCTCCACCCTGAGGATCTCGTCTACCATGACTTCAATTCACTATCTAGGAACTTGGGATTCTTCTTGGGGGCATGGTGATGGGTGGTGATGGTGGGTGATGTGTGTGTTGGTGTGCAGGTGAGGGTGTGTGAGTGTGTGTTTTGCTGGGTGTATGTGAGGTAGGTATTTGTTGGTGTGCTGATGGTGTGTGACTTGTGTGAGGGATGAGCTGTGGGTGTGTGGTTGCTTTCTCTTGGGTGCTGGCAGTGGAATGGCATTTGCAAAGGCTCATGGTAGTGATTTGTGTCCTTTATATAGGTGGAGTTGTGGGTGTGTCTTTGTTCTCTGTCCCCACCCCCAGTATTTATTGGCTTGGTAATTGCTTGTTTGGCCTTTTTTGGGTGATTTTTCCTTTGTGCTGTTTGTGTATGTTGGAAACGTTCTTGTGACCGAGTCGGACCCTGCATTGGTCTCGTACGGTGTTCTCCGTTTCGTTCACGCTGTGTTTGTGCAGTTTTCTATGCTGCGTACGCGTCGGTCGCGGTGTATTGTGTTGCTTCGGCTCGGTTTTGTATGCGTGTCGGTCGTACGGCTTGTCCTCCGTCCGACTCGCTCGTGGTTTCGCGCCTTGCATCGTACTTTGCGGTTTGGAGTTCGCGTGTACGTTTCGGTCGGATTTGTTCCGGGTGCGTGTCGGTCGGTTGGATTCGCGTGTTTTCCGGCCGGATTGCTGTTTTCCGTGCGGCTCGGTCGGTCGACTTGGTTTCGGTGCGTGTCGGTCGGATTTTCGCGCCTTGCATCGTACTTGGCGTGTCGTGCGCCACGGGTGCGTGTCGGTCGGTATTTTTCCGGATCCGAGTCGGTCGGTGCTTTTTCCGGCCCGAATCGGAATCGACCCTAAAGTGTGACTACTCACCCGTGAGGGTCTCACCTGTACTTTAACATTTTGTGTGAATAGGGCACCAGCTCTTTAGGCTTCTGGTCTGTAGTCAATACACCACTAGATCATTTCTTTAAACACTCTATCATTTTCTAGCTGATCTCGGGTGCTGTATTTAGTTTCTGAATAATTATAACAGCTTATTGTCAAATTGTAAAACATTACAATGCATAAATTGATAAAAATGGTTGATGGTGGCTTAGGAAGAATTATTGCACCCTTTAGAATAAGATGTAATAGAATATACTTTGTTACTCTAAGGGAAGAGTGAGGTCTTCAAACTGTGGTCTCCCACTCCACGCTCCTCAGGCGCCACAGAGTTATGTAAGGAGGGGACAGAGCACTAACAAAGCAAAATATATATAAATGTGAGGGTTACAAACAGCTCGTCCTGACAATGTAGAGGATGTGCTGACTACCATATGCAGGTCCTAGGTTAGCTTCTTGCTAAGATGCAGGGAACAGCTTAAGAAACCAAAAGGCATATTCCTTTGTCTCACTCCTCGGCCCTCTGTAAAGGCAACCATCAAGGGAGCAGCAAGAAAAAAAATACTCCCCACTTAGAACTAAACATCAGTGAGCAAAGCGACCCGCCCTAGAGTAGTTCCATTCACCCTACATTGACCCATCTACTATTCATCTTCCCACACTTCCATTCACCCTCCCTACATGCATCCTTTCATCTTTCCATCATTCCATCATGCCGTCCTTCCATCAGTCCTTTCCCCATTTTATACATCTTGCCACTCATTTATCCATCCTTTCACTCACTCATCCATACATCTATATGAAATAACCTTCCATCAGTAAAACTTTACTTCCATCATTCCATCCACCCTTTCCCCCCTTCTTCCTTTTTTTTTTTTTACTTTTCCTTCCTTTCACCTCTCCTTTCCCTTTTCCTTTTTTCCTATTTTGGTTCCTTCCTTTCACATTTTTTTAGTTTCAAACTTTCTTTCTGCCTTTTCCCCTGTATACTTTCCACTTTCTACCTCCAATCTTTCTTTCTTTTCTCATCTTATTTTTCCCTCTAACTTTCTCTCTCGTTTTGTTCTGTTTGCTGCCTCAACATTTTCGATGTTTTCTTCATTTCTTTGTCTGTAAATGAACTTGGCTCACTTAGCTGCCCTTGACCCCCAGTTAAAGTCCTGGTCTGATATTCTCTCGGCTGGGTCACTACGCCACTGGCAGACATGAAGTAGGCGTGAAAGTTGAAAAGCAGCCATTCACACATGGACACCGGAAACAGCTATTTATCAAGGAAAATGTTCTTGTCATTCACTAGTTAGCCTAGTGAGAGGTGAGGTGGGAGGTGTCTGAGGCTGTATTTTTGTGTGTCTGTATGTGTTTATGTATGCCGCAGTATATTAGTATGCAGATTTGAATATTCAGTTAAATTAATTGTGCTTCAGGTTGGCTTACCATGGTAAATGGTCCTGCTGCAACATATGGGGAATTTAAAATCATGAATTTGGAACACAATAAGCCTTATATCCTTTCAATGTCATCGAATTGTATAGCATTACATTATCATTAAATTAGTAAAATAGTAACATCTGTTACTTCCAGCACTTAAAACCTGCAGACATGTGGCATGCGTTGTTATGCAACACCCTGCCAACTGATGTGTTGAGATCTATTGCCAGTAACCATTTCAATGTCATTTATCTTATCAATATACTAAGAGTATCAATTTTTATTTGTCGTGCAAAGGCAAAGCACGTTACATATATATTTTTAAAGCAAGACCATAACTCAATGATCAACTTCCCAGGAGAGGACCATGTATCCGCAGGGATACCCAAAGAAATGCAGCAACTGCATAAACCAGCTGAGCAATTTTGCTAAGACTTTAACCCTTGCTGCACAGATGGAAAGTTAACAGTATTACTAAACTGCAAGACTAAGAAAAAGTTGTGTGTACAATAAAATGCAAATGTGGTTGTATGTGGAAAAAGTTATTGTTAGTGGATATGCAAGTTTCCCATGGATAGGGCTTTAAAGTCCGGATTGTGCAAGGAGCAGCAGATTAGTGAGTGAAGTGTCTGGCTGTACTTTTATGGAGGTGTGTGTAACTAATTGGCAGTAGAACTGAAGGCAGGTTGGCAGGGAAGGTCTGTCGGCTCAGGAATCATGGGATAATGGAGAGTAGCTGAAGGGCTCTGGGTGGCACAGTTGAGGTCCTGAGATTCTTATGACTTAAAGTGTGGTTTTTAAGACTAATAAAGGTGCCCCGAGGATATTTGAGGGTCAGTTGAGTTCCTAAGATTCATAGGGCTCTAAGGCCCAGATGTACGAAGCCATTTTGAATTTCTTAGCGGGCCGCTAAGAAATGCTAAAATTGCCTTTTCAGATGTACAAAAGGCCAAAACTGTTCGCAATTTGTGATTTCGACCTGGTAAAAATCGGAAATTGCTACAGCGATTTAGGAATCGTAAATAGGGATTACCTATTTCCGATTCATGTAGCACATGCACATAGCTTTACCTAAGTGCGAATCAGCCATTTAGGCAATGCTATTACCATTGACAAGAAGTCGATGATAACCATGTACAAAATTAAAAAATGCATTTAAAAATGCATTTTTTGATGTGACATGAAGCGCACATATGCCTCAAGGGCATATGTTCACTTACATGTGCGCTAGGAAATTCGGGGTGTCTCCAGGGGGGTATTAAGCCAAGAGGCACCCTTGGCTTTGCATTTCTTAAATTGCAATTTCCGATTAGGAAATCACAATTTAGGAAATGCAAACCATTTTCTATTTTGCCTTAGGCCAGAATGCTAAGGCATTTCCTTTTTACTATTCCCTAATAGCCTAATAGAGAATTGAAAATTTAGTATATATCCTTTTGCTTTTCTTGAATAGTGATTCCTATGGAGTCGCTATTTAAGAACTGCAAACAGCGAGCTTTGTAAATCTGGGCCAAAGTGTGGATTTGAAGTCTAGTAAAGGTGCTCCGAGAATATTTGAGGGTCTGTTGAGGTCCTGAGATTCTTATGGCTTAAAGTGTGGATTTGAAGGCTAGTAAAGGTGCCCCAAAGATAATTGTGGGTCTGTTGTGTTCCTGAGATTCTTAGGGCTCAAAGTGTGGATTTGAAGGCTAGTAAAGGTCCTCCGAGTATATTTCAGGGTCAGTTGAGGTACTGAGATTCTAAGGGCCCAAAGTGTGGATTTGAAGTCTAGTAGAGATGCTCTGAGGATATCTGGGGGTCAGTTGAGGTCCTGAGATTCTTAGGGCTCAAAGCGTGAATTTGAAGGCAAGTAGAGGTACTCTGAGGATATTTGAGGGTCAGTTGCGGTCCTGAGATTCATAGGCATCAAAGTGTGGATTTGAAGGCTAGTAGAGGTGCTCCAAGGATATTTGAGGGTTGGAAGAGGCAGACCCAGATAAGATCATTTTCAGTGGTAGGTGATAGGTTCTACCAGTGGGTAGATGAGGTTTCAAGAGCTGTCTCGCATGCTATACTTGTTCTTTCTGTGTTAATGAAGATTGTACTCCCTCTGTCGTGATGTGCCTGCTTCATGTGTTCCTGAGGTAAGCTTGCACTGCTGTTGTGCCTTGTCAGTGTGGTTATGTGTGTTTATGAGGGTGTGTCTGTGTTTGTAAGAGAAACTTGCACTGCTGCTACTGCTGCTCCCTGTGCTTTATGCATGATGTATACACTTTATAATTTTTTTGTAGGGGCAGTAGAAGACGTGCACCAATGAATATCATTATTTTGTTTTCCTCTAAGGAGAACACATTTTCTGTCTTTGCACTGCTCTGTCATATAAATACATGAATAAAGAGAAGCACCACACTTGCAAAATTTGCAAAAATCACAAGATTTCACTGGCCTAATATTGCAAAATTTTTGTCCCCACAGTAGACTGGTTCGAGCAGAAAATATTCCATTATCTCCCCGAATCAGTCACTTGCTGGTATCTCCGTGATCTTTGATGGTGAGTTCTGCTGTCACGATCCATTTTCGTGCACAGTAACGTTAAGTGAATTTTGTATAATTTTCACCAAATTCCACAAAAAGAAATTGTGATTTCACACACATTTTGGATACCCACAGTACTTATTTTTTCATGGTTGGAAACAAACTGTGAAACCTTTGTGAAGATCCACAAACCTGCAACTATAGGGGTACTTAATACATTTTTCCTTGCCATGGCATTCAGTCCCCTGTACCATCACTAGTTGCAGATCTACCACACCGTACCATCGGCCATCGGTGGAGCAGTCCCACACTACGTCAGAGATGTATAAAACTATGAAAGAAAATCAGGGAATTAGTAGTGTATTTGGCCTTGTTTGAAGACTTAGCAATTTGCATTCAGCGCTTTCGTTCTTAAATTAGAACTCTATGGGCGAGATTTACTGAGATTTTGCACTGTGTTTGCGTCACAAAAGTGACGCAATCAGCACAAAATCTTTTTTTTCCCAATTTACTTTCCGACGCGAAACTTGTTTAGCACTGGAAATAACGGAAAAGTAATGTGAAGTAGCGCATAGTGCTGCTTTGCATTACTTTGCGCCATGTGGGACGTACCAAGGGTGGTGCATGGGCGTTTTACTAAGCAACCACTCAAGTTTTCTCATGCTGAACCCAATTTACTAAAGTAGATTGGGTTTAGCATGAAAAAACTGCGCCCTTTTCAAGTAGGCGCAAGGAAGGAGAAGTGCTTTTATTTCTCCTTCCTTTTCCGACTTTGCATGTGTGCTGCACTTTACAGCACACACACAAATTGGGAAAATGGTTAAAGTGAGTCTGTGCATAGTATTTTGTACTGGAAGGGTTCCTTCCAGTACAAATCCTATGCTACACTCATGAACACACCTTGCACCATGGTGCAAAGGTGTCTCCGTAGCGCACAGCAGCTGATTTCAGCACCGGCGCTAGTGAGAGGGGAGGAGAATGCCTTATTTTAGTAAATAGAGCTCTCGCCTCCTCTACCCTTTTCACGTAGCACAGCACAGCATTTGCAGCTGCTGCAGTGTGCTTACAGAATTTTTTTTAAATCATCCCCTTTATCTGTTACATATCTTGCGACCAGCATAGTGGATGGGAGTCTTGTCTCCACGTTGCTCTTGGTTTCAAGGTTTCTTGCTTTCTCATGCTGATACTTTGAGATCAATCTGAGTGGTCCAAGGAAAGTCCCTTTACAAGGTTGTTGCTTCAGTGTCTCACTATTAATGTACATTACAAAGCCATAATATATAGCGAAGCACATCTACATAGGAAGAGAATAGATGTTAAATGGTGCTTAAAGTAGCATGAAAACAGATAAAGGGCAAAATCGTAATGAAATAATATTTTTGGAGCTTGGACTAAGTAGCATTAGGAATAGGAGAGAAAGGGTTAATAATTAAGGAATCCTTATCATATAACTTAGCAACCTAAAAGATGTGGGTGAGTATTTTGTGCCTTTGTTTGATCAATTCCTGATTGAACAAAACATTCATATACTGAGTGAGAAATTAAACCAGCATAGCATTAATTTGTTATTTTTTTATTTAAAATGTACACTGTGGGGCACATTTACTATTATTTAACACAACAGGGCGCAGCAAGGAAACCTGCTGCACTGCATTGCGTGAAAGGAAAAAAGCAGAAATGCTCCATATTTATAAAGATTTCTGCTCTCTCGCGCTGGTGCACTGTATGCTACCTGGCATCAACATGCAAGAGTGCTTGCGTTGTGGGCAGGATTGTTTTTGTGCAGGGAAGGACACCTCCCTGCACAAAAACAATCCTTAGAGGCATATTTCTCTTTTTATGTGTGCTGCAGCACAGATGGAAGAGGAAATAACGAGGAATAATTAAGATATTTCTCCTCGTATGCCTCTGTGGAGACGTCGCTCCACTTTGGCGCAAACCCAGGGGCATATTAGCAAGACCGGCGATAAAATTATCGCCGTTTTAGCGGCAGGAAACTGCCGCTAAACTAGCGATAATGGACTGCTAATATGCGTTATAGAATTCCAATAGAAGCCCAGGTTAGATGTGCAGGACATCTAACCTGGGCTTCTATTGGAATTCTATAACGCATATTAGCAAGCCCATTATCGCCGTTTTAGCGGCAGTTTGCTGCCGCTAAAATGCGATAATTTTATCGCCGGTCTTGCTAATATGCCCCCCAGTTTTACAAATCTTTGTAAATTTGGGTTTGTGTCTAAATTCATGGGTGGATGGATTGAAACACCAATGTTCCACTCATTTAACATCTACCTGATGCACAGTAGCACAAGGCATTACTTTGTCTTTAATTAACCAGGCAAAGTGACTTTGCGTGGCTTAGTAAATGCCAAAAAGGATTTTGTGTTGGGCTGCGTCACAAAAGTGGCAGAACCCTGATGCAAAATCAGTATATCTGGCCCTGTGTTCGCAATGATTGTCACCAACAATTACAAATTATGCAAGGCCAATACATTTTGAGAGAAAAATGAGTGCAGAGCTGGACTGGTAGAATATCCCCCCTTGTCACCATTAATAATGTATTTTTTTGATTCCTTGAGGGAGTGACTCTTGTAAGACTGTCATTCTGAGATGATGTTTATGCGGACAACAGCAGGGGTTGATAGCCCAGTCGGCATTGTGAGTGATGCAGTATCGCTGCGTGAGGTGCTATCACACACTCAGGGCTTTTCCTGGGACACATTTGCCTGGTCAAATCTGGTGAAATTTGTCCTGGTTAAATAGACTGCAAATAACTTCATTACATAATTGTACTTATATTGAGCACACTACTTCACTGGTTCTCTAGTCACTGGTCATTTAAATTGATTAGCCATAGATACAAGTATTCAGCTGATTCCTGAAGTGTTTCAGTGATGGGGAGAGCCTGATGTCCATCAATGGAAGTGTGGGAGTGAGTTCCTCCGTGTAGGGTCCTGCACTGAAAAGGACATGTGCAAAAGCAAAAATGTATTTCAGAATTGACAAGTGTCTGTTCCTGCTGCAAAGAATGTGGCATTGTGAGTAAGGTTGTAGCCTGAAAGTTAGATAGTCCAGATCCATCTGTTTGAGGTGGTCGTAGGAGAGATGCATGGGTTTATTTACAAAATTCTCACGCAGTGCTGCACAGCAGCCAAAATGCTGCATAACATAACATAACAAAACATTACATAACATAACATAACATGTGAATGAGAAGGAGAGAGCAGGACAGCGCCATATCAACAGAGATATGCAGTCTCCTCCTCTCACCATAGCGCCGATGCAGAATCGGACTGCAGAGCGCCACGCAAACACCTTAACACCAAGGTGAATGGGTGTGTGTGCGTGTGTATTTTAGGTTTTGTACTAGAAGAATAACCTTTCATTACAAACTTTTATGTTTACAGTAACTTTAAACCTTTTTCTACTTTGTGTGTGTGCTGTATAGTGCAGCACACATGCAAAGTCTAAATGAAAGGAGAATTCAAAGCATTTCTCCTTTATCGCGCCTATTTCAAAAGAGCATTATATTTTGGTGCAAACAATGTCTACTTTTTCAGTAGATAGGGTCTGCACCAAAAAACATGGGTGGTTGCATGGGAATGCCCATGCATCACCCATGGATTGCCCCCTTAGAGCTAAGTAATGCAAAGCAGCACTAAGTGCTACATTCAAGTGAATTTACAGCACAAAATATGTTTAACGCTGGAAAGTAAATTGGAAAAAAAAAAGCTTTTGTGTTGATTTGCATCACTTTTGTGATGCAAACGTGGCACAGAATCTTAGTAGTTGTACACCACAATATTTAATCAAATGGAGTCAAGCTTCAGCAGCCAGCACTGTGTCCTAGGGGCATCTGGTATGTGATCGCTTTATGGAAAACTGAGGTTCCCCTGAAAGCTGCATTCTGAGCTCTTTGGAGGTGGCAGATTAACTATAAATGGCAGTGAAGTTGTCTAGGTGGAGTTTATTGAAGCGCTAACCACTAAGAGACACTTTATTACAGAGAGTAGCAGGAGCATAGGTTTTAGAGCTACAAGTTAAAAAATGGGTCTTAACCACCAAATATACATGGAGGATTAGAGTAGCTTTACTTGCAAGGAGTAACACCAAGGGCCTTATTTAGAGTTTGGCACATGGCATACTCTGTCAAAACAGCACAGATATCCTGTCTCCTCTTATTACAAATGTCAAAGGATATAATGGACTTCTATTCCAGTAGATAGGACATCCACCTATTGTGATGGACTATCCCATCCACCAAACTCTAAATAAGGCCCTATGTTTTTAACTTTACCTGCAGGATGTAGTTGTAAATTTCAAAATTTGTATGGAGGGAAAAGCTGCTAACTAAGATCTACCTTTGAGGCCAAGAATAATGTTCTCTATTTTTGAACCATTTCATTATAGTTAGTAAGTAATTGGCCCATTCTAAAACTTTCCTACAAGACACTGTGGGACTCCAGATGGAGCAAAATCAGAAGAGACCTTAATGTTCATAATTCATCGAGGATTTTATGCTGAACACGGCTCAGCATGGACAGCTGTCCTTATTTATTTATTTTTTTGCAGATTTATATAGCACAAACTCGACCCGAAGGTATTGGAGCACTTTACATGAGCACCAGTTACGTTACATAAGGACACATTCATTTTTTGGTAGGCACTGGGAGATTAAGTGATTTGCCCAGAATCACAGGATGCTGAGCCGATGCCGGGGCTCAAACCCGGTCCCCCAGCTCCAATGTTGGCAGCTTTGGCCGTAAGGCCACATCCTCTTCCCAATGACTTGGGACTCATTGAATACGGTCCTTATTAACCACTGCCAATCTACGGCATACTCAATACTGATACTCTTGTCCATGTTGGTGTATTATTTATCTATTGGACTCTGGCTTTCTTATTTGGATTACTTCCCAGCGTTGATGATATAAGTTGCCTCATTACCAATATGAGCTGTGCTTGAAGTAGTTTTGGACAATTACCGGTTCCTCTGTGACTTTGATGGACACATATTCGCCGATTACGTTGTTCTATACCATGAGGAAGCCCTTGAATGGGTGAAACGCATTGGCTATGTATGTGTATGTTTTAAGAAGAAGAACACAAATAACAAAAAAAGGACCAACTCGTCTTAGCGTGCTTTATGGTTTTTGCTCTATGAATGTCTCTTGTTTAACTCCAGATGCAATTTTTGCTTTGTTGCCTCTCATTTCACATTTAAAGATTTTTATGTATGGTCAATTGGTAGCTGACCGTTTGAGGTGGGCAATACCTGTATTGAGTAATACTTCAGGTGGTGCAGCATTGGTGTCTCTAGCTGCCACAGCTTGTTCAAAAGAGACCTTAATGTATACCTGGGTGTGTTCAGCTCATGAATGGGCAGATCTCTGTAATCCAAGGAAAATGTTAAACAAGAGACAGAGGTAAATATAAGAGGGCCTGTTAAAGGACTGAGGACCCAGGAACTCAGAAGTGAAGCCTGTAAGCAGGTTCCTCTTTTTGTGGGGTTACCTCCATTTTTTTGGACCAATAGTTCTGTTTTTTTTACTCTGTGCACTGGGCCACTGCTAACTATGCTCCAGTCATGTGCTCTGACCCCTAAAACATGGTGTAATTGGCTGACTCCTAATTGACATATTTAACTTTTCAACAATGCCATAGTACATGGTGCCCAAAAACATCAATGGCATAGAATGTTAAATGCCACATATCGACTACGGCACTACTGTGCCATCCACTAGTGTAACCAGGCAAACATGTCTCCAGGCCTACCACTGTAACCTGGCAGCTGTGTTTTAAAATCTGCAGCCCGGCCTGTCAAAATAAACCCTTTGTAACATGAGAAAAACCTCCTTTTAAACATTAAGTCACCCCAATATAACCATTGCAGTCCACAAGGAAGGGTGCATGCCATTTAAAGGTAGAACAAGCAAACATTTAAAGTTAACATGTCCTCACAGTGACTGGCAACCAAGAGCTATTTTCACTGTCGCAAGGCTGGCTGGCCTACAGAGAAACACCAGGTAGCAATGATAAAATATTTTTGGGGATATCTCTGGATTGGGAGCGGATAGAAATATGATTAAACCAGTATTTTCAATATTATTAAAGTTCAACTCAATGGTGAAGTTGGATTTTCAATAAATATTAAGAAAAAGTAACTTTTAGAAAGTTGCCTTTCTCTGACAGAAGCTGATGGATGCTAATTTGCAGTGCTGTCCTGCAGAAGCTCAGGGAGTGTTTAACCCTTATCAGGTGTGAAAACTGTTCTGCTCTGTTCCCAAAGCAGAGACAAAGCCTTGTGTATGGGGAGGTGTTTTGTTCCCCTGGCAGGAAGACCAGTCAGGGTGGGCACATGCATTTAATTTACTTAAAGGGCCCTTCCCTTTCACAAGTAAATGTTATTTGAAAACAGAAAAGTTCCAGTTTTTGTCTTCCAATGCAGGCAGGGACCAAA
Organism: Calotriton arnoldi; assembly: GCA_963921515.1. NCBI lineage: Eukaryota > Metazoa > Chordata > Amphibia > Caudata > Salamandridae > Calotriton > Calotriton arnoldi. The sequence goes on along the minus strand of CAWUFW010005995.1, from coordinate 360,487 downwards.
CTCAGTGGCAGGAAAGCTGGACCCATAACTGGTTTCCAGTTACCAAGAGAAGGGCTCTGGTCATTACCCTGGCCACACCTGTGGCTGGGCACGCATGATCTACACAAGGCCAGAAGGGTTTCCTTATCTTGGATTTTTAATGTGAGGGGCACTGTGTGATTGTTTCCATTATGGCAAACAGGAACCGCTGCAAAAGTGGGTTAACCCTGGAAAGATTTACCCCTTGGTTAGGAAGGGGCCAGAAGTCACCTTCACCCACTAGCTATTGCATAAATATGGTATTCTCAGGCACCCTTTTTAGAACACTTTCCAAACCTGTGTAAGAACAGAAGAGGACTAGGCATGCTTCCCATTGTACCAAAAGCTACAAGAGGCCTTTTCCTGAAGTTAAAATCTGAATAGTGCTAACTAGCTCTGACCTCAAACCTGCTGGTGGCATCTGCTGGAGTGAGTCTTGACTCCTAACTGCTGTTCCCATTGACCTGGGATCCTTGGTTGTGTCAACTGGACTTCTATCACTCCTGCATTTGCTGGACTAAGAAATCAATTTCTCCCACTCAAAGCTCCTCAGCAGCAGCAAATCTGATTCAACAGACCCTCGTCAAGAAAGCATTGGATCTCATATAACTCATCATGAGAATTAACCACAGTCATGCCCAGCTGAAGAATTATGAGCTCCAAAAAAAGCGATTAAGTCCGAAGGCAAAGAATGAAGGCGCCAAAAGTATCCAATCAGCAAGAGGACTTACGTGCTAAAGTGCTCGTGCTCTCTCCCCTAAACATGGTAATATGGACTCATACCCAATTGGCATATTTAATTTACTTATAAGTTCCTAGTAAAGTGAATTACATGTGCCCAGGGCCTGTAAATTAAATGCTACTAGTGGGCTTACAGCACTTGTTGTGCCACCCACTTAAGTAGCCCTCAAATCCTGGCCAATGCTTGCCATTGCAGAGCCTGTGTGTGCAGTTTACACTACCATTTCAACCTGGCAATATAAATCTCTTGCCAGGCCCAAACCTTACCTTTTTATACAAATGCTACCCCTAAGGTAGGCCCTGGATAACCCAGAGGGCAGAGTGCAATGTATTTTAAAGGCTTTTAAGTTGTACATCTCCTGGTAATGAAAAAATCTCAAATTCGTTTTTCACTACTGCAAGGCCTATCTCTTCCATAAGATAACATTGAGATTACCATATTACATTTAGGAATAGATAGACTGTTTAAGTTTGGTGTCTCTGGAATCAAAATTTAAAATCACAACTTATAGTGAAGTCTGCTTTTAAATTGCAGATCTGAAAATGGCATTTTTAGCAAGTTTGCATTTTCCGACATTAGCCCTTTGGTGCCTGCTGTCTGTCTCTGATACCCGTCAGCGGAGGGTGATAGCTGGGCTTTGTGTATTTCTCCTGACAGCCACACATAATGGGAGCTTAGGTGGACTTAATGGGACATTCTGGCAGGATCAGAGGGAGAAGATGGACCCAGCTTCAGTTACATCTGAATAGGCTGTGTCCTGTCCCCACAAAAAGTACTACATACCCCCCTGTAGTGAGTCTGGAACCAGGGCAGGAAGGGAGGGTCTCTCTGCACATCAAAGACATGACTTTGAAGTCTCCCCCACTTCAAAGGCACAACTGGGTATAAGTACTGGACCTCTAACACCACCACTTCAGTATACTCCTGGACCTGTGAAGAGTCTGTCAGGAAGAAGGACTGTTGTGATGTTGCTGGACTGTTGCTTTGCTGGACTCCTGCCTTGCTGTGATGCCCTGCTGCCTGCTGTTCCCCTGCTTGTGTGAGAAGGACTGGACCTGCATTACTTGAACCCAGAGTGACCCCAAGAGCTAGCAGACTGGTCACCTGATTTCAAGACCCTGGGACATGAAAGACTTCCAACTTACCTGCTTCTGCACCTGGACTCTGACATCTGTGAGTCTGACCTGCCAAGTGGTGCCACTCCAGTCCTGGACCCTTGGAAGTGAGGCCTTAGGTGCTTGCTTCAACAAAACCCACGCATCCTCTGTCGAACCAGCACATCAGTGCCACTGCATTGATCAGAACTGACCCTGTTGCGAGGATCGGAACCGGCACATTACTTCTGTTGCATGGATCGGAACCAGCACACCCCTCCTATTGCGTGACCAGAACCGGTGCATAGCCTCTTTGGCATGGATCGGTCTTGACGCATTGCCTTTGGAACCACCTCTGCACAAGGTATCTGCATCTCTGTCTACAGCATCTTCGATGACGAATCTCCGCATCACAGCTCTGCACTTATCGGACCCAACACATCGTTGCTCCTGTGTGGATCAGGACTGGCGCATTGCCATCACTGGGTGGATCAACACAAATGCATCGCTTCGGCTGCACCCTTCATATCGATGCCGCCAGGATCAAGGTGCTTTTGTTCAGCGGGCTTCACTGGGTTCCAATATCCGGTTCATGCTCCATCGCAGTTGGCCTGAACTTTTTATTTGTCCTGGTCCGGCGCAATCAGATATCCCAAGAAAGCGCTTATTGCTTCTAAGCGCTATTTTGCAGATTATTCTTTAAAAATTCATATCTCAAGTTCTAGTTATTGAATATTTGTAGTTTTGGTCTTGTTTTATTTATTAAATTAAGTTCTACTTCTCTAACCTGGTGTGGAATCTTTTTGTGTTGTGTTTTTCACTGTTATACTGCTTAAAGTGTTGCACAAATTCTTTACACATTGCCTCAAAACTAAGCCTGGCTGCTCTGTGCCAAGCTACCAGCGGGTGAGTACAGGTTAAATTAGGGTTTGCCTGCTTTTTACCCTGACTAGGTTTGTGGTTGCTGCTTGACTACGGCTCATACCCCAGTCAAACTACAACCCAATTTCTAACATTGGTGATCAGCGGTGAGGATAGGACCTGTGTTTGTGCACTTGCATACAGTATCTTGGTGTACACTCAATATCCAAGACCAATTCGAATTTTAAATTTTCCCTAATTGTCTTTTTTGATTTTTCCGCAAAGTCATGTCTCTGGCTGCTGGTTCTACAATTAGAACCATGGAATTTGAGCTGGCCAGTTTGGAAACCTATGCAGTGGCTCAGCTTAAAGACTTTTGCAAAGAGATGGGGCTGCCTGCCAAGACTGCCACCAACAAGGTATAATTTCAAAAGGCGCTGAAGACCTAGGCAGAAGCCCGCTCACAGGAGAGTGATGGATTGGTAGAGACTGAGAATGGCTCTTCTGAGGAACCACCTGCAGTGGGTGAGGGTGACAACCCTGAATTTGAGCTCCCTGTCAGGGCAGGAAGCAATGTCTCTACCCCAGGCTTATGCCCAGTAGTACTGACAGAGAGGGAGGAGAGAGAATTCAAGCTGCAGATGGCTAAATTAAAAATAGAGGCAGAGGAGAAGAAAAGGGCCCTGGAACCCAAAAAGGCTGAAAGGGCCTGGAAGGGGAAAAAGGCGGAAAGGGCCTTGGAGGAGAAACAGTTGTTGTATGCTCATGAGAGGAGCCTAAAAGAGCTTGATATGAAAGCCAGGCAGGTGTATTCCAGCAGTCATGGTGGCAAGATAAATTCAGTACCAGAAGTAGAAAAAAGGGTTTGCATACCTATGGATTTGGTGCCCAGTTATGTGGTGGGATATGACATTGAGAAATGGTTTTCTTCTTATGAACTTGCACTGGGGGGTGGTCTGTGGAAACACATGCCTACTGTGGGGAGGGACACACTTCTATCATTCGAGGTTGGGGACCAAACCAAGTATATTCCTATGAAGGCCATTTTAATTGTCAAATTTGGGCTGAACCCTGAGAAGTATTGCTGAATATTCAGGGACAGCCAGAAGTTCCCCAACCAATCCTGGGTAAATTTTGTGGACTACTCTAGTAAGGCACTGAATGGTTGGGTGCAGGGCAGCAAGCCTAATGATTATCTTGGATTCTACAATTTAATCATTAGCCAGCACATGCTCAATATGTGTTTTACAAAGTTGTGCCAACAACATAGTTAAGTTGATTGACCACATGTTAATATTGAAAAATACAATGTACGCCATGATATGTGCTCGTATAACAATGAACTTGCATCGCTGATGTTTAATCCACCTGATATGACCTCCCCCATCAATCCAGAGTCAAAAATATGTGGTCAGGCAAGCAGGACCTGCAAACTAGGCCTGAAGCAACTGATTGACAGATCACAGGTGGAGTGACATGTAACCCTTGGACAAACGCATGAATAGGAAAACTCAGATCGATCCCACAGATAGGCAGCAATACCACAATGGTCTTAGGTCACTGGCCCCAATAAAACTCATTTGACCGGAGGGGAGCACATTCCCAAAACACCATAAAGTCAGATGCCACACTAAGTTAGGAGCACTCAGTCAATCAGAACCCTGCATACACACTACACGCAGTGATCACGTGTTCCCCATGTCGGACATCTGGACACATATCCACTGGTCCCACATTGAGTCCACGCAAGGTCGAGACCCATCTGTGCTACTTACCAAATGACCAGATTTATGGCCCAGTGACTAGGCCCAGATTCCTGTTCTAAAAGAATGTACAAATTGCTTTATGACACTTTGTGAAATGTATAAAATGACAGGGAAATCCAATGTACTTTGAGACAGTTTCAGACCCTTACTCTGTTGCCTGTTCTCCCTGCCACAGCATTTAATTAAACTAACTGTTCCTGTTGTGCCAAATACCTTTTGTCTTTTATTTTTTCATGGTAAATTCACATTTGAGCAACATCTTGGTGAGCCAGATAGGAGAGATTGGTTCTTTGAGCCTGACTACAACTGAAAGGAAAAGTAACCTGCCTATGCAGATTCACATTTGCACAGCAAGATCAGTGAGCAGATGCCGCAATTGGTTGGAAGTTCTGCTGAATTCTTGGGGTGGAGATTCGTCCTGAATCTGCCATCAGTGGGTAAAAGACTACATCTGATCTTTAGTCCCAGCATTTGATGTATGGCAAACTAGGAATAAGCGTAAACATCTAACCTGAGCACCCTGCCACTAACAGAAATCTGACATATGGCCTATTTTATGTGTTTGAGCTGAGTAGTTATAAGGCGACCTCGGAGGCGATCCCACGGAGGTCACCTTTCTTCGATAGTCAGCATGCTAGGAAATGTGAGGATTGTTTAGTCACTGGGTGTGACACACAGGGTTTGCTTGTCTCTGGGTATGATACAGAGACCACTTGGAATGCTGGGTGAGAATCAGAGGGTACGCTTGATCCCTGGGTGTGACATAGGGTGTAATTGGGATGTTAGGGAAATATTTGGACCTTGGAGAGTAAGGTGCAGCTTGTGCTTGGCCAGGGAGGGGCTGTGGCTGTTCAGCCACTCATTCTTATACAAGTAAATTGTTGTTATCTTTGTCACAGAGCCGATATTGACAGACTATCGGGCTCACTTAAACCTGTGTACTTCGCAGAGCCTCCCCTCATCATTGAGCAGAATGCACTAGGAGCGGGCTAAGATTTATTTGGAGAAAGTCATCATTTTGTCCTTCTCTGTTGTTTTTTTTTCTTTGCCTTTACTTCTATTATGGTATTCAATTGATGCATTTTTTCTTGACGTTGTGGTGCTGATAAATTATTGCAAATGTGTTTTATGTTGAATGTTATGTCCAGTTAACGATTCTATGTCCGTATGAAAAAGTCATAATTTTTTCCCATTTTGCTGTTCTGCTGCTAAAAACAATTCATAAAGTTTTAAATTAACCATTGCACTCTCTTACAGGTTATTTTTTTATCATATGTGTTGTTTTATGTACTAAGTTTGTTTGATGCATCTTTTGTCTAAGCTGAGCTCATAGTAAAGTAGTTATTGCCGGCATAATCCCTTGTACATATTTTCCCCACGACCAGAATAGAAGTTAGGATTATCTAAAAAGCCTTGAGAAGTTAGAAGTGTACGAGTCCCTTAAAAAATTCTCAACCCATCATGAAGTCTCCATTAAGCCACATGCAAACTAGGTTCCCCACGCAGGCTAAACAGCGAGATCAATTTTGCAGTGAATGGCATGCACACACTAAGACGCATGTGTTCCCCTGGCCAGAGGGGGGAACCTTTGACACCAACATAGTAGAACGCACAAGAACACACATTCGGACCAAGTATGTAGGGCAGAGGAAGGCTAGAAGAAAGGCACTGTTAGAACTTTGGACCATCTTCGAGGTGGCCCCGATCTTCAATCCATTTCTGGAACACACAAAAAAGGCGAGTGTACCTACCCCACCATACACAGGCACAGAGGTGCTCTCTCTGCTGCCTGCCATCCCTGCCATTCCTGCACTAGGTTACATCAATCTGCCCGTCGAGGGGGCCGAAGGGCCCCCCACTGGGCAGCAAACCACTAGAGCCAGATTGGCAAACCCACACAATTCCAGTCTCATCCCAATTCGGTGATAGGATTCCCCGAAGTTCCAACCCCCCATTCATCATATGCAACCCACCAAGCCCCAGTGGCTCAGGGAGGCTATACTCCAACCTGCTCATTAGAGCACTCTCAGGTAACTGAGAGGTTTGTAACAATACTGGATAGTGATACCACCAGTGGGGTGGGGAGGTCCCAGCCCTCTGGGGTCCGACATTGAGGGAGAGCGGCAGGGTACACTCCCCAGGGTATGCTCAGGTCGAGGAATAAATGACAAGAAGTGAGCTGGAGGACAAGTTCCTACCAAGGAGAACCGCAGGTAGCACCGAGCAAAGGAAGCAGCCCGGGTGGGATTTAGAAGACGTTCATGGTTTGAGAATGGTGAGAGAAAGAGCTCTTGCCTGCAAATCACAGAGAGAGAGCAGAGTGGCTCCCCCTCCCCCAGAGGAGAGCCAAGCTAGGCCCTGGGTTCATGGGAAGAGGAGCCCAAAATATAACCAGAAGGGAGGCCCCTATCGGGAGCGGGAACACCTCCAGGTCATCAGCGTAGGTGAGGGGCCAACCGAGAAATAAGAGATCAGGTTAGCCTAGCCCAAACTCAATTAAGACATAAGAGAAGCAAAATGGCACCTCTGCGTGCACTTGAGGACAGCAGCAACAAGGATGTCTTCCACTGCCCCCGAGTGCACCAGTCGAACAAGCTGACCCATAGGGGGATACTAGCTAGAGAAGAATGAGAGGTCTTTGCACGACCATTTTGCCACCTGCTAGCCTGCAGGACCAAAAGGGAGGGCCAGTATGATGGACCCTGGCCGGAGGAGGGATCCTTTGAACAAAAGAACATGGCCATCGTGGAAGACTGCATTCGGCACATAGTAGGAAATCCCAGATGGAACTTCTCCTACATGCAGGAATGCCTGAGAAGATGGGAGCGTTACTTTGGAGAAAAGCCAGCGAAGCGGGCCCAAGTTAAAATATGCCAGTTGTTACAGAAATGCAAAAAGAACAATTGATGGACAGAAAGTTGAACAATGTCAAACATTCACCCCAGTACAGAGACCTGGGCATAAATCCATCATTGTTTTGGTCCCCATTCCATTCTAGTTTAAAACCAGCAATATGCAAATCAGTCTTGACCCTGCTCCCCATGGGAACAGTCCAGCCCGAACCGCCAGGCCAGGTCCTCCCTGGACTGGAAACAGGCATCCTGGGACAAGTTTCGGGGTTTCACCCCTCATCAGTGAGGCTAGCTTGACTCCAGTGGCATGGAGAGCACGGGGACCACGTCTGGGCATACCCGTCAAATGATACCATCTGCATATATACACACACACACACACACACACACACACGCACGCATACACACACACACACACACACACACACACTCACATTAGGTTAAGTAGGGTATTAGAGGGCCAAAGGGTTTGGTAGCTCTCCCACTTTCTGCTGGGGGGACATGTGTTAGACCTGACAGCCTTAAGGTAGTCTCCTCTTGAACTTTTTGCCTACCTCCTCCTCCTCCTTTCTGACCTCTGTATTTGCTGGCTTTAGGACTCTGTGCACTTTACCACTTCTAACCAGTGCTAAAGGGAATGTGCTCTCTTGCCTAAATGTAGTAATATTGGCTCGTCCCCATTTGGCATATTTATTTTACTTATAATTCCTTAGTAAAGCACACTACATGAGCACAGGGCCTGTCAATTAAATGCTCCTAGAGGGCCTGCAGCACTTGTTATGCCATCCAGTTTAGTATTCCACTAACCATGGCCCAGTCCTGCCACTGCAGAGCCTGTGTGTGCAGTTTACACTGCCATTTTGACCTGGCAAGATAAAACTCTTACCTGGCCCAAACCTTCCCTTTTTTTTCATATACGTTACCCCTAAGGTAGGCCCTGGATATCCCAGGTGGCAGGTATATAAAAGTCAGGGCATGTACTTTTAAGTTGTAGATGTCCTGGTAATGAAAAACTCTCAAATTCGTTTTTGACTACTGCAAGGCCTATCTCCCCCATAGGATACCAGTGTGGTTAACTTATTACATGTTTTAAGTGTAATTCTTAATTGTGAAGAGATGGACTTTTCAAGTTTGCTGTCTCTGGAATCACATTTTAAAATCACAACTTATGGTGAAGTCGGATTTTAAATTGCAATTCTTAAAATGCCACTTTTAGAAAGTGGCAAAAGAACAATTGATGGACGGAATGCTGAACAATGTCAAACATTCAGCCCCAGTACAGAGATCTGGGCGTAAATCCATAATTTTGTTGCCCACCGTGCCATTCTAGTTTAAACCCAGCCATATGCAAATCAGTCTTGATGCTGCTCTCCATGGGAACAGTACAGCCCAAACTGCCAGGCCAGGTCCTCCCTGGACTGGATACAAGCATCCTGGGACTGGTTTTGGGGTATCATTCCTCATCAGCCTGGTTAGCTTGAATCTAGTGACATGCTGAGCACGGGACCTACGTCTGGGCATACCTGTCCCACTCGGGGTGACAAGCGCAAAAAGAACAATTGATGAACGGAATGCTGAACAATGTAAAACCTTCACCCCCAGTACAGAGATCGGTGCTTAAATCCATAGTTTTTTTCTCACCATGCCATTCCAGTTTAAACCCAGCCATATGTGATTCAGTCTTGACCCTGCTCTCCATTGGAATAGTCCAGCCCGATCTGCCAGGCCAGGTCCTCCCTGGACTGGAAACAAGTATCTTGGGACTGGTTTTGGAGTATCATCCCTCATCAGCGAGGCTAGCTTGAATTCAATGGCATGGTGAGCATGTGACCTATATCTGGGCATACCTGTCCCACTCAGGGTGACAAATACAGAAAGAAAGCTGCCATTTTCTTACTTTAGGCATTTAGGGCACGATTCACAGAACTAACTTAAGACAAAATCCTAAACTTACTACCATTTTGGTATTCACAGAAGGCACTTACTCATTTTGGTATTCACAGAAGGCACTTACTCATTTTGGTATTCACAGAAGGCACTTACTCATCAATGAGTAAGTGCCTTCTGTGAATACCAAAATGAGTAAGTGCCTTCTGTGAATACCAAAATGAGTAAGTGCCTTCTGTGAATACCAAAATGGTAGTAAGTTTAGGATTTTGTCTTAAGTTAGTTCTGTGAATCAGGCCCATCATTTTTACTAAAAAACTGTATGGTCGCAGCACCTATCTGAATGCAGTATTGGACAGAGACAAAGAGGCAGAGGTAACCATGTCAAAAACAATGGAGGAAGTGAAATGCATGGTAGCTGCACTAATGGTCCACCAAAAGAAGCAAATACATTGGAACAGCATGCTGAGGATTCTGCTGTGTGTTCTTGGTGCAATAATATTCATATAGTTGGACTGCCCAAGAGTGAAGAAAGAAGAGACATCGAGCTTTTTTATAAAGTAATTTTTTCAGAAGGTATTTTGAGCTAGCGGCCTCTTGACCATTCTTTTCTGTTAAAAGGGTACAGAGAGTCTTGGTTGCACCTACAAATCTTGTATTAGTAGTATAATGGTATCTTCAAGTTTAATAAGGGACATATACTGTGAGGTTCTCTGACATTTGTTACATGCTGTGGGGGAACTCTTTTTAAATCGAAATAGTTTGGGGATATTTTTATTTCTCGCTTGCTGCTAATTATCTAATCCTTTTTATCCTGTTATTTGCTCTAATGTAATGTGGAGTGTGTTATACTCCTTTTAATTTCAAATTGTATCGGGACTCGTTTGGTCCCAGGCGGCCATTTTTAGCTACCCACGCGCTGATTGCAGTCAGCGCTCCACTAGTTGCACGCCGCCCGCCCACTGCCTTATTTAAGGGGCTTGTGTCGGACGTGCAGCGCCTGTGAGGTTCTCTGACATTTGTTACATGCTGTGGGAGAACTCTTTTTAAATCAAAATAGTTTGGGGATATTTTTATTTCTCGCTTGCTGCTAATTATCTAATCCTTTTTATCCTGTTATTTGCTCTAATGTAATGTGGAGTGTGTTATACTCCTTTTAATTTCAAATTGTATCGGGACTTGTTTGGTCCCAGGCGGCCATTTTTAGCTACCCACGCGCTGATTGCAGTCAGCGCTCCACTCGTTGCACGCCGCCCGCCCACTGCCTTATTTAAGGGGCTTGTGTCGGACGTGCAGCGCCTGTGAGGTTCTCTGACATTTGTTACATGCTGTGGGGGAACTCTTTTTAAATCAGAAATAGTTTGGGGATATTTTTATTTCTCGCTTGCTGCTAATTATCTAATCCTTTTTATCCTGTTATTTGCTCTAATGTAATGTGGAGTGTGTTATACTCCTTTTAATTTCAAATTGTATCGGGACTTGTTTGGTCCCAGGTGGCCATTTTTAGCTACCCACGCGCTGATTGCGGTCAGCGCTCCACTCGTTGCACGCCGCCCGCCCACTGCCTTATTTAAGGGGCTTGTGTCGGACGTGCAGCGCCTGTGAGGTTCTCTGACATTTGTTACATGCTGTGGGGGAACTCTTTTTAAATCGAAATAGTTTGGGGATATTTTTATTTCTCACTTGCTGCTAATTATCTAATCCTTTTTATCCTGTTATTTGCTCTAATGTAATGTGGAGTGTGTTATACTCCTTTTAATTTCAAATTGTATCGGGACTCGTTTGGTCCCAGGTGGCCATTTTTAGCTACCCACGCGCTGATTGCGGTCAGCGCTCCACTCGATGCACGCCGCCCGCCCACTGCCTTATTTAAGGGGCTTGTGTCGGACGTGCAGCGCCTGTGATGTTCTCAGACATTTGTTATATGCTGTGGGGGAACTCTTTTTAACTCGAAATAGTTTGGGGATATTTTTATTTCTCGCTTGCTGCTAATTATCTAATCCTTTTTATCCTGTTATTTGCTCTAATTTAATGTGGAGTTTGTTATACTCCTTTTAATTTCAAATTGTATCGGGACTCGTTTGGTCCCAGGCGGCCATTTTTAGCTACCCACGCGCTGATTGCGGTCAGCGCTCCACTCGTTGAATGCCGCCCGCCCACTGCCTGATTTAAAGGCCATGGTCCGGACGCGCAGCGGGCGCGCCGATGGCGCACCAAAGGTGCGCCAAAGGCAAGCAAGTCTGCGCCCGTCCGAGACCGAACGGGACCAGGGGCCATAAACTATGCTCAAAATGTAGCTTCTCCAGGACAGCGGATTCAATATTCCTCTGAACAACTGTTGAATCTTCGTGGTAAGCACCATTCTGATTGTAGCTTACTCTGTCCTATAAAAGACACGATCACTTGTCCTTGTTGCAATTTTACCTTTTGTACTAACTTTTTAAGTGAATCCAATAGTACAATCACAGTTAATGCCCCACTTCATCAAAATTATGGTCTTTCTTCTAACAAACTTTTTAATTTTTGGAACATTAATTGTCGATCCCTCCCTAAACATAAGGGAGGATATTTTTAATTTATTAAGTAATGAAGAGCCTGATGCAATTTTTTTTAACTGAAACATGGTTACACGCTAGTTCAGGACTTGATGTGGCTATGGCCGTACCTGCCAATTATGCCATAGTTAGAAAAGACAGAAATTTAAAGGTAGGAGGCGGCATTGCGTTAATTTTTTAAAAATGTTACTCTTGCAAGTTTGAGGACCTGCCTTTTGCCGGTTGTGAAGCAGCTCTATTTAAACTCACCTTGACTTCGCAGTTTACTCTCTTTGGTATGCTGGTTTATCGGCCCCCAGGACCTGCTGGTTCATGGGCGTTGTCATTCCCAGATTTGATTGCCCCCCACTTACTCAAAATGGCTAATTTCACCATCTTGGGTGATTGAAATCTCCATCTTGATAATACTGAGTGTACAATTAGCAGCGCATTAATTTCGGACCTCTCTGCAATGAATTTATCACTTTGCAATAGTGGCCCGACGCATATGGCTGGTCACTTATTAGATCCTATTTTTTCTAATTTATCTCACATTCAAAGCTTTTCTGCTCTTCCGTTATGCTGGTCAGATCACTTTGCGATCAAGTTTCAATGTACAGTTCCACTGAACTTGTTTATACCTGCAACTGAAATACAATCACAATCTAGAAATAGGGAAAACTGGATCTGGAAATTTTTAATCGAATTTTGTCCAATAATATTCCAAGTATTGGTTTAATATCATTATCGTCTTTGGATACTATTTACAGCTGGATTTCTAATGCAGTCAATGACTGCCTTCCACTCTCTGTCAAAAAATTGTCTAATCATCGTCCCCTGCTCCCTGGTTTACTGAACAATTAAAAATCGAAAAAAGTAAATGTAAAGCATTGGAAAGATTTTGGAGGAAAGATTATTCCACTGATTCTAAAACCACATATAAAACTGCTCTAAAAAAATACCATGTTCTATGTAAACTAGCTCGAGCGGAATATGTTTCCTCTTCTATTTCCAATGCACAAAATTGTTCCCGTACTTTGTTCACAATGGTTAAAAAATTGGCTGGCTCGAATACGAAGCCCATTTCTCCTATCCTAAATGAATCACAATGTAACACTCTTGCCAACTTCTTTATAAATAAAGTGGAGAAAATATATCTGACATTGGATAAAATTAGGCCAACGGTGCCTATTCAGTTAGTTTCCCCTCTTGAACCCATTTCTATAGTGGAACCTCCTATGAAATTGGAAATGTGGGCGCCTCTTAATATTAATTCTTTAAAAAAAATTTTAGGCAGCATCAAATCAGGATCTCCCTGTGACCTTCTTCCTGCTCCTGTACTTCTACAATTTGAGCAGCCATCACTGGAAATTGTTATGGAACTACTTAATGCCTCACTTCAAGAGGCTTTGGTTCCGTCCGATTGGAAACATGCTATGGTCCTCCCACTGTTGAAAAAGGCTAATGCTGACCCTGATCAGTCATCTAATTTCAGGCCCATTTCCCTACTTCCTATTTTTTCCAAAATTTTGGAAAAACATGTAAACTTACAACTATCCAAGTTTATTGAATCTTCAAACTTTTTACACCCCTCTCAGTCTGGTTTCAGAGCGGGCTTTTCGACCGAGACGACTCTCCTTGGTGTTACCGAAATGTTGCGACAACGTTTAGATACAGGTAACACAGTGGCCCTCATATTGTTAGATTTGAGTGCCGCATTTGACACGGTTTCTCACACCGTGCTAATTAAATCCTTGCAGTCACTTGGCATTACCGGGACAGCACTTGGCTGGTTGACTTCTTTTTTATCTAAACGGACCTTTCAAGTCTTTTCGTCTAGGGCTACTTCTAAAATTCTTTTTTCTCCTTATGGGGTACCTCAAGGGTCAATTTTAAGTCCCCTTCTGTTCAATGTCTATGTACAACCTTTGGCTGTGATTGCAGAGGAGGCTGGGTTGTCTCTTTTTTCTTACGCCGATGACACCCAAATAATTTTTTCCCTGTCTGCGGGAAATCTGCAAGGTCCTTCAACTCTTCAAGTGGGCTTGAGTAACATTGCATCTTGGATGCAAACCAATCTACTCAAGCTCAATGGTGAAAAAACGGAGGTCCTCATTTTTGGGAAAAATAAAGACCTCTGGGGTCCCCAACATTGGCCCAGTGAAATGTGGCCTCTACCCTTGCCCACCTCTCTAGCCCGCAATCTGGGATTTATTATGGATAATAAATTATCCATGAAACAACATGCGGTAAAAACTGCAGCCACCTGCTTCACCATTTTAAAATGGTTGAAGAAAATCATCTGGATGCTCCCCAATGCTACCCAAAGGACTGTAGTCCAGGCACTTGTTACATCCAGACTGGACTATGGGAATATTCTTCTTTTGGGAGCAAACAAGGATGTGTTACGTAAGCTCCAGGTGGTGCAGAACTCTGCCGCTAGGCTGCTTTATAAAATCCCAAGAATGTCTTCTATCTCCAATGCTTTGAGAGATTAACACTGGCTTAGAGTGGAAAATCGGACTAAGTTTAAAGCCCTGGACTATATGTTTAAGATTAAGACTGGTACTGCCCCTCAATACCTGCAAAAACGTGTCCGTCTCTATCAGCCTTCTCGCCTGTTACGCTCTACGACACAGGAAATATTTATGGTTCCCAGGATCAAACTCACAAGAATGGGTGGCCGCTCTTTTTCTTATCTTGGTCCTCTCTTGTGGAATTCTCTTCCCATAGCGATCCGTAAAGAAACACTTCACTTAAAATTTCGTAAATTAGTAAAAGCTTGGCTGTTTAATCAATAGTTTTTACTTCTTTTCTATTTTGTTGTGGTTCCTCTAGGTCTGCGCTGGGAAACCCTTTTTGGGTAGCTATGCGCATTATAAAATCAGTTAACATAACATAACATACTTTGTCATCTGTTGGCTAGCTTTAAAGCACTTTAAAAATAATGGTTCTTGGGGGAGGATACAAAATTGGTCTAGAAACAAAGGAGAATACATGGAGAAGTCAAGAGGAGTGTGCTGGCGATGCAGTCCCTCTTCCGCGAGAAACTCATTGGAGCAAAATGCTTAATGAGTTCTGACGTGGCTTGGGGCTGTATAGAAATAGAGCCTGCCACTCAAACTGGAGCTATAGCTCAAACTACTGCAACAAGCAAGTACAAGTGAAGGGATGCCATATACTCTCCTTGATCATGGGAACCACAAGACTTTCCAGAGGTCCATTAACATAATGAAACATAGAACCCTGGCACAAGGCTCATTGATATTGGAGGATGACTAAAGAACATATTCCCAATTGCTGTGTAGCTGGCAAGTCAAGTCTCACTTCTGATGTCTTCCTGCAAATGAAAGACAACTATGAGCCATTCATGTGGAAATAATTAGGCACACTTTAGAGGTCCTTCCTTACTGAGGAGGATTAGTCCCCATACCTACTTCTGCATGTATTGCCTTTTTTCCTGGCCTTTCCCCTGATTAACTTTGACCGGTTTGACTTGCTGAAATTTATCAATGGAAAACTAGGTTGTTGTCATAATTATCACATAACTCGCAATTGTGATACTTGTGCATAATCTTCTCTGTACAGCGACCAAAATGTAGCCTTTGCATTGTAATGAGGACCCCCAAATTCAAATGGTGAATATGTGCGATCCAAATGCTGATGCCTTCTTGTAGTGGACAAGAGGCCTTAATTGAGAGCCATATTTATGAGGCCAGTTGCGTCGCACTTGCACCAAGCAATGTGGTGCATGAACGATGTAACTAAAAAATGAGATTTATGAAGCCGAGTAAGGCCTCTTTACAGGGCTCTGAGTGGCTTCATAAGTCTAGAGTAACGTAACGCAATGCAGCGCAAATCACTGCTTTGCGTTACTCTGCCCTGGGAAGGTGTTCCATGGGTTTTGCGTGAGTGTTCCCACACAACTCCCATGGTTTTTGATGCATTCCCAGATTTACCAAAAGTGGTAGACCTGGGAATGCTCCAAAAAGATATGCCTTCTCAGGGGAGGTATGAAAAGGAGAAATAGCTTTATTTCTCCTCGTTACCTCCTCTTTCTATGTGTGCTGCATTATGCAGCACACATAGGAAGAGGAATATGCCTCTCATAGCCAAAATGGCACCAGTGCAGGGACAACAGTACAATTGTGCCCTTTCCCTCTCACACAGTGCAGCTCAGCAAGGTGACTTGATGTGCTGCACTTCGTGACTTTTTAATAAATATGCCCCTGAATGTAAGTTACTTGTGTAGGTTGGCAATCTGATGATATCTCACTGTATAACTATAAAGGTAAAAAAATCATTGCAGAGGGCTGTGAACAATCCCAACTTCAATTATTAAATCATTAAAAACAGTTGAAAGCTGCAGATCACTTAGCATTTCATGCACTGTATTAATGTCCCAATCATCTCAGATAGTACTAGGAAATGATAAAATCATATAGAGAAGTTCTAAACACATAAAGAATTTGAATTAATTCAGTCAATCCAAATATATCATAGGATACCTTATCCAAAACAATTCCATCAGGAACTGAAACAGCAGAAATGTTCACCAGGGAAAGGTCTCGTTTCAATTTGTGTGATGAAGAATGGGGTGTTAAAACCAAGTTCACCAGTTCAACAGCAGAGCGTTGTGGGAGACAGTGTCCGTTCAGAATCAAGAAATAGACTGTTACAAAATCAATCCAAAGGAAGAAGAAGGTGCAATAAAGTAGGTCTTTTTCAGCCAAATGTAGAATTCACTCAATCTAACTTGAGCGGTAGTGATGGTGGGTCAGATGAATTCCGGAAAGACGTCACCAGAGTCAATGAAGTACCCAAAGGCTGTTCGATCTATTTTTGGCAGCTCTGGAGGCTGTGTAGAACTAGGTGTGAACTCAAGTGGTGGTACGTTTCTGTAGAAGGCATCTTTGTCTGTTTGCCGAAAAGAAATCTGTGTTTCTGTGCACAATGTTTGTAATGAGTTTGTTGATGTAACACGGAGAAGAGATACTTCAGTGTTAGCTGTGCCCTGGAGGGGAGAGGAGGCTTCATCGTTGATCAAAGCTTCCATAGGAACTTCCTGTAGAGTAGTGAGAGGAGGCAGGTAACTACCTAGGAGCCCTCTTGGCCTACTGTGTTGAATCGGCCACATAGTGTGGTTTGACGAGATCTATTGACACAAATCTCTTGTTTTTTCAACCAGCAAGGGGCAGTAGAAGTACAATTCTCGCACCTTCAATGGCCAGGACAGGTACAGGCACTCTGTAAGATGGCCCAAATTCCTTCTTCTCCACAATCTTCTCCCAGACTAGTTCACCAATTTTGGGGATCCAACTAGGATTTGCTGCGGCTTCCTTCACTTCTCCAGTGGCATAATGTTTCCGCTGGATGTTGCTCAGAGCTTCTTGAAAGTTGTTCAGATCCTGGAAAACATACAAACGTTCATTGATGTCAAATGGTGTTTCTGCCACCACTGTACTGGTACTGTCGAGGTCGGGAACCCACATCTTAACCCCAAACAGGACTTCATAGGGAGCCAAACCACCCAGGGAATTTCTAGCCTGATTGTTCAGGGTTCTCTGGACCCCATACTGGTGATGAACCCAACTGCCACCGGAACCTAATACCCTCGCTGTTGAAATCTGCTTTAAGTCCCTGTTCTTCCTCTCCACTACCACTGTTTCGTCAGGATGATAGGGGAAAGAATATCTCCAGTCACTCCCAATTTTCCCATGGTGTCTCTGTAAGTCCTGGAGGCAAATGCTGGACACTGGCTGAGTGGAATGTGGCTACTGCATATGTCCCGATAAAGACTTACAGATCTTTTATAACAGTTGTGCATAAGCTGATTGCTGTGGCCAAATCCATAAGAATTGAGAGCAGGAGTCCGCTGCAGCCAAATTTATTTGTAAGCCCCATCTTATTGTAAGGGGCCGCAGTGGTCCAAATAAACACAAGTGAGAGCCTTGTCTGAGATCAATAGAGTTGTCTGTGGTGGAAGCGCCGCAGTGAAACCCTTCATCTGCTGGCAGATGTCACATTTAAGGACAAAATACTTATTCTGTTTGTATAGACCTGGCCACCAATAGCATTGCTGCAATAACGAAATTTTAGCTGCCACCCCTACATGTGCAGATGCTAGGCCGTCATGTGCTGCTAGGATTCAACCCAACCTGCAATCTTAATTAGGCATCACTTGATCCCCTACTCAGGTAATCTGAGCAAATGGAATGCTTTGCACACTTAACTGGTAGAAGTATTTTGTGGGAAAGCCTTGCTGCAGGTGGATGCCATCGCACACATTATTGACACCCACCATGATTTCCCAATCTATCCTCGTACTTGAACGAGTGATTGCAGCGACTGCAACAGTTTGTACTGTTGCTTTTGCAGCTTTGTTAGCCATGTAATACCCTGCAACGTGTATTCCCACACGTTGGTGACTCAGTCTGTGTATTACATGAGTCTGTGCCAAACACTCTTTGAGATTTGCCACTTGTCCCCAAAGCGTTTTGTGCTTTATAGTGTACCCTTTGGAATCTACGAATCCATTTTGGCTCTAGTATTTTAAGTACTCATTGTAAGACTGGACACAATAATACGAATCACACACTATAAGTGTGGGGAATCCAGTATCCATGTTCTCCAGGGCCAGAATTAGAGCTCTGAGCTCTGCCTGCTGTGCTATGCAATCACCTAGTGACTGCATTTGTCTACTAATGGCTGGAACACAAACCAATTATATTGAGGTACAATCGAAGGGCTTGATTACAACTTGGGCCGTTTTCGGACCACTGTCGTGTTGGCATAGGATTCACCGCTACCGATGTTGGCGGTTTGCAGAATGAAATACCGTCGGAGCATCGCAGACACTGCCAGCCATTTGCCGATCGCCTAGATGTTGGTCGTGGAAAAGCACCTGTCATAGGGCGGTACAGAAAATTTCCCTGCTGTCTGAATCATGAGTTGGCTTTCCAGTGAGCTGACCGTGGCAGGAAGACCGCCTGCTTCGAGTCGGTGGAATCGAAGGAATTGGGGTGCATACTAACCCATTTCTTTTTCTTTTCTTCAGTCTTCCACTTGAATCCCATCCTCCCGATCCCCCATTCACAGCAGCAGCTTGACTCCGAAGAAAACAACCCTGTTGGTGCCAAAATCCAGGTAAGTCTTTTTCCAGTATTTACCCATTAACTGGACTGGGCACATATGGTCTAGACTCCAGCAATGGGAAAGCACTGGGAGTAGGTATTTTTCACGTGTCATGCATATGTGTACATTCAACACTTGTGAACTCAAAATATACACACTTGCATCAACAAATATGAAAAAATTAACACCGCCATCAGAAACACCGCCACTGGGCCAGCAGGAACATCGTAATACGGTGGGCTGGAGACCACTGCTACAGCGATCTTTTTGGGAGCGCTGCCACGGTGGTACGGCAATAAGACCGCCGAACTTGTAATCAGGCCCTAAGTCCAAATTGTATTCATAACAATATCATCATTTTAAAACATAACATCAAGAGACTTTGATAACAAACTTATAGTGAAATGTTGTCCGGCATGGAGAGTATATGGACAGTGAATATGTGATGAAACAATAAACAATATGTATTAAACACGTTCCTAATATACTGGAGTCTGTACACAAACTACAATCTATCCAGATAGGACCAGCACAGCCAACACGTGTTCGGTCTTGAAGAAGACTTCCTCAGGGCTGTGAAACAAACAAAATAAGAATATGCAATCCTGTTGAGAAAGATGATGACATTTCATTTTTGGTCTATAGCTGGAAAACATACCATGTTGAAACTAATAAAAAAAACACATCTAGGTGGTTTAATTAAGTGGCAAAATGCATTGAGTCTGGTATGCACCAAGCTGGTCCCAATCATGCAAGAGAAAAAGTGCAGAAAGAACCACCGACTATGTGTCAAAAGACCGAAAACAAAGTGACCATGTTAAATAGATGAGCAGTGCAAATGTCGGCATTCACAATAAATACAAATACTGACCCAAATGTGTCATCACCAGAATAAGTAAAAGTAATAAGTAAAAAGATAATAAGTGAGAAAAAAATATGTAGACATTGAATGGAAATAAATAATTTTACCCTCTGATATGTAGCGCCAAAATGCTACTGGTACGTGCCATGTTCTTCAATTGGTGTTAATATATATAGAAATCTGCAAAGAGGGAACTTGAGAGAGAGTGAATCGAATTGTCAATGCTATCAATCCGAAAAAGTCACAACTAGGTGAATAAATGAGATGTAAAGTGATCCTCAGAACTAATGTATCAACTTACTAGGTTTCAGCCAAAGGTGTTCTGGGAAAAATATCACTATTTACGAGGAATAAGAGATCCCTCAAGAGTCCACAGCGGTGGATGTGTCTGATACAATCAATATACCTAGTGACTGCATGTAGGTCTTGTGAGGGCGGAATTCACCATCCTCCATTCTACCCTTGACAGCGGTGCACACTGCAGAATATTGGAGTTTTGATCCTACGATAGGCTGTGCTGAACCATCAGTATAAATGATGTAATCATACTGATCAAGGGGCATGAGTTCATTAGGCAGAGGATATTCATTTTCGTATTGCAGGTATGCTTGTGTTTGCAGTGCAGAGTCAAATTTGGGGTCTACATCTTTTGTGGTGAGACAGTTGGCCCACTGTATCCATCTTGGAGGCAAAGCCTTAGCATTAGGAACTCTGGCCTTTGTGACAGCCTCAAGGGATGGGACCGGAATCACAACAATAATGCATATTCCCTAAGCCAAAGCTTTTTTCTCTCACTACAGCAGTCTGTACCACCATCAGAATCTTTTCTGTCAGTTTTAAAACGCATTTCAGCATTGGTGTATAAATGCAATTTATATGCAATTGGTACAGTGACCTCTTCGTTAAATGTAACATAGGTATACCCTGATGCCCTCCGCAATTATACGGATAACTAGGTTGGTGGTGTTTACACATGTGTGTAAATGTTTGGAAGCTAGCATGTCAGCATGTACTGAACGTAGTTTTTGTGTGTTCAGTTGTCCATTGTGTGCTAGAAAAGTCTGGAAGTATCAAATTATAGAATGGTTTTACCCGCTCTGCTGAGTCTGGAATGTATGTTCTGCCAAAATTCAGGAAAACCAATATTGATTGGACCTTCTTCAAGGTGTTCGATGTTTGTAGAAGCGCACTATTGTCGAGGAAATGTGTCTATAGGCTTTTACTGTCACTTGACAACTCGTATCTTAAAAATATGACATTGAGGTGGGCTATTTTTTTTTTTTTTTTAAATTCGATTTATACCACATGTAAGAAATCCCAATACTATGCGATCTCCACTGGCCAAATGAGTCGAAAGGTCATCATCCATCAAGTATATGCCATCAACATATGACAATGCCTGGTCATCATATACTTGCAAAAGTTCTGTAACCCGGGCTAAAAACAAACCCAGGCTGTTCATATACCCTTGAGGTAATCAACAGAACTGCTTTTTAGAATCCAGCATGCTGAATGTGGTTAAATACCGGCCTTCTGTTTTGGCAGAAAAATCCATCGGAAATGTCAAAAGTAATTTTGTATTTTCTCCACACTATGTTATTCATTAGTGCCGTGCTATGCTTATTTTGTACGCAAATGTACATGTAGCTGTGTTCAGCTGTCTGCAATCTAATACAACATGATATGAATGGTCAGGTTTCATTACTGGAAACAAAGGGTTATTCATAGGGGTGGTGCAACTTTCGATTACACTTTGGTATTTGAGTTGTGTGACTATCTCTCTAACTTGAATTTTAGTCTAATTTTAATGGGGTATTATCTTTGAAGTTGTGGGGTTGACCTCACTGGTATAACATGATAAGGGGAAACGTCATCCTACCCCACATGGCTGGGGTAAAATGCAGGAGCTAGCACTAAAGCCCACTCCCTGGCGTGTAACTGTTTAGCTGCATCTGTGACAAGGTTGTAAAAGGCAGGGAAAATTACTGTTTGTCCCTCAGGGCAATCCTTCACAAATTCTGGTGGCCAATCCTTTTCGGCCAAGAGAATGTCATAGCCAAATGACAAGTTCTCCCAAAAGAGAACATTAATGTATCTTTGTATGTCCCCCTTTAGTTGGAGTTATATTGCACATAATCGATGCCAGACAATCCATCAGGCTCTGGCAAACTATTGTGACTTCTGCCACGCTGCCCAGCATGGTCAGAGCCCACTCCCCACTCAGAAGCTGTGTCCTCAATATCCATTGCATGCTTTACTTTGAATTGAGGCTTGGACTGTTTAGGTGTGTCTTCCTTTTTTATTACATAGTCAGAACAGTGTTGTGAGTCCTTCTTTTGTTTTATGCACTCCTCTGATGTTCGCTCTAATCGTTCCCCTCTCTCCAAGCATTTTTCATATGGATCCTGAAAGTAACAAGATGGACGTGTATCAGTATCCTGATTCCTGTCAGGCATCTTAATATTGTCATGGTTGCGCAGATTATATCTCTTTTCAGTGGCCTCCTGTTGAGGAGATCCGCCCGTGACTTAATCTTTTCTTTATGTTTCATATTATCCCACTTCTTCTTAGAGGAAGAATCTGATGTCTGCTTCGTGTTATGCTTTTCAGAATTATGCGGTTTGCCAGGTATGGCTCCCATATTATCTCTACCTATTGTTGCATAGTTTTCCTCAATAATTGTTGGTAACTCGAGCTCCTGTTCTGTCGGAGTCACGTTTGTGAGTCATTGACGTACTGCCAAGCTGCCGCTTCCCCTTTAATGTTACTTAACATCATGGCAGATAATGCAGCAAAGTTGCCCATCAGTTTCATTCCCAAATCCAGGGCAGGGGCTGCCCGTTCTCATTCTGGATCTGTTTAGGCACCTATGGCAAAAAAGCTAAGGAGGGTGTACTGTGTGTTCTGGTATATACTGCAGCAAAGACTGTACCACAAGTGGCACAGTCTTCCATAGGGGGAGCCATCATCATTAGCAGCCTTATGGTAAGAATTCTGTTTTTTTCCTGAGGTTCCGTATGGTGAAACACTGCTACAAGCTGGTTTGTTTTTTGTGCAGTCCACAATGTAATTTTGTCCTGCCTGATGGGAATTTTACCCATGACTGGATTGATGGTTTGCAGATTAATTCCAGGTGTAGCCATTTGTGGTTGTACAGCTTGAGCAGCCCTTGCAGGATTTATTGAAATTGTTCACATGACAAATTGTGTTAAACGTCTATATGATTTAACTAGAACTGTATAATATGTTCGTAGTTCTTTGGGACTCCTTCAAGGTAGCCGCCAGGGGTTTTGTAATAAACTTCGTCTCACAAAAGAAAAAATCTTTAGATGCCCCATCTACCCAACTACTTAATAAAATTAAACAGCTAGAATATACTTACTTTCACTCAAATGATGAGTCCTCCTTGAAAAATCTTATTGACGCTAAACTCACTTTTAATAGGTTATCTACGGATGCTGCCTCTTCCTATCTATTGAAAAGTAGTACTCGCTACTATGGGGGTCAGAATAAAATGGGGAAACAGCTGGCTAATTATTTAAAAGTAGGAAGAGACAGAACAAGTATAGAATCTTTACAGGGCACTACGGGGACTCCTCTTTTTAAAGACAATGATATTTTAAATGAATTTGTTTCTTTTTATAAAAACTTATATTCTCCAGAAACGCTACCAGAGCAGTCTGATCTCTCCACTTCTTTTCAGTACATTGCTTCTCCTCCGTGCCATCACATTGATTTTGACTCATTAGAAACCGATATTTCATTAGTGGAAGTCACTCATGCAGTTTCGGTGTTACGTCGAGGAAAGGCTCCTGGGCCTGATGGCTTTACAGTTGAATTTTTCAACCATTTTGCAAAACTTCTCCAACCCAATCAATTACTTCTATTTAATTTGTTTACTCGTGAAGGTGTATCTCAAAGCACTTTCCAAGAAGCCATGATTTGCTTAATTCCAAAAGAGAATAAAGATCACTCTCTCTGTAAGAACTTTCGTCCCATCTCTTTAGTTAATACTGACTATAAGATCTTTGCCAAGATTTTGGCATTGCGCATTGATCCTGTTCTGCCTGATCTGATAGGTCCTGAACAATCCGGCTTTGTTAAAGGACGTATTAGCCTCTGACAATTCTCGAGTCTTTTTCAATGTCCTCAGCAAGGCTTCATCTTTGGATCACCCTACTGCTGCTATCACTTTGGATGCAGAAAAAGCTTTTGGCAGGATTGGATGGGATTTTATGTTTCACGCATTAAGATGGGTTGGTTTTCCACCTAAATTGATTTGGTTAATTTCCCTGCTATATTCAGGTCCCACAGCCTCAATTTTTGTTAATGGTAGAACCTCAGATTACTTCCCTTTGCTTAGAGGGGTACGGCAAGGGTGTCCTTTATCACCTCTATTGTTTGTTATTGCGCTGGAACCCTTTCTAACTAAAATCAGGCAGGATGTTCGTATTTCAGGTTTCCAATTTGGTCCTCATCAGGTTAAAATGTCCGTTTACGCTGATGACATTCTCTTATATTGTTCTAACCCTGTAACCTCTCTCCCTCCTTTTCTTCAGCAAGTCAATACTATGTCACTATACTATATCAGGATATCGGCTTAATACATGTCAAAAGCATACTTTTGTTCACACGGGCTTCTCTTGGCAACCCTCTAAAATAAAATATCTGGGCCTGTGGTTCTCTCCGACAATGCCTGAAACATTAAAATTAAATTTCGAACAGATTACCAAAACATTAAATGATACTATTACACGTTGGCATCCTCTTTTTCTCTCCTGGTGGGGCCGAATTGATTCGATTAAACTGATGCTCACCCATCTGATATTATATATTATTTCCATGATTCCGGTTCATATTCCTGGGTATTATTTTAAGAAAAATGATTCTCTCTTAACAAAATTTCTATGGAAAAACAAACCCCCTCTCATAGCTTTGTCTTCTTTATAAAAGGATAAATCTAACGGAGGTCTTAGTTTTCCTGATTTCAAAACATATCATTCTGCCTTTTCCCTAAAACAAGCTGCCCGGTGGCTCTCTTTGGAGCTCCCCGCCTATCCTTCCTTGTGGGTAAAATAGAGAAATCTCTTATTTCCTCCTTTGATTTTCAGGAAATCCTTGCTTTTACTACTAATATCTCAGTATTACATTCTCCGATCATTTCTCACTCGCGTAAACTTTTGGCTCCTCTCCTACCATCATCATATCCGTCACTTACGTTTTATCAACAGCAACCCATGTACTCATGCTTTTATTTCATGCCACGTACCTTCCTTTGTACAGCGCTCTGTATTACCCGTGGACAGACTCAAGTCAAAGACTGAATTGGCCTGGGAAAAAGATTTATTACAATGTTGGCCAACTGAAACATGGGATACATTACGGTCTAAGCTTCACAAAACATCACAAGCTGCTAATACCACACAAACCCTTTATTTTGTTTACCAACGGGTGTTATTTTCTGCAATGACTCTAGCATCTTTCTCATCAAGTATGTCTTCTACTTGCTGGTCCTGTCCCTGCTCTGATGCTGATTTAAATCATATGTTATTTGAGTGCACCCCTATTCATCAAGTTTGGCAGTTGGTTTGGATCCAAATTAGGAAGATTTTCAAAGTTAATGTCCCCTTTTCTCTAACCAATATATTCCTAGACACTTTGTCACCCCAATGGCCACAGTCATCATCGAGTTTTAAGTTGTTAGATCTATTGTTAGCTGTTGCTTTTCATTTAATAATCTCAAAATGGAAACAAGCTGATAAAGTCACTTATAGATCCTGGTGGAATGCTGTATGTTTTCATCATAGATTAGACATTAATTATGTCTCCCCTATATCTCTAGCGATTAAAAGAGATCTCTTATGGCTTCCATTAACTGTGTATTTATCTTTATCTGCCTCTTCTGCTGTTAAAGTCATTACTGTGTCAGATGAAGTACGGAAGCCACCTTAACTTCACCCTTTGTCTCTCTTTCAGATGATTAGTTGATATTTGTACCCTTATATTTTTACCATGCTATTTAGTTTTTCTTAATGTTATGCTTACAGTGTTAAATCAGTTATTATTCATGTTTCTTACTCTTAATATCATAAAGTAATTATATATTGTTCTCTTCCCCAAATCCCTTGCCTTTATTGTTTATATTGAATGTATTTTTTCTTTATATCCAGCTTGATAGTTATGATCTTCATATATTCTTGTTTCCCCTACAATCATTATGCTAAATAAGACTTGTTGTATTCATTGCTTTGCTGCTCTTTTTCTTGTTGTTCTCAATAAAATAAAAAATAAAATAAAAACCAGTTTAACAGTAGCAGTGGAACATGTAACTTGTAGTATTAATATTGTGCCTACAGTGTATCCAGTCCAATCCAGCAACGTGTTTTTACTTTTTTGTGCCTGGATAGATTCGATCTTTTATGTCAGTTGTCCTATTGGTACGTTAGCGGGGTCTGTGGCCCCATGATGGCCCGTTGCATTTGAGTTGGCTTGGATCCATGTATTTTAGGTTTGTACGTGGTGGTAGATTGGGTGTATGGATCTGCATTGGGTGTATTACAATGATTTTGCCATGGCCTTGTGCTCCCACTGATCTAAATCAGGGTGGATGTGTGTCATGTAGTCCATCTATTCAGTGGGGCATCTAGATTTGGCTTGTAGTTCCAACAACAGTGTGTCCCACTCCCTAAGGGGTGTCCTCTGCCCTTCTGTCTATGCATGCATGTCAAGACATTGATTTATGCTGTACTCCACTTAATCAAGTCCCTGATCTGGGTTTTTTTTGGGGGGAGGGGCCTTCCAGTGCATAGCTATGTCTTGTTTCCCAGGAGAAGCGTTAAATCTACACGCCTAATTGTGTGTTTCCGTTTCAGTCTACTGCGGCCTCATCAGAGAGGTATAGCGTGAGTCCGGTGGCACGTTAAGCACAAGACCCACGTCAGGGCATACCAAAACTAAATGCACTTTAGCCATAAGTCCATTTTAGTGAGAAAACTAGATTGCAGGTCATCAGCGAATTTAGATTGATGCAGGAATTTGCCTGTGTGGTGGGACAAATAATGCAAAGAACCCATTTCAGCATCGAAAACTGGTGAATTCATGTGCAATAGTCACATAATTTCCCATTCCGTGGTGTCAAATTAGAAATCTCGTACACAGTGAACATTTGCTTATTATCACCCAAGCTCCATCAATAATTAGGAGGTGAGAGAAATTTGCACCTCAAATTGCAGGTTAAATGGTAATGAGTCTAAGTCTTGTGCAAATTATCCACTGCACGATATCCTGTCTGTAATGTGTTTGTGCTAATGAAAGTATAAAAGGAAAACATGGTCCATCTCGCTGTAGTAGCTCTGATGCTCTACAATAGTGTCATTGCTGATGTTAGCTTTACATGCAATATAACATTTTTAACTAATCTCCTAGATGCTTATATCTTGAAAGTTTTTCACTTGTTTGCCTAAAACTACTTTCTGGCCTGCAGTCAACATATTTAACAACACCTCAATAACTGCTTTAACCTTAAACCCCATTGTCTTGCAGATATCCTGGATTTACCCTTGATTCAGCTTTTGAACTGGATGTCTTGGTGGACACCAGTGGCAAGTACATGTATCTCATACACTTAGTGGCAGGGGGTAACTGTGGGCATGCAGAATTATTGGTGATTCTGTATTCAACCCTGAGAATTCACAGACTAATGAGCAGGGTCGGACTGGCAACCGAAACCAGTCCTGGCAAACTGCTCGGCCGGCCACCCTGGGGTGAGGGAGGGTGCAGCCGAGCAGTTTGCGAGCGCCGGTTTCGGCCGATTTTGTTACAGGGGGCCGATATTGCCAACCCCCGGTAACAAAAACGGCCCCCCCCAGGGGCCCAAAACTGGCCCCCACCCTAGCGGCCCACCGGGGAAACGCCCGGTGCCCGCTACGGCCAGTCCGGCCCTGCTAATGAGCAATTACCTGGAAAATCGGTAATTGTGGATCAGAACTACCCATTAGCTCCTGATTCTCAGCCACAGTTTCCCCTAGAAATCTATGAAAACTGTGGGGGCAACAAGATAGGTCTGCTGTAGGTTTACGAACCTCATACTTCAAGTAGGGATGGTAACGAGGTTACTAGCCCCATAGTGACTTATGAACCTCTCAAATGATGGCGGTATAGCCTTACCTTTCAGCCTGCTGGCATCATAACACGTCACAAATAATAAGAGTAAGCATATACCTGTTGCTACCAGTGCTATACAATAACACTTAAGCGCCCAATGATACTTTTTACGTTAAGAACTACTACTCTTTAAAGCACTTACCAATGGCAGGGACCAGCTCGGTCATGTCCCGGTGCAAGTGGTTTTCCAGGATCTGCTTACATCATCAATAGTTTGCCAAGTGCCACAAAGATAACTCATGAGACCTGTTGTCTCAAGCACTCCACTTACATTCCATACTACATGTAAGCAGTGCAGGAGAAAGCGATATCCCGGCTCCTTCATGAGCTGAGCCACATACTACTGCTCTTCTCCATTCGTCTACAGCCTAAAAGCATAATTTTCAGGGTTTAACCATACTTGGCTTAACCTTGCCTCCCTCTGAAGTAGTCATTGCAAAAATCAGCACAAACTTAAATCACCCTAATTTACTTGGTGTTCGAAATTCAACAAATTTCCAAACTTTTGGAGATTCAAGTCATAGATAATTCAAACTCTTCTTACATGATTTTTTCCATATGTTCTTGGGTCCATTTCAAAGCATCACAATTCCACCTTTTCTTTTGATTTGTGGTATTTTGGCATATTAAATCCTTACCTCGCGATGCCCACCAAATAACTGGAAACTCGCGTGTGTCTAGGGAAATATAATTGATTTTACAAATCTCAAGTGACTAGATGTAAGGAGAGAGAGTACTGAAGCAGTTTTTATTTAGGAGAGCTCATTGTAAATCCATCTTTTTATTGGAAAACTGTCAAAAAATTAACCATTTTTTGTAAAGTGTGATGTTAGGTTCTAGGGTAACATATTTGGCATGTTCTCCTAAAATGTATGTATGTACTACATTTGCAATGTGTTAATACTTTGCATAATTCCTTTTCTTAACAACAATTTCGTATTCAAAACTTATGCCTTAATTGCAAACATTATTTTTTTATCGCCACACTGCATGCTTCTGCACCCATACTTCATTGTCTTTCATATGTGGTTATTTCGGACACATTTATAAAGAAAACTGAGACCATTGTTACACAGGGACCTTGAATGATGAACTGTAGACACCGTTATATCTTCACATTGGGTATTCATCTAACAGCACAAAGGAGTTATTCGTTGCCCAGGGAGCTGTGATTGTTTTCGATACAGGGCAGAAAAACACTTTTGAATTCTTGCTCTTAACATAGCAGCTTCAAAGTAATATTTCTGAGAATTTGGCAGTAGGGCATAAAGCGGTGTGGGTTTTTGATTAAATCCACAGTCGTGTACACTATCATGATGGCCGATTCCATGTACACTAAAACGTAAGTACAAACCGGAAGAATTAGGAGTTCGAGAAACAGAAAGAAACATTATGTTCTTTTTTTAAACACATAATATATTTTTGGTGCCTTGAAAAATGATAAGTAAATATTCGGGGCAGATTTACTATGATTTTGCATCAGGGTTGCGTCACTTTTATGGTGAAGTCGGGAAGCAAAAAGATTTTGGGCATTTTATTAAGCCACGCAAAGCTACTTTGCATGGATTTGCATGGACTTGTAAATGCAAAGTTTCGCAGAGCAGCTCTAGGTGCTGCTTTGTGTTATTTTGCATTTACTAACCCACACAAAGCTTTGCATGGCATCGTGTGGGTTAGTAAACACAAGTGAGTTGCATGGGTTAGTAAATGAAAAGTAACTCAAAGCAGGGCTATGCGCTGCTTTGAGTTACTTTGCGTCAGGTAGGCATTTCATGGGTGGAGCATGGGTGTTCCCATGTATCCACCTATGCATTTTGTCGCTAATCCAGATTTGAAAAAGACTTGTAAACCTGGGTTTCAGCCAAAATGTGCTCCTACCCATCAGAAGTGTAATGAGGAGAAAGAACCTTATTTCTCCTCGTTACTTTGTCTTTCCTTGTGCGCTGCAGAACATAGAAAGAGGAATATGCCTCTAAGGATTGTTTTTGTGCATGAAGGTCTCCCTTCCTGCACAAAAGCAATCCTGCTTGTAATGCAGGCACACTTGCACTATGGTCCAAGGGTGCCTGCAATGGCGCTATGCAGCACACAGTCGGTCAGCGCAGGGAGAGACCAGACATGCATATCTTTGTATATATGGAGCATTTCCGCTTTCTCCATTTCACACAATGCAGCACAGCAAGCACCCTTACTATGCCATGTTGTGTGAAATAAAAGTAAATGTGTCCCTCCATGTTAAATAAACTAGGAAATCACCCTATCTATTCAGTCGTGCCCTCAGGCATGGTGAAGACAGGCATATTTACAAGCCCCTATCGCCACGGGAGCATCACATTTTTTGATGCTCCAGTGGCGTACCGCCATTTTCATTATTTACAAGGTGGCTCTAAGCCACTTATCATGGCTTAACGCCACCTTGTAAATATGCCCCTTTCCACTGCAGTCCTCTGCAGCAAAGGGGCGTGCAATGGGTGTTGCTGTAGGCGTTCCACCACAACTCCCATTGCTTTTTGACTTGGCCCCAGATTTACATGGCTTAGGCAGCGCCAAAAACTAAGGCCATGGAATGCCAGGTGTTAGAATGGCAATATGAGGAGAAATTATTAATTTCTCCTCGTTTTTTGCTCTTTCCATGTGTGCTGCATTCTACGGCACACCTAGAAAGGGCAAATCACCATTAAAGATTGTTTATGTGCAGGAAGGTGTCCCTTCCTGCACATAAACAATCATCCCTGCAGCGCAGGCACCTTTGCAACATGACGGTAGGGCGCCTGCGCTGGCGCTAGGCAGCTTTTTTTGTGCCAGTGCTAGGGGAAACACAGGGGTGCACCGTATTCCTGTGAATATGGCGCATCCCTGCGTTTTCAAAATGTTAGAGTGTGGCGCTGCCAAATTTGGCGTAGTTCCGCGCCTTGACATTTTTCTGTAAATATGCCCCTTGGATTCGGATTTACTAAAAACCAGGCAGCGCTGCATGAAAATCAATGGCTGGACATGAACTAGAAAAAGTGGTGTCAAAATTTTTTATACAATCATGTCAATTATGTCGTCACTGGTTCTTGCATATAAAAATGTGTTTTAGCATGATTATGCAGTGCAAGGGCAAGCGTGAGATTGTCACACAGCAGATTTGTACTTGAGGCACAACCTGCTCCCTGTAGGCAACTGCCAACGAGAAAACTGGGCAGAATGTGGAATGTGAAAATGACACATTACAAATGGAGCTATCAAGTGATATTCCTCTTGCTTATGGCTGATTAAATTGGTACTAGGATTCTCGGAAAGCCAGTATGCGGTACTTTAGTAGATCTAACCTATTATAGAAACCGAGGGGTGTTTGCACTAATAAGGCCTGTAATGCCCCCTTTGCCAGTATTAGCAATATTTTGGGTGTATGCAACACCAAGACATTTGGCAGTTAGTTGGCTTCAATTTCTTCTGGTAAATTCGTTTGGTCTCAATGGCTAATCAGAGCTATTGTATCGCAAAGTGCTAGTTCACATCATGCAAGCACCCACACTACCCAATAGTAAATCTAGACACAAAGGCATAAAAACAAATTTTTGCTGCATACCAGATGATCATACAAATAGGTATTCTTCCTTAATATTTTGTCAAAAAAATTGTCAACATTTAATATTGTTGCAGTAATATTGTGATGTAATATTTATCATGGGAAACTATGATGCAAGTAATAATATTGTTTTTTAAAATGTTTTTTAATATCTTTCTGATTAATATTGAGTTTTATAAGCAATTTTATATAATCCTTTTTTTGCTATGTTTATTATTATAATTTAAATCAATTGTAGTAAAATCTACTCTGTTACTTTGGATAATGTATTTTTTTATTAATGTATTAGGAGCAGGTTGTAGGGTTAGTCGGGGAAATAGGAAGGACGTTTTTGAAATGTTTTTTACATTTTCTTATTTTTCTAATGTTTTTGAGAAATTTTTAGTTTTTTAAGTTTATATTTTTAATTTGTTTTAAATGTATGTTATTTTCAAAATTATTTTAAAATGACTGATTTTATTTTAATATTTGTTTTTAAGTGACAAAACTATTTTATTTAATTCAATTTATTTAGTGTTTATGTATTGCTTTGTTGCTTAAAATTACTCAAATGAATAATATATATTTTTTAGACAGTTTAATGATAATGTTTTATTTTAAATTTACATTAAAATGTATTGAATTCTTCTTTTAAATTTCAATGTATGAATTTTTGTTAATGTTTTTCTTAATTAATATTATCTGTAAATTGGTAACAGTGTTTTTTTGTTTTATAACATATGTATTTATATTTATTTAATCTTTATTTTTCAGTACATTTTTTTGTTCAAATGTAATTGCTGTTTAGTTTTTTTGGGTAATTTTGAAATGTAATTGGTAAATAAAAGAGCTCCAGGATCAAATATCTTCAACAAAGTGATCAAGTGGAATAGTAAATCTAACCCCTACAAATTGTGTCAAAGGGCCTGATTACGACTTTGGCGCAGCGGCGACTGTGCAATGCCGCCTTCCCTGGCCAAAGCCGCTCAAGCACCGCTGACCGTAATACGGTCGGGGATTTTTGGCCTTTCCCATGGCTGTGCCTTGAAAACAGGCACCGCAAAAGGACCGGCCAAAATGTCCCAGCACGGCATGGACGGTGACGTCCATGCTGTGCTGGAACTAGGGGGAATATAGACAGGTGGGAATACAGACACATGTTGTGCCCCCCTGAATGTATCCCCATAGCATGGGGGACATGGCTTTGTTCTTGCACTGCCAGCTTTCTCATGGTGGGCTCCGCCATGAAAAGGCTGGCAGTGCCAGAACTCAAAATATGCTGAGCGGGACTGCACCAGTCCCTGCGCAGCATATTGCGTTGTGGCGCTCCTGCGCCACCGCCAGGGAACGACTGTTCCCTGGCGCAGCAGGCGGTCCACTGCTGATACAACTTTGTAAGTCGTAATCAGCAATACAATGGACCACCACCACGAGTCTGGCAGTCGCAAGACAGCCAGACTCATAATTAGGCCCACATTTTGGAGTGGTCATAGTGAATGTAAGCCCCCTCCCCCCTCAAAGTTCAACGCTTTCCCGAATGTATTTAAGTTTGGAGTGGGAATAGTAAATCCAACCATCCCCAAAGTTCAAAGCTTGCCCCAGTTTGGTTATTGTTGTGTCCTGATATTATTTATCTTAATACAGCGTCACAGAAACCACATATAAGGCAAATAAATTGTCTTAATATTAGGAATGGTCTGTTTGACCATACACAATACTGAGATTACATAATTACTTCTTAAACACATTATTTGATGACTATTCCTTTCTGTTGTTGGTCCTGCAATTGTATGAAAGTTAGAGAATCAAACAAGTGCGTTCGCATGTTACTTAAAAAAGTGTTAACATACAGAAGAATGCAGAGTCAATGTAATGTTTCACTATCTTCAGTTGAGTGCTTAAATCAAGGAAGACCAACATGAGTTCAGGGGGACAAGATTCGTACAAGATTTTTAGGATAATAACTGGCTATGTAAAGGACTCTTATATAGTTTGATTCTAAGTGAATATTTCTTATGTGTACATACTGAAAATCTGCCATGGATTCCACCAACAAAGCAGAACGTTCGTAGGACCTCCTGGCTTAATTCATAGAGTGCCATTGACAATGATGATATGCAAGGCATAGATTGTGATACATTTGTGACATCAGTACATACAGGTGTAGAGATAAGGTATGTAGGAGCATGGTTATTTATTGTGGTATGATTTTGGCAACTCACAAGGCCTTAAGTTAGTGTTAGTAAATAAAAGCAGCATTAGTAATACAGTTTTTTGGTTTAATAAGAAAGTTGATAAAAGATAGTAGCATGTTCTATGATTACTTCTTATTGGAAAGCATCTGCCGCCCCAAGAGTTGAGGAGTGGGAGGGGAAAATGCGGAAGGTTAACTTCAGAGAAGTCTGGTATCATGCGAGAGTTATTTGCCAGGCCCAGTCCGACACGAGATGGAGGTCGTGGTCTCAAGTTTGGTAGGATCTCGGTGGGAGGCGGTTGTCAGCACAGTCACTATGAGGAAAAAAAGAAAAAGCACTTATAGCAGGTCGTAGCTTCTCATCTTTTTATGGTGGTATTTTAAGTCTTTGGCTGTTAGTTTTGTAGGCTTTTTAGAGCATAATGAGATTTTTAATGGGAACTTAAGTTGGGAGGGGGTGACTGGGGGTGGTCTTAGTATATTTAAGAATGGTAGTTGATTACTTGCTGTATGAGAATTGTTTACCTTCGTTGATATGTACTGTAAACAAAAGCAATAATAAAAAATAAAGTTGCTCAAAAGATGTGTAATCATAGGCCCTGCTCCGGTAGTCCCCCATACATTGATTTGTGCTTGATCTAAACACTGACGTCAGCTAGTTGAGAATGAACCATTTAACATGTCATATTCTGTTATGTTTCCTGAAATATAAGGAACCACTTTATTGCATACAGGAATTTTGAGGTCCTCAACCACTTACATTACGTTTCCTGTTGGTAGTACTCTGAGCAACACATTTGAGCACTGATTTAGGAACATTTTACAACTAATCCTCGACGTACCCTAACCTGGCTGCCCGAATAAATTCAATTACATTTTTTTTTACTAGTAAACAGATTATATTTATATTACGTAAAAGCCATAACACAGTGTTTTTATTTCCTGCAAACTAGTATATTATAGGCTAAGTTAGGTTTTTACTTTATAACCATGGCATGCAAAAGCTCTGTATTGAACATAAAGAAAAATGATGCTGATTCTGTAAAGTGTGGATTTTCACTTGCAACTTTACATGCTGGAAAAAGTCAAAATGTCTCATTTTGTTTTGTTGTCTAATTGTTCAGGATTGTGTGGATGTGCAAATGATGGTGGGGAGTTACCTGTGTAGTGTTTAACTTTTCAGAATGAATGTAGATGGGGAGTTTAAGGTTGGCTTAGTACTAGTGATAAGATACAAGGTGAAAGGAGCAGCTTAACTTGGTCATTTTTTTAACATATAGATGTGCCTCAGCAAGAGGCTAGATGCGGACTGATTCTTTTACTAGCCCCAGAAAATATCAAAACAATTTCTGGCTCCTTGCTGGGACATATAGGTGCGTGTGTGTTTGTACCCCAGAAAGTAGCCAGGCGCTGTGTGTGTGTGTGTGCGCCCACGTAATGTACAGGAACTGCCCAAAACTGTGACCGGGGAAAGTCAGTAAAACATCAAAGTAGTCTTCACATGTTTTGCCCTGTTCATGTTCTGTGAAACATGGCTACTAACACAGGAGAAGTGTGGGTAAATTGGCAGGTGGAACATGAGGCATTTTCTGGACATTCTGGAGCTTTCTTTCACAGAAAATTGAAGAATTTGTGTTTTTTCCATGCTTTGATATTTACATGACATTCGGTGGGCATCTTCAACCCATAGACATCTCATTCAAATCTGATGGACCTATGCTTAGGAAACTCTGGGGAAAAGGATGAGCTTAGAACCTTGGCAATGATGTGTTCCTGAGCTGAGTAGTGTGGAGTAAGTTACGATGTTTTGGAAAAAATGCTAAAATTCGGACAAATATCATGTTCAGTGTGATGTCAGGGTCAGCAAATGATAGTGAGGGTCTGGTGTCCAGTGACGGAAATTTTAAAATGTTTATTTATTAAAAATATATTGTTGTGGTATGTTTTTATAAAGCCATGGAGTGATACTTGCAACCAAAGGGCAGGTGCACTAAACCACCATTTCACTTTCATTTGCTTTCAGATTTTTCCTGTCACACTGAACCGAATGTATTGTATGTGGGCATGCCAAAGCAAAAGAAAATCCATACTTGGTATAATGTTCTAGGTTTATGTTTTCCCATTTGAAAAATGCAACAACAAAAAAATTACGTTTAAAAAATAAAACGTCTCCACCTTTTTTATAATATGTTCAGGCTACAATAAGACATTGATGCAGAATTTAAACCACTTCTTAACCCTGAGGGGGATATTCACAAGGACTTATCGCCGAGTTATCGCCACCTTAACGCAACAAAAGTGGAGATAGATTTAACGCCCCATTCACAAGCGGTTGCAATTTGCAGACAACGCAAGTATTCCCGCGATAACTCCCTCAAAATTTACCTCCACTGGTGACACCACCAACTAACCCTAATGAGATGCAGAGTAGGCATTCCCGTGCAAAAACACACGAAAACACCACTACACCACTTTCACAACGGACGGCCAGATCTGCGATGCGAACCAAAAACAGGCGATAAGCCGCGGTAGCAGCAGGGATTTAACACCTGCCTTCTGCTGGTGTTTAGCAGGACGACTACCTGATGCATGAAAGGGAGCCCAGCCAAGAGCCACATCTGAAGACCCACAGATGCCATGGAGACAATGATCAGGCAGCTCGGAGACCCATGAGGGCCACAACACCCGCAGCCACCACCCCCAAGCCCGCCACAACCCCCAGGACCCCCCCCGCTCCCCCCCACCTGACCACCACAGAGGCAGCGTACACAAAGACAGCGGACCCACCGTAAACGCACCAGCCTCACAGACCGAACGCCAGAGGAGGACATTTCCCACTACAGGCCCAAAAGGACAACCATCCCCCGCATCCTGACCCACATCGCCCACCTGCTGACCGTACCAACACAGCGCACAACGAACATCCCTCCGCAGACAAAGCTGCCGGCTGTGCTGCACATGTTGGACTCTGGTACCTTCCAACCCACAACTGCCAGAGTCGGAGGAGTCTCACAGCCAGCCCCATCCAAGTTCATCACACCTGTCCAGGATGCCATCATCAGCCTGGTCCCCCAGCACCCCCACTCCACCCACACTGCGCAGGAGCAGCTGGAGACCAAGCAAGGCTCCCACGCCATAGCTGGATTCCCTCACGTGTCGGGGGCAATCAACTGCACACATGTACCCCTCGTGCCCCCTGCCGACACTGCACACAACTACCTCAACAGAAAGCACACGCATCCCATGGATGTGCAGGCAATAGTGGACCGCCCGGGACTCCTCAACAATGTCGTGGCCAACTCCCCAGGCAGAGTGCATGATTCCTACATCTCCCGACAGTCCATCATCAACCAGCGCTCCCAGGATGGCACCTATGGAAATGCAGTGCTCGTTGGTAAGTCCCAAATGAACACAGCACACACCTCCACCCCACAGTCATGCAACTCACGACACTGGAAATGGTCACGCAGCACAACTACATTCAACATGCCACACAACATGCCAAACGACCAGACACGACAACACGACTCCATTGGGAACCTGGGCTTGCCATGCCCACAACCCAGCCACGGCATGGCACCACAGCCACACAATAGCAGGATGTGAGGAGAGGCTTGGAGCAGGCATGTGCGAGAGTGGCAAGTGACTAATGAATGAGAACCTACCCAATGCCAGGTGTGGTGTGGAGGTGCCGGACAGACTTCAGTGTGCAAACCACGGAAATGGCCATGTGGACATTAACTGCTGGTGCATGGAGTGTAGTGGCCAGTGGACGCTACCATGTCCCAGGCTGTGGGGCAGAACGCGGAAAAGTCACACGTTACGTCCCCCCTGAATGCGCGGGCGGAGTGGGTTGGCCCTGCGTACGCCAGTCCTGCGTAGGGGTGTGAATAAAAAGCCCG
Source organism: Calotriton arnoldi (assembly GCA_963921515.1). Lineage (NCBI taxonomy): Eukaryota > Metazoa > Chordata > Amphibia > Caudata > Salamandridae > Calotriton > Calotriton arnoldi. The sequence goes on along the minus strand of CAWUFW010005995.1, from coordinate 322,925 downwards.
TCGCACTGGGCGTGGACCTCTTCCGGAATGGCCAACGCGTCTGCCAGGGCGGCGCCTCCCAGCCCGCCACGAGGCCGGCGCCTTGCGCGGCGGGGCCTGCGTCCCTGTGCGCCTGCTGCACCCCAGGCCGCTGGCCCCCAGACCCGCCATGCCTGGCCCAGCGCACCAAGGAGGCTCCGCTCACCTGCAGACACCAGCGTGTGTCAAAGAGGGCCCACCATGTGCCGGTGCAAGCTCCAGGCCTCAGTTCCGCGACCTCTGCAGCCTCCACAGACCATCGCTGGCCTCCACGGCGCTGGCCCACAGTACTCCTTTTTCATTTACATACTCCACTGGCGTACTCTTCGGCCCAGCTGTTGGCACAAGTTGAACTGAGTCGTGAGTTCTGAATGGCAGTGACCAAAGGTCTGTGGCAGCGTCCACATCACTATACTCCCACCGATCAGTGAAGCAAAAGTCTGCATCGCAGGCCTGCGACACGTGGTGCCACTAACCCTGTTCAACGCAAGCCGGCGACACATGGTGCCACTAACCCTGTTCAACGCAAGCCGTCGACACGTGGTGCCACTAACCCTGTTCAATGCAAGCCGGCAACACGTGGTGCCACTAACCCTGTTCAACGCAAGCCGGCGACACGTGGTGCCATTAACCCTGTTCAACGCAAGCCGGCAACACGTGGTGCCACCAACCCTGTTCAACGCAAGCCGGCGACACTTGGATGAGGGCTCAGGCCTACACTGCGATCCAGTAGGTCCCACATGTGGAACTGTGTCCTGAATCTTGAATGGCTGTGACCCCAAGTCTGTGGCAGCGTCCACATCACTATACTCCCTCCGATCAGTGAAGCAAAAGTCTGTATCGCAAGCACACAACACGTGTCTGTGGGCCCGTACTGACCGCTGCCCCGGCCTACACTGTGGTCCAGTAGGTCCCACATCCAGCACTTAGTCATGATTCATGAATGGCAGAGTCCATACCAGTGAACACACGGAGAGGAGTAAGAGGAAGATGCGGTTCAGTCCGGATGAAAGCCGGATCCTCGTTACGGAGGTGACCGAACACTAGCAACAACTGACCTGGTGCCACTAACCCTGTTCACCGCAAGTCTGCGTCCCATGGTGCCACTGAACCTGAACTACGCAGGCCGGTGGAACCATCCAACGTAAGCCGGCGACACTCAGTGAATGGCCCCTGCTGACCGCTGCCTCAGGCCTACACTGCGGTCCAGTAGGTCACACATGTGGAACTGTGTCCTGGGTTAGATATGGAGGAGTCCACACCATTGGACACGCCTCATCGCAGGGGGCATCCCCTATCAGCACTGGTGCCACTGACTCTGTGCGCAATGACTCATGGGCACTCTCTGGTTGGACTTTGGTGGCATCTGAGTCCGTGGCCTGGGGGTTGTCTGCATCATCATCTGGCTGGGCCCGACTTGGTGTCCGACATGTGTCTGTTCCATTCATCTCCACCATAGTTACTGTTTCTGCGTGGTTCTGCCCTCTGCATCATGCCCTGGGGGTACACCTTCCACTGTCCACCGAGACACTCCGTGACAACCCCCTTTGTCATCTACGAGAACCTGCTCTGCTCTCCTACCCCTGCCCCAGTGCACCGCAAGTCAGAGGCCCGTGGCGGTAGGCCCGTGCAGGACTCTGTGCATCCGGGGCCACTAACTCTGTGCAGCTCAAGTCATGGGGCCTTTATGGTTGAATGGGTGTGTCCTTAATGATGTACACTGTTGTCGTTTTTTTGACTGCCCCAGGCACTCCATGACGGCTGGTGTGCACACACCCCACACACATCCAACACAGGTGTCACTCGAAATGTGAGCCTCCTAATAAAAGTGGCCGGGCGCACGTGCCCGTAGCCATTTCCACCATCTAAGCAAGTGTGTCTGTGTGGTCATTATGTCAGCATGATGGGCCGGAGCCCTGCAACATCACAGTGTGCTGTCTTCAGCGGAGGATACCATGTCACCTCAGCAGTGGCTGAGACCTTGGACATGTAGCTTCGCCCGCCCCCCTGCATGCACAAGCGGCATGTGCTGGTCCGGCGTACGTCAGGTCAGTGCAGGGGTGTGCTGATTCGGCAGAGGGATCAGGGCATGGCTCTGGTCTGGCCTTGAGCAGGAAGTGCGGTAAGTATGTCTTTGTGTTGGGGTGTTGTCGCCACCAGGGCCACAGTAGTCGATGTTGCAATGTAGCATGCACCCGGAGGGCGGGACTGCACGTACGGGGAAATGTAGGAGCGCAAGACCGCTCGGGGTCTTGGCACATGCATGCCAAGTGTTATGTGTATCAGTCCTGCGGCTGCATGAGTCAGGTGCCTAGCCTCAATCGCAGCGCGATCACAGCCAGCCATGGACTGTACACCTGTGTCTGCCTGTCCGGACCATTGGCCTACACTCATGTGGCCGCACACCCTCATCGGCCAGCTTCAAGGTGTTGTTGGCATGCCACTGGACATGCGCGGACAGGCATGACAATGGTGTGCCGTAGGAGTGCACGTGATACAACCGCGCAGCGCACACATGTGTGGGGGCTCGTGGGAGGGAGGAGCAGCTGTGAGGCAACGTAACACACAGTGAGGCTGCTCATGTGCCACGTGCTCGGCATATCATCCATGATTCCCTGGGTCGCAGACATCCCACCCCACCCACGACAGGCCTCTGTACATCTCCTGTATGCATGCAGATGGTGAAGTTACAGTAGGGATGAAAGGTCCTTTGTCTGAACTATCAGGCGGTAGCACATCTGCAGCTCCGAGATGGGACTTGCATGTGCCCAGCACCCCCTGACAGATACAATAGCATTTTCTGGCGACTCCCACACTACGCACTGCCCGACGTGAGACCAACGTGTACACATCCCACACGCAGAAGTCCTTGGTCGTAGTTAGCATGCATGAAATGGCCTTAACACGTACTCCCACCACACCCCAGGCCTGCACCCGTTGCACACAGACACTGCTCATTGCTCCGAGCTGTGGCATTTCATCCACAGGACTGGCGCAGGTCAGCACAGTGCCACTTCAAGCAGAGCCACTGACGCAATGGCAGACCATCTCAGACACATGCTCAACTCCAGTCACGTGGACAAGTACCGTGCACGTCTGCTGCATGTACTGGGGGCACTGCCATTGGCAGTGCTGCAGACCAGTTACCGGCTGAGCTTCGGCCTGCCAACATCACCTGCGTTCAGCCTGTGTTGCATTGTCGCTTGTGCATATTCGAATGGTCCATGGATGTCTGCCTCTCCAACGTTACGGTAGCTGACCTGGATTTCGAGGTGTGTGTGCACCCCCTGTTGGCCCACGACCAGGAGTGTCACCGTGATGCCTGTTTATGGCATGCCTGGATGTTTGGCATGCATGCTGGCAACTGAACCTGGGAGATTGCACAAGTCGTCGTGTGCAGTGACCACATTGAGCCGCTCCCCGATTGGGCTTTCGTGCAAATTGGGGCCTGGGGTTGGAGTCAGCACATCTGTCCGGGACAGCTGATTGGTTACGTCGCCGACATGTTAGATGTGGTGGACAACGATCTCTCATTGAAAATGTTGGCCTACACTGCTGCACTCGCGTTCATGGACGAGTGACAAGGTACCTGCAGCCAGAACTGTATGTGACCCATTGCACGTGTCCCGACGCCTGGTTGCATGTTGGGGATCTGGTCACATGTCCCAAGACAACAGTGGACATGGCTGCATTGGCCTGGACTCCTGATCCATGCGTGGACAACCAACGCGGGTTGGCAATGACTTGTGTTGGTGATGGACTCCCCCGGGGTGGACATGAGCGCTTTCCGACGTTCCTCATTCAGACATGCTGCTGCATTGGTCTGCATGTCGTGGCACTTCTCTTGGCCGTACTGACACACAATTGTTGATAGTTTCTGCACGTTCACTTGTCTCCAACTGTGTTGAGTGTTTATTTGTATGCCAATGTGTGTGTCACGGCCTATCTGGGTCCCTGCCTAACATGCATTGCTACCCCATCTGGGCTGTTGGTTGGTACTTGTGCATTATCATGTCCCTGTTCCGTGTTTTGCAGATGCGTATGGACATTTACCGGCCACAAGCGGGTGCACTTGTGTCCTGTGTTCGGTTGTGCAAATGTTGGCGTTTGTACCACATTGTGTTGGATGTTTGGGTGCTCTGCTTCCTATGTGTGTGTGTGCTGCATTGTGTATGACATGTCCCTTCAACTCTGATTTGGCTCACCCTTCTCCCTTTCAGGCTGTGTGGTTTTCACTTCTGTGCTTGTTCAGTGGTGTGATATTGCCGGGTTGTGTGACTTGTGCTCTTGGTTGGTGTTGTTACTCTTGGGCATGGTTTGTCTGCAGTTGTGCTGTGCTTAATTGTGCATGTGTGCCATTGTGCCCATCTCCCCCCGTCTCCCCTATCCCTGGTCATTCCTCTCCCTGTTGCTGTTGTGTCTGTTGATTTTGAGCAGTTTCCGGTCCCCGACTCCTGCCACCATCTCCAGACTGATGTGGTGGACACCATTTCCTCCATGTCATCCACCTCCTGGTGTGGCGCTGGACTCCCACCTTGGGTGTGCATTGCTGCCTTCTGGTTGTTGGCGTGTTTCTGCTTGTTTGTGCGTTTTGCATCATTCCAGCTGTTCTGGTTTTCTTACATTGTCCTCCTCCGCTCTCCGGCTGCATTCACCTTGTCCACGATGGCCTGCCATGTACAATGTTTTGTTGCCAATGGGGCTTGTGGGGTTGTGTACTGGCTCTGGTTGCCTCCATTGTGCTTCGCTGTTGTTTTCTGTTTGGTTTGTCTTTCTTTTTCCTGCTTTTGTTGTGCTTATTCCTGCCTGCCGTATGGTGCTGCTTATCGCTGCTTTCCTCATCGTGAATGGGCTCGTCGCACATTTTTTGGTGTTGGGTTTTGTGTTTTTATTTCCGTCGCAGTGGTTGTATCGCGGACATTGGCCGCGTTTTCGGCAAACTATCGCATGGTACCGCCGTGTTGTGAATTCCAGGTTAACACGGGTTATTTTCCCACGATGGACTGCGATGTGTAAAGTTGCGTTAACATTTTTTGGAGATGTTTGGCGCACGTTCTTGTGAATATCCCCCTGAATATGTTAAAAAAAGACATTTTTTGTGGCTGCACAAATAAATCCGTGTCTTTAAACACCCTATTGACGATTTTTTTTTTCTTTGTAAACAAAAATCTCTAGCAAATAGATGTGCTGACACAGCAGCAACAAAAGGATTAAATTGAACTTTTCAGCAACAAAGTGCATTAAAATCGTGCATCCATCTCCACAGGACCGTCATGTCCTCAATATCCCACAACGAAGCTGAATTAATCAATTACATGCAAATCCAACGTATTTCAACATGTTACCAATAACAAAATACAATTCCTGCTGCATGTCAATTCTTTGTGCAGTCTATAATATTACATTAACACACCGCAGCAAATTACAGCAGTTAAAATAAATGTATGGTGTTGGAAACTGGGTTTTGGTTGCTGGGGTTAGGATCCCATCCCCAGCAACAACCACAATCCCTGTCAGGGGGAACCACAAAAAATCATTAAATTAGCCTCTGCCTATCGCTCTGGTAACTAGGCACAAAAGCAGTCAGGCGTAAATTTGAGGCAATGTGTAAAGTATTTATGCAGCACTTAAACAGTAATAAAGTGAAAAACATAAAAATGTAATAAATCATTCAATACCAAAACAGCAAAAATCCAATCAGTAGAAAGATATGCAACTTCAAAGATTTAGACAAGTGTAGCACCTAAAAGCACAAAGCGCCACGTGCAGTTATCTTGCAGTGTCCGGGGGAAAGTCACAAGTTCAGATCGACCGTGATGGAGCACTGCCAGGATACAGAATAGGGCTTGAAAAATCCAGTTTGCGGTGGAACAGGCTGCGAAGAGCAGTGTGAGTGTCATGGATGGTCATCACTGTATCGTGAAAAGCAGGTTGGGTCATAGAGGGTTGTCACTATAGCAAGAAGAACCTGTCGGGTGTCATGGACGGTCATTGCTGGAGCTTTGTGTTGAAGATCACAGCAAGCTGTTGATGCTGTCGAAGTGCAGTTCATGCTTTGCCAGATGACGCTGTCAGTCACTTTAGCACAAAGAGTCGAACCCACCAGAGCTTAGCATTGATGGTTGCTTTGGGCGGCAAAGTTTGGGCGCAAATAGGCTTGTCCGCAGTCACAAAGGTCCAAAACTTCACAATTTCTCCTTTATCTTCAGAGGAGTGCACTCTGATGCCAACCAAGGGCCCAGGACCTGGGGAGGCTCCTCTTGGTGATCAGGGATTCACTCTACCAGAGGCAACAGGGCTCAGGCAGGTCCAGTTACAGGTCTAGTTGCACCAGGTCAGCTAGGTAGTTACAGGAAGGCCTCTGGAGCTTGTTCTGTTCCTGTAGCTCAAAATAGGAGTTCAGCCAGCTGACCCTTGAGTCACTCTTTCTGGGATGAAGGGAGCAGCTTCAGTGTGGGACTTGGCCCTTTTTGCAGGGTTATCCCCAAACCTTTTGCTTCTTACTTCTATTTTTTCCTGACCTGTTGTTGTTGGTTTTAGGACTCTGGGCACTTTACCACTGCTAATAAGTGCTAAAGTGCATATGCTCTCTGTGTAAATTATGAACATGATTAGTTATCCATGATTGGCATATTTGATTTACTAGTCAGTCCCTTGTAAAGTGCACTAAGTGTGCCAGGGCTGGTAAATCGAATGCTACTAGTGGGCCTGCAGCACTACTTGTGTCACCCACATGAGTAGCTCCGAAAAGGTAACTCAGACCTGCCACTGCAATGTCTGTGCGCAGTTGTTAACTGCCATGTCAACTTGGCAAGTGTACCCAATTGCCAGGTCCTAACCTTCCCTTTCCTCACATATAGGACACCCCTATGGTAGGCCCAAGGTACCCCCCTGGGCAGGGTGCAGTGTATGTGAAAGGTAGGACATGTACTGGTGTGTGTAACATGTCTGATAGTGAAATACTGCCAATTTCGTTTCTCACTATTGAAAGGCTATCTTGCCCCATAGGACAGAATGGGGAATGCTTTGTCACATTTTACAAGCATATCTTCCCATAGGGATAATATAGAAAATTAAAGATTAGGCTCTCTGAACTCAGAATTTTATAACACATCTTTTACTTAAAGATGGTTTTAAATTGTGTGTTTAAAAATGCCACTTTTAGAAAGTAATACAAAAGGGGATGATGGACGGAACGTTTGAGCCAATCAAACACTCACCCCCAGTCAACTGATCTGGGTTTAATCCATCATCATTCTTTAGCTCACTCCACCACCCCAGTTCAGACATGGCCATATGCAAATCAGTCTGACCCTGTGCCTCATGGGAACAGTCCAGCCCGAACTGCCAAGCCATGTCTTCCCTGGACCGGAAACAAGCATCCTAGGACCGGTTTCTGGCATTCCAGCCGTCATCAGCCAGGCTTGCTTGAATCCAGTGGCAAAGTGAGCAAGGGACCCACGTCTGGGCATATCCCCGCCAACTTAGGGCGAACAAAGCAATACAAAAGGGGATCATGGACGGAACGTTTGAGCCAATCAAACACTCACCCCCAGTCAACTGATCTGGGTTTAATCCATCATCATTCTTTAGCTCACTCCACCACCCCAGTTCAGACATGGCCATATGCAAATCAGTCTGACCCTGTGCCTCATGGGAACAGTCCAGCCCGAACTGCCAAGCCATGTCTTCCCTGGACCGGAAACAAGCATCCTAGGACCGGTTTCTGGCATTCCAGCCGTCATCAGCCAGGCTTGCTTGAATCCAGTGGCAAAGTGAGCAAGGGACCCACGTCTGGGCATACCCCCGCCAACTTAGGGCGAACTAAGCGATACAAAAGGGGATCATGGACGGAACGTTTGAGCCAATCAAACACTCACCCCCAGTCAACTGATCTGGGTTTAATCCATCATCATTCTTTAGCTCACTCCACCACCCCAGTTCAGACATGGCCATATGCAAATCAGTCTGACCCTGTGCCTCATGGGAACAGTCCAGCCCGAACTGCCAAGCCATGTCTTCCTGGACCGGAAACAAGCATCCTAGGACCGGTTTCTGGCATTCCAGCCGTCATCAGCCAGGCTTGCTTGAATCCAGTGGCAAAGTGAGCAAGGGACCCACGTCTGGGCATACCCCGCCAACTTAGGGCAAACAAAGCGATACAAAAGGGGATGATGGACGGAACGTTTGAGCCAATCAAACACTCACCCCCAGTCAACTGATCTGGGTTTAATCCATCATCATTCTTTAGCTCACTCCACCACCCCAGTTCAGACATGGCCATATGCAAATCAGTCTGACCCTGTGCCTCATGGGAACAGTCCAGCCCGAAATGCCAAGCCATGTCTTCCCTGGACCGGAAACAAGCATCCTAGGACTGGTTTCTGGCATTCCAGCCATCATCAGCCAGGCTTGCTTGAATCCAGTGGCAAAGTGAGCAAGGGACCCACGTCTGGGCATACCCCCGCGAACTTAGGGCGAACAAAGCAATACAAAAGGGGATGATGGACGGAACGTTTGAGCAAATCAAACACTCACCCCCAGTCAACTGATCTGGGTTTAATCCATCATCATTCTTTAGCTCACTCCACCACCCCAGTTCAGACATGGCCATATGCAAATCAGTCTGACCCTGTGCCTCATGGGAACAGTCCAGCCCGAACTGCCAAGCCATGTCTTCCCTGGACCGGAAACAAGCATCCTAGGACCGGTTTCTGGCATTCCAGCCGTCATCAGCCAGGCTTGCTTGAATCCAGTGGCAAAGTGAGCAAGGGACCCACGTCTGGGCATACCCCCGCCAACTTAGGGCGAACAAAGCGATACAAAGGGGATGATGGACGGAACGTTTGAGCCAATCAAACACTCACCCCCAGTCAACTGATCTCGGTTTAATCCATCATCATTCTTTAGTTCACTCCACCACCCCAGTTCAGACATGGCCATATGCAAATCAGTCTGACCCTGTGCCTCATGGGAACAGTCCAGCCCGAACTGCCAAGCCATGTCTTCCCTGGACCGGAAACAAGCATCCTAGGACCGGTTTCTGGCATTCCAGCCGTCATCAGCCAGGCTTGCTTGAATCCAGTGGCAAAGTGAGCAAGGGACCCACGTCTGGGCATACCCCCGCCAACTTAGGGCGAACAAAGCGATACAAAAGGGGATGATGGACGGAACGTTTGAGCCAATCAAACACTCACCCCCAGTAAACTGATCTGGGTTTAATCCATCATCATTCTTTAGCTCACTCCACCACCCCAGTTCAGACATGGCCATATGCAAATCAGTCTGACCCTGTGCCTCATGGGAACAGTCCAGCCCGAACTGCCAAGCCATGTCTTCCCTGGACCGGAAACAAGCATCCTAGGACCGGTTTCTGGCATTCCAGCCGTCATCAGCCAGGCTTGCTTGAATCCAGTGGCAAAGTGAGCAAGGGACCCACGTCTGGGCAAACCCCCGCCAACTTAGGGCGAACAAAGCGATACAAAAGGGGATGATGGACGGAACGTTTGAGCCAATCAAACACTCACCCCCAGTCAACTGATCTGGGTTTAATCCATCATCATTCTTTAGCTCACTCCACCACCCCAGTTCAGACATGGCCATATGCAAATCAGTCTGACCCTGTGCCTCATGGGAACAGTCCAGCCCGAACTGCCAAGCCATGTCTTCCCTGGACCGGAAACAAGCATCCTAGGACCGGTTTCTGGCATTCCAGCCGTCATCAGCCAGGCTTGCTTGAATCCAGTGGCAAAGTGAGCAAGGGACCCACGTCTGGGCATACCCCCGCCAACTTAGGGCGAACAAAGCGATACAAAAGGGGATGATGGATGGAACGTTTGAGCCAATCAAACACTCACCCCCAGTCAACTGATCTGGGTTTAATCCATCATCATTCTTTAGCTCACTCCACCACCCCAGTTCAGACATGGCCATATGCAAATCAGTCTGACCCTGTGCCTCATGGGAACAGTCCAGCCCGAACTGCCAAGCCATGTCTTCCCTGGACCGGAAACAAGCATCCTAGGACCGGTTTCTGGCATTCCAGCCGTCATCAGCCAGGCTTGCTTGAATCCAGTGGCAAAGTGAGCAAGGGACCCACGTCTGGGCATACCCCCGCCAACTTAGGGCGAACAAAGCGATACAAAAGGGGATGATGGACGGAACGTTTGAGCCAATCAAACACTCACCCCCAGTCAACTGATCTGGGTTTAATCCATCATCATTCTTTAGCTCACTCCACCACCCCAGAAAGTAGGCATTTTCTTGTTTAACCATTCTGTGTGCCTCTGCTGTTTGTGTATTTACTGTCTGGGTTTGGAGTGACAGGGGCTGGGGAGGTGCATTCTCTCAGACAGCCACCGGGGGGGGGTGATGTGTGTCCTGCCTTTCCTGAATGAGTCAGGGCTTGGCTGAATAGACCTGGGCTGCATTCAGAGTAGGGGAAGGAGTTCTCACTAGGACCTGAATAGGCCCGGTCTGCCTTTAGAGTGGTGGGGGGAGATTTCCCTTGCACCTGAATAGTGCCTGTCTGCCTTACACAATGCTGTCTCCACCTCCTGCCGGGCAGCTCTACCAGAGAGGATAGAACTGGTTTGGACTGGGCTCAGAGACCCTTGCACAAAGAGAACAAAGACATTTTGGGGTATAAGTATTAGACCTAAAACCCCTGAACTTTAGACTGCTTCGGGAATCAAGAGGAACCTTTGCCAAGGAGAAGAGCTGGAGAAACTGAGGAGAAGTACTGCCCTTGCTGTGTGTTTGGGTTTGGCCTGCAGTTGCTGTTTCTGCCAAGGAAAGGAGAAGGACTTTGCTGTGTGCTGTGTCCCCTGCTTGAGGAAAGTCTCCAAGGGCTTGAGTAGAGCTTGCCTCCTGTTTTGAAGTCTCAGGAACACAAGACTTCAACCCCAGCTCCCCTGAACTTCCTTGCTGGGAGTTCTGACCTGCCAGGAGAGCCTGCGACTGTGTGGGGCCTCTGGAGGTTGTTTCTGCTGCTGGAAGCTGGAAAGCAATGCAACAACAAGAAAATTAATGCATCGCACTTCTTGCGGAAAGTTTTCCCCGACGCATCACCCGCGCATCGGAGTCGTCTCAGAATCGACGCATCGCTTCCCCCCTACAGACCGGACCCGACGCACCGCTCCCCTGTGTCCAGCAGAACTGTTGCATCGCATCCACGAAGGTCTCAGGAATCGACGCATCTCTTTGTTTTTCTATGCTTCTCATCGCTGCGGCAGTTTGGCTTGGTGAATTTTGTCACAACAACAGGTACTTTGTAAGAAATCACGCATCCATAGTTTTTTATGGACTCAGTTGCTAAAACCTTTTTAAAGTCATTTTTCTTAATACTTGTATGTTGGATTTTTGTCGTTTTGGTCTTGTTAAGTTTAGATAAAGATACTTTATTTTTCTAAACCGGTGTGGTGTCCGTTTGTGGTGTTATCACTGTGTCACTGTGAGTGTTGGTACAAATACTTTACACATTGCTATTGGGATAAGCCTGTCTGCCTGTGCCAAGCTACCAAGGGGGTGAGCAGGGGGGTAATCTAGAGTGTGTATCCCCCTTTCCCTGACTAGAAGCAAGGGTCCCTATTTGGACAAAGGTACCTACCTCTGCCAACTAGAGACCCCCATTTCTAACATTCAGTCTTCCTTCTCAGAGAGTAAGGCAGGCCTCAAGCAGCAGGGCAGTCTGCGGGCGGCAGGGCAGTCCTTCTTCTGTAGTATCCAACTTCCAAAAGTGTACTGATGATTGGGTCCAAGGGTCCTTTTTTAAACCTGGCGCTAGCTTTGAATGAGAAGAAACTTCGGGATACCTCTAGAATATACTTCTTCCCAAGGTGTCTGGGGTGACAAAAGGCTAGTGTGTAGCCCTTTGTGAATGTCCTGGGGCTGCGCTTTTGAAATGTAAGTTGGGCAAAGCACATCTCCACCCCTCCCATCCTGGCAGGATGATCTAACCTGCCAACACTTTGTGTCACTGTCTGTGAGGAATACACAATTGTTAACTCCCAAATACACCTAGGCATTTGACCCAGGATACAGGCTTCAGGCACCAATTGGTTAAGACAAGAAAATTACAACTTTCTGAAAATTAAATTTTCAGAACTGTGGCTTAAAATTCGACTTTGTCATTTAAAAGGGTTTCAAACTGCAATTCATTTAAGTGCAAATTTTTACCTGGTTCCACACAAAAGTTATCACTTGCATACATGTAATACAGTAACCCATAGTAATCCTATTGGAGAGGTAGGCCTCAGAGTATTGAAAAAAACATTTATGAGTTTTTCACTGCCAGAACATGTAAAGGTACATGTCCAAAGTTTTTAATACACTGCACGCTGCCCTAAAGGCTGTTTAGGGCCTACCCTAGGAGTGACATATGCATTAAAAAGGAGGCTTAGGCTAGGTAAAAGGGTTATTTTGCCCAGTAGAAATAGCAGTTTAAAACTGCACACAGGCTGCAATGGCAGGCTTGAAACATGTTTTAAAGGTCTACTTAAGGGGGTGGCACAATAAGTGCTGCAGGCACACCAGTAGCATTTAATTTACAGGCCCTGGCTACATGTTGTACCATTGTACTAGAGACTTATGAGTAAATTAAATGTGCCACTTGGGTGTAAGCCAATTTTTCCAGAGGAGAAAGCACAAGCACTTTATGTAGGAAAGTGGAATATTATGTGATATGGCTGAGTGGCCGTACCATGTAATATTATCACAATACCTCAAAGATGGTCCTTGGATTCACGCTAATAAATCCTTAGCTCAGTCCTGGTAGAGTGACGCAGAGTGTTGTAATTTCATTGATGTGCTCTTTTGCCTTTGTTGTTGCTGTGGCGCTTGGTGGAATAGTGGTGTGTGCCAGGTTTCCACAGAGCCCGAAGTGACAGTTGGGCATGAGCAGGCGAGGGGAGCCTCATGCTTGTGGTTGGGGACAATAAAGACTTATAAAGAGTTACTTGGCTTCCGAAGTCATCACTACAATTTGGTGATGATCACCTGTCGTGCTTTTCCCTAGCTGCAGTGAGGTCAAATCCTGCGTAGGATTCACGCGTGTGGTCCGGAATGAGACGGTGCGGGAAGTAACTGAGCCCTGCGTCCGCCACTGTTTACCGGTTGTGTGGAAGGAATTTGCCCAAGGACGAGGCCACCACCCGAAGCCCAAGACAGGGGCAGAAAGTATTCACCCAACGCTGTCAGGAGAGTGGCTGCTCACGAGTAGTGTGTCGGCAGCGGCATGCGACAGATGAGCTGCACAATTCGGAGGGTGGATGCGAGTGCGCGGTGTTCAGCAGGGCTATGAGTGCATGGTGTTTGGCTTCATTTGAGGTCTTAATGGAGAGCCCGTGAAATAGAGCACTGTGTATCCCACACCAACATACAATGCAGCAGAGCAGCGGTTGTAGAGCACAGCATATACCACACCCACCTACGACACGGCAGAGCAGCGGAGGTCAGCAGCTTCGGTGTATGTGAGGTTAAGGGTCCGCACTCACCTGCTGAGAGTAATAGTTTTGTTACGGAGTGACACACATTCTCAGTTGCTGACAGTATCTTCTGAAAGAGTAGTAATACGAGCAACCACAAAAAAAGATCTAATCAGTTTGTTTCCTGTGAAATCCTCTGCCACTAAGAACACTAAAGACAAAGAAAGAAAAAATAAAGGAAAAGAAACTCAGTACACATGGGAGAGAACCCAGCCTTGCAAATTTTGTAGTGTATTGCAATTGAAGTGGCTTTCCGCACATCAGAATGGCCATGGCAAACAACCAAGGGGCATATTTGCAACAGGCAGCGATAATTATCGCTGACCTTGTATACCGCATTTTTTCTATCGCTGGAATATTTCGCCAGGCTAGCGTTGTATTAACAACGCTTAGCGCCATGGCGATGTATATTCCAGCGATAGCGCTCTTTCCATGGAACATCGCTGGTTTTCCAGCGATGTTCCATGTAAAACGACGATATACTTGATGATACGACCCTGTGGTCGTATCACATGAATCCACCTCCCATGTTAAGTATGCCTTAGTCAGGAATTTATCAGACGTTAAATTCCTGCGTTAAGGCATACTTAACGCGATTAAAATAATCGCTTCCCGCATTGTAAATATCGCGAAGCTGCCTTCGCGATATTTACCCATGTTGTTTCCACAGACACGCCTACTTTGCATCTCATTAGCGATGCGAAGTTAGGCGTGCTGAAACGGGAGCAAAATCAGCAAAACACGCGATAGCGTGTCTTTGCTGATAAGGCGATATAATTATCGCCGCTTTTCGGCCGAAACGGCGCAAAAGCGGCGATAATTTTTTATCGCCGCATTGTTAATATGCCCCCAAATGGTGGCTGCTCCTCCAATGTTTTTATCACAAGCAGGACCACCTGTAATTGAGTGGGAAGAATGGATCAGAATTTTTGAAAATTATTTTGAGTCTCTTGATGGTTTATGGTTTTCAGTATCCAAGAAAAAAGCTTTGTTACTTAATGCGTTAGGTAAGGAGTGTCAGCATGTTTTTAAGTTTTTGTCAGAGGTCATGGGTGCTGATGGAGAGCCGATGGAAAACACTTATATGGAGGCAAACCGAATGTTAGAAAAATATTATAGTACACAAGTGAATATAGTGATGCAGCGTCATAAATTGTATTCGCAACTACAACAAATGCAGGAATCGATAGGCTAGTTGGTGACACGATTGAGAGAATTGGCTGTAAAGTGTGATTTTGGAACAGTAACTGTTCAGATGAAAAGAGACCAACTAATAGTACAGTGTAAAAACAAGAGAATGCAAGAGAGGATGTGGGCTGCAAGAAATTCAACGTTACAGGAAGCAATAACGATTGCAAAAATAGTGGAGGAACCTGATATTTGCTTGAAGGAAATGCAACAGTTGGAATCTAAACGGGAAGAAGGTATTAATTTAGTAAATAAGAAGGAACACATTACAAAGTGGGATGTTAAAGGTAGACAAGCTATGGAAGTTAGAGAAAGCAAACAATTTGTTGATAAGCCCAAGGAGATAGTAAATAGTAACATGATGTCAGGATTTAGAGGATGTTACAGATGTGGAAGCATGGAACATGCTGCGGATTTTAAAGGTTGCTTTGCCTGGGACAAGGAGTACTGGAGGTGTGGGAGAATGGGTCATTTGGCGAGAGTATGCAAGAATGTTTCCAGGAACAGGGTGGCCTATGTTGCAGAGGATGACAGTACACAGGATATTGTATTGTGTATTGAGGGTAATGAAGGGATGAGAATGCATTGACCGAGAGCAGAATTTATGGTAAATGGTATTCAGATAGATTTGATGGTTGATCTGGGGTCTATGTACACAATTGTACCTAGGGAGATTTTTGAGAAGAAGTAGCTGGGGTGGAACTACAACAGAGTGATATTTATCCAAAAAGGCTAAAGCGAAGAGAGCATACACATTGAGGAATACATGGAGTAAAAATTTGAATTCAAGGGCAGAAAGGCGTCTGGTAGAGTGTATGTGCCACAAGGCGGGCCAGCTATATTAGGCTGGGTGCAGCAGTATGATTTACATATTGTGTTAGATCCCAGGTCAAATGAACAAGTCTTGCCCATTCAAACTCGTGAAAGTTTAGAAGTCATTTTGAGGAAATTTTCCAAGGTGTTCAGGGATGAGTTAGGCATGCTAAAGGGGTATGTCCACAAAAAAAAAGTGAAAGAGGGGGCGGAACCATTTAGACATGCAGTCAGAAGAATTTCTGTAGCTGTACGTGGGGAAGTCAAAAAGATGTTGGAAGACATGCAAAAAGAGGGTGTCATTGAACCGGTGGAGGCATCAGAATGGCTGTCTCCAGTGGTTATTACGAAAAAAGGGGATGGCAAACTGAGATTTTGTGTAGATTTGAGATCTTTGAACCAATGCATTGTGATGGATAGCTTTCCGCTACCGAATATTTCGGAAATGGTGTTGTTGCTGAATAACACAAAATTCTTCACGAGATTAGATTTGAAGTTGGCTCATCATCAAATCAAACTTCATCTAAAATCCAAAGTATTCACAGCATTTAGTACAATGGAGGGGGTCTTCCAATTTAAGAGACTTCCATTTGGGCTCGCATCAGCTTCAAGAGTTTTCCAACGTATGATGCATAAATTGTTTGGTGATGTTTCTAATATTTGTTTCTTTCAGGATGATATTTTAATAACTGGAGAATCTGAGGAGGATCACAACAGATCTTTGGCCAAAACGTTGAAAGTACTGAGTGAAGCCGGATTTACATTACGTAAGGATGTGTCAATTTTTATTGAAAGAAATTTAGTACTTAGGTTATACTATTTCGGAGCAAGGGGTCAAACCTAAGGAAGATTTGCTGAAGTCAATAAGCCTTGCTCCGATGCCTGAAGGGGTCCTTCATGGGGTTAATTGAGTATTATGCGAAATTTATTGAGAATTTTGCAGGGAAAACAGAAGCATTGAGGCAGTTATTGAGAAAAATGAAATAGCCAATGCAGAAATTGTAAACTCATTCGAGCCAATGAGCAAAACCACATTAACTTTTGATGCCAGTGCTTATGGTGTTGGGGCTCTGTTAACATAGAAAAAGAATGGTGTGGATAAACCTGTGGCTTTTGCTTCAAGGACCTTGTCTCAAACAGAACGGAAGTATGCCGTAATAGAGAGAGAGGCCTTGGCAGCGGCGTGGGTAGTGGAGTACTTCCGCACATATTTTGGGGTATGCAGTTTACGCTATGAACCAATCATAAGCCGTTAGTGAGAGTGTTGAGACCGGGAGGTGCAAGTAGGGTGCCAATCACATTAGCATGCTTTGCATCCAGGTTACAAGATTATAGGTATGATCCAGAATATGTGGCTGGGTGGAAGAATGTGCAGGCTGACTGCTTATCAAGATTACCATTAAGAGAGTTGGATGAAGACAAAATGGAGGAGGAATTGGTATGTGTGGTGGCGAATATTGAGGATGCGATGGAAGGAAAATTTGAGTCCGTTATTCAAGTGTAGGAGGCAGCTGCAAAAATGGATGAGACTTTCAAGGATTTGGCGAGAAGTATTTGTGAGGGTTGGAAATGTGAAGGGGCTGTGAGACCTTCTTTGAGAAGTTTTGTGAAAATACAAGTAGAATTGAGTAGTGGGGCTGGTGAATGTTTGGTATTAGGAGGGGAAAGAAATGTGCCTCCAGAGGGCGTGAGAAAGAAGTTGATCATGCTAGCGCATGAAGGCCATTTGGGACAATCTTTGAGTAAAAAGGAAAGATTTTGGTGGCCCGGAATGGATGATATGTAAAGGTATGGATGGAAGAATGCGTATTATGTAAAGAGAGTGAGAAGCGATTGAAGGTGGGGGTGGAAGGTATGGTATCCATCAGTGAAGCAAGAGGTGCGTGGCCTAAGGTGTGTATGGATTTTAAGGTTCCCATGGAGTTTGAGTAAGTTGTGTAGATTTGCCATGGTAGTAGTGGATGTGTTTTCAAGGTGGATGATGGTGGAATTTATGAGAAATATAACTACGGAGAGTGCCATCAGACAGTTAGAACAAATCTTTATGAGAGAGGGGTGTCCAGGACTATTGTTTACCGACAATAGGACACAACTGACATCTCATGTCATGCAAAGTTTTTTGAGAAAACATGGAATAAAACATGTTTGTACATCACTGTACAACCCACAAGGAAATGGAATGGTTGAACGGGCGAATCGTATATTCAAGGGAACCGTACAGATGGCAGTTAGTGGCAGAAAGGATGTGAAGAGAGCGGTGGAGAATGCGGTGTGGGCATACAATGCCACTGAGAATGGTGCTACAGGGGAAACTCTTTTCAAGAGAATGAGAGGAAGGGAAGCGAGGATGAAGTTATTGCCTCAGTGATTGGGGAAAAGTGGTATAATGCGGAGTGAAAGGAGCGACATGAAGAGTGGGAAAATCACAGCAGAGGATTTTGTGAAGATCAAATTAGGCAGAAGGGGGGATGGAGCAAACAAGTTTTCTATTCCCATGGAATTGCAAGATGTACATGATTGGCATGTTGTGTTGAAGAATGGGCAGAGATGGAATAAAAGGAGGGTCGCTTTGTATTGCAAACAGGGCGATCAGTGTAGCAAGAAGTGGGTAGGCATGGAAAGAGTGGAGCAAAGTGGTAGTGGGTAAATAATGATGGATGATGAGGAGATGAGAAGGGGTAGAAGTGCAAGTGAGGTGAGTAAAAG
Source organism: Calotriton arnoldi (assembly GCA_963921515.1). Taxonomy (NCBI): domain Eukaryota; kingdom Metazoa; phylum Chordata; class Amphibia; order Caudata; family Salamandridae; genus Calotriton; species Calotriton arnoldi. The sequence continues at coordinate 304,716 of CAWUFW010005995.1, read as the reverse complement.
GAGTATAGTAGGTGACAGATTGCATGAAGAGGCGAGTGAGGTCAAACAATGCTGCATACAATATCGTGTGCCCATGAGGTTTCATGATTATGTTATGAAATGAGGTTTGTGTTTCTTTTGGGTGTTATCAGTCACCATTAATGTCTTTTGTACATAGTTTTCAATGAGGTGATGATCCTCGTGAGAAAATAGTTGTATACAGTTGCAATGTGTAGGCCGGGTTTCCCAGGCCGTGGTTATATAATGCATATGTTTTGATGTTTTTCTGTATAATGAAAGGAGATATGTTGTAATTTCATTGACGCGCTCTCTTGCCTTTGTTGTTGCTGTGGCGCTCGGTGGAATGGTGGCGTGTGCCAGGATTCCACGGATCCCAAAGTGACAGTTGGGCATGAGCAGGCGAAGGGAGCTTCACGCTTGCGGTTGGGGACAATAAAGACTTATAAAGAGTTAGTTGGAGTCCGAAGTCATCACTACACAGAGCAGTCAGGCTTTACTAGAGGAACATGTGTTAAGCATTGAAGAATACCAACATGGGCATGGACGATAATTAATTGGCATGACTTGAGAAAAATCGGACGATCTTAATTTAGACACTAATACAAATGAAATAGCATACATACAACCAGAGTTATAGATTTGTGATTAAATTAGTGCAGTAAAATACATAGACAAAATAACATTGCGGTCAATGGCAAAAAACCACTAGTGACAATCAGTCACTTGCAGGTTGAGGTACGCGAAACCCTTATAGGGTTAAGGTCATGTGGGCCCCAGGACCAGGCCGCAAAAGTCCGATCAATTTTATTTAGCCCGTGGAGTCCTTGGTGCAGAACGGGAGCCATGAGTAGTGCTATTTTTAACTCCTGGGACAGATCACACTCCCTGGCCGGAGGTCAGAATCCCATTTTGGTGGCAGCGGCGTAAGAAAGTGTGGGATGGTCAACAAGATCCGAGCTAGCTTATGAGGTTGAATGTGTTATGGACGCATAGGTCCAGATTTATCAAGGGCTTGCTTTGCCCTTACATCATGCAAGGCAATGCAAGCCCATAAGTAACATTTACTCTGCCATGAAGAATCACCTTGCGTGACACTTTTTTTTTTTAACGGAATTTTATATAGCGCGAACTTGACCCGAATCGGGTATCAGAGCACTTTACATAGCACCAGTTGCGTTACAGGAGGACACATTCATTTTTTTTGTTAGGCAGGGGGAGATTAAGTGATTTGCCCAGAATCACAGGATGTTCAGCGTCATTGCCGAGTCTCAAGCCCAGTTCCCCAGATTCGAGGTCGACCGCCCGAGCCATTAGGCCAACTCCTCTCCCCTTTGCTTTGCATATGAAATCTGGAGTAATGCAAGGCAACGCTAGTCGCTGCCTTGCGTTACTCTGCGCTGGGGAAAGCATTCCATGGGTGGAGCATGGGTGTTCCCAAGCATTCACCCCTTGGTTTTTGTCACATTCCCAGCATTTACTAAGACTAGTAAACCTGGGAATCCATCAAAACGCTACACCTTCCCAGGTGATGCGTAATGAGGAGAAAACAGTTTATTTCTCCTCTTTATTTCCACTTTCTACTTGTGCTGCATTCTGCAGCACACAGAGAAAGTACTTTTTATGGACATTATTTTGTATGTTTATTGAACTAATGAATTTATGAAAGTCACTATGCATTTTGTGGAGTTCCAATATGAAATTCCTATAGCCACACACTTTTTTCCTCATACATAATTCTACTTCAAGGGAATGATTGTATTTTATGCTGTATTTAGGTAATTACAAAGTATAAAAATTACTGTTAATAAGGCTGGCAAATTCAGGATTCAAAGCAATATTATAGCATTAAACACTAGCACCTTGGGCTTCACAGATCATTAAAAAACTGGGGGGCATATTATCAACGGCCAGCGATAATTATCGCTGGCCGTGCTTAGCGATAGATATCTTATCGCTGGCTATCTCCGGAACTTATCGCCCTGGTAGCGCGTTATTAACAACACACTTCTCCAGGGCGATAAAAATTCCAGAGATAGCGAGGTTATCGCCGTTTTGCAGGGAACATCGCTGGTTTTCCAGCGATGTTCCCTGCAAACGGCGATAACTCCTTGCTGATACGACCCTGTGGTCGTATCAGCACAATCCACCCCTATGTTAGGGATGGCTAAGTCGGGATAATAGCAGACGTTAGATTTTGGCGAAAACGGCCGTTTTCGCCAAAATCTAACGTCTGCTATCATCCTGTGGGCTGCCTTGTAAATATCGCGATGTGCACATCGGCGATATTTACAACGTAGCCCATCTGGGGTACGCCCAGTAACGCCCACCTTGCATCTCATTAGAGATGCAGGATGGGCGTTATGGGAAAGGGCGATAGGGCAAGGATTCACGCGATAGCGTGACCTTGCTAATACAGCGATAAAATTATCGCCGCTTTTCGTCTGAAAACAGACGCTAAAGCGGCGATAATTTTTTATCACCGGCTTGTTAATATGCCCCTGGATTTTTCCCAGCAAACTCCTGGCCCCTCTGTAAATAATGTTGTCTCCTGTAACAATATAATTCTGGCAATCACACATAAGTGACCGAAAAGCACTTAACCTAAAGTAAGAAACAACAAACCTTTGCATAGACCTCTGGTAATTACTTCAATATAGAAAGTAATGTAGTGACCCTACTAACTGTGAGTAAAAGCAGTCTTCATCCTGAGGCTTTTCTTTAAATCCAAGAGTTTCTCTTATGTGTTTAAGGAGGCCACAAATTGAAGGACCTTGAATGTATTTGCCTTTTTGATCAACATCCAGGTCCTTTTCTCCTTCTCTCTCTCCCTCCTAGCACAAGGCTCCTCTAATTACTTTATCAAAGATTGTAGATCAGTTCACGAGATCTGCACGATATCTTCATCCTGATTCAGAACAGTCATTCATTCAAAAGTTAACATTTACAGATCTGAAGTTATTTGGTTCGAAGCTTGATGGGATGGTCCAGAAGGGCGGCAAAGGAGTAAAAGATTCTCAAGCCATGAAGTATTTTCTATTAAAGCAACAGTTATTTTCAACCCAGGACAACCATCCCTTTCGTGGTCGGGCCCGAGGTCAGTGGGCTGCGCTTGCCAAAAAGACCCAAACTGCCACCCCCAGGATCCTGGACAATCACAATAAAAACCATAGTAGTGTGGGGGCCAGATTAAAACTGTTCTACCATCAGGGGCAGAAATGGATTGAAACACTTGGGTGCTCAATATCATCGCACGAGAGTATGTATCCAGTTTCTACACAAATGACCAAACAACCAGTTTCTACCAACCTAGAAACAGTCAATGCTCCTGGTTATACAAGCTTTACTAGAGAAAGAAGCAATAATACCAATCGCAGAGAATCATAAGAAAGAGGGATTCTACTCTACTCTTTTCTTGGTATCGTAGACAGATGGGAGGTATCACCCAGTCATAGATTTAAAGACACTAAACAATTATGTCTTTTGGATGAAATCTCTTCAATCTATCATCCTGCTAGTAGTGGTAGATGATTTCTTAGCATCCATGAATTTGCAGGATTTCTACGCTTTGTTCTGGGGTTGCAGCATTTCCAGTTCCAGGCTCTACCATTTGAATTGGGAAAGTCTGACAGAGTTTTCACAAAGGTACAGCACCAGTTTTCGCATACCTTCAATTGAAGGAATAATGAAATATTCCTGTATCTTGATGATGGGTTAATGCCTGTTTCGTCTCTCTCTAAGGCAGTGGTCTTCAAACATTTAAATTTTGCGGCCCCAGTCCAAAATAAAAATATAATCTTCAGGCCCCGTCAGAATTTTTCAAAAGTTTTATATTGAATTGGCAATGTTTAAATATGTCTAGACTTACTTAAACATTGGCGTTAAGTTATGTTACGGTTTTACAAATACAACCAAATACATAATTGCCAAACATACAATTCTAGTTAGGCAGGCCTTACTAACATGTAAAAGTATCCCCAGTGTGATTATTAGAAATGGGGGTGGGGGTTTTGATGAATTTTTGGAGTCCCTTCTCTTTTGACACAGACTCTCAGCTAAGATATAAATCATAAAAGATGTTAGTGATGGCCCATTGCAGAGCGACTTATTGCTGCTCTTTTTTTCCACTTAAAACAAAGCAGTTGTCAGCATAATGGCCTGAGCCTGGTGCCCCCCCTGGGGTCACTTGAGGCCCCCTAGGGAGGCCCACCCCCAGTTTGAAGACCCCTGCTCTAAGGCAAAGACAATTTGAAGATGGGAACCAAGGTATTGCAGCAGCTGGGCTTCATAATTATCTTTCAGAAATCCCAACTTCAACATGTGCAGTTCAAGAATTTTATTGGGGACACGCTCAACACCAGCATGAAACATGTCTTTTCACCCCATGCCAAATTTGTGACACTTCAGATCCACCTTTCTTGTCTATTGAGCCAATCTCCTGTCAAAGCCAAGGGTTGGCTGCGAGTGCATGGACTAATGGCATTGACAATAGCAGAAATTCTCTGAAGCCCTTAGTTAACCATCGAGTTCCTGGTGCCAGTGACTCATCAGATCAAGGAGAGATTGGGCTGCTGTTTATGAGAGAGCATCCATTCGAAAGGAGTTTTGCTCTGTCTTCTTGCCCCTATGCAGTTGACTATGGATGCCAGCCTGTGTGGCTGGGGAGCAACGCTGGGAGTTAAGGATAGGAAGGGCCAAAGGAGAGAAGACAAGAGTTTACATTCCTACAACTGTAGAGCACTAGCAGCAATACGGATGCCATTGTAAGCTTATTCTCTTCAGTTGAAAAGGGCAAATGTGGTTTTCAGGACAGACAATGAGGTGGCAAGGTGCTATCTGAACTGCCATAGGGGTAACATTAGTGAAGGTTTGAACGCTTTTCCGGTTCAGATATTTTTATAGGTGGAGGTACATCTCCATTAGCAGCTGGTATACATTCGGTGTCGGAGGAATTTACGGGTGGGCAGGCTCAACCACAACCCCAAGTACACAGTTTCCCCATGACCAGCGTAGAGTTTGTAATTATTTAATAGTCAAGAAAGTCAAAAGTTTATAAACTCCTTAACAAGTCTCCTAATCCATCACAGAGACACCACTAGATCACATGCAAGCTAGATTCCCTACAAAGGCTCGGAAGCTAGAGCAAAAATTCTGCTGGGACTGGCACACCCATACCAAGGCATATGCATTTCCCTGGCCTGAGGGGGGAGCATTCGTTACCAACATAATAGAGCACACAAGAACACACATACAAACCAGATATGTAGGTCAAAAGAAGGCCAAAGGAGAGGCCCATATTTGAGCTGGCGCCATTCTGCCAAGTTGTCCTTGAGCCCGCAAATGTGGCGTCCACCCCCCCAACATGCAGGACAGGGAATCGCTCTCTCTGATGCCTGCCATCCAAGCCACCCCTATGCTGGGTTACACCAATCCACCGTTCGAGGGGGACGGTGGGCCCCCCACTGAGCAGCCAGCCACAGACCTAGGTAGGAAGACCAACCAGTCCAGGTGAAGCCAGCCCCCTCACAGTCCGGTGCCAGGCTCTCTCGAAGTTTGACTCCCACCCATTGGTCATGGTCCATCAAGCCCCAGTGGAACAAGGAGCACATGCTTCTAACCACCCTTTCCAATGCCCTAGAGTCAGAGGGAGGTTCATAGCAGTTCTGGAGGAGGGTACCACCATGGAGGGGAAGATAGGGGTCCTTGCCCTCTGAGGTCTGACACTGAGGGGGGGAGTCAGAGGATGTGCTCGACCAGGTTATAAATACTACCAAGAGGAACAGCACACAGCACTGAGCGAAGAAGGCATCCCGGGTGGAAGTTAGAGGATGGGAGCAAGTTGAGGTTACAGAGAGAAAGAACTCTCACCTGTGAAGCCCATCGGGAAGGGAGAACAACACACCCTCACCCAGAGGAAGCAAGAGCTACGCCCGGGGTTCCACATGAGGATGAGCCTGGAGAAGACTCAGAAAAGAGGCCCCTAACAGAAATCCACACTCCACCCGGCCATCGGCGTAGGAGAAGGGCCGACCATGAAATAAGAAGTCAGGATAGCCTAACTGAAACACAATTAAGACATAGGAGAGCAGAATGGCACCTTTACGTATGCACCAGGAGAGCAACAATGAGGAGGACTGGCGCTCCCCCTGAATGCGCCGCTCAAGCAAACTGACCCCCTAGAGACATAGGAGAGGTGTGGTGCAGCGGCCAGGGCAGCTGACTTCGGAGCACAGGGCTCATGGTTCGATCCCCGGCTCCGGTGGCAGATCAGCTCAGCACCATGTGACTCTGGGCAATAGCTCACTTAATTTCCACGACGGCCCCCAGCGCCTTGAGACCCGTAAGGGTGAGTAGTTCGCGCTTTACAAATACCGGATTATTAGACATAGGGGGTCATTAGGATGCCATCCAAGTGGTAACAGGACCGGCCGCCTGCCATGCGGCGGTCCCGCAGCCCTGATTAGGATGCGACCACCACGTGGCGGTCGCATTCCGCAGTCTAACATTGCGGCGGGTGCTGCTTACAGCAGCACCCGCCGCAATGTCAAATTGACATGTTGTGCATTTCCATGCAAAACGTGGCAGGCACCGCGCGGTGCCTGCTACCTTGTGCATGGAAATGGAGGGGGTACCATGGGTACCCCCCAAGTGCACCCCTCCACCCCCCCGGGGGCCCGCAACGGGCCCCTTAAGCGATTCCCTGCCAGCCTTTCCATGGCAGCATCGCCGCAATGGAAAGGCCAAACACCGCACGCATCATAATATGGATGGCGGTGCCTGCTAGGCACCGCCACCATATTAGAGGCCCAAGTCCGCCCGGCCGTCAATCGAAACGATTGCCGACTGGCGGAAAAGCGGCGGACGCACTTGCGATACCCCCCGCCATTATAATATGGCGGGGGTATTACTCGTTACGATGGCGTAACGTTACGCCATCCTAATGACCCCCATAGTGTCTAGAGAAGAAGGCAAGGCCTTCACGTGACCATTTTGGCATCTGCTCGCCAACTGGGCCGGAAGGAAGGGCCTGTATGATAGACCTTGGCTGGAGGAGGAATCCTTCATACCAAGGGACATGGCTGTAACGGAAGACCGCATGCAGCATGGAGGGGAAGATCCTGATGGAACTTCCCTTACAAGCAGGAATGTCTGAGAAGATGGGAGACCTATGTTGAAGAGAAACCAACTGAGCCGCTTCATGCCAAAATATGTCCATTGCTACAGAAGGGTGTGTCAGAGACCATCTATGTGACATGGGCACAGATGGACAAAGAAGAGCTTTGGAACAAAACTGCCCCAAGTGATGGACAGGGCAGGAAAGTGGATCTCTTGTTTTGAGAAAACCACAGCGGAAATCAACTTAGCTATAGGTGACATCAAAAGTCTGCTCAGGAGCCTTATCAGGGAGCAGACCAACATGGTGTTCTCCCAAGCACGCATCCCACAATCACGCTGATGAACACGGAGCATGACGGGGTCACATTCCACTCATTTAGACACCAGAGATGGAGGGCACTGAGGGAGATATTCCATGACCGACCAGACGTAGGACGATTGATGGCAGAAAGCATGAAACCTGGGGAGACCGTGACTAATTTGCTAGATAGAATGAGGGAACGATGGGAACAAGAGACAGGACAGCCCTGGACCAAAACTGGTCCCTAGGTTGCATTCTTCTACAACTTCCTCAAAAAGGGACTGCCCACTGAGATACAGACCGGAGTAGATGGCGTATTAGGGCTAGACACCAATCCTTGGTGAGAAATACAGGCCCACGTATTACAATATTACCAGAAAAGACAGGAGAAGGACAGAGAAAAGCAGGAGCAAGGCCGAAGAGACACCGCCAAATTGGTCCAACAAAAATTGAAAAAGATCGCCCTCGAGGGGTTTGCATTGGCTGCGAATGTACAAATGTCACCAGTCTTAAACGGAGCTATGCCTCTGGGCCCCAGGGGGTATCCACCCAGTCCTAGCGGCAGAGGTCAGGGAAGCTGGCTACAGCCATGCCTCATAGAATGCAACTATTGTCACAGAATGGGCCACATGGCTGACCGATACCACCTAAAATCATATCACGAGCAGAAAGGAATAGTCCCAGGACTGCTCCCACAAAATGCCCATCCCCAAAAGTAAACCCAGATCAATGCAAATGCTTTGCACAATCAGCATTAAGGAAATCAAGCAACAGCCACCCGCCGCAGCAGGGGCTGGCGGTTGGCAGAGCACATGGCAACCTCTGCAGCAGACAGGGAGCCCAGCCCAGCAAGGACTGGTGTCACGGCCAAGGCAGGTAGGGTTGACTGTCTGGGGTGGCAATGCCCTAGCACAATCGCAGAATACAAACGCACAGTAAGTCCAAGGCCACATCTCCAACATGACGTATCACCAGCGTACCACTTCCAGATACCTTTCCTTGCCTGCTTTTGCAACCAACTTTTAGGGCCGACATACTATATCAATTAGAAATTCAAACTAGAGTTCTCCATCCAGGTGCCCACAGAGGCCTGGGACTCCCTCCACTGTTGATACCCTAGGGCGGGGTTGGCTGACTCTGCCCACCGGGGGGAAGACTATGATGAGGGAGCAGGATGGCCCTCAACTGGTTCATAAAAACCGGCATCCAGGTTCAGTCATCCAAGTCTAGCCTTGCGTGGGTTGTGTAAGTCTCACCAGCCTCAGTGTTTCCACCAAATGGAGGACCCCTTATAGTTCCAAAGCAAGGCAAATGTTCCAGTGTCAGGAGCCAGGTTTCCCACACACCAAGGACAAGGATGTCCTCAAAACTCTGAAGCAAGCAATCACATGACACCAAGGGCCAGATCTACGACCATTTGCTTTTGCAAGTCGCAAATTGCGAAACATTGCGAGTCGCAATTTGCGAGTCACAAAAGCAAATGCACAACAGTGTCAGGGACACTGTTAGCGATTCCCAATGGGGTCGCAAAATGCGAGGCTCATGAATATTAATGAGCCACTCGCAATTTGTGACCCCATTGGGAATGGCTGGCCCTCCCAGGGATGGTGGCCTGCTGGGCTCAGCAGACCTCCATGTCTGGGAATGCTTTTAAATAAAGCAGGTTTTTTTAAAAAAATGCAGCCCGTCTTCCTTAAAGGAAAACGTGATGCATTGGAAAAAAAATAAATGAAACGTTTTCGTTCCATTTTTTAAGGGCAGTCAGTGGTCCCTGGGACCCCTTCCCATTTGTGAATGCTTTACCACCTACTTGAAGTAGGTGGTAAATTGCAACTGTTTTATGACCGCAATTGCGGTCGCAAAACAGTCATACATAGAGCTCAGACTCGCTATTAGGAAGGGACTCCCTTGAAACGCCCCTTCCTAATAGCGAGTCACAAATCCTAATTAGCGAGTCGCAAATAAATTGCGATTCGCTAATTAGGATTTGTACATGGCCCTTACGTATTTTTGCATGCGCAAACGGGTCGCAAACCCGTTTGCGCATGCAAAAATACGTCATACATCTGACCCCAAGTTGTAGGGAGAAAGCCATCGAATCCATTAGCATTCGGGCCGATCACGACGAGTCCTAACTCCACACCCGACACTCGTCGAAAACCACAACCACAATCCCAGTCACTCCCCTGTACAGCAATACAGGGGCCACGGACGACTCCCTGGCTACCTCCGGTATGCTACGTTGGAAGCAGCATCACCCAAAACTATAGGTAAACACCCAACAGAACCCACACAAAGAAGCCCAAATTTAGCCCAAAAACCCCAACCTTCCAAAAAGAGAAGGTAACCAAATCACCTACCTCCATTAGGGAGAAATCATTACACGCCGTGTGCAGAGACCAGAGGGACATGCACGTGACAACGGGAATATCTCCATTACCCAGAAAACTCCTAAAGATTATTAAGCATCCACTTCCTCACATTGCACGCAGCACATGCAGGTCAAAAGGACACTCCTGCACCAATAAAAAGACACGCACACACATACATTTAACGGAAGCAGCCCACAGAGGAAATTACTCTCCCTGCCATAGCGAGTTAACCGTGATGGCTGCCATATTTATGTGCTCAAGATTGCGGAACATAGAGAAAGGACTCAAGCAACCTCGTCATGTTTCTTTAGAAATAACCCCCTGACGAAGGGCAGGAGGTTGCCCGAATTGCATTGGGGCTAATGCACGCTTGTGTTTCTAAAGCATTTCCCACTATGGATTTACATGAAGGAGATATATACAATTAATGAATTAATGAGATTACAACATTCACGTTTTGAAATAAATAATGAGTTGGAATAATTATTTTTTAACTTGGATTCCAGTTGATTTAAAAGTTTCCATTTGGACTTCAGGCAGTGCACTCCGAGGGACACTTCCCAGTAGGCACGTGCAACAGTGCTCGCTATTCCAATCTACCCCACTCCAGTCCAAAACAATCTGTCCCACTTGAATCCAAAACAATCTGTCCTGCTCCAGTCTGCCCCACTCAATCCAAAACAATCTGCCCCACTTCAATTTGCCCCGCTCTAATCTGCCCCACTTCAATCTGCCCCGCTCCAACCCTCCCCACTCCAATCCAAAACAATCTGCCAGCTTCAATCCACCCAACTCCAATCTACCCCATTCCAACCATTTGCCCCACTCCAACAATCTGCCCCACTCTAATGCAAAACAATCTTCCTCACTCCCAAAACAATCTTCTCCACTCCAGTTTAAAACAATCTGACCCACTTCAATCCACCCCATTCCAATCTGCCCCACTCCAATCACAAACAGTCTGCCCCACTTCAATCAAAAACAATCTTCCCCTCTCCAATCCAAAACAATCTGCCCACTCCAATCTGCCCCACTCAATCCAAAACAATCTGCCCTACTCCAATCCATCCCACTACAATCTTCCCCACTCCAATCCAAAACAACCTGCCCCATTGCAATCTGCCCCACTCCATTCTGCCCCACTCCAATCTAAAACAGTCTTCCCCACTCTAATCCGCCCCACTCCAATCCAAAACAATCTGCCCACTCCAATGTGCCCCACTCCAATCCAAAACAATAGGCCCCACTCCAATCCATCCCATTCCAATCTTCCCCCTCCAATCCAAACCAATCTGCCCCACTCCCACCCAAAAATCTGCCTCAATCCATCCACCCCACTCCAATCCACCACACTCCAATTCACCCCATTATAATCCAATACAACCCACCCCACTCCAATGAACCTCAATCCAGCCCAATGCAATCTACCCCACTCTAATCCAATCCACCTCACTCCAATCCAATCCACCTCACCCCTCCCCAATCCACCCAACTCCAATCCATGTCCACCCCACTCCAATACAAAACAATATGCCCCACTCCAATCTGCCCCACACTAATCTGCCCCACTCCAATCCAAAACAATCTGCCCCACTACAATCTGTCCCACTGCAATCCAAATATTCTGCCTCACTCTAATCTGCCCTACTCCAATCTAAAATAACCTACTTTACTCCAAACTGCCCTACTCCAATTTAAAACAATCTGCCCCACTTCAATCTGCACCACTTCAATCCAAAATAACCTGCCCCACTCCAATCTGCCCCACCCCAATCCAAAACAAACTGCCCCAATCCAATCAGCCCCACTCCAATCCAAAACAATCTGCCCCACTCAATCCAAAACAATCTCACCCACTCCAATTTGCCCCACTCCAATCTGCCCCACTCCAATTCATCCCACTCCAATCCATTCCATCCCAAACTAATCCAATCCACCTCAATCCAGCCCAATCCAATCTACCCCACTCCAATCCACCTCACCCCAAACTGATCCACCCCCTCCCCAATCCGATCCACCCTACTCCAATCTAATACACCCCACTCCAATCCAAAACAATATGCTCCACTCCAATATGCCCCACAGTAATCTCCCTGCTCCAATGCAAATCAATCTGCCCAACTCCAATCCAAAACAATCTGCCCCACTCCAATCCAAAACAACCTGCCTCCCTCCAATCTGCCCCACTTCAATCTGCCCCACTCCAATCCAAACAATCTGTCCTATTCCAATCTGCCCATCTCTAATCCAACCCATTCTGCCCCACTCAATCCAAAACAATATGTCCCAGTCCAATCCACCCCACTTCAGTCCAAAACAATCTTCCCTACTCCAATACACCCCATGCTAATCCGCCCCACTCCAATCCGCCCCAATCCAAACCGAAACAATCTGCCCACTCAAATCCAACCCACTCCATCTGCCCCACTCCAATCCAAAACAATCTGCCCTACTCCAATCCAAAACAATCTGCCCCACTCCAATACAAAACAATCTGCCCCACTTCAATATGTCCTACTCTATTCCAAAACAACCTGCCACACTCCAATCTACCCCACTTCAATCCGCCCCACTCCAATCCGCCCCACTCCAATCCGCCCCACTCCAATCCAAAATAGTCTATCCCACTCCAATCGGTCCCACTCCAATCCAAAACAATCTGCAGCACTCCAATCTGCCCCATTCATATGTGCCCCACTCCAGTCTGCCTCACGCCAATCTGGCCCACTCAATCCAAAACAATATGCCCACTCCAATCCCAAAAGATCTGCCCCATTCCAATCAGCCCCACTCTGATCCAAATCAATCTGCCCACTCCAGTCTGCCCACTTCAATCTGCCCCACTCCATTTCAAAACAACCTGCCCCACTCCAATCTGCCCCACTCCTTTCCAAAAGAATCTGCCTCAATCTAATCTGCCCCACTTCAATGTGCCCAACTCCAAGCCACCCCACTCCAATTCAATCCACCTCACCTCACCCAAATCCAAACCACCTCCCCTTAATCCAATCCAATTCACCCCAAGCCCATCCAATCCACCCCACCCTACCCTAATACTATCTACCCAAAGGAGCCAAATCCAATCTACCCCACTTCAATACACCCGACCCCACTCCAATCCACCCCACCCCACCCTACCCCCAATCCAACACACCCAATCCAATCTACCTTAATCCAATACAAAATGCCAATCCCAATCCCCATCCCATGCCAACCCAATTCACCACACTCCAATTCCCCACACTCAATTTCACCACACTCCTTTCCACCCCACTCCAATCCACCCCTCCAGTCTAATTGACCCCACTCCAGTCCAATTCAATCCACCCCACTCCAATCCACCCCATACCACTGCAGTCCAATCCACCCCACAATACTCCAATCCACACACTCTACCTCAATCCAATCCACCCCACCCCAGTTCAGTCCACCCCACTCAATCTATTCCATCCAGCCCACCACACTCCAATACATCCCACTCCAATCCACCCTACTCCAGTCTACCCCACCCAATAAAATCCATCCACATGACCCCATTTCAATCCACCCAATTCCAATCCAATCCACCCCATCAAATCCACCCATTCCAATCCATCCCACTCCACTCCACTCAATCCAACCCACTCGATCACAATTTAATCCATCCCACTACCTCAATCCACTCCAACTCACTCCACCCTATTCCACCACACTCCACTCTATGCCACACCACTCTGCACCATTGCACTGTATGACACTGCACTCTATCACACTCTCTGACACTGAAACACTGAGCTCTACTCTCCTCTACAAAACTCTACAGCACTCTACTCCCCTTACTCCACTCTACAACATTTTATGCCAACAAATCCAGTCTAGGATGCTCCACACCACTAACTTTTAGCCATGCTGAACAGCAGCCACAATGCTGTACAACATGGCAAAAACACATTGCCAAAGCCAATAAAACTTGTATAGGCGCGGTCTATTGGCTTTGCCAATGCTTGTTCATTAACAGCCGTCCAGGGGATAGCCGGGAGGGTGGGCAGCCCACATATTGAGAAAATGTGGAGTGCTTCCTCATTACAGTGACACTGAGTCACAAAAAGCTATGCTGCCCACTTAACCAAAAGGCCCTGCTCTATTCCTATACTATGGAGCATGGATGGAGCACAAATTCACCAGACAGCAATTAGAATGAGCTGCATTACTCATCCCAGTTTTCAAAGGATGCTGAACACAGTCAGGATGTCTTTTTCTCCTATGCTGTTGCAGTGGAAGTTTGGCCAAAGGGAAAGGAATACTACTGAATGCAATGACATTTTCCTTCCCTGGGAAAACTTCAAAAGCATGCAACAGCACTCCATTGATTGCTCTTGCCTTTTCTCTCCACTGATTGGAGAGCATAGCTGCTGGGCACATGGGCCTGAGACAGATCTATTACCATTATATTGATTTTCATTGGGGTTTGAGTAGTTTGCTAATGGCAACCTTCCTCAGAACACCAGGTAAGTCAATTAGAGGTCCCATGGGTTATTAATAAAGGGGCTTATCCCATCCCTTGCAAGCACTGTTCTGTTCCAGCACCCTGGTGGTTTCCTGACCTGAGGCAGCTCAACCTCCACAGCAGTGCACTGGGGGTGGGGAGTGGCCTTCTGGTGGTCTAGCCATATGGGTGAATATTGCGGCAGGTGGCTGCGTCAAGGCCATACCAACTTATAATGATAACTTTCAGGTTATAAAATATAAAAGGGGTATGACCCTATACCTGATTAATTTTTATAATAATGAATTTTACACAAAACCTAATATTGCATTTCTTAGCCTTGTTGATTACATCACTACCCTTGAAGGATGCGAATACAAACCTAGTCGGTATATGCCTGAGAGGCAATTTTGATGCTAAGCTGGACCCCAGGAACAGTTTTTTGGCAATCTCAGCAGAGCTCAGGTTTGCAACAGGGACGTAGAGCTGATGGAATATTTGACATCCCATAATATGAGTAATGTTGCTGCTTTTAACATTAATGATATAATACAACCTACGTTTAGAGGTAGGGGTTGCGCTACCATAATTGACTATGGGCCTCATTTAGGAGGATTTACCGTAGGGCAGCACTGCAGGCCTTCGTGCTGTGCTGCCCTACGGTAAAAGAAAAGGGTAGGAATGCGCCGTATCTATCAGATATGGCGCATTCCTGTCCTTTTCCCCTGTGCACAATGGGCTGCCATGCGCCAACGCAGGCACCTTCGTACCATGGTGCAAGGGTGCCTTCGTTGGAGGGCTGATTATTTTTGTGTAGGAAGGGAAACCTTCCTGAACAAAAACAATCACAAGAGGCTTTTTCCTCTTTCTATGTGTGCTGCAGAATACCCATGGAACGCCCCTTTTACGCAGAAAACTGCGTTAAAGGGAACGATATTTATGAGGCAGCATTAAGCGAAAAAAGTGGCTTAGTGCTGCCTCATAAATATGGAGCAGGCTCCTGCGCCACAGACCATCACAAAAAGTTCTGGTGGCGCAGGTGGCCTCATAAATGAGGCCCTGAGTTTTTATCTCTTCCAAATCAGAAGAATCTTTATTGCATGGTAAAGTTGTTGTAACATACCATGGGGATTACAACCCAATTGAAGTGGCACTCAATTTGTCCCCGAAGCCAGAGTATAAAACTGAATGTGGTGCAATGAAACTTGAACCTTCCACGGATAATTTACGACTGGTGTGGCGAGTTGACACTACCCATGTCTTGTGGATTGTTACCTGCCTTGTTATGTTGGCCTAGGCCTGGCTGCCATGCTGCTTTTCTTTGCGCACGTTACACTGAGCCGGGCCTTCCTCGCCCTTTGCTCGTGCCAAGTTCTTTTGCACTGTCTGCATTTTCTGTTGTTCACCTTTTTGGGCTCAGTCTGCACAAACATGTACAAGGTCGCATAACAATGTATTTCGGTTCTTCCTGATATGGCCAGTCTCGCGCACCCAGACATAACATTATGTGCAATTGCCATGAAGAATTTGGTATGCTTTTAATACTGTGGTTTACTAGTGCTTAAGACACTTGGAGAAATCCGTTTCAGTGAGAAGAGCTATGATGTCCTGCTGATGTAATTCTGCATTTAGAGACTGAGGTATGGGGGTTCGCTAGTCAAAGCCCAGAGGTCTTCTATTATTATAATAAACTATCTTACTGCAAGGGGAGGGTGGTAATGTTATTTATACGTTTATCCACTGAGCTCTGAGATGCTTTCCCCGTTTGTATTCTATGGAATTGTAACCATGCTGCTTATATTAGTCATATGCATTATGCTATTAGTACTGACACGTGTACTGTACATTAGAGCACGTAAGTTGGAATAAACATTTTAACCTATCCAGTGTCTCTTCCTACGCACCTTGTGGACAAGTACGAGTGAGTGACGAAAGAGTGTTCTTGCTTCTGTGAGTCCTGAGATAAAGATACCGTGTTCTGGGTTGTCCAAACATTAGTACTTGGGTGCTAATGGGATGCTAAGCTAGTTGGGTTGGGGTTTTTGGGTGCTACGGTATATGGTGGCAAACCACTGTATTCCGGGGTCCCATTTTCCTGTGCATAGCTCTGTGTATGTGCAGAAACCTTATGACATGGCGCCCAACGTGGGGCAGCTTATCTGCGAGACGCTTGAGTAGTGCTTGTGCTTGTCCACAAACCCCTCGCGTACGCTTCCGGAGGCGTATGTGACGGTGATACCTCCTATATTGAATGTTTTATAGGTTCTTTCAAGCTTGATATTATTAAAAAGGTTAGTTAACAGACCCATTTTTGTGCTCCCTGTTAGGTTGTCGAATATAATTGTTTAGTCATGGCTGGTGTGGCGATAGCTGCACATAGTCGAGGAGCACTCCGAGACCACTTAGCTGTGTATGGAGTGCCCGATACAGGGGTCGAGTTGGTCTTTGTGGTTCAAGCCGATCCGGCTTATCACTTTGAAGTGTTTTACACTTGGATCACTTTTGAAGCGGTGGATGCAGGTGATAAGCTGTTTCATGAATATAAACCCACCGCTATTCCTGCTGCCTATCGACCCTATACTGCTCTTGAAGTGCCTCTCACGGCTTGGCAGCACCGTGTTTGGTTTAATGGCGCCCTACCACAACCAACTACCGCAGTTCGTTTAGGCCCCTTGTCAATTCAGGGGGCCACTTGGCCTGTATTGGCCGGGTATACCCCGCATCCAAATTATCTGGCTTTACCGCTTGCGGAACTGCGCACTATGCATACCGAATTGGTGCGAGTGCATCGAGCCTTGGTGACATATGTTACCGGTAGCCTCCATGGAGCTGCTCCTGTAGTCGCAGGCCAACCAGCTATTGCAGCTGGAGTGACTATAAGTCCTGTCATGGTAAATTCTGTGATGGGCAAACGTCCACAAAATAAGGACGATTATCCTTACTGGCTTGCTGAAAAGTTCGATCAGATAGAAGCGGTGTTTCCACATACATCCCCAGTAGATAAACACCGCATCCTCACGATAAGTTTGCCAAAAGACATAATCCCCGATTTGACATCATGTGAAAACTGGGGTAAGGTATTCGCAGCAGTTTATTCAAAATGTTTTGGAACTCCTTCCATGACGGTTCTACCCTCTGTAATTAAAAAGTACAGGATGAACAAGGCCCTGAAGCGGCTGTGGAATTAGGGATGAGACTAGTGGGAGTGTTTGATGTAGTAGCTGAGCTGATCCTTGGAAATGTCAAGGGCGATGCTATGAACTTTCAAGTAGCGAATGCTTTGGCTTTGGTCCCAGAGTTGGACAGGCCTCGCGAATTACCGAAAATTATAGCCCGGACTTATGAAACCGAAAATAATACCGAAAATAATACCGAAAATAATAGCCCGGGCTTATAAAACAATTGGAAGAAATAGCCTAGGCAACAAGCCTTTTGTAAAAATGCAAACTCAATCGCAAACACAAGTTATACAAACAAAAAGTGTATCTGAGAAAGATGATAAACCAGTCTTCACTAAAAAGAGTTGGAGACAGAAAAAACAGGGTAAGCAACAAAAGAAGCCGGGGTCGAGAGGCGCTTCCCCAGTTTCGGTTTCTTCTGAACGTACTTATGATTTACGTGATAGGTCAAGGATTGAATCACCAGAAAGGTTTCAGAGCTCTGATACGCGTTCTCCTCGTTCTTCACAGGCCCAGACGTCGTCACAGGCTGGTGGAGGAGGACGGCAAGATAGAGGAAGGGGCCGAGAGGCTCCCCAGGAGCGAGACCAACCTCGACGACAAGTCAGAGGGAAAGCAGAAGATTTTCATCTTCCTCGACCGCAATTTCAGAAGAAAAAGGTTGCCGCTGTCACAGCGAAATATGCCTCAGACCGTGAGAATGAGACTCCAGAATTGGACGTGGGCAGTGACCCTCCTAGACAGCGCCGCGGAAGTTACCATAGTGCGGGAGGCGCTACGTCCTCATATGGAGGCGACAGCAACTGAAACATTCGTTACTGTAGAGACAGCTGACACGAGAGTGGCACCCCTGACAGACTATATAATATAGTTATACAAATTGAAGGTGACATACCGCGTGAAATAAAAGGGATTTTTGGGAAAATCTAACCTCTTCATATGACATTTTGTTAGCGGAGGTGGATTGGCCACCCCCATTCGTTTTAGCTGCACATAAAGGAGAGGAGGTAATCCTTCCAAGCTTTTCACGGCATGTCCCAAAAGACAAAGCTGAAGCACTTGCAGCTGAGTGGGCTGTGTACCTGGCACCAGCGTTATACCGCAACCATGTGGGATGGGATGAAGAATCACCTCCTCATGCAATACCTTTGCGGTCACTACCGCAGCCACAACCCCAATATCCCATCAAACGGCAGGCAAAAGGCCCCGTCTCAGAAATTCTGACACAGTTGGAATATCAGGGAGTAATTGAACCATGCGTATCACCTATGAACAATCCCCTTTTCGTGGTTTCTAAACCCGATGGATCGTACCGCTTAGTTTTGGATTACCGGCATTTAAATACTCATTGTCGGAACTTTGCGGTGCAAAATACACACAGTTCTGCGCTTGTAGACAGTCTTGTTCGTAAGAAATACAAAACGACACTTGACCTTTCAAACGGTTTCTACACGCACAACCTAGCCCCGGAGAGTGGTCAATGGACCGCATTCACTTCCGGTGGTAAATTATTCCAGTTCCGGCGATTACCCATGGGCTATAAAAATAGTCTGGGTATATTCGCCGCCCGTGTTGTTTCTTTGTTAAATGACATTGATCAAGACGCATGTTCGTACGTTGATGACATCTATCTGACAGACGACGAGTTATATCAGCATCTGTCCCGTGTGGACCGCATTATTCTTGAATTTGCGGAGCAGGGTTACAAATTTAACTTTGCTAAGTCACACATTGCTGAATTTACCGTTCTGTTCTTGGGCTATGAGCTCAATAACGAAGGTAAGGGCTTAGCCCCCATTTCTTGGAAAAATGTGCACATTTGTGCCCCCAAATACTCTGAAGAAGCTTCAGTCTTTGCTGGGTTTCCTGAACTTCGGGCGTACTTACATTCCCGAATATGCCCAGCGTATCAAGCCTTTGTATGCTTTGATACAACCTACTTATTCAAGGTCTTGCTGGCTGCTTGAGCATACCTCAATTTAGCAGTCTTTGCAGAAAGACCTATTGGAGTCTAAATATCTTTTGACTCGTGATAACCACACAAACCTGGTGATTAGAATAATTCCGGGGGCGGTGGGATTCACCTGTTTAACCTTTAATGAAGGTGATACAGTGCCTATCGCATACAAGTCACATCTGTACACTTCCGCTGAATTGCGCTTTACATCTGTTGAAAAAGTTCTGACTGCAGTGCAAATGGCGATTCTAAAAGAACGCGCACTGGCACAGGGTAAGCGGATTCTGGTGGTAACACCCTGTCCTGCCCTGGAGGCAGTAACAAAGGCAAGTGTACCGAACTCAAAAGCAATGCATCCCCGTTGGATACAATGGGCTACATCTTTGACGTCTTCGGACGTCACTTTTGTTTTTGATTCTTCTCTTCAGACTCAGGAGTTTTTGCAGTATGAATTCGTTCATCCTCCTCCTTTGTTTTTACTACCGCTTTAGGATTACAAATGTGTGATCTACACAGATGGTTCGGCGCAACCGGCCACTGGGTCCAAGCACGCTTATTCAGCTGCATGTGCTATTGTTGCGGGATCCTTTGTGGATGGCAAGTTCAAATCCACTGTAGTGCACACACGCACACTTGGAGATAGTACCGCACAATTGGCCGAGCTGCATGCATTGCTACTTGCACTTGAGTTCGCTTCTCAGGATGAGACCACTCTTATTGTATGTGATTCTTTTTACTGTGTACAATCTTACAATGACAATCTGTTTTTCTGGTCGGAAACCGACTACAAGGACGCAAAAGGGAGCACAATTAAGCATAAAATGCTTTGGGTTCGAGTGGCAGAATTGCAACAACGTCTGCCCCTCACACAGGTGGTTCACACCTTAGGCCATCAGCGGGTGGGCGCACACGCTATTGGTAACGATCTGGCAGATGAGGCTGCCCGTTCAGCAGTAGTCACGTGTTCAGTAGCAGCGGTTACCAGGTCCATGTCTAAAATAGACCCTGTTATTTTAGCAGCTATTGCTGCAACCAAGGAAGGTGATAATTACCCTACCGGTTTCCCTTCCAAGTATTCTTACAAATTAAGTCCCGATCAGGTTCCTTATGTAACTATACCTGACGTTGGAGATCGGCTGATCCCCAACGCGGACCGCAGGAATGCCTTGATATCAGCTGCACGCGAAGGCATGGCTTCTGCTCATGCAGGTGTGTCAGCTACGGTTTCCATCTTGCAGCAGCGTTATTGGTGGCGTGGGTTATATAAAGACACCCGTGCTTTTGTGCTTTCTTGCGACGTTTGTCAACAGATTAAGCCTTCCACGGTAACACGTCCACCACAAACACCGCTCTGCATTGCTAACAGACCCTTTGGGTGTGTTTACTTGGATCACTGCGGTCCATTCTCATCAGACACTGCCTATAAATACATCTTGGTGGCAGTGGACTCGTGCACACGGTTTCTCTGGGTCTGGCCACAACGGAGTGCTGACGCCCGAAATGTGATCAGGGATTTGCGTGTCTTTGTGGGAATTTTCGCATGCGGCACCTTCCATTCGGACCAAGGTCCAGCGTTTGCCTCTAGGGCTTACAAGGATGCAATGGCTTCGCTTGGGGTGCGGGTGAAATTTTCGTCTCCGTATAGGCCTGAGGGCAACTCTATCGTTGAACGAATGAACCGTGACTTAAAGCAATCCTTAACAGCTAGGGTTTTAGGTACTGGCAGGAACTGGCTGGCCCATTTGTATACCGTTCAGCGTGCACTTAATAATCTCCCTAGAAGACCTCTGGGTGGGCGGACCCCATACGAAATGCTCTTTGGCATAAGAATGTTTGTGCCTGACCTTGAGGGTCCAGACATCGCGGCGCAATCCGCCAAGTTTGATGTAGATAACCATTCTGCTATGTTACAGGACTTACAAGAAGCCCGAGACAAACTTGCAACTACACATTTACCTTCAGCCACAGATCCTGCGTTGCAGATTCCGGTAGCCGGCTGGCTTCCGAAAATTGGAGAACTGGTTCGAGAGAAGGTTGAAAACAAAAAAGAATTTGGCCCCTCTTTTCGTGCACCGGTTCCAGTTCTTGGCCTGAAGGGAACACGTACAGTCATTTTACCACCGCTTCCTGGTCGCAAAGAGAACAGATACATCTCAGTTGAAAATGTCAAGCTACAGCGCCTGGCCGATCCTGAATAGTGTCACACCAGCGGTCTCTTGTCCTGCCATTTATCGGACATATGTTCATAGTCCATCTGCACGAACGATCGCTGATGCTGTAATTGAGATGGTTGATTTGCCTGAAACTACGATTGATCCCCAACTCTCCACCAATATCAACGAGGACGAGTATACTTATCCTGCATCAGAATCGGTGGCACATCAACCAACAACGCCACTAAGCCCGACTCGTTATTCCTTTGATTCGGATTCCACATCTTCAAAAGTTCCATCCAAGTTCAGTATTTTTATATCCTGGTTTAGAGACAATTTTTTGATTCCCCCTGGACATACATCTGGTTGGTACTTTTCTTGATATTTTTGTTCATGTCCATTGGCTTTGTCACAGTGTTTTTTCTACTAATCAATGGTCACTATTTACCTGAACGCTCTGCTGTAGACTATGTTTCTGGAACTTTGGCTCCTCATTCCTCGTCTCACATCATGAAGCGTGACCACACATTTGTGAACATTTCAGCCTTCCCAGTTGCTGATGGCATCGTATGGGATGCAGTGAATTATCAAATCCATGGTCCGACGGAAATTATTAATGTACCTAATGTCCTTCGTGTTTCAATGGGTGATGTAGTACAAAATAATATTCATTCTGGTGATTGGGATGTGCATGCCGTTGAAGCATTGTTTGCCGATTTAAAATATTATGCATCTTTTAATGCTGAAGATCTATATATGAATTCTGCTAATTATGCCGATTTGTATTGTTACCAACATTGGGGTAATCATTTTCTCCATAAGCCCAGTGCCCTGCGTAGTTCTGTTAACTATACCCAATGGGAACATTGTCCAAACCCCTTGCCAGGTAGCTCTCAAACTCTTCGAAATAAGTTTAAGTATTTTACTGATTTTAATCGGTCGAACCCTGCATCCTATTATTTTAGACTTAATAACACATCAACTCAGAAAATTATGTTGACACACACCAAATTGCTTTATTCAGGTTCCTTTCTGAGTGCCCTAGCTGTGGGAGGTTATGAGTATTGGGATAATACAGTGGATTTAAAATCTATTTGGGGCTCCAAGCCATGGCAGGTACAGGGAACCGAGGCGTTGCATCGTGCTTGCCTCATCCCTACCCAAATTGTGTTCCTAAATGCTTCCATCTATCAGACTACATGTTGGGGCTTAGCAACCACTAAACAATTGAATACGCCATCAATACCATCCCTGTCGAGTTTTCCAAATGAAAGCTCACGATTCAATATGTCCCTCGTGTCCCTGCAGGCAATGTTACAAAATAATTCGTTTAATGTCTCTGAGCTGGTTCAGTCACCCTGGTTAGTATGGCCTATATCATCTAATGCATGTCAAATGCGTTTTCATGATACTGGTGCTAGCTACACACAGAATAGGCCTGATCCGAGGTTTACTGATGCCCGTACTGTCACTACATACTCTGTTGGTAAATTATGCAAACAATGGCTGCAACATTCGTCCCTTGATTCTGTTAAACAACATTTGTCCCTCCTTACAGGCAATATTGATCTGTCCGACTTTGTTTTGGGACCTCGTGGTCCCCGACCTAAGAGATTCATTTATGAAACGTATAATGAACTCTGGAAGCTATCACAAATGGAAGCTGCTTCCCGTCTTCGGGAAATAGATCAAGCAAATATGGAAAAGGTGCTTGCTGTTGTTGACAATAGTATTAATACCCTGTCTTCTCGTATTTACACTTTAGAGAATATTGTGTCCTCTGTTGTTGATATTGTACAAGATGATGTTTCTGTGTTATATCATGGTCAGAATCAATTGCGCTCAGTTATGCAGTTTGCATGGACTTTACAAACACTTAAGTTAGGTAAAGTGCCTTGGCATTTTTTGAACACCTCTGCCTTATTTCTACCTTTTAACTTAACTGACAAACAGCAATTTATGTCCATGAAAGATGCAACTTACACTCTATTACATATCGAAAAGGTGGATCCTTTGCCGTTCTCTGTTGCAGAACTCGATTCTGCTGTATGGCTAGTCCATGGGGTTATAGCTTTACCATTTTCCCTGTTTGAATTTGACTCATGCATGAAACATTATCCTGTGGGCCGTTACCGGCCGTTGGGCAGTGCTTTCCTGCATGAACTCTGGTCCTTGCCTTTCATGTATAAATGCCTTCGGGACGGCAAGGAAGTCTTTCTCACGGGGAGTACTGCGACTCGACTATAGGTCATTCGCTTATTTGTAAACACATTAAATTGCATGGCTCATGTAGCGTTTCCTCTCCTAATCTTGCTTGTGTGCTGAAAGGTATTCCTGCTCCTGTTATTTCTCCTACTTTCACTCTCCTTTCCAATGGGAGTTATTTACTTTTAAATAACGAAAACTGTTGTGGCCTGCAGGCTGGCATTCCTTACATTGTAACAGTTTCGCACAGGGTTGTCTGCTGCAAAAATGTGCTTTTTCCTCCCCCTCATGGCAAGGTTGATATCTCTATTTGGCCTTCCATCCCTACCATGGAAGCAGATTTCAATAGACTGAGCAGAATAAAGGCACTATTATTAAACGAGGAAGTTATGCTCACGTCCGCCCGGGAGACATTCATTCTCCAGGTGGCGAGTACCCACAGTGAAATACAGGCCCTTTTGAACACTAATCTCCCCCAACATTTTGGGGAGTTAATACATCGTATTTTTAACGCATCTAACACTGAAGGCCTAGTACACTTTTTTAAGGTCGTTGGGTCGGGCTTGGTGTCCTCCTTCCAAACTATTTTTGGTGTCATCCCGGCTTTCATACATTCTATATTTTCCAGTGTCTTTGGCGGTTTCCCATTGATCCTCGCTTTAGCGGCTGGTGTCTTGCTCTTAATTTGCTTTCTGCGCAATGGCTGCTCCCCGATGGGACCTGCTCGATCCAGAACGCCTCCAGCTGCTCCGTGAGCGCCTTTTGGCCGGTTTTGGTGTCTTGCCATTGGCGACACTGAGTGTGTCATATACTCTTTCATTTCGCTTTGCGTATTTCACTTGCGTGCAACCTGTGATGACTTGTGTCCGCTGTCCTTTCACCTGGACTCTGGATTATTGCCTCTCCAATTCGTCATTGTCTGTTCCGGATTTTGTTCAGTTGATGGGTCCCTTAGAGGCCCATGAGCAGGACTGTTCCGTCGCTGGCTATATGGCGCGTGCGGCTGCACTGGGGATTTTGGCGCAATGGGATATCTGGGCGGCTGCCCGGGATCTCCTACAACGAAGCTGTTTCAATTATCACGCAAGCTGTCCCGCATTGCTTCTGGATGCTCCCTTTGCTGAGGAGCATTCCTGCTCTTTTGAACTCATGGATTGGATGGCATCTCTGTTTTTTGACGAGTCCAATGATGAACTCTTGGAGGGTATGGCTTTTTTCTGCACTTACACTTTCATGGATTGACCTGCCCTTCGCCGTTTGGGCGCTCCCTGTGCTCCGACGTCTGTTTTTCTCCTCTGATGGGCCTCTGTCCTGGCCGCCGGACTGTCCAGGGGAGGGTGTCTTGTGGATTGTTACCTGCCTTGTTATGTTGGCCTAGGCCTGGCTGCCATGCTGCTTTTCTTTGCGCACGTTACACTGAGCCGGGCCTTCCTCGCCCTTTGCTCGTGCCAAGTTCTTTTGCACTGTCTGCATTTTCTGTTGTTCACCTTTTTGGGCTCAGTCTGCACAAACATGTACAAGGTCGCATAACAATGTATTTCGGTTCTTCCTGATATGGCCAGTCTCGCGCACCCAGACATAACATTATGTGCAATTGCCATGAAGAATTTGGTATGCTTTTAATACTGTGGTTTACTAGCGCTTAAGACACTTGGAGAAATCCCTTTCAGTGAGAAGAGCTATGATGTCCTGCTGATGTAATTCTGCATTTAGAGACTGAGGTATGGGGGTTCGCTAGTCAAAGCCCAGAGGTCTTCTATTATTATAATAAACTATCTTACTGCAAGGGGAGGGTGGTAATGTTATTTATACGTTTATCCACTGAGCTCTGAGATGCTTTCCCCGTTTGTATTCTATGGAATTGTAACCATGCTGCTTATATTAGTCATATGCATTATGCTATTAGTACTGACACGTGTACTGTACATTAGAGCACGTAAGTTGGAATAAACATTTTAACCTATCCAGTGTCTCTTCCTACGCACCTTGTGGACAAGTACGAGTGAGTGACGAAAGAGTGTTCTTGCTTCTGTGAGTCCTGAGATAAAGATACCGTGTTCTGGGTTGTCCAAACATTAGTACTTGGGTGCTAATGGGATGCTAAGCTAGTTGGGTTGGGGTTTTTGGGTGCTACGGTATATGGTGGCAAACCACTGTATTCCGGGGTCCCATTTTCCTGTGCATAGCTCTGTGTATGTGCAGAAACCTTATGACACCCAATTACTTCACAAAGTGGTTAGGGAGAACCTTGCACTGTTCGAGATTTGTTTGACAGTGCACAAATCTAATTCTGACATAGTCTTCGCATTCTCTTATCTCTGTCTGAATATTAAGGTGGAATTAATGAAACCCGCCCGATCAATCCCTCACAATTCTAGATGGTTTAATGAGGAATGCTCATGGATGAACTGACAGTTGCGTCAGGCCCTTGCGGCCAAGCCCAGAAGCCCGCAAGTGGTGACCTCACTAAGGAAAATATATAAGTTGGTTACCTCACTGAGGCAACACGGAAAGCCAAAAGAACAGTAAACTTTTTTGGGCAGCCATAAAAGATGTGAGCGATGAACCAGATGTTAACACCAATTATTTACAATATAACTAGTGAAGAGTGAGAGGCTCATTTTTCAGAGATATACGCGGCACCATCTTATGATAATGAGTTACTCCAGTCACCCATCTCTAAGGGTGTAACAATGTCTCTGGCCAAAGAGGAGGAAGCATAAACCAGAGTATGGGCAATAAGGCTCTGGACCTGATGGGGTACCAATAGATCTTATTAAACTTAAATCAGACATTTGGGCCCCGATTTTGCTTAATGTTTTTAATAATCTAGCTTGTTTTCCCGTTACCATGTATATGGTCAATCTCCGTCATTGTACCAATTTTTAAGAAGGGTGACCGCTCGCAGCCTGGTTGTTACAGGCCCACTTCTTTGATAGATACCACACTGAAAATCTTGGGTAGGGTCATGTACAACAAGATTAAAAACTGGGCTGTAGAGAATTCGATTCTGCACCCCTGTCAACATGGCTTTAGAAACAATGTGGGCACAATAGAACAGTGTCTCAATCTAAACTTAATAGTTGGGAAATATGCCCAACACTCACCGATTTATCTGGCGTTCATGGGTTTGACCTCAGCGTTTGCCAATAGTTCACAGCTGTGGTCTATCCTTTTAGAGAGCGAAATGGATGAGACACCAGTGCATTTTCTAGCCTATTTACATAGAGACATGAAGACCTAGATTAGAATTAACACATGGGGAAGTTTCTAATGATATTGGTGTTTTTAGAGATGTAAGACAAGGGTGTGTTTTAGCTCGATTACTTTTTATCTTGTATATAAACAATTCACATGTGTTTTCAACAACCCTTACTAGAGGCTTCCCAAGAACTAATGGCTCTGTCCTCCCATCCCTATTATATGCAGACAATGCGGTCTTAATGGGCCGCACTCCAAAAGGTTTGCGCCTTTTAGTATGGGGATTTGTGGATTTTATGGCTTCTTTAGATGTGTGCACTGATTTCAGAAAATCTTTTATTATGGCCTGTGGACCTAGAAAGCACATGATAAATGCCATGTCTGTTGGCAATCAAAGTCTACAATGCACAAGCACTTTTCCTTACTTGGGACTGGTTTTTGCTGCTCACGGTCTGTGGTCACAGTCACCCAGGCCCTCGTCACCAGCAGGCTGGACTACGGAAACGCCCTCTACGCAGGAACGACGGCTAAGCTCCTGAGACGGCAGCAACGCATCCAGAACGCCTCTGCACGTCTTATCCTCGACATCCCCCGACGCAGCCACATCACACCCCACCTGAGAGACCTGCACTGGCTCCCTGTCAACAAGAGGATAACCTTCAAGCTCCTCACCCACGCACACAAAGCACTCCACAACTCCGGACCAGCCTACCTCAACAGACGACTCAGCTTCTACACCCCCACCCGCCAGCTCCGCTCGACCAGCCTCGCCCTCGCCACAGTCCCCCGCATCCGGAAAACGACCGCCAGCGGCAGATCCTTCTCCCACCTCGCCGCCAAGACCTGGAATACCCTCCCCACCAACCTCCGACAGACCCAAGACCTACTGGCCTTCAGAAGACTCCTCAAGACCTGGCTCTTCGATCAGTAGCAGCACCACCCCCCTCTTCCCCCAGCGCCTTGAGACCCTCGCGGGTATGTAGTGCGCTTTATAAGTGACATGATTGATTGATTGATTGATTGATTGGACTGCCCATATCGTCTACCGCAGGACTAAGTCCTTTAAGTCAATTAATGCTCTACTTAGTTTACCCCGACCGGGGGGGGCACATTTTACCTATTTTTAAAAAAATGTAAAGCTCAGTGTACACCCACAGCGACCTACGAGGCAGAGAGGTTTGGGGTATCTCCACTTGCTGCAATGTTCAGAATGATGAGAACAGGTTCTGCCACAAGCTCCTAGGTGCCCCAGTCTCTTCGCCCCAATATGTCTGTCATGGGAAACTAAAATGACATTACATTGAAGATTACATTAGAGCCCGCCTCGGTTTATTTTGGTTGGCTATATGGAAAAATAAGGCGGTGTCCCTTACCAGAGATATTATAGCATATTGCCTTAAATGTGAGAAAGGTATGGATATTCCATGGTTAGCAGGGGTGAGAACCAGCTAACGGAAGATCAGCTATGGACATGTTTTTGACAAACATGACGATCTCGACACTAAGTAAAAAGCAGCTTCGGGCGGCTCTATACAAGTGCTATAGTGAGGATAGACTGGCCAGAGAGACCAGTAAACTGAGCGTGGCCTTGTTTCTGAACATTGAGAATGACCATCTACTGGCTGGCTATCTAACTAAACCCAAGGACTGCTGGGATCATGGCCTCCTCTTTCGTTTAAGGGCAGGTCCTGTCAAGTACTTATTATGCTTCCCCCTGGGTTTTCGAGCTAGCCTTGACCTCGCTCCATGCCCATGCGAAGGGCGTTCAGGCCAAACCCAACTACACTTCTTATTTTTTTGCAAGTATTATATGCAATACACAAGATTGTTCCTACTTCCTTTTTTTATGTAGATCATAGAGAAGCATATAGGACCCTTCTTAAATTGGAGGAGGATGAGCTAACAATCCGCCTAGCGACCTTTCTGAAAGCTGCTGTTAGAGCTCGTTACTCGATGAACACTGCATGATTGTATTTTAATAGCTTTGCATTGTATCGAACTTCTATGTGTTTTTTTTTTAAATATATCATAATTTTGTATGTTTTTAATATTGCAATGAGTCTGTTCTTTCGTGGATATGTTTTTATCCGAATAAAGTCATGAAATGAAAAAAAATGATGATTCTCAGCAGTAGAGCATGCGAGCGGGGAAATCTTCTAAAAAGTTCCACAAATGTCGTCACTTTAAACTTACTTAGCAAGCCAGGAAATTCCACGCCTTCCTAGGTCGATGAATCTTTGCCACTGTTTTAGAATGGAGCATTTCACAACAAAGACATCATTATTTGCATTTGATGTTCAGCCAATAAAGAGAGGTTTGGTGAAGTTTCAAAAGTTTATTTTCTCTTTAAGAGATTAGTCAGAATACTTGTTCTTTTTATTCAGATCAGTCAAATAAATCAATTACAGAAATAATCAAAATAAGATTGGTTAGAAAAAGCATAGCAAATAACAGTGTGTTCCATTTAGACTATAGTCCCTTTTCTATGTAAAGGACCCCTCTTATCCTAATGAGCACCCATAAAGACTACCTTCTGGAAAAGAGCAAGTAGATTTTGGAGCAAAGTCAGATAGCTAAGAAAAGGATCAATTTTCCCATAAAGGGTAATCCGGACAGTTGCAGTAGCAACCATCTAAACGGGCAAAAGAGAGAGAGCGAGAGAAAACCACAGTAGTAGCTATGATCAGCATAAAGACAGAAACGCTACTCACTTTTTATATGGATAAATCAAGGACATTTCTGTCAGCTTAGGGCAATTTCAGCTAGCACAATAAAGTGCTAAGTGGCATGACGGTAGGAGTGCATAGAATACTTTGACTCTCTAGCTAGGAACAAATACTACATAGCGAAGCCACTAAACATGTTGCAAAAACAGGTGAATGCGTCATCATTATCCAATGGGGAGAGCTTCCGATGGTCTGTTGTCTTCACCCTCGATTTTCACCATAAACGTCCATGTAGGCATAAAATCATTCAGAGGTGGCTACAATGTGTTACAAAAAGTTACACCTATGAAGGTTCTCATGAGGACCTTTTGCAAGCCTACTCTATTTGCTGTTTAGTATCCCATCGTGTAACAATGACCTGCTCTATGGAATGAAACATTTAAATTCTGGTATGTCCTGCTCAGATCACGAATTGTAAGCTGCAACAAGCATTTTATTTTCATTAATACGCGTATAAACAATCTAAATACAGTGAAGTCAAATGGTGTGAGGAAAAGAGATATACATTTTGCATGAAACAGAACCTTTCACCAAAGGTCAGGCTCTATAGTTCAGTTATAATGTTACATCACTATTTATGAAAGGCATTTGTTTTCTTAAAGGGATAGTGAAGAATAAAAGAATAGTGTAGCAGCCTAGCAGTTGGAGAACGATAGAAATTAGAGTTTTCTGCATAATGTAGGCAGCATTTTTCACTTCTGCACATTTAATAAAAGCACAATTTCTAACGTATACTTTATTATGCATTTCTTGACGTTTAGGCACATTTCTTTATTATTATGGGGTACATTTTTTGTAAAAAGTTTCAACTTCCTAAAGCACGTTCAGTACCAGCATTCGATCCACCCAGCTCTAAAACCTCTTCTTAGTTGGCAGTGTCCAACATCTACGACAGTAGTACTCACTCCAGGCGTCAGTCCAGCAGGGTACCCAGGGGCAGCTGGAAAAAGAATAAGTGGTAGGATCAATGTTTTGCTGAGAAATCCACAGCCACTGCTAATGGATGCCGCTGTACCAAATACCAAAGCTGCATGGTCTTGATTCCACTGCATGCCTCATTCTTTCTCCTCCAGACTGTCCCTGGCTCTTCATCTCACTCTTACAAGTTCTTTGGCATTCCTGCTTTCTCCCTTTGCAACTGTTTCTGTCTCTCTTTACTTCCTTCTTTCCCCATTTTGTGTTTTTCAGTCAGTTGCTCTGGATAAAAGTCTGTTGAGGAAAAATAAGTGCGGGTCCCCAAGAATGAATGCTGGTGAGCACTTGCAACTAACCACTGGCTCAAACTGAGCACCAGCCATGAGACAACAGGGTCACTCATCACTGGTCACAGAGGAGAAAGAGAAAGGTGGTGCCAATAGTCCTAGAGAGAGAGAGAGAGCAATAGATTCCAACATTACTAGTCAGGAATTGGAGCACCCCAAGACCTCCTGAAAGAGGTCAAATATCAAATACCTTTACTTACAAAGTCCAGACCACTGACCATACTACCCTTAAAAAGCATGCTGGGAGAATTACAAGATGTCAGAAAGCTACAAAATATGGTGATATTAGCTCTGCTGCATTAATATCAGCCTCCCTGAGTCTCCCCCTTCCTAATAACAATTCAAAGACACCCCAGAGGTTCACTGGATATATGGTTCTCCCCTCTCTTCTTTGTTCAGACTAAGAAAAACCTTTGACCTAATTAACAGGAGTATGCTGCCATCAGCATGTGAAATTTACAACGCTACTCCTTTCATCTGGCATCGTAAATAAATCCCTTCTGGAATGGGGGAAAATGATTTTGTCTGAAGGGCTCTTGTTCTGCTTGCTGATAAGCAGAGTAATTATCTCCATCCAACCTAGGAGATCAAGAGTGAATTTCATTGCTGAAAGACTTTGAAAAACACAACTCATAGACTGATACACAAATTGATCAAGTTCTGCTGAATATGACCTCTAATCTGGATTCTAGACCCATGCAAATGTGCCAGGGGATGCCTTCTGGTTTTTATATCAGCTACCTATCAAAAGCTGAACTTTTAATATATGTTAGACATAAAGTGTACAATGTAAAATACTGCACTTAATAAACTTTACCCTAAATAAATGGTGCATTCCTTTTGGAGCCAATATGAATTAAAAAGCCTTAGAATAGCTTTGTGTCAGCTCATATGTAATTTGCACTGGGTCCAATCCGTCAATATTCCCATCTGTACACAGAAAATAGTTTTCCTCAATCTGCCTTCACATTTACACGTGTCACATGGAACTTCCCCAGAGAACCTTACCCCAGCTGTACATAAACAAACAAAGGGTATATTTATGACTCCCTTGCGCTGCCAGAGCATCACATTTTGTGACGCTCCAGTGGGGCATACTACAAAATCATATCTATGACGTCACACAAAGCCACTTTGCGTGGCTTTGAATGGCCTCATAGATATGGAGTAAGGCAAGGCAGCACACATCACTGTGTTGCCTTACTCTGCACTAGAGAGGCGTTCCATGGGCATTGCAGTGGGTTTTTCAATGTAACACCCATGGACAAAACCATGTAAACCTGGGGATGAGCCAAAACCTTACGCCTCCCAAGAGAAGACATAACAAGGAGAAATAACTTTATTTCTCCTCATTTTTCCTCTTTCCAAGTGTGCTGCATTCTGCAGCACACATGGAAAGAGGAAAAAGACTCCCAGGATTGTTTTTGTGCAGGAAGGTCACTTCCTGACAAAACCAATCCTGCTGACAACACAGGCACCCTTGCACTATGGTGCAAGGGTGCTTGCGTTGGAGCTAGGCTGCCGAAATGGCACCAGTGCACGGGGAAAGGACAGGAATGCACCTGGGGAATCAAGGTGTGCTCTGTGGTCTGGAATACAAGGGGCCCTGTGGCCTTCTTGGTTGTGTTCCTGCTATGGACATGGTGCTGACTGCTAGCCTGTGGTCAGGAACTCAAGTGCATTCCATCTGCTTGCCTTGGGATTGAGATTTGTTTAGGGCTATATTTCCCAGCAAGCAGCATGTGATTGCCATCTTAGGTGGGTCCTACTCTAAATAGAGGCTCCAACTGAGCCCCCATGTTCAGTCTTGAGTTTCTGAAAAAGCATGGATAAGGAGTGCAGCTCCTTCTCTCGGGCCCTCTGTGGAATTATGAAGGTCCTGTTGTTGAACCCTGGAACATCAGTGGCATTTGAAAAATAGGGACTGGTGCTGTTCCACGGATAAGGCTTTATAGAGCTTTAACTTTTTATGATTTGTATGGACACCTTGGTGCATGATGACATCTTGCATATAGACATTGGAATTTTATGACAATGTCTATTTTATGTTCAAATGAACATTGAACATTTTGTGTAACGTTTGAAGTCTGTGGTGCAAGCCTGCACTCATCAAGGAAGTGTTATTCACTCTCAAACAGAATGCCTTTTGGAGGAGAGCAGCTTTATTAAACCACTTGATACTAGGATTCCAGGGATAGTGTGTCTATGGTCCTTAAAGACTGTTGTGCTTTGTGTTACCTAGTTTTCACTGGCAGGGATGATGGAACTGCTGCTGAACTACAGAACCACTGAGAAGAAATCTCATGCAAGTCTAGTATGCTGCTTGTTTGTTGTCAGAAATTACCATGCTCTTGCTGAACAAGTTCTGTTTCCCTCTTAGTACCTAACCATACCCTTTTCATGCAGCACTCTGTCCTGGTTGGAGATATCCTCACCTACCAAGTAACCATAGGAGATAATAATTCAGGTAATTATTGGGGTTCAGATTTCAGGGGCTTGAGAGAGAGTAAAGTTCTGAAGAGCAAACATTTGTCTTTGTCGTTTCAGGTCTCCTTCCACGCCATTCCCTTCCCTAACCCCTTTCCTCACCTAAGGACACCGTAACCCTGCACACTACTACAACTTTCAGAGTTTTTGGTGCCTCATGGTGGTGAACCGCTTGACCCTTATACTAACACTGAGAACCCAAAACGTATGGCACCACGATATGGCTCCTTATTTGTCTTTCTGAATATGTGGTGTTCTGCCCTTCTCACCTTCTCTCGCCTACACTTGTGCACAGCAGAATCTTTCAACTTTAGCACTTCCTGGAGTTCTGTTGTCATATGCTTCCCCTGAAAGTATGAGTGATTCACAAATAGCAATTGACTAAGTTGTGAATCTAACTTATTCTGACTCATTATTTCAACCTGAAGGCAGCCATACAGCGTAGATAGCGAACCTTTAAACATGATTCTTTATTCCTTGTAAATAATGACTCACAGTTTCTTATATTTTATATATCAGGCCCCTGGTGCATTCCAAAATAAAGTCCTGAGTCATGACTGCATGTTGGGTAACGTTGAATTTAGTGTCAAGTCAAGAACAACTTTATTTCGGTTCGAAAGAACCATAAAGGTTTACAGTAAAATTATCACAATATATAAAACAATTACAATCAATAGTTTAAAAGAGCAATTCATAAGATTCCATGGGAATAAAATTCTTTACATACAGTAATTGAATTAGAGCAGCATGGTATTATGCAATTCATAGACTTCAGAGAGCATAAGATACTAAATCAATAGTGAACGGTTTAGGACAACGTACAATAAAACCGTTTGTTACACTGGAGCTCTTACTCACAGCGTTTTCTAATAGCCCTAGAGACTTTTATGTAATTGGCTATCGCGATACAAATGTCAGGGGCAGTCAATGTGTACAAGAAGTTAAAACTATCAATATATGTGTAAAGGCGGAATTTCCTTAATAATGGGACTACAACCTTTCTCCTCGCCATTTTATATCAAATGCAGAATAGAATAAAGTGCATAGTGCTTTGGCTCGTAAAGTTGACACACGGGCAGGGTGTGAGCTTATCAGCCCACCCTCTTTGATGTGGAAATGCCAACAGAAAGTGCACAGTGCGTAAACGGAATCTGGTCAAATAAAATGTAGCCTGCAAATCAGTAGTAAAAGTAAAATAATATTGCAGTGGGGCAAGGGGCATCTGTGGTTGGCCCATCTCATCTTGTTCTAGATAACGCATGTTGGCCCTTCAGTAAAGTGCCTCTTTAATAATGGTTATAGCATTTGGTGGGATACTTTCCAGGTTGTCATAAAAGTGTCCCAGTCCTATATCATGATATTTGTCCCTCACAAAGTGGAGCAATGGTATTTTTAGAGCATTTACCAGGTTTTGGCAGTCTATGATTACTTAACCTGAAAACATTAATTCTTCAGACAGCCACATTTTTGGCCATAGGAACAAAGGGGTTGCTAGCTATACGATCCTCTACATACTCTAGTCCCAGTTCCTTATCACATAGACGGTTGGGGGCACTATTCGGAGTCATCAATAACCGTTTGGTGAATTTGTTTTCCAATGTTTGTAGCTGATGGCTTTTATGATGTCCCCACGCCCCTGCCCCATATGTTGCGATAGAAAGACATTTTGCTTTATATAGGATAATTATTTCTCTCACAGGCTTGTGTCCCAATTTACCTGCAAAACGAAATAGCCCATCTACAACCCTGTTTGTATGATGGGCTCTTACTGTGACAAGTGGTTCCCAATTCAACCGGTTATTATATAAATTCCCCAGGTACGTGAAGTTGTCTACCTTTTGTATTCTCTTGTCCTGCACAATAAAATTCTTGGTTTTTGTGGTCTTAGGGCTACATACCATAACATATGATTTAGTAAATTTGAATTTTAGGTCGAGTGAGGACATAAAATCAGTAAAAATATCAAGGGATTTCTGAAGGCTATTAGCTGTTGTTGCCATTAACACTGTGTCGTCTGCGCAAGCTAATAAGGGAACGGGTTTGGGGCCAATTTTAGGAAAATCAAAATCCCTACTTAATAAAAGGGCCTCCAAACCATTTGTGTATATTAAAAAAAAGAAGGAGGCTAAAATACACCCTTGTCGGACACCCTCTGTTAAGGCTATCAGATTGTTTTTTTCTCTTTGGCTGCCGTATCTTATAGCCACTGTGGTGTTAAAGGGTAACCTGCGGAGGAGTGATACCAAAGCTTCTTCTACGCCCATGCCTTCCATCATAGCCCAAAATGTGTCCCGATTAACAGTGTCAAAGGCACTGAACAAATCCATGAAGGCCAGGTGGATAGAGCTCTGGCGTTCTCAAATTTGTTAATAATTAAGGACAGGTTAAGGCATTGCTCGGTCGTGCCTAGTCCCCTCCTGAAGCCATATTACATTTTAGACATGACCCCTACGGTGGTTGCCCAGGCCTTCAAGCGGGCAAGGAGGACTCTACCTAGCACCTTGGCTGTGGCATCAATAAGTGAGTTTGGCCTGTAGCATGCTGGATCGCTTCTGTTGCCATTTTTGAAAACAGGGACCACTAATACCTCCTTACAGGATACAGGAATGGAGCCAATGATTGCTGCCTTAAAGACGTTTGTCAACAGTGGTGCCCACAAGTTAGTATTGCTTTTAAAGACGTCTAGGGGCACCCCATATGGGCCTAGTGCTTTCAAGCGGATCCCCTGAGCAATGCCTCCTCAACCTCAGATACTGTGAAGGATAAACTAAGTTGGGTGGCTGCAGATAGATCTACAGGCAGATCCCTTATGAACTCCTCTACCCTCTTGTGCTGTGGATTAAAAATACCAGTGAAATGACCTACCCAAGCATCTCCCAAGATCAGTGAGTCCATCTTCCTCACTTCTTCAGTAAAAAAAGGGCGGTTGATAATTTCCCTGAATCTTTTGGTATCTTTTAGGGCTCCAGCTCTCTCTAGATCTTCCCATGCTGAGCTTCTCAATTCTGCTTTTCTTTCCTCAATCACAAGTTTATATTTGTACTCTTCGGCTTGGACTAAATCTCTGTTGCGTGGAGTGCCCTTTTATAATTCCTTATGGGCTCTGGCACACTCGGAGTTAAACTATCGGGCCTCCTGGGGTTCCCTAATGAATTTAGTGATAAGCATTCAAAAAGAATATGGAGTGTATCTAATCTTCAAAGTCATTGATATCACCCGGAGGAGACACCAATAGATGCTTCAAAAGAGAATGGAACAATGTGCTAAAAACCTGGTAATGCTGATAAAAGGAAGCAAATATTTTAAATGTATTTATATTTATGATCAGATCTGTAATGAACAAGCTCAAGGGTACCAAACCTAATGTATATATTATATAAGGAGCTCTTTCTTTTAGGAAAAGTGAATGTAGTATTTCTTCATCATAGGCATAATTAATTCTATCGGAACAGATTTATTGCTGTCCACTGTAGTAGCAACACATAATAGTAGAGATAAGCACAGCCAGATTTAAAAATACTCAGTTAAAGCCCTGATATTTGGATGGACTTCAAGTGCCTTTCATGCACAAAAAAGAAAGCATTGCATAGGTCAGGGCTTCCAGTCGCCAAAAAGACGCAAATGAAGACGCAATCGCGAGACAAAATTGTTGCTCATAATTTATCAAGAATGGAATTGATGGTGGTGAGCACAATAAAATGAAGAGAATGACTGGAGACGTGGTCTGTGCTCGAGCGAGAAGGATGCCCCAGGTTCGAACTCCTGACCTGGGCTCCTCTAACGACAGTGCTGGGGTGCCGGATAACGACAGGATGGCTGATCGATAATATGAGGTGATCTGAATGATGTTGCTGTACCCTCTGGAACGCCTGAATAACAGTGCCACTGGCCTGTACAGCCAGCTCTGAGCAGGTAGATGCCGGCAGCCATCTTGGAGCCTTGAAGTAGAACGGGGGCCCCAAAACGAGGCAGTGCTGGAGTAGTCCACAAGCCCCGGGATGCAAGCAGGGGTTCTCTACCACTCGTAAAGCACCAGCACTGCAGGGGAACACTGCAGAATCACTGCTCCCGTGCACAGCCTGCTACTATCTGCTAAGGCTGGAGCTCATCATCAGCAGGCAGGCTGAGATGACAGATCCACGATAGGGCAAGTATCCGAGCAACAGCATTGGCCTCAGGGTACTGCCACATGTTGCTCTGGCCTGAAGTGGCTGCCTTGATATACGCTGCCTGCACCGATGTGGACTTGTGAACTCACTTGAAAGGTTCTCTTCTGGGGATTGTCCATCTGGGCCTCCTGATTGCATATGCTGCAGATGGGGTCAACGAGACACTCTGGGAAGCACATTATACGCTGTGCTGCATGACTCATAAGGCATCGAAGCAGAAAAGGCTAGCAGACTATTGGGGACACTGCAACCCGAGCACAAAGTTCTTCTCTATGGATACAGATCGATATCTATTCTTTGCCCTGGAAAAAGAGGAGGAAAAGGATGTCATTCTGTACTGTAAGTCCCTATTCCAATTCATTCTTAAGGAAGGCCCTACCTATGACATTTTCATAATCCGGGGCCACAGAGTGGGGTCAACAAGGGCTCAAGCAGGTTCACAGCCCCACAACATCAAAGCCAAACTGGCTTATGTGAGCGATGAGGAAAACAGATCAACTGACTTTTTGTGATCATATGGTTGAGCTTTTTTCCAGGTCCTCTCACAAGCAACATGAGTACAAGGCTACTGCTCTCCTCTGTCCCAGCAGAACTACGAAGACGACAAATACGCTATGGGGGATATTCCTCTTTGCACTTTGGTCCCAGATGGCCTCTAAGGCATACACGATTCATACAGTGGAGTAAGCACAGACAATCCTAGGTCCCTCAAGGGACAGCCCAAGCTCCTCCGATATGCAGGCCAATGTGTCATCAGAACAACCCACAGAATGACAACTTCCCCGGCTGAAAGTAGAAGGCAGCCCACCATGGCATTGCAGAGTGAAGCAGGAAAAGGTACCAGTAAATTGGCGAGCAGCGAAGAAACCAGGAAGGCGAGGTAAGGAACTCTGAGGTCTGGAATAGCGGGATATGAGACAGACGATGGTTCAGTTGACCGAAGTGAAACATGGGGGATACCTTCTTCCTTACTGGATGGAAAAAACTGACAAAAACAACGGGCCCAATTCAGAAAGGTAAACTGAGACGAAAGTCTAACTTACGACTTTCGGTATTCACAGAGGGCATTTACGAGTAGTTATGTTAGACTTTTGTCTCAGTTTAACTTTGTGAATTGGGCCCAACACATTTACGAGAGCCCCAGCTCGAGGTAGCGAACAGGTCAGGATGGACTGCCTGTGTAAGAGGCCACTGCAAAGGGATGTGGACCCCCACTAGACTGATAAACCGGAACTTAATGATGACCATCACTCGTCACTGCGAGGGGGATATGTTTGATCCTCTTCCTGATTTGTTGATATTGTTTGAGGGTGGGAGGGAAGGGATATGGGGAAGCGGAGGGGGACTGAGGATGTGTATGAAAACAGCACTATAGACATGAACGCACTATGGCAGATGGAGTCAGATGTACACCAGCATTTATGTATGGACAATGGGATCATAGGAGACGCTAGAAGCCCTATGCTTCCCCTCACCATGCCGTATAATGGTTTTAGTAGTTGCATGAAATGTGAAAGTGTTGAATTCCCCAGCAAAGAGGCAAAAAGTCTGGAGCGAACTGTATGAGATTCTCCCAAAGGTACTGTGCATCCAAGAGATCCATTTAAGATTAAGTGGTACCCATCTTATGAGGCATCGCCTGTACCTCACACAGCACTATGCAGCCACCACTAGCAAAAAGTGGGAATTATGATGGGGCTCCACAAGGACTTTCCCTTTGAAGTGTCACAATTGCAGCATGACACAAAGGAAGGCTGATATATATATATATATTTGGAAGGCACATACCTGGGCAACATGCTATCTGTTCTCAACACCTATGCCCTGAACCAAGGCCAAGAGTCATACATACTGAGCCTCCTGGAGAAAGTGAAGAGTGGGCCCCTTAAAACATCCTGCAGGTGGGAGACTACAATATTGAACCCAATGCTCAATTAGATAGACACCCACACAACAGATCCTCACGCAGCACCTTGACCTGAGAAGTGAATCAACTGCTGGCGGACATTGGTCTTACTGATTTATCGGGGGCTAAACACCCACATAGCAAGGAATACACCTTCTATTCCCATGTCCATGGGTCGTATTCTAGAATCGACCTCATGTGGGGTGCCTAGGTACTGGTGGCCAATTAAATTGAACTCACACCATAACTATTTTAGACCAATCATTAATAGTTTGGAATGGGGTCACAAATAAAGAGAAAGGTAAAGTGAGCACTTAGAAATTTGACAAAACCCTCCTCCGAGATCGACTAGGAAGATACTTTGAAGAGAATTACACAGGTGATGTGGCCCCCAGGCATACTGTGGGACGCGTTCAAGGCTGTATTCAGAGGCCAATGTATAGCAGAAAGAAGGGTACAGGAGTTCATGCTCCAGGAGGTATTTGGCAGGTTCTTGGTTTATTTGATTCTCCACCATTTTTGCTGGAGAAAGCAGCAGAAAAATCAGATGCAGATTTTTCAAGTTGGTGGGGTCACCATTCGGCTTTTTCTTTAGAGGGATGACAACTGCCTCCTTCCATATCTGAAGGTATGTCGCGGTCTCTAGGACTAAATTTTCTCCATGACCTCCGCCATGGGATCTGGTCCTAATTGCAGGATCCTAGGCAGACAAGGGTCATCAGGCAAACATGAATTCATGTCTGCCAGTAAGGCCTTGATCTTGGACACAGGTAACGGGGAATATTTGGCTAAGCCACTGGGGTTAGAGTATTCTGATGCTGTTCCAACCTCGTCACAGAGTGGCTGAATTCCCGAATCATCCGGGCCATTGGAGGAAACTGGAAAATCTACATGGATCTTCAAGATTTTCTCTTTAAGAAATCCGCCACCCAATTACAAAATGTATGGGAGTTCTCCAACCCTTGAGACATTGGGGCACCATCAGGGTGCGCACTGTTTTAAAGAATTCTCTCGGAGCATTAATGGCTAAGCGTATCCTCTGGGAATAGTATGCAGTATTCGTTTCTTTAGTCACCCTTTTATATTCATGGGTAAACTCCCTAAGTTTGTATTTTTCCTCTGGCTCTGAAGCCAGTATCTATTTCTGCTCCTGCCTTCTACACTGCCTTTTGAGCTGCTTGAGCTCTTCAGAAAAAAAGGGGCAGAGGTTGTCTTCTTCCCCTTTGGGCTGACTTTCCTTAGGGGTACCACCTCCTCTACCATTGATCTTACCCAAATGTTAAACTTTTCTGCCAAGAAACCCGGACCCTGATGGTCCTTCTACTTAAATTTCTCCAGGGCACTAAAATATCCCCCCACAGCAATTTTACTCCAGTTTCTGATGTTCTTAGCAGTGCTTCATGAATGAACCACTAAGCGTCCATCCAGGACCAAAAATGTCACCAGACTATGATCTGTCCAGTCTAGCTGCAAGTACTCCTAAAAAAATCACACTCTCTTTATTGGAAAAAATCCCATCTAGAATGTGTCCTGCTTTATGGGTAGAAAACTTGACTCATTGGGTCAGACCAAAGCTAGACAAAGTCCAAAAAAGCCCTGGAATCCCGGTCCTGCTCTTCTTCCAAATGGACATTAAGAATAAGATCTCCCAGGATAGTAAGCTTATTAGCAGATATAAAGGGCGTAGGCATTCACCAAAGCACCGTGAAGGGGTTCCTTGGTCTCTACAATCCCCACAGCAAGGTCTTCCCCCTTAGGGCTATCAAATGTCCAGTTGCATAAATTACAGCACCACCATCCCTGCCATCTATAACCTAGTGCTGTTACTTCCTCAAAGCTCACCTAAGGCTCTAAGTTCATGAGAGCCTGCCCAGAACAAGAACGGCAAAGCTCCTCTGCCCACAAACCAAAAGCATCCCTGGCCCCTGGTACCATTTGGACGCGGACAGGCGTAGACAGGCTTGCCTTTGGTGCATCTTTGGTGCATCAGCGGCGCATCCGTGCATCGGCGCGCTTAAATTCTGCAGGAATATAGATTTAGCGTAAGGGAGCATAAAAAGCTAGAATACTACCCTTAATCAAAGGAGAGTAGTGGGCGAGTAAAAATGGCCGCCACTGCCACTCCCCAAAGCACAATCATCGATCACAGGCTCAAACAGGCCCTTTGCCCCCCAGCACAATTCTAGTAGCAGTAGACTTAATTTAAAAAAAAAAAATTAAAAGCATAAAACCCAGTGGTGGTAGCCTGCAAAGTAAGCACCTTACCACTATCTTTCCTCAGCCTGGCCTCGTGCATTGGCGTACTTAAATTCTGCAGGAATACACATTCAGCATAAGGGAGCGTCAAAAACTAGAACGCTACCCTTAACAATCAAAGGAGCATGGTGGCCTAGTAAAAATGGCCACTGTCGCCACTCCACAAAGCACAATCACCAATCACGGGCTCTAACAGGCCCTTTGCTCCCCAGCACAATTCTAGTAACAGCAGACTTAATTGTTCCAAAAGGATTTAAAAGCATAAAACCCAGAGGTGGTAGCCTGCAAAGTAAGCACCTTACCGCTATCTCCCCTCAAAATATGCCTCTCCTAAGGAGCTACGATCCTTATGCCTCACTATATAAGTGAATCAGTATGCTGATGCACGTTTCTGACAACCTTGGTAATAACTTAAGGGTTTGAGATGATATCATGCACTTACACTCATCTATATAGTAGAACAGTGCCATAACATGAACTTAACCAGTTTGAGGAGGCATAGCGAGGGAGCGAGAGAGGGGGGAATGGCCAGATTTATTGATGGACATGCATTACAAAGTGCTATACAAATATCTATACTCTGCATTTTTTGTTAATCTGAAAACCTAACAAAATGTTGCTGAACAAAAAAAAAAAGAGAGAATGATATTGATTATTCGTGACTGGAGTGAGTGTACTGTAACAAACAATTTGGAGAAACATCGACCTCATCCAGCTCATACAAAGCCCTAACAACATCGCCGGGCACACCCTGGACTCCATCTACTCAGTGACAAGGTTACAGGCAATCTTATCACTCCACTCATATGGATGAACCACTCCATCACCCACTTCCACATAACAGGGTCACCAATCACCCCTATGGAGTCTAGCAACACCCCAAGCTGTTGCTGGGAG
This sequence comes from Calotriton arnoldi, assembly GCA_963921515.1. Lineage (NCBI taxonomy): Eukaryota > Metazoa > Chordata > Amphibia > Caudata > Salamandridae > Calotriton > Calotriton arnoldi. The sequence goes on along the minus strand of CAWUFW010005995.1, from coordinate 262,067 downwards.
AAAGTTACAGAAACAGAGTGGCTCAACGCCCTCAAACTAAACTAGCCAGAACTCCACCAATGACCTCATCAATGACAGAAACAACTTCATCAACCGGACCACCACCTACCTCACCACCTTGGCATCCCTAAGAAACACCAAACCCAAAAGATCCAGCAAATAAGCTACCTAGTACAATATTGACCTCACAGAGTCAAAGAGAGTTTGCAAACAACTTGAAAGGAAATGGAGAACCACCAGAAGAACCATTGTAAAAAACACCTGCAAGGCACACCGAGACACTATCAACATCAAGTGAAAGAGACCAAGAGTAAGGCCCTGACCCTGAGAATCGCATCTAGTTCGAACAACTGCAAGGAACGTTTTGCCTTTGTCAAGGAATTTGCCAAACTAACAGCTGCAATCAACACCATCACCCCTACACAAGAACTCTACAACAACCTTTCCGACTTCTTCCATGAAAAAATCAGCATGATTTACAACAACTTCGAACCCCAGCCACCCCCCCCCATCAACCTTCCCAGCCTGCTAATCTCATCAACCAAATATTACCAACTGATAGCATGGAACCTTCTATTCATCGAGAACACTGCAGCAATAATGAAGACAGTCTACTCGAGGGCACTCACAGACCCCTGTCTCCACCATATGCACAACCTGGGAAGAGCCACAATCAGTGTTGCACTCACTTCCACCATCAACCCTCGAGACAGCCACCTTCCCAGATAGCTGGAAACACACTGAAGTCACCGCCCTCCTCAAAAAACCCTCAGCCGACCGGAAGTACTCAGCGACTACTGACCCATCTCACTGCTTCCTTTCCCAGCTAAAGTCATCAAGAAGACCATCAACAGACAACTCTCCAATCTAGAATGCCACAAACTCCTGGATTACTTGTAATCATGATTCTGAAATAACCTCAGAACCAATATAGCCCTCATTGCTACCACAGATGACATGTGCACCTTCTCGATTATGAACAGACCGCCGTCCTCATCCTCCTCGACCTATCCTCCACTTTCAACACCATATCCCAACCAACACTGCACACAGCAGGAGTACAAGGACCAACACTCAAATGGACAGCTTCCTCCCTCTCCGGAAGAACACAAGTCAGGCTCACGCCATTCACATCACAAACCAATGACCTCCTCTGCAGACTGTCACAGAGATCAACACTAAGTCACATACTTTTCAACATGCACATGACTCCTCTCGCTATCATTATCAGATCCCACTGAATCAACACCATTTCCTACGCTGATGACACCGAGCAAATTCTTTCCTTCTCAGACGACCCCGTCACTACCAAAACAAGCTTCAAACAATGCACTACCAGGATGGCCAATTGGATGAAAGAAAACTGTTTCAAGCTCAACACCGAGAAAACTGAAGTGTTGATCTTCGGGAATAAGAGCTCACCTTGGGACTCCACCTGCTGGCCCTCCAAACTTTGACCCACACCCACCTCAACCAACCAAGGTAGTAACCTAGGCCTCATCCTGAACACCAACCTCAACATGAAGTCCTAGGTCAATGCCATCACCTCCTCATGCTTCCACATCCTCCTAACTATGGCAACGCAGTCTACGCTGCCACCCCAACCCATCTTCTTACCAGGCTTAAAATCATTCAAAATGCTGCCGCCAAACTCGTCCTCAAACTGCTGACCCCACACCATGCCACTCCTCAGAGAGCTCCACTGGCTCCCCATCCAAACGTGCTGCCAGTTCAAACTTCTCACACATGCATTCAAGTCACTACACAGCATGGGAACTGCATAGCTCAATCATCGGCTTCACCGGACAACTTCTCTCAGCATCACTTGCACACACCCCCCCGCATTCACAGAGACAAAACGGGAGGTCGATCATTATCCTACCAAGCCACCATATCCTGGAACAACCTCCCTCAACCCATCAGGGCCTCCTCCTCACTTTTTAAATTCTGCAAGAAGCTGAAGACATGGCTTTTCAATTGGTCGTCTTGCGTGACTATTGAGGCTGTCTGTACTCAGGCCCAGCCTCTCCCCACGCCTACTCTCGCCTACTCAGTGCTTGGATACCCTCATGGGTGACATGCAGCGCTCTACAAATCCACCTTATGTTACATTACAATAATATGGTCCTACAGAAGGTATAATATCATGGTGGACTGACCCAGAGAAAGTGATTTCACTGTGATTTATTCATAAGAGAATGAATTCTGGACCAACCATAGATGTTTTGGAAGAATATGCCTCTTTTTCCCGCATACCATTACCCCGCATGTTGTTACAACGTGGTCGTTACAACGACCGCGTTGTAACAACGGATACCATTACCCCGCAAGTCGTAACAACAACTTGAGGAGGGGGGGCGCTGGATGTTGGAATAGTAAAATTTACTATTCCAACTCCAGTCTGTGCGGACTGTAGGGAAGGTGTTGGATTTTAAATCCAACACCTTCTCCCCCCTCCACAAGTCGTTGTAACAACTTGCGGGGTAATGGTATGCGTTGTCACAACGCGGTCGTTGTTACGACCGCGTTGTAACAGCATGCGGGCTTACGGATGCGGGGTGACGGTTGTTTACCGTTTTGGAAAGTTGCTGTCATTTGGCAATCTCTGATAGTGTTGTATGTCTATAAATAAGGAGAAATTAAGATATTGTTTCTAGAAACCAGGATTTGTATTTAATGTACATCTTCTAGTGAAAGGTTGTGCAGTTTGTAATCTGTTGAAGAAAAGATTATTCACTTGCAGCATGCCATTCCTCTTCTTGAATTACTTGCTATGTCTAAAATACTGGGTATTGGATACTAAACTCTGACAGACACCCAGAGTTATGCCACCACCTTGACTGTGTTCCAAAATGCTTTGCAATATGTTATCTTGAGAGGTGGAATAATAGTGTTGGAATTGAATTCTTAGACTTGTACTTAGGAGTAACAACAAAATAGTCTGCATTTTATGCAAGGTTGCTTTGTCTCAATCTCAATACCACATTCCGTTTTGTAACCCACCGACCAATGACTTTAATGACTTCTCCCTCAATGTATCAAAAAGTGTGTACTGTGGCTAGCCAAATTCTGTTGTTTGAAGGAGTACCTTCCATGGTGTTATTTTATAGCAACCCTGGTTTAGAAATCTCATAAGGGCCTGATGAACAAACTGGAACTTTGAGTACGCTTACACTTTTGAGTAAGTTCACTGCTTTTCGGTATTCACAAACAGACCGTTTGTAGTAATTTACACTTTTGTAGTAAGTCTAGCACTATACATAGTCAACCACTGGTATTGCAGCACCCTCCCTCCCGTAGAAAGTAATGGTGGTAAGGACTAAAAATAAAAGCTCATATGAAATAATATTACTTTATTTAAATTAACGTAATTAAAATATCTAAAAATATAAATACATTTAAATTTATTATAAAAAATATCTTAACATATTACGTATTTATTGACAATTTATAAAATATACACTTTATAATTTAATCATAAATATATAAACATAGTACATATAGCAAGTATGTACTATTTTTATATATTTATTATATATTTTTAACAAAAATGTATATTTACATGTTTATCTATTTTAAATAATTTTATTTAATTTAAGATTAGTTCCTACGGGGTTTTATTATAAGTCCCTAACTCCATTATTTTCTATTGAAGGGTGTAGTGCTGGACTTACTACAAGAGTGCAAGTCACTACAAAATTTAGGTTGCTGCACAAGTGTAGTTTTTGAATAATAAAAAGTAGTTAGCTTACTCAAAAGTGTAGATTTACTCAAAAGTATATAGGGTCCTAAGTTCCCTTTGCTCCTAAGAAGAAAAATGGATGGTGCCACCCTATGTTGTGCATGTTATTGTTGTATATGGAATGTGGGTTGTTCTCAAAAAGAAGAAAATTCCGGTTTTATTTTATACAAAATTAAGGGACCAATTCACTGTGCGCAATGAATATGTAAGAGATATTGGATGGGAGTGAACAATTTTATTGCATCTATATGGAATTAACCCTGGGCGTAGTGGGCGTAGCGGGGCTACGCGGAGGTCCACGGAGTTGCAAACAAACTCCGTGGAACTCCGTGGAGTTCCGCTATGCCACCTGTCTCCACCCCCCCTATTAACAAGTAAGTAAACATTAATTAAAAATACATTTAAAAGTTTTAAAACCACTTACCTCTGTACTACGGCGTCCCCAGGCTGCCCTCCTCCTCTTCCTCGCCGTATCGGTAATCCTTGTGAAAACTGCGCATGCGCGCGCGCCCACACATGCGCATTTCTTGCAGTTTTCACAAGGATTATCGATAGGGCGAGGAAGAGGAGGAGGGCAGCCCGGGGACGCCGCAATACAGAGGTAAGTGGTTTTAAAACTTTTAAATTTATTTGTAATGAATGTTTACTTACTTGTTAATAGTGGGGGTGGAGGCGGGGGCTGGTCAACTCCACTCCACTGTGGAGTGTGCGGATATTTGCCTTCTCCGTCTCCGCGGAGAAGGCAAATCTCCGCACACTCCGCGGGCGGAGCGGAGGTCTCCGCCTCGGGTTACATGGAATGTGGTTCAAGTCAAGCATTCAGAAATTGTAAGTGAATGTATAGCACAATGTTATCCTTGCAACATGGTGCATTATATTGGTACAGGATCTATGTGAAAAAATGTCAGAAGGTGGTTGAGTCATAAAGCTGTAGTTAGGCTTGGAAACAATGCAAACATAATTTAAAGTCCTCATTGTGTTTCTAAGGATAACTCTCAGGTTATGGTTAGTAAGTGGATGACATCTGAAGCAAAATAAATATTTGTGTCGGATGCAGTGGCTTTCAATGTTAACAAGAACAGTACTGAAAAAAGTAATGTGGTTTTCACCTACCATATGGATATGAATGGCAGTGTTAAAAGGCCAAATCTGCAGCAGTCTATTTCCTTCTAGGATTATGTTTGGAGGTGAATTGGAGGTGATTAGAGGATGCTGAAAGTGATTCCTTTAATGATGAACAGGGTATTATTATTTCACTGAGTGAGATTGTTAGTTCTGTCATTGATGAGGGCATGGCTGGACTTCAAGGTCCTCCAAAATGCATCACTTGTATTTTTAGTAAGGAGTTGAAGCTCAGTCCTGACTCAGGATCTCCATGGACCATGATTACCAAAGAAGTGGATGATAAAGAATTTAGTGGCCAGGTCAAGGTTTTCTGAGAAGCTGGGGAATACTCATAGGGGTTTGCATAATATTCGAAGTACAAAAATGCCATTCCTATTAAACAAAAATTGAGAGGGGTTTCACTGAGTATGGGAGAAGATTTAAAAATGCTGTTGACCAAATGAGGAAGGAAGGTGTCATTCAGGAAGTTGAATCATCTGAGTGGATTACCCTCATCGTTCTGGCACATTAAGGGGGCTGGTACTTTGAGACTGAGTGTTGATGTACGAAGTTTGAATGCCAAAATCCTCATAGATTCTCACCCCCTTCCCAAAATCAACAATTGGGTGAGCATGTTTGAAGGACAGAAAGTGTTCTGTATTTTAGATTTGCATTCCCCCTATCACCAGGTTATATTATCTCCTGAATTTAAAAGTTACACTGCCTTTTTAACACTGATGGGTCCGTTCCAGTTCAACAGAATGCTGTGTGGCCTGGTGTCGGCTGAGTCAGTTTTTCAACATAAAATATATCACATTTTCAAGGGGGCAGGAAGGTATGTGAAATTATTTGAAGGTGATATTTTGGAGTTCTCTAAGTCGGAAGATTTGAAACTTCTTACTGAAGTGTGCTGTAGGCTTCAGGCCAAAGGGCTCAGGTTAAAACAAGGGAAGTGTAAACTTTTCTGAGACCAGGTTGAATACACTGGTCATACTATTTCAGGTTAAGGATTAGTTTCTAAAGCCTCCTTTGTGGATGTCACTGTTAAAGCTCCAGCACCGGACACAAAACATAAATTGCTTTCTTTTACTAGGATGTGTGAATATTATAGCAAGTTTGTGTCAGGTTTTGTTGTGAAATGGAACCGTTGAAAAGGCTAGTGAGGAAGGATTCCATGTTTGAATGGAAAAGTGGACAACCAAAGGAATTTTAGTTGATTCAATCAGACATTGTGCATGCTTCTACACTCAGACCCCTTTGTGTAGGCAAAACATGCTAGCTTATCACTGATACGAGTGTATCAGAAGCACAATCAGGATAAGTGGAATGTTGCATTTGCATCTCATACTTTAAATGTGTCAAAGAGAAATTATGCTTTGGTAGGACAAGAGTTTCTTGCTTGTGTGTAGGATGTGGAACATTTTTGTAATTGTATCTGGGCACTTGGTTTGTTTTAACCCCTTCGCCACGGCGCGAATTCCGCCGCGGCGCGGGGGGGCTAGGGGGTGAGCACGGCGCTTCGGTGCTCATGATGGCACCACGCCGTCATGAGTCACGGGCGGCGTGTGCTCATGACGGCGAGGTTCCGTCATGACCACGCCCGCTCATTAATTCGCCCGCACAGGCGAGGAATTAATGCCGCGTGGGCGGAGCGGCCGCGGCATGACGGAACCACGCCGTCATGAGCACACGCCGCCCGTGACTCATGACGGCGTGGTGCCGTCATAAGCACTCAAGGGGTTAAGGACAGACCACAAACCCTTAGTAAACATTCTCTCACCTTGATTGGTGTTTAGAGTGACACTGTCCATATTGCTAGATTCCTTTCTAAATACAAGAATACAGTTTTGCTGTGGAGTATATGCCAGGGAAATTCAAAGTCACTGCAGACTGTTTATGTAGGTTGACAATTGAAGGGAACATCAACAATTATTTCAGTGACCTTGATATTCTGTCAACAACAGGTGACTGGTTGTCATCTTCATTTAAGAGTTTGACCGAAGGGGAGTGGAATGGGAGTGTGAGCTCTGACTCATTGTACTGTATAGTGCGTAAGTGGGTAACTGAAAGATGGCCAGTTAAAGCCAGAATTATCCCAGGGGTGTTGTTGTTTTGTAATATGTGTGATGAATTAGAGGTAGACAGGGAAGTGCAGTTGAAAAATGGCAAATGTGTAATCCCAGAAGCTGTGTGGACTAGGAGTTTGGAGATGTCTCACAGGGGACAGCTCACAAGGGACATCCTGGGATGTCATCTATGAAAGGATTGCTAAGACAGAATTTTTGGTGGCCTGGGGTAGACAGAATGGTTGAAAGATGGGTATGGGTTAGGGAATGTGACGGCAGAAACAACTCTGACCATATGCTTAAAACATCTCATGAACCTTTGTGTCCTATGCCGTGGCCTGAGCACCCATGGAAGGAAGTGAGGCTTCCCTTTGAACAGTTTCCTGCAGCTTCTCATTTCACTATGGTGCTAGTTCATTACCACTCTATGGGCCAGATGTATCAAGAATTGCTTTTGCGATTCTTAATTAGCGAATTTTACTGATTCGCTATTTAAGAATCGCAAAATGCAATGTATGTAGGATTTGCAAAAAAAATTGAGATTCCTACATATTCCTTAATAGCGAATCGCAATTTGCGATTCGCTATTAAGCAATGCCTTCCCATTCATTCCTATGCAAATCGGCCCATTTGCGAACGCAAAAAGCCTTGATACATCTGGCCCTATATGGCCAAAAGTTAAGTTTGTTAACAGGGTGACTTCCTGAATAGCGGTAACATTTTTAAAAGCAGTATTTTAAGGAAGGTTTTCCTAGTTACATAGTGACTGATAATGGTGTTCAACTTATTTCATGTGAGATAAAAGAGTTTGTGATGTGCGGCTCATCACCACAGAGCTACATGGCCCTCAGTGAAATGGTCAGGTTGAAAGATTTAACAGGGTGCTCAAGGGGTACATCAAAGAGGTTATCAGTAGTTATAGTGGTGATTGGAGAGAATATGTTCAAGACAAATTGTGGGGTTACCATATAAAGCCACACCAGACCACTTAGATTAGTTTTTTTAAGATGCTCAGAGGGCGTGAACCTGCTTCAGATTTGTGCCTGTGGTGGCTTAAGAAAAACAACATAACTAGCATAAATTTTCTCAGGAAAAAAGTTGCCGAAAAGCAGAGCAAAATGGAGAATAGATTTGACAGGGAAAGGAAAGTGTAGTCACCAATCTTCGAAGTGGGTGAATGGGCTCAGATGCGTAAACCAGGTTTCCATGCAAAGGTTGATTCACTCTTTGGTAAGCCCATGAAGATTATGAAGGTTAACTTCAAAAGTATTGTAACCCAGGATGGGACTAGTCCAGAAAGTAAAATGTGTGACATTCTAGCTTCCATGCACAAATGGCATGTAACAATGGAACCTAAAGTGCATATTGCATGTTCCTTGAGGTAAAACACAGTGTACCACCAATGATTTTACAGTAAGTGAGAGCAATAGTGTAGCGGTTAACTCTAGTATTGGATCACAGAGCTGTATGTCAGACTCTATAACACAGAACTGTATGTCAGACTCTGTAGCATTTGAAATGGTTGCTTTCAGTGTCAAACACAGTGGTCGGGCCAGAATGCCATCTGTTAAATTCCAAGACTTTGTGCATTCTTGATTGCACCATTTTTGTCTTGTACTCCCTTTCTACCTGCAGTGTCTTACTGTGCATTAGAAAAAATGCATTTTGAGCTCTGTTTTTCCTCATTGTTTTACCCGAGCTTCAAGCCTTCCTGGGAAGATTTGCTTTTCTCTCTCTGCCTGCATGGATTTCCTTATTTTTTCAATGTCTTCACTACATTGTATTTTGTTTAGAGGTTTATTTTGTGGGAAAAGCTAAATATGCTATATCACATCTTGTCCATTGCATGGAAGACCATGTGCATGGATTCTGTTTGCACTTCTTATTCTTGGTGACCGTGCGACCCAAACGTTTATGTTTGAATTGATGCACTGTCCCCACTGTTGTTGTCCCTTAGATATAACAATGTTATCTTCATTTTGCAAAAATTGTCAAATTTGTTAAAAAAAGGAAAGAATGGTGGAGGAATGTAATCAGTAATGGCTCTGAGTGGAGAAGACAGGGGAAGAGAAGACACTTTTGACTAAGAGGCTAATGTCCATAATTTATCCCTGCAGTCGCAATAGGGCAGATTTACTAAAGTGTGATGTAACATAGTGCAGTAACCAAAGTTTCTGTACTGTGTAGTGTTAAAAGGAGAGAACAGAATGGCTACATATCTACTAAGAAATGGCACTGTTTATCTCTTACCTGTGAAGGTGCAGTCTAGGCAGCCTTGTGCAGTGCACATACTCTTGCACCATACCGCAAGGCTTTCTGCATGATGTCTAACACAGGTTTTACACTGCAAGGGTACCCATCCATATAAGATACTATTCATAGACATACTTTAAAACTTTTCAATATTTCTATCTATGTTGTACAGTACAGCAAATATGTGAAAATGTCAGCTGCGGTCAGTGCAGGGAACAGCAGCGGGCGGAGGGACCGTGTAAGGGGGGGATTTCGAGGGACGATGCAGAGGGAAAACTAAATAAATAATTAATTTTCCCTCTACATCGTCCCTCGAAATCCCCCCCTTACCCAGTACCACCGCCCACCGCTGTTACCTGCACAGACCGAGGCTGGGAAATGGAAAGGATAGAAGAACAGAACATTTTTCTCCAAAATTATGCCTTCCTCAAGGAGATGTACAAAGCCCTGACTAACTTTTTTCAGTAGATAGGGCTTTGCATCAAAATTCATGGGTGATTGCATGGGAACTCCTATATACCACAAATAACACGCAACCCAAGTACAAAGTACTATAAAGTAGTGCACAGCTCTACTCTGCCTCACTTTAGTGCTTCTTTCCAGCGCAATGCAAGTTTTGCACTAGAAGGTAAAATCCCATTGCCTGCAAAATTTCAGAACGTTTTTACCAATGCAACACTGGTTTGAGCAGAAAATGTCCAGTCGGAGACATTTTCTCCTTGAACTAATCCCATTACCAAAATGTTTGTCAACTGAATTTGGACAAGGTATGACTTGGCATTCAATTTTCAGGTGAGGTATGGCAAAGTGAATTTTATAAAATGTGGTGCAATTGTACTTAGTTTTCACAAAATGTTCAACTCCCCACAGAAGAAATCGCAGAAAACATCTGATTCACGTTTTGTTAGAATAAATATGACCGTATTATCATGTGAAAGTGAAATTTAAAATCAGGTATAACAGATATTTTTTATGTGTTTTTTTTGTATTCTGTTTCCTTTCTTCTCAAAGCATTTGAAATTAAAAGCAAACATTTTGGGGCTTTTAACGAAGTAGCTTCTTCTCATGAGCAATATGGCTTGAACAGATCCTAGGTTTACTCGTTGTTGCATTATGCTCCATGTATCCTAAAGGTGGTTTAAACATTAAATAGACGAATTAGAACAGTTTAGCATGTGAGCTGAAAATATTTCTTCTACATTTTTCCAATTTATCATCGCTCTAATTTATTTTTTTACATGTATGACAAGTTATTTAATGTCAGTCACAAGGTCCACAGTTGTCTTTCATTTTTCAGGAGCCTGACATACTTATGGCATTGCACAAACTACATTCGGTACATGGTAATCATTTGATGCTTGTTCTGAAGTAGCTCAAACAACTTAATTTTCCTTAAAAATACAGTAAAAATTGAGGATTCCAAAAATGTAAACGGAAGAACAGAATGTAGGCGATGTGTATAACTGTGTTGAAACAAAAACATTTCTAACTTGAACAAAAATCCAAGCCCCACAATTAATTTTTTATTACCCTAAAAGAAGTCATCTCTTAAAAACACATTTTATTTCCCTCACATTCTGACAAAGGTATGTTCTGTGGATTTACAATTAGTTATATCATCTATATTCGTGCGCTGGCTTTCCAATGGCTCATTTGAATGGTGTATTTTTTACCTGAATGTATGCTACGTGCAAGTACAAATTTTCTAAAATATTCCATGATTTTGAAAACGATTTGTCAAAGTCAAGGGGAGAAGATATGGTGCTCTCCATCACGGTGGATCTTTCACACTAAAAGTTTTGAAACAGTTGTAAGCATGTGTGAGTCGTGATTTGTTGACAGTGAAAACTATCCATGCGCTGATGCGTTTTTTTGAGAAATGGCACACCATTCAGACACATTCGCTATTTCCAGTGCCCAATTGTTACAGATTAACACTGCCCAAATTCTAGGAAATGTGCAGCACATTCTCCATTATATTTTTACTAGTGGCACCAAATGTCATTTTAAAGCATTATGCAGATAGGGGGTAAGGATGCAATGGACAAGCAAAGAAAAAGTGCACCCTGAATGATGTTTAGGTTGGAAAATAGATTAATAATCAGAATTTAATGGGACCCTTAGGTCCAGTGCTATTGCATGAAGTAGTATAATACCGCAACTCCATTGGTGTACAGAAGGCAACAGTACACAGAGTACCCCACAGTGTAAGTAGGCTTGTTTGGCTGAACAGGATCATTAGCTGAGCCTTCAGCATTTGCTTTGTGGCAGTGCACCTGCACCAGTTAGAATCCTGTTATGCAGATATCCTTAATTTCTGTCTTATGAAGGTGGCAACCTGGATAAATACCAATTCCCTTAAGCTAAATGGGAATACATCTGAAATGTTGCTGTTGGGTCCTCAACCCCATTTCTGGGGTCCTCAGTACTGGCCTGATAATCTGGGGCTCGCCACATCCCCCGTTTCAGTAGTTAAAGACAAACTCACTCAAATTACTAAGGTAGCCCCCACCTGTTTTGACGTCCTTAGGTGGCTAAGGAACTTTTTTTGGCAGCTCTCTGTCTCTTCACAAAGGACAGTAGTTCAGGGGTTAATCATCTCTAGGCTGGACTATGGTAATGTTGTCCATCTAGGGGCTTCAAAGGCTTCACTTAAGTGCCTACAAGTAGTTCAGAATGCACTTGCCCCGCTACTTTTCCATTTTCCAAAGCACTCTTCAGCCTGTAATCTTCTGTGAAACCTTGATTGGCTTCCGATTATTAAGTGAGTTCAATTTAAAGCATTATGCTATATGCACAAAGCTGTGGCAAACTCTGGTCCACTTCATCTTAGATCTTTGGTGGCACCCTATTGTCCAAGTTGGCATTTTAGATCAAGTAATATTAGGTTTTCAGCAGTTCCTAAATTCAGGAAGGCCCAAAATGGTGGTTGGTCTTTCTCTTATCTGGGTCCCAAATTCTGTAATTAGTAACCTGCCTCGATGAGATCTTGTAAATCTCATAGTATGTTTCAAAAACATCTTGAAGGCCTTTTTTCTAAATTTCTCTGTATTATCTTTGGTTTTACCTAGAGCTGGGAAACCCTGTTGGGTAGCCATGCGCTTTATAAAATGTTATAATAATAATAATAATAATATAATGCCTGGTCCTTATGCAGCCCACAGTGCATACACAACAGATGCCACCGTGAACCCTGTCTCATCCCCTTAAACACCCTTCCCCTGACCAGGTAGTGACTCATTAGGGGTTGTGCTTCTGGGAGTATCCCTCTCTTATTAGGTGCAAATGATATGAATTGGTGGGAGTGATACAAAATATTTGGGCAAAATCTGTATAAGGGAGTTTAAGGCATGCAGAATATTGCTCTTGCCCTTCATGTGGGGTTTTGCCCAGTCTCTTCACACAATTGTAACCCATGCTTTTAGACCGAAATGTCAGTGCCATCCCCTCAATAAAGATCCCTAATTTAAATCGATTACTTAATTGTTTGAAATATCATATTGTATCAAATTTCCAATCCGAGCACATCAAAAGTCCAAAGTTGAGTAATGTTCATAAACACACTTATTCTCGTTGTCCACTTTTAATCCAAAATATTCAGTCCGGGGCAACCAGTATCCAATTCCTTTCCAGCAAATGCAGATTTTTACAACAGTTCAATAATAATCCATTTCATGTAGTCAGCATATATTGATCCATTTCATGTGGTCAGCATATATTTCTTCAGTTATGAAACAGCAGATACAGTCAACACATGTTTCGTCAGTATTATATCATACCACGACTTCTTCAGGGCTGTAAGTTATTAATACAGAATATCAATTTACTGTATCTATGGGACCTGTCCAAAAAGGCCTCAATATGTAGCTCACTGGTTATGGCCACCAAAATGGAAGGATTCCAGAATTGGATGTAAACCCTCTACTGCAATGGAATGGGAAAGTAAACCAATATGATCCAAATCCACAAAACAATACATCCATCCGTCAAATTCTAGCAAATTAATTATTCACTAAGTTGTGTGCCCCTATCCTGCTATAGAAATCTGACGCACACTATTTCAAAATCTGAGTTAAGTATTTCATAGTGAACGTAATCACACATGTTCTAAGAGGGACTCTCGTACCTTAAGATAGAAGAGTACGCAATAGCTAGTATCCAAAGTTTATAGTCTATACAAATGTGCCAGCTGTCTTTTGAATAAAAACACAGACAATCATATATAAACGTTATAATAAACACAATCAACAGATCACAGTCAATGTTAATTCATTAAATAAAAAGCAAAGGTATAGTAACCTGAATCGTCATAGCGAAGTATCTCAATAGCGCAAACCACTGCTAGTAGAACTTCACACGGTAAGTACGTGTATTGATATTAGGTCGACTGAGGTCAAACGTATGCGAATCAAAGAAAAAAAGAAAATGAAATGCAAGTATATGCAATAACCTCAATGCCATTATGCATTCACTCAGCATGATAGAGTAACTACAGAAAGCATCCAGGTCTAATTGTACATGGCTATTAAAAAAGCACAATATATTCGTTAATCATTATGAAACATTGGTACCCACAATTATCCAAAACGTACCCCATCCAAAAGCTGGGTCAAGGTGTTACCTACAGCTATGGCAGCTGATAGTTCGGTAAGAGCACTATAATAACACCTAGACTCATGTATTGTATACTGTCCAAGTGGCAAGACACTAATATTTCAAAGCGAAGAGAATCAACACCCCCTTAATGAGATACGGGATTCCGACAGGCGCTCAGACCCAGAAAAGACTCACTAAACCCGAAAGCCATGAATCACTCACCATAGCAACTTGTAACAGTATACGGCGAGTGCGCCGCAGTATCTCTAGCGTGGAACACTAGCGCCATCTTGTTCCCTCAATATATACCCACATGTCAATCACATGGAACACGTCCACAAAAGTGTGTGCCATCTTAACCGTGTCTATAGACGGCCTATCTATAAGGCCCACCATATCTACATGCGGCCAATGCATGCAGCCCAAGTATAGATATCTATTCAAAAGTTAGACAAATATAACTTGTGTATGTTCCCAATAATTATTACAAACATCTTCATGATTTATGATATGCGAAGATTACATATATCATTTCAACTATAGATTCTCATTACAATAACAACTCTAACTGTACCTCTCTAACGTAACCCTCGGTTTTCGCAACAGTATCATCCTTTATTCGTAGAAGGAGTGTCGTATAAGTAGCTCCTAACACCAATGAATAGGGGAACACCACAAGCTCTACAGGACAAAATTATCGGCCACCTTAGAATGGTGTAAATACGCAACTAAAGCGTGAATGAGAAAGGCAGGATACAATTAGAGCGTTAATAAAAATGATAGTAAACGTAAGAAGTTAGTATATTCATGCAAAATATTTTGAAAGAAAGAGTTAACCCCAACACAAAAAATATAGAAGCATATAAATAAGCATAAAAATAAACAAAATATTCTAGCCCAATAAGTATCATACAGGTGAAGTCAGGACAGAAAATGCCAGATTAGTCATTGCATCTGTAGCACTCCTATAACGTGAATGGAAAGTGAGACTAGTACTTTTATATAATTTGTAGTTTCATATATAACGATCTCAAATTGACTTTGATCACCAAAATAGGTAGTCATTACTCTAACCACAGAACTCATGGCATTAGTATAATTTTAAAAACATTAAATATGTAGTGAACTGACTTATTGTAATTAGTATCAGAACATTGTCTGATTAAATTATCTTATTGTATCTATAACGCTATATCCAATATCATATTCAATGACTATAATAACATCATATGTAGTGGGAAACGCATCAGATATAAAATATACATAAATCCAAATACAGGTCACACATGAGCACATGTAAAATTGGCAACACTTCAGTGTAATCATAACACACCATGTATGTAGATGATACATATTGGGTAGATGTCAACATATCCCAACATTACACATGTGTTCTCAATATACACAAAGCAAAAACAGATGCATGTTCTGGATAGTATTTGTAGTACATGATTAATCTCCAAGGTAATATTGCAGTTCAGTATCCATGTTAATACCGAGCTCTACAGCCCGTAATTTCATGATCCACACTGCTTCCCTTTATTGCCACCCCGTGCATTGTTTGTCATGTGGTTAATCCCATGAAAGCTGAACTTATGTACTTGCGAACCAGGGGTACTATTTAGAGTGTGTTGTACTATTGGATATTTAGAGTCATTGTTTTTTAATGCTCTAAAGTGTACAGCAATGCGTTCTCGTAAGGGTCTTATCGTACTCACAACATAGATTTTGTGGCAAGAGCAAATGATCACATACACCACAAATCTTGTGTCACAGTTGATAAACATGGGTATAGTAAAAGTACCCGTGTTGTTAAAACTGAATTGTGTCACTTTGTCTACAGCCCACCTACATGTATTGCAGCGTCCGCATTTATGAAAACCCTTAATGCGGGCACTCAGCCAATTTTCATGTTTCATAGTTGAAGGATAACTGGGGCTCATCGAGTTGGAGAGACACTGACCTCTCCTACAGGTAAGGCTTGGAGATAATGTTATAAATGGGCCAATAATCTATCTGAAGTCAGAAGGTGCCAGTGTTTCTGTAAGGCATGATATCATTTATTAGTTTCAGTGTTGTAATTAGTGACCATTCTGATTTTCTCCAGAGGTTTTTTCTTTTTCTTGGTCGACGTCAATGTGTACTCTTGTGGTAGCCGTTGTACACGTACAATTGCTTTATCAATAACCTGTTTATTATAACTGTCAGAATACAGACTGGAATACCACTAACCTGAAATCCAGGGTACAGCGGGGGCGATGTACGATGCTACTCAACCCTATCCCCTGTCATGGAGTGTCCTGAGAGTACATATCTTTCACTCAAGCAGAAAACACCATTTTGGGTGAAAGGGAAAAATGGGACAAAAGAAACAATAAAAATGTGGCAGTGGTAAACACACGGTGAGAGATCTTCCTCTAGTAGTAGGGTTTCGGGACTACTCTCTCTACTCAGGCTGTCTAGCCCTGTGTTCCCTTTAGTAAGACAAAAGAAAGACACATTGTACAATCTACACGTGCCTGTCGTGTAATTAACAATATAGAACTTATGTGTAAGCACTTACTTCCACTTTGCCACAATCATCCTCATGCAAAACGTAAAAAACAAAAATAAACAAAAGAAAGAAATAGGCACCCAGTAGTGTAAGTTGAGGAAATAGCACTCCTTCCAAGGAATACACACAAGTCTGTGAATATTGTCACTTAGTTGAAGTAATGTACAAAACGAATATGAGCAAAAATGTACTTAGCTGAACGTTGGCTCTAGAACATTAGAGCGTCCCCACGTTCTGTTCTAGTCACAGAACTTTACTCTCCACATTTGTTTGAAACGTGATTGCACTTAGGCATCTGTGTAGCGTGGCAGTCTGTGGATGCAAATGCCTCTATCCATCCGCAATTCCGATATGCCAAAAATCAATAGATAGCCCTCCTGTGCTACTGACGTTCTTTATTTCCTCAAACTCTCAACCTAAATAAATATGCCTCTCGTAGGGGTGAACACGCTCCAGCGCGGTTATAAGAAACACTGGGGCCACGTTGTTTGAGCACATCAACGGCTCACTGGGTGAACGCGCTACAGCGCATGAACTAAGAAAAAATGAAATCTTGTGCTGGCGTGAAACCAAACCGCCAAACACCGAATGCGCTCCAGAGCGGGTGCTTCACTAAAAGTTATACACTTGTGAGGGTGTATTCTAAGACATAGGGGTCAACAGGGAATGCGCTCCAGCGCGGTTACACAAAGGCAATCTCTGACTGCATTCTAACTCAAAGTTGACAAGCACCAGGCAATTCGCAGGCGGAGTTAATATAGCCATGCGATTGGTGCTGACAGAGTGTTCTCCCAGCTAGGTGTTATGGGAGATGTAGTCCATATTGCACACGCCCAAAATCACTCATGTTCAATCATACCAAGTGCTATGTATGTGTCTCTACATGCTGTCAGCGCATGGTCGTGACAATAACCTCTCTGCACAAACCTATCTTTCATATCTGATATTGTTCTCACAAATTCTAGGTTTTCACTACAATTCCTCCAGGCCCTAACCATCTCCCTATAGGGGATCGCATCAATTTGAGATTTCGGGTGACAGCTCGATGCGTGCAGTAATGCATTGCACAATGTACTTTTCCTGTACATTTTGCTACAGATTTTATTGTCAGAAATGTACAGTTGCACATCTAAAAAGAAAATCCGTTCCTGACTATATTGGAATGTTAGCGAGAGATTGTATTCATTAAAATTCAAGTATGTAAAAAAATCTTCCAATTGTCGTATAGAGCCAGTCCATATTAATAGGCGTTGCAGTGTTGGAGCTCGGTGTGTGGAGTTCGGAGGGTTGGGGTTTTTTTGACCAGCAGCGGCAGTGGCAGCAGCTTGTCCGAGCCGCGGAAAGCGGCCCGGCTGTTCCAGGACTGGGTGTGACTGGGTGCGGTCTTTTTGGAGTTACGAGTGCGTTCCCTTTCTCGGACCCCCAGGGAGCCTTGTTTGTATTCATCAGCGCGGGCCGCTGCCTGCCCGCTGCCTTACTGCTGCCTCCCTGCTGGTAATTCTCCCTTGTTTTACGAGCGCGAATGCTCGCAGGAGATACAACGAAAACACATCATGCCAGGATAATTTAAAGTGTGTATTTCTTTACCGCTGTGCAAGACGTCGCCTACAATTGCGGTGAGACTAAGCGGACAAGTTTTCACTCGGCTCATATTTGAAAACTATAATGCTGTATAAACAAATGCTATAACGCTGTGAAAACGAACATTAGAGACCTTAAGGGGCCGATTCCGATCTCGGTCGGAGGCGGACCCAATACCATTCGGTCGGGAAAAAAGCCATGCGAAAGCCTGTTTCCCGACCGAACCGTACGCGGGTCCGGCCGAGCGAGTACGATGCGAATTCGCCGACCGACTCGTCCGGGCGTCCCGACAACTCCGACCGACTCGCTCGGACTCGAACCGCTCCGACCGACTCGGTCGGACCCGATTCGCACCGCGCAATGGAGACGTTTTCCGGCCGGGTAAGTACGATGCGCACCTCGACCGCTCCGACCGACTCGCGCCGTCCGACTCGAACTCGCTGTCGGAGCCGTACTTTGGGGGTCCGTGTCGGACCCCCCTGTACGCGTACCCGTGCGAGGCGCACACAGGGGGGACCCAAGGGTCCCCCCTACCTGTGCGTGTACGCCGCGAAGCGCTGCGCGGCGTACTCGCTGTAGGGGGCGCCCTTGTCCGCCTCGCACCCATTGAGGCAATGGGAGCCCGCGTACGCGTTGTACGACCGGCTCCCATTGACTTCAATGGGAGTCCGACCGACTCGTGTCCGATAACATACGGACGCATCGTACTCGTTCGGTCGGACTGCACGGGTCCGATTCGGTCGGAAATCTCTCCGGGTCCGGCTCGGTCGGAGAGATTTCCGGCCCGAATCGGAATCGACCCCTAAGTGTTTAATTGGTTTAATTGTTTTTTGCGGAACTGTGGAAGCCGTGACTTTCCCGGGGCTTTGCCAAACCTCGGCTGTGCTGCCCCCTGCGGCCTCCGCAAAGAACTGTTATCCCCTCTCTGCGGCCTCCTGCAGAGAGGATGAGCCGTTCGATTGATCGAGTCTGAAGCCCGAGCCCGAGCTCAAGGTTGCCAGAGACGCTGTGTGCTGTGTTCTGCGAGGTCAGCGTGAGCGCGAGCTGAGCTCCAGGGCCCCCAGAGTAGCTGAAGGAGAGTTGGGGAGCCCGACAGAGAACAGGCCATACCAGCGCTCTACCGCGCTTCACCGCCTTTCCGCTTCCTGGTTTCCAGCGGTTCCCAGCGATTCGGAGCGGGACCGCGTTGCTCCGACGGTAACAGCCTATGCGGCGGAGGTAGAGGCAGAGGCGTCAGCTCCGAGGAACCTACCTTACCCGGTTCAAGACACTGCATCACTTGGAGGTAGGAGCAGAGAGCAGAGAGGAGCGGAGTAGGGCGGGCAAGTGAGAGCGCGGCCGCCATTAGTGGCGGTTGCAGAGTGTAGAGCCCAGGGAGCCCGCGGAGGCGGCCCAACTACGTTGGGTGTGGCTTGCGGTGCTCCTAGTGCGCCCTGCTCTCCGGCTGCCCCCCGCTCCAGCCTCTGCCCTTTTTGTTAACTTGCTCCCTCTGTACGCTGCTTTTGGCTGCTCCCTGTCATCTCCCCCCGGCCCTGCTCCCCCCGGGAGGTGGCTCCAGGTTTAGGCACCAGGGCACCAGAGCAAAAAAGGGCCAAAGGGCTAAAAAAGGTTAAAAGGGATTAAAGGGTGCGAAGACCTTTGCCTCCAACTGGCCCATCTGCCCACCAACTCATCCACGAGACTCATTGCCTCCGAGCTTAAGAGTGGTATAGGGTGCGCAGGGAGAAAGCGTAGTTTAAGAAGTCTCTCCTCTGTAAAACCACACAAAAGTACGAAGAATGAGGTCAGTGAGAGAAAGGTGGTCAGTCACCACCGTACTCACAAACAGGAAAAAAAAAGAGTAAAATACTGGGTGAAACTGGCAAAGGACTAGCCACAGCAGGACTTTATACCCCCATGGCAAACAACACTCTGGTGGCAATCGAAGGAGTCTCACTGGGAAAGACACCCAAAACTGGCTTTCAACCTAAAATATATACAAAATTCTCCTTTTTAAAAGATGCGGGGGGCTTATTAAATGTCAACAACCCCGAATCAAGAGGGCTTCCTTCCCCATTGTTCCTGGAGGTCCTATCTCTGACGGATATAGCAGCACCACCAACTACAGTGCCAGATAAAGCACATAAAACGAAGCAAGATGAGGTGAGAACAGCACGAGATGTAGAGAGTCCTGATGCTGTTGAATATCAAGAACAACATGAAAATGATAAAGGAGCCGAATGGCAAATGGAGGAAAGAAAGGAGAGGGACAAGCAGGAGCCGGTCACAGGCGCAGAAGCAGGAGCTGGAGGCACGAAAGCACGGAGCCCACGGGCAAGTATGTTATTGCTTACCATTGATCAGGAAGGTGACCACCAAAAAATTAAAATCTCTGAAAATTCGGACAAGTGGAAGATTCCATTGGAGCCAAACATTATGATTGTTCCTAACTCGAATTTGAAGCCACACCGGTCGGAGGAATTACAGGAACCACAGGACAGCAAAAAGGGCGACTTCTATCCGCCCACCCGATCTGTGCAAAAGCTTCCCAAAATGTACAATCAATTCACAGAGCATCAGCTGAGAACGCAGTGGAAGAGGAGGCTGAAAAAATGTTCAAATCCATTGGGCCATTTGAAATGGATGCACAGTTATTAAATATGCGAAAGGAAAGGGCTAACAGCCCGGAGAACAATACACAACGAGAAAACTCTAAGGATGATGAAAATGAAGCGCCATACCTCACTACTGAGGAATGGGCAAAGCTGGTAGCCTCTTATCTACCTGATGTACCTCAGGCCAAAGGAATCAAAACACAGCTAGACCTGCCAACTGAGGAACCCCCAATGGACTCAAAAGATTTATGGGGATCACTCTTTAACACTATGCAGCTCTCGCTCAAGGCAATGCAATACCACTCAGATAAAATGGACATCCAATTATCCATCCTCAATTTTCTGGCGGTCCACGTCTCAAATATCGACAATAGACTGACAGAGATGAGCAATCTCATCAAGAGAGTACAAGATGACACCCAAATTGCCCATCCAAGTTGTTCTTGCTTCACCATCATGGATAAACTTTCAACCTTACCGACACTCATGGGGGAGCTCCTCAACAACTTAAAAGAGACAAAAAAATGCTGCAGGACCAACAAATACTTTAACTCAAGACGACACTATGGGCAAACATGACCTAGCGACAATGCCACAGCAGCATCTGGCGCGAGGAGTCTCCAGTTCCCCTGACAAAACCCAAGGGCCCCTGAGTCAAATCAACTTGACGGAGGTTAAGGCCGATACTCAAGGAGAAAAGGGGGCTGAATACCTCCCCGTAAAAGGGGCTCAAATTACTCAAGAGGCGGGTCCGGGACTGGAGCCTGCTCATAAGGAACTCATTAACTTTCAATAGCAAGAAATGAAGCTGGAACAAGAAGCAATCACTGACCATGAGACATCAGGACAAGTCCAGGGTATTGAGGTGATAGATAAAATAAGGTCTGGGCAGAAAAACCGTCGGAAACAGAAGAGAAAGGGGAGAAATAAGCTAATTACCAACAAGAATGCTCCCATTAAGTCATATTTTCTGGCATCTGCCACAACCCAAACAGGAGATGAATGAATGAATGAATGATGTCATTTATAAAGCGCTGGCTTACACTCCAAAGGAGCATCTTGGCGCTGGAGGGAGGTAGACTGAGTGTTAAAGAGTGTGATCTCTAATATCGCTGTGGTCAAATAAGGGACATAGCAAGACTATCTGATAGTGTGAAAATCCAAGTTTTCAGTTTTTTCTTAAAGAAGGATTCCATCTGTGTAAGTCTCAGTTGGGTGGGTAGGAAGTTCCAGGCTTTTATTCCCAGTACGGCCATAGATTTTCCTCCTCTGGACTTCAAACGGAAATGAGGGGGTACTAGCAGATTTTCCGTTGAGGATCTCAGATTTCGTGCAGGAACATAGGCTTTTAATCTGGTCCTAAGGTATTTGGGGCCGCTTTGTTTTACAGCTCTGAAAGTTATCACTAGGATTTTGAAGAGAATTCTCTTATGTATTGGCAGCCAGTGGAGAACTTGGAGGGCCTCCGAAGCAGATGACCCCTTTGGTAATTTCAGTACCAATCGTGCTGCTGCATTTTGTACAGTCTGCAGCTTTTTCAGAGTACTCTTCTTTACTCCTGCATAAAGACTGTTACAATAATCTAAACGTGATAAGATCAAAGCCACTGCCACAGATTTGCGAGCTATGGCTGGAAGGAGGTCAAAGAATTTTTTCAAAGTTTTTATCCAATGAAAACAGGTTCCTGCTACCGACAATGCCTGCCGATGAAAGGAGAGGGATGTATCAAATCGGACTCCTAGGTTTTTGGCAGTGTCCACTGTATTAGGAGGTGGGGCTACATCTGTTGGCCACCACAGTTTGCGTATGAAGATATTACATTTTCCCAGCAACAGTATCTCCGTCTTTTGGCTGTTGCACTTAAGGTGATTAGTCTTCATCCATTCAAAGACAGCAGAGAGACATTGTTGGAGATTTTCTTCTGCTGCTGTGGATTCTTTATCCAGGGTAAGGATGAGCTGTGTATCATCAGCGTAAGACACAGTCTCGATGTCAAAAGATGACACCAGGTCTAGCAAGGGCACCATATATATATTAAAAAGTGTGGGGCTCAAAATTGAGCCCTGGGGCACACCCGAGAGCAGTGGCTTCTCTATTGAAGTGAAATTGCCGAGTGTTACTGACTGTCTTCTGTTCCCTAGAAATGATGTTAGCCAAGCCAATGCTTTCTGTGAGATCCCAGCTCTTCCTAGCTGTTTACCCAGAACAACATGGGAAACAGTGTCGAATGCGGCCGAGAGATCCAACAGAATCAGCACTGCCATCTTTCCTTGATCCAATGCGAATTTAAGCGTCTCCGTGGTATGTAGCAGCGCTGACTCTGTTGAATGCCCGGCCCTAAAGCCTGATTGCCTGGGGTGTAACAGAGATCAATCTGTGCTAAGCAAAAACAGGGCATCGACACCCCCACAGCCCTTGCAAAGCTCAGAGATCCTCCCCAACCGAGCAGACGGCTCAACCCTGAAGATTTCTTCTGCCCAAGGAAGTGGCATGAATGAGGAGCACACAATGAAACCAAGCATGGAGGAAACATCATTAGCCCAGTCAATGACAACCTCAGCTACTCAAATAAACCATACGAGTAATGATAACCCAATGAGCTTTAACTCAATCATCAGGACGGATAATCAGCCTACTGCTACTAGAGGAACCTCTGTATTGAGCCATACAGCAAATGCCTCAGTTAGGGTACGGGCCGGCGAACCAACACTAATGGCTCCGACAAACTCTGGGATTAATGAGGAGCTGCAAGCTTCAGGGGTCCATTACAGTAGCTCTCGGCAGGAGGAATCGAAGATAATTCTGTTTATTCCGGAATATAAATCAAAAGGGAGAGGGGACATCTTGAATAGAGGCAATATTCTGCGATTATTAACTAGCATCAGCAACTTAACAGAAGTTGTCTCAAGCGATCTGGAGTCCGTAGAATTTGAATGTCAAAAACATCTGTCTCACCAAGAGATATCAAAAACAACATGGGCCACACAGGATATAACAGAGAAAATAATGAGGGAAGAACAACAACTGAACGCCTGGGCGATCAGATTAAAACGCCAGAAAGAAACAGGTTATCCAGAACCTTTGCTACACGAGTTGCAGTCATATGATGGTCATAAGCAAGGGCATATGGGTGCTACAAGGCAAATTTATTCGGTACTCAAAGAAGCTCGCAGCGCAGAATCCAACATCTGGAATCCTAGGCTAGCGGATGAGAATAAGATCTCATACAACTGGTCCTGGATATCTCGAACCATCAATTCCCGACCAAGGAACACCTGACAGGGTAGGAAATCAGTTAACAAAGCCCCTCAATTAAAGCTTTGTTCATGGAACATCAATGGACTAGGGTCCAAAGCTCTGGATAAAGAACTTTTGCTCTATTTCCAAGATTTCGACCTCATTCTATTGCAAGAAACCTGGCTGGTTGAGCCGCTGCAGCTGCAAGGATATAAGTCTTATCACCTTCTGGCCTGCAGGGAAGCCAAATTCGGTCACCCAAAGGGTAGTCTCTCAATCTTCACTTCTATCAAAACAATAAACACAGCCAAGGAACTACTTAACATGGCAACAACAACTAACGCCATACAAGCAATTAAGTTGGAGTTAACAGGTCTTGCCGATAATCAGCAGTTAATACTTGTTAACACTTATCTCCATCCACGGGATAAAAAGGCCGGTGCCAAATAGTTGGTTTCTGACTTGTCAGGATTACTTGAAGAAGAGGCCTCCCCGAATCTTATAGTATCAGGAGACTTTAACATGCTTCTAACAGGGTCCTACGAAAGAGACGAAATAGTGGAAGAACAGCTCCGGGGGCTTCCACATCAGGAAGCTAGTAAGTGGGGCAAGCAAACCAGCTCAGCAAAGGAGCTCCTCAGGGATCTGGAAAATTTGAGCTTGGTCGCGCTGAACGGGTGCTTCTTGGGAGATTGCCCACCGGCAGCCACGTTTCACAGTGCACTTGCAAATACAACAATCGCCACACCTTCACGTCATACTCCCTGTTTAACAAAATAGTAGACTTCAGGATAGGCAGCTCAGACTATAGTGACCATCTACCACAAGAGATTACTCTGGATGCTTATGGCACTGCATCTACCGAGCAACCAGTTTGCTTAGGCTCGGAGTTCACGGTCAACCTAAGAAGAATTAAATGTAAAATTCCCAACGTGGAGAACTTCCTGATCGAGGCAAAAAACTTGTGGGAGGAAAATAAGAAGGAGAACAAGGATGTGCTTGTAAGTTGGGCTAAATTCACTGAAAATCTTGGCACACTCCACTCAAATGAAGAAGGGAGGGACGTAACCAGAGCAGTTATGGCCCAACAAAGGCCTTATTCCACACAGCTGAGCACTCAAGCCTACCATCTAAGAGGAGCACAACTAATACAATTAAAGCAAATAAAGCAAAGAATAAATAGAGCAATACGAAAACTCCAACGGGTAGGGCCAGACGTCAATCTTCAAGATGAGCAAAGATCACTAAAAACAAGTAAGAAAAAACTTATCTGGGCAGCACGCCGCGAAGCCACAGAAACAGCATGGGCCAAAATCCTCCACAACGTGAAAGCCAAAAACAGCGCCAGGTTCTGGCATACAGTGAAGAGACTACAGAATCCAAGGGCTCTTGGAATAAATTCTCATATCACTGAAGAGGAATGGTTTAAGTATCTATGGGATCACTTTAATAGCGGGCAAACAAACAATACACAGGAAGCTCTGGAGCACAGCAGAGCCGGCTTAGGCCACTTAAAGCAAGACGAAGAGGCTAGCCATGGATTCACGATAAAACTGATTATGAGCAGAATCTCCAAGGGCAGAGCTGAGGGCGCACCAGGCCCCAATGGTATACCACAGATTCTATATAAGCGAGACCCGGACTATTGGGCAGCTGAACTCCTGCCACTCTTTTCGCACATTATGGAGACAGAAAAAATACCAGACTCTTGGAAGGGGTCTATTATCTCTCCGGTATACAAGAAAGGCAGCAAAAACAACGCAGAAAACTACAGATTGGTTGCATTAATAGATAATGACGCCAAATATTATGCAGGATTGCTGTTGGAAGAACTTACAGAATGGGCATCCGAAACGGCATCAATTCCAATTAACCAATCAGGCTTCCAGAAAAGTATGGGCACATCAACAAACATACTGGCCCTATCACTTTTAATAGATGCTACTAAACATATCAAAAAACCGCTATATGTCTGTTTCATAGATTATTCCGCTGCATTCGACAGCATCGATAGGAATAAACTCTGGTTAAAACTCTCCAAAACGAAAATTAATGCCATACTTTTAAATCAGCTGATCTTACTTCATAGCGACACTTGGATACAAATTAAGCTAGGCGCCGGAGAAAGCATTTCACGGAGAATCCCGACAACCAAGGGGCTGAAGCAAGGGTGCGTGCTGGCGCCGATTTTGTTTAACCTGTTTATGGCAGACCTCTTGCCAGAATTGGACAAATGCAATCATCACGCCCCGAACTTCGGAGGTTTCCCTCTCTCGAACTTACTCTATGCAGACGATTTGGTTCTGATTAGCCGTACCCCAATTGGTCTACAACACCTGATAAATACCACAAGCAATTTCTCCAGCAATAATGGATTATGCATAAACTTGGGCAAAACTAAAGTGATGGTTATCAACCAAAAAATAAATCACACTACTTTCAATGGGCGTTGGAAGAAATGAAACTTGATATCGTGGGAGAATTTAAATACTTGGGTGTAATTTTAGACAATAAAGGCACGTTCCTTCTGCAAAAAGCATCTATAAAAGGCAAAGGAACTCTGATAGCAGTAGCATTAGAAATATTAAACAAAAAATAAGTGGCCCGAGCTTCACCCCCTTACTACAGGTAATTCGAGCAAAACTCCTCCCAACCGTCACTTATGGAAGTGAATGCCTTAGAGGGAGAGATGCCGACATCCTGGACAGGACGGTAACAAAGGCAATGAGAATTATTTTTAATCTCCCACGGTGTACATCACCAGCCCAAATCAGACTAGAGTTTGGCCTACCGAAACAACAGATAGCACGTAAGGGGGCATATCTGAAATGCTGGCACAAAATAAAGGGAGCAGAACCAGGGTCATTAAACAAATTTTTATGGAATGAACTTAATCGGAAAAAGGAAAGTGCAGCTATGACTTATCTAAAAGACTCCATTGGCAGCTTGGCCTTAGAAGCCCATTGGGGCACGATTGGGGCCCATAAAACCTTTAAGGAGCTTGTTAACAAAACTGTAAAAATCTTGTCCGTTCTCGAGGATAAAGCTTCCCTCTCGGAAAGGGCACATGGATGGTTCGTCATCCAGGGCTATAACAGCTGCTCCCCACAACCCTATCTGTGCGCCGGGTTTACTAGGGCCAAAAAGGAAAAATTTCTGCACCCGAGGATGGGCATTCTACCAACACTGTCGCATTTACCCCCATGGAAACGGCCACAATCAATATCATCGTGCAGACTGTGTGCCGAGGTAAAGGAAGACATCCTACATATTCTGTGTACATGTAAAGGTTTAGACCGGGAAAGAAGATCCATGCTAAAGCCTGCCCTGAAAAGATTACAGATAAGATCGTGTAGACAGGCAGTGAAGGCCCGTTTTGAGGGAGAGGACATCCGGCGGGCCTGCTGTCTGGTTCGTTTCTTGGACATGGCGGGAATAAAACTAAGGACGGCAGAGCAGGAACAAAAGCTAATGAACACCCTCTAGCCGCTTTTTTCCCTAACAAGCAACAGCCTATTTTTCCGGCTTACAACATCACTTTAAAGGACCTCAATCTGTAACCTTTTGAGCATCTCTAAGGACTACAGACATCTTATTAATAATGTTGTTAAGGCATGGCCTCTCTTTCCTTTTTTCTTTTAAAACTCAGATCAAGGATTTTAAGATTTTAAGAGCGTCCAAATTGGGAAAGTATTATCTGGTTTTTAATATTTTAAGCCAATGGCCACAAGTGCTTAACCTTCTTAACTTGATTTAAAACAAACTATGCACATGGGAAGAATAATGCTAACTGAGATTGTGCTCACAGGTATACAGAAGTGCTAAATGTGACTTCCCTTGAAAGGACTTGAGAGACGATTATGTAAAGACGGCCTCAGCATCTTACGTGAATGAGATAATAATGAGATAATAATGTGTGTTTTAATTAGTTGTACTCTTTTTAATGAGCAATTTTATGCAATGGTTTTTATTAACTAAGCATATAATAAAATATTATATTATATTGTATTATATTACATATTAATAGGCAGTCATTTATATATCTCTCCCAATAGTGTATGTATTCAATCTAAGGTGATCCTGAAGGGCCCCAGACCCGCTCCGCCTCAAACCATCCCATAAAGAAATTAGCAAAAGACTAAGCAAATCTTGAACCCATGGTACTCCCGAGCTGTTGTTTATACCAGGTACCATTGAACAAAAATACATTATTTGTAAGTACCAGTTCAGTCATTCTTAGAATTATGTGCGTGTGCTCCAAGTACTCAATAGGTCTCTTATACAAAAAAAATCTCAATGCCCTAAGTCTTAGGTCATGTTGTATATTGGTGTACAAGGAGACTACATCCATTGTCACCAATGTCATTCCAGATTCCCATACTACATCTGTCAATAAATTTAGGATGTGCTTAGTATTTTGTATATATGATGGTAAATTGATGACATATGGTCAGAGAATGATGTCAATAAACTGCGATAATCTTTCGGTGGGACCCCAATCCCAGATACAATGGGACTCCCCGGTGGTTCAGTGGGGTTTTTATGTATCTTTGGAAGTGTATAGAGACAGGGGAACCGTGGTCGGTCAATTACAAGATAGAGGTATTCGTCATTGCTGAGTAACCCGAGGTCACACCAATGTTTCAGTTCTTTATTAATCATTACACTTATTGCAAATATGGGATTCCTATCTAGTAGTTTGTAATATGTACAGTTGTTTAACTGTGAAAGACCCTCATTGTCATAATCGATCTTATTCATCAGGACAATGTTTCCACCTTTGTCAGCCTCTCTGATTATTATATACTGTTTAGATAATATTTCAACCATGCAATTGGCATGTTTGAAGCTGTGCTAATATCTCTCTAACAACCATTCAAACAACTGTGCCAGAGGATTCTGGAAACCTATGGCCCAAAAATATTGACCCTGTACTTTCAATGTCACAACCTCCCCTTCCCTTCCAGATTAGTGATCAGAAGAGAACAGTGCACTGACAATTGTCATGTCCTGATGAGACCCACTTGAGTGCATAATCGAACCCTCAAACTTTAGTCAAGATGAACACTCCAAACAGAAATATCCTGGCCCACCATGTGGCTTTCTGCCTACTGTGATTTTATGTTGCACGCCTTTGTCTACCCATCTTCTGTCCTCTTTCCAAGCTGAGTGCTCACAAAGAAGTAGTTTGCCTACTCCCTTCCTGGTTTGATTATGTGTAAACTGAGGGGCCCACCAAGTTGAAACATTCTAAATAGCTTGCCTCTTACTGCACAGCGGCCACAAATTGTAACTGTTACTGCGGTGTTGTGAAACCACAATCTAAAATTCCATGCATCTCTGCATTCCAATCCAAAGCCAAGTCAGCATTTAATGACTCCTTCTTTTTCCTAAGCCACATGCTTGCATTAATCTCAACCATCAAAATCTACTCGGAGGTAGCACGCCAGTGAATCATTTTTACCCACTGTACCATAAACAACAAGAGCCAACCTTATGCAAATTAAGCTTGATCCTGTTCCAATAAGAAGATCCAGCCCAAACTGTCATGCCTTGACCCCACTGAAAGGATAGCAAGCAACTCCTGACTGGTTTCGGCCCATTTGGACCTCTTCAATGAGGTGTAGCTCCTTTAGTTGTGCACAGTGTGCACCAGACTCACCCCTTGTCGCACACGTACCACTTATGGCATGGAGAGGAAAACCATGAGGTGATGGGTGGAATGTGTGAATGAATCTCAGCCACTGGTAATTTTTCTATTGCCAATTACAATATGCATTTTGTGCATTTTTGCATCATATTTTCAACTCTGGTTGTCTTTCTTTGTTGAACTTCCAAGACAAGGCTATATTTTCTGACTCTGCTAAAGAATGCTCTGTGTTTCTGAGTTGAACTTTTTTGTTTTTGTTTGGCGCAATGAAACCCTAATCTACATTTCATGTAGTTTAGTATTCTGTTCCCAATCTGTTTACATTTTACCCCTTGTTGCACCATATTCCCAAGTTGTATATGATTTTATATTTTCATGTCTTTTTTGACATGTGGAATGTTTTTCTGTCTTATTGAGGTACTCCAAAAGTCGTTGACAAAACCATGTTTAATTACGATATGATAAAAAAAAGAACGATAAAAACTTCGGGGCAGATTTACAAGCCCCTTGCGACACCGATGCGTCACTTTTCGTGACGCATCGGTGGTTTTTTTTTACGCAAAATTTACAAGGTGACGCATCTATGGAGATGCGCCACGTAAACGGAGATGCGACGGAATGGAACTGCGCGAGATTCGGCTGCGTCACGACGTAAGCATTAAAATATGCAAGGTAGGTGTTCCTACTCGAAATCCAACGCATTTCCGACGCAGGCATATTTACAACAATTCCCCGTGGTGACGCATCTATTAAATGCATCACGCAAATTTGAAAATACGCTCGCAAGCCTACGCCTCATAAACCCACGCGCAGGAAATGACGCAAGTACCACATAAATTGAATAGAAGTGCAGCAGAGCAGTTTTGCAGCAGAGCAGGCAACATGGACCTCCTAATCCTGCAGCTGGGAGTTGCACCAAGAAGGCAACAGCCACCCCCAGACCAAATCCCACAACCTCACCCTCCACCATCACCACAAAGGCAGTGCAGGAGAAGAGAGCGCATCTACTGTCAAAGGACCACCCTCATTGGACTCCGGAATGAACAAGTCATCAAAATGTATCGCCTCAGGAAAGCGTCCATTGTGACACTGCTGCGGCAGACCACACCACGGCTACAGACTCCAACTGAAAGGGTCAGCAACATCCCACTGCAGACAAAGCTACTGGTGGTGTTACATATGTTGGCCTCTGGATCTTTTCAAGCAGCACGAGTGGCAGGGGTCTCACAGGCATCTTTCTCTGCCTTCCTCCCTACTGTCTTGGATGCCAACATTCAGCTCACACCACAGCACATCCATTTTCCAAACACACCCCAGCAGCAGATGGACATTAAACAAGGCTTCTATGCCATTGCTGGCTTCCCACATGTACTTGGTGCAATGGACTGCATGCATGTTCAATTGGTACCACCTGCAGCAACTTCACACCTATACCGCAACCGGAAGCACACACACTCCATCAATGTCCAGGCCATTGTGGACCATCGGGGACTATACATTGATGTACTTGCCAAATATCCTGGGAGTGTGCATGATTCATATATATTCAGAAACAGCATCATCAATGAGCGTTTCCAAAATGGACAATGGGCTCCTTGTAGGTAAGCATATATACATTTACATACAACTATACTCTGCAAGAATAGCTGGCCCTCTGGCACATTACATGCCCTTGTGTCCGAATGATGCAAGAAGTTCAAGTGAAAATGCCAACCCACATATACACTATAACCACATAACATACAGTCCAAAGCTGCATACATACATAGCAGCATAACCTAAAGTGCCAAGGGATACCAGATAGGAATGCACGCAAATATCCTATATAAAGTCGTGAAGACCAACAAGTCACACTGTCGACATATGCACACATGTGTATAAAGTACAAGGGAACCCAAATTAGATCGGTCAGGGACCTTGGGAGCTAACTTATTTTGAGAGACAGTGGTCCCTGAGTAAACAATGATTAGAAATCAAATAAATATAGCCCCAATCGGTACTATATTTTTAGCCTTTGATCCAGCCGGAAAAGGCAATTTAATATGCAGTTATATTAAATGTACAAAACATGTGAATTAATAACAGTGGGACACAAGCCTGTATCCATAAACTCACATAACAAGAGAAAACAAGAGAAGGCTCAGGCAGCATGTGGTTGTCTGTATCAAGTCATTACAATGGAACAAACAACAATTGTGGGAGGTCACCTTTACACATAATGTAGCACATAAATCACAGTGTATAAGGTTGACAGCTTTGTCGACGGCGTTTCGATCCTTAACATAGATATCGGATCATCATCAGGACTTTCAAAATAGTGCCTGAAAACATTTTGCCTGTAATTAACTGAGTTAGGGGAGAAAGTAAGAGGGAAATGAGATAAAAGACGAAAGTTAGTAAGGGCTAAAATAAAAGAAGACGCATGAGTGCGACAGCTGGCGATGGGCCAATTTAAGATTTTACGCATGATTCCAAGTTACAGACACTGAAAACGAGCTATAATCAGCGCAGAAATCGAGCAATTAACGGCGATGTGCTAATAAACGATGTGTAAGATTTGAGCACAGTCATGTAGGTGCGAGATGATTTCTATCAATAGTGAGTGTGAATGAGGTGTGCTGACCAATGGGCACGGGGTGGCTAAAAGGCTGTGAAGGTGCCTTATGTGAATGCTAAGTGAAGGGACAGGAAAAGGACAAGGGTTACCTTGCGTCAAGAGCAGGGAGCAGAGCAGTGTGCCATGAGGGATGGGCTTTCCAAGTATGACCATGAGCGATGTCGGGACCTGGCAATAGAAAAAGGGGAATTGTGAGAGGGGAAGGGATGGCAGAGGAGCGGCCAAGGGGTGTGGAGGGTGAGGAGGCTTACCTCGTATTAAGTAGGATGCAGAGTAGTCCATACGGTTCAGTGACCGCGGTAATCAGACCTCAATTGTGGGACGTCCGTTGGAAGTGGAGCCGTATGCGTCTAAATAAGCGGCGAATAAGGAATCCTTAATTCAGGGGTAGAAGGGAAAAAGGAAATGGGCAGTTTTAGAACCAATGTGGCATGTGTGCTGGGAGCGTTTGTGAAGTAAGGGAGCGGTCCCGTAAAGCTTACCCGTCACTGGATGGGAGGCGGCATAGTGGCGTCTGCTATCCCGGAAATGGGGAAAGCCGCCCTGAGGTTGTGCTTAAGGGCTGTGCAGCGCAGTCATGTGACCGCGGCGGCATAGTGGCCATATTGGGATGGGTGAGTGAGTGGAGAAGCCGCCCTAAGGTAGCGCTTGAGGGCATGTGAGCTGTGGTCATGTGACCTCGGTGACGCGGCGGCCAAAAGAAAGAAAAAAGGAGGAAAAGGGTTGATAGGCAATTTTACACAATAATGGCAATGAAGACAAAGGAATTAAATCTTAAAAGGTATACATTTGGCCGTAAGTGGATCAGTGTAGGTTAGAACATGATAAATAAAGAATGAAATACATTATAGTTATGGGTAGATCGGTACATTTTTAGGGAAGTGCAGTCTAGGATAAGCCATGTATGGCTTAGAGTATCTTAAAACCTGAAAACAGATGTAGGGTCAATAGTTTTTTACAGTAATGTTGTCCAATCCTCCAGACGGTTCAAGCCTGTGTGGATACTGCCAGTGCACAGGATCCATTTCAATTCTTCTTTGTTCAGTAGTTGTGCGAGATTGGCTCCTCGTGGGGGCAGCTTGACAACGCTTATTACTGTCCAGCGTATGTCATCCTCGGTGTGACCCATGGTTTGAAAATGTTCAACTAAGGGTGCATTTGGCGTGTTACATCGTAACCTGCTTCTGTGTTGGCAAATCCTTACCCGGACCTTTTGTGTCGTCTGTCCGATATAGATCAAGTTGCAGGGGCATAGGATGGCGTAAATCACGTTGCAGGTATTGCAGTTGGAAAAATCTTTCAGTACACATTTGATAGTGCCAAACACAAATTCTTTACAATCGGCGGTAAATTTGCAAACTGTACAATTTCCACATTTAGCATGTCCTGTTAGTGGAGGGAGACCCCAGTGGTCGTGCAGTGTACCTGTACATGTGGTGTTGGGTAATGCGGCCCTGACTAAATGGTCCTATATGTTTTTGCTTTTTTTGAAAGCGAAAAGAGGGCGATCCAGATTTAAGATGCCGGCGTTAATGACATTCCAATGTTTGCGTAATTTGTTTGAAGCTGGTGAAAAAGTGATTACGCATGCTATGCGGTTTTGAGGCTGTTTGGTTTTAGGTACAAGTAGACAATCCCTGGGACAATACCATGCCCTCTTTAGGGCATTCCGTACAAGTCTGCGTGGGTATCCCCTTGAGGTTAATTTGGTACTAAGGATCTTGGCCTCTGAAAAGTAGTCTTCCTTCAACGAGCAATTCCGTCTGATACGGAGGAACTGGGAATAAGGGAGTGAGTCCCTGAGTGCTCGTGGGTGAGTGCTGTCATATTTGAGCAGTGTGTTGCGCTCTGTGGGTTTCCTAAATAGGCTGGTAATCAAGGAACCCTCTTTATGCAGGATGTTGAGGTCGAGGAAGGGGATGGTCGTTCTGCTGTGTGATAGTGTGAATTTAAGGCCGCCACAGTTGTTATTTAGCCAATGTAAAAATTGTTCAAGGAGGACTTGCGAATTGTGCCAAACCATAAAAATATCATCAATGTATCTCCTCCACATTGTGATGGCAATGTGGAAGGGATTCACAGATGAAAGAATGTAGTTAGACTCAAGGGCATCCATGTAGAGTATGGCCAGATTGTGAGCGAAGACTGCTCCCATGGATGTACCCTTGGTTTGTTGGTAGTATTGGCTGTCAAAAAGGAAGAAATTCTTAGTGAGGCAGATTTCTAAGAGTTGCAGTATGAAGGTCGTGGGTACATCATGCGGGCGTGGATGCGTGTTAAGAATGCCTTTAATCACCAACATAGAGTCAAGTTGTGGAATGTTTGTGTACAATGATTCTACATCGAGAGAGCACAGGATGTCAGTAAGTGGGTCAAATGGATGATCTTCCACAAGATTAATCATATCCATGCTATCGCGAACAAAGCAGGCGGTGGTAGGAACGAATTCTTTTGTAAAGAAGTTGACATACATTCCCAGGGGTTCCAAGATGGAACCACAGCCCGACACAATAGGGCGGCCTGGCGGGTTTTCTAGGTTTTTGTGTTCTTTTGGGAGAGTGTAGATTACTGGTGTACGAGGCGATTTAGTATTGAGGAATTGGTGTTCAAGTTTGGTCAAGAAACCTTGTTCTAGGCCTTCAGTGGTCACTTGAAGAATGACTTGATACAGACAACCACATGCTGCCTGAGCCTTCTCTTGTTTTCTCTTGTTATGTGAGTTTATGGATACAGGCTTGTGTCCCACTGTTATTAATTCACATGTTTTGTACATTTAATGTAACTGCATATTAAATTGCCTTTTTCCGGCTGGATCAAAGGCTAAAAATATAGTACCGATTGGGGCTATATTTATTTGATTTCTAATCATTGTTTACTCAGGGACCATTGTCTGACCTATGCACACATGTCATCTAACACAAATTAACTATTAAAATGTGCAATGCATTGTAAAGCATGCATGGAAATAGCAAACCAGCCAAATTGAATGTGTACGTGCATTTAGGTGTACATAAGTGTACAAATCTATTACACACAGGATGCATGTGTTGGTGCACCATGTGACAAAGGTGCCTGTGCAGGGCCATTTAAACCAAATGTGTGATAATGCAGGGGCAAAGACATCAAACCATAACGTTTACAAAATGTGTAGGACCACTATGCCATGCAACTGAGTCACGTTTGCACAGAAAAAACATTTGTCGTACTCACATATTGAAATGTGCCCAGATGTGCAATGCACAATGTTGGAAAGTGTGCATCCAACCAAAACATTACACATGTATCACTCACACATTGCATCACCAAACACCTTTCAGTCAAATAAAACATGCACTGCAAAGCACCATCCCTTGTCATGCACATCAATTGATAGACAGCAAGTGTAGTGACAGGTGTCACAAACAATGGGAAACTCAATGTTAAACACAACATGTAATCGGCACCAACAGAAATCACTATTACAATCTTCACAAACATGACGTACAACACATGCCATGTATACTGACGTCACACAAATGTTAACACATTTTTCTTACTTTCCACTTACAGCTGATCAAGGATATGGCCTACAGAAGAGGTTGATGACACCATTTGGCAATCCACAGACTGATCCGCAAAAGGCATACAACCATGTCCATTGCCGAACTAGAAACATCATAGAAAGAAGCTTCGGAATGCTCAAGTCCAGGTTTCGTTGCCTAGATTTATCAGGCGGAAGGCTACTCTATTCACCAGAAATTGTGTGCAAGATGATAATGACATGTGCAATACTCCATAACATATGTGTCAAAACAAATGTGCCCTGGGATGAAGAGGAACAGCACCCTGAACAAATGGATGATGGCGATGATGAAGCTGAAGGAGAAGGACGAGACATACTCCACACTGCTGCAGGGATAAGACGTCGCACACACATTGTCACACAATTCTTCACATGATGTAGCAAATCTACATTTGTAACAATATGCACTAATGTCACAATAAAAAAACATCAGAGCATCACCTTTGTGTCCATTTGGTTTACAGGTCATATGATACAAATACATATGGGCAGATTAACACGAAACTGCCGCTGCATGCCAGTGCAAGCACTTTGACTGTGACACGCTGTGGCACTTTCGGAGCACAGGAATGCTACATAATCACAATGTTATGTTGCATTCCTGTGTACTACCCTGCAATTGCGCACAAACAGCTGCCATGCGCTGGTGCAGGCACCCTTGCACCATGGTCTAAGGATGGCTATGTGGTGTGGATGACATGCATAGCTGCAGAAAGTGGCACCTCCCATCACTCATTACAACACAGGGGGTTATTTACAATCCCCTTGTGCCGCTGGTGCGTCACCTTCTCACATGTTAAAAGTGGCGCAAGGGGCCTGAAAATAAGCCCCACAACATTTTGAAACAGAAATGCTTAAGATGTGTGATGTGTGAATCATCATATATTAGAATAGTGAAAAAGGATGTGTCTCAAACAAATTTTCATCTCATTGTGTCTTGAGGCATCAACGCAGGTGTTGTGTACCAACTGAGGGGCGGATTTACAAGCCCCCTGCGCCACCAGTACGTCACTTTTTGTGACGTACTGGTGGTGTATTTCTCTGCCCCATATTTACAAGGATAGGAAAAGCCACCGTGCGTGGCTTTTCCTGTCCTTGTAAATATGGACCCTTTACACTCAGCACTTTGCGTGAAAGGGGCGTTCCATGGGTGTTGCTGTGGGTGTTCCCATGCAACACCCATGGAACAAGACACATTTCCAGATTTACGAGGAATCGTAAATCTGGAAATGCGTTAGAATGTTACGCCTCCCCAGGGGAGGCGTAGGGAGGCGCAACGAGGAGAAATGTTTTCATTTCTCCTAGTTTTTTTCTCTTTCAATGCAGCACGCATTGAAAGAGGAAAATGCCTGTAGTGATTGTTTTTGTGCAGGAAGGAGCTCCTTCGTGCACAAAAACAATCTCCCCATGACGCAGGCATCCTTGCACCTTGGTGCAAGGGTGCCTGCACCGGCTCATGGCAGCTGTTTGTGCGCCAGCGCTGGGGAGGGCACAGGAATGCAACATATTATTGTAAATATGTCGCATTCCTGTGCTTTGGAA
Organism: Calotriton arnoldi; assembly: GCA_963921515.1. Lineage (NCBI taxonomy): Eukaryota > Metazoa > Chordata > Amphibia > Caudata > Salamandridae > Calotriton > Calotriton arnoldi. The sequence goes on along the minus strand of CAWUFW010005995.1, from coordinate 224,969 downwards.
ATGCCGCAGCGTGGCTGCAGCCAAAGGGCTTGCGTTGCCGCGCTGCGGCACTTCCTCGTAAATCTGCCCCTGTATGCTGAGATGCATGTATTAATGCACATGAATGTTTACATGCAAAAGTGGACTTGTGTGTTGAATGCTAATTCATCACCAACACCCATGTCTACACACAACATGAAAAGCTTGTGTGCGAGGTGGTATTTGACACAAGCAAATGTGAAGACACACATGGTTCCTCGCTGTGACATGGTAACAAATGTACTGCAGGTAGTGCAGATGAAGCGTGATGCAATGTAATACACCTGATGTGCAAGTCCACTGTAATAGTACCACAAACAAACTAATCAATTTTATCAAAACTATGTACACATATCCCATGATGTACGTGAATGTTGGTAACAGAAAATAACACAACTCATCCGAAAATCATGCAACATGTTGAAAAGAAATATATACATGTGCATTACATGACACATCCCTTGCACAACACCACACATATCCATCTATTCACTACCAAATCTGGGTTGAGTCACTCAGACCCCTGAAACGTGTCGCATCCGACCGTAAAGTGTCGCAAAGTCACAAGCGTAAAGCAGCTTCAAATCTGGGTTGAGTCACTCAGACCCCTGAAACGTGTCGCATCCGACCGTAAAGTGTTGCAAAGTCACAAGCCTAAAGCATCTTCAAATCTGGCTTGACTCACTCAGACCCCTGAAACGTGTCGTATCCGACCGTAAAGTGTCGCAAAGTCACAAGCCTAAAGCATCTTCAAATCTGGCTTGACTCACTCAGACCCCCTGAAACGTGTCGCATCCGACCGTAAAGTGTCGCAAAGTCACAAGCCTAAAGCATCTTCAAATCTGGCTTGACTCACTCAGACCCCCTGAAACGTGTCGCATCCGACCGTAAAGTGTCGCAAAGTCACAAGCCTAAAGCATCTTAAAATCTGGCTTGACTCACTCAGACCCCCTGAAACGTGTTGCATCCGAACGTAAAGTGTCGCAAAAAATAAAAAACGGGTAGCATCTGTACAAAACGCGACGCAAACTTAAAACCGTGACGCTTTGCATTGACAAACGCATGTTAACGCATGATGCCTAACGCAACAAACTGGAAACACAAGCAAAACAGAGAAATGTCAAGCATGCAGATGTGAACTGAAATGGCAATTGAGTCAAAAACACGACGCATCGTCTGAAATATGACGCAAAACGTCAAAACGTGTCGCATCTAAGCAAGACATGATGCAATGATTCTAGAATGTTGAAAACCAGGAAGTACACAGTTACTTTCACTTTCTCTTACTATCTCTAAGAGTGTGCTTGGTGGAGGAGGCTGGTGTGGAGTGCTGTGATTGTTATTGGAGTTTGGACTGTGTTTTGTATGTCCTGTGTGTACTTTTAACAGTTGTTGGTCTGTCTTTTGTCACTTGAAAGTCTTGTTTGTGGTCTAAATAGTTGTATCTTGGGAGTGTGTGTTTATTTGGGGTAGTTAGGTGTAGGCTAATCATACGGGTGGGGTAATTTTTATCTTTTTTGACGATAAGTTTCCTTTCTAACTCTTTCTAAGTTTCATTTTCAATAACAACTTATTAAGTCAGCATGTCTGGCAGGTCCAAAAACCTGTCCAACAGACAGTTTGGGGGCCTTACCTGGCTCATATATCATTTTCTGCCCAGAATGATCAGCACGGGGGGCAGGGTGAGCAAGGGCTACCCAGCACCTGAATGGAGGCAGAGGTGGAGCAGGGTCCAGCACCACATGGCAAGGATTTTTGATGTCCAACGCACACCCCACCAAATTAAACACCGCTGGCAGGATATCATAAACCGAAAGGGAGACTTGTTGGACCATCTGGGCCTGGAAATCGGTGGGCCAACTGGTAAGTAAATGTATAATATAAGTAAGAGGTGTACAGCACTGCCATACATTGCACTGTCCATATTTTCACATAGATTCAGTGGTGTCGCAATGGTCTCTGAGAAAATACATCATGACCTCAAGGAACAAATTGCATGTTGTGCGGTCACAGCCCCATATGTTGTAACCAATTTTTCTGATGTTGATTTTCAATGGTATCTTTGAACACACACAAGCACACAGTGCCAAAGGTGGAAATCGTTCTGTGATGCTATAAACTATCTTTCACCGTCATCACATCAATAGTGATGTATGAAGCTAACGTGTGTGACATTCATTGGCCATGTAAAAACGTCACACTTGTGTGTGGTACTCCTACAGCCATGTTACATAGGTGTGGCTGTGGGTGTCCCCATGCAACACCCATGGAACCAGACACATTTCCAGATTGATGAGGAATCATAAACATGGTAAAGCGTCTGTATGCTACACCACCCTAAGGGTGGCATAACGAGGCACAACGTAGCTGAATGTTCCATTTTTCAAAAGTGTTTACCTCTTTCAATCGGTGTTGCATTCCACGGCACACATTGAAAGCAGATTATGTCTGTAGTGATTGTTTTTTGTGCATGAAGGTGACCCTTCCATCACAAAAGGAATCTCCCCATGATGCAGGCATCCTTGCATGGTGCAAGGATGCCAGCGCAGGCACATGGCACATGTTTTTGTGCCTGCGCAGGGGTGAGTACAGGAATGAAACATATCATTATAAAAATCTTGGGGCAGCTTTACAAATAAAGTGACTCAGTGCATTCTGCAAGACATTTGGCTGTGCGGCACTGAGTCCGTTTCAAAGCACAGGGATGCAACATATTTGCATCAATATGTCGCATCTCTGTGCTTCCCCCTGTGCTGGTGCACAGACTGCAGCCATGTGCCGGCGCAGGCACCCTTGCACCAGGGTGCAAGGTTGCCTGCGTCGTGGGGAGATTGTTTTTGTGCAGGAAGGGGCACATTCCTGCACAAAAACAATAACTACAGGCATTTTCCTCTTACAATGCGTGCTGTACAATGCAGCACGCATTGAAAGAGGAAAAAATGAGGAGAAATGAAAACATTGCTCCTTGTTGCGCCTCTCAACGCCAACCCTAGGGTGACGTAGCATACTGACGCATTTCCAGGTTTACGATTCCTTGGAAATCTGAAAATATATTTGGTTACATGGGTGTTGCGTGGGAACACCCACAGCAACACCCATGGAACATCCCTTTCACGCAAACTGCTGCGTGTAAAGGGGCCATATTTACAAGGACAGGAAAAATCACGCAGGGTGGCTTTTCCTGTCCTTGTAAATATGGAGCAGTACAATGCGCCACCAGTACGTCAACAAAAGTGACGTACTGGTGGCGCTGGGGGCTTGTAAATCGGCGCCGTTGTATTCAAGTGCTCAGAAAGTTCCACAGTGTGGCGCAGGCAAAGGGCTTGTGGTGCCTCACTGCGGCACTCTCTTGGAAATCTGGCCCTATCCTGTGTAAATTTCATAATATACATTAGTCAGGATGTCTATGTAAGCATGAGGCATCAATCAACCAATCAATCAATCAATCATGGAAATTATAAGTGCGCTACTCACCTGTGAGGGTCTGAATGCGCGGGGGAGCATCTGCGTGCAGTCGAAGAGTCAGGTCTTTACAGTTGTAATGAAGATGTGCAGGGTGGGGTATGCGCCGGCTGTTGATTGGTAGCTCATTGAATGTCTTGGCTGTGATGTAGTAGAAGGATCTCCTGACTGTTATTGCTCTGTGGATGGGCAGGGGTTTGGGCAGTGTGTGCTCGGAGGATCGGAGGTTCCTCTTGGGGGTGTTGAAGGAGAGTCTGTAGTTGAGGTATTGGGCTCTGCTGTTGTGGAGGCATTTTCAGGGTTGGGTGAGTATATTGAATGTTACTCTGTTTGCTACGAGGAGCCAGAGGATGTCTCACAGGTGTTGGGTGATGTGTATGTGTCAGGGGATGACGAGGACAGGCCTGGCTGCGGTGTTCAGTACGGGATTGAGTTTGAGGATTAGAGATTTGTGGATAGCGGCGTAGAGGGTGTTTCTGTACTCCAGCATGATTGTAATGAGTGCGTGGGTGATGTGCTTCATTCATTCAGGGTGGATCCATTGGATGGTGATTCTGAGGATGCAGAGGGTGTTGAAGCATGTGGATGTTACAGAGTATACCTGTAGACCCATGGAGAGGGATCAGCCGAGTACCATGCTGTGGTTCCGGGGGGTTGCTGTCGAGTGTGGTGGCCCACCAGGAGTTGTCCCATGCAGAGGTAGAGTGTCCAAGGGTGAGGAGCTCTGTCTTCTCTGAGACCAAAGTCAGGCTGCTGTGGCACATCCAGGATACAACGTCTCTCATACCTACATGGAACTTCAGTCTGGTGGTGATGGTGTTATTGGTGAGATAGAGGATGATCTGGGTGTCATTGGCCTAGGATACTATGCTGAGTCTGTGATGTCTGGTGATGGCGGAGATGGGTGACACGTAAATGTTGAAGAGTGTGTGTCTGAGTTACAATCCTTGGTGTACTCAACAGTCGTGTTACTTGGGTTTTGATAGTAAATCTGGGAGTGTGAATCTTTGTCTTCTCACGGCGAGGAAGGAGTGGAGTCCTTCAAGGGTGGTTCACTGAATACCGGATTTGTGGAGTCTGGCGGTGAGTGTGTGGTGGGAGATGGTGTTGAAGGCTGCAAAGAGATCTTGTATGCCCACGTCTGCGATGTGTCCCTGTACGAGGAGTGTGAGGATGTTGACTTTTGCGGCAAGTAGAGCATTATCTGTGCTGTAGTTGCCACCTAATCAAGATTGTGAGTGCCCATGGATGTTGTTTATTTAAATTTTATTCCCTTAGCTGGACGTTGACAGTCTTCTTTGTGACTGTTTCTCAGGAATGGGAGGAGGGAGATGAGTGGCTAGTCAATGAGGCCCGTGGGGTCTGCTAAAGGTTTCTTAAATACGGGTCGGAGTTATGCACACTTCCACTTGACGTGGACAATGCCAGTTTTGACGGTGGTGTTGATCGTGAGCTTTTCGTGCTGGAGCGATGGCTGCAGCTGATTTGTGGAAGAGGGGTGGGACAGGGGTCCGTTTGGGATCATGAGTGGATGCCTCTCATGGTAGATGCATTGTCTTGGGTGCTGATTGTTGTCAGGGATGAGATGGAGGGGTGGCTGGCGTTGCTGGAGGATTGTGTGGTTTCAGAGACCTGTGTCTGGTCTTTGAAGTTGTCTTAGAGGCACATGAAATTCTTGTGGAAGTAGGAGCAGAGTTTGTTGTAGTTGTCCTGGGAGGGGGAGATGTCTGTATTATCAATGTGTGTTTTGGAAAAGTCACTGATGATGCAGAATAGTTCCTTGGTATTGCTGGAGTTTGTGAGGATCTAGTGTGGGATTAAGTTCCTTTTTGTGGATCTGATGTGTGGGTGGAATTCAGATATGGTGTTCTTGTAGGTGGTTCCATCTTCAGAGGATTTGCTGTTCCTCTAGTTCTCCTCAAGGCGTCTGCATGTGCATCAGGATTGATGGGTTTGGCCTTGAACCATGTGGGCTTCCTGTGCTGCTGTGTGTTGGGGTTACGTAGGGGTGCAATTTCATCTACACATTTTGGAGATCCATCTGTGGGGTCCTTTGTCTGCGAAGTTGGCATTGGTCAAGGTGTTGGTGGCATTTTGGTTTTGGGCTGAGTTGAGTTGTTATTTGTTCATCTTGTGTCAGTTCCTTTGTGGAGCACAGGGAGGAGTTTTGTTTGCAGATGCTTTGTCGACATGGAGGTGTACGCAGTGCTGGTCAGTCCATGGGAGTTACGTGGGCTGGCTGTAGTGGATGTGGTGAGGTTCTGCCCTGGCTTGTGGGTGGGGGTGGTGACAAGTTGTTTCTGTCAGAGGTTTGCAAGGTTGTCCATGCGGGTGGGAAACTTGGTGTCACTGAGGTTGTCGATGTGTGAGTTGAGGTATGTGATAAGTATGTAGTACATGTTTGCGACGGCTTGTTGTGCGATTATGTTGGCGATGGAGGTGGTGTACACAGTTCGAGGTTTGGGTGGTCTGTAGGCAAGGGTCCCTCGCAGGGTTGTCCTTGGGCTGGCCTGGATCTGTAAGTGGAGGTGTTTGGTGTTGAGCGGGCTGTTGCTTGAGCTGGAGGTCGTGGGTCGGAGGTAGGTCTTATGTGCAATGGGAAGGCCTCATCCAGGGTGGTTGTTGCAGGTCCTTCCTCTGGTTCTTGTATCTGTCGGGGATGGCGTTGGCAATAGTGTTGGCAAAGGTGGAGTTTTTCCTGGTTACTGTAAGTAAGGCAGCGTCTGGTGCGAGGGTATTGATGAGGATCCAGATCTCCATGGCTAGTCTGTGCAGGTAGCGCACGTTGAGGAGGATGCATTTCAGGGATCCAGAGGTGGTGCAGTTTGGTGTGTGCGGTGTTTGTGTGTGTGCGGTCAGTGGTGAAGGTCTGGGGGCAGTGGTGTCAGGATAAGTGTCCATGGGTGGTGCTCTGTGTGTACAGCTTGCAGTTCTGAAATTTTTCACAACTACAGTGCAAGGACATTTGCTGAGTCATAACGGAGGGATTTGGGAGATCCAGGATCTCTGGCGCTGGTTGTGTTTGGGTCGTGGACGGCTGCAGACGGGTTTGGCTGTTGAGCAAATACTATGCATGCCTGCTGTGTGGACATGCAGCGAACACCATCAAATAGGGAAGGTGGGACGGAGGCTCAGCTGGGAGTCAGGAATCGTCAGGGTGGAGGCACTGCAGGTGCATCAGCAGCAGGAACAGAAGGGGAAGCGGGCAGCAAAAAGAACAACCAGACATGGCCAAAAACAATGCAACAATGACAAGCAAGGTCCAATCAGTCTGCAATCAGGCAACAAGATAGAGGTTAACATGTTGCAAGCATGTAGAGAGTCAAACAACTATTGTGAGTTATCACATCCAAGAATGTGTTCATATGTGCATGTACAAACTAATTTGGAGAACCAGACATCCTTCCATCATTGTGCAATTGTGTCTGCAAAAGGGCATGTCTGATGAATCTGTCAAAGCACAGGCAAACTCCCAGGGATGCTCCACATAATTGTTTCACCCTCAGTGAACTGTGATGTGGAAGTGACCCAGCATTTACAATGTCCAAGTGTAGGTGGCACAACATTGCTGTACTTGATGTGAAAGGAGTTACATGGTCTGGTAATTACCTGCATGTGTCATGATAACTTTTTTTTTATTTTGCATAGACTGTACATATGTCCAGAATTCCAACCTGATATGTACATCTGTTCATGTTTCTTAGGTGGACCCCTGCCATATACACAGGGGGAGGTAGACACATTTGACGACCCCAACGCTACCAGTGAGTATCATTCATCATTGATTGTGAGGTTGGTGATGTGCAAGGATGGAAAGTTGTCTCTGTATGTGGGCAACTATAGGAAGATCACTACCTCCAGCTGCAGTCTCAACTTGTCGAACGCTATCAAAGTTCAAAGACCATGAGGAAATAAATTGTGAATGGTGTACTGCGTGAAGACATGCCTTGACATATTAAAACCCATGAAAGTGTCAGACAGGCCTTCCCACAGTCCACAATGCACAATGGAGTGCCCATTGCCACTTTGACTGGAGTAGCAGAAGCCAAGTGGAGACAGCAGCATCAGATGGATGATGTTTGGAGAGGAAGGCATACTTACCACATTCCTCACTACATGTGGGTGGTGGTGTTGTGCCCAATTGTTGAACAGGATGGTGTTCCTGGGTTGCAGTGTGGGTGCAAGGTCAGAGTCAGCTGGGCCAGGGAAGTACATGGGTTGCAATGCTTTTTGGCTGTGAGTCAATGTAATAACCCGGAGTACAACCAAGCACAATATGGCCATGCTCAGTGTTCATCATTGTCATATGTCTCTTCATGAATATGAAATTTAACGTGTGAAAATGTTTAGTTATCTGACTGTTATTCGTCATACAAGCCTCAAATGTCTGATGCATCATAATAGGAATACCTTATCAATGCAGCACTTTCAATCTACATCAATAGACCATACTCATTCGTATGCAACTGAGCTATAGGATTGGCAGTCTGTCTTATGTATTTGAATGAGGAAATCCTTGTGCTTTGTTAAGAACAAGATTTAATTGTCATCACACAAATGTGGCACATCTTGTACTCAAAAAATGCCTTCACAGTCCTGACTGCATAAGACTTAATTCATAATGCTCTAATAAATCCTTGGTCCATTGTCATGAGGACTAAGTAGCTGTAATCAAACTGTAGCTATAGTTTGATGTGTCGTAGAATGAAAAATGTACACAAAACCATGACTCTATTTTTTGAAGGTAGGTGCATGTATGCTTGATTAATAAGCCCAGGTGTAGTTCACCCTGCTAGTACTACATGGCATGCTGCATGTCAGTCAACATGAGTAGTGTCATCAATTCTAAGGTGCATCTTTGTTAAGACAGCAACCACATATCTGCTTCCAAAAATGGCACTTGCAACAACAGTGCATTACTCTGTGGATGTGTGAAATGAACTTTCCTGCGGCTAAAATGTCTAGAAAAGATGAACTTCATACAGAACACACTGCGACACTGTCTGATCTCAGAAGTTGTTGCAGCTTAAGGATCACATGACTACATGATTTTTACCTGGTGAGCCAGATAATGTCATTTTTGAGGAAATGATCTGAGGACATGATGTATGTTAACTGGTTTCTAGTTTCTCAGGCTCTTCATAATTTGTTTTTTTGAGTGAAAAAATTATTTGCGTTGAATCATGACGTTCAGCTTACTGCACAGTATGTGATGAACAAACTTAGTGGTATGGTTTTGGGGTGTGTGGCCCACACAGTGATCAGATGATTGGCCCTAATGTTGGAATCATCGCACATGATAGCATGCATTTTCTATCTACATTTGTCAGTTATGTACACATTGACTGACACATGTGTACTTCTTTTCCAAAAGATAACATGAGTGCAGAGGAGGAGAGGCGTTTCCGTATACGAAAAGCAAGATACTCCCACATATGTGAGGTAGGGATTTTGCTGGACCTCTCGTCTGTACAAAAAACAGAAAGCTGCAAAAACATGGCTTTCCAACGATCCTGCAAATCATAACAAAAAAGGAAATGGCAAGCATTCATCACAGCATCCAGGACCATCAAATGCACCGACCCTAGCCCCAGGACCTGTTAATGCATCCCCCTCTACTTCGGGACAGTGTTGTGGCCATGGGATGGGAAAATTTGGACTTTTAAAAAAATAAGCTCAGTGGCCGAGAAAAACAGATGGATGCAATGTCAAACAAAATGGACAAGATGCAGCAGTGTGCGGACCATCTGATAAGCCTAATATAATGCACTGTTTGTAAATATTTTCATATATCGTGTAATGTTAATAATTAGGATTAGTCATAGTGTAGATATAGCATCGTTACTATAGGTAGTCTTAGTTAGGTTAGTTAGGTTTTTATCTTCTTAATAACTTTAATTTTTAATCATAACCTATTTTTATATTATTTTGGGGTGGGTGGGTCCTTTAGTGTGTGGTTACTTGTTTTTATGAAAAAGAAAAAAATCAATAAAAAAATGTATATGTGTTTTACTACTTTACTACTTAGTTTATGTATAGGATGTGTATGTCTATTGTGCATTGATGTGTTAAGTGGGGTGGGGCTGATGTTTAGTGGTCTAACGTGATTCATGTTTAGCTTAGGATGAGTTAAGTAAAGTTAGGTAGGTTAGGCATAGGTAGAATAGATAGGTTTTTAGATATTTAATTAGTTTTTAAGATATTTTAGTATGAGTGTTATAGATAGTTAGTTACTGATATTCCTTTCATATTTTCCTTCCTTGTTATTAATTAAACTTATGTTATTTAACAACCGTTGACAGTATTGATTGATGGTCAGCATTTTGAAAGTTGTATGTGTGAGTAATTGGGCACTTGGAATGTGAACACAGATTAGTGTTTGAGTGTATTATATTTGTAGAATCTAGCAGGTTGCTGCTCCATGATGGAATATTTGTACATGTTAATCCAACACCTGTGATTCAAATTTTTTGTGTACACACTCTTGGGTCTTCACATACATATGGGTGTGATTAAAATCATGAGTCTACAGACAACATCTGCATGTGTATCTATCACGAATCTGTGTCATCTATGTTTGATGATGCTATATTTTTTTTAAATAGGGGTTGTCTCTTACACAGATGGACAGAACGTACACACCACACATTATCTCTCTAGGTGTTGTTATAGCTATTTCATGTAGTCATTGTGTTACAAGTAGCAAATTCATACTACTGGACTACACAATGTCAGGCAAGGTTGAGTGGCACGGCTGGTGTATATAGTACCTGGGTACAACTTTGCCCACATCTTGTTTGCTGGTATGAATAATTTCACTTGCTGTACAAGTTCATTATTTTAACACTACATCATTAATGTTTTCGTTTTCAATAAGAGAACATGTATTTTCAGATTTACATTGTCATACTAACCAGACATTGAGCAAGTACTTGCACACTCTTTCACGCGTGTTATAATTTTTCTCCAAACAACAATCCCAGTGACATTGTGAAATACAACAAACATGAAACAAGGGCACATTGTTCTTGACACACAAGTAGTGAAACAGCACTCATGTTGACATGTTTGCGAGTATTGAAACAAAAAGATTTTTTTGTACTTTGCTCTGTGATTTATACATTGTTGTTGTCACAATGCATTCAACTTCAGCGAGTGAGAAACAAATGATGTGTGGCACAGGTGTTTCCGTTTTGGAAATTATATTGTCTTTTGGACATATTTCTCATCAATGGAGAATTAGTTCTGTTGATATATGACACATGTGACTTTGTGTCAATTTAGTGTCCAGTCTTCCTCTTAAATTGTGTAGCTGACTCGTCATCCTCATCAGAGTTTTCAGATTGGCCCTCCGTTGGCTCTGTAGCTGCAGGGTGTGTTGTATCAGTGATACCAACAGCAGTGGCAGAGGAGGTGTAAGGTACCACGTAATCCGGTGTCAGGAAGTTTGCCATTACGGCATTCAACATTAATTGCTGATTTTTTATGACAGTCAGCAATTCACCATGAAAGGCAGACATAGTTGCCATGTAACTGTCCTGCTTATGCTGCATGTATCTCATTATGTCATAGATAGTTAGGAGATGTTGGGGCGTGGCTAGGCGCCGATGTGAGGGGAAGCGGACTACGGAGCTCCGTCCGTGGCCTTCCCCCAACGACAGCGATCCTGGCTATACATTGAGGCCCTATACTGTTCTACTGGTGGCGGAATGGCTGGAGATCAGGCCAGGCTGCAAGCGTGTCCTTTGGCAGCTCCGTAGTGGTGAAACCGCCGATTATCCCCTGACTGCGCACTGAGCGCGGCATCCCGAAGACGGCGGCCGCGACCCGGAGCGGCGGCCTCTAAAGCAGTGAGAGGTGGGTTGCCTGAGCTGGCAGCATCCTGACTGCGAATTGCCCTGCGGGAGTGCAGTGAGCGGCGCTACGGCGGAGGGTGGCTGGAGCAGAGGCCCCGGTGACGAGTGGCACAGGCACGGATATCCGGCCCTGGCGGCGCTGTCCTTCCAATACAAGAAGGTGGCTAGGAGCCGCGGAGACGGGCTCTGACGGCAGCGAAGGCGCGCTGCGGTCCGGTGTAGTGAGGGAAAGAAGCGCTGGGACGCAGAGGGATCACCATATGCCACACAGAGGGGGTGCCTGGGAGTAAAACTCACACGCTGAGCTGCACAGCTGAGAGATGGGGCATCAGCACTGAGACCGGTCTGCAGGACCTAACGCCTGGAAAGGATTAGGCGGCAACTCTGGGAGGTGGGAAGAGGCTGTTGGCTCTTTGAACAGTATCCAGGCAGCCTGTGAGAGCGGGGGCCGAGTGAGACATGCCAGGAACTGACTAGGAGACCCAACACAGCTAAGACACATGACGGCATCACAGTGATATACTGGGACACCTGTAACAGCCTAGCTGGCACGCCTCACCGTACCTCCAGGCTCCATCCCTGAAATAAAGCGCTTGAGGGGAAGTTGTGGTACTGTCCCAAGTAGGCCACAGGTCTGGAGTGCGCAGTGTTGCCGAGACCCCTACGCAGAGCAAGAAGCGCTCCTGTGACAGCCCCTGGATGTGTATTGCGAGTGCTGGAGAGCTGGGGAGGCAGCAGACACTGTGCTTCTGAGCTTTAATTGGAGACCCACATAGGGGAGTGGAACTCTGGAGGACCGAGTGCACTGAAGGGAACCCGGAGGGTGAGAAGTGCTTATGACTGCCACTGGACCCTAGACCCTGCCCCGCTCCAGCACCGATTCTGTTGCTAGTGCTCTGCGCTCGTTGGAGGGGGGCACTCAGAAGCTGACTACTGGGTGCATACAGGACTCTAACAATGGGGAGAGTGTCCAGAAAGAAGGGCTATGCTGTCCTCAACGTGGAGGATGCAGGGCATCAAACTGACGATGACGACGAGACGCCAGGGAAGAGGAAGGATGCTGCCCCTGAGGGACCCACCCTAGCGGATATTATGCAGGCCATCATCTCCTCAAGGGAAGCCCTGGAGACAAAGATAGATTCAATAGGGGCAGAGCTGACCCTGCTGAAAGACGACCACCACAAACTCAAAGAGAGAGTGAAACTCAATGAAAAAACTCTCGAAGAGGTCCCGGAAGCAGTTTCCACATTGCAACGGTCCCTGAGAAGTGTGGAGGCCGAGGTCAAGGTGCTAGAAGCAAGAGCGGAGGACAGTGAAGGTCGGTCCCGCAGAAATAATTTACGTATTGTGGGCGTTCCGGAGTGAGAAGAAGGGGTTGATGTGGTGCGGTACCTGGAGACCTGGATTAGAGCGGAGGTGGCCCCGGAGGCCCTTTCCCCCTTCTATGTGCTTGAACGACTTCACAGAGTCCTGGCTAGACCGCCCAAACATGGAGCCCCTCCTCGACCACTGGTGGTGCGACTTCTTCATTTTCTGGATCGTGACCATATACTGCAGCAAGCCCAAGAGAAGCAGAATCTACAGATTGGGAATAATAGGGTGATGATATTCCCGGATTTCACCAGGGAAGTGCAGCGCCAACGTGCTTCATTTATGGCCGTGAAGCGGAAACTGCGACAATTACAGATTCCATATGCCATGCTGTTTCCGACGCGCCTCCGGGTGGTCGACAAGTCAGAGACACATTTCTTCACTACCCTGCATGAGGCATGGGAATGGTTGGAGACCCGACAGAATAAAGAGACTCGCACTCCATCACCGGACTTGGCCTAGTGGACACCGACCAACTCTCAGCAATCTACGAGAGCTCCTTCTCCTACAGAACGCCGACTGGAGCTGCACAAAGCCTTGCAGGCGATTGCGGAGCTCAGCCATGGAGGTGCTAGCCTGAGCCCGACCAACAGTGGCCCCGGCATGAACAAATCCGACAGCTCACAGCCAGGCAGCGCAAACGAGGATTCTGAAACTGATCTCCCGGACATCACTCCTCAAACAGTGGATGAAATAGCCTGACAGCAGCACCCCAGGTCATATGTAAGAGGGTCCTAATGTAGTGGGGTTTGGCTTGTGCTGAGATTCTGACATTGTAGCAGTCGCCTGAAGACACTGATATGGTTATTGGGCTTGTCAGCTGAGTCCAGATGTTGGGGGAATGGCCTGGAGGAGATCTGGGTCCAGTAGGGTCAGCTTTATAACCCGCCACTCTTAGTGAATTTCTGTTTACACGTTCTAGTTTCGATGGGAACTTGTTTGTTTGTACCTGTCCTGGGGAGGGGGAGTTGGGGGATTCTTTTTGTTCGGTGAATTTTGTTTGGGGCCAGGCATGTCGCTTTAGGGGAAACTGCCAAGGATGTGACACGACCGTCACAATGGGATCCAACATAGATCTTAAGTGTCTATCTTGGAACATTAGGGGGATGCACACTATGCTGCGCCGCCATAAAATACATGCGTACTTGGTCAGAAGAGGGGTGCAGATCGCCCTTTTGCAGGAGACTCACTTATCGCAGAAGGAAGGGGCTGCCTTACAGCAAAGGTGGAGGGGGCAGGTGTTTTATACTACTTACTCGGCCTTTGCCAGGAGTACTCTGGTCTGGGTGGGGGCGGGAGTCCCTTTCCAGTGTACCAGACCAATAATAGATCCGGAGGGAAGGTTTGTGGTGATTTCAGGGCGATTAGACGGAAGGGACATAACGATTGGGAGTCTCTATGCCCCTAACATAGACCAACCTACATTTCTAGCGCGGCTCTCATGGATGCTAGCATCAGCGTTGACAGGATCGGTACTGCTGGGGGGTGACATTAACTGTATTACGGACGTTAGATTGGACCGTTCCCTCCCACCGCTCCCTGATGCTCCCATACATAGAATTGCAGAGGCCAGACGCAATTGGCAGCAACGCTGGGGGTTGACTGACACTTGGAGGGCCCAACATCCAGAGAAAGGGATTATTCTTACTTTTCCGCATTACACAAACTGCATGTTAGGTTGGATGCAATCTTGTGCTCTCCGGATGTGCATGGGGGGGTTAGGCTAAGTGAATACCTGGCCAGAACGATTTCTGACCATAATCCGCTGCTCGTGGCATTAGATTGGATTCGTATTAGACCCACAATACCTGTTTGGCGCTTAAGACCGGAGGCATTGGAAGATCAGGTGTTCCGGGCCACAGTGGGTTCTGCTATCAAGAATTACTTTTTAGACAATGCCACGGCGACAAGCCCTCTCATTGAATGGGATGCCTTTAAAACAGTTATAAGGGGCCACTGCATTGGGGAAGTAGTAGGAGTGTGGAAGGTCCTTATGCATGATGTACGAAGAGCGGAACAGCAGCTCCGTGAGGTGGAAAAGGATAGGCCGGGGAGAATGGACAAGCAAGCAGACCTGCTCGTGGCTCGGGAAGCATTGGCAACGCAAGTGGAACGGCTGCGTTGCTTCGATTACAAGGCTTACATCGCACGGGCCCATGCTGAGAGAGATAAATCTGGGGTGCTGTTAGCTTGGTTGGCTAACCCAGCACGTAGAGGGACGGTGATTCTCGAACTTTGAGGGCGGGGTGAGGAAGTTTATTACCGCCAGCAAGATATTAACACCCAGTTTCTAGAATACTACACTGCCTTATATCATAGTAGGCTTGATCCAGGAGAAGAGGAGGTGGTGGAGTTCCTGAGGGATGTGGAGCTTCCGAGGGTGGATGCAGAGGCGGCAGAGGCTCTGGGTAAGGAGGTCGAGTTTGGGGAGGTCGTAGAGCCATTAAACATATGGCCAGGAATAAGACACCGGGGACAGATGGGTTGCCAATTGAGTTCTACTCGACATATGTGGATATTCTTGCTCCCCAGCTAGTGGCGCTGTATAGCAGGGCGAAACGGGAAGGCTGTCTACCTGCTTCAACGAGAGAGGCGGTAATTATTCCACTGTTAAAGCTCAGCAAACTGGCTTGTGATCGGACTGCTTAGCGCCCCCTTGCTATGCTCAATTTGGATTATAAAATATTGAGTCGTGTATTGGCCACCCGCCTACTTTTGCATATGTCGACGCTAATACATACCGATCAGGCGGGATTCATCCCAGCCAGGAATACGGCGATGAATATACGCAGGCTCTTGCGAGTTTTAGAAGCGGACACATATCAGAAGGAGGAGGCGTGCATTTTGGCAGTAGACATCGAGAAAGCTTTTGATAGTCTTGAGTGGCCATATCTTTTTAGGGTTATGAGGGCATTTGGGTTGGGGGAACGCTTTGTGGAATGGACGGCACTCTTGTATAAAACTCTACTGCTAGGGTCAGGACAGGAGGGATGATCTTGGATGCCTGTATGGTGGGCCGCGGGACGAGACAAGGCTGCCCGTTGTCGCCCTTGTTGTTTGCGCTGGCAATGGAGCCCCTGGCTGCGCACGCTCGATCGGGCCGCTATTATCAGGGGTTGGAGGTGACGGGGCAACTTCAATATATAGCACTATATGCGGACGACCTCCTGATGTTTCTGGCTAATTCAGGGGAAGCCCTTCGAGGAGCCAAAGACCTCTTGAGTGTCCTGGGGAGAGTAGCGGGTTTAGGGTGAATTGGACCAAGTCGTGCCTTTTCCCAACAAACTCGGACAGAACTGGGCAACCGGAAACGGAAGAGGTGAAATGGGAGGATAGATGCTTGCCATATTTGGGTACTCAAATATATCATGCCCATGAGGATCTTTTGGAGGGCAATGTAGGACGAGCGTTGCGCAACACCAAAGGCAACTTCGAGTTCTGGGGGACCCTCCCAATGTCTGTAGCGGGTAGGGTGGCACTATTGAAGATGGTGACGTTGCCTCGACTCCTGTATTACTTTGGGTTGCTTCCACTCTGGATTCCGCCCAGACTATTTGCTCAACTCAACACAATGGTCACAGGTTTTCTGTGGGGCTCCGGAAGATGGAGGGTAGCGCTCACCACCATGATGAGGCCTAAGGCGGAGGGGGGGTTTGCAGTGCAAGACTTTGAGGCCTATTATCATGCAGCGCAGTTGCAGTGGTACACGAAATGGATGGCGGGGAATCTCAGGAATGCAGGAGACCTTGGAGGTAGTGATCCGAGCTTGCGGCTCCTTTCTCGGGTGCTTCTACGACTCCCCATGAGAAATCAGTAGGCTCCCTCCGACCGAAGGACGATGCGCAAGTGCTGGAATAGGTCCCTCAGACTGGCACAGATACGATGCCCTTATGCGCCAGACATCCTGCTGGCTGTATGCGAGGCATTGCCTCACTGTGGGAATTGGCGCAGATTACAGGCATGGAGAGAGATAGAAATCTCCACAATAGGAGATTTATATGAGGAGAATACGTTGCTCCCCTTTAATGACCTTTTAGAGCGATATGACCTCCCCAGAGGAGATTTTCTTCTGCATGCCGTCCTGACAGCAGCCATCCGAAAGCATTGGCAGGAGGGGATAGCAGAGCCTCAGACTTCCATGGTTTGTCAATATATAGTGATAGCTGCTGGAACCTTTAAGGCGGTTACTTGCCTGTATAGGTGCCTCACGCAGGAAATATGCCGACCCCTGACTGCCTTGCACATCAAATGGGAGGGGGATTTGGGTGAGGCTATAGATGAGAAACCATGGGGGGAACTTGTGGGAAGGGCCTGGAAGAGTTCTAGGAATGCACGATTTCAGCTGATCCACTTCTATGTTTTACATAGGGCATACCTCATTCCGAGTAAGATTAACGAGTTTTTCGGTGTCTCGGCCGCCTGCCCACAATGTAACACGGAGGGGGCGGGGTTTTTACACATGTTCTGGGGTTGTCCAAACTTGGGAGATTTCTGGAGGGGGTCACTGCAGGGATGGCGACTACAATGGAGAGAGAAGTAGCACTGACCCCAGGGTGTTGTCTACTACACTGGTTCCCTCACACAGCCAGGAACAAGGTCACTAGCAAGTTCATAGACTTGGGATTGGTGTTAGCTAAAAGAGAGATTACTAGCCATTGGAAGGCTAAAAGTGGCCTAGCGTGCCAAGGTGGATGAGGGAATTTTTAAATGGGTGAAATACGAGGGGACATTCAGACTCCAAATGGCCCAAAGAATGGGGAATGAGAAGACGTTGGAGGCAGCAAGGGCATGGGTGGCATTAGTGGAACTCCTGCGGCAACCGACTGAGGAAGGAGATGAAAACCTTGATGGGGAGGGCCCTAATGCGGGCGACTTATCACTTTCCACGCCTGGCGTCCCTGACTGCTGGTCACACAATGGGCCTGATTGGTATCACACACACCCCACACTGCTCTATCAGTGGTTCATGCTCGACGGAGTGGCACATCATTCGCAATATGGGGTCGGCCTAAGACCACACGTAGCTGACCTGATCATAAAGCGGCATGCCTGGGGGGTGGGGACGGTGGGAGTTTGAGGTGAGGTGGGGTGGGGTGGGGTGGAGCTATATGGGGAGCACTGTGCTAGAAGACGAGCCTCGAGGAGATTCATAATTGATGTATTACGTTGACAAATAACAAGGGGCAGAGATCTAGAAGACAGCCCGGGACTATGGTGAATACTACTTTACTGTTTCACTAGAGAGACTGCTGGACAATTGCAGTTGGAACTGCTGGGGGTATTATGTTTAACTGCTTCAGTATGCATGGATTGGCTCACGCACAATCCTAATACTATCTGTGAGTTGTTTAACAATGTCGCCTGGAAAATCAATAAAATCGGTTTAAAAAAAAAAAGAAGATATTTAGGAGATGTTGAGCAACATCCCTGGTGCCACTAGGTGGTGGCATTTGTACATGCATCTGACTCATAATGGACGATATGTTGGCCAGAGATTATGCAAGTCCAGGTGTTGGGTTGTTGCTGGCTTGTTCCAGACCAATGTTCCCCGATTCAGAGTTCAGGCTTCTGTGTATTGCATGCAGTGTGCCACCCATACCCTCCACAGCCACATGCACCTCTCTGAATAGTTCCCGTTGTAGAGCTACAGCGGTTCTTTGGAACTCTATCTGTGTGTCATCCAAGTCAGGGCTTATGTGTGTAGTGGCAGATTCTGTTATTGGAGTTTGTTGGGTTTCGGCAGGAGCAGCTTATACATTGTTGTCACTCTCAGGAGGTGCTGTAGGTGACCGTATGGTGGGTATAAGGTCATCCAGAGTGTCGCTGTCAATTGTGGGCAGGGTGTCGTCCATTTCGTCAAAAACATTGGTGTCATCCACACGTTGTGATGTGGAAGGTGCATCCTCTGAAAAAAAGATGGAAATGTGTTACTAGTGCTTGCATGTTCAATTGTAGTAATGTTTAGTAAAAGGCACCTCATGTGGTTTTTCAAAGCTGATCTCTGTGTCAGAGTCAAGTGATCTATGTTCTGATGCAGACTGATGCTCAAGACTCATATCCACTTGCATGAACATTGCACCACTTATTGTTACAGGAGTGGTGCTGGGCAGTGGTATTTATTGTTACTGACCTGTGGACATACACTGCGTTGCAAATGTTGATCTTAGTGGTATGTGCACTTTTCTGGCAACACTGCAATGTCAAATGTAAATTAGTGTGTGATAGTAGTGTGTTGGCCTCCTTTCCAGCACACCATACTGCCAACCTAAAGATATGTTTGCATGCACATTTTGGAGACATTATGGCCCATATGTACAAGTACTCCCTCAAACTACCACCAACACTAGTTACCGGCAGTTTGCTGTATGCCGGCATATCGATTACGCCGAGAGTTGCTGTTGGCTGTGATGATGACTGCCAGAAACACTAGTGTTAATGTGATACTAATTCAGACGTTAGCAAGCAATGACTGACAAAAGGCACATTAGCGGCAAAGGAAATCACATTAGTCAGACCAATGTTTTTTTGCATCAACAGGGAAAACAAGCCTATGAGTCAACCTAAAATGAAAACTAGGATACTAAAATTATTTATTATGCTGAATGGATCTGCCAGGCCCCAGTACATCACAGAACAACAACTCCCCCAAGCCCCCCAACAGCCAGGATGACCATCCAGAGACCCAGGGGAAGATGAAATTCTGGGCTACAATAATGAGTAAAAGCGCTTTGCTGAGCAATACCAGTGTGCATCACTTATCATTGTGCACTTCTGCAACACAATGGCATACAAAACCTTGGAAGCACCAATGAGTCCCCGGGTCATGGTGGCATCGCTGTGCCGCCGTTTGGGACCCTAACTGGGATGCGGAGGTGCAGTGGAGTTGCTGGGCTGTGGTGGTAGGCATTGAGGCATTGGTGATCGCTCTTACCCGGTGGTGTAGTCAGCCAGGTCACATGGAGGCGTGTTGCTGACTTGTGTGAGGAGACACCCTGGTCCCCCTTGTAGCTGTGAATGGTAGATGCCCTCCTGAGCAACAACGTAGGGAGGTACACATCGCATACCACGCCCCAACAGTACACCGGGCTGCACGGAGGATATTGCCAATGGTGACCAACGCATATCTGCATCTGGCCAGACGCTGTGGAGGATGAGGACCCTGAGATGAGCCAAACGTATGTTTCGCGAGCACTGAAAATTCACGCCTAAGGGAGGCCTGTTGCATCACCTTCATCGTGAGCTTACCCAGCTGTCTTGGCAGTGAATGCTGTACCCAGGCTTGTGAAAGCCCACCTGGCTGAGGCTCATGCTGGCTGAGTCACAAACATTGAGAGAGTGCAGCGGATAGCACCACTGTGTCGATGTCCAAGTGAGGAGAAGGTGGGACGTGTAGCAGAGGATGCCCAGGGTATAGTGGGGCCCAGGGCTAGCACCTGTGGGTGAGGGACCCCCAGTGGTGGATAATCCGCTATGGTGGTGGAGCATTGGCCCAATGATTTTGAGCAGTGCAAGCAGAGGAAACAAATACCATGAAGGTTACTTTTTGAGGTACTCATGCTATGTTTCCTTTCTGGGTGGGAGGGTGATTGGGGCTGCTCTACTCACGGAGTAGGCCCGGGGCTGAGTGGTATGCCCAATAAAGTGCACAATGACTGTTTGGTTTGCCCTCTCAGTCCGCCCAAAACAGTCATGTGCACTTCCCTGTGTGCAATGCAGGCAGCATTACAGCCTGCATGGAGAACATGCCCACCCCTCAAGCCCCTGTCTGAACGCATTGTCCCTGTGCACATGAGCAATCACAATGCCGCATTGCAGCCTTTTGATTGACTTAGGTGAGGGAGCCTGGCTGGCTGCTTCCTGTTCCTTGAAGCAGACTCAGAGGAGCAGGAGCACAGAATACACAGGAACAAGCCTTGTGGCAATTTTCCTTTTGTAATATGATGCCAACCTCCGCTCACACACACACCCGCCTCCATGCCCCCTCCAGTGTCCTTTCTGGCTTTTTCCACCTCACAGCTGTCCAGTGCCCCCTGCATCACTTCTCAATGCCAGACGCTGTGCGGCCATGCGCAGCAGGCAGACCACTGGTATGCAAAAGGAATATCTTAAGTTACAACGCATACCATTACATTGCATTTAAATACAATGCATACCAATAGTTCTCATATTGCAACAGTAGAGAAAGTGCTGGATAGGGTAGCATTGAAAATTACTATTCCCACTACAGTGAGTGCAACCCTAAAAGAAACACTTGCAACACAAAACAACCCATGAACCCTAAAATTCATCTCAGACCCCCAAAACCACCTTAAATTTTAAATTTGACACCAAAAGACACCATCATTTTCATTTGTGACACCAAACGACACCCTTATTTTCATTTTTCACCCCAAAAGACACCCTCATTTTTATTTTTCTCCCCAAAAGACACTCTAATTTTCATTTGTGACCCCAAAAGAAAACCTATTTTTATTTTAGCCCACCAAAGACACCCTAAATTTCATAATTGGCCCCTCAAGACACCCTAAATTTAATATTTGCTCACCAAAACACTCCCTGAAATTTTTGTCTGACCCCAGAAAGCATTCCCAACCCTGAGACTGATGAATCTACATTACTTACCTCACAATGCGTTGGTATGACATGCAATGTAAAGGCAACTGCGTGCTTAAAGTTGCATTGTAATGGCATTTCAATGTAATAACTGCATTGTAATATACGTCTCCCATGACAAAGGCAAGCCATAGACAAGGCCGTCTGCGTCCGCTTGCCCCTGGACCGCACTCAGCACCAAGGACCATTCCTCTCGGACACTAATTCGCTGCAACACCAGAACCCTCCTTGCCATCTACCCTGCACGCAACACCACCTGCCATCTTGCAAGACTGTGTGATTATCTTGAACCCTGCGCCAGTCGAAACTCCAAACACACCTTCTGCCACATCAGCACACCAGTGCCTCGTGCCACCCATCCAAACAACACTGCACATGACCAGCTCAACTGCATCCCCCTCAACGTGCAGTCCCTACACATACACACAACAAAAATCTGGCACCTCCTTGCAGCAACCTCTTCAGATGTCACCTACTTCACAGAAACATGGACCAACCTCTGTTCTGGACCAGACATCACCATCGCCATCAGTGACAGCTACTAAATTACCCGCAAGGACCACCGCGGACATCCAGGAGGAGGCATTGCCATCTCCTACAAAAAAAACACTCTGACTAACCACGCACTCTAATGACCCAGCGGTGACCATGGTACAACTCATCTTCCATATCCGGACCAAGCACAACAACATCATCTTTGACACCGTCATTTGCAGGCCCGCCTGGTCATGGACCCCCATTCATCAATGCCATTGTAGACATCTTTGCACACCAGGCTCTCCCATCCACCAACAACGTCCTACTTTGAGAACTCTAGTTCCACCTGGACAACCCCAGTGACCAGAACACCACCACCTCCTGGGTGAGCTCGCTAACATCAGACTGAAGCAGCTATTCACCACACCAAGCCACATTGCAGGAGACACACTCAAGCACATCTCCTCCACCAGAAAACAGATTCAACTACAGCCACACCACCGGACTCACCTGGACCAACCATTGTCCTGTCCAGATATTCTGGTTACTATTTCCTCTGGGATGACAGCTGCCACCCGCTCCTCCAGGTCATCCAGGACCTCCTGGTCTGCTGGGCTGCCTCCTCCAGTTTGTGAGGCTGCCTTACGGTTTGCCGCAAGCTTTTCTTTGGTCCTGCGCTTGCAGTCATGCCAGCGTTTTTTGCAGTCCATGACAGTCCTCTTGGATTGTAGTACGCTGTTAATCTTTTGTACAATTCTCTGCCATATCATCTCTTTTTTTGCAAGAGGCAACTTTGAACTGACAAAGAGTTGGTGCTGGTAGTTGGTGACCTCAGTCACCAGTATCTCATTTTCCTCACGACTGAAATTTGACTTCCGTTTCCTCTTTGCACCAGTCTCAGCCCGTGCATCTAGGCTTCTGCTACGGCTGTTTGCCAGAGGGTCCTGGCTACTGGGGTTACCTTCCTGGTCCATTGGTAACTCCTCTGTGGTCCACAAATGTATTTTTGGAGAATTGCGTGGATTCCCGGGTGCCTTTTGCCGCTTCACGCAGTGTGAACTGTCGCAGGGTGGTCGGGATAGCGTTGCGTGTCGCAAAACAGTCTTACGTGACTTTTTCTGCAGTTGCGTCATACTGACTTGCGGCAGTTTTGCGGCACCTACGTCAGTTCTTCTGACGCAGGCTGCCACGTTGCGCCACGTTCTGTCACGTTGTAGTTTTGCCACATCCTAGGTGAATTGCATTGTTGCAGTGGCGACGCAATATTTTTGACGCATCGCTGCATTGCGGCAGCGATGCGTCACTTCTTGTAAATCTGCCCCTTCGTATTCAAAACATCAGGTGCAAACTCAATCCCACCTCAGATTTAAAGATCAGAAAAGAACCCTTTTCAAGAAAAAACAGTCGTGAAACCAACAAGTAACCTACAATATTTAACACTTTTCATTTTCAATATATTAGCACGGATTGCTGTTACTTTTTGATTTTCAAGGCCAATTTTATACAAACGTGTTCAGTAGACATAAGAAGTTTAATCAGATTTGATCAATGGTGTTATTTAGACCCTAGTGCTCACACGTGGCCCAAAACTGCACAATGCCGATTTTATTGTGTCCAGCTGCGTTTCTGAATTCAATTGAGAGAAGTGTGCAAAACTGGTATAATTTGGACAGTTTTTGCAAAGCCTCTTTAGATTGTATTACTGCATTACTCGCTACTGCAAAACTCAAACAAATACTACCTGCTCATCAGTATATAGAGCCGGGACTTCTTCTGACAGCTGTTCGTTTCATAAGTGGTATATTCATTCATACAACTGCTAGTGCAAATATGCATTCAAAAACGGTTTCCCTTGTTATAGCACTACCAGAATGGTCTGTGTCAAACTCTAATCTCGTCATTCTCGACGAAATAGAAACATATTGGGGGATATTCTCAAGAACGTGTGATAATTATCGCAAAATTAGCTTAACGCAACTTTGCACATCGCAGTCCATCGCGGGAAAATAACGCTGTGCTAACGTTGTATTCTCAACATGGAGGTACCATGCAATAGTCTCACGCTAAGGCGCAAAATGCCAGCGAAAACATTACCGGGACGGCGATGAAAATTCAAACCTGAATGTGAAAAAAGTTGCGATGGGCCCAACCGCGATAAGACAATCAGCGAAAAGCAGCGCCAGGCCTGCAATTCACACACGTCAGGCGGGAGGGAAAAACCACTACAAAAGCACAAAAAAAAACACAAACAAAAAACAAACTACAGCGACGCACAATGGAGGCAGCCGGAGCAGTGACAGAGGACGGCCAGAACCCCACAAGCCCCCGGAGGAGCAGGCTGGTACCTCGGGGACAGGGAAGGGCAAGGAAAAGAAGAAGAGGAAGACGCGGTTCAGTCCGCAGGAAAACAGGATCCTGATCACAGAGGTGGTAGAACACCATCAACATCTGTTCGTCACCTCCACTGTGTCATTGGCAACAAGAAATGGAATATGGCAGTCCATTGTGGACAAGGTGAATGCAGTCGGAGTGCGGAGGAGGACAATGGACGAGGTCAAGAGGCGCTGGAATGACGTGAAGCGCAACACCAAGCAGAAACTCGCCAACGACCAGAAGGCAGCAATGCAGACTGGAGGTGGGAGTCCAGCGCCACAGGAGGAGATGGAGGAAATGATGGCCACAGTCATCAGTGGGGAGATGGTGGCAGGAGTCAGGGGACCGGACACTGCTCAACATGGCCCGACACAACAGCAACAGGGTTCGTAATGACCAGGGACTGGAGGGATGGGTTGAGATGGGCACAATGGCACACATGCACAAAGGAGTATAGCACACTGCACACCCACAATGACTCTGGATCATGTCCCTGAACCCCGTGGCACACTGCAGCACACATAGCAACTGCACGTAGGCCCCCGTCGACTATGTGCCTAGATGGGGTCCCTCCCACACATCACTCATCTCACTACCAACCCATGCACATGTGCTGAACCCAGCAAAGCTGCGGGTCCATGAGCCACACTGACAATGCAAGTGACACTGCATGACGATTAGCATGGCTGCAGTCCGATCACCATGACATGGTGCATGCCACCACACTGTGTTGGCGGAGTGTGGACCACATCCGTAAAGGAGCAGGTCACACTCTGACACATCCACCTGCACAGACAACCCCTGACGTCAACTACACATCTGCGGACAAAACATGCCCCAGAGTCCCAACAGCCACCAAGACCCAAATCCACCCTAGTCTGCAACATCTCAGCACTGTATGGGCACAGATGTCAAAGGCACAGCGACTGAAAGGGACAAGGGGCAGCCAAATCAAAGCTGCAGGGGAGACCCCCCCAAAATGCAGCACACACGCATGACATTCAGAGCACATCAGCATTGACAACAATGTGGTACAAACTGCAACAGGTTAACAGGACAGAGGACACCACAGGTGCCGCCTGTGTGTAGAAACTGGCCAATCACATTTGGCATAGCAGGGAAATGTGAGATGTCAATGTACAGGCACAAACACATATCCGTGATGTTGTCGAAATGTCCACTGTCCCGCATCAAATAGGCAGCACCTCCTGGACAGCCACAATGTACATTGCCATGCTGTCTGTATGTGAACTTGTACAATGCGTCAACACACATGTGAACACAATGTAATACTGCATCTCCCCTTCACATTGCAGGAGGAGCATCAACATCTCCTGCAGAGCAGCCCCAACAACTCTTCACCGATGACAGGGAGGACACCTCCGACATCGACACCGAAGCCCTCCAAGACCTCATCGACTGCCTCGTCACCCCATCTCCAGGAGCAGGGCAGCCCAGCTGCATCGAGGAGATCCCACCCCCTGCACAGACCACACAGCAGGATGCACCTACAACCCCGGCCGTCTCCCAGGACCCCCACGAACAACACATGGCCTTCCCACGCCGTGTGTTGGATGCGCAGGAGAAGATGGACTATCAGGTGCGGGTGGGGTTCGACCTCATGGCAGCCAAACTTGATGCCATACATGGGTGTCTGATTCCCATCAGGGACCACATACAGTCCCTCACGGACACCCACAGCCCACCCCATGCTCTCCAACGTTCCATGGCTGACATCGCTGGAGTCATGATACTGAGACAAGAACAGCTGTCCAGTAAGAGTGGCTCCAGAGATGTCAGCCAGGAGTTAGGACAGATGCGGGGGCACATGGAGAACATGGAGCGGATGACAGAGGAAAGAATGGCTGCCATGGCTGCACAAAAGCGAGTTGTGGCTGGGACCTTCCATGCCCTTCAGCACATCGTCATGGCATTGCTGCCTCACGGCCTTGCGCAGATGAATGCTGCTGCTGCTTCTACCTCCACATCTCCGCCCCCTGATGTGTCAGTGCCTCGCAGTGCGGCAGGCAATCCACCTCTGGCCCCTGATGTGTCAGTGGCACACTGTGCGGCCGACATGCCACCACCACCCACGTGTGAGGCACATGTGACATCAGAGGACGAAGATGGGGGTGATGCAACCTTACTTGGTCCTGCCCTTTGCATCATCAACTTCCACTGTCCCCCGATGCACTCTGCGACACTCACCTTGGACTGCCATATTCTGTTTGGTTGCCAATGACACAGCGATCAGACTGCGTACTGCACTCTTCCTCTTCCGTGGTACTTGTCATTCCCTGAAGGACTCTGGCTGGGTTTACATGGCCCTGTACTGCTCCAGCTGCACCACTCCATTGGATGTGATTAAAACATTCTGATTCGCACAGATGTGTCATGTCTTTGATCATTCAAGTATGAAAGTATGGATGGATGTAGGGTCAGTGATTCCCCCTTACGTCCATGTTGCTCATGTCGTGGGACTTGCGTCACAGGGTGCAACATTGTCGATTGCGGGCCGTGTGGCGCAGACACTGCAACAGAGACACACGCATAAGTTGGTTTCCTGTCCAGCCCAGAAATGAACCACGCCCAGAGCCCAGGGATAATTGTTCACACCCCCTACGGTGGCCTGGCGTACGCCGAGCCAGCCCACTCGGCTTACGTATAAAGGGGGGGGACGATGACGCTACGTGTCCCAGTTCTTCCCCACTGCCGGAGGTGACATGGCTGCGTCCGCCTGGCATATCACGAGACTCAATCAGAAAGGGTCCATGACTTACGTTGCACAGAGTTGGTGGCACCGGTAACACTGCGGCCGGCATGGGCCTGCCGCCATGGGACGGTGACTTTCGGTGCACTGAGGTTGGGGCACCTTAGGTGCTGAGCGGGTGTGCAGCCTGCGATGATGCGCCGTCATGGCGGTCCGGACTGGTAAGGATTTGTGTGAGCCCTGCTGGACCGCAGTGTAGGCCTGTGCCCGTGGGCAGCGCGGGCCTACCCCCACGTGGCGGTGCCTCGTGGTTCACAGAGTTAGTGGCACCTATGGTGCTGAGCGGGTGTGCAGCCTGCGATGATGCTGTGTGCACTGGTATGATCTCTGCCATTGCGAAATCAAGACCCAGAATCACGTGTGTGACCTTGTGGCCTGCGGGCTGCATGATATGGAGGCTGCCAAGGTCGCGGACCCCGGGCTTGGAGATTGCACCGGCACGTGGTGGGCCCTCTTGGAGACATGCTGGTGGCGGAAGGTGAGCAGTGGGGCCTGGGTGCGCAGGGGCGGGCAAACACCGCCGGGCGGCGGGAGGGACTGGGGTGCAGCAGCCTGTGTGCGCAGGGGCGGCCAAGCGATGATGGCGTGTGCAATGATTTGTACTCTGCCATTCATGCATCTGGACTCTGTTTCAGATAAGGGACCTGGTGGACTGCGGTGTATGCCGGCACGTGGTTGGAGACACACCGGTGGCTGCAGGTGAGCAGTGAGGCCTGGGTCCGCAGTGTCGGCACTCTCTCTCCCTCTCTTCCTTTCAGTGTCTCTCTCTCTCTTCCTCTGTTACTCTCTCTCTCCTTCTCCCTCTCTCCCCCTTTCACTGTCGCTCTCTCTTCCTCTGTGACTCTCTCTCTCCTTCTCCCTCTCTCCCCCTTTCACTGTCTCTCTCTCTTCCTCTGTTACTCTCTCTCTCCTTCTCCCTCTCTCCCCCTTTCACTGTCTCTCTCTCTTCCTCTGTTACTCTTTCTCTCCTTCTTCCTCTCTCCCCTTTCTCTCTCTCCCTCTTTCACTCTCTCTCTCCCTTTCTTTCTCTCTCTCTCTCTTTCTCTCTCTCTCTGTCCTTTGATGAGCGCATGACACACCTTCTTGTCTTGTATTTTGTCTTGCAGGCTGTGTCTTACAGATTGTCCAGAGGAGACCCGCCATGACTCTTCCGAATAATTGTTTTGAGTTACATTTGAATAAAATAATTTGTTTGGAAATTACATGATGAATGTATGATTCTCCTTTTTCTGACCACACATGGATGTTGATTGTTGTACTTGTGCGACATCGGGCGAATAGTTTTGTTCATGATTTCATTACGTTGATGTAAATTATCTTTGTCCGGGTTTGGGCCCCGGGGGGGGGCTCAGTGGGGGGGGGTGTTGTGGCCCTCTTGGGTGTCCGGCTGCGTGATCAGTTGCTCCATGGCATCTGTTGTTCTTCTGGTGTGGCTGTGGGCTGGGCTCCCATTTCTGGTGCAGGTTATCGTCCGACTTAATACCAGGAAAAAGCAGGTGTTAATTCCCTGCTGCTAACGCGCCTTATCGCATGTTTTGTGCTCTTCTCGCCGATCTGGCTGGACGTTGAGAATGTTGCGGAGTGGTTTTTTCGCGCGTTTTTGCACGGGAGCGCCTACTCTGCATCTCATTAGTGTTAGTTGCCAGTGTCATCCGTGGCGATGTTTTTTGCGGCTGCTATCGCGGGATAACTGGCGGTACCGGCTGTTTGCACCAGCTTGTGAATAGGGCGAAAAATGTATCGCCACTTTGGCTGCGATAAAGTACCGCTAACTCGGCGATAAGTCCTTGAGAATATGCCCCATTGTTTGCAGACAGAGGAAGACGAGGACTTGATAAAAAAAAAGTGGGAGGTCACACCATCGGGTACAAAAAAATTGTATACATTACGGTACCTTTTTTTCTTAGAGATATTGATAGAGCCACATTCAGAGGCTCACTTTCACACTTTCGGCAAATAATAAACCCCTTTTCCCATGCTGTGAATATGTACTTTTGAGACAGCAATCTCGGCTAGATTTTCAGATCTGTTTTTTTTTTTAGCCCTGCAGCCTTTTCTCCATAAATGCTTCATCTTGATAAGCAATGCGCGGCGGTGGGTGCACTACATACAAAGAGCTATATATCAAAGCACTTTTGATCAGTGTGCTTTAAGAAGGAATATTGGAAATGTACAGGAAGAAATAAGCTGCCCACAAAATGCAAAAATCACAAACTGCTGTGCAATTGTCGAAACAGTATTCACCTCGTAGCTAAAAGAAGATGGATTCTGTGTGGCATGGATTTGTGTGGATTGGTGGGTAAAAATATACTTTGAGAAAAAATGTGTTTCTTAAAATGGAATTAAGAGTTAACAACTCTAATATGTATTATGCTCATGTTAAAAATAGCATATGCATGCACATATCGACTTTGCTGTCCATACCGTCCATTAGCGCTCTTTCTAGTACACTGTAGTGTAGTCACTCACAGGGACAGCTTAAGAATTTGGAGGCCATGGGCCAAACATATTTTGGGGGCCCCTTTCAGAAAAACATTGAATTTATTGCTTACATTTTCAGGTATCTCACACCCTCTAAAGCCAGTCCATAGGCAGTTCCATCTCAAGTACTATTGGGACACTGGGAACAAAACATATTTTTGGGGTCCCCTATTTACATTTCATCAGTGGTATAAATGACACATTTTCAAGTATGCTACTCCCCAGCTAGATTTCTGGGTAAGGAAGAAGAATTACAATTTACAAGAGGCCATCTGAGGTCAACCCCCTCCTAGAGAAACCCTCAGCGGACCCCACCGACCTCAAAAACTACAGACCCATCTCCCTGCTCCCGTTCCCAGCAAAAGTCATCGAGAAAGCCATCAACAGCCAACTTGCCACATTCATTGAAGAACACAACATCCTTGACTGCTCCCAATCCGGCTTCAGAAAAAACCACAGTACGGAAACCGCCCTCCTTGCCACAACAGACGACATCCGCACCCTACTGGACAAAGGAGAAACAGTAGCCCTCATCCTCCTCGACCTATCAGCGGCGTTCGGCACAGTCTTCCACCGCACCCTAATACGCAGACTCTATGATGCAGGAATACAGGACAAGGCCCTCGACTGGATCCGCTCCTTCCTCTCTGGCAGGACACAGCGGGTCAGACTCCCCCTTTCCTCTTGGACCCCAAACCTACCACCTGCGGAGTCCCCCAGGGCTCCTCCCTCAGCCCGACGCTCTTCAACGTCTACATGGCTCCACTCGCCCCCATCGTCAGAACCTACGGACTCAACATCGTGTCATACGCAGACGACACCCAACTCATCCTCTCCCTATCCAACGAGCCCAACACCGCCAGACGCAACTTTCGAGAAGGCATGGAAGCCGTCGCCAAATGGATGAAAAACAGCTGCCTACAACTAAACACCAACAAAATAGAACTACTCATCATGGGCCCAAACCCAGACACCTGGAGCAACACCTGGTGGTGGCCCCCGCCCTCGGAAACCCGCCAACCCCCACGGACCACGCACGCACGCAACCTGGGAATCATCCTGGACTCCGAGCTCAAAATGGACCGCCAGATCAACTCCGTCTCGTCTTCCTGCTTCCACACCCTCCGCCTCCTTCATAAGACCTTCAAAGGGATCCCCCTCGAACACCGAAAGACCGTCACTCACGCCATGGTCACCAGCAGACTCGACTACGGCAACGTACTCTACACCGGAATAAACAAAAACCTCGCCTGCAAGCTACAGAACATCCAGAACGCCGCCGCGAGACTGGTCCTCAACCTGCCAAAACACTGCCACATCTCCCAGCACCTACGCACACTCCACTGGCTCCCCATCAAGTCGAGAATCACCTTCAAGATGCTCACCCACGCACACAAGGCCCTCCACGGCACCGGACCAGCATACCTGAACAGCCGACTCAAATTCCACGCACCCCAAAGGACCCTACGATCAGCCCAGCTCTCCTACGCCGTGGTCCCCCGCACCAGAAAGACCAGATCGGGAGGCTGCACCTTCTCCTTCCTCGCGGCCAAAGCATGGACCGTCCTTCCGCTCCACCTCAGACAGACAACATCGCTCCCCATCTTCGCAAGAAACCTCAAAACCTGGCTCTTGGACAGACCCCCTCCTTGATGGAATGGAACCTGCACCCCCCCACCCCTAGCGCCTTGAGACCCTTACGGGTGAGTAGTCACGCTTTACCAAACCCCTGATTGATTGATTGATCTGCTTACAAGAACGACAACCACAGTTCTTCAAACGTAGAAGACATTCTTGAATATCAGTGAACTCAAAATACAGAACGCTGTTAAGGATTTTTAAAAACATTACACTCTTTTAAGAAAGATAAGGCATGCATTGAATCATTTTCAAGATCATTTTATGCTAATTTCACACATTTTTTAACATCCAAATATTGCACAACGTTTTGAGGTGGTGTTATTTGAGATCAGCACAGAAGTCACAGAATTTGGCTTTGAAAACAGAACTTTGTTGATATAAATTATTCCCCAGGGTACACCGATTGTATAAGCTCAGTACTTATACAGCTGGTCTAGTCCACACTTTTCTCAGATCTCACAGGCAAGCCTCACTAAGAAATTCTGTATGTGACAGCAACAGCATCTCTCAAGTTACATATATATTACAGACTCAGGGCCTAATTTAGAGATTGTCAAATGGGATATTTCATCACAAACGTGGCAGATATTTTGATCGCCGTAATACGAGTGCACTATAGCCTGTGGCATTTGAAATATGGCAGGTGGGATATTTTCCACCTAATCCAGCTACAGTGCTATCATTGCCTGAAAATGAAGTTGATGGGTAGGAGGTTGAGCATAAATGTGTCAATGTCACGAATGTGTGCACCAAGCCAAGATCTGATATTAAGGATGAACCCCTTGATGAAGTATCCCATTAGCCAAACTCTATATAATGACCAAAGTCTTCTAATAGCTAGGCTGCTCTTGGGTTACATCAAACTTACATGCTCAAGCATTTGAAAGCGAAATTATCCCTCAGGTTACCCAGATATCATAGGCTCAGGTCTCTTACTAAAGAACTCTTATCAGCTCAGAAATCAAGCATGTTACTCATATTTTAAGTAACATAAATTTTACCAACCAAGATCTCAGATAGAAGTTCATTATGTTACATACATCTCACAGTTTTGAACTACAACGGTATACTTCAATGTGTAAATGTCTTACAGGTTACAGTTTTAAAATGAACCAGAGGCAATATTCTACATTGTTATCATATTGCCAGGCTTTAGACAGGACATCTATACTTTGTATAGACATATCTGTGAAGAGTGGCATTTGACAGAAAAGCTGGCCCCCTGCTTACATCTATACTTATAACTGTGGTTTCTGACAGCAAAGCTATCTTTTAACTACTGAGAGGGGAAAAACCTACCCAGCTGGGAAATATATTCTCTCACTTGAATACAACTTAATGAGTACTGCATTATGGCACACTATTGTGGATGTAAAACTATTAAATTCTATTCAAATGCATTTATATCACCTAAAATAACTGAAATTTGCGACTGCTATGTTTCAACTAGCCTTTGTTAGAGGTCCATGCATCTGGCATTGAGACATTATAGCATTGCTTGAATGCTGGACACTTAGGGCCTAATTACGAGTTTGGCGTTCAAACTCGTGGTGGACCACCTTATTACAAGTGCGACGGTCAGACCTCCATGGGACCGCTGCAACCTCCAGGGATCCGTGATCCCTGGTGTTGGCGCAGCGGGCTTCAGGCTGCAATATGCTTGGTGTTGCCGCTGAGGCACCACCAAGAATATTATGAGTTTCCTCACCACATACAGTCTCATGGCGGTTCTCACACCATGAAAATGCTGGTGAGACGAAACATAGGGAGTCCTACAGGGCCCCCTGTTCTCTCAAGACCTAGGGATGCATACAGGGTGTCACATAGTGTGCCCCCTGTCTACAAGCACCGACAGTTCCAGCACAGCATGGACTTTACAGTACTTGAAAGCACTGTGTGAGGCCCACAGCACTGCCTTTCTAAGGCACTCCTATGAACCTTTGAAAGGCAGTGCCGTCGTCCCATCACCACAGCAGGACTGCCCACCGGGATTACATCTTGTAATTCAGTGGGCAGTCAGCAGTCAGCTTTGGCAGTGTGGGGTGCTGTCCACTTCCACATCGCTGAAGTCGTAATCAGGCCTTATGTTTTTTTAAGAAATAAGACACACTACAGAAACAGCAGTGCAAGCTTCCCTCACAAGCAGAACAGGCACAATTAAGACAAGAGTAGAAAAAACATCTCTGGCACAGCTTCTGCACCAGTAGTGAAAGGTCACTGACAAAAAGAACAACCATCAGGTTTGCAAGCTTCTCTTAGCTACACAAATGGCCAAGCACAGAAAGAATGAAGTTTGAAAGGTCCCTTCAATGCACACAACACACCATTAAGCACAACAGCACTGCAACTGGGCCTGACATAAGGAAGTTGCACCAAGAATTCAAGCATCCCTCACACAGACCAGGCAACATCAGGTGCCAGCCTCACTCACATATAGAGGTACACCATGGAAAGCCGCACTGAAAGCTACTTGACACATGCAGTTGGTTTCCGAACATGGATGGACCCCAAGCAAGCTTCCCTCAATCAAAGTGACAGAGTCTTGGGAAGAAGAGCGGAGCAGCTGTGTACTAGACTTGCAAGTGGAATGAGAAATATGAACTCGATTGAATGTGTTTGCCTTTCTGTGTAGAATTATACTTTTGAAAAAATAAACTTTGTGTAGAAAGATGCACTCAGAAAGTATTCTTGCTTAAGAAATTCTTGTGATGGAAGAGATTGTATGCCAATATATTAATGTTAAAACGTGGTATAACACAAAGTAAGTGAGCATGCAAAAAATAACATATACATATGTTTCACACACTATAGCATGCTCTAAATGTACTTTACATTTAATATTTATAATACATGTACCAGAAAGAAATAAAGCAATATGTGTTTTCAATATTATGATAATTAGCGTTACCACAAATAATCTCTTCGACCATAACTCATAAATGGAGTATTGATTTGTTTTAAAAATAAATTTTTTAGAGCTGTTGCACAAAGTTAAAAACAAATATTAATGAAAATTAAAAAGAATAATTTTGACCAGCATTTGAAGTTATCACTGCAAGACTAACAGCAAAACATAGCCAGCTCAGGCACACAGAAAAGGCGCACCTGGCTTTCAAAGGGTCCTACTTAGCCTGTGCCATGAAATGTCTCTGATTGCTCTGAAAGCTGTTGTGAACATGACCTGCCCAAGCCAGCCAAATCATAACCTGTCACTAGGGAGCTTAAACGCTAGCAAATTAAAAACGCACTATTTTTTATGTATACAGGTCCGATTTTTCTTTTACAAAGGGACCTGGATCACAATAATGTGAGGCCCTTGGAAGATGGGGCACTGGGCAATTGCCCACATTGGCCATGCCTTAAAACGTCTCTGCTCACCCAAAGGATCTATGTATAACCTATAGGTACAACTTTGAAATTCTGTAGCACCTGCTCAGCCTGCTGATCCTTCTGTGGTTAATAAATGGGATATTTATAACACAAAAAAGGAGGGGTGAGGGTAACGGAAGACCCTACTCCGGACCCCCAACAGACACTTTTATACACCAGAAGGAGTAGGGATAGTGGTGAAATATCTCTATATGTGGTGGCACGTGCTGTGTGTCCTAATACTGCCCTCACTCACACAATTGTGTGACATGCTTCATCATAGGGCTACTTCAGAACACCCCCGCGCACCCAACGCCTGGGGTGGAGCAATAGGGTAGGGGAAGACAAAACACAACACAGAAGAGAAAAATTAATGAATAAAGTGACTGGGATCACCGGAAGTGAAAGTGCAGTATAGATTAAAACTAGCTCGGTGGTGTCACTGTGTATACAATTTATTCCTGGGCCCTCCGGCCAGGATTGAAAACGTGAAGGATGGTGGTGATTGGGAGAAGTCATGGGCTCCTTACACCCCTCCTTACTGTCAATTAGTCGACATGTTTCAGCCGTGAGTTGAGCCCAAACTGAAGGGTCAGGCCGGCCTTCTTCAGGGCTCAACTGGCCCTCAGGATATAGATCACCTCGTTACCCGAGATCAGGGGGTGTGAGAACCAGTTGTTCTTACACCGAGGTATCCCCTAGAGAGTATACTTCTGTTGTACTCCATCAGAGAGAAAGGGGACAAAAAAACGCATAAAGAAAGGGTCACTAACTTTGTTCCCTTTCTAAGTTATGCTCACTGTAATGTTTCAAACAAACATCAATCCACCACAGCTCAGGGTCGAGTACCCAGAGTCCATACCTATACTAGGAATCATAAAAACGTTGCTACATAGTGACAGGCTATCCTACTCAAAGAGTAGGTGTAGATCAATGTGTGTGTGCACCATGAATCACATCTCTCACTCCAACTCATGAAAATGAAGTCACCCCTCACTTACCGAGTTTACCTTACAAAATTGTTAATATTGGCGAGAGACAAAGAGAGACCCCCTGTAGCCACACTCTGGGGGAGAGAAATCAAAAAGAACAACACCGTCGTGGTTAGTAATTTATTTATCATATTATAAAGGCATCTGCCATAAATGACCCAAATTGGTATTATGGCATGAATCTTCTTGAGAACGTGTCAGCGTTTGTGGTGCCATCAGTAAAACAACGTTGTGTTTGCGCCGTATGGTAAAAATTCAAATGTATTTGCGGTATGTAGGGACGAGAAATATCGGTAAATACACAGTAGGGGAATAAGATGAGAGGCACTATGGAGGAAATGCCCCATGGTCCCCAAGCGCCGGTAAATTGACACAGCCCTGATGAGAATTCATAAATGCCCCCAACTCCTTACTACATCAAGGTAGGTGCTCCTCCTATAGACCGCTTGTCTGCTCTCGCTGTGTAGGTCAACGGGAGAGCGGAGAGCGATGTCTAGATATACTCTCCAGCTCGCCACCGTACTGCAGCGATTTCCGGTCACGTGCAGGACGTGATGACACGTACGTCGCCCCCGTTGGTGACAAAGGGCTTGGCGCTTCAGGTTTCTATGGCAACGCTGTTAGAGTTTAATACAACGCGTGAGCCCTTTTCTTCGTGCTCATTTCAGAAAACGTTATTGCTAAGTCTATAAGCCCATATAGAACAGCGGCCGTTGGCCTATGTGTGACGTTCTGAACAATCTGTGGCTGGTTTATTTAACCTCATATTGATACCCCTGGATCTGTGCCAGTAGTCTTGTATAAGATCGCTGCATAATCCACACATCGTCTCTGGTTGCTGATAAACGGTGCAGTCCAGGAAGCAAAGGTGGAGTAAAGTTTGCTCATGGCACTTCGAGTGCCTGGGATGATATTCCAAGGGTCAAGGGTGGAGAAGTGTTCTAGTTGGGTGGGGGCAACTTATTAATAATAGAACTAACACAGGGCCCTGCATGGTTTTACAGTGCCTTGTTCAATATTATATTCAATTAAAGACAAAGATGCAGGTCATAGTAAGGGCAAGGGCTGGCCTGTCCCGATGTACGAACAGTCATATACGTGTAGGTCTACCTATTAAGAGTATGCCACGGAATATCATCATTTAAATCCACCAGATGGCATTTTTGAATGATACACCCATTTCTGCTCTCTGAGCAGGAGGGCTCTCGTTCTCTCTCCTGAGTTTGCACTCAATCTGGGTCTTTCAATCACTATCCACATTAGATCTTCTATGGTATGATGTTTTTCCGAAAAATGGGCTGTGAGTTTTGTGTTGGATTTTAAACACCTAATCGTACTTCGGTGTTCCATAATCCGTGTCTTTACCTTCCTGCTGGTCATTCCTACATATCGTTTCTGGCAGGGACACATAATCAGGTAAATCACGAAGTCAGAGTTCAATCAATCAATCAATCATCAGGGGTTTGTTAAAGCGCGACTACTCACCCGTAAGGGTCTCAAGGCGCTAGGGGGGGGGTGCAGGTTCCATCCATCAAGGAGGGGGTCTGTCGAAGAGCCAGGTTTTGAGGTTTCTTGCGAAGATGGGGAGCGATGTTGTCTGTCTGAGGTGGAGCGGAAGGGCGTTCCATGCTTTGGCCGCGAGGAAGGAGAAGGAGCAGCCTCCCGATCTGGTCTTTCTGGTGCGGGGGACCACGGCGTAGGAGAGCTGGGCTGATCGTAGGGTCCTTTGGGGTGCGTGGAATTTGAGTCGGCTGTTCAGGTATGCTGGTCCGGTGCCGTGGAGGGCCTTGTGTGCGTGGGTGAGCATCTTGAAGGTGATTCTCGCCTCGACAGGGAGCCAGTGGAGTGTGCGCAGGTGCTGGGAGATGTGGCAGTGTTTTGGCAGGTTGAGGACCAGTCTTGCGGCGGCGTTCTGGATGTTCTGTAGCTTGCGGGTGAGGTTTTTGTTTATTCCGGCGTAGAGTGCGTTGCCGTAGTCGAGTCTGCTGGTGACCAGGGCGTGAGTGACGGTGTTTCGGTGTTCGAGGGGGATCCATTTGAAGGTCTTACGAAGGAGGCGGAGGGTGTGGAAGCAGGAAGACGAGACAGAGTTGATCTACCGGTCCATTTTGAGCTCGGAGTCCAGGATGATTCCCAGGTTGCGTGCGTGGTCTGTGGGGGTTGGCGGGTTTCCGAGGGCGGGGGGCCACCAGGTGTCGCTCCAGGCATCGGGGTTTGGGCCCATGATGAGTACTTCTGTTTTGTTGGTGTTTAGTTGTAGGCAGCTGTTTTTCATCCATTTGGCGACGGCTTCCATGCTTTCTCGAAAGTTGCGTCTGGCGGTGTTGGGCTCATTGGATAGGGAGAGGATGAGCTGGGTGTCGTCTGCGTATGACACGATGTTGAGTCCGTAGGTTCCGACGATGGGGGCGAGTTGAGCCATGTAGACGTTGAAGAGCGTCGGGCTGAGGGAGGAGCCCTGGGGGACTCCGCAGGTGGTAGGTGTGGGGTCCGAGAGGAAAGGGGGGAGTCTGACCCGCTGCGTCCTGCCGGAGAGGAAGGAGCGGATCCAGTCGAGGGCCTTGTCCTGGATTCCTGCGTCGTAGAGTCTGCGTATTAGGGTGCGGTGGGAGACTGTGTCGAACGCCGCTGATAGGTCGAGGAGGATGAGGGCTACTGTTTCTCCTTTGTCCAGTAGGGTGCAGATGTCGTCTGTTGCGGCAAGGAGGGCGGTTTCCGTACTGTGGTTTTTTCTGAAGCCGGATTGGGAGGAGTCGAGGATGTTGTGTTTTTCAATGAATGTGGCGAGTTGGCTGTTGATGGCTTTCTCGATGACTTTCGCTGGGAACGGGAGCAGGGAGATGGGTCTGTAGTTTTTGAGGTCGGTGGGGTCCGCTGAGGGTTTCTTTAGGAGGGGGTTGATCTCGGCGTGTTTCCAGTCGTCGGGGAATGAGGTGGTCGCCAGGGAGCGGTTGATGGTGTGGCGGAGCATGGGTGCGATGGTGTCGGCGGCTCTGTTGAAGATGTGGTGGGGGCAGGGGTCCGTGGGGGCCCCTGAGTGGATTGACTTCATTGTCTTCAGTGTGTCTTCCGTGGTGAGGGCTGTCCAGTCGTCAATCGCTGGTTTCCGGGTGTCAGGGGTGGTTGGTGAGGGTTCAGTGTGTTGGTTGTCTTTGTCGAAGTTGTCGTAGACGCTCTTGATTTTGTGGTGAAAAAGGTGCTGAGTTTGTCGCAGAGGTCTTGTGAGGGAGGGATGTCGGTAGACTCGCTAGTGGGTTGGGCGAACTCCTTGATGATGCTGAAGAGTTCCTTGCTGTTGTGCGCGTGGGTGGAGATTCTGTCTTCAATCGCTTTTTTCCTCGTTTCTCTGATGAGTTGATGGTGGGCGTTTGTGGCGGCTCTGAAGTTGTCGTGGGCTTCTGTGGATTTGGTGTTCCTCCATGCCTTTTCGAGGCGGCGGCATGTGCTTCTGGACTCTCGAAGTTTGGTGGTAAACCATCTGGCTTTCTTGGCGTGGGTATTGTTGTTATTCTTGAGGGGGGCTATGGTGTTGGTGCTGTCCGTGATCCATCTATGCAGGGTTCGGGCTGTGGTGTTGGGGTCGTCGTTTTCCGCGATGGTTGGGGTGGAGTTGTTGAGTGAGGAGGTGAGCTGGTCGTCGGTGATTTTGGTCCAGTTTCTTCGTGGAAGCAGGTGCTGGTGTCTGTGGATGGTGGGTGTTCTGAAGGTGAAGTGGACGCAACGATGGTCGGTCCATGGGAGTTCGGTGGTGTGGCTGAAGGTGAT
This sequence comes from Calotriton arnoldi, assembly GCA_963921515.1. Taxonomy (NCBI): domain Eukaryota; kingdom Metazoa; phylum Chordata; class Amphibia; order Caudata; family Salamandridae; genus Calotriton; species Calotriton arnoldi. The sequence continues at coordinate 185,781 of CAWUFW010005995.1, read as the reverse complement.
GGAGTTTCCTGTAGTGAAGAGGGGGTCGAGAGTGTGTCCTGCTGAGTGCGTGGGCTCGGTCACGATCTGGCGCAGTCCAATGTTGTGGAGGTTGTCCAGGAGGGATGTGGTGTTGGGGTCCAGTTGGTTGTCGAGGTGGAAGTTGAGGTCTCCCAGCAGGGTGTAGTTGGTGGATGCGATGGCCTGCGGGGAGATAATGTCCGTGATGGAGTTGGCGAAGGGTCCGCGGGGTCCAGGGGGTCGGTAGATGAGGGTTCCTCGGAGGGTGGCGGTGGGGCTGGCCAGTATCTTGAAGTGAAGGTGTTCCATCAGTTCTGTGGGCTCGTCAGGGAGTGTGCTCAGGCGGAGGCTGGATTTGTGGACGATGGCGATTCCTCCTCCTGGGCGGTCCTTCCTGGAGATCTTGTATCCTTGGGGGATGGCGATGGCGATGTCCGGTCCCGAGGTGGAGTTGGTCCAGGTTTGGAGTTACAGTTTGTGTGTGACCTTTGTTCCCATGGATGGTTGAATCCCACATCTATGGTCCTTGAGTTTTTTGTGAGGTGACACACACTACACGAACCGCATCTAGAGTGTCCACGGAGTGGGGGGAGTCCTCCTGGTGTTTCGGTCCTCCTCTGTTGAAATGTGGTAGGTCTGGTATGCACCAAAATATCCTTAAGATTAGCGCTCCTCTTAAAAGAGAAGAGAGGCTTAGCTATGTTCATACCGTTGGAATTAAGTATGCGCCAGTGTTTGAGTACCGCTTGTTTGATTTGATGTGAAGCCGGATTGAATGTGGTAACACACACAGGTTTGTCTGTTGGTGGTCTATTAGCCTTCTCCAATAGATTATCCCTGTTCGTGTTGGCTGCTCTTTTCTTGGCTCTTGCTATCGTGTGTTCAGGATAGCCTCTTTGGCTGAGTGTCATCATAAGGAGAGCTGCCTCCTCCTTGAAAGTTGTTCTCTCAGACAACCTCCCTGTTGGGCAATTTTTTAGATTAAGGCGGAACTGTACTGAGAGAACAACTTTCAAGGAGGAGGCAGCTCTCCTTACGATGAAACTCAGCCAAAGAGGCTATCCTGAACACATGATAGCAAGAGCCAGGAAAAGAGCAGCCAACACGAACAGGGATAATCTATTGGAGAAGACCAATAGACCACCAACAGACAAACCTGTGTGTGCTACCACATTCAATACTGCATCACATCAAATCTAACAAGCGGTACTCAAACACTGGTGCATACTTAATTCCAACGGTATGAACATAGCTAAGCCTCTCTTCTCTTTTAAGAGGAGTGCTAATCTCAAGTATAGGTGCATACCAGACCTACCACATTTCAACAGAGGAGGTCCGAAACACCAGGAGGACTACCCCCGCTCCGTGGACACTCTAGATGCGGTTCGTGTAGTGTGTGTCACCTCACAAAGAACTCAAGGACCATGGATGTGGGACTCACCCATCCATGGGAACAAAGGTCACACACAAACTGTAACTCTGACTTTGTGATTTACCTGATTACGTGTCCCTGCCAGAAACGGTATGTAGGAATGACCAGCAGGAAGGTAAAGACACGGATTATGGAACACCGAAGTACGATTAGGTGTTTGAAATCCAAAACAAAACTAACAGCCCATTTTTGGGAAAAACATCATACTATAGAAGATCTAATGTGGACAGTGATTGAAAGACCCATATTGAGTGCAAACTCAGGAGAGAGAACGAGAGCCCTCCTGCTCAGAGAGCAGAAATGGGTGTATCATTTAAAAAGCCATCTGGTGGGTTTAAATGATGATATTCCGTGGCATACTCTTAATAGGTAGACCTACACGTATATGACTGTTCATACATCGGGACAGGCCAGCCCTTGCCCTTACTATGACCTGCATCTTTGTCTTTAATTGAATATAATATTGAACGAGGCACTGTAAAACCATGCAGGGCCCTGTGTTAGTTCTATTATTAATAAGTTGCCCCCACCCAACTAGAACACTTCTTGCCCCTTGACCCTTGGAATATCATCCCAGGCACTCGAAGTGCCATCAGCAAACTTTACTCCACCTTTGCTTCCTGGACTGCACCGTTTATCAGCAACCAGAGACGATGTGTGGATTATGCAGGGATCTTATACAAGACTACTGGCACAGATCCAGGGGTATCATTATGAGGTTAAATAAACCAGCCACTGATTGTTCAGAACGTCACACAAAGGCCAACGGCCGCTGTTCTAAATGGGCTTACAGACTTAGCAATAAAGTTTTCTGAAGTGAGCACGAAGAAAAGGGCTCACGCGTTTTATTCAACTCTAACAGCGTTGCCATAGAAAACTGAAGCGCTGATCCCTACGTCTCCAATGGGGGCGACGTACACGTCATCATGTCCTGCACGTGACCGGAAATCACTGCAGTACGGTGGCGAGCCGGAGAGTATATCTAGACATCACTCTCCGCTCTCCCGTTGACCTACACGGCGAGAGTGGACAAGCGGTCTTTAGGAGGAGCATCTACCTTGATGTAGTAAGGAGTTGGGGGCATTTATGAATTCTCATCAGGGCTGTGTCAATTTACAGGCGCTTGGGAACTGCGGGGGCATTTCCTCTATAGTGCCTCTCACCTTATTCCCCTACTGTGTATTTACCGATATTTCTCGTCCCTACATACCGCAAATACATTTGAATTTTTACCAAACGGCGCAAACACAACGTCGTTTTACTGATGGCACCACGAATGCGGACACGTAGTCAAGAAGATTCATGCCATAATACCAATTTGGGTCATTTATGGCAGATGCCTTTATAATATGATAAATGAATTACTAACCACGACGGTGTTGTTCTTTTTGATTTCTCTCCCCCAGAGTGTGACTACAGGGGGCCTCTCCTTGTCTCTCGCCAATTTTAACAATTTTGTAAGGTAAACTCGGTAAGTGAGGGGTGACTTCATTTTCATGAGTTGGAGTGAGAGATGTGATTCATGGTGCACACGCACATTGATCTACACCTACTCTTTGAGTAGGATAACCTGTTACTACGTAGCAACGTTTTTACGATTCCTAGTATAGGTATGGACTCTGGGTACTCGACCCTGATCTGTGGTGGATTGATGTTTGATTGAAACATTACAGTGAGCATAACTTAGAAAGGGAACAAAGTTAGTGACACTTTCTTTATGTGTTTTTTTGTCCCCTTTCTCTCTTATGTAGTATAACAGATGTATACTTTCTAGGGGATACCGCAGTGTAAGAACAACTGGTTCTCACACCCCCTGATCTCGGGTAACGAGGTGATCTATATCCTGGGGGCCAGTTGAGTCCTGAAGAAGGCTGGCGTGACCCTTCAGTTTGGGCACAACTCACGGCTGAAACATGTCGACTAATTGACAGTAAGGAGGGGTGTAAGGAGCCCATAACTTCTCCCAATCACCACCATCCTTCATGTTTTTAATCCTGGCCGGAGGGCCCAGGAATAAATTGTATACATGGACAAGCTAAATCAGGACTGCACCACACAAAAAGGACATAATATTGCATATAGTTATAATCGAATCATCCTCAAGTTGGTTGAAAAGAGTTTCTTCTTTATTATTTTGTTCTTTTTTAAAAGCCACAGCCAACGCGTTTCGTCCTGTAACACAGGACTTCTTCAGGGCTGAAAGTTAGAAATATAAATAACAATAACATATACAATACATTGAAATGTACATAACCATCACAAAATAAATATACGGATACATTAATAAAACAAATAACATATACCATATAACACTAATGACCACACAATAACCAAAAACAAAATAACAAATAGTACATACAAACACAATGATGTGTACATGTGAATTTTAAAAACGGACCCAACAACAATGGACCGATACTTGAATACAAAGGTACAGCACAACCTGAAACAGTGACTGACTGTCATTGCTATATAAACTTTACGTTGAGACAACTGGGAAGAGGAAAACAAAATCTTAATCAAAGAGAGCAAAGCCAACAGAAAAGAGTAAATACCTTAAGAAGTGAAAGTGCTAGTAACAGAGAAGGTGAATACTAGAGACGAAACACAAGGTGGGACAACAATATATAAGTGAAGAGGCACCAATGATGAAATCGTCCATTGGTGATCAATTGATCTTCTACTGGGAACCCAGTTCCCTTACATAACAAACAGGCCGTGCCATCAAAGGATAGCAAGACCTGTATAGGATGAGGAAATGAGGAACCAATCATGACTAGACCCACCAGTTCAACCTCATATTTAAGACAAAAATGGTAGGTGCTAACAAAACCCAAAGAATGTTCTGGGATGAAGGGATTAGGGCCTACCATTCGTAAATCGTAATCGGCACGAAAAGATGGATAATAACCAAATGGAATTGCCTTCACACGAAGTTGACAATAATCTGTATGAAACAAAGACAAAAACCCCAAAGGGGGAACTCATTCATATAAGAAGCCAAACTAATACAGCCTATTTCGCAATGGATATATCCCATAAGCAACCTACATGGCCCTTATGCTTACCTTATCAGTGGGTATGTACATCCGATCAGATTCAATTAACAATGATGCTGATAACATCCATGATGAACACGCGATATGATAATCACGGATTAGAGAATCGTGTGCTGATGAATTAAAAACAACACATTTAGGACCTGTAGAGGGCAAAAGAAAAAGCCAGATCAATACCCAATGGTAACCAACAGCATTAGGTGTTCAAAACATTGGACCAGATTATTCACAGGCAGCCACAAGGGTGCATAGGCCATGATGATGTATGCCCAATTTCAAAACTAGAAAGGTTCCAAGATAATAGAAAAGGAATGGGGATACTAATCCCACAGTAACAAATAAGGACCTCATATGTTCAAAGTATAATCGGACAGATCTAGAGCTTTTCATACATGGACAAGAGTCCTACTCATTGCACACACTGCGAGAGTAAATGCTCTTCAAAAACCGAAAATCTGGAAACCCACATAAGTAAGGGAGAGCCTGTAGTTAACTGCTGGCTCTAATATTATCGGGTGTTTGGAAGTAAGCTCCTAAGGTATATTTAACAAACTCAAAACGACCAAAAAAACCCTCAGGTCTTGGGGTTAAAAGCGAAGGTCACAGTGAAACGTAAATATTGTTGTCCCACCTTGTGTTTCGTTTCTAGTATTCACCTTCTCTGTTACTAGCACTTTCACTTATTAAGGTATTTACTCTTTTCTGTTGGCTTTGCTCTCTTTGATTAAGATTTTGTTTTCCTCTTCCCAGTTGTCTCAACGTAAAGTTTATATAGCAATGACAGTCAGTCACTGTTTGAGGTTGTGCTGTACCTTTGTATTCAAGTATCGGTCCATTGTTGTTGGGTCCGTTTTTAAAATTCACATGTACACATCATTGTGTTTGTATGTACTATTTGTTATTTTGTTTTTGGTTATTGTGTGGTCATTAGTGTTATATGGTATATGTTATTTGTTTTATTAATGTATCCGTATATTTATGTTGTGATGGTTATGTACATTTCAATGTATTGTATATGTTATTGTTATTTATATTTCTAACTTTCAGCCCTGAAGAAGTCCTGTGTTACAGGACGAAACGCATTGGCTGTGGCTTTTAAAAAATAACAAAATAATAAAGAAGAAACTCTTTTCAACCAACTTGAGGATGATTTGATTATAACTATATGCAATATTATGTCCTTTTTGTGTGGTGCAGTCCTGATTTAGCTTGTCTATATTGTTCCCCTAGAGTTTTAATAGGGGTGTGCTCCTGGACAGGGGGTACTTTCAGGTAGTGTGCACACAGGTGAATCCATGATCTTTTGATTTGTTTGGTATATGTTTTTGACTGGTGCCGGATCTTTCGTGGTAGGTCCCCTGTCCAAGGTGTGTTTTCTATAAATTGTTTACATAGTGACACCTCCGAGCTAGTTTTAATCTACACTGCACTTTCACTTCTGGTGATCCCATTCACTTTATTCATTAATTTTTCTCTTCTCTTCTGTGTTGTGTTTTGTCTTCCCCTACCCTATTGCTCCACCCCAGGCGTTGGGTGCGCGGGGGTGTTCTGAAGCAGCCCTATGATGAAGCATGTCACACAATTGTGTGAGTGAGGGCAGTATTAGGACACACAGTACGTGCCACCACATATAGAGATATTTCATCACTATCCCTACTCCTTCTGGTGTATAAAAGTTAATAAATGGGAACCATTGCTTTTTTTTATTTTTTACTCAAGACCCCTCTGAGTAAGTGGAGAAAGGGAATTAACATAAAGGTGTGCACATTATATTTTTGTGCTGGCCCAAAGAATCTTCAGGCAGACATATTTCGAGAAGAAATTGTCTTTATGATGTTCAAAGGAACAAGTAGTTTGTGCTTCCATTTCAAGATTTTTTCCTAGAAGAAATGAGAAAAAGTAAAATACTTAGATAAGACATGACACCAAAAATATGTGTTTTAGCCAGATTTCAACAACTTATCACGTGAGTGTGTAGTTTGACTTTAGTAGATAGCTGTCATGGAATATAGCAGGACTGCATATGAAAGTAGCTGATCAAGAGTGGGGTAATCTTATCGACCAACATCAATTTTGTATGTTCCATGAAAACCTGGGCATCAGAGCCTGTACACAGGCCGGATTTTACCACAAATAGCACTGAAACTCTTCCATCCAAATCACCTCGCTCTTTGGGAGGTCTGCTTATTTAAGTAAAAATCTCATTAAACTGTGTAATAAAAATACTAGATATTAACTGTCCAGTTATTTTAGGTTTGAATATACAGGCAAAAAAAGTTTTGCTTCTGAACCTATATAACTTTTAGAACTGCTCCCTCCCTATAAATAAAGAGTCCCCTTTTCTAGCCACTCTTGACCAACACTTCACTAGTACTTCTAATAGACTTTTAATCATGCTTTCTGGAGACTTTAACTTTAAAGGTGAACCTTTATTGTGCATGGATAAGGTTATAGACCAAGAGGACTGGGCATATTTAGTTTTGATGCCGAATCTATTATGGCTCCGTCAACAGCTTTCATTCAATTAGCTTCTCTAACATTAACATATGGTCTGTGGACCTATAACGGTTACTCCATATCAGATAGGGAGAGATCATTTATGTACATTAGAGGGTCTTATGAAAGCATATAGGAATACTTCATCCTGGTTACGCTACTTTGGGATTATATGGTTGATTTTAAGCACAAAGAGGAGTGTGATCACTAAGGGGTACATGCATCAAGAAATGCTTTTGCGAGTCCTTAATTGCGATTATTAAGGAATCACAATTAGGGACTCTCAAAAGCCTATGCATGTAGAAATCGCTATTAAAATAGCGATTTCTAAACATTCCTTAATTGCAACTCGCAAATTGCGAGTCGCAATTAAGGAATGGCTTCCCATTCATTCCTATGGGCCTACAGGCCCATAGGAATGAATGGGAAATTGCATGCGCAATTTGCGAGTACCAATTTGCGAGTGCGCATGCAATTTCAAGGGTGCAAAGGTGTCAAAATGACACCCTGTTGCACCCCTGAAATTGTGATGTGCACGCATGTTGCACACACATGCCCCAAGGGCATGTGTGTGTGTAACCTGAAACCCTGAATAATGCACTTTAGTGCATTTTTCAAGGTTTTTGCAAAATACAGACCAGAGTTATTTCTCTGTATTTTGAGGCCCCAAATAGCGAATTCGCAAATTGCGATTCCTTAAATGCAATCACAAATTAAGAAATCACAATAAATTGCGATTTCTTAAATTGCGAGTACCTAACACTTTAATGCATCGCAAAAGGCCTTTTTGCGGGCGCAAACGGCTGATTTTTGCGAATCGCACCGTTTGCGCTCGCAAAAACCGTTGATGCATGTGCCTGTTAGGACCTTCAACTTACTCTGGGTGACAACATGAATAGTGAACTATCAAAACCTAGTAAATTGACAACTGTAGCTTTAACTATAGGGAACAATAGGGGGTGTGGGCAAGATGGCGTCCATGGCGGACATGTAACTCAGAGCTCCGCAGTGGGCCTGGCAATTATCCTTCTGCTATCCTCCACATCCTGGCTGCTGCTGACCCCTGCTACCGCCTACGAGTGTCCTGAAATCGAGGGGCATGGCGGATTGCATTTCTAGCGGGAGTGGGGACTCCCTGCTGCTGTCACTATGGTGGCACGCAGGACCAGGCCTTCTACTATGGACGCGGTCCTGGGGTGTGGGCCCTGTGAATGACCCCTCAGGGGGAACCATGCAGCCAATCGAACCTGTGAATCCTGGAGTTTCCCGATGCTGCTGGCGCTGCTGGCCCGACCTGGTCCTGAGCCGCTGCGGGACCCAGTTGGCATGAGGAGAGTCCGACTGGAAGACGTCGCCTGGCAGACCTCGGCTCCCTCACTACTAACTGAATTGGGCTCTGCGGGACGGAGGTGAGTGACTTGCCAGTGACCCTCCATTTCCCCTTCCCTGTCAAACTCGATATCGAAGGCCCGGACCAGCCGGCCCCACCGTGCGTCTGAGGATCCGGCTCCCGGTATGACCCGGCACCCTCATTACCCATGCCTGCAGAGCGTTTAGCCCTGTGGGCTTATCAGGAACCGGGCCTCCGACAGACAGGACAGCCCAGTATTTCCATATGAGCTAACTCGAATAGGACTGGCAAATAGTCCCTCAGTGGTGGAACGTTCCCTCCAGCCCACAACTACAGCCGGAGGGGCCTCCAGGGGGGATCACAATTGTAAAGGGGCAATTACCAAATTAATGAACACAAACTCCACAGCTGCGGGCCTACATGCTGCAATGGTACTCTTAGGATTGCATAGGTGGAGCAATGGACATAGAACTGTATGAAGCCTAGTGCTGCCTCCCTCTTATCTGCCCACCCGATTCCTGGACACGCTCTTAGTGGATCATTGTCCTGCTGCCACAGTTTGGGTCCACACTGGGACCATTATTGCGGAGGACCTGGAGGTACTGTGGGGGTGTAAAGGCAGAGGGGACCCCTGCTGGCTCCTGGGGTGCAGCAGGTACCCTTACTAAACCCACTTTCCTTCACTGAGTGGTGGGTGTCACCCAGATCCTACAAACGTGAGCCCCAACACACAGCCTCAGTGGGTATCTGAGTACCTGCACACTGGTTACCAGACCCAGGGCTCTCCGGTGACCAAGACCGGCTGTGTGGCAGTCTTTACGTCTGCGCTGTTCCTTGAGTGCTCCTTCCCAGATAAGGGCAGCACATGAGAGACCATCATTCAAGTGGGCAGACAGTACACTGCACACCCCAATTGTGAGATATGTGCCATAACCACACGGGCCCCGGAGGGTCTGCGTTACCGGCGGAGGGCCTCTGTGTCATGGGGGATAACCTGTCACTGGACTCTTCACCTCATATGAACACTCAGTAACCTGGATTAAATGGAATTGATGCCAGCTGACATTATCTACGCATCTGGTTGGAAACCAGGACTTTCCGTTTCCATATCTCCTCTTCGTCTTCACCCTGATTCGTTCTCATGATGGTGAAGCCAAAATCTGGTAAACCACTACCATAGGGCGGTCCTGACCCGGAGGTAGATTGCACACCACCGGACAAGATGCTCAGCAGCCTACAGCAATTGGAGAAGATGCTCCTTGCCCACTCTGCCCAATTAAACAAGGTTCTTCTGGCCATCATAGATGCTAAAACTTCACTGGAAACCCGTATAGACTCTGTCACAGTGGAGGTCAATCTACTACGGGCTGATCATCGCAAACTAGCAGAGCAGGTGAAGGAGGTGGAGTCCACGCTGGTGACAGCATGCCCCTCATTGCAAAACGTGCAGAAGCACTTGAAGAAGGTGGCGGATGAAGTACTCACCCTGCATTGCAGAGCTGAGGATGCCGAGAGCAGATCAAGGTGCAACAAAATCCGCCTGATGGGATTCCCTGAGCGCATGGAGGGCCCCTCTGTGGAGTTGCTCTTGGAAGAATGGCTGGTGAAGAATGTCTTGGACGGCAAGGTGCCCGCCATTTTCTCAGTGAAAAGGGCCCATTGCATGCCGGGATGGAGCCCTCAACCAGGGGCCCCTCCATGCCCTGTTATTGTGTGGCTCCTTAATTACCGCAACTTGCTCCTGCAATGTTTTTGGGGCAAGGGGCCCATAGCTCACGAGAACACTAACATTACACAGTATCCCTACTTCACCATGGAGGTGCAGCACCGGCGGGGGTCGTGCTCCTGCGTTAAACAACGCCTTCAGGAATTGGACCTCAAGTATACTCTACTATTCCCTGCCAAGTTACGCGACATTACGGGTGACAAGACTCACATCTTTCACTCGCCCGAGGATGTGTGGACATGACTCCATGCAAAAGATATGATGCCTTCCCGCTCCTCGGATCAACAAGAAGGTGAAGGGTTACTACCCAAACATAGAAGATGCGGGTGCCGCAAACCTCACCTGGACTCTGGGGCGAAGATTTCAACTGTGTCCCTGACATGATGCTTGATCGCTCTACTCCTCCACTCAGACCTGCCACCGCGAGACAGACTGCACAACACCTTGGTCAATGGAAGGCGCAAATTAACCTTTTGGATGCATGGCGGCACTTGCACCCCCTTTCGGGAATACTCTTATTACTCACAGGTCCACGACATCCACCCCAGTATTGATTTATTTCTATGTGCGACACAGTTGGGAACGTGATTGTCTGAGGTGGAATACCTCGCACGCACTTTATCTGACCATTGCCCCCTGCATCTTATCCAACAGTGAAAATGTCAGTGCCCAAGCATAATATTGAACTGTTCAGTTTTTCTGTGCACTCTATATTTAACCGCTATTCGATTTTTCTTCCAGGGTTCGTTGCGTGCTACTTCATCCTTGCACTGTGTCTAGCAGTGCTAATGCATAATGAAAAACTACGTGGGTCAGACAGGTCAGTCCCTTGGATGCGTGCACTTTTTTACTTGCAACAAAGGGTTTCTTAACTTGATTTTTTGCATTTTTTCTCAAAACATATGCGAACTCCATAAATGATTAATCCTTGAATTTATTCATTCATTTTTTTGAATCTTCAATATACGATTTCATTAGTTCATCAATTTCTCATAACTTCATCAAAAACATCGTTTTCAACAGACCCAATACATTTCGGGTCATTGGTCGACCCTTCATCAGGGGTCTACAAGATAAATACAGGAAAACCAAATGAGCCAGTCTCCAAAAATATAACAAATAACAATATAAACGACTTCACTATTTACAAATCAAATGTCTAGTGTACATATCATTTTCGCAGTACTCCAAAAAGTTTTGACATAAATGAAACCAACATTAATTACAACATATGCGCACTGGATGTTCAAACTTATTAATTTAACCTCAAGTTACATGAAAAAATAGACCGTTTCAGCGTGCCAAATGTCGAAGCGTATTGAGTTCAAGTAGCCCGTTAAATCATGAACACTGTACCCAAAATTCTATCTGTAACGCTACTTGCGAGACCGTCTTCTGATATATGCACTTACATACAAAACGTTCTGGGGAAGCTCCATGCACGGACGACACATTGAGTTTCATTCCGTGTAAAACAGCGCAAACCTCATCATGGAGATCGTCTATATCACGGGTTAGAAGTGAACCAATAGGTTCAGTGTTAACTCTGCACGTGACTCTTCACTCGCGGAATGACCCTAGACAAATGTTGGTAATCAACCATCTCGCGCTCCCCCTTCACGTGACACACTACTCTACGCTCCGTGTCATTAAGTATATATCGGGTCTAAAATGTCCCAACCTTGCTCGTAATACTTCACAATATAGCGCTTTGGAGTGTCAATTTAGATGATATGTAAAAACATTAGTCAAAATATGTGTTCAATTTATGATACAGGTGTAGCTCATATTGTGCGTATGAGAGAAACAATAAAGCATTATTGAAGAGTTTGCTTCACAAAAAACATGTAAGTTCAATCCTGTCATTCATCCCATGCGGTTGCATGAAATTGAGTTTTTTAATCCAAAAATATTCAGTTCTCAAACGTTGCTTGTGCGGATCCATATCCTGACGTATTTGAATAGCTTCCAAAATTGTAAATCTGACTTGTGCAATGGTATGCCCTGCTTCAAGCCAATGCATGGCCACTGTAGACTTCATATTTTTCAAGCGAATATTGCTTTTGTGTTCTGTCATTCTTACCTTCACTTTTCTTTCAGTTTGTCCCACATAAATTCTGCCACACGGGCATTTGACGGCGTATATGACATTCTTAGTATCACATGTGCTTGAATGTAACAACGGTATTTTAGTACCCTTAGTGGGATGTGTAAATTCATTCCCTTGAATTACATTGTTGCAATGTGTACAATTTTCACACTTCCGCATCCCTCTGAAAACCTGTTTATCTTTTATTGCTCTTTTGCTGGACAAATTTTCTTTGAGATTCTTTGATCTTTTAAAAGCAAAGGTAATTTTTTCGTCAAACAGTGGTTTAAGGTCCGGTTCCTGTTGAATAAGTGCCCAGTGTTTCTTCATGATGTTGGTGATTTTAATCGCCTGTGTAGAATATTTAAGTACACAAACTGTCGGGCATTTATCTGTCTTTGTTTTACTTGTGAGTAGACTTTCTCTATCTAGATGTGCTACCTTCTTCATAGATTCTTCTAGAATGTTCATGGGATAACCCCTCTTTCGATATTTCAGGATCTGGCTATTGATTGTTGCTGGCACTTCTTCAGGGTTAGAAGTGATGCGTTTTAACCGAATAAATTGCGACAAGGGTAGGTGTCTTTTCAAAGATCCTTGATGAAAACTTTGATAGTGCAGGCAGCTATGTGATACTAAGAATGTCATATACGCCATCAAATGCCCGTGTGGCAGAATTTATGTGGGACAAACTGAAAGAAAAGTGAAGGTAAGAATGACAGAACACAAAAGCAATATTCGCTTGAAAAATATGAAGTCTACAGTGGCCATGCATTGGCTTGAAGCAGGGCATACCATTGCACAAGTCAGATTTGCAATTTTGGAAGCTATTCAAATACGTCAGGATATGGATCCGCACAAGCAACGTTTGAGAATTGAATATTTTTGGATTAAAAAACTCCATTCCATGCAACCGCATGGGGTGAATGACAGGATTGAACTTACATGTTTTTTGTGAAGCAAACTCTTCAATAATGCTTTATTGTTTCTCTCATATGCACAATATGAGCTACACCTGTATCATAAATTGAACACATATTTTGACTAATGTTTTTACATATCATCTAAATTGACTCTCCAAAGCGCTATATTGTGAAGTAATACGAGCAAGGTTGGGACATTTTAGACCCGATATATACATAATGACACGGAACTTAGAATAGTGTGTCACGTGAAGGGGGAGCGCGAGATGGTTGGTTACCAACATTTGTCTAGGGTCATTCCGCGAGCGAAGAGTCACGTGCAGAGTTAACACTGAACCTATTGGTTCACTTCTTACCTGTGATATAGACGATCTCCATGATGAGGTTTGCGCTGTTTTACACGGAGTGAAACTCAACGTGTCGTCCGTGCATGGAGCTTCCCCAGAACGTTTTGTAAGTAAGTGCATATATCAGAAGACGGTCTCGCAAGTAGCGTTACAGATAGAATTTTGGGTACAGTGTTCATGATTTAACGGGCTACTTGAACTCAATACGCTTCGACATTTGGCACGCTGAAACGGTCTATTTTTTCATGTAACTTGAGGTTAAATTAATACGTTTGAACATTCAGTACGCATATGTTGTAATTAATGTTGGTTTCATTTATGTCAAAACTTTTTGGAGTACTGCGAAAATGATATGTACACTAGACATTTGATTTGTAAATAGTGAAGTCGTTTATATTGTTATTTGTTATATTTTTGGAGACTGGCTCATTTGGTTTTCCTGTATTTATCTTGTAGACCCCTGATGAAGGTTCGACCAATGACCCGAAATGCATTGGGTGTGTTGAAAACGATGTTTTTGATGAAGTTATGAGAAATTGATGAACTAATGAAATCGTATATTGAAGATTCAAAAAAATGAATGAATAAATTCAAGGATTAATCATTTATGGAGTTTGCATATGTTTTGAGAAAAAATACCAAAAATCAAGTTAAGAAACCCTTTGTTTCAAGTAAAAAATAACCCTGGGCATCCAATTCCGCTCCGCTCGCGGAATTTGCGGAATTTAGGCAATTTTGCGTTCCGCGGAGAACGCGGAATTGCCAGCAATTCCGCGATCCGCGGCGTAGCGGAATTATTTTCTTGTTTGCGCTTTAAAATGCAGTCTAGCGCGCGCGATAGCGACTTACCGGGATTCCTGCATTTGCCGACGGGTTTTCCTATCCGTTCGCGTGCGCCACGAGATTTCGGTAGCCGGCCGCGTTATCCCGCGAGAGTTTGCGATTGCGAACACGTCATTCGCCGCACCATCGGACAACGCAAGTGTGTGCGATCGCGAGCACGTCATTCGCCGTGCCATCGTGCACCGCGAGAGAGATTGCGATCGCGAACACGTCATTCGGGCGCGCCATCGGACATCCGGCGGAATGTTGGTCAAGCTCGCGATCCCGAACATGCAAAATTTTCAATCTGGAGAACAATAACATCGCAAGCAGCATAAAACCTTCTATAAATTGATGATTTGGATTAAAAAAAAACCTCAGATTGATATTTGGCTGTCCTTTTTTGTCAAATTTTTGGGGGGGGAGAGGGAGGAAGTGCCACAGAGTCTCCTACTTCCTGTTCCTGTCCAGCAGGCTCCTCCCAGTGCTTTGTCCATCTCCTGTTCATTTTTCACTTGGATTTGAGCTGGAAGGATCACTCTTTGTGTCTGCTGCATCATTATAATTGGATTTGAGGATTTTGGGATTTGAGATTTTACAAGTAAGTTGGTGTTGTTTGATTGGGGCATTGCAGTTGCTGCAACTACAATTTTTGTACTTTTCATCATTTTTAAAAATAAATAGTTGTGGGTAGCCAGTAGGCCCAGAGCTAGTCATGGGTGGGTGCATGATGAAACATGATGAGACAACTGTTCCTTTGCTGTGTGATGTATTTATTAATTTCAAACATCATTTCGGGGGCATGGATGGCATTGGATTGAATTGCAAAATGTGTTTTTTTGGGTGTATTTCAGTTTTTTGGGCTGTGTGTTAAATACATGCCTTAGTTGTGTGTGGTGTGCTGCAGGCCTTGTTTAGCCCTGTGTATTTTCGTTTTTGCATTTTATTGCATTACAGGCAAAGCAGTGTGGTTTACCATGCAGCCTTTGCCTGGCTATTATAAGCCTGTTTTCAGTACATTGTTTTCCAGGCCTCCTGCTTGTTGCTTGTGATTTGTGAGTGTCCATGTGGCTGGTAGCCATTTCTGGTGGGAGTTATAAGTGTGCTGCTTTTGCCATATACTAAGGCCTGCATGTGTTTCCTTTGTGGCCTAGGCTTCTTGTTGTGGTCCTGGCCATGAGGCTGGCGGCCATTTTGAAGCCAGGCAGTGTGCTTTTTACCATAGGCCTACATTGTCTGTGTTCAGTTTCTTGTTGTTGTGGGCCTGGCCATGAGGCTGGCGGACATTTTGAAGCCAGGCAGTGTGCTTTTTGCCATAGGCCTGCATTGTCTGTCTTCAGTTTCTTGTTGTTGTGGGCCTGGCCATGAGGCTGGCGGCCATTTTGAAGCCAGGCAGTGTGCTTTTTGCCATAGGCCTGCATTGTCTGTCTTCAGTTTCTTGTTGTGGGCCTGGCCATTGTGAAGCCCGGTAGTGTGCTTTTATCCATAGTCCTGCAAGCTTGTGGCCTAGTCTGCCAACAGGCCTTTCATCACGTAGGCGCAGGGGTAGTCAGGGGTGCATGAAACAACTGTTTCTGTGTGTTCTGTTGAATTTTTAAACATCATTGAGGGCACATGGATGGCATTGGATTGAATTGCAAAATGTGTATTTTTGGGTGTATTTCAGTTTTTTGGGCTGTGTGTTAAATACATGCCTTAGTTGTGTGCTGCAGGCCTTGTTTAGCCCTGTGTATTTTCGTTTTTGCATTTTATTGCATTACAGGCAAAGCAGTGTGGTTTACCATGCAGCCTTTGCCTGGCTATTATAGGCCTGTTTTCAGTACATTGTTTTCCAGGCCTCCTGCTTGTTGCTTGTGATTTGTGAGTGTCCATGTGGCTGGTAGCCATTTCTGGTGGGAGTTATAAGTGTGCTGCTTTTGCCATATACTAAGGCCTGCATGTGTTTCCTTTGTGGCCT
Source organism: Calotriton arnoldi (assembly GCA_963921515.1). Taxonomy (NCBI): domain Eukaryota; kingdom Metazoa; phylum Chordata; class Amphibia; order Caudata; family Salamandridae; genus Calotriton; species Calotriton arnoldi. The sequence goes on along the minus strand of CAWUFW010005995.1, from coordinate 169,579 downwards.
AGGCTTCTTGTTGTGGTCCTGGCCATGAGGCTGGTGGCCATTTTGAAGCCAGGCAGTGTGCGTTTTGCCATAGGCCTGCATTGTCTGTCTTCAGTTTCTTGTTGTTGTGGGCCTGGCCATGAGGCTGGCGGCCATTTTGAAGCCAGGCAGTGTGCTTTTTGCCATAGGCCTGCATTGTCTGTCTTCAGTTTCTTGTTGTTGTGGGCCTGGCCATGAGGCTGGTGACAATTTTGAAGCCAGGCAGTGTGCTTTTTGCCATAGGCCTGCATTGTCTGTATTCAGTTTCTTGTTGTTGTGGGCCTGGCCATGAGGCTGGCGGACGTTTTGAAGCCAGGCAGTGTGCTTTTTGCCATAGGCCTGCATTGTCTGTCTTCAGTTTCTTGTTTTTGTGGGCCTGGCCATGAGGCTGGCGGACATTTTGAAGCCAGGCAGTGTGCTTTTTGCCATAGGCCTGCATTGTCTGTCTTCAGTTTCTTGTTGTGGTGGGCCTGGCCATGAGGCTGGCGGCCATTTTGAAGCCAGGCAGTGTGCTTTTTGCCATAGGCCTGCATTGTCTGTCTTCAGTTTCTTGTTGTGGGCCTGGCCATTGTGAAGCCCGGTAGTGTGCTTTTATCCATAGTCCTACAAGCTTGTGGCCTAGTCTGCCAACAGGCCTTTCATCCAGTAGGCGCAGAGGTAGTCAGGGGTGCATGAAACAACTGTTTCTGTGTGTTCTGTTGAATTTTTAAACATCATTGAGGGCACATGGATGGCATTGGATTGAATTGCAAAATGTGTATTTTTGGGTGTATTTCACTTTTTTGGGCTGTGTGTTAAATACATGCCTTAGTTGTGTGTGGTGTGCTGCAGGCCTTGTTTAGCCCTGTGGATTTTCGTTTTTGCATTTTATTGCATTACAGGCAAAGCAGTGTGGTTTAGCATGCAGCCTTTGCCTGACTATCGTAGGCCTGTTTTCAGTACATTGTTTTCCAGGCCTCATGCTTGTTGCTTGTGATTTGTGAGTGTCCATGTGACTGGTGGCCATTTCTGGTGGGAGTTATAAGTGTGCTGCTTTTGCCATTTAGGCCTGCATGGTTTTCCTCTTGGCTTACTGCTTGCATCCATCCCCTTTGCCAGCTGCAGCTCCCTGAATGATGTGATGAGCAAATAATTTAATGCCAAACAGGGTCCACTTCTATTACATTTGTATTTTTGTTGTTGTTCCTCTTCTTTCCTATCCTTCCTGACAGTGTACACAGTATACCATGAAAGCCCTTGTTGACAGTCTCACAAATGGCTACACTAATTTATATCTTTTATTTGTTTGTTTGTACTACTAGTAATTGAACCACAACAACAAATGCAACATTTCACTGATGTTCTTCTCCTGGCTTCTTTGCTTTTAGGTGCACAAAAAGACAGAGGAGGAGGTGTCATCATCATCACCCGTTGTACTGCCAGGCAGAAGTCCTGCTGCGCGTCACGTCCACGTGTGACCACCACAGACATCTCTGCAACTTGTGCACCTGCGTCCTGCTGACATCTGAAGAAGATGGGCCCAAAGAAAGGTACCAGGTCCTCCAGTACCAAGAAAGTTGCCAGTGAGAAGAAGAAGGAACAGAAGAAGGAAGTGGCACTTGCGAAGACTGGTGTGCCGGCCGATGTGTTTTTTGGTAAAAAAAAACTTACGCCTGCAGCAGCAGTGTCCGGCGGGGACCAAGCTGGGAGCAGCACCTCCGCATCAGTGGGCCCACCTCAGCAACCTAGGCCCAAGCCCATGACTGTGGCAGAGGTAGCCAGTCTACTAACGACCAGTGATGTTGAAATGTCATTATCGCAAAGTAGTACCCAATCCACGCACTCGCAGGCGGAAACTCAACAGATAAGTGGGCAACCACAGCCGCAACCACAGCCGCAGCCGCAACCCCAGCCGCAACCCCAGCCGCAGCCGCAACCCCAGCCGCAACCCTAGCCGCAGCCGCAACCCCAGCCGGAACCACAGCCGCAACCCCAGCCACAGCCGGAACCACAGCCGGAACCACAGCCGCAACCACAGCCGCAGCCGGAACCACAGCCCACAATAGTAGTTGTTCCACCTGAAGTAGGGGCAGTTCAGGAAATCGAGCTTTTGCAGACGAAGAGGAGCAAGCCACTGTTCCAGAAGATCCATTGTCTTCCAGACCCCCAGCAAGGAAAAGGAGGGTTAGTCCATCAACTTCTTCTTCAAGCCCCACTTCTGATGATCTAGATGCCACTTGGAAGCCACCAGCTCAGCCTGAGAGTGATGCACGCCACAAGACAAGGCTAGTGAAAAGGAAGGTTCCAGAAAGCCTTAGAGTTATGGAGGTAGATGTAGATGAGGGGGGTGATGATGATGATGATGAAGAGCCAGTCATCATGAACATCACTCCTGGACCTGCGGAGATGGAGACCAACATTATTAGACTATCCAAAATCGCTGCGAGGGATGTAGCACGGATACCACCAACACAGGTAACGCCAACACGACCTCCAGCTTCCATATTTGCCTTTGCAAAGGCCCGGCAGGGACCTACATCCAGCTCAACCACCACCTCAGTAGGTGGTGGTAATGTAAGTGCACAGAGTCAAATTCCAGGCACACCCTCCAGTTCATCTGGTATTGTAAGTGGCACCTCCAGCAGCGCCAGAAAGTTCTCCTCCCCAGTTTGGGACTTCTTTTCGGTTAGCAGTAAGGAGGAGAACATTGCTATATGCTCAATTTGTCGGCAGGCTGTTAGGCGGGGTAAGCTTGGTACAAACTATGGTACCGAAGGACAAACAAGTCATCTCAAAAAACACCACAGTATCAAGTGGGAGGCTCACCTACTTCACTTAGAAAAAAGTAAAACTGGACCCATTGCTGTTGTTGGGGATGAAGAAGTAGGGGAAGATATGATTGCGGTGGAAGGTCAACAAGAGGGAGACATTTCTATCCCTACCCTCAGCAGTGTAGTGGTAATGCCCACATCCTCAGCAACATCTGAGTGGCACCGTACTAAGAGTCAGCCTGAGACACCAAGGCAACCGGGCACTGCAATGAGCAAAAGTGCGGCGTCATTGAGCCTAACTGGGTTCAAGAAGAAGGGTGCACCACAAAGGAAAATATTCCAGCCTACCATTGACAGCATGCTTAGGTCGGAGGGGCAGTACCAACGCAACCACCCAACGGTACGGTTGTACAATGCGAAGCTGGCTAAAATGTTAGCGCTGGACCTTCTCCCTTTTTCATTTGTGGAAGGGGTGGGTTTCCTTGAATTTGTGTCAGCCATCTGCCCTAAATGGAAGGTTCCCAGCCGGTCCTATTTTGCCCGAGTTGCTGTTCCAGCACTACATCACGATGTGCTGGAATTGGTTGGACAAGCTTTGCAGCAGAGTGCTGTTCACAAAATCCACCTGACAACAGACATGTGGACCAGTTGCCAAGCCCCTGATTACATGTGCATCACTGCACACTGCACACTGGGTCTCTTTTGTGGGGGTTAGAGAAAAGCTATCTGAAGTAGGTGCTGTTGACACAGCTGAGATTTTTAATGCTTCTCGGAAACATGCAACTGTAGCCATGTTCGCCATGGAGAAATCTCATACTGCTGCAAACATTTTGGAAGAGTTTAACAGCAAGGTCTTTGAATGGCTGTGCCCCAGAGGGCTTCACATTGCTTTTGTTGCCACGGATAATGGCAGTAATATACTTAAGGCCATGACGCTTGGTGCCTATTTCAGGGTCCCATGTTTGGCGCACTGCATTAACATTATAGTTCAAGACTTTCTGAAAAAAGAACCCATAGTCAGCAACTTACTGACCACCTGCCGCAGAATATGCACGCATTTCAGCCATTCTTTTAAAGCCCGGAAGCAGCTGAGGATCATTCAACGTGACTATAGAATGCCAGTCAAAGCACTGATCCAGGAGGTGGCAACACATTGGAACTCAACGTATTACATGCTTGACCGTCTGTTTGAGCATTACAGACCAATCAATGAATATGTCATGCGAAGGGCGGATGCTACTGTGAAAGGCATGACCCTTCAGATGGACCAATGGTGCCTAGTTAAATCTCTTACAGAGATGCTTCTTCCTTTCAAGGTCTTCACACGTGAAGTCAGCAAGGAGGACTGTACTATGGGCCAAGCTATCCCATTGTTGCACATGCTAGAGCAACAGCTGAAGGAGGTGTCTGAAGCGTACATAGGTGTGGAGGAAAAAAAAGAAGCATATGAGTTGGTGGAGAGCTTATCATGTCACTTAAGTGAAAATGCAAGGGTGCAAAATAAGATTCTGTCAGAAGAACATTACCTTTGTGCCACAATTCTGGATCCACGGTACAAATCGGCACTGCACAGTAAGACATTACTCCCTTTTTCAGAAGTGGATGTTGCCCGGTACAAAACTTGGATAGCTGAGGCAGCCAGTACATTGGAAAATGAACGGCTGGTAATTAAAGGCCTCAAACCCACGTCAAGTACTGCAGCAGGGCATCCGGCGTCAAGTTCAACTTCAGAGCCTGTGGGCACTGCATTTGGTTCACAGCTGTCACCAACACTATCGACAACAGCAAGAACCGGATCATCAGCCCCAGTACAAACGGCACAGGATTGGTATTTACAGCAAGGACTTGCTAGGTCCAGTGCTGATGCAAAGACAAAAGAGGCCGAACAAAGTGTAGCACCCTTGAACATTGACCGAATGGTCCAGGCCTACCTGGATGACCCAACAGAGGTCTACATTGATCAAAACCCATTGCGGTATTGGTATGGCAAAAGGGGCCAATGGCCAGTGCTCAGCAGGCTGGCGATAAACTATCTGGCTTGCCCTGTCACAAGTGTCTCTTCTGAACGTGTTTTCAGTGCTGCTGGTTCCATTGTAACAGTGAAAAGGACCAGTCTCTCACCCAAAAACGTGGAGAGGTTAACCATGATCAAAATGAATCAGCAATTTATACCACCGAATTACACAATACATGAATCAACACAGGAAGATGAGGACAGCGGCTCAGGTGACGGAAGTAGCGTGTTGGATGCTGATTACCTACTTCTGGTTGAACCCCCAGAGTTTGAGGATGAGCTATACTTCCCTGACAACTAGGCTTCCACTTCTTACTGTGGTTCTCCCTTATTTACTTCTATTTGTGTGTCTGTCTTTCTGTTTGGAAACTTCAAATCACAACAAATCCATCACCACCATCTTCGTATTTTTATTGCCTTATATGAGTTTCAGCTGTCTGCATTTCAGTCCACTCCTCCAAGTCCTGCTCCTCCATCCTCCTGAATCGACCTAAATCTATTGCCCTCAAGCCAGATGATGATTGGATGTAGCATAATCGAAGAAAAACTAAAATCTTGCCTCGTTGAGTCTCTCCAAAAGAAGTGGAACATGATGATGACTACTATAGCTATCCTCCTTTCCGAGCCGAAACAGACTGCCCATTAACTGAAGATGAGAAGGAACAGGTAATGAATGATGACATGCATTGGACGCTGACTGAGTGATTTGTGTTGTTGTTGTTTGTAGTGCATGTACTATTATCTAATCTACACACTAAAAGTAACTCAATGCAATGTTTGTTTCCATTCTTGTTTTTTAATAACAATTTTCTACTTCTACTGCAGGCCGATCCATTGCATTTTGAATATGGAAAGGGGACTCAATCTGTACACTACTGCACACTGAGTTGGACAACACACCATGATGATGACCACAGTGACATAATATCTTTGCAGTCACTCAGTACGATCCGAGATGATTGATGGAATAACTCAGTGCGTTTCATGAGTGCATTAAAGGTAACCAAGTCAACAACAACCACTGCAGACCTACATGTCTGTGTAGTGGTGGAGTCGAGTGTGGTGGTATGACTGACAGCGGGGCATTGATTTAGTCACTTAATTTGTAAAATGCTATGTTGCTGTATATCTGCTTTGTCTGCCTCTGTCAAAAAGGAACGCTAAATGGAGGATGGGTCAAGGGTGCCGTGGGCCTGCTCTGTCCTGTTGTAGTTGGAGGTTAATGCTGGAAACAGACTAGAGTAGACATGATGTATCCAAATCCATGCCGCCTCTGAAAGTGTTCTTGTTGCACTCCACCGTAATGTAGGCATTTTTTTTTCTACTTGATTTTTCAATATCCCTTTTGTTTTCCCATCTGCAATTACAGACCGGCCCTTACCCTGTGCTACACTGGGAAAAACAACTCTCACTTACCTTACCAATGAATCTACATCTGCCAGGCAGGCAGTGGCGTCACCCAAGATTGATGGCCGGAGCGTCCATGGAAGGGAGGATCAAGACGAATGCCGAGATGCAACTCCCCATTTTGACCAGGATACCATACAGTAACAGTATCAACTTTCATCATCTTTTAAATTTGATTAATTTTTTGTCTTCAATCATTACTACTGTGTGTTGTTGTTGTTGTTATGTTTGCTCTCTACTTATAATTCAATTCATCCCTACAGCTATTTTTGACTTTTCTTTGCTATCTTTAAGCCCGGGCCGGTACAACAGAAAAGAAACTGTATGTAATTCGGGTCTCTCTGAGGGCAGACAGGCAAGGCAAATTGCATAATATACTGCTGCCCTGTACCTTTTTAATTGTCTAGTAGTAGTAGTTAGTAAGTACTATCATTAACCATCAAGTTATCATCATCATGCATGCATTTCCTTTTTCTCCCTTAACAGATTTATGGATATGGTTGTCTGCCAAGATTGTGTTTTGTTGTTGTCCATGCGTACTGTTTTTCTTTGTCAAACCTTTCTCAAAACCCCCCCTTCCCAACCGTTCATCAAGCCCTAACCCTCTTCCCCCGGGCTGTGTTACTTATTGAGGTGTGACTAAATTAAATGTACACCAATAATTTATCACACGCTTGCTGGGGCGGATGTGGCTAAAGCAACAAAAATTCATTTTCAAGGCAGGGCGAGGATCTTCTTCTGCTTGCCCACCTATGAGCAGTATATTTGCGAGATAATTTTTTTACCAAAGGAACCTAATTCATCAGCATTAATTGCCGGCATAGATTGGATTTGTTGTCATCCTCCCAAACAGCACTAACGTTTACGCTTGTGTCGAGTGTACTGTAGGCCTAGTCGAGTGACTCGACACAGATAGAGTTTGTAACTCTATGTACTAGGCTATCCCCGCCACCATTATGTTTCCTTGTATTTTGGCATATTATTGTTTGGCAGTAAGTTCCGTACTGTACTTCGTTCTACTACTCCTCCCACAGTCTCTCTCAGGCGACTGACTGTCTCATTTTCTTTTTTTTTGCAAATGCTACTGCCAGGGTCTACTACTACTACTACCACCACAACCATGGCATGTTGGGAAAGAAAACCATCATCACCATGCAGCCATCGCCGTGCCCAAGTTAAACATCAAGCACAGGTAAGAGAAGAAGTTTGGGGGAGGCATAATTAATAACGGAATTTTTTTCATTAATTTTATTTCACACACCCCTTTGAGTCCAGTTGCAGAATGCATAGATTAGGAGGAGAGACTGACAGTACTAGTAGGACAAGTCCCTCAGTGAGGGGTATCGCATCTGTCTGTTTGTGTCTTAGTAACTCAGCCAATTATTTAAATCAAACACTGGCTGTGGCACTGCACCAGCAAGGAAACAGTGTAACGTAAAACAGTAACCCCACCCACAAAACATTAACAACATCGTATATAAAGTCTAAATATGTAATTTAATACCCTAACAAAAATAAACTATGTAAAAAAAGTCCCACAACACCTGACCCACCCCTCTCCCTAACCCCAACCAATGTCCATGTCCCGGAACGAAAAAGTTCAACAAATGTCCAATAGTCCAAAACCCAATGCCCGATTCCCAATCACCAAAATAAGCTATAAAAAAGGGGCAATAAATAAACGGGGTCTCAGCGGGCTCGCCTCTCCAGGACACGGATGCGCTCCTCTAGGCGGGCCACGCGGCGCTTCAGCGCGCGGCAGTTGCATCCACAGGGGGGGCAGCAGTGCTTCTTGCAGTGTGGTGGCGGGCGGCTGCCAGGCGGTGGTGCCGTAACACTGGAGGGGGGTGGCTGGGGCCCGGGGCATTGGAGGAGGCTGCAGCTGCTGCCGCCGCCTCCTCCTCATCCTCCTCTAGAACCACCAGCCGCTGGTATTGAGCCTGTATGGCCTCGAGCTTCCGGCGCCGGGCCTTGGCTGCCAACTCCTTCCTGTCGACTTTACCTTTGGAAGGAGTAGCTATATCAAGAAGAAAAAACAAGACTATTGTAAAATATACTCTTAGCAAAGCAGTCAGACAAATTCATTCTACACATAGTGGCACAGTAGCACTAGCAAGCACAGTACGTAACATTTGCGGTATGTATCTATCCTCCCACTGCCTCGAACATTTGTGGGAGTTTCAGGCATTCCACCACCCATGCATCTGATTCCTATCAGACACCTATGCATGCATCCCACGTATCCTTCTCTGCCAGTCATAAATATAAAATCTCGCCCGTCCTTCCTCCTTCCACCCTTCTTTCTCTTTTCGTTCAACCCATCCATCAAGGTCATCTGATCTGACTTTTAGTCTTCTCCATAAAACTTTCACAGCTGAGTTGAAGTCCGATAGAAGAGGCCTTTGGTTACTCAGTACACTCCCATTGCTAATGCTAAGTAAAGGCTGTCTTCTTCAACCGTTCACAACAACTTCTTACTTAAGTCTCAACAGTACAGTATACATTACACCCTTGCAGCGAGTGTAATGTCAATAAGTAAGGATTAGGAATATAACTTACCACCGCCCGCCACTGCTGCTGGCTCACCCCCCGCAGCTCCTCCTACAACTGCCGCATCGCCTGCACCCTCAGCGGCTGCGTCACCTTCTCCGCTGGCCCCGGTACTGGTAGTCGGTAGTACGCCTAGAAAAAACATTACACATTTTTCAGATGCCATATACACCTCCCCCTATTTTTCACTAGCAAGATTGAAAAAAAAGTTAATACATACATAATACATATACAACATACATCAGTAGTACAAATCAGGTAGTAGAATAGACACTAGTAGTGTAAGTGTTATATGGTCCCTAGGGTCATTCTAGTCTTTGCTAAGTTACCCCGAGCCATGCAACCATTTTAGCTTTGTGTCTTTTATTTTTGCGCAAGTTACCTCGCAGCTTGTTGAGAAAGACGCCTTTGAGCCCACATGAGCTCATACTGCTACTGTCTGAGCGCTGCGTACAAGGTCGAAAAACAAGCCACTTTGTTATGGAGTTCTGGTGTTAGTCCATATTGCTTATCCATAAAAATACTACACTTTTTGGTACGACTGAGAAATGCTTGCACTATACTAACGCGCACCATTTTTCTCATAACAGACGGAAGATTCCCTTATACGAAGAAGCAGAGCTTTGCAGAGCTTATGATGTAACCAGTACTAGGTTCTTATAAGGTGAGGGGTCCCCAGAATTCTCACATCTCCATTTATAATTTTATATAAACTAGATTCCTACGAAGGGGAGGGTGGTTCTTCCACCACTGTTCAGTTATCATGATCTCGCCTTTTGGCTTCTATGGACTTGTAGTTGTAAGTGTAACAATGTTTATTGTTTTAATCTTATGCATTTTGCTGTTGCTGCTGCATTATAGAACAACGTACAGAGCTTGTCAGTTGGAAATAAACCTTTTGAACTTACATAGACTCAGTGGTATTTGGTGTGGACTTACACGAGAGAGTGAGCGAAAGGGTGTGCATTGCTTCCGAGACAGAGGTCGGGGGTGTTATGTTCTGGGTTGTCTACTCATTGGGTATTTTGGGGGGGGGTTTCGGAGACCTAATGAGACAGTATAACTAGTCGGTCAGGGGATTGTGGTGGCTTCTGATTGAGGTGTGAGGAGGGTCCAACCTCCCATCACCAACGTCCTATTTTCTTGTGCAAAGTTCTGTATGTGCAGAATCCCTACAACAGTAGTAGTATGTCCTATCCTATCAAAAATTGTAAAATGTGGTTGGGCATTTTCTTGGTGGGAATTGTCGAAAAGCCTCAAGATTAAGAAGACTAGAAGTAGTAGAAGAGGACAACCCAAAGACTGAACTCAATGGCTAGAGCTATTGGTGAATCTGAGTTTTATTTAAAATATTTTAAATAAAGAGTGGCCAACTGGGCAAGCTTAGCTACAGACAGACTGATAGTAGTAGTACAGAGAGTCATAGCAGACGCAGTTAGAGGCAGGGATAACAAGAATTTAGAAACAGATAGTATAGATCAAAGAAGAATTTGTAAAAATTATAATTAGGATACTGAAATAATAGTTCGGAAAAAATAAGGTGCAGGAAAAGTTTGGGAAATATAATTATTAATATTAACTACTGGAGGACTTACTGGGGCCAGCAGCAGAGCCCTCGATAGAGGAGCGGTCCTGTCCATGGGAGGCATCTTGGAGATCTTCTTGGCCCGACGGCTGTGACCCCGTCTTCTTGCCCCTGGGTGCTGATCATGTAAGATTTCATAAAGAAAGAGACACAAATTAAAGTTTGCTGTGAAATAAATAAAATATTTTCAAATACGCACCAAAAACATTTTTGGTAACAACAATTACAATAAAATGTACCTATCTAATCTGATCGACTGGTAGTATTGCGAGATTCACGGACCGTCTAGCAAGCCTAACTACCACCTGACCTAGCCCACCAATTCCAATCCAGATGGGCCAATTGTTCAGTAAGTCTGCATTTCCATTTATTTTAGTCCTCAAAAATGCATAGATGGAGGACACATGCATACATTTTTGCATACACCAAATTGTTGGCTGGCTGCTGCTGATGTTCTGCTAGTGATGATATAAGCCTATTAACACTCAGTAAACAAACTACAAAAGGTTCTACTAAGGACTGGGGTAAGCAGCACTCAGCAGCACGTGACGTGACAGATGATGCGTCACGCACACCACTTAAAAATTACCAACTAATAAGTAACTAAACCTATCAATCCACCACTATCCCTTCTTAGTGGCAGGAGGACAAAGGAAGGACTACTCTCTCTAGCATTACGTCACTTAAGTTCTCTAAAGTAAACTCTTACATAATCATCAGGCCAAGCGAGCGCAAAGTTGCAAACAAGTAAGATTAGTAGCGCCGAGCGCCTGTGTCATAACAATCTCAGATTTTTAAACGTAATTTACCTGCAATGTAAGCAGAAGCATTCTTGCTGGTCGGAAAAAAAAAATATTCGCAATATATAACACAGAGCAGAAGAACACAAAGTACTAATATTAAATAGCTACTCACCAAGCCCCGGGACCTCCACTCCTAGCAGGTCCAGCAAGTCCTGCTCCCGGTCCAGAATATCAGACCACCGGTGCGTCAGCTGATTATTGGTGCCCCGGACACCAGAGCAGCGAAACACTGCCCGACGCACCTTGCTCCACCGATGCCGATGCTCCCGGAGCCCGTACCCGGACCCAGGCCTGCCGCCTGCTGCCAGGGTTAAGGGGAGGTGGCGCTGAACAAAAAAAACCAGTGCGACCACCTCCGCCTCACCGAATAAGGCCCGTGCCTGCACCCCTCTTTGGCGCCGCCTTCCGACAAGGAAGGCGGTCGCGGCTCTGGCTGCGACTACGAGCCCTGTGGCTGTGGCCCTTTGCCATGGTTCTGGGTAGGCGGGGGCGGAAAAGAAAAGGTAGGAATTAAAAAAGTAAGTAAAAGAAATTAAAAAGCAGGTAATAGAAAAAGTGTGAAAAAGTAGTTAAAAACACACAAAAAGTAGAAAAAAACTCAAAATATAGAATCAGGAAAATAGAGAGATAGATAATAAATAAAAAAGACCAAAAAAAGTTTACAGAAACAAAGGATTGAAAAGATAGAGGGAGGATTGAAAAGCAGGCCCAGAACCATAGCAATAGAGTAAAAACAAGTTGGCCGCGCCCATTGCGACCGCATGGGCAAGTTCGCGCAATATTTCCCCCCCGAGCACGCAAAAAGCGTTGCGAACACATAATGCGCGTTCCCGAACAGGAAATACTTATCGCGAACGGGCGGGAGCATGCAATACGTAACCCGGAACAGGAAATAACCATCGCGAGCGGGCTGGACAAGTGAAAAACAAGATGGCCGCGCCCATTAGCGACCACATGGGCAAGTTAGCGATATATTTCCCCGCGAGCACACAAAAACACATCGCGAACGGGCGGGACAAGCAATTCCGCGACTTCGCGGAATTTCTACGTGCTCGCGGAGATTTTTAACAATTTCGCGGAGATTTGCGTAACGCCACTACGCAAATTCCGCCCACCCCTAGACAAAAAGTGCACGCATCCAAGGGACTGACCTGTCTGACCCACGTAGTTTTTCATAGTGCCCAAGCATACCCACATGGCGGTTACAATCGGAGGCCCTGTCTGACCCCCCCTTCCTAGTGGACCATGCCCAATGTATTGAACAATATTTAGCCTTGAACACGGGCTGCACCGCGTTTCGAGTGACTGAATGGGACGCGCACAAATTGGTGGTGCGGGCCACGGCATGGCGGCTTCCTGGGGGTTTCGAAAGAGGTTACTGAACGACCTCTTGAACATAGAGGGTGACCTTTGCTCCGTAGAGAATCAGGTGGCCGACTGAGTGTCCACAATGCACAGCTTCATCTACTGTGGAAGCAGCACAGCGAAACTGAGGGCACGCTTAGCAAACATGATTATAGGCGATGTGTTGCTTTACAACACATGGAGGGTGATCGCTCGGGATGCTTACTTGCCTGGCTTACATGGGAGGATCAACAACGCAACCCCAGAGTACTGACGGCCTGCCGATTGAGTACTATGCTGACTCGTCCCCCTTATCTACCTACTAGTCCATACGGACCAATCCGGTTTTATACCGGGCCGTAGCACATTTATTAACATCCGCAAACTGCTCTTACTCATGCAAGGTACACCACTCAAGGCACTTGAACAAGTGGCGGTGTCGTTGGATGTGGAGAAAGCATTCAACACCCTGAGGTGGGACTATCTTCTTTCGGTCCTTGCCAAGATGGGGTTCAGACCGCGATCTTTGGGGTGGATTTGCACACTGTATGCTAAACCTACAGTGAGGGTAATGACAGGACAGGAAATTTCAGAAAGGGTGGTTATATATAGGAGTGCGAGACAGGGGGCCCCTCTATCCACCCTCTTGTTCGTATTAGCCATGGAACCTCTGGCTAATCAACTTAATCTGCGAGCAGAGGAGTGAGGCACCTGGGAACGGGATATGCACCACATCATAACGCTCTATGTTGAAGACACTTTAACCTTCCTCTGGGATGTGGATGAGTCACTCCTGAACCTAATGAAAATATTGAATATGTTCAGTAAGATCTCGGGGCTGCCTATTCCCTCTAGTGCACAGACCTATTGTGGAGCGGGAGGACTCTGTGGGGACTCGTCTAAGGTGGTGCTATAATACATTTAAATATCTAGGTATACAAATATACCATATTGAGAAGGACCTCCATGAAGGGAATCTGGACAGGGCTGTGGCCTCCATTTGGCGCTCCCTCCCCTTCTGGTGCTCGCTTCCACTGTTGCCGCCAGGTCTGGTGGCTATATCTAAAATGCTGGTTCTCCCCTGTATTTTTTTGTGGCTCTTCCACTTCTGCTCCCCAAGAGTTTTTTCCGGTGGCTGAATGGACGGCTACTCAAATTGATATAGGGATCAGGACATTGTCAGGTCGCTTTATTTACAATACAATGGCGTATTGGGGGCACCCCATTATGAGTTATATTATGTCGCCGCACAGTTGCAGTGGCCGATGGCCAGGCTCTGCAACACGCACCACCCTGAAACTGTCTTAATGCACACAGCGTTGCAGGATGTGAGCATCTACACAAGGCTATCCAATGCAGGGTCCAATGCACGTTGGGCGGTCAGACAGATGGTTGTGGCGTGCACTTGCTGGTGCATGTATGTACACCCCAAACGTACTGTGCTCCCATACTCCCCAGCAATTGGTATTTGGGACTTGCCTACACTACGCTGGTCAGCACAACTCCCTGACCCGGCTCCCTGGAGCGAGGAGGACCTCACACTGATGGGTGACCTCTGTAATAATGGCACCCTCCTGCCTTTTCAGGAACTGGTCGAGACTTATGGCTTAAGTAATGGACAGTTCCTTACACACATGGTGCTGCATAATGTTATTCAGGAGACATGGAATGCAGACGACTCCGAACCCCCCATTTCACCGACACTACATGCCCTGTTATCTGCTACTTGCACCTGCCATGCCATCACAGTATTATACGCAGCGCTTCATACCACACCTGCTGACCACGCTGGGAGGGTGTGTGACTGCTGGGATGAGATGCAGCAACAACCACTGTCTGACGGGGCCTGGACCTGCACCCTCCAATCGACAAAAACTGTGTCCCAAAATCCCTGTTTTCGCTATACACAATTCAACTTCCTTCACCAAACTTACTTCTCCCCTCACCGCATCCAACACATGTTTCCGGCACTCGCTCCAGACAGCGATAGATGCAAACTATGTAACACAGACTTCTTCCACATGGTCAAGGCATGCCCAGTGATACAACCTATGTGGACAAAGATAACTGCCCTGACAGCTGACATGGTGACGCACACTCTCTCTCCCTCACCTGAATCATGCCTACTGGGGCTGCGCCCCCAAGTGAGGGGTGACACACACCTACACTGTTTCGTAGATTTGGCTTTTGTATTATTTAAACACAGCATAGCTATGGCATGGAAAACCCCGGCGCCCCAGGCACACAACAATGGCTGCGTGACCTGCTGAATTAGACCAGAGCTGAGACGCACACGCTCAGGTTGATTAGAATGCGCGGTGAGTCGTGGACGGGAAGCAAATGCTGGGAAACCTTTCTGCTCACAGTGGAAGCCAAAACGGATGAGCGACCCACCCTGAATGGAAACTGTGTCTCTTAGTGACCAGAGATAGCACGAAGACCGAAACACTGAATGCTTGGTGGTCGCTAACACACAGTCCATTGACTCACACACACATGATACTTCCCTGAACTGGACTACATAACTGCCTCGACAAGCACCCTCTCAACTGCTATTGCACCTGTTCGTACACTATGTACAGTCATGGTACACTCGCACTTCCCACCACCACCTGTGACGCACGGACAGGTCATTGATCTCCTGCACTTTCGTCAACAAAGCTCCTCTCTCAAGAGGGGGCTTCAATACATAACAATGGACCACACAAGACATGATGCGCAGCGACGAGAAGACCCACATATCATGGATAATTGTTTAAGAACCAATGAGCTCTCGCTATAGGTAATTGTTTATGGTTTATCTTTTACTGCTTTTATGACTTGCTTACCTCTGCACAATTATGTGCCGACGTAGAAGCCCCATATATTGTTCATACAGCCTGTAATGATTGGTGTGATGTACCACTCTGCTGATCCTTATTCCTGATGTGCAGCTCTAGACTTATATGTCAGGAGTTCCACAGTCGATTACTGGTTTAATAGGAAGAGCTGTTAATAAAAACATTTGAATGAACAATAGGGAAAAATAGTAGGTCAGTGAACTGGTACCAATTAAAAATCAACCTGATACTCTTGCATAAACATATTACTCTTTTAATACTATTCTGACTCCCGACATTGACTGTCCTAGACATGAGTTGTATTGAGATACGTAACTCCTTGATCCATATCCTTATAGAATCATGTACAAAAGCTGTGAGAATACCACTTTCACCATTAATTAGGCCTACCCCAGGGTATACAAGTGAGTACTGGAAGGCCAAATCCACACCTATTTTTTGCAATTAAATCATGCAAGCTGCCTGCTATTAAAGAAGCAAGATCCAACTATAAATGTGTTATTGATGCCAGTAAAAGAAAGTGGGATAATGCAAACTGGGCAGATCTCATAGAAAGGATCCGTGACATAATATCGTTGAAAACATGATCGATTAACAAAAGTATCGGAAAAGAAATATTGGTCACAAAAATAATGCCATCCTATACACAATTGACAACAACACAAATATTGATTACCAAAATATCGCTATCTACAAATAAATATATATAATAACAAAAAGTTGAAATAATCAATGTCGACTACTCTAATATCACAAAAAATGAAGCTGAATATTAAAAAATAATATAACTCAATTTTACTTTAAACAACAAATAACATTAAACTCTCAATAAATCAATACATTCACTAACTATGGGGTCTATTACGATGGCGGGCGGACTGTGTCCGCCCGCCACCGCAACGGCAAACGGGACCGGCCGCAAGAGGTGCGGCAGTCTCGCATTGGCAATTAGGATGCCACCGCCACGGTGGCATCCCGGATATATTGCATTGTGGCGGGCGGTGCTGTAAGCAGCACCCACCACAATGCAATATATGCATGTTGTGCATTGGCATGCACAACGTGACAGGCACCGCGCAGTGCCTGCCACCTTGTGCATGCCAATGAAGGGGGGTACCATGGGTACCCCCCAAGTGCAGGCATCCACCCCCCCACCTCCCGGGGGGACCGCAATGGGGCCCCGAAGGCATTCTCCGCATGCCTTTCCATGGCGGTATCTCCGCCATGGAAAGGCATGTCACCGCAGGCATGCTAATATGGATGGCGGTGCCTGCAAGGCACCGCCACCATGTTGTCTGCCTTTTCCGCCCGGCCGGCAATCTGACCGGCGGAAAAGCGGCGGACGGTCTTTCCCTCCGCCGCGGTGCCCCTCGCCATGCTAATATGGCGGGGTGAAAAAGGATATTTGGCGGGCGGATCGCCACCGCCGACCCTGCGGTGGCCACTGCCGTCCCGGCGGTGGCGATCCGCCAGATATCCTAATAGGCCCCTATGTTATTAAAATGTTACAACAATTAAATAATGTTTGAACACATAACAAATAAAATACATTTAAAAATATCAAATATTCAACAAAAATACTTTCTAGAATTAATGTAGTATAAAATGTAAACATTAGTAAATAAAATGAAACATAAAAAATGCATCCAAAAGAACACAAAGCTGAAACATATATTTAACATTAAAACAGAAACACTAATTAGCGTCCTCTATAAAAGGTAATAACGAATTAAATAAATTCAAAGTAAATAAACACTAACCAATAAAAACAACCGAAAAGCAACTGACCAATAAAAACAGGAAATAAATTTAAAAAGTACATTTTAAAAGAAAATGTCACCAATTACCACACCAAAAACAGTAAATCTGCAAGACAACGACACTTTACTGATTTAACAGAAATCTCAAAAAAGAAAAAACTACCTATAAAAGTGAATAAAACACTTATTTTATCATAGTGTAAATTAACTTATTTTAAAAACATAAAAATACAAATAACTATCCAAGCACTCGTTTTTTTTTTTTGCCTACCAAACTTTAGATGCTACAGAAAAAGTACACCATCTCCATCCAACAGATCCACCAATAAACGTCAACATTTGAAAACCTGGAAAAATCAAACCACTTCCAAATTTCAGCTAGACCTTAAACAGAAAAATGAAACAGAAAAACTCTCAACCCCTGCAAACTACCCACAAATAAAAGTGCAAAAATAACTACTACAACTTTTTTCCCCACCAGAAAATAAACCACCTGATCCAAATTAGAACAACTTCAACAGAAAACTGAAAAAAGAACTGCAGTTATATTCAACAACACATATGTAAATATAGCATGCAAAACAATTGTCCTTATATTTTATGTACATTTGTAAAGCAAAAGTAAAATAATCAGAATTTATTTAACTATATTATTAAACTATTCTCAGAGAGAATGACAGAAAGATGAAGATATATAAATCTCACAGAAAGGCATACAATTGCTGTTGCACATGGGCTGCACTTGCAGCCAAGAAAGCACAATCACCGAAAATGTTAATTGGAAATGCACAAAATACTACTTTAATGCATCTTATTGAAGAGTTGCTATGAAAAATGATGTTGTTATTAACGTGGCAGAACACAACCACCCCCCAAATGTCACTGAAATCGAAGTCAGATATGTACTTCAAGATTTGAAAGATGCAATCACTAGTTCCCAGAAACCCACTACTAAAATTCTAAAATATATACTCGATAAAAAACCTGAACACGTTACAGGTCAGCTAGCAGCGATACCGACTTTAAAACACTTCATGGCACAAACTAAGAAAGTCACCAGTGATACTCCTAGAAGATACAAAGGCCTCCAAATTCCTGAACACTTACCCACCACGCATAATGTTGGACCCCTCACCTTACATGACAACCTTAATAATGTCAAACACATTATGTTTGCTACAGGAGGGAATTTATTAAAACTAAGCCAATGTCAAACATGGATGATGGACGGACACCAAAATGTGCCCTAAACTATTCAGCCAAATATACACCATGCATGGTAGGCAGTAATATATTAAACTCGTCATATATGCCTCGCTACCTAATAAACAAAGTAGCACTTACTATGTTAAACCACATTAAAATTAAAACAAACAACTTCTTTCCATATAAAATAATAATTGACTTTGAACAAGCCTATGTCCCTATAACCAGGGTAGCTAACCACTACAACGTACTTATAGAAAGCCCATTTTACCAACAAAATGAACACAAACTTAGAGCCTGATTACGAGTTTGGCGGCCATTGTACTGCGTCAAAACGTCACCGCTGCTGAGTTGGCGGATCGCCCGTCCTATTATTATGCATGCAGATTCATAGACGAAAGACTGCTGTGGCATCACTGCCGCAGCCAGGAAATATCGACCGCGGCAGCAGCAGGATAAGCCAAAGCATCTGTCGGAATGCGGATCACCAGTGTTACTGCCTGTTCCTTCCGACCTGACTGTGGCGGTCAAACTGCCACAGCTGAGCTGACAGAATGGAACAGATATCAGGCTGAAACTCACCTGTACCCAGCTACACATCTCCTGTGCCACCATGGAGCCAATTGTACAGGTCCTGCCGCTGCTGCTTGATGATGTCCAAATCAGACACCATCGTGGACACAACCGACGGACGGTAAGTCACAATCTACCCCGTTTCCATTGACATCCCAGTTAACAGGAGCACAGGCAGGGACATCTTGAGATGTCTGGATGCCCTGGCCCAAACCGATTTTTTGGGTCCTTGTTCAGAATAGCTTTGACTGTATGATCTAAATGCACATCTTTGATGCCCTCTGTGGCCAGGTCACCAACACTGCATAGGCACAGCCTTCCAAATTCCAAATGTGTTAACATCTGATATTCATGGATAGTGATGTATGTTTTTAATATTGCAATACAACAGCAGCTCCTCACTAACATTACATCAAATAAGCTTTGTGACACCCTCGCCATTCCCGCATGCTAGGTCCTGTGTTGATATGAAATAAACTTAAGTATGGATGTTGCATGAACCAGAAACACACTTTCAATGCCAAAGTTCTGTAAAAGGCTCTAACACATCACCCACATTAAAACGTAGTTTTTGGGAAATGTTAATTAAACCAATCTATTGAAGAAGTATTTCAAGGTCATCATGGCAAGACTCTCTGTAGAACAGGTTTGGCTCAATCAGGGGGCACTCTGAAAGTCTGGCTCCCTGGGCCCAATTTTTCCATGCCTCTAAATGTCTCTGTGCACAGGCCACTGGCTTCAAGCATATCAGGGATAACCAATGGCATCATCAAGTGCTATGCACATGTGTGTAATGTGTAAGTGCAAATTATAAAAACAAACACATCAATAACAGCATTCTTCTCATATAACAAAAGTAGGTGCAAGGTGCACACAAAATAATGGACATATGCCCAAAACATAACTGAAAAATGTATGCCATCTTACCAGCGTCCAGGTGTGGATAAACAAATAACTAACTTACACACATCAACCAATTATCTAACATACATCATAGATAGAAGTTCAAGCAAAATGATGTAGACATTGCTCAAGACAAGGTGAAACATTACCATGTGTAATAATACCTCAATCAATGTCTGGCCCAATTTGGAATCATCCCACATATCCATCCATGCAACATTTCCCCTTGTCCTGTGTGACTCCTGCACTAGTTACAAGCTCTAAATAGTGTTCATATTGGTCACCAATTAGGGTGAAACAAACACACCTGTAGGCACACATTCCAATGTATCACATCATATTAGTTAGGCTGTGCACATGGTCAACTCTATGATGAATGCCTGCCCATAAAAAGTAATCACCATCACATACCATATCAAATTGCGCATGTACATAACAAAGTACATTCTAAAAATATTTGTAGTATAACCTGCCATAATGTGTAAACACATTAACATGGTGTCACAATTTTACCTCTGCAAAAATAGCTAGGGAAAAGTAATGCCAGGACTAATGTGTTCACAAACAAAGCAGATTGTATTTAGTTCAAATAAACACAGGGACCAATCATAACTAAAGGCCAATGGCCAGTCCATAGTAAAATGGTGTGGCATAGCACACTCCAGGGCCACAAAACTTGCCCTGACTGACATTGCTACGGTAACCTCCTCACAAAGGTGCATCCATAGGGCAGCACAGGCACCTCTAAGATGTTACTTGGTATGAGGACATTTGTTTTTGGGAGGGTGTCCCTGGGTTGTGAAGTGGTGGACTTATGTTTAGGAGTGGGGGATGAATGTGAAATGGAGGAACATTTGGCAGGGGTGCTTTGGGAAGTGGAAGGGGTGGATGGGTCAGTAAGAGGGGTGGATTTTGATGTGAAAGGAGTGGTCTTGGGTGTGGGAGCGGTAGTAAGGTCCTTGGAAGTGGTAGTTGGAGGTTTTGGAGGGGTGATGGCAAGGGTAAATATGGGATCTCCAATAGGCTACTTAGGAGTGGGAATGGTAAGAAGTAGGGTCTTGGAGGTAGAGAGAGTGACTGTTTGTGATGTGCTGTTGTCTGTTGTGGGTGCAGGTGCATGTGTGTCAGGTGTATGTGCTGCAAGTAGGGATGTGTCTTGTTTTTGTGTTGTCTCTTGGGTGCTTGTTTGTGTGTGTCTATATTTCTTAGGTGTGGAGAATGTGACTAGTGTATCTGTGGATGTTGCAGCAGTGGACGTGCTGGGTGTGGGTGTTGTGTATGCTGATATGGTGGTGACAGTGGGAGTGGTTGTGTGTGGTGTGTGTATGGAAGTGATGGTGGTTGGGAGGTGGGTGTGGTGTTATCTGTGCTGGCAGTGGATGTGGTGGTGGGGGTGTGGGGTATCCATGCATGTGTGCTATCACCTGTGCTGTGTGTGGATGTGATAGGGAGGTGGTGTGAGTCTGTGGGTGTGGTGTTGTCAGTGGTGGTTGAGGATGTGATGGGGTTGGTGGAGTCTGTGGTTGTGGTGGTGGGTGCGGTGTGTGCCTGTTTGGATACGTGCCTGCTTTTTTGAGGTCTTTGCTTATGTGTGGATGTGCTGCTTGTGTCTGTAGGAATGGGTGTGTGCAAATGTTTGTGTGTGCTTTGGATAGGTATGGAAATACAGTATTTGTATGAGTAAGGGGGTGGGGAAGGGACACAAGTTTGGGGAGGATGGGAGGCTGCACTGAGGGATGAGGCCAGAGCCTGAAAAGATCTCTGTAGGTCAGACATTGCACTGTGAATGCCTTCCAGGTAGGCCACCATCTACTGCAGATGGCTGCCTTACCCCTGGATGGCATGTTGTAGTGAAGTCTGACCCAAAGAGATGTTTCTCAGGAGGTCAATAGCCTCCTCACTCTGCAGAGCGGGTGGGACAGAGGCAAGGGATGAGGTGAATGGAGCGAAGGTGATGGCTCCCCTCTTAGGGGAGGGTGGCAATGGAACTGGGGGTGGTTGACAAGGATGAAGTTGGAATAAATCCTGTGGGGTCCGCCGCCACTCAGGAGTGTCCACTGGAGGATGACTCTGAAGATGATGAAGTCGAGCTTGCCTCCTCCGTGGCACTCCTCACATTTTCTCTGTCACTGGGTCCCTCCGTGTCTGTACTTTCACGCTTGGAACCGCTATGGCCAGCTGCGTCCCCAAAGATGCTGGCCCTTTCTCCTTCGCTTACCTGGGATGGATCTGAAATGACAAATATAAATTGGTTTAATGCAACTGCGTTATCACACCTGATCATCAGATTTTAAGACAAAGCATTTGTAAAGTGCACAGATTACACCAGCTTCATGGTTGACCAAATAGGCTTTAACATTAGCATGCATGCTACATTACCTGGAAACAGTTGGTCACAGTAATGGCATAACCCCAGACAGCTCCAATGCCATTAATGGACTAGTCTACATTCCATCCTTATGTCTATACTATGATAGCTGATCACCTTGTATACTTTGGTCCTTGTAGTATACCATAGTGAACTGATGTCACCAAATAGGATGGTGACTAAATATACCTTTCCACACTGTTCACACAAGCCACAGCTTTCAGAAAATGTTCATGTACCTTAAACAACATCAAGATGTAATGAAGGTCAAGTTATACAGCACTGTAGCAGCAATATGTGCCGTAGCAGAAATAATGTCACATGCAAATGCTCATTCCATTCTCATGTCACTTTTCACTTGAAACTTCATTAAATGTCCACTTTGAGAAAATGGTAAATGAAAGCTATACTGAAGTTGTTTTGCTACATATCACATGTAGCATAGAAAAGTAGCCTGGAGACAGTGAGGGCCAAAGTATTGGGAGATAGATGCTCTAAATGCACACAGCATAAGAGTTCATATAGCCCTATGAATATCCCCAATCCTGCTTGGTACTGATGACAACACCATTCTTAGATTACATTCCTAAAAGCCAGTACACCTTTGAAGGTGCTTGTGTGTCAGTAAATATCTATGACATGAACAGGTGGGATAACTTTAGTTCTAATGGGATGGCACATTATAGCACCATTTGGTATAGCAAACACATATTGCATTGTAAGACTGAGTGTAGACACACATATATGATCTCTACATTTCCACATCTTACTCCCTGATGCATGTGACCAGTCTTGAAACAGTATTGCAGATGAAACAACAGCAGGGAACCGTACACTGGGCAACATATAGGCACCAATGCTGATGGCACCATTGATGTTCGCACACTCATGTTACTGTTGTATCCCAACTTAACAAAGGGAAGTGTTGTCCAGTCACTGCATATAAAGTGCACTGTCTGCCATGTCACATGTAATAGGGCTACCATCACATGAGACACAGTAGTGAGGGAGCATCACTCCTGACACAATGAAGACAAGTGGTCTGTTTGGTACAACTGTCGCCCAGAACATCAAAGAACATGAGGTGATTAATTAATTTACTCAGCCATGTGTCTGCTCAAGACAGTAGTGAACTGGACTCTGCTGTGTTCCAGGTCATAAGGACAATAGGCAAAGTGCATCATCATTCACCTACTACCAGACCTACACATTCAACAACTCTTCTAGTGTGTTGGACATGAGTCACCCTCAATAGTGATGGGAAATGGCTGCCTGTTACAAAAAAAGATGGCAATGTAACGTAGATTTCTTGTCAGGACTTAGCCCCTCGTAGCTTCTGTTAGGCCCTCAGCAGCCCATCCAGCTTAGGATAGGCCACTGCCAGTATGAGGACCGTTAGGGGGGGGTCAGGGTTCGGCACGTGTCCCACCCGTGTTGGGAGGACTTCCCCAGCTGGACCTCTGCGATCTTCCTGGACCTCTGCGATTTTCATGGTCCAGCGCCTCAGGTCATTCCACCACTTTTGGCAATGGACGCTGCGCCACATGTGAGATAGGGCTGTACAGTGCAAGCAGTAGCCATGGAACAGTGAAAACAGCCCTGTGTAAGTAAGGATCCTGGCATTAGGAAATCAGACACCTGGGAAATGTAGGTCAATGGACAGAAGTATCAGGTCAAGGGTTAATTGCAATCACCATTCCAAATGTAGTCCATGTGATAATAATCTGGGGGAATATTCTTTGTGGCAACTCAATTTGTCAACATCCAGGGACCTACAGGTCAACAGGTATGTCACTTTGTGCATCATTGTTATTGCCATAGAGACTCAACCCCAGACTGGTACATGGTTCTGACTGTGCACAGCTTATTGTCAGGCCTTGCTCTCTGCTGGCTGAGCATAGTGATGTTGCTTGAATTTACACTTTCAAATGAAAAAGATCGGCCTGAGGTTATCCAATAAGTGACCTCAAGGCTATGTGGCACTCTGAAGGGGTCTGTGAGCATTTGCTAGCTCCCAGACAACTGTTTGGAGAGCCCTGAATTTGGAAGAGTGATATGTGGGACTGTACACATAGCTAACAGCATCCTCATCTGCTCCACACAGAGTACATAGATGGCTCATGCTGTAAAGGCTATACAATTGTCTTCACATTGAGCGTTGATTCAACATTACAGGTACCATAAAATTCATGAATGCGTAGATGGCTACATACACACCAAGTACAACCTAGGGTTTTACACACACTACACATCCCAATGGCGATGTTACAATCACAATGTATAGTACTCAACAATCCCTAACATGAGTGTTCCATGTAGGGACCAACAAATGATACAACACTTAATGAACCTAACTCTGGAACTCAGGGGCGTATTGTAGGCTGTGGAAATGGCAAAGAGGAAGTCACACAGAGTAATATATGTATGTCAGAGAGTTACCTGTTCCTCTATTGAGCTATAGAGCTGACCATACAGGGAAAGCATCGCTTCAGCCAGCAGCTCCAGCTCCTCTGCAGAGAAGGCTCAGGCACTCTCACCTGCTTGGCCTGGCATGATTGCTCCCAGAGGTTGCAAACAGCAGTTAAAGTGGAAGAGGTGTTGATACCAGCAGTGTCAGGAGGCAAGTGAGTTATGTTTCAAACCGCAACGTACATATACTCGGTCATCAGGAGAGACAGAGACAACCATTGGCCCTCTACCATCACAATCAGCAGCATTAGCCTATGGCTGTGCCTGTTGTGGATTAAAACGCCCACCGCACTGTCGACTTCCGCCGGAGGAGGCAGGTTCATGATGTCCAATATGAGAGGCCAGGCATCCGCCATTTTAGCAGTTTGAAGTACAGTATTGGTGACTGTTAAGTGCATCACCACCACTCTAAATGAGGGGTTACATGTTTACATATGGACTACTCCATTGCCGGTGCATTACTGTACATAAATGCTATATTAGCGTGGTGGACTGTACACCGCTGTTGACAGTATTTTGACAGAAAATATAAAAAAGAACAATATGTAGGTGCTCATAATATATTTTTGGATTTATAATGTTTACATTTATGTTACAAGTTTTAGACACACTGGTCCCAAACAAGGAGGATAGAAGCAAGGAGAGATGAATATAGACTCAGAATCAGTACTATATTTCAAGCTGTCCAGCCGGACAGGATTGATTTAAAGTATTTACAGAAAATAAAGTGGGACACAGTCCTGCATCCAACTAAGTATACATAAATCAAAAACATAAACAAAAACAAAGGCTCAGGCAGAGCGGATGCTTGTATGTCATACATTCAAATAAGACAAGCATCAATGTGTGAAGACACTGCTACACATGAGTAATGACAGGTACAGTAGCGTTTACGGTGTACTGAGAGTCAACGACGTTTCGATCCCTTTTGAGCAATTGTGGGATAATCATCAGGACATTGTATTACATGCCTGAGTAAAATTGCCTGTAAAACATATAGGGGAAAAGGGAAAAAAGACAATAGAAGGATCAGTATAGAAGGGGTTAAAAACCGGCGCGTCGACAATTACCATGCTGATGTGGGTGATAAGGTGATTGATTCAAAATGGAGAAACTCTGCGGAGTGAAAAAGGTGAAAAGCTGGTGAAACTGCTTGAGCTGATGCCAACCCACCCACTGGAACGAGAGGCAACCAGAGGAGGGGAGTTTTGACCTAGTGCTTAACGTGAGAAGTGCTAGGCCCCAGAATATGGAGTTCGAATAAGTGAATGCTGTGGCCATGCACAGACCTGTAATCTGAAGTGGAGTGGAGTGGTGAGGCGGTCTAAAGAGCCTAAAGGAAGAGGCAAATTGTGATTACGGCATGCCACATGGGATGAACAATGAGGTCTGGGCTTACCGTATAACCAGACTAAAACCGACAAGCCAATGGAAAGACTGCAGCAGCGTGTCCTTATGAGGAGATCAGGTACAGAAGGAGCGAAGTGATGAGCCTGTTGAGAAATACAGTCCCGTTAATAAGGAAGGACCGCGTGTTGGGGGTGAAATCGTCATATTTAAGTGAAGGGTGAGAACCTACCAAAAATCCTGTGGAGCTGGTCCAATGGATCAGTAAGCAATATTGCAGGACCGCGACTGCATGTCCAATAAAAGGTACCTGGGCCGGATGTCTTGATAGACCTAAAACAAGCGGGTATTGTTAATGGTGAGCCGTGTGTAAGAGGAATTGTGCTAGACAGACATGCTGTGAAAGGCTTACCATCAGGAGAAACGAGCGCATCAATGACTGCGTCTTCGCTGCGGCGTATCGGAGCGGGGAACCGGGAGACTGGTGTTCCTGCTGTGATTTAAAAACCGGAACGAATGGGTCATGTGAACAGTCACATGACTCCCGTGAATGTGTGAAGCATAGTGAAACGAAGATGGCGGCCATCTTGGAACAGGGTGAATTGCAAGGAGATGTGCGGACCGTGAGTGAATTATCCAATTGAGAGAGGGAAGCAACAGTTTGTCCAACAAACTCACAGCAAGGGGCTACCCAGTTAGGTTGATACGTAACTCAATGAAAAGGGCATGGTATTGTCTTAAACTTGAATGGCCTCTTTTCACGTTCAACAAAAGTAAGAACATAAAGGATCAGTTGGTCCGAGCGGCACTACCCGTTCGAAAACCTTCTGGAATATTAAACAAACATTCGGGGCTTGAGCCCCTCATTGGACATGCTAAATGTGGTAACTGCATTGTGTGTAAGTTCACAATTGAATGTAAAGAATTCAGTTTTGGCAACATTAAAAGACACAGTTAAAACAATTTTCTAATTGCAACACTTGTAATGTTGTTTACGCTATCCTATGTCCCTGTGACAAGATCTACATTGGGCAGACTACCCAAAAAGTGTGCATCAGGATCTGCCAGCATCGCAGCCGTCTCCGTTGTAAAACACCCAATGCCCCCCTTGTTGAACATTTTGTGAATGCAGGACATAACGAGGACGACATCAGGTGGACTGTCATCAGTGTGGTAAAACCACCACCAAGAGGTGCACACATTAGGCAACTCCTCAACAAAGAGGAACAGAAGTGGATCCTCCAAACTGGCAGCATACGCACCGGACTCAACAGACTAGAGGATTGGACCACCCTACTGTAGTTGTTCAACCTACTGTAATTACTTCCATGATATGTTTCTTTATCCAAGTCCTTCTCACTCCTTCTGACACTCTTGATGTGATGCGTGCCTTTCCTTCTATATTTTCTGTCGCCTATTTCTGATTCCGTCCCTCGTGTCCCCTTTCGAGCCAGATCTCACATGGTTTGTTATACCAGTACTCTAAATCATAAGCTTCCTAAACTGTAATTCTGTTCCTTTTTATATTGCTATTATTGATTATTTTCATTCATTGAACGTTGGGCCATCCCCTATATCTGCATATTATTCTATTTTCACATTAAGCTCTGGGCTTATCCCCTTTATGTCTTCATTGTCCTTTCATATGGTAAAAATTATTTTCCATTGTGCAAGTGTATTATGTAGATATGAATTATGTACACATCGGTATTGCGTAATCCAAGCACCATTGGCAATTCATGCCTGCAACACAGAAAAATTGTTCCATGCGTAAGCACAACTAATTTTTTCTTTTGTATTCAATTGTGGACTGATTCACGTAAAAGGTCAACCAATCTTTTGTTCTATGGATTCTTTCAATTTTTCCCTCAAGTCCTTTTACGGCTTCCCTCTCTAAATTGGATAATTCACTCACGGTCCGCACATCTCCTTGCAATTCACCCCGTTCCAAGATGGCCGCCATCTTCTTTTCACTATACTTCACACGTTCACGGCAGTCATGTGACTGTTCACATGACCCATTCGTTCCGGTTTGTAAATCACAGCAGGAACACCAGTCTCGTGGTTCCCCGCTCCGACACACCGCAGCGAAGATGCAGTCATTGATGCGCTCGTTTCTCCTGATGGTAAGCCTTTCACAGAATGTCTGACTAGCACAATTCCTCGTACACGTGGCTTGCCATTAACAATATCCGCTTGTTTTAGGTCTATCAAGACATCAGGCCCAGGTACCTTTTATTGGTCTCGCGGTCGCGGTCCTACAATATTGCTTACTGATCCAGTGGACCAGCTCCACAGGATTTTTGGTAGGTTCTCATCCTTCACTTAAATATGACGATCTCACTCCCATCAAGCGGTCTCTCCGTATTATTTACAATACGTCGCTACATGGCGATAGTTCCAGGTAGCAGCGGTGAAAACTGCTGTTAACACTAGCGTGAATGCAATACATATTCTGGCGTTAGCAGGCAAAAACTGACGAAAGGCCAATTTTCGGGCAAAAAACTCATGTTAGTCAGCCCAACGTAAGTTTTTTTGCCTCTAGAGGCAATAATAGCTTATAAGTCCAACCCAAAGAAAAATAGGAAACAAAACCAATGGAATGCAGATTGGAGCAGCCAGGGCCAAGTGCAGCACAGATCAACAACCCCCCCCCAAGCCCCTCAACAGCCAGGATAACCAGCCAGAGTCCCAGGGGAAGAGGAAATCCAGGGCTACAATCATGAAAAGAGGCGCCTCGTTGGGCAAAACCAGTGATGCATCACTTATCATTGCGCACGCCTTGCAACACCATGGCATCCAAAACCTTGAAAGTGCGGACAATCCCCGGGACCCAAAGGCCTCGCTGGGCCTGCGTCTGGGCCCTGGAGTGGGATGCAGGGGTGCTGTGGAGTTGCTGGCACGTGGTGGTAGACATTGAGGCATTGGCGATCACCCTTACCTGGTGGTGAAGTCTGCCAGGTCGCATGGAGACACGTTGCTGACCTGTGTGAGAAGACTGCCTGGTGCCCCTTGGAGCTGTGAACAGTAGAGGCACTCCTGCGCACCAACATTGGGAGGTCTGCATTGCATACCACACGCCACCACTACACCGGGGTGCACGGAGGAGATAACCAATGGTGGGCGACGCCTCTCTGCATCACAGGCCGGAGGATGTTGCGCTGGCCAGACGCTGTGGAGGGTGAGGCCCCTGAGCTGCGCCGAACTTGTGTGGTGGGAGCGCTGCAACTTCATGCCTAAGTGGGCGCTGTTGCATCACCTGCATCCGGAGGTTCCCCAGCGGACTTGGCGTCGACTGCTGTACCCTGGCTTGTGAAATCCCGCCTGGCTGAGGCTCCTGCTGGCTAAGTCACAGATTTGGAGAGACTGTAGTGGATTGCGCCATGGTGTCAGGTGAGGAGAAGGTGAGACGCGTAGCAGAGGAGGCCCGGGGGTCGAGTCGGGCCCAGGCCTAGCACCTGTGGGTGACGCACCCCCAGTGGCGGCTCTTCCACTGTGGCGGAAGAGCGTCACCCCACTGCTTTCAAGCAGTGCAAGATGAGAAAACAAAGCATGATGATAACTTACTGATGTACTCATGCTATGTCAGTAGACAATCTAGTTATCAAACTGGAGTCGCCTTCGGCTCCATTAATATGTGTATTATTATATAGGCCTCCCCAGAATATGCCCCTGTTTCCCCTCCTCTCTAAGCGAACAGATGGCCCATTTTATCATGAATCATGCAAAAATATTACTGATTGGTGATTTTAACTATTGGGCTAACGACGTATTGGGTGGACCCCATTCTAAAGAATTGACTGATTTACTTAACGGTCTAAATTTCCATCAGCAGGTAACCTCTGCCACCCATATTAAGGGGCATACCCTCGATCACGTTTGGACAGCCAACCTCACATTGTCTGCACTGACAGTTTTCCCATGTATTTGGTCCAACCACCATCTAATACAATTTGTCATGAACAATATAACTATGGCCAAGCCCACAGCTGCTAAAGGACTTATGGCTAGGAACTGGAACAATGTTGACAAAAATCTGTTGCTGAACACATTAATTAACACAGTCCCGATACCCAGAGATCTATTACCTCCAATGAGGAAGCCCTGGCAACTTGGCTAACAGCAGCCAGCAACAAACATGCACCTCTCAGGATGATAAAATCTGCGAGACACCATGAAGCCCAGCGATGGTTCTCTACAGACTTCCGAAAGGAGATGGAGACGTAGCTACTCCCCTGACAAAAAAGAGAGTTAAGCAGTCCAACTTAAACTGTACAAAAAGTCGATCTCCACAGCCAAGGTCACTTATTTTTCTTCGAAAATTCTTAATTCCTCCAACAGGTCAAAGGAAATATTTTCTATCATCAATGAACTATCCAACCCCGACAGAGTTACAGTAAAACCAACACCATCTCAAGAACTATGTAACTCTCTTAATACCTTTTTCATAGACAAAACCAGTGCCATTAAAACTAGCATCTCCACCTGCAATACCCTTAAGACACACCCATTGACGACGGAAAATCCCTCTTCCCTTGACCAGTTTCCGGCTATAGACAGTCTCATGCTCTTGGACCTCCTGTCTAAAGTAAAACCTCGGTCTCCAAATGACAGTTGCCCACCTCACATCCTACGAGAAGTTTTTTCTTCTCTCCCGAGGCCTGCCTTCTCTCTGCTCAATGAGTCGCTGTCTCAGGGCTTTGTACCAAGTACCTTCAAAGAAGCGAACATTGTTCCCCCTTTAAAAAAGTCAGGGGCCGATCCCCAGATATTGACTAATTATCGCCCAATTTCTCTGCTTCCCTACCTGGCCAAGGTACTGGAATCTCACGTGGGCAAATGCCTCTGTGACTTTATTGAACAATCAGAATATCTTGACCCCCATCAAGCAGGATTTTGTCCAGCCCACTCTACAGAGGCAGTAATATTGACTGTGCTGGACACACTTCGGAAGGAAGCTGATAGAGGTTCTCCCCAAGTCCTGGTGCTGCTGGATCTTTCTGCGGCATTCGATACTGTTGACCATGGCATCCTGATCAACCGTGTCCAGGACGCCGGCCTTCAGGGTTCAGCTCTTGGCTGGATAAGGTCGTTTCTGGAGGATCGTGTCCAGTCAGTCCACCTAGCTCAGTTCACGGCACCTAAAATGACTATAACTTGTGGAGTACCCCAGGGTTCGTCATTGTCACCTCATCTGTTCAACCTATATCTCCTCCCACTGATTCGCTCGCTACAAGAAAGGAAGGTGTGTACGTACAACTATGCAGACGATCTGCAATTAATGTTTACCATCAATAACACTCCTGATTCTGTGGCTGAGTTTCAAGCTACCATGCTGTACATCCGTGACTGGATGAACAGCAACCACTTAAAACTCAATCCGGACAAGACCGAACTTTTTGTGATAGAAGGCACACAGAACCCTTGGAGTTTCCATTTCTGGCTAATCGCGTTGGGCTCCCCCCTTATTCCATCACCATCGACCAAGAGCCTTGGGGTGATAATTAACAGCGACCTGACCATGAAAACCCAAATTGGGTCAGTTATTTCAACCTGCTTCTTCCAACTGAGAAAAATAAAGAAGATTAGCAGACTCCTCACCAGGGAGGCATTGATACAGGCTGTTCTAGCCCTGGTCATATCACACTTGGATTACGCCAACTCGCTGTATTTTGGCATCCCATTACACCTTATTAAAAGACTGCAATTGGTACAGAACCAGGCAGCAAGATTGATTTTTCAGCAGCCTAGATGGCAGCATGTCTCCCCCATCATGAGAGAACTTCACTGGCTTCCCATACCTCAACGTTCGGCATTCAAAGTCGGCTGCATTATTTTTAAGGCCCTGCGTGGCACAAGCCCGAAATTCATCTCCAGTCTCGTCCAAAGGCACGTACCCACTCGCAACCTGCGCTCATCCCACATGAATCTGTTGGCCATACCCCCTTACAAATTGAAACGTCAAGGTGGCAGCAGGTTCGCTGTGCTGGCGCCGAGATTTTGGAGCTCCCTTCCAGCCGATATCAGAGCTTGTACTGACCTATTGAGATTTAGAAAGCTCCTTAAGACATGGCTATTTACCCAAGCGTATGTCTGAATTTGGGCACACAATTAACTAACAGGGCTTCAGCAGATCCAGCACCAAGAATCCAACCGGTGTGTGTGCGCTATATAAATTAATTTAACATAACATAACATATGTTTCCTTTGCGGGAGGGTGGGTGGGGCTGCACTACCCACGGAGCAGGGCAGGGGCAGAGTGTTATGCCCATTCAAGTGTGCAATGACTGGTCGGCCCTCTCAGGTCGCCCAAAGTAGTTATGCGCACATCCCTGTTCGCAATGAAGACTGCATTACAGCCTACATGGAGAACATGCCCACCCCTCCAGCCCCTGGCTGAACGCCTTGTCACAGCGCTCAAGAACAATCACAACGCCACATTGCAGCGTTGTGATTGGCTTAGGGGAGGGAGCCAGGCTGCCTGCTTCCTGTTCCTGAAGCAGACTCAGGAGAGCAGGAGCAACAAAGACTCAGGACAAGGCCTCGAGGTAAGAATTATTTGAAAAAATATTTACAACCCTCGCTCACCCCCGTGTCCCTGCCCCCTCCAGTGTCCTTTCCCGCGTTTCCTGCATCCCAGTTGTCCAGTCCCTCCCGCAGCACTACTCAATGGCAGCCGCTGTGCGGCCATGCGCAGCGGGCATACCACTGGTGTGCCAAATGCAAGCTCGTCTGCGTCCATCCGCCCTTGGACCATGCCCAGCACCAATGGCGATCTTAAAAATGCACGTTTTCGGAAAAAAACTGCCGCTAACTGAGGTGAGCGACAACTTGTAAATAAGGCGATAAAAAAATAGCCGCCGTAATGTCAAAAAATTGACGCAATGGCGGCGTTAAGTCCTCGTACATATGCTCCTAAGAGTCAGACGACCTTGATGGATGGGTTGAACGAAAAGAGAAAGAAGGATGGAAGGAAGAAGGACGGGTGACATGTAATATATGACTGGCAGAGAAGGTTGCATAGGTGGCTGATAGGAATCGGATGCATGGGTGGTTGAAGGATGGGTGAAAGGTGAAAGGAAGGATGCCTGCCTCGGTGGGTGAAACTGTATGGGTGATAGGAATCCTCCAGGGGGTTTGATGGGTCAAACTCAAAGGCAAGAAAGACAGGACGCATGGGTGGTGGTTTAAAAAAAAATTACAAATCTATGTTGTTGGTGAAAGGTTTGTTGAGAGATTAAAAAGAATGATAGCCATGTTTACTTTGAATGGATGGATGGATGCCTGGATGGTATTCAATCATAGCATAGGTGGAGACTGTCACTGGATGAAGACAATGTAAAACAAAAATAAACTGTGCCAGAGTAGCAAAGCCAAGGGTGAAGATAAGAATAGAATAAGATTAGAATTAAAAAAATATAATGCTAGAAGAGCAATGCAATGATAAATGGAAAAATCGCTGGGAGGAGAAACAAGGACTGTTTTTTTCAAGGTTTTTGGTTCAAGGTTGTATTTCAGAATACTCCCTAGACTCACAGTAGTTTGCAAGCACAGCATATATATTGTGAATGTATGTACCCATACCCACCCATTATCAATCGCCTCCCTCCGACTCCGAGGCCCACTCACTAACGTACCTATGTCATTTTCGTCCGTGTCAGCCTGCTATGGCTGGCCTATCGGCTGCATGGTTACACACTCAATCAATAGTACCCCACGTCATCCCATATAATCAGTGATCATTCGGATCAGATATCATCTGCCTTGTTGTAGTAGTCAGGGGGAAAGTGAAATTGAGCAGTTGCCATTGATGTAACAGAGTATGGCCATAATAGAAAAATAAGATAATTGTGTAGTTGTAGACTACAGCTGCCCCACCTGCAGACAGTAGTAAATAAAAAATATGTGAGTCTACGACACAAGTATGTCTGTCTAGGGCACAAGCTGACTGAGCTGGCATGCCTACAAGGTTAATTTAGCTAAACAAGAGAGAGAGTAGAAGAAGACTTGTCTACTCCATAGTGCCTAGTAGTAATGCCTGAAACTCCCACAAATGTTAGAGGTCGAGGAAGTGGTAGGATACCACAAATGTTATGTACTGTGCTTGCTAGTGCTACTGCGCCACTATAATTTAATATTCATAATTAATTTTGTGTTTCTGTTTTGCTAGGAGTATTGGTTACAATTGTCTTTTTTCTTTCTTGATATAGCTACTCCTTCCCAACCGAAACCACCACCAAACAGGAAGGAGTTAGCAGGTATGGCCCTGCAATGGAAGCTGGAGGCCATCCGTACCGAATATCGGTGGCTGGTCATTCTGGCAGAGGAGGAGGAGGAGGCGGCAGCAGCTGCAGCCTCCTCCAATGCCCCGGGCCCCAGCCAGGTCCCCCCCAGTGTGTGAGGTTCTGTACTCCTCAGGGTCCGGATGATGCTATACGGGGTCCACCCCTTGACATCCCCAATCTCTGACTACATGTGCACAGAGCGTTAGGGCGATCAAGTGAGGGAAAGGGAAGGTAGGGAGCAGCAGGGATGAGAACCTATGAAAACAAAACAATAACATACATTATTACCCAAGCACAGATATGACTACTCTCAGTAATGTCTCGCTAATGTCCAGAAACTACCTTATCCACCAAAACCTTGCACGTCCTTGTATTCCTCCAAGTATGAACAAACAATCCGGTTCTGGTAAATAATCCAGTTCTGTGATATGGGATATTTTACTCCTTCAAATATTCCATAACGTTTTTGTCGGCCTCTCCCTTTACTCCAAAGAAAAACAGTGCTAGAAGTCTGCTGATATATTTCCAAGCAGATAGCGCTTCTGTCAAATACTCTCCTTAAACTCTGAGGCAGTATTTTCCCCGCTGTGCTCTAAATGAGAATCCGTCTTGGAGAGAAGAGAAAAAAGATAAAGAGGCATCCGCGGTTTGAAAACGCCGCTGCCCCTTCTGCTGTACAATTGAAGCGTATTCACCGTCCGGGGTAAACGCCGTCAAAATAATGTTTTTTTGAAAACTGAAGGTTCCGCACTCACCCATCCGGTGTGAAGCGCTCCTCTGGTCTTGATGACCCAACAAAGCAAAAACGGAACAAACGATAACCAGCTCAGTCGAGCTCGTAGTTTCTGTAACTCTCGCTCTCTGCTCCTTCCGCCATCTTTAACCAAACCAAAACAAATGAACTCTAGAATTACGCACGCTCACGTGTGCACTCAGCCTCGTTTTATAGCTGCTGACTCCTCCTCCTCCGAATGTCTCCTGGGACATGTAGTTCCTATTAGGTAGGCGCTCCATGCTCCGGAAATCCTGACAGTAGGCCCTCCTCACATGCGCCTCCTAGATCCAGGTTTGTTCGGACACCTGCGATAGAAAGACTTCACCGCGGCCGGGGCATGTACATTGTCATTGGGTTCCCACGAATCATCCTCTGAGGAATACCCCTTCCAAGAAATAAGATACCACAATGCCCCTCTCCGATACTTGGAGTCTAGTATACTTCGCACCTCATATTCCACACCACCTTCACACACCACCGGAGGAACTGCCCTCCTCCGAGCCCCAACTGCAGGTTTCAGGAGGTTACAATGGAACACAGGATGAATGCGAAGAGTGCCAGGCAACCGAAGTCTGTAAGCCACTGGATTCACCCTTTTCACCACGGTATACGGGCCGATGAATCTAGGATGAAACACACTGCGAAGTTTGAACTTTATGTTCTTGGTGGAAAGCCATACTCTATCACCAACTTGAAACCGGGGCCTTCAACTCTGTGCCGATCTTCCCACTTCTTGTACTCCCGTTTTGCCACCAAGAGATGTTGTCTCGCCTTTTTCTGGACAGAGTGTAACGACTTGATGTGTGCTTGAACAGAGGGCTGATCAACGATGTCATCCGGTATATTGATAGGCATAGTCCTTGCGCAATACCCATAGTTTGCCTTGAATGGAGATACACCTATAGAGCAATGTACAGCATTGTTGTACGACAACTCCGCCATCCATAACAAAGACACCCATGACTCTTGTGCTTCCATGGCATAACACCTCAGGTACTTTTTAGTGTCTGATTTAGCCTCTCAGTTTGTCCATCCGTCTGTGGATGGAAGCTAGTTGAAACTGCCGACTCTATCTGCAGAGCCTTACACCAAGTTTTCCAGAATTTTGCGATGAATTGGGGGTCTCTATCCGACACGATCACTTTGGGCAAACCATGCTGTCTGATGACATGATCCAGTACCAGTTGAGCTGTTTGACCTGCCGTTGGCAAATTCTTGCATGGAATGAAGTGGCCCATTTTTGTCAGGCTATCCACCACCACTAAAATGGCTGAACATCCCTGATCCATAGGTAAACCGGTGATGAAATCTATGCTGATGTTCATCCAAGGATGCTGAGGAGTTGGCATAGGTATGAGCTTTCCTCTTTTCCTGGTGTTTTCCCCTTTTCCTCTTGCACATTCCTCACATTGGCGTACCCATGTTCAACATCTTTGACCAACGTACTCCACCAGAAATGCCTTTGCACCAACTGTATTGTCTTTAGGCTTCCTGGGTGTCCTGCCAAAGGGGATTCATGGCACCACTCATAAGCCTTTTTCTGTACCACCTTTGTGTGGAGATACAACTTGTTGTTTAAGAAAGGTAGACCTTGTTTAACGCTACGCAACACGTTCTCCTTAGCCCATCTCTCCCACCAGTCTGTTGTCTTGTTCCTCTTTAACTCAGTCAGGAATTCATCCACCCTTAAAAGACAAATTACCTTTGCTGGGTCGATTATTGCTTTGGGTATGCTGCGATGGGGCCCTACCACAGAGTCTTGCCTGGATAAGGAATCTGCCTTACGGTTATCGGCTCCAGGCCGGAAGGTTATAACAAAGTCATATTCCGCAAAGAACAAAGTCCATCTCATTTGTCTCTGTGTGAGATGTCGTGCTGTTTTCATATACTGCAAGTTACGGTGATCCGTATACACTGTGGTCGGATAACGAGCCCCCCATAAGTAATGGCGCCATTCCTGAAAAGCCTTCTTTATGGCCAGAAGTTCCTTCTCTGCAACGGTATAGTTCTTTTCAGCCATGTTAAGTTTTTTGGACAGGTATGCCACTGGATGCAGCTGTCCCGTATCTTTATCCCTTTGTGACAAGATGGCTCCCACGGCTTCCTCAGAAGCATCTGCTTCCACTATGAACGGTGCCCCCAGTTGCGGATGTCTAAGCACTGGAGCGCTGGAAAAAGCCTTTTTTAAATAGTCGAAAGCTGTCGAGGCCTCTGCCGTCCAGATAAAAGGGACCCCCTTACGAAGTAGTCTGGTAATGGGAACGGCTACTTTGGAGAAATGCAAGATAAACCTGCGATAGTAATTCGCAAAGCCCAAGAAGCATTGTACGTCTCTCAGGCTCTTTGGAGTGGGCCATTCCTGTACTGCTTGTACCTTGCGTTCAGCCATACACAATCCTTTCGGACATAGGATCACCCCCAGAAACTCCACTTCAAGTACTCCGAATTCGCATTTGCTTAGTTTGCAATACAAACGATATTCACGTAACCTTTCCAACACCATCACAACATGTCTCTTATGCATCTCGGTGGACTCAGAATAGATGAGGATATCATCGATATACACGACCACAAAGCGGTCCACGTACTCCTTCAAGACGTCGTTTAGAAAATACTGAAATGCCGCCGGGGCGTTGCACAGCCCAAACGGCATTACAGTATATTCGAACAGACCATAACGCGTCTTGAAAGCCGTCTTCCACTCATCGCCCGCTCTGATGCGGACCAAATGATAAGCCCCTCTCAAATCTAGTCTGGTGTATATAGTGGCTTCCCGCACCTGATCCAAAAGAACAGTGATTAGTGGCAGTGGATATCTATTGCGGATGGTGTTTTTATTCAGCATCCTATAATCGCAACATGCTCTTAACTCGCCACTAGCCTTGGCTATGAAAAACAGAGGTGAGGCTGCAGGAGAACGAGATGGCCTAATAAAACCTAGCTCAAGGAAATGGTCTAGGTATTCCCTAAGATGGCGGGTTTCCGGTTCTGACAAAGCATCAACCCTACAAGCCGGGATTTGTGCCCCCTCAACCAGATCTATCCGGCAATCGTAAGATCTATGGGGCGGTAGCTGTTCTGCCTTGGTTTGGCTAAATACATCCTCGAATTGTGAATACTCGGTGGGCAAGACTATTTCCTTCTCTGCCGCAGTTGCGACACAAAAAGGGTATGTCAGGGCTATAGCCTGGGAGGTAAGGTCCCGCATACAATGCACCTCACATTCTTCGGAGATAAACTGCACTGTTTTGTCCTTCCAGTCTATGGATGGGTTGTGGTGACAGAACCACAGCATTCCCAATATCACCTCATATTGGGGTGCATCTATGATGTTTAGAGCTATTTCTTCCAGGTGTTGTCTCCTCCCATCCTCAATCGAGAGCGTGAGGATTTCAGTCTTTTCAGTAAGGAGTCCTGATTTTAACGGTTTCCCATCCACCGCCAAAACCTCCTCTGGGACCTCACAGGGTATACTACCTACTGCCAGTTGCTTAACCAGCCCACTGTCAATGAAATTACCCGTGGCTCCTGAATCCAACATTGCCATAACCTGATGCACTTGTTGGTTGTACTCCAGACCCACTGCCAAAACAATGTGTGATTCCGTGTCCTTCACCCTATTGGTCGACAAAGACGGAATCTTCCACTCCTTGTCCCCTGATAGCATGCTGGGGGACGGTGAGACTTCACCAGCCTCTGTGCCCACCACGGAAACCGCAGCTTTCTTATTTCTATAGAAAAACCCTGTGTTTTCGGCTTGGAGGGACATTCACGTACGTAATGCCCTTTTTTGCCGCAATACATGCATAACCCCAGTGCTTGGCGGCTCTCCCTCTCTATTCTGGAGAGAGGCGCCCTGATGGCTCCTATTTCCATGGGTTCGCTTGTCGTTTCAGTACTAGGATTCTCTCTTCTGGGGGGTTTATCTGATCTATAGAAGGACCTGTCCCCCCTATGCTTCACCCCCCCCCTTTCAGACATACGCCCATCTAGTCGCAAGGCCAAGCTAACTAGATCAGCACAGGTTACGGGCTGAGGGTCGATTTGTGATATCACATCTTTCAAATCATCATGCAGCCCTTGATAGAAAAGAGACATTCTCTTCTCCTACCGGCCATGCTGCTTCAGCCACCAACCGATTAAACGACGTGAGATAAGTCACCAGATCCTGTCTCCCTTGCCTCAGTTCCAACAACTCTCGGTCAGCGCTGAACGTAGTAGTCCTTCTATCGAATACTCTTTCGAACGCCGCCCTAAACGCCTCCCAATCAGACAGCATTGCGTCGTTATTCCTAACCAAGGGAACAGCCCAATTTGCAGCATCACCTATCAAATATGAGATGGCAAACGCCACCCTGGAATGGTGATTGGGAAAAGACGAAGGTTTACAAGAAAAGTGAAGCATGATTTGGGTCAAAAACACTTGTATCTTTGATGGATCACCTGCGTACCTCTCGGGACTTGCCAAAGGGATCGGGGGGTACTGTTACTTGGATGTGGGGAGTACTAGGGACTGATACATCGAAAGGGTTCCTGGTTAATTTGTCAACCCTGTCCCTTAACGCCGCTGTTTCTAGTCTAGAGGCCGCTAGTTCCTGTTGCACTAAGGCCAAAGCCTGTACCACGTCATCCATAGACGCCATGATTGTCTCACCCGGACCGGGAGGAGTAAC
This sequence comes from Calotriton arnoldi, assembly GCA_963921515.1. NCBI lineage: Eukaryota > Metazoa > Chordata > Amphibia > Caudata > Salamandridae > Calotriton > Calotriton arnoldi. The sequence continues at coordinate 129,909 of CAWUFW010005995.1, read as the reverse complement.
CTTTCTTGGGTGCGTAATTCTGTCAGGTTCTGTACTCCTCAGGGTCTGGATGATGCTATACGGGGTCCACCCCTTGACATCCCCAATCTCTGACTACATGTGCACAGAGCGTTAGGGCGATCAAGTGAGGGAAAGGGAAGGTAGGGAACAGCAGGGATGAGAACCTATGAAAACAAAACAATAACATACATTATTACCCAAGCACAGATATGACTACTCTCAGTAATGTCTCGCTAATGTCCAGAAACTACCTTATTCACCAAAACCTTGCACGTCCTTGTATTCCTCCAAGTATGAACAAACAATCCGGTTCTGGTAAATAATCCAGTTCTGTGATATGGGATATTTTACTCCTTCAAATATTCCATAACGTTTTTGTCGGCCTCTCCCTTTACTCCAAAGAAAAACAGCGCTAGAAGTCTGCTGATATATTTCCAAGCAGATAGCGCTTCTGTCAAATACTCTCCTTAAACTCTGAGGCAGTATTTTCCCCGCTGTGCTCTAAATGAGAAATCCGTCTTGGAGAGAAGAGAAAAAAGATAAAGAGGCATCCGCGGTTTGAAAACGCCGCTGCCCCTTCTGCTGTACAATTGAAGCGTTTTCACCGTCCGGGGTAAACGCCGTCAAAATAATGTTTTTTTGAAAACTGAAGGTTCCGCACTCACCCATCCGCTGTGAAGCGCTCCTCTGGTCTTGATGACCCAACAAAGCAAAAACGGAACAAACGATAACCAGCTCAGTCGAGCTCGTAGTTTCTGTAACTCTCGCTCTCTGCTCCTTCCGCCGTCTTTAACCAAACCAAAACAAATGAACTCTAGAATTACGCACGCTCACGTGTGCACTCAGCCTCGTTTTCTAGCTGCTGACTCCTCCTCCTCCGAATGTCTCCTGGGACATGTAGTTCCTATTAGGTAGGCGCTCCATGCTCCGGAAATCCTGACACAGTGCCTCCAGTGGTACGGTGCAGTGGTCTGGCAGCCGCCCGCTGCACTTCTTTGAGCACTGCTGCCCACCCCTGTGCATGCAACTTTAAGGAATTCAAGCGCTGCATGCTCCTCCGGATGGCGCGCCTAGAGGAGAGGATAAAGGCACTGGAGAGTAATCGGCGAGCCCGCCGCTGGAACTCTGTCACCTTGCCCCTTTTTTAATCTTTTTTTTGGTGGGTGGGAATTGGGCGTTGGGGAAAAGTTGGGATTTATATATTTATGGACATGGATAATGGATATTGGACTCTTATGGACATTGGTTGCGGTTAGAGAGGGGTGGGTCAGGTGTTGTGGTTTTTTTCATTAGTTTTTTTGCTAGGGGAATAAATTATTTATACTTTACATGATGTAAATGTTTTGTGGGGGGGTTACTCTTTTAATTCACACAGTTTCCTTTGCTGCTGCAGGGCTGCAGCCAGCTTTTGATTGAAATAATCTGCCAATGGTGTAACATACCAACAGATAGATGCGATACCCTCACTTGTGACTTGTCCTACTAGTACTGTCAGACTCTCCTCCTAGACTATGCAGTCTGCAACTAAAACCCCTATGGACTCGGAAGGGTGTGGGTGTGTGAATTAATTAATTAATTTCCATATTATTAATTATGTGCCTCCCCAAAACCTCTTCTCTTACCTGTGATTTTTTTTTTCTCAAGAGGTTTATTTTAAGTGATTTGCTCAGAATCACAGGATGGTGAACGTCATTGCTGAGACTCGAACCTGGTTCCCCAGATTTTAGGTCAGCCGCTCTAGCCGTTAGGCCACATCCTCTCACTGTGATTGATGTTTATTTATACTTAGGCGAAGCGATGGCTGCATGGTGATGATGGTTTGGTTTCCCATGGTGTCATGGTGGTGGTAGTAGTAGTAGTAAACACTGACAGTAGCATTTGCAAAAAAAAGAAAATGAGACAGTCAGTCACTTGAGGGAGACTCGGGAACGAGTAGTAGAAGTACAGTACACAAGAAGACTGCCTAACAAGAAACCATGGTGATGATAAGCAATGCTAAAGTAAAATAAACCAGAATGCCTGGAGGGCTAGCCTAGCACAAGTTACAAACTGAAGTCGACTCTAGCTATGATGATGAAGCGGACAAGCGCCTTCATAACCTTTAGTGCTGGAACTAGGATCATGGATGATGATTGATGACTCGATGCTGGCAACCAATTATATTATTATGATGGATTCTTTATGTTCCTCTGGAAAATAAATTCGAATATCGAATACTGTGTATGGGTGGGCAATCTAATATTGCCAGTGTGGGCTAAAGTGAAGTATATATACTTAGAGCCGAAGAAGATCTTTGCCCTGCCTTGAGTTAGTGTTGCTTTCACCACATCCGCCCCAGCAAGTGTGTGATCAATATTGGTGTAAATTTAATTTAGTCACACCTCAATATAAATCACACAGCCCGGGGGAAAAGGGTTAGGGTTTGATGAATGGTTGGGAAGGGGGGTTTGGGGAAAAGTTTGACAAAGACAAACACTACACATGGACAACACTCAATCTTGGCAGCCGACCATCATAAATCTGTTAGGGGAGTAAAAGGAAATGCATGCATGATGATGATGACTTGATGGGTAGTACTAGACTAGTAGTACAGGGCAGCAGTATTAATTAATTATTATTATTATGCAACTGCCTTGCCTGTCTGCCCCCTGAGAGACCCAAGTTACATACATTTTATGTTCTGTTGTACTGGGCTTCCTTTTAAAGCTAGCAAATAAAATTAAAAAAATATCTGTAGGAGTCAAATATAAGCAAACATAATAAACAACAACACACAAGTCGCAATGATTGAGGAGAAAAAATGAATCAAATGTAATAATTATACTATAGTTATGGTCAAATGGGAGTTGCATCTCGGCATTCCTCTTGGTCCTTCCTTGGACTGTCCGTCCATCAATCTTGGGTGCCTGCCTGGCGGATGCGGTTTGGTAAGGTAAGTGTGAGTTGTTTTTCTCAGTATAGCACAGGGTAAAGGCCGGCCTGTAAGTGTAGATGGAAAAACAAAAAGGATATTGAAAAATCAAGGAGAAAAGTAAAGTTAAACTGCATAAATTAAGGAGGAGTGCAACAAGAAAACTTTCAGAGGCGGCATGGCTAAGTAATGTCTACTCTGGTTCCAGCAGTAACCTACAACAACAGGAGCTAGCCCACCCACCCAACCTCCACTTAGCCTACATTTTGAGCCAGACAGCACTGAGCACACGTACACAGCAACATAGCATTTTCCAAATTAAGTTAAAAAGCAATGCACCGCTATCAGTCATACCACCACACTAGCCTCCACCACTACCCAGACATTTAGGTCTGGTGTTGTTGTTGTTTACCTTTTAGGCCACTTCATGAAACGCCCAAGTTACTCCATCAATCATCTCCGATCCTACTGACTGACTGCTAGTATGGTATGGTCATCATGGTATACAACTTTGTAGTGTCCCGAGTGAGTCCAGAATCAAAAATGCAATGGATCGGCCTCCAGTAGTACAATTTTGTTATTGAACAACAAGAAGGGAAACATTGTTGACTTGACTTGAGTCACCTATTTTTGAGTGTAGTTAAATATTAGTAGACATCATGCACAACAACAACACAAACACCAATCACTCAGAATCACCGTGCAATGCATGCCATCATCATTTACCTGTTCTTCCGGGGCAGTCCCTCTAGGCTCGGTTAGGAGGATATATAATTATAATCAGGTTCTTTGAGGGATTTGACGAGGCAGGCACAGATCTCACATTGATTTGTTGTACTATTCTCCGTCCAATGTCGGACTTGAGGGAAGTGGATTTAGGGCAAGTCAGGATTCGGAAGAGTGGACTTACTTCTTCACTGACTGCACACAGTTGCAACTCCAATCTGGCAATAAAAAAGTAAGACGTGGAGATGGATTTGTTGTGATTCAAATCGAACCAGAAAGACAGTGAGACACAGAAATAATAAAAGTAAATAATATTCCTCAGCTATATCTTTAAGTTTTTGGGGGGCTTTTTTGGGGCGTCAAAGCAAGAAAGAAAGTAACTCCAAAGTCGAGTTGTCAGGGAAGCAGAGCTCGTCCTCAAACTCTGGTGGTTCACCCAGAAGTAGGTCATCTAACACACTACTTCCATGACCTGAGTAAACGTCATCATCTTCCTGCTGTGCTACTTCATGTATGGTGTATACATTGGTATAAAGTGCTGATTCATTTTGATCATGGTTAACCTCTCTACGTTTTGGCACAAGAGACTGGTCCTTCTCACTGTCAGAACGGCACCAGCAGCACTGAAAACACGCTCAGAAGAGACACTTGCGAGAGGGCAAGCCAGATAGTTTATTGCCAGCCTCCTGTGCACTGGCCATTGGCGCCTTTTCCCATACCAATAGAGCAATGGGTTTTGATCAAAGTAGACCTTTGTTGAGTCATCCAGATAGCCCTGGACCATCCTCCAAATGCTCATGGGTGCCCCGCTTTGCCCGGCCTCTTTTGCCTTTGCCTCAGCACTGAACTTAAGCCCATGCTGTAAAAACCATTCCTGTGCCGATTTTGGGGCTGATGCTCCTGTTCTTGGTGGTTTCGGCTGATGTCAGCCAACAACACAGCCGCCCTCAGGCTCTGAAGTTGAACTTGAAGCCGGCTGCCCTGCAGTGCTTGTTGTGCCCTTGTCGCAATCATGTTGAGCAGACAGGGAGGAAGGGCTGGTAATGCGTCCATCCATAGTGTTTCTCTCCCCTGTGTGCATGTGAACCGGTCTGCATGGTTCAGGTGCCCAGTGTACTACATCTCCCAGAAGCCTTTGGGGCGTATCAAGGGAAGAAGGATCGGACTTCCCCGAGGTATCCGCCCCTATAAAACACCTCCTCTTCCGGAGGGAGGTGCTTGACAATCTTGCATGTTCCCTGTTGGCACCGAAGAAAGCGGACGGTATTCCCCGCTGGAGTTCCCGATTGTCTTGCGGCCGTTGCAGTCTGTTTCCCGTGATTTATCTACACCTGGATGAGCACGACGTTGCTCTCGGACTTGCCAGCACTTCCCGAGGTCTTCCTCCTTGAGTCCCGGCTCACGGAGCCCTCCAGGTATCGTAGCCGGTGGCGGGGAAAAGCGCCGGAGTGCTCCTCCCTTATAACCGCAACTTTGGCTATTACCTTTTGTTTTTTTCCCCCGCGCTGAGTCTCCGTTCCAGGAAGCACTTCCGCCGCAACTGTTAACAGCGGCCGGGTGCGGCTGGCATGCACTCGCGCTGTGAAATCAAACAGCGGCTGGGTGTGCCCATTAGCAGTTCCCTCCATTGACTGAACAGTCTTCCTGCACTCCCGCTGTGACAAGAACAGCGTAGGGTGCACGGCTTCCCGAGCTCTTCTGGGGAAGAAACACTCAAAGGCTGCACGCTCTGCAAATCTCCTACTGCAGTTGAGGACCCTGCATTTGTTGATGTATATTTACTCAAGGGTCCACTTCTAGTGGATGTTTATTCTGCTGAACTGAGAAATAGTAACGATATATTTTCTTTTGGATTTGTGTCCTGTGCTCGAAGCACACGTGATCCTGGTGTTCATTTAAGACTGACTGAAGTCTTGATCTCTTCCGGATTAGTGTCTCTTCTAGATTGAGTAATCTGCAGGGCCTTGAGTGAGTGCATGAACAGTTATACTTCATGTTACGTATGTGTGTGTGGTTTTGATGTACTGCCTCTCACGTCTCTTTTTCTTCTATTACATGCAGTTGTCTTCTGAGGTGTGTTTCGTTGAGGACATCCAGAACCCTAGACCAGACTTAGGGAGGCAAGGAGCCTTCCCTGCAGCAGTGTTTATTGTTTTATCCACTCCCCTTTTCCCCGGGGTTCTTCCTTACATAGCGGTGTTGATTCACACTGTGGGGGGTTGCGCTTAGGGGAGTAGGTGGGCTTCTCAACCCGCCGTAATCCCCGCTGGCCGATCTCTGAGGACCTCCCTGCCCTGAGCCTAGAGACACCTGCTTGCTGAAGATCGAGGTGAGCGGCCCCCCTCCCCCCTGCGCGAGGCAAATGGCGGCTCCCACAGCGCTGCCCACCATAATGGGTGATGTGCCCCAGCGCCCTTTCAGGGTCTGCGCACGCCTCGAGAGCCTAGGGACACCGGGGGTGAGTCCGACCCTTCCCTCCCCACAAAGCTCTGGCGTACTCAGCTCACTCTTGTTTGGAAAAGGGTCCCAGGATGCCTGACCCCAACATGGCCGACACTGGTGACTCCTTCCCCTTTGCTGAACTTTTACCTACTTATCCCTTCCTGGACTATGCCTGACCTCAAGAGGACTTCTAGATCTCTTTTTGACCATGGCCTCCCTCCCCCACCCGCCCCCGCACTACTCTGACATTCCCTCAAGAGGACTTCTAGATCTCTTTTTGACCATGGCCTCCCTCCCCCACCCGCCTCCTGCACTACTCTGACATTCCCTGAGGACACATGAACTCTTTCTGGACAGCGGAGTCCGAGGATTATGTCCGACGACCGGTGGAGCTGCTCTGTTCAGCTAATGAGGAGATAGGACTTGGTTCACCCCCTGTCCGTCACCTGCCCAGCCAGACCTTGGGCACAGTTTTTCTCCCCTTCTCCCTGTCTCACCCACCCTCCCCCTCATTGTATTCATGCCGTTCTGCTTTTGCCTTGTTCTCCTTTCTATACACTGGTCTGACCGATACATGTTGGTTGCTTCCTTGAGAGCTATAGGGGAGACTGGCCTCGGACGACCTCACTGGCCGTCACCTACCCATTCGGTCTTTGGGCTGATTTTACCTCTGTCTCTTATTCCTTCCTCCCCCTCGTCCTCTCACTCCCCCTCTCCCTCTTCCCTCTCTACTGATCTCTCCTTCTCTCCTGTTAATGTGTCTCATATATTTTGATGTAACGTAAATTGTTATTATTGTTGTAACTTTGCTGACCTTATGTAAAGCGCTCTGATACCTTCGGGTCTAGCCAGCGCTATATAAAACTGTTTAAATAAAATAAATAAAAATAAAAGTGGCGTTTTCTTTCTTGAGCTGCTGACACATCCTGACAGCCCTGGAGTAAGGGGCCTCTAATTCTCGGCTGTTCCTTTTCTAAGTGACTGGCTTCCACAGCTATCCAAGTTTTGTAGTTGGCAACATCCCCGTCTAAAAAAGGAATGAAAGTGTGCAGTAATGGTTTGTACCGTGGATCCAGAATTGTGGCACAAATGTAATGGTTGGATGACACAATGCCTCTTTGCACCCTTGTATTTTCAGAGAAGCGAAGGGTTAAGCTCTCCACGAATTCATATGCTGCTTTCTTTTCCTCCACACCTGCGTACATTGCAGACACCCCCTTCAGCTGTTCCTGAAGCATGTACAACAATGGGATAGCTTGGCCCATAGTACAGTCCTCCTTGCTGACTTCACGTGTGAAGACCTCGAAAGGAAGTAGCATCTCTTTCAGGCATTTAACTAGGCCCCATTGGTCCATCTCAATGATCATGCCTTTCACAGTAGCATCCCCTCTTTGCTTGACATATTCATTGATTGGTCTGTACTGCTCAAACAGACATTCAAGCATGTAATAAGTTGAGTTCCAACATGTTGGCACCTCCTGGATCAGTGCTTTAACTGGCATTCTATGATCACGTTGTATGATCCTCAGCTGCTTCCGGGCTTTAAAAGAATGGCTGAAATGTGTGCAGATTCTTCTGTAGGTGGTCATTAAGTTGCTGACTCGGTCTTCTTTTTTCAGAAAGTCTTGAACAATGATGTTAATGCAGTGCACCAAACACAGGACCCTGAAATAGCCACCATCAGCCGTGGCCTTAACTATATTACTGCCATTGTATGTGGCAACAAAATCAATGTTAAGCCCTCTTGGTGGCAGCCATTCAAAGACCTTGCTGTCAAAGTCTTCCAAAATGTTTGCAGCAGTATGAGATTTCTCCATGGCGAACATAGCTACAGTTGCATGTTTCCGAGCGGCATAAAAATTTCAGCAGTGTCAACGACCCCTGCTGCAGATCTCTTTTCTCTAACCCCCAGAAAAGAGATCCAGTGTGCAATGATGCACATGTAATCAGTGGCTTGGCAACTGGTCCACATGTCTGTTGTCAGGTGAATAGTGTGAACAGCCCTCTGCTGCAAAGCTTATCCAAGCAATTTTAGCACGTCATGATGTAGTGCTGGAACAGCAACTCTGGCGAAATAGGACCAGCTGGGAACCTTCCATTTCGGGCAGATGGCTGCCACAAATTCAAGGAAACCCACCCCTTCCACAAAGGAAAAATGGAGGAGGTCCAGCGCTAACATTTTAGCCAGCTTTGCGTTGTACAAACGTGCCGTTGGGTGGTTGAGTTCGTACTGCCCCTCCAAACTAAACATGCTGAGAATGGTAGCCTGGATTTCTTTCTTTTCTGGTGCCACTGATGCAGGTGACTTCTTCACACCAGATGTTAGGCTCAATGCACGTTTTTTCATTCCGGTACTCTCTTGCCTGGGACGCCTTGGTGTCTCAGCCTGACTCTTGTGCCATTGTGATGTTACTGATGATGATGTGGGCGGTACCACTGCACTGCTGGGGACAGGGCTGCTTTGTGTAACAGAGAAAATGTCTCCCTCTTGTTCACCTTCTACCGTGATAGGATCTCCTTCTTCATCCCCTCAACCAGCAACACATGCAGTTTTTTGGCCGCTAAAGTGCGCCTCCCACAGGATCAAGTGGTGTTTTCTCAGATGGGTTGTCAGGCCTCCGGTACCATAGTCTGTACCAAGCTTACCCCGACTAACACCTTGTCCATAAATGGAGCATATAGCAATGTTCACCTCCTTTCTGCAAACCAAAAAGAAGTCCCAAACTGGGGAGGTCAACTTTCTGGCGCTGCTGGTGCCACTTGTAATGTCGGATGAACTGGTAGTTGGGCGTGAAGTTTGACTCTCTCCAGTACCTACATCTACTGAGGTGGTTGTGGTGGATGTAGATCACTGCTGGCGAAATATGGAAGCTGGAGGTGGTGTTGGTGGTATCATCTGTGTTGGTGGTATCCATGCCACATCCCTCACAGCAATTTGGGATGGGGTAATGTCGGTCTCCACTGGGGCGGGACTAATGTCTATGATGACTGGCTCATCATCATCCTCCTCTTCTACATCTACCTCCATAACTCTAAGGCTTTCAGGAACATTCCTTTTCCCTATCCTAGTGTTGTGGGCATGGCTTGTCTCCAACTCAGGCCGAGGCAGGATCCAAGTGGTGTTTAGGTCGTCAGAAAGGGGAGAAGAAGTTGATTGACTAACCCTCCTTTTCCTTGCTGGGGATGTGGAAGACAATGGATCTTCTGAAAGAGTGGCTTGCTCTTCTTCTTCCTCTGCAGGAAGCTCGATTTCCTGAACTGCCCCTACTTCGAGAGGAACAACTATTATTGGGGGTGGTTGCGGCTGGTGTTGCCCACTTATCTGAGGGTGGGTCCACTGATGTGGGGGCTCTTCTCCCAGCTTGCTTCCCGGACACCGCTGCTGCAGGTACAATTTTTGGTTTCCCAAAAAAGGTCTTGGGTGACAAACCGGTCTAGGTAAGTGGCAGTGCCTTCTTCTCACTGGCAACTTTCTTGGTACTGGACCTGGTACCTTTCTTTGGGGCCATCTTGAAGATGTCAGCAGCATTCAGTGGCACAAGTTGAAGAGATGTCTGTGGTCACACGCCACGTGATGTCGTGCGCAGCAGGACTTCTGTCTGGCAGTACAATGGGTGATGTTGTCTCCTTCTCTTTTGTGCACCTAAAAGCAAAGAAGCAAGAAGAACATCAGTGAAACGTGGCACTCGTTGTGGTTCATACTACTAGAACAAACAAACAAATATAATATATAACTTAGTGTGTGGTCACACTTGTTAGTGTTATTAATATTATTAAATTTATTATTACCTAATTTATTAAAAAAACATAACAATACAGTGTAGCCATCTGTGAGAATTTGACAACAACAAGGGCTTCCATTGTTGGTGTACTAGTGTACAGTACACTCAGGAAGGATAGGAAAGAAGAAAAACAAAAACAAAAATACAAATGTAACGGACCGGTTTGGCATTGTGAATCACATGGAATTCAGCAGTCAGGGAGCTGCAGCTGACAATGGATAGGAGCAATAAGCCATGAAGAACAAAGGAAAGACATGCAGGCCTAATGCAGAAGCACACAGGCTGCCCCTTCACAAAATGGCCACAAGTCACATGGCCAGGCCACAACAACATGAAAGGGAAGACAGACAATGCAGGCCGATGGCAAAAGCACACTGGCTGCCTTCACAAAATGGCCGCCAGCCACATGGCCAGGCCACCACAGCAACAAGAAAGGGAAGACAGACAATGCAGGCCTATGGTAAAAGCGCACTGGCTGCCTTCACAAAATTGCCGCCAGGCACATGGCCAGGCTACCACAACAAGAAGCAATAAGCCAAGAGGATCAAAGGAAAGAAGACATGCAGGCCTATGGCAAAGCAAGCACACTAACTACCACCACCACAAAATGGCCACCAGCCACATGGTCACTCACAACAACAACAAGCAGGAGGCCTGGAAAACAATGAACTCAAGCAGGCCTATATGGACACAGACTTTACAAAATGGCCCCTGGCCACACGGGGAGGCTCAGCCAAGGCAAATGCTGGCCCACTATTACAAACACACTCACACACTGGCCAGACAAAGGAGGCGTGCTAAACAACACAGATTTAATGCAACAATGCCAAAAACGAAAATCCACAGGGCTAAAAAAGGTTTGCAAGTTACAACAACCACACACATCCAACAAAGGCATTTATTTAACACACATGAAAAAAAGTGAAATACCAAAAAAACATTTTGCATTTCAATCCAATGCCATCCATGCCCTAAATGATGTTTAAATTCAACAGACGCCACAGTAACAGTTGCTTCATGCACCCATGAGTAGCTCTGGGCCTATTGGTTGGAAAACCCATTGGCAGACTAGGCCACATAGTGAATCAATTCAAATCAATAATATTGCAAATTTATTAGAAAATGTAGTGAACTGTGCTACATTTTTTGCTAGATAAAAGAAGAAAAAATGACATGCAAAACAACAACCAGCAAGAAGGCATGGCCACCACAAAGAAGGCTTGCAGACCTAATGCAGAAACACATTGGCTGCTCCTTCACAAAATGCTCACCAGCCACATGGCCAGGCCACAACAACAAGAAAGTGTAGACAGACAATGCAGGCCTATGACAAAAGCACACTGGCTGCCTTCACAAAATGGCCGCTAGCCACATGGCCAGGCCACCACAACAACAAGAAAGGGAAGACAGACAATGCAGGCCTATGGTAAAAGCACACTGGCTGCCTTCACAAAATGGCCGCCAGCCACATGCCCAGGCCACAACCACAAGAAAGGGAAGATAGACAATGCAGGCCTATGGCAAAAACACACTTGCTGCCTTCACAAAACGGCCGCCAGCCACATGGCCAGGCTACCACAACAAGAAGCAATGAGCCAAGAGGAACAAAGGAAAGAAGACATGCAGGTCTATGGCAAAAGCACACTAACTACCACCACCACAAAATGGCCACCAGCCACATGGTCACTCACAACAACAACAAGCAGGAGGCCTGGAAAACAATGAACTCAAGCAGGCCTATACGGACACAGGCTTTACAAACTGGCCCTTGGCCACACGGGGAGGCTCAGCCAAGGCAAATGCTGGCCCACTATTACAAACACACTCACACACTGGCCAGACAAAGGAGGCATGCTAAACAACACAGCTTTAATGCAACAATGCCAAAAATGAAAATCCACAGGGCTAAAAAAGGTTTTCAAGTTACACAACAACCACACACATCCAACAAAGGCATTTAATTAACACAGATGAAAAAAAGTGAAAAACCCAAAAAAATACATTTTCATTTAATCCAATGCCACCCATGCCCTAAATGATGTTTAAATTCAACAGACACCACAGAAACAGTTGCTTCATTCACCCATGAGTAGCTCTGGACCTACTGGCTGAAATGCCTATTGGCAGACTACTGGGCTAGTGAATTAAATAAATATTGCAAATTGATTTCAAAAGTTGGAGAAAATGTAGTGAACTGTGCAACATGTTTATTTTATAAAAGAAGAAAAATTACTTATAAAGAAACAACTAGGCCCCTAGTGAAACTACAGGCCACCCACCACAATTAAATTTGTTAAAAAGCGATGAAAAGTACAAAGAAATGTAGGTGCACTGCCCCAATCAAATAAACAACACCAATTTTCAAACTTACTTGTGAAATCTCAAATTCAAAAGTCCTCAAATCCAATGATACATGATGCAGCAAACACAAAAAGGGATACTTCCAGCTCCAAATCCAAACGAAAAGTGAACAGAAGATGGACAAAGCACTGGGAGGAGCCTGCTGGACAGGAACAGGAAGTTGGAGACTCTGGGGCACTTCCTTCCTCTTAAAAAAAAAAAGTAAAAAAAAGAAAAAGGACTCCTTGCACAAAAAAGTACAGCCAAATGTCAATCTGAGGAGTTTTTTTCATCCAAATCATCATTTTGAGAAGGTTTTCATGCTGCTCGGGAGAGAACCTTCTCCAGATTGCAAATTCTGCATGTTCAGGATTGCGATCTTCACAAAACTTCCGCCGGAAGTCCGATGGCGTGCCCGAACGACATGTTCGCGATCTCAAACTCTCGTGGGACCATGTGGCCACCTAGCAAATCTCGTGGTGCTCGCAAATGGATGGGAAATTTCGTCTGCGATCGCAGGCACCCGGTAAGTCACTCTGGTGCGCGCGAAAATGCATTTTGGGTGCACAAACACAAAGAAAACTCTGCTCCGTTGTGGAGTGCGGGGTTTTACGGCAACTCCGCGTTCTACGTGAAATGCAGAGTTGCTGAAAATCCACAAACTCCATGAGTGGAGTGGAGTTTTATGCCCAGGGTTAGTTGTGACATTCCACCATATGTGGCAACAATGGATTGGGATGATCCAGTGATCAGAATATGTAGTACTGCCATGTATCTGTCAATTGGTGTTATTGATGTGTGATTTCTTTTGCGAGCTAAGCGATATGGCTCCAGCTGATGACTGACCAATTTTATGTTGCTATTAGAAATTGTCTGATGTATCTCCTCCTTCCATGTTGTGAAGGTCTGCAACTGAAAATGTGAATAATGGCACAGAATATTTGAGTCATGTCTGATTTGCTATGTTTGCGGCATAATGCCAGCCAAAGCCAATGAAATAAAGATGGTATAAGAGAATACACTTGTATGTAGTTGTTGATGAGACATGGTTGTGATCATGAGCTAAACATTGTGTACATGCAACATATCCATATTTACACAAGTTTATATGTTTGGAATTGTAAAGTTCATATGAGAGCATATATAGACATTGCTAGAAGTGAGATATACTACAGCAGGCAATGAGTTTCTGACTAGTGTATTTATTAAAGTGAACAAGGAGAAAATAAACATTTTGCAAAGCCAAACAGGAAATACCAAAAGTGAAGAAGTCAGTCATGGTGAATTAAATCATAGTTGTATGTGCCAAATTGTTGGAAGTCCAGTGTCCAAAATACTACTCCTATCAGAAAGGTAAATGTGTTCAGAAATAGGCCACATGGTGAATAAGTTACACTAACTTGAAGAAATTAGGTGTGAGGTTTCCTGCTGGCGGTGGTGGAGGTCTTTCCATCTGCACCTCCTGGAAATTTGCATAGATGTCCCCGCTTGGCAGTGTGGGGGGTCCACAGCTGTGCTGACAGGGGTGTCGGCAGGTGTGTCTTCCTCAGGGCCTCCCTTCCTGTGGCTGCAGCAGATGTAGATGGGCCCGATGTTGTTGGACCACAGGAAGAGGTAGATGATGCCTCACTCAGTTGGCCCACAGTAACCCTCCCATGACTCCTACCCCCACTAGCCTGTGCCCTTGGCCCAGGGTGCCCTCTCTCACTGGCTCCTGGGACCTCTCTAGCTGGGCTGGTGATTGTCACCTCAGGATCCAGGACTAGGGGTCACACAATGGATGTAACTGTGCTAGATGCCCAGGTTGGGGGGACTGAGGCAGGCTGAGGTGTTGCAGCTGGTGTGGGAGGTATTAGTGTTGGCACAGTGAGACTCACTGTTGCTGTCTGCCCAGGCTGACCAGATGGACCAGCACCATCATCCACATGTTGTCATCACTGAGGGCTTGATCCTGGGGTGAAGTGGGAATCTCTTTGGTGGTCAAATTCTGGCCAGGTGCTTTGCCAGATTGACCTGTTGTGAAACAGAGAACATTATTCTTGGTGGAAGTGTGGTGTCTGCATCCAAATGTTTTGGGAGACAGTAAGTAGAAATATAGGAAAACGTAATAGGGTGCGGTTGCTAGTGTGATATATTTCAGTGTCATTGAACTTTTTAACAAGACATTTGGAGACATTAAATACCTGTACTTGAATTAAGCAGCTCCTTAGATGCCTTGGATTAAGAAATAAACACGCAGCTCCCAAACATTTAAGGCAACACAATGTAGAGATAGCATGTGTATTATAATCCATATTTGTAAAGCGCAAACATATCACCCCTTAAGGTTTCAAGGTGCTGGGGGCCGTCGGGGAGATTAAGTGAACTATTGCTCAAAGTAACATGATGCTGAGCTGGGCTGCCGCCGGTGATCAAACCGTGAGCCTTGAACTCCGGAGACAGCCACTCTAGCCGCTGCACCACACCTCTCCCTACCTATTTGACCATACCAAGGCCTTGGTGTGTACAAAACAGGTGATAACACAACTTGGTTGTATATTTAGCATTAGTCATCATGTTATCAGTGCAATAGGTCACCTGCCACTTCCTATGCAGCTGAGTTACCTTCATGCCTTACAAATATTTGAGCTACACACTGTGTATGGTGTAACTAATGACATCAATAGTTTCATTTGAGGAGACCAGGACAACATAAAGCAAAGTAGGCAGACATGCCTCTGAATCCAGCATTGTATGTAGACTGCTCAGTCCATGAGAATAGGACATCAGTTGTAATACGTTAGACAAGTGAGAATGGGCAAAATCACAATTTCATCTTGTTTTGAGTAACAGTAACATGGCCTCATAATAGTTGTAGTCATTTCAATCTCTACTTGACAACACTTACAAAATGGCTAACTCCATGAGAAATAAACATCAGTCGTAACAAGTCAGACAAGTGAGAATGGGCAAAGTCACAATTTCAACTTGTATCGAGTTACAGAAAAAGGGACTAAAAGTAGTTGTAGTAATTTCAAACTCTACTTGACAACACTCGCAAAATGGTTTACTACATGAGAAATGAAGATCAATTGTAGCATGTCAGACAAGTAAGAATGGGCAAAATCATAATTTCATCTTGTTTTGCATAACATAAACAGGGATTCATGGTAGTTGTAGTCATTTCAATCTCTGCTTGCCAACACATTAAATGGTTAGTCCTACAAACCTGCAGCCAAAATGCAGTAGAGATTGACCATACATTTACATATTAACACATCATGGGTCCTGGAATGATATTTTTATAGTAGTAAACTTACAGATACCATTCCAACATGTGGCATGTAATGGAGATTGACACATATGCAACAATACACAACAACACAGACAAACCAACATCTCTGATACTTTGAGGATCGCATGTCAGGAAACTAGATACACACCACAATGGCAAAAGCTGAGTGGAGAGCAAACAGGGCATTGAGGTATTGTGACAATTAGTGAGGTGTAACTTACCAGACTCTGTTCCCCCAGTTATTCCTGTCAAGCCTTCGGAATAAAGGATAGCCAAGACCTTTTCCTCCCAGGGAAACAGATGTATTGGGGTTCTGGGAGGACCACGACCAGTCTTCTGGGCCTCCAGGTGTTGCTTGGAGGCCAGGGCATGCACCTTCCCCCTCAGGCCGTTGCACCTCTTCCTAATTTCCTCCTTGTGCACACGGTGGTGCCTAAAGCATTCACTATGTCAACTATTCTGGACCACATTTCACACAGAGCAGTATGCTGGACTTGGGCTCCAAACAATTGTGGTTCTACTCTTATAATTTCATCCACCATGACTGACAACTCAGCCTCTGAAAAACGTGGATTCTTTTTGCGTAACATAACTACAAATCAAAGTAAGTGACAATGAAAAAAAGAAAAAATCAAGGGATGTGAGAAAAATGTGCAACAAAGGTGTGTGAAGAGTGGAAAAAGGGATGGAGTAACAAAGAGCTGCCATTGGGCTCTGACTTGCTATACTACAGTGGAGTGTCAAAGGATCATGGCCTGAAATGGGATTTGTTTTACAGTGTGATTTGCAGGTGTATCCACTTGTCCAATGGACAGCAGGTGTGTTGTATTCATAACCATCCAATGGCCACGGTTATGGTGCTTTGCTGAGAGCGTACTGCAGCGGACTACTGCCATCAGGGAACCGCAGCAAGTGCAACTGTGCTTCAGAATTGGCTCGGTGGGAACCCGTGGCCCTGACGGCAATGGAGTACCCATCTCTAACAGTGCAGTCCGTCACAGTACAGGCGGGACACGCTCCGTTGATGTGGTCAACGGTTCTGGCTGCACGTACTGTAATAGAGTGGGCGGAAGGCCGCTGACTCCGTGGTCTTCTTGGGACCGCCGCCACAGCGGTATGGCAGTAAGACTGCCAAACTCATAATCGGGCCCTCAGTCCCTTAATAGACTACTTTGAAGACACTTGGGAGGTCATTACGATGGCGGACGGAAAAAAAAACGACTGCCATGGTAGCGGGAAAACACCGCCCGCCGCTACCGCGGGAAAACAGAGGGCTAGATTAGGATGCCCAGCGGTAAAACCACAACTGCGGCGGAAAGGAGACCCGAGAATCCGCCGTACGCCTGCGGAAAGGGCCCAAACCCGTCCGCGGCGGTCGGTTTCGCAGCGGAAACAGGCCAAACGCCCGCAACCACAGCGGAGACACCGCCATCAAAATTATGATATACCCGACATCCGCGCGGTGCAGTGCGCTGTTTCCGACCGCCACGGTCGACAACAGTGAAGAATCAGTGAGACGGCGGAAGTGCCATAGCCGAGCCACCACTGCGGACGCTCCGCCAAAAAAATGGCGGTCGCCAGAAAAACACACAACATGGCCACAAAGTGCACCAACCATACAAGGCATGCACCCAAAAATAGCTAACACAGCCCAAAGACACACCCCCATGGGAAACTCCAAAACTACAAATCCCAGTACACACACACACCACACCTGCAACCAAACACCCATCCTGACACACCCACAGACACCAGTATAAATCCAGCCCCCAACAGACCACAATCCTTTGCAAAACTCCACAACTGAGGGGACATCCACCACAGATGACAGGAGAGGCAAATCTGCACAACACACACACATCACCACTACCACTCCCACAACTGCACCTCTAACACCTTTGCACAGCACACACCATACACATCACAACCACCACTACCACTCCCAAACCTGCACCCTAAACACCTTGACACATCACACACCATGTCACCACAGAGAATGCCCAAATTCACTGAGAGCGAGTTGAGGGTCATGGTCGATGAGATAATCAGGGTAGAACCACAATTGTTTGGTAACCAGGTCCAACAGACACCACTAGCAACAAGGACGCAAATGTGGAGAAGGATAGTAGAGAAGGTCAATGCAGTAGGGACCGTGCCACGCAATAGAGATGAAATCATGATGAGGTGGCACGATCTGAAGGCAGTGGTCAAAAAGAGGAGAGCCAAGAACCATGAGCTGGCGCAGAGGACAGGCAGTGGCCCTCCCGTTCCACTCAAAACATTGACTGAATGGGAGGAGAAGGTGCTTGGCATTCTACATCCAGAGAGTCTCTCAGGAATACCCGGGGGAGTGGAGGTTGGTAAGTACAAACAAATGCCTAACATCACACAAATGTACTGTCTTGCCCTATCACAAAATAATACCTCCTAGGTACAAATTCATTCATGTGCACAACACTCCTCCCAACACATCTCTCACAGATACAACAGACACTCCCCTGAAGCCCCCCAAAGGTAGTCAGCAACATCACCATGGGTACATGTGTACATGCTGCCAGCACTACAACTCCCACCAGGCCCCCTTGTCCCACAGCTGAGCAGGATGTAGCCCTCCCCCACCCAGAAGCAAGCCTCAGCCATTGTGTGCTACACCCTCACCTAAAAGGTAGGTAGCCATCTTCACAGGGAGGTGGGTGGGTGTTTGGGAGGCCTGCACTACAACTCCCACCAGGCCCCCTTGGCCCACAGCTGAGCAGGATGGAGCACTGCCCCCACCCAGAAGCATGCCTCAGCCATTGTGTGCCGCACCCTCACCTAACAGGTAGGTAGCCATCTTCACAGGGAGGTGGGTGGGTGTTTGGGAGGCCTGCACTACAACTCCCACCAGGCCCCCTTGGCCCACAACTGAGCAGGATGGAGCACTGCCCCCACCCAGAAGCATGCCTCAGCCATTGTGTGCCGCACCCTCACCTAACAGGTAGGTAGCCATCTTCACAGGGAGGTGGGTGGGTGTTTGGGAGGCCTGCACTACAACTCCCACCAGGCCCCCTTGGCCCACAGCTGAGCAGGATGGAGCACTGCCCCCACCCAGAAGCATGCCTCAGCCATTGTGTGCTACACCCTCACCTAACAGGTAGGTAGCCATCTTCACAGGGAGGTCGGTGGGTGTTTGGGAGGCCTGCACTACAACTCCCACCAGGCCCCCTTGGCCCACAGCTGAGCAGGATGGAGCACTGCCCCCACCCAGAAGCATGCCTCAGCCATTGTGTGCCGCACCCTCACCTAACAGGTAGGTAGCCATCTTCACAGGGAGGTGGGTGGGTGTTTGGGAGGCCTGCACTACAACTCCCACCAGGCCCCCTTGGCCCACAACTGAGCAGGATGGAGCACTGCCCCCACCCAGAAGTATGCCTCAGCCATTGTGTGCCGCACCCTCGCCTAACAGGTAGGTAGCCATCTTCACAGGGAGGTGGGTGGGTGTTTGGGAGGCCTGCACTACAACTCCCACCAGGCCCCCTTGGCCCACAGCTGAGCAGGATGGAGCACTGCCCTCACCCAGAAGCATGCCTCAGCCATTGTGTGCCGCACCCTCACCTAACAGGTAGGTAGCCATCTTCACAGTGAGACGGTGCAGTGTGTTTGGCTATCCGTCCCACAAAATGCAACATGCATGCTGTCCCACCACTATGGAGGATGGGACACTACACCCTCAATAAGAAGCATGTGGCAGGCAATGTATGCTACCCACCCAACTCACAGGTAGGTAACCGCATCTCACAGGTCGTGGTGTGTGGGACTGGGAAGCTTGCACAACAACTCACACGGGCCCACCTGACCGCCAGCACACAAGACCCATTACTTCCTGGCACCAACATGCATGTGTCAGTCATTGCAATGTACACTGCAAAAGAACTGGCATGTGGACATATCATGCTGACTTGTCCCACACTGGACCAAGATGGAAGCCCTCATCCTACACACACGGAGAGGTCGCACAAATACAAGGAAAACACAGCAAACACAACATATCCACAGCCACAACATAAAGCCAGATATGCATTTAAAAAACATGTTGGCATAGGACACCAGGCCTCTCAATGCACAACTGCACACCCAGATAGCATTGGCAACTATAGTGTGCACACACCTAAGAAAATGAAACTGTGACAGCAACCAAAGTGTGAATGACTGAAACACATGTCGATGGAACTCCGAGCACAACCATGCACACCACTACATGCCATCTGACAGTAGCAGTGGACCAGACCACCTAGGATCGACTTAAAGCAAACTTAAGCATGTCTGGAATTGCAAATACAGATATCTACACCACATTGAAAAGGTATGCATGAAACTACAATGCTCACTCACTGTGCAGAGAGAACGGCTACAAGGGCTCAACAAGTGACACATACGCGTAAATGGATGACATATGATTGATCAATAACAGGATGCCAACATGAGACTGTCAATGTCAAAAAATTATATTGTGCATGTCATGTCTTGACAACTCCCAAAATGGACAAGTAATGTATGTACCACAACAGCTTGTAATGCATCACTGGATGTCGGTCAATGCTAATTTGTACAGTGAACAACTAATGGATGTACAAACAGTTGATGTAACACTGCTAACACAAACTTTGATGGGTGCAACATAATGACCATTTCTCATCTGACCCACAGGTGACCAAGAACTCACTGCAGAGGATGACACCACCCTGCAGAGCCAGTCCTCCCCCTGGAACAGAGACAACTGGATGAGGACTCCCTGGATTCCTTGGATGAGGAGCTCCACGCTGGCCCATCTGGTGTGGCAGGCCGCAACCAGTCCCAGGCACCCATTGTCCCCCCAACCACATCAGCTGCAGCCCCTGACCATCCTCTGACAGCTGCAGTCACGGCCTGTGTGTCACCCACTACTACCACCACCACCACCACAGCTGTCCGCAACACCCACCCTGCCCCAGGGGTTGAGCAGCCCACCACATCAACTGCGGAGGCCAGGGAGAGGATGCAGCGGGCCAATGTGAGGACCGGACAGGACCGTGGCAGCAGTGCAGCTGGTCGGGACAGGCTCATGCAGAGGGGGACTGATCCTGGGACGGAAGCCCTGGGCCACATCGACAGAGTCCTTGAGGCATACCAACAGCCACAGGGATGAATGGGCCGGTTAGAGGAAGAATCTCGGGAGCACCTCCTGCTGCAGAGGTCCATGGACACACGCATGGGACAGATTGTGGACCTCTTGGGGCAGCTAGTGGCGGTTCTGAGGGACAGGCAAGCGCAACATTCTACCCCTCTGCCTCCCCCCGTTGGGCAGCAGGATGACACTTCATCATCCTCCCCTGCGTCCACAGAGGGGGGTGAGTCCTCAGACACCACTGCCCCTGCAGCAGTGGCCCCTCCAGTGAAGAGCAAGAGGGGCCGTCCAAGGAAAGGCCAGGGGGACTCACGTGCCCAAGCACCTGCCAAACGCTAGTCCCCAAACCAGCCATGATGGCAGACCACTGCACCACTGCATTGACCTTTTGGACTATCCTTCACCACACTGCCATGTGAATTTCATCCATCTGTTGGACTGGGTCTCCACATCATTGTGGGGACTACTCAAGTATCTCATTTACCTTGACTGTCAACTCACTTCTTCAATTACCCCCTTCACATTTTCTCCACCCTTGATTCTCACAGTTGTTAATAAATACACCTTACACACATGTTGTTGTGTCTGCTCCGTCTTTAATACAGGATGTGCAACCTTCACCGTGTAGGACATGGTCCAGGGGAATGGAATGTAGGTAACAAGTGAGATGCTGAAGGGACCTATGGAAAACCGCAGAACAAGAGTCACTTGTATGGGTGTGGCATTGCACACATCACACAACACTTGTCAACAAGGTACTCAGATCTACAAACTTTACACAGAGCAACAGTCACCATAGAGACAATCTGTTTCACACTAACCAATCACACATACATTGGCAGTCAGCAATGAGTCAACACCAAGCTGCAGTCAGCAAGCTCACATACACCCACACAGAAACAGCAACACCATCAGACCATTTTGTCCCTTCTACATCGTCACTCACCTTCAAGTGAAGTAGCGGGTGATGAGCTGTCGACGCATGTCGACCCCTTCCTCCTCTCCACTGCCCTCGTCACTGGATCCGGCTTGATTTGCAGGCGGCGGCCTTGGCTGCTCATCATCGTCATCCAGGATCAGGGGTATTGCCTTGCGAATGGCCAGGTTGTGGAGCATGCAGCATGCCACCACTATCTGACACACCTTCCTGGCGAGTACATAAGGGCCCCCAGTACGGTCCAGGCACAGAAATCTTGATTTTAGGAGACCAAATGTCCGTTCTATCACACGCCGTGTCCTCCCATGGGCATCATTGTATCGCACATCAGCTGGTGTGACGGGGTTCCGCAATGGGCTCAGCAACCACGGGCGGTTTGGATATGCCGAGTCACCTGTGTGTGAGAGACACAGATTAACCTTGCAGTCCCAAAATGCAACACAACAGCATGTCACACACACACACCACTCTAATCCACCATACATACTCACCCACAAGCCATGCACGCTCAGGAAGCAGATTGGCCATCAACTGAGGAACGATGCTGCTGCGCAAGATGTGGGCATCATGGGCTGAGCCGGGAAACTTGGCACACATGTGTGAGATGATCATGTCCGCCAGGCACACCACTTGAACATTTACCGAGTGTGAATGCTTCCTATTGCGGTAAACCTGTTCACGTGCCTGTGGTGGCACAAGCCCAACATGTGTGCAATCAATTGCACCAATGACATGTGGGATATGTCCAAGGGCATAGAAATCGCCCTTCACAGCCACCAACTCAGGCCCCCTGGGAAAATGGATATATCTGTCTTTGAACAGCATCATGGCCGACAGGACATCCCTCAGCACCATGCTGAACATCGGCTGTGACATCCCGCCTGCACTTGCGACCGTGTGCTGGAATGAGCCCGTTGCAAAGAAATGCAGGCATGCCATCACCTTAGCTGTTGTGGTGAAAGCTGTTGGATATGTCCGACGTGGCTGCAGGTGGGGCTCCAACATGGCACATAGGTTCTGCAGGGTTTTTCGGTCCAGCCTGAATTTGCGGATTATTTCCTCATTCTCCATGTCTGCCAGGACTGTGAACGGACGATGGATATTGTGCCTCCTCCTCCTAGAACAGATCACAGTGCACAGATGTCAATGCAGAAGCCCATGAGATGTGCATCACATCAATTTCTTCTCCAGACACATTCCCAAGTCTGACAACATGCACCATTAACCGACAGGGCACTTCACAAGTAGGTTCACATCAGGCACACTACTCGTACACCTGTCCCCTTACCAGCAGCAATTATCTGTGCACCCCTCTGGCTCATTCGCATGCACAGTGTGATATACTGACAGATATGTGTGCATACCTGTGAGTATGACCCCCAGCATATGTTAAGGATTGCAATACTACCCGAACACACCATGTTGCTGGCCCTGATACACCTCCCAACACAGGTTGCACATGGCACACATCAACTACACACTGACCACCGGCTGAGCGTGGGGGACACGTGTGTGCATGTGCATTGGACAATGTGCCAGTTGCTGATGCCCCTAGTCCAGTCAATGAGACGACATTGTGCGTTACATTGCACACACAGACATTGACCATTATCTCCATATGCTATGCAACACAGTAACTGGACAGTCTACATTTCATTACACAGCACATGTGACATGTGCGAGTGTATGTGCCCATGCAATGTATTGGCGACCCATATATGGTATGTGTTGGTGATGTGGAGTGACACGTGCCTTTGGTGCATTTGCCCTCATGAGGACCCTTCAATTGTTGAGACACTGGGCACTGTATATGTTGGCCTATGCAGAGAGCTGGAGGACACGTTAGGTGCAGCACAGCTACTCCACAACTCCATTAATGCTCACTCCAGGCACTGTCTGGCAGACATATGGCGGTGCCTACCGCCTGGCCACTGAGGTGTGGCACCGCCCATAACCTATGCACGATCGCGGGACACACCGCCAGATATGTATGTGACAATTGCAGTCACCATGCACCGCTACCCAAATCACGGTCACTCCAGGCACTGTCTGCCAGACATATGGCGGTGCCTACCGCCTGGCCACTGAGGTGTGGCACCGCCCATAACCCATGCACGATCACGGGAGACACCGCCAATTATGTATGTGACAATTGCGGTCACCATGCACCGCTACCCAAATCAAGGTCAATCCAGGCACTGTCTGGCAGACATATGGCGGTGCCTACCGCCTGGCCACTGAGGTGTGTCACCGGCATGGCCAATGCCCCTGCAGCCAATGGGAAGCAGCCTCGCGGTAGCCTGATGCGAGTTTGAAAATCGCGGTGGGCGTGCACCACCCCCGCGGAGGTGGTCACTGGAGGCATTCAAAAGATGCACCACCGCAGTAGCGCGCACATGCATCCTACGGTGTGTCACCGGCATGGACCATGCCCCTGCAGCCAATGGGAAGCAGACTCGCGGTAGCCTGATGCGAGTTTGAAAATCGCGGTAGGCGTGCACCGCCACCGCGGAGGCGGACATTGGATGTATTTGAATGAGGCAGACCTCGTACACCAATTGCAGCACCCTGGGACCACTGACACAGCCCCAGGGGCCTATATATGTGTGGGAGGGCGCACCACATTCCCACAGCTACCAGGGACTGCTGACTGACAACCCTCCACCTGCTGCTGCTGCATCAAGGGACTGCTGGCTGCCACCCTGCACCTGCTGCCTCAAGGGACTG
This sequence comes from Calotriton arnoldi, assembly GCA_963921515.1. Classification (NCBI taxonomy): domain Eukaryota; kingdom Metazoa; phylum Chordata; class Amphibia; order Caudata; family Salamandridae; genus Calotriton; species Calotriton arnoldi. The sequence goes on along the minus strand of CAWUFW010005995.1, from coordinate 105,627 downwards.
CTGGCTGCCACCCTGCACCTGCTGCCTCAAGGGACTGCTGGCTGCCACCCTGCACCTGCTGCCTCAAGGGACTGCTGACTGCCACCCTCAACGTGCTGCTGCTGCCACATGTCCATTGTGATGTCGAGGACTCAGAAGATCCGTGCCAGTCCCTTCACCAGTGAGGAGCTTGGGGTCCTGGTAGACGGGGTGCTTGCACAGTACCCAAGGCTTTATGGCGGCCCTAATGTCGTGGTAAGTCTCCCAGACTGTGAGTGAGAGTGCAGGGTGTGCACACGTGGGGTGGAGGTGCTTCGGTATGTGTCAGTGGTTGTGGGGCTCTGACATGCACTGCCTATCATGTTTACTACAGCGGGAAGGGCTTGGTGGGCTCTTTCACACGTTACCCTGCATGCCTATCCTGAGTAGAGGGACATGTCCTGTAGTGTCAGCCATACAGTGCAGCTGCATTTTGGTGATGAAGGAGTCTGCCCAGTTAGCGTTTGTGTGAATGGCTGTGTTGCTCCCAATTGACCCTCTTAGTGTCAGTCGACCTGCCCTGCACAGTCCCCACCGAATGCCACATGTCCACAACACTGCATGTACAGTGTGTACCATGTTTGTTTGGCTCACGCCTCTTCATCTAAGTACCATCTCTGCCATGTAGATTGCACAGGAGCAGGCGTGGGAGAAGGGTGTGTGTATGACAGTTGTTGTCACTCTATGTGAGTTCCAAGACACAGTGAGGCTTTCACAGGGCTAGGACACTTGGGTCTGCGCAGTGTTGGACACAGTGAGTCCAACAACATGACACATGTTTTGCTATCTTCTCTATGTGTAGTTGTAGGTAACTGTAGACAGTAGCTGCAGGCAGACTACACGTTGCTTGGTGTGTTGGTATCCTGCATGTGAATGGGATGTGGAGGTACTGTGTCCACCATCGAACATGCATGCCTGTACGTCTGATTGACCAATGACATTGCATCATGTTCAGAGCAATTGTTGGCTATGTGACAGTTGTAGCTGGAGTTTTGGATGAGTCACTGTCGTGCTACTGCATTTTTGTTGTGTTGTTATTGTGCACTGTGTCACTGGCACATCACCCCTCTTGTCTCCCATGCCTGCAGCTGAAGGTCCACCAGCGTAAAGCCGTGTGGAGGTCCATTGCCTCCAGAGTCCAGGATCTGGGTGTGTCAAACCGAAGGTGCACCCACTGTCATAAAAGGTGGGACGACATCTGCCGGCTGAGCAAGAACGTGGCCGAGATGACGCTGGGGCTGCTCCCTCGGACTGGCAGGTTGGCTAGGCGCAGCATGACACCACTAATGGCCCGCATCCTGGCTGTCACACAACCTGAGCTGGACAGACGACTGAGGGAGCATCAGCAGCGAGCCAGGGGTGAGTATGTGTTGCAGGCTGCCTTTGGCTGGGAGTGGGTGCATGTGTCTACAGAGTGTGCAAATTGTCAGCTGTGTGACGTTGGTTGTGTGGTGCAATGTTTGAGTGGCCTCTGTGCTGGGTGTATGTGCCATGCTTTTGCCCAAACGGCGCTTCATGAAGTGAGTTTTAGCACTGTGCATCTCTCTTACATTTGGAGTTGTGGCCTTCAGGTACCTTCTGCTGTGGGGTGGTGTGTGACTTCTGATGGATGGTAATGCCAGTGTGCCAACTGTGAATGCGTTTCAATGAATGCGTGCAATTCCAGACCTCAGATGTCTGCCAGTCAGACATCTGAGGCCAATGTGCAACAGTAGATGTGCCCATGGACTCGATATGGTGGATGGCATGTGTGCAGGGTCATTGTGGGCTGGTATGTTGTAGTCTGTGTGGTCCCCTACTGCTCCACACATGTAGGTGATGTGCACCATGTCGTGGTGTTCATCCTTGCCAACATTGGGACAGTGTGTGTGCACAGGCCATTTTGGGGCTGTGTCTGATGTGAGCCAACTGCAGGATGGTGTGCTGTGTGAATCACCTGGGTCACTTATGGCAGGACGTGTGGCGGACATGCACCGTTGTGTCAAAATTTTGGGTGTCAAGATATATGTGTGCACAGGGTGGCATGCAATGTGCTGCACTCCTCTTTCTAGGATGCAGATGTATTGGCACGTGTTAGTTCTATTGATGCCACTCATCTCACAGTACTTCTCTCTCCTATGCAGCAGCTCCCGTATGTGCAGAGGGAGAGGGACGGACACCAGTGGTGAGGCTTCCACTGCAACAGCCGCACCGGAGCTGACTGACACAGATGTGGCCAGCGCCGAGGAGGGGGACAGGAGTCTGCTGGAGGACTCACAGCTGGAGACACAAAGCTCTACCTCATCTGACGCCAGCGGTGACACATCCATGTTGGGGGTACAGGGAACGGGGACTCTGCCTCCTCTTCCGCCACACAGCGTCCAGTGCCCAGCCTCCCTTCAACCTCCACTGGTGCTGCCCGTGTCCGCACAAGTAGGAAGGGAAGAGTCACCTTCACCCCAGGCACAGCTGCCCCAGCCCATGTCAGCCCTGCTGCCCTCAGTTCAGAAGCAGTTGAGCTATTGCGCCAGCTGTGTGTGGGGCAGACAGCACTTCTCAATGCCTTCCAAGAGCACGACAAAAAGTTGGGGCAGGTTATAGCTTTCATGGAGGGCTTACATTCCGACGTGGGTGGGCTACACCGCACTGTGCAGTCCTTGTCATCAACTGTGACAGCAGCCCTGCAACAGGCACATAGTCAGGGAGCGGCTCCCAGCACTCGGTCCGGCCCCGTGTCACTGTGCACCTCTGACGACAGTGACAATGCCCAACGGACCCCAAAGTCCCGCTACAGAACCCGCAGCACACAGGAGTAGCAGCAACCCAAGCGTACGAGGGCACAGACACCATCCCCACATAAGAGTAAGGCCACCCCAGAGCGCAGAGAGAAAAGCCCATCAGGCAACAGCAAGGGCCACAAAGCAAAGAAAAAAGCATCAGGGTCACATGCCTCACCTTCCTCCCCTGCCAAAGACTCCCCTGTCCCTAAGTTATCTCGCAGAGGCAAAAAGACAGTTTCCACACCCACTGAGAAGGTGTTGCCTGCAAACATTACACAGGATGAGGGCCCCATGGATAATCCATCCTTGACCTCCACTCCCATCCCAAGCCCTGTGAAGCCAGCACGGGAGGACACTGTAGGGGGCAAAGCTGGTGGACAGAGGGAGGCAGGGCGGCGGCAAACACCAGGCAAGCGCACAGCGGGATCCAGCATGTCCCCAGAGGGAGGGTCACCATCCAGACCAGAATCAGCTTTGGTGTTGGGGTCACCTGTTGTGTCTGCCCCAGTTCCCCTCAATCCCCTGACAGGGAAGCCTTTCAGGATCCCCAAGAAGTGGAGAGGCACCCTCCACAATCTCCGGCACACACTGTGTCTCACCAGGGCATGAGTCCACCTCCCGGGCCACCACCCCACCTGGTCCAAGCAGCCCCCCAGCTACCACATGCACAGTTGGCTCTTCCACAGTTGTTACTCCCACTGCCCAGGGTAGTCCACCAACAGACCCCAACACACAGTCAGCTCCAAGTCCGACAGACAGCCCCATCTGAGTGGTGGTCACCCTCACACACCTGTCTGTCCACAGGGGTGCGTGTGATGCCCATTGTCAGACCCATTACTCTGTTGCTGGGCATGGCTTGGTAGAGTTGCATACATTCCCGGTGTAGCTTCTGATGTAACTACTCTGCACATTGTACTTGCCTTGTGTTTCACTGCTGTGTGCCCCCTGCCTGTGCAGCTTCTCATGGACTCACTCTGCACTTTGTCCTGGCCACTGGCCTTGTTGTTCACTGCTGTTTGCCACTTGCCTGTGCAGCTTCTCATGGACTCACTCTGCACTTTGTCCTGCCCACTGGCCTTGTTGTTCACTGCTGTGTGCCCCCTGCCTGTGCAGGATCTCATGTACCTCACCTGCACTTTGGACTGGCCACTGGCCTTGCTGTTCACTGCTGTTTGCCCCTTGCCTCTGCAGGATCTCATGGACCTCACCTGCACTGTGTCCTGGCCACTGGCCTTGTTGTTCACTGCTGTTTGCCCCTTGCCTGTGCAGGATCTCATGTACCTCACCTGCACTTTGGACTGGCCACTGGCCTTGTTGTTCACTGCTGTGTGCCCCCTGCCTGTGCAGCTTCTCATGGACTTAATCTGCACTGTGTCCTGGCCACTGGCCTTGTTGTTCACTGCTGTTTGCCACTTGCCTGTGCAACTTATCATGGACTCACTCTGCACTTTGTCCTGCCCACTGGCCTTGTTGTTCACTGCTGTGTGCCCCCTGCCTGTGCAGGATCTCATGTACCTCACCTGCACTTTGGACTGGCCACTGGCCTTGCTGTTCACTGCTGTGTGCCCCCTGCCTGTGCAGCTTCTCATGGACTTAATCTGCACTGTGTCCTGGCCACTGGCCTTGTTGTTCACTGCTGTTTGCCCCTTGCCTCTGCAGGATCTCATGTAGCTCACCTGCACTTTGGACTGGCCACTGGCCTTGTTGTTCACTGCTGTGTGCCCCCTGCCTGTGCAGCTTCTCATGGACTTAATCTGCACTGTGTCCTGGCCACTGGCCTTGTTGTTCACTGCTGTTTGCCCCTTGCCTCTGCAGGATCTCATGTACCTCACCTGCACTGTGTCCTGGCCACTGGCCTTGTTGTTCACTGCTGTTTGCCCCTTGCCTGTGCAGGATCTCATGTACCTCACCTGCACTTTGGACTGGCCACTGGCCTTGTTGTTCACTGCTGTGTGCCCCCTGCCTGTGCAGCTTCTCATGGACTTAATCTGCACTGTGTCCTGGCCACTGGCCTTGTTGTTCACTGCTGTTTGCCACTTGCCTGTGCAGCTTCTCATGGACTCACTCTGCACTTTGTCCTGCCCACTGGCCTTGTTGTTCACTGCTGTGTGCCCCCTGCCTGTGCAGGATCTCATGTACCTCACCTGCACTTTGGACTGGCCACTGGCCTTGCTGTTCACTGCTGTGTGCCCCCTGCCTGTGCAGCTTCTCATGGACTTAATCTGCACTGTGTCCTGGCCACTGGCCTTGTTGTTCACTGCTGTTTGCCCCTTGCCTCTGCAGGATCTCATGTACCTCACCTGCACTTTGGACTGGCCACTGGCCTTGTTGTTCACTGCTGTGTGCCCCCTGCCTGTGCAGCTTCTCATGGACTTAATCTGCACTGTGTCCTGGCCACTGGCCTTGTTGTTCACTGAAGTTTGCCCCTTGCCTCTGCAGGATCTCATGTACCTCACCTGCACTGTGTCCTGGCCACTGGCCTTGTTGTTTACTGCTGTTTGCCCCTTGCCTCTGCAGGATCTCATGTACCTCACCTGCATTGTGTCCTGGCCACTGGCCTTGTTGTTCACTGCTGTGTGCCCCCTGCCTGTGCAGCTTCTCATGGACTCACTCTGCACTGTGTCCTGGCCACTGGCCTTGTTGTTCACTGCTGTTTGCCACTTGCCTGTGCAGCTTCTCATGGACTCACTCTGCACTTTGTCCTGCCCACTGGCTTTGTTGTTCACTGCTGTGTGCCCCCTGCCTGTGCAGGATCTCATGTACCTCACCTGCACTTTGGACTGGCCACTGGTCTTGCTGTTCACTGCTGTGTGCCCCCTGCCTGTGCAGCTTCTCATGGACTTAATCTGCACTGTGTCCTGGACACTGGCCTTGTTGTTCACTGCTGTTTGCCCCTTGCCTCTGCAGGATCTCATGTACCTCACCTGCACTTTGGACTGGCCACTGGCCTTGTTGTTCACTGCTGTGTGCCCCCTGCCTGTGCAGCTTCTCATGGACTTAATCTGCACTGTGTCCTGGCCACTGGCCTTGTTGTTCACTGCTGTTTGCCCCTTGCCTATGCAGGATCTCATGTACCTCACCTACACTTTGGACTGGCCACTGGCCTTGTTGTTCACTGCTGTGTGCCCCCTGCCTGTGCAGCTTCTCATGGACTTAATCTGCACTGTGTCCTGGCCACTAGCCTTGTTGTTCGCTGCTGTTTGCCACTTGCCTGTGCAGCTTCTCATGGACTCACTCTGCACTTTGTCCTGCCCACTGGCCTTGTTGTTCACTGCTGTGTGCCCCCTGCCTGTGCAGGATCTCATGGACTTAACCTGCACTGTGTCCTGGCCACTGGCCTTGTCGTTCACTGCTGTTTGCCCCCTGCCTGTGCAGCTTTTCATGTAAATACTGTGCATATTGAAATGCCCACTGGCTTTGCTGTTGCCCAATTTTGTTGGCTCTATATGCAAATAGTGAATAAACACAGTTGGTCCTGCAGTGAGTTGTGTCAGTGTCCTTCCTGTATGAAGTTGTTTCTGTGTGTGCATGGTTTACTGTGTCACAGGCTCAGTATGCCACTTCGACATTGCCAATGGGTTGTGTAACATTTCATTTTTTGTCAGGGGTGGGAGGCACTTCATTTCTACATGACTGTGATACTTATGGGTGCAGTGCAGGTGGTTGGCAATGAAGTCTTGTAGTCATCTTCCTTCTTGGCTCATGTTATCTATGGTGGACACATGTCAGGTTTGTGGGCAATGGCAGCACAGGGTGGGAGTTTGGGCAGGCCAGGGTAATGGGGTCTGTGTGAGCTTCCTTTCTGTGTGCCAATAAGTGTCGGTGTATGGACATCTTGTGGTGATGAGTTATCCAGGTCCCATGGCTTACTTCCAATGTGTGCACTTGGGTGGTGGAGAAGTGTATGGTGTGAAGGGGGTGACTTTGTTGTGACTGTGGATGTGTGTGCACATGCATTGTCAACTACTGCCATGTGTGACCCTGGAGTGGTGTGCCTGTATGTGTACTTGTTTAGCCCTGTGGTTGTGTTTTGTGCACATGGCAGTATTGTGTGTTGCTGTTGTGGGAGGAGGTATGTGTGACATATCCTACTTGTGCTTGGCTGTCATGTAGTGTGTCACTGGGCCCTGTGTGTTGTGCAGCAGACGTTGTCTTGTCCAGTATTTGGATGCCTATGTGTGGCTGGTCAGTGTTTGTGTTCAGGGCCTTCCTTACATCCCTGTGCCTATACATGGGTGTCCTTGCTGTCTCCAGGTGTAGTAGCATTGGGGTGACCGTGGTTTGTGTTGACTGACTGTGTCAGCCATGTGTGCTGTGATGGGCTGTGTGTGTTCTCACATGTGTCTTGTCTTGCATGTGCATCACACATGATTGATGGTTTAGTCACTGCTCTTCCATTTGTGGGCACCTCACTTTGGCTTTCCTATATGTTGTCCTCCATTACTGCTGGCATGTGGTGTGTGTATGTAGCTGTGAGTCTGGGTGGTGTGTGTGTGTGTGACTTGTCAGGTAGTGTATGCAGTGAAGTGTTTGGTCCTCATCTGTGTGTGTGTACATTTTGTGCCTGGCCTCAGTGTTCTTGGCTTGTGTGTGATGTTGTTGTGGTGTGTGTGTTGGCTGGGGCCTGGGCTTCTGTGCTATGTGTTCCTTTGCAAAGGGTCCTGCTGTGTCTGTATCTGCAGTTGTTGGGACATGGGGCATGGTGTGGCTGTAGTTGTGTTGTTGTTGTGCAGGAGTGGCACTTGTGAGACACATGTTGTGTCCCTTCAGGGCGGTTGCTGGTGTGTTGTGGATGTAGTTGTGGCTCTGTGCAATTTGTACGGTGCCCTTGGCATGCGCTGGCCCTGTGCTCTAGTTTGTGTGCATGGTTTCATGCACACTGACCGCGGCGGTGACGTGACCGGGACATTTGTTCATGAATGCGGTACATGGGTGGGCAGTATGTGGCACGATGTTTTTGTGACAGGTGGGACATGTGTGTGTGCAGTGCTGGCTGTGTGCCTGTCCCAACAGGGGTGTGTGATGTTCCCATGCGATGTTTTTCCCCCCTGGAGCTGTGTATTGTGTTACTTGCACTGTTGTGTCTGTACGTACCTGCGGTGGCGTCCGTGGCGGTGGATGACTTGCAGGTAGTGGATCATGTACAGCACCGGGAGAGCGTGTAGGGCAGGATCCATCGAGATGTGTCCCGGGTGTTATTTTTTCAGTCTCCGCTGTGATGTCTCCGCCGTCTTTCGCTGTGCGGTATCTCCGTCGCGGTGCGCTGCCCTGTTTCCGGCATTGTGATGTCTTCGGCGTACGGGACGTCATTCCGCACGGCGGTGTGTGGTGATTGGCTCACTCCGCCGCGGTGGCGGGCGCTGTTCGATGGCGGTCGGCGTCACACCACGGCGGACGGTAAATGCCTATGTTTTCCCATCCTAATATGGCGGGCGTGAAGACCGCTGCTGGCGGCCGGAAAAAGGCATTTTTCCACACCGCCGCCACCGCGGTCGTGCCTCCGCCCGCCATCGTAATGGGCCCCTTGGTTTGGAAAACTGCACCGCTCTGGACACAGATGCCAGCCCAAATTCCACATACCATGGTGGAATGTCTATGACAGCACCATGGCTCATGAAGCCAAAACTAACAACACAGTAGAAAGATGCCACAATATCTTCTAAGTGACACTAGGTAGAACACCCAAGCAGCACTCTACAGGAAGTCCTACAAAAAGAGCAAAGCTACAAACAAGTAAGAATCGAGCAATCAGTAACCCTTAAACCTGAAATAAGTAAACAAACCAGTAGAATTTACAACATTCTACAATGTAAAGTTAGAATCCTTATAAATAACAGAGGATTATAGTTAGCAAAGTTCCAATTATAAAACACCTAGCTATTTAGACACTAGCAAACAAACCTTCACAAAACTACACACAACCAATACTTATGGCGTTTTAAATACATTTTAAGCAATTCCTTTTAATAAATCAGTCAAAAAACATACAAATAACATGCTAAAGAAGACTGATAAATAAAAATAATATGTTTAACAATTAATTAAAAATCAGCACCTAAACCACTAACCACAATGTTATAATAAACACAAAATGGAATCAAGCAAATCCAACTGATAGAAAGGTAAAAAAAAACATTGGGGCCGATTTCGATGCGGCCCATACAGGTTCCGACCAATGGTTGGAGCCTTCCTGGTCGCATCATAATTGGCCCCTCAGTTTACTTTCCGCCCGCTGCATTATGATGCTGGCGGTCTGAAACTAAACCTGCTGGTCATTCCGGCTGGCTTCCGACGGGCTCATGGAGCCCGTTGTCCCATCGGCCAGTCGAAGCCAGCTCGTAATCCCAAAGGCCTTTCCGCCCTTGGGATTTTGGCATGGTTTCCGACATGGTTTCCATGCCGGCCTGTCCGACATGGAAACCCGGGGCCCGATTCCGATCTTGTTCGGAAAGCATTGCGACCGAATCGGTTCCGGAATGATTTCCGGATGACTCGGATCGGAGGAGTCCGACCGAGCGAGTACAATGCATCCGGATATGATTCTGTCGGGCTCCCATTGACTTCAATGGGAGCCTGTGTTCCGAACGTGAACCACCCCATTGAAAAAAGGGGTGTTTGGGGAAAATCGTGCACCCTGTGGCGGGCACCCCATGATGCCTGCCACACTGTGCATGGGTGGGAAGAGGGGACCCATGGGTGCCCCCACAGGCCCAATTCGGAGGGCCCAGAGAGAAGGGGGGCCTGCTACGGGCCCTCAAAGACCAATGCCGGCAGCTGATTCTGGTCAAACTGAAAAGGAAAGGCTATCCGAATCGTTCATCATACCCGCTCGTTCGGAAAACCAAGTCCATAGAGCTGCATGAATCGGATCCGAAAGGCTCGTCCTGTCCGAATGCCTTCCGTAACCGATTCAGTCAGCGCTTATGGTTTCCAGGCATCATACTTGGCCGTTCGGAACTGGGAACGAGTCGGTCAGAAACAAGGGCTCCGGATCAGATTCGCCGAACCCGAATCCGATTCGGAGCCCTTCCGAACGACATCCGAATCGAGCCCCATGTCGGAAAGTGTGTTTGGGGGCCCCAGCAGGGCCCCCTTGTGCGTGCAGCCTCCGGTTGGGGACTGAGGGGGCACCTATGGTGCTCCCCCTGTTGAGCACTGCACCTTGTGGCAGGCACCTTGGGGTGCCTGCCACAGGGTGTAGGTATGAACAACGCCTCCCATTTCTCAACAGGAGCTTGTGTTCCACCAGTTTATCCCCGTAACACGAGCTCCCATTTGGAAATGGGAGTATGTGATCGACCAGTGTTTGGTCGCATTGTAATTAGCCGGTCGGGACCGCCGACCAGAGGTTGGTTGGTCCCAGGACTGAGACGGTGTTGGGCGGATGCAAGTCCGCCTGACTACGTAATCAGGCCCTTTGTAATTACGCAAAAGAAACAATTGATGGACAGAATGCTGGACAATGCAATCATTCACCCCCAGTCCCAAGGATCTGGGTTAAATCCATCATTCTTTTGCTCACCACACCACCCCAATTTGGACCCAGCCATATGCAAATCAGTCTTGACCCTGTTCCTTGTGGGAACAGTCCAGCCCAAACTGCCAAGCTAGGTCCTCCCTGGACCGTAAACAAGCCTCCTGGGACCGGTTTCAGGGCATCACCCTTCATCAGACATGCTAGCTTGAATCCAGTGGTGTAGTGAGCACGGGACCCATGTCTGGGCATACCCTTTCCCACATGCCACTGGAGTCAAGCTATCCTGTCTGATGAGGGGTGAAACCCTGAAACCGGTCCTAGGATGCTTGTTTCCAGTCCAGGGAGGACCTGGCCTGGCAGTTCGGGCTGGACTGTTCCCATTGGGCGCAGGGTCAAGACTGGTTTGCATATGGCTGGGTTCAAACTGGAATGGCATGGGGAGCGAAAAAACGATGGATTTAGGCCCAGATCTCTGTACTTGACTGAATGTATGCCATTGTTTTGCATTCTGTCCATCAATTGTTGTTTTTCCTTTGTAATTACAGCAAATACATATGCATAATAAAATAGATTATTTCCCTCACAAAAACAAATACATTATTTAAATTTACAGTTCTGTAGCTGTGGGTCCATATCCATACTGTCAAAATATAAGTCACCAAAAAGGAAAATGTGAAGTCCAAACCCCCCCAAAAAAATACAAAAATATAAAAGTCCATTGACAATCAATCACAGTAAACCAAAGTTATAATGACTTCCAATATTTAAACTTGGAAAAAAACATAGAATACCCACCACACAAAGCACTTTTTCAAATACAATATAAACATTATATTACAACTGTAGTAAATACAAAATATAGCCACAATATCTAAAATAACACAAGACTACTACCAAACTCTAAGTGCGCCTAACTCACAACACTACTAAACAAAAGAACACAAGCTACGACTAAATAACTCTCAAGATAAAAACTAACTCTAAACCTATCATTAAGTCATTCTTCCTACATCCCCCAACCCCAAAACCTACTAGGAAAACTTTAAAAGGTTTTACCTTATCAACAATCAGCAGCAGGTAACCGCGACTCGCTCCCAGCAAATCCAATGAAAATTACAATAGAGTGCAAAGGAACAGTTAGCAGTAAAAAAATTGCCGCTAAATGAAAATTAAAAAAAAGACTTTCCCTCTATAGAAAACAATGGTACTTTACCTAAAAATTGTTTCAAAAATATATTACAATGTTATAAAATATGCAAAAAATGTCTGTAAACGTTTTATGAAAAAATAAATAATTATGTAAAGTATAAAATGATAGTACTATAAAATAACAAATAAAATAATAACATAAATTACTATTATTTTATGCTTTAAAAAGTATATTGAACCTGTTATATAAAAAGTATGCATAGCAAATCTACATATTTAAAAAAAGAACATATTTGAATTTTTGGGGAAAAACACTAATATGTGAAACACTGCTACAAATTATATCACATGTTGTGGATTGAAGAAGGGTTGTTAAAATGTTAACAATAAAAACTTATATATATGCGCTCCATACTACTTCAGGCATTGGGGCGATATAAAGAGACTCACTCAGGAACTGTCAGCACCAGAGGCACTTTTAAAACATATGTCATTTGAGAAAGGTTTAATACCGAAATGCGTCATGCCTGTTTAAATAAATGGTCTTCACAAGTCCCGCTGTGTCTCCTCATCAACTTCGACGGAAGGAGGTGGTTTTGGATATATATATATATATATATATATATATATATATATATATATATATATATATATATATATATATATATATATATATATATATAGAAATAAATGCAAAAAAAATCAAAAACTGTCATTGACTATCCTTTAAAATGGAAATACTAATGACACACTTGAAATATCTAGTACTCACACTGTAATGTAGCATATTAGATTAAACATGTTCTACACTAAAACAGATACACTTACTACCCCCACTACTTTTGAAGCAAGTTATGGGTTTTGTTGAACACGACAGAGATTCCAATTACTATTCCCACCACAATCTGAACTTTTTTGGGCAAATGTGTTGGACACTAAAGTAGACACATTTAATATTTCCACTCCAATCTAAGACATTTAAGAGATGGTTTTGGGCACTAAAGCTTGTACGGCCGAAACGCGTAATGGCAGAGGACTGGTAAAAATAAAAAGAATTTTGGCACTGAATGAGGTCTGCACTCGTTTTTCCGGAGGATTGTGGCGAGGAGAGGAATATTTACCGGCATTGGACTGTTGCCGGTCAGCAGACCCCTTCCCAACAAGAGGGCTTCGTAGCAAGCAGTCTGTTTTGCCCCGTCAAGGTTTCCCGTACTAGGGCATCCAGTCACGGGCTCGTGGCTCTGCTTTAGCGGGGACCCGGGGGCATCCTAAAGAGGTTTTCACCAAACGGACGGAGCTCCCCAGCAGCAGCAGTATACTTGGAGTCCAAGATGCGGAGCACATAAGGAGGCAGTGAAACGGCGGAAACACCGCTCGGCTGAGCAGGGACGCGACGAAGAAACTGCCCAACACAGTGAGTGCATACAACAATTTCAAGCATCTGGCGAACAAAAGCGCTGCAGGGGTGGGAGGTGTGCATACTTCCCTTAATCTGGACTGTGATATCGTATCGTTAAAGGATTGGAGGGAATAAATCTTAAACATTTAAACCAAGTCACAATGTCTGCCGACGCGCTCAGAAATCGCGAGCTTGCAGCAGTAGAAATGTTCCACGGATTCCTTGGGGGATCAGAGTGCAACAAACAAAGAGGGATTAGAAACCCGAGTATCAGCATCAATGGGCTTAAAGAAAATTTTAGATTGCTGGAAAAATACAAACGGCAAGAGCAATCTAAATGGTGGGAGGCGTGCTCATTAAAAGGTATCTGGATGTAGGGAGAATCCCTACGGGGCTACGTATTATGATAGCCCCCAGTTATGAGACGCCGAACCCCTAATGATGGCTGAGTGGGGTGAATGCAACCTCGAATCGTCAAGGAGGTTAGTACAAATACTCGTTAAATACGCCGAAATAGATAGGGCAGATTTACAAAGCAAGATTGAAGCCCTCGAAGAGAAGATTAAACAACAGGAAGGTGACTCACGGCAAGCACTGAAAATGAGGGAAGAAATGATGAGTAGACTGGCAAAAGAGGAGGATAAAATAAAGGCCCGTAAAACATATAAATTCAAGAGAGACCGGGAAGATTATGCTAATGGACAGATCTTCACATTTGCACGCCGGTATGATTCACTAAGGGCAGCGACGGCCAATAAAAGATTGCAGGGAGACAAAGGAACAAAAAATCAACATGGTGAAGCATCCTCAATGTCGGAGACAAGCTCTGTTCCAGAAAGTGAATCAGAGAATGAAGGGACAAACAGAAAAAATGAAGAGCATGGAATAAGGTTGACATTGGGGGAAGAATTGGGAATTTTAAAACAGGGCAGGAGAGAGACATTAAGACCACGCAAACAAGACATGGCAATAAAACCAAATCCCAGAGGAGACGGGGGAGACGCCAGGCCCGCAGGATACGGAGAATCAAAGAAGCGGGGCCGAGGACGGGCCAAACGGAACTAAATAATAATGTAAGAAGTATACAAAGAACTGATGGGAAACAAGGCAAACAAGAGGAAAATACAATAATAAATCTTGCCAACATCAACCTATCAGAATCAGAGGCTCAAATTTTATCCCTGGGACTGTCTTTTTGCCCTAGAACAGATTTCCAATACACCAGAACTAGAGCGGATGTGTATCAGTTTACGCGGAAATTAAAACTTAAAAAATTTCATCTATTAAGGTCCACTGCTGAGGCCGCTACGACAGTCTCTGCAACAAGATTGGAAACAGATATGTTGGGCCTTCAAGTCTCGGATGTAGATCTATACCGGGACATGTGCCAGTTGGAAAATGGGGGATCATCCAGTAGTCAGACCATCCCCCTTGCAGGCACTCAAGCCAGGCCTCAAACACCATTTAAAATGAAATCAAAATTTGTCCCCATATTGGTACGAGATGGTTTAGATGCCTTTAGTGATCATGTGGTTAATCAAATCAAAAAACTAACACATGCAACGAATAGATCTAAAAGAGTATATACCAGCAAAGAGACCAGATATAATCAGTTGATTTTAAGATTAAGAAAGGAAGATGTAGTTATTCGGACATCAGATAAAGGCGGAAATATAGTCCTTTGGCCCATGAAAGACTATTTAGAAGAAGCATACAGCCAGTTGAACGATGTCCAGTGTTACAAAAAAGTACTCCAATAAAATACAAAAACACTCAGGATTCTCTTTTTAAGAACTTGCTTGCTTGGAAGAGTTTGGGCCTTTTAAGTTGGGATGAGTATAAATTTGTTAAAAGGAATATCCAATGGTACCCCATATTTACTTCATACCCAAAATACACAAGGACATGGCGAAACCACCGGGCAGGCCAATTATTGCGGCGTGTGATGGGCCATTGGAGAATCTCTCAAGATACATTGATTATTTTTTACAGGTGCACATGAAGCAGTTGAAATCATACATCCAGGACACCAGTGATTTTTTAACAAAAATTAATGCAATTGTGTGGGAATCTGATTTTTTGTTAATCACAATGGATGTCTGCTCTTTGTATACCTGTATCAGGAACCAAGATGGCTTGAGAGCAGTGGAGTTCTTTCTTAATACTAGATCCATAATATATGCACAACATACTCGTATGCTCTTGGATATGCTGCTTTTTAATCTGGAAAATAATTTTTTTCTTTTTAACGGGCAGTTTTATCAACAAATCCAAGGTGTAGCTATGGGGGCCAGTTTCTCCCCCAGTTACGCCTGTCTGTTCATGGGCTGGTGGGAGGAACTGGTCCTCATGCGCAAATATGAACATGTATATACTACCAATATTGTATCTTGGATGCGTTTTATAGATGATATATTTATTGTGTGGAAGGGGAGGGAAGAAGGTGCGTTGAAATTTATCAATGAAATCAATGAAAACAACTTTAACCTCAAATTTTCCTCGAGCATCAGTAAACATACAGTGACCTTTTTGGATGTGCAGGTTTTAATTAGAAATGATGTTTTAACTACCACCCTTTTTACCAAACCAACTGCAGGAAACACACTTTTACACGCGTCGAGTGCACATCCCCCACATCTCATCAGGAGCATCCCCTATGGGGAAATGCTCCGTATCCGCAGAATTTGCAGTGATTCAGAGGATACAAAGATGAGGCAGATGGAGAGCCGTGCTAGATTTTTGGCTAGGGGATACAGCAGCGAATCAGTAGATTCTGCGATTAGAAAGTCCCAGGCAAGGTCGAGGAGGGATCTCCTCGCCTACAAAATAAAAACGTCCCAGGGAGAGGCATACACACAGCCTGTCAGACTAATCCTAACCTATTCAAAACAGGAAAAACAGTTACGGAGTATTATGAGACACAATTGGCACTTTATTCGTGAGGATCCAGTAATAGGTGATCTGATGCCTGTCAATCCATCAATCTCCTTCCGCAAATCATTAAGTATGGGGAATATGTTGGTTCAGAATAGTCATGACAGTAGTCACAAAGACATGTGGTTAACAATAAGAAAAGGTTTTTTTAAATGTCTCTCTTGTAAGGCTTGTCAGTTTGGAATAAATGTCAAAACGTACACAACTGCTTTTTCAGATACAGTCAAAGAGATTAAACAGCATCTTACGTGTAAGACAGAATATTGTGTATACGTATTGGAATGTGACTGCCAATTGAAATATATAGGCAGCACAAAATTAGCAGTGCACAAACGTGTTCTTCAGCATATCAGGGCGATCACTAATAAGGATCAAAATTACCCTGTTGCAAGACATTTTCAAACTGTACACAATAGCAATCCACAATTTTTACGCTACTATGCTATTGAAGCTATACCTATCATGAAAAGAGGGGGTGACAGGGAAGCCAAACTGAGACGCCTGGAAACGAGTTATATTTTAGAGTTTGATTCTAAGCATCCAGGCGGGCTCAATATTACAGAAGATTTACATACGTTTTTATAAACGTAGGCAGTCAGTCTCCCATAGGTTAAGCATGTACAGCGGGCAAGCTAATTAGAACATTGCAATGAAGGGACACCTTTTCTTGCATGCACTTAATGTCTGAAGAACCTTGGGCAAGAAGCAAAACTATATTTATCCAATCAATAAAACCAGTATGATTTTTAGAAATGGTTTTAGAATTGGGGTGGTATTTTATAGTGATTTCTTAAAGCCCTTTTTCTAATGTTTTTTATAGATCTACATCTGGGTTCTTTGTGTTAAGACTTTAAAAGCCAACAATTTATTGACAGTCTTAGAAATCTCCCTTGCAATATGAAGTAATGTATGAACTTTAAAGTAGGAGGTATTTAATGAATTTACTATGACAATTTGTACTTGTATATAATGAATTTATTTATTTACGTATGATAATCTGTATGTGTATATAATGAATTCATTTGTGTACCCCTTTAGATATTTAATATTTATAGCACTATTGGTTTTTAACTCTAAGTAGTATAGCACTGAGTCACTTTATCTGTCCATTCACAGCATGTCGACAATGGTAGCAAATGATTTAGAGATGTGCACGGATGCATTTAGGCAAGTATAAATCAAGAAAAGAAAGTATTGCACAACTAATCCATTGGCACAATAGAACAATATTGAATTTACAGATTTATCTGTGGTATATTTATATATATAATAAGAATAAATATATGTATTAAAAAAGACATGAATGGCAGATATTGCGTGGTGCAGAGTAATCCGTGAAATGGCAAAGTATTTAAACTTAAGGACACAAAATAGGAAATAGGTGTTTCTTTAAAGAAATGTGTCCTTTATACACAAATTTTTACAGCACATAGTGGTAGGTGATAGGTTTGTTTTCACTTTTATATTAAGATATGTATTTTTTATATGTGGATGATGTCTTTATTCCTATATATGCTATAATTTTAATGGAAATCGTAAACATGTGCCAGGAGACATTTAAGTAGATATTTAGCCTGAATCAAAACATATATATATATCAAAAAATTATTTTGTAACATTGTTTCACTATAATGTGGGCAATCATATAGGAGGTTGAATATTAATTATGAATAACAACTAAATGAATAACAAACTATATTGTGTAATGGAACATGAGTTATCATGGTATGTTAAGTATGTAAAAAAACTCTGTAAAAAATTCTTTAATATGTTTTCTATTTCCATGGTTTTAATTAAGCACGGGCACTTTAAATATGGGGGTAAAGCTGTTGAGCGTTGTCATGTGATCAAGGCCGCTTGTACGGCCGAAACGCGTAATGGCAGAGGACTGGTAAAAATAAAAAGAATTTTGGCACTGAATGAGGTCTGCACTCGTTTTTCCGGAGGATTGTGGCGAGGAGAGGAATATATATATATATATATATATATATATATATATATATATATATATATATATATATATATATATAGAAATAAATGCAAAAAAATCAAAAACTGTCATTGACTATCCTTTAAAATGGAAATACTAATGACACACTTGAAATATCTAGTACTCACACTGTAATGTAGCATATTAGATTAAACATGTTCTACACTAAAACAGATACACTTACTACCCCCACTACTTTTGAAGCAAGTTATGGGTTTTGTTGAACACGACAGAGATTCCAATTACTATTCCCACCACAATCTGAACTTTTTTGGGCAAATGTGTTGGACACTAAAGTAGACACATTTAATATTTCCACTCCAATCTAAGACATTTAAGAGATGGTTTTGGGCACTAAAGTGGTCACATTTACTATTCCAACACCAATGTAAGCCATTTAGGGGAAAGTGTTGGACACTAAAGTTGTGACATTTACTACTCCCAATACAATTTAAGCCATTTAGGGGAAGGTGTTGAAGACTAAATCGGTCGTATTGTAGTGTAGTTCCTATTTCCCTAATAGGCTCTGCGCATTGGAATAATATAACCTATAGGTTTGACATAGGACTAAGGTCGGTATGTCCCTATCGAGTATATTAAACTAAATTACTTGTGCCAGCTAGCGCAGAGGCCATTAGAAACTCCTTGAGAACAAGAAGGGAGTAGTTTCTGGCAACCGAAAAACATGACAACTTTTGTTTCCCTTTAGAAGCGGAACATGTCTCAGAATCGTGGAAACAATAGATAACAGTTTCACTCAGTCAATCGTGCATGCTTAGTTTCTACAGAGTTACACAGAAAGGAAAGACGGGCGTTTCAATAAAAAGGGTTTTATTGAACAGTCTTGTTTCTCGTGTAAGAGATATGTGCTGTTATGATCACAAGACAGTATGCAAGATAAATAATGTACAGCGTAAGCAGTAGAAATAAATAATACTGCGCTAGCATTATCTTTTAGCATATATTCACGTACATAAATAACATGAGCTAAAAATGCGAGTACTCATACGATGCGTCTCTGAGCTAGTTCTACCCCAATGTACCTAACCTAGTCTAGGTGTAGAGAAAGGTAGAAGTAGGTGGAGTATTCTCTAGTCTGGTATACTAAGAGTATGTTAAGTATAGTATGCCAAGTATGGTATGCCAAGAGTCCCTCTAGGTTCTAGTCAGTTCCATACCTTGAGAATGAGAGAGGTGGGAATCTCTTTCCGGATCTGGAACTCTAACACCCCGCGAAGGGAGTCAGAACACTGGAAGCTGGATTTGTCTGCGTGCAGGAATGACAGCATCTTCTCAGTGCGTCAGGCCGGGATACGGGCTCCTCTGAAGTCGAGGTCTCCTCTAACTTGCTTGGGCAAGGGAAGGCATATTTATACCTGGTAGGTGTCTTGGAATGTTAGCATTGACGTGAAGTCGGACAGAGGAAGACGTCAGGAATGAACCCTTAAGGTATAACGGTTCATATATAATAGATGAGTTCTTGGAGAAATCAATAGTCCTGTGCTAGGGGAACTCCCGAAGCTTAAGGGTCTGGTTTCTAAGAACTCGTTGTGACGTTAGGGTGGACGGATGTCGGTGACCATGCCTGTATTTGGAGTGCACGGTTAATGCCTAAATAAGGACAGGGATTCTATGCCTATATAAGGGCAATGCGAATTGTGCCTATATAAGGACATGATTCAGGAAAACCTATATACGGACACCTAAAGCGGAATACAACACCCACTCCACTTTCGATGGAATGATAATACTAAATGCTAAACATTTAAATGCTAAACATAAAATTGAGTACCACATGTTGCTAAAAACATTTCTAAAAGCATTTTAAAAGAAGCTCAAAACTGTTGAAATGCAATAGGTACTGTACATTTAAAGCATCGTTTTCATTCTAAGCATATAACGGAAGTAAAATGCAACGTGAATGAAACAGAAATATATACATATGACGAAATGGTCGATAAGTTCTCAAAATCAAAGCCATTGCATATCATAGAATTAAATGAAATGTTAGACAAGTAAGGTGACAATGTGTCCCTGGAAGTATTCAAAGAAGTCCGTTTTATAAGACTAGTTCTACTGTAAGCAGATTGTTCATTTGCCATGTCTTTTCTATCGAGAGAAGAAAAATAAATTTAAAAGAAAAAGTTCAATTTCTGGGAATAGTTCCAAGATTTGAAAATATGAAGGCCAAATTTCATTGTTTCCCTGGTACACTGTGAGCCGAATCAAAGTCAGTGTATGGGTCTGGCGTAAACATTAGATCATCTATTTCCGTAGCCAAAATATCATCCACCGAAGTTAGTGATATTTGGAACACCTCGTTCAGAAGGTTAATTGCACAGAGATGAGAAACATCGCCTTCAGCAGAAGAAGCAATGTTCGCGTCCGTTGTTACCTGTGTGCCCGTTGATCCATCTTGTACCTCAGCAGCAGCCGGAAGCGTCTGTGAGATCTCAATGAATGCCGCCATCAGGATTGGAAGCCTCTGGGGACAACACACAGCATGGGCCGTTATCGGGTCCAGCAGAGTATCGATATCCGTTGGCATGACTGATGGGAGCGTTAGACAGGTGTCTAGCACGCATTCTTCACCGCAAAAACAGGCAGCGTAGAACAGGTAAGATGCAATCTTGCCAGATTGGTCTGAATGACAGGAACCACATTGTATTAAGTTCCCGTAGACGAGGCATGCCCAAAAGCTGTACTATTCGCTCACGGCATTTCCGTTCAAGGAGGGCTCTCTCCACATCGCTCGGAGTGATGTTGGCGAAGAGGCTTGCCATAGCGTAGTAGGAGGAATAGAAATAGAATTCCTGCAACAAGTGCTAGAATTAACGGCACACCACCAAACACCGAATGTGCGAAGTTTGGGATGATTCCGAGGACAGCCTGGAAAGGTGCTAATAGTCCGGAACAGATGGTCTTAAATACATGTACAATTCGGCTTGTATCAGACATGTTAAAGATACGTCCTATCATTTCTACGAAATGTATAGGGTAGTTTGTACGAATTAAAGCTTGTATCTCAGCCGAAGTCCTTGCCACTTGTAAATCATAGGTTTCTTTGGCCGAGGTCAAAGGCACTGATTGTTGTATAAGCATGGCTTTCATTCTGCTTAAAGTATCAAATCGTATAAAAGAGACAATCAACGAAGGCCATAGAGGCGACTCCCTGACTGTGTCTATTGGGGCAAACAATACTTGCATACAGCAAGTGACCCTGGAGTTGACCGTTACTAGATATGGGATGCCTGGCAACATGCCACAGCAACTCTGATCATTCAACATGAGGTAACTCCTGTTAGAAAGTTGGCCAAATGCTGGATTAATCACAGCAGCTGGTTTACCCTGCTGGTGGCAGGACAAATTTGCCACAGAACCATTACAAGCCCCGTGTAAAGAAATGTCCTGACAAATCAGTGAACCGCTTAGTGCACTTTCACAGTGTGTACCGCTCAGAAACACTTCACGATCCCCACTCCAACATCTATATGTGTAAGGTAGATTCCAGGATGTCTTAATGTATTCTTTACCCAACGTTTCATATTTGCCTGCTTGCATCTGTCTAAGGCAATACTGAAACTGAAAAGTAGTCACAGGTAGACTAATCTTGCCATGAATAAGCCATTCTGTAGCTGGTTTTTCTGCCTCTGTGAATGGTAATTTTTCAAGTTTTTCAATGCTCAGTACTGTATACTTTGCTACCTTTTGTGCCAGTTCGATCTGTTTATCAGTTAGATTGTATTCTGCAAACAGAGCCGTCGTGTTGATAAAACGCCAAGGCACATAGCCCGCACGCAAAGATTGCAGCGTCCAGCTTAATAACATAATAGAACATAACTGAGACTGGCCTTGCTGTAACATGGCTAAATCTTGTTCCAGTATGTCGATAGCAGAGGATACAATACTGTCCAATGAATAAATTCTGGAGGACAAAGTTGTTAACCCATTGTCGACCACAGAGAGAGTTTTCTCTAAATTAATACGATCAAGTTCACGTATTCGTTCTGCGGCCTCCATCTGTGACACCTTCCATGCTTCATTATAAGCAGCATAAATGCCGGCATATATGAAACGTTTTTGACGCGGTTTTCTTGGTCCAAGCAAGAATTCCCTAAGGTCTGCGTCTTCTTTAAGTAAAGATAAGTGTTGTTTCACATCCTTAAGTGTAGATTTCTGCAGCCAATCGAGGCATAATTTTCCTACACTGTGGGGTCGATTCTGATTTGGGCCGGAAAAAGCACCGACCGACTCGGATCCGGAAATTATACCGACCGACATGCACCTGTGGCGCCCGACACGCCAAGTACGATGCAATGCGTGCAAAATCCGACCGACACGTACCGAACCCAAGTCGAACGACCGAGCCGCACGGAAAACAGCAATCCGGTCGGAAAAACACGCGAATCCAACCGACCGACACGCACCCGGAACAAATCCGACCGAAACGTACACGCGAACTCCAAACCGCAAAGTACGATGCAAGGCGCGAAAACCACGACCGAGTCGGACGGAGGCCAAGCCGTACGACCGACACGCATACAAAACCGAGCCGAAGTAACACAAAACACCGTGACCGACACGTACGCAGCATAGAAAACTGCACAAACACAGCGTGAGCGAAACGGAGAATACCGTACGAGACAAATGCAGGGTCCGACTCGGTCACAAGAACGTTTCCAACATGCACAGACAGTACAAAGGAAAAATCACACAAAAAAAGGCCAAACAAGCAATTACTAAGCCAATAAATACTGGGGGGGGGTGGGGACAGAGAACAAAGACACACCCACAACTCCACCCATATAAAGGACACAAATCACAACCATGATCCTTTGCAAATGCCATTCCACTGCCAGCACCCAAGAGAAAGCAACCACACATCCATAGCTCATCCCTCACACAAGCCACACACCATCAGCACACCAACAAATACCTACCTCACATACACCCAGCAAAACACACACACCCTCACCTGCACACCAACACACACATCACTCACCATCACCACCCATCACCATGCCCCCAAGAAGAATCACAAGTTCCTAGATTGTGAATTGGAAGTCATGGTAGACGAGATCCTCAGGGTAGAGCCACAGCTGTTTGGCACACTGGTCCAACAGACCCCCATCTCCCAGAAAACCAAGATGTGGGAGAGGATCATCAACAGGGTGATCGCACAATCACCATGTCGGCGCACAAAGAGCGACATCCAGAACAGGTGGTATGACGTGCGCAGGAGGGTACGGGACCTGCTCAAGAAAGACTACATCAACAGCCAATACACCGGCAGTGGCCCTCCTGCCAAGCCAATATACCTCAGGCCCTGGGAGGAGAAGGTGCGGGCCATCCTTCCGCCAGTGAGCGTATATGGACTAGAGGACATCCCAGAGCCTGGTGAGTACACAACAAATGTACACAATATACTGCCACAAAACACACACACATCACTGTCAAGGGGAGAGTCAAACCATGCACTCATAGCAATTACACAGCAACCAGAACAGAATCATCCCAAAATGTGTATGTCAGTCAGATAAACACAACACATGCCATCAAAAAAGTCACATCCAACTGTGCCATCACATGTACAAACACAACTACAACTACAGCTAGGCAGTGGCACAAATAGAACTAACAAACACATCCAGACATGTAGCCACCACAACAACACCAACACACAGTGAAGACCACTCAAAGGAAGGAATTCTGTGTATGCTGGCCAAGTCAGTGTAGCCAATAGTATCATGGGAGTCGCAGTCACACATATTGCCCCCCCACAACTGTCCCATCAACACCACCATGAACCATGCGCACATCACAGGGAGTGGAGAAGGACTCACAAGATGGCTGACACTGGCTACTGCTGTGGGGAGCACAAGGCCCTGCTGGCAACTGTGCACCAACAAACAGCAGGACACCACTGACTGACATCCTGAGAGACAACTTCCACTCCCTGCAATGCAAGCACAGTCCATGGTGGGATATCTGGCTGGCTGGGTGGGAAGGAGGACTTGCAGCACTGACCATAGTCACAAGCACCTCCCCTCACACCCCCCCTCAACACAAACTCCACAGAACCCACCTGGTAGAATGCAATGCCTCACATCCTAACTCAAGATCCCACAAAGAACCACCACCCTGGGTTATGTTGTGTGAAGCACAGGGACACTCTTGGGACTGTCAGCCAAACAACTGCCAGGACAACACTCCCAGCCATCCTGTCAGCACAGCCAGCCCACCCCACAGGGAAGCAGAGTCAAAAGGAAGGAAGCATGGGCATGCTGGGAAGGGGGTGGAGGCAATAGCATGATGGGAGTCGTAGTCACTGATATTGGTCACCCCCACAACTGTCCCATCAACACCACCCTGAACCATGCTCACATCACAGGAAGTGGAGAAGGACTCACAAGATGGCTGACACTGGCTACTGCTGTGGGGAGCACAAGGCCCTGCTGGCAACTGTGCACCAACAAACAGCAGGACACCACTGACTGACATCCTGAGAGACAACTTCCACTCCCTGCAATGCAAGCACGTTCCATGGTGGGATATCTGGCTGGCTGGGTGGGAAGGAGGACTTGCAGCACTGACCATAGTCACAAGCACCTCCCCTCACACCCCCTCAACACAAACTCCACAGAACCCACCTGGTAGAATGCAATGCCTCACATCCTAACTCAAGATCCCACAAAGAACCACCACCCTGGGTTATGTTGTGTGAAGCACAGGGACACTCTTGGGACTGTTAGCCAAACAACTGCCAGGACAACACTCCCAGCCATCCTGTCAGCACAGCCAGCCCACCCCACAGGGAAGCAGAGTCAAAAGGAAGGAAGCATGGGCATGCTGGGAAGGGGGTGGAGGCAATAGCATGATGGGAGTCGTAGTCACTGATATTGGTCACCCCCACAACTGTCCCATCAACACCACCCTGAACCATGCTCACATCACAGGAAGTGGAGAAGGACTCACAAGATGGCTGACACTGGCTACTTCTGTGGGGAGCACAAGGCCCTGCTGGCAACTGTGCACCAACAAACAGCAGGACACCACTGACTGACATCCTGAGAGTCAACTTCCACTCCCTGCAATGCAAGCACAGTCCATGGTGGGATAACTGACTGGCTGGGTGGGAAGGAGGGCCGGCTGTCAACCAAATACAACCAATGCAGACCATGTTCACATCCCAACAAATACATAGAAATGCCCAAATAATGCAGGACAATGTGCCACACCAATATCAACCCCTGACTGTGACGACTTAGGACAATGCAATGTACAGGCCCGCACCCAGAGGCACAGTCACAACTGTCATGTGTGTCAACCATTGATGCCTGCAGAAACATAACATACATTGTGTGTGTCTCCCAAAAACAGGTGATGATGGGGACACAGCAGCAGACGCTGAGGAGTCCCAGTCCCAGGCTCAAGAGGATGCGGAGCTCACTGGCGTCGAACAGCCTCTGCCCTCCTCGGACGAAGAAGACCAACCTGGCACATCCGGTGCAAGTCTACATGCAGCACCAGCAGGACCACCAGCTGCAGCACCAGCAGGACCACCAGCTGCACCCCCTGCACCTACCCCTCCAACGACTGTCACCACAAATACCATCCCTGCCGACATGGACAGAACAAGGAGCAACACCAGCACAGGGACCCTGGACCAACCTGGGGCCATGGACACCACCACCACCACCAACCCCCAAGGTGGACCAGGGTCATCTGTGCGTGCCACTGCACGCACTGCACATGTCAGCAGGGGTGGTGGGAGGGGTGGGAGACAGAGGTCGCTGCTTGCAGAGGTTGCTGGTGTGCATGATGACCCACAACTGGTACGCATAGCTGATGCGTACCAATCCAGCACCGGAGACCTCAGCCAGGTAGTGGGGCTCCTCAGAGACATGAAACAGCAGCAGGCTGCCCATCATGCCCGCTTGGACTCTCACATGTCCCACGTGGAGTCACACATGTCCCACGTGGACTCACACATGTCCTGCGTGGAGTCCAAGTGGGATGCACTGCATGAGATGACGGCGGTGCACAGGGACATTTTACAATGCCTCCGCCAGATGAACAGCAACCAGTCCACACCTCCCTGTGTGCCAACAACATCTGGTGCTGAACAAACTGCAACTGCCCCTCAAGTACAGGCTGCTGCGGTGCAGGGAGGATGACTCTGGTGGAGAGTCCCCTGCACCGCAGCAGCCTGTACTTGAGGGGCCCCCCCCCAAGAAGAGGGGTTGTCCGAAGAGGGACAAGTGAGAGGCCGATGGCCAAGCGCAACTCCCAGGAAGCCTGAACCTGTTCTGGATGTTCACCTTTGTGCACAGACTGTTCACCCTGTTGACGGCAACACTACTCCCACACATTGCATGGGGAGTACAAGTTGGACCAATGTGTCAGACAACTGTGGCCCGATACTGGGGATTCTGTCTACCAGGACTTTCAATTCACCTAGGAACTTCTGATTGCAAGATTTATGTACAGCACTACCCATCCTATGCACTATTCACACAAATGTATCACAATAAACACACTAATACACCATACTTGCCTCTGTTGTGATTCCAACGTGGGTGCTGTTTTGGGGATGATGAACTGCAAAATTACACTGTGTATGCGAACTGCAACAGCAAGTACAACACAGGCATGTGAGTAAAGGCAACGTGACACATATGAGGGAGACACACCACCAGGGCTACACAACACATACACACCTAGGCCATCTGACTCATTCCCTACACTGATGTTGCCAGGGAAGACGGTGCAATGCACAGACACCACACCCATTCCCAGTTGTAGTCAAGTAGCCCACAGGTGCAGTAAGCAAATGGCAGTCAAATGTGTGACCACAGACAACGCACATCACAAAGTGAAGCACAGGTTTATTACACAGTTGCAACATGTCGTAACCACTACAGATGCAAGGTAATCCCACCTGGCAGCGGGCACACAGTCAACAACTGTAGACGGAAGGGAGTCCATGGGTGTGGCGCACATCACCTGTAGGGACACAACAGCTACCAGCCTGGAAGTGCAATCACGTCGTCGGTGGACACAGTTGACCAAACGAATCTGGAAGTACCTTGTGAAGGACAGAAATGACACACAGTCAAAAGCAATGGAGTACAGGACAGAACAGCAAAACTCATGCACAATACATGTTACAAGATACCCACCCAGAACCAAGTTAGCATGTCAACACTGTTGGGGAGTACAGCCCACCTGTAAGCACACATCGCAACACACATCCAGTCAAGTAGCCCATGGACACACTCCAACAGCACCAGATCACCACCTACACATATCATGCCAACTCACATCATTGACATGACACCTCAGGATACTCACATTCAGCTAAAGAAGTTGGTGATGAGCTGTGTGCGGACATCACCCTCATCATCATCATCATCATCGTCACTGGCATCGTGGTCCAGGCCAGGATCCTCCACAGGTGGCGGATGTTGGTCATTGTCATCCTGGATGAGAGGCAACTCCTTCCGCACTGCCAGGTTGTGGAGCATGCAGCAGATGATGATAATCTTGCACACTTTCGCAGGGGCATATGGGAGGGACCCTCCGGTCTTGTCCAGGCAGCAGAAGCGGCTCTTCAGGAGACCAAATGTCCGCTCAATAACTCTCCTCGTCCGACCATGTGCCTCATTGTAGCGCATCTGGGCTGGTGTCACAGGGTTCCTGAGGGGTGTCAGCAACCACGGCATGTTGGGGTATCCCGAGTCACCTACGGACAGACAAGTGCACATTAGCTGACTTGGAAAAGTGGGCGGAATACTACAGATCAGATCACACACAATGGCACAAAGTCAGTACACACCGACAAGCCAGGCACGCTGGTTCTGCATCTGTGCCATCATCCTGGGGATGCGACTGCTCCTCATCACAAAGGCATCGTGTGCTGAACCAGGGAAACGGGCACACACGTGTGTGATGGTCATGTCTACAAGACACACCACCAGTGCATTGACCGAGTGGTAGTGCTTGCGGTTCCTGTAGGCCTGCTCCTGGGCCTGTGGTGGTACCAAAGCCACATGTGTCCCATCAATGGAGCCAATGACATGCGGCATCCTCCCCAGGGCATAAAAGTCACTCTTCACGTCAGTGAGTCGTCGCAGTCTAGGGAAATAGATGTACCGGTTCAGGAATAGCAACATTGCCGCCAAAACATCGCGGAGCACACGGCTCAACATGGTCTGTGACATCCCACCAGCAGTCGCAACAGTATGTTGGAAGGTACCGGTGGCAAAGAAGTGTAGGGCTGCCATCACCTTCACCTTGGGGGTCAGCGCTGTAGGATACGGCCGGCCAGGGTGCAAATGTGGGGACAACTGCACTGCCAAATCCTCAATCAGCTGCCTGGTGAAGCGGTAATGTCGGATGCTGTCCCGTTCCACCATCGTTGCCAGGTCTGGGAATGGTCGATGGACAGCAGGAGCCCTGCAGTGCAGAGGAGAAGTAAGCAAGATTGACAGTCACCCCACATATGCGGCATTGAACACACTCAATATCCCAACATACATCATTATGAGGCACAACTACATGAAGTGTGCAGTTCCGTAAGGACATGTATGGTACATACATGGCCAACATCTGTCAACACAGTCCAACAGGTGGCATCAATTAGTCCCAGGTTGGCCCATTGGATATCATGAGGCCGTGTCACAGTTCCCATCTCCTGCTGCCGTGTCACAATCACCCCCACAGTGACATGTGAGGACAGATGTGCCTCAGGCACCACAGCTCAACGACAGGTACATTCCCAGGGACCCTGTATTGCCACATGGACACTGGCATTACATGGAGTATCATGTATACACCACAGCAAAACAACCATGACCCCCACAGGTAGTGGTCCCACTTGCCACGGCAGGACAGACATGGATGTCTGTGACACACACACGCACAACATCAAAGTCCATGCACACACACCGTGGATGTGGAGACTGTCTCCCATTGTGCACATGAAATCAGAGACGTTGTAAACACTACATGCACAAAGACTGTGGAGGACCATCACAATTGTGCCACTGGGACACCCTGGCTCAAACATACCGTCCCACATGGGACTCACGGGGTATGTGACATGACATACACATACACCACCGTGAAATGTGACCATGGCACATGCACAGATATGAACAGTTGCACATCACAGTGGTCATGTACACGTAACACCCAGGATCCTGTCCCCATGAACACGTGCACAGCCTGGGGTTGGCTGCCCACAGGTGACACCCACAGGACAACATGTACACCAACATACACACAATAGGAAATGCAGCCTTACATGCCTTATGATAAAGTTTGGGCAGGCTGTCGTGATGTAGGTGTGCCCCTCACTCCCTGGGAGCTATCTGTGGCTGGCATATGTCCATCTGAGACAGCCATGCTGACATATGCCAGTCACATGTACAGTGATGCGTTGTACCGCAATGGACCGATCGGTGCCCCCGGCCGGCCCATTGCATGCAATGTGTGCGGGTACGCGTTGTACCCCTGTACGCGTTGTACCGCAATGGACCGATCGGTGCCCCCGGCCGGCCCATTGCATGCAATGTGTGCGGGTACGCGTTGTACCCCTGTACGCGTTGTACCCCTGTATGCGTTGTACTGCAATGGACCGATCGGTGCCCCGGCCGGCCCATTGCATGCAATGTGTGCGGTGCAGCGTTGTACCCCTGTACGCGTTGTACCGCAATGGACCGATCGGTGCCCCCGGCCGGCCCATTGCATGCAATGTGTGCGGGTACGCGTTGTACCCCTGTACGCGTTGTACTGCAATGGACCGATCGGTGCCCCCGGCCGGCCCATTGCATTCAATGTGTGCGGGTACGCGTTGTACCCCTGTACGCGTTGTACCGCAATGGACCGATCGGTGCCCCGGCCGGCCCATTGCATTCAATGTGTGCGGGTACGCGTTGTACCCCTGTACGCATTGTACCGCAATGGACCGATCGGTGCGCACCCATTGACAATGGGCTTGCCTGGCAACGGACGCGTTTTCGAATTTCGAGCGAGTCGGTTGCTGGAAATTCAGTTGGTCACCCACAACAATGTTGCAAAATCATGTATGTCATGAAGTTGAAGATTTGAAGGATGCTGTGGGCGTGTTTTGGTGCTGCTATTCCATGGATTGGCCAGATTCAGAAGATGCAAACGACTTGGACCTATCACTTTGGACACAAGGGACAGTATCTGCCTCTCCAGCACATATATATTGCTGGCTGTTCCCCTGAGAGCTCACTTGCCTGCACTACATGCTCCAGGACGACATCTGCCACTGCACTGCTGCTGTCTCTGCCCCTCTGGACCCTGCAATGGCACGTACTGTGGAGAGAGCCCCAGCCTTCAGCCTTGAGGAGAACCAGGCCCTGCTGGACAGCCTACTTCCACAGTACAGCAAGCTGTATGGGACACCAGGGGAGCAGGTGAGTGTTCTGTGCACTGCCTTTCTGAATGTGCATATTGTCTGACTAGCAAGGCTGAAAGTCTGCACGCCACTGGCTAGCAGGCTCACTGAGTAGTTGTCACCCCCCATAGTGTGTAGTGACATGCACTGGACAGGTATGGTGCAGTGACAGTGCATTTGAACAAGGTTTTACTTCCCATGCAATGATACCATGTAGTGACGTCTGGCAAACTGTCCATGGGCAGCTTTGCACTGCCTGTGTACATCATGTGCCCCTGTGATTGAGACATGTATATACAACTGTGTCATGCACGGATATGTTGCATGTGTAGTAATGGCCTTTTCACTTTGTCATCCTGACAGGTTAATGCCCATCGGAAGCAGGAGATCTGGAAGGACATCGTCCGGGCTGTCCGGTCCGTGGGGGTCTACAAGCGCCGGATCGCAACTGCCAGAAGAGGTGGCAGGACCTTCGGGGCTGGACCCGGAGGATTGCACGGGTCCAGCTGAAGCTGTCGCCTCCTCGCAGGAGGGGCGGTACATGGACCCTGACCCCCACATGCTCCAGATCCTGGCGGTGGTGTTTCCAGACCTGGATGGGCAGCTGAAGGCCAGACAGCAGCAAGGAGGGGGTGAGTCAAAGACTGCACTGTGAACTCTGTATTACATGCTGTGTGCCCTCCTCTGGCCTGGTTCAACTGCCACAGTGCAGCAGTAATGTTGTCCAGGAGCCATGTCCCTCTATTGTGCACTGCCCACTCCTCATCTGATACCCAGGTGTGGCCCTTACATTCAGGGAATTGTGTCACTTGGGACTGTGTCCTTGCAGTTTGCTTCACTAAAGGTGGGGGACAGCATCTGTTTCCCTAACTCTGTTGTGGGCATCATGGGTGGGTCCATTGTTCACACTACGCCTGTGTTCGGACATGTAATCTGCGTGTTGCTTTGATATGCGGTCCACTTGCTGTGCTGAGCCACCACATGTGCCTGGGGTATGTGGCACACGCCCATGCAGCGGGTGGGAACAATGTTTGGGCCCCAGGAGTGTGCAGATTACGTGTGTCACACATACATAGCCAGCTATCCACTGTCCAGGGCTCATCCCTCATTCATGTGGAGCAGGACAGTCATGCCTACTCCAGGCCATGCAATGCACTCTGTACTCCCACTCCCGTGTATCAGCTGACACATTGTGCGCAGTGATTTGACCCCTCAGGTGTCTGCCTCTGTGTCAGTGAGGTGTGGATTAGTTGCCAGGACTGCTGGGGTGTTTCTTGGTAGGGGCTCAGCATGCCCCTGGAGATGTGACCATAGGAGACGATACTTGTGTGTCACATAGGTGTTTGATCAGCTGCCCGTGCAGACTGGGGTACTCGAATGTGAAGTTCAGGCAGCTGTTCCCCATTCACAGCAGATTGTGAGGGGCTCAGGTTCAGAGGGTAGTGTCACAGGTCTCCCATATGTCCAATAGGTATGACCTGGACAGATGAGGGTTAAGATGATGTGTTGTGTGGGGGATGTACATGTGCACTTGTGCAGCTCCAGGACTTGCATTCCCCATGACCTACTATTGTGACACAGTGCATAGTGTTGTTGTCTGGCTGCCAAGTCATACATCACTGAGACAGTGATGTATGACTTAGCAGTCATGCCTCTGCCATGGCATGTGTCTACTTATTGGTGATCCTGCAGGGGAGTGACATGTGCTACATGCACACCATTGTGGCGATGGCTATCAGGACATGGGTGCATCATGGTGTCTGTCGCTGGTATGCATCACATGCATTTCCTATTTGACTCTGGGCATCCCTTTCATCCGGAAACCTGTACTGACTCAGTGGCAAGAGCTGTGATGTGTGCATGTCCACATGCCACACCGTGTCCTCTGCACTGTCCAACTACTGTGTACTTGGTGCATGTGTCCACACTGGGGTGTTGCAATCCAACAGACACCAGACAGATGGGTGCAAGGCCATGTGGGATGTGAGTGCCATGCTTGGCATCAGACTGACAATTGGCTTCTTCTGTTCAGTCAGGGCACTTTTAGCAATGTACAACTAATGATGCCAGGGCTTGCTCTGTAATGTGCTGTGCTCACAGTGGTGTGTGCGTTTGGTGCACGTGACTGATGTATGTCTGTTTCCCCATTGTTTGCAGATACATCCACGGCCACGGAAGGGGACAGCTCCACGGACCAGGAGGAGCCAGAGAGCCAGACTGGGTCAGCAGCCGAGGAGTGGTCGGAGGGACCCAGTGGCACGGAGGGCGAGGGAGCCACACCGAGGAGTCCTCAGCACCATCCACCTCAGCTGAGGACCAGAGCAACTCGGAGGATGACTCCCTTGTGGAGGCGGGTGTCAGCAGCCACCACACCCCAGCTAGTGTTGCTGTCCCCGCCACCACCAGCACCACCACCGCCCTCCCATCGGCTCCCATTCCCCAGGTCCGTGGAGGCTCCCATGTTCGGGAGCGTGTCTCCTTTGGGCCAGGCACCGCACCCCCTGCCCCTGTGTCCCCTGCTGCCCTGAGTGAGGAGTCTGTGTACCTCCTTCGCCAGCTCCATGTAGGGCAGACAGCCATGCTGAGTGTCCTCCATGCGCACACCGCTCTGTTGACTCAGCTGGTGTCGTTCATGGAGGCCATCTCATCGGGCATGTCTGACCTACAGAGGGGCAATAGGTCCATGGACTCCTCCCTGACGGCAGCAGTGTCCCTCCTCAGACAGTCCCTCACCCCTCCTGCCTCTGCTCCATCCACACTCCCCAGCACCTTACCCGTGCCAAGCACACACACACCGGCACAGGCACACACCAGCACACACACGTCCAGCACACAGACACACACGCCACAAACAAAACGCACACGCACGCACAGTCAGGGGACTGAAACCAGACTCACAGGGGATGGGGCCCTGGTACACACACACGCATCCACGGGCACTGCGCAGTCCTCAGTTGCCTCTCCCTCCAAAACACCCTCCCTTGCCTCCCTTGCCTCACCTGCAACCCCAAAGACCCAGCGCCTCTTCCTCAGTGACCTCGGCCTCTTCCCCTCCGATCCAGCTGCTCCAGCATCCAGGGGGAAGAGGAAGCCCCCCCACACGGAGGAGAGTGCCCCTCGCCCCCGGACACCCTCCCCCAGGCGCAGACAGACTGAGGCCCCACCCGCAAGTCCCCCCGGAGTGGTAAGAGCAAGACCCCACCGCCGCCCTGCAGCTCAAGCACCAGGTCTCCTTCCTCCATCCCTCAGGCCCCCACTCCACAGGTGCCCCCACCACACCCTGCCCCAGGTTCCCCCACCCACAGATATACCATCCCCAAGAGGATCCGGCCTTCTCCCCCTGGCACTTGCTCTCCCGGCACCACACCCCCCGCTGCGCTTGTCTGTGCCACTGATGTGGTGAGGGTGTCCTCCCCCTCTGTCCAGCCCACCTTGCCTGTTCCCCATTCTCCTCCCCTGGTGGTAGGCACTGCAGTGGAGTCCACTACCACCCTGTCTGACTTGGGCACTGCAGTGGCGGACCTGTCCACTCCATCTGCAGGGTCCACTGCAGTCGTGCCGGCACCCACAACATCTGAGTCATGCCCCCAGTTGTGCCGGCACACACCATGTCAGACACCTCCACTGCAGTTGTCAGTGGCTCTCCAGCACCCACCACCCCTTCCCTGCTTCCTCCTGGTGAGCCCTGATCCTGTCCCTGCGGTGCCTGGCCTACCCCCGGTTGCCCCTCCTAGTGGATTGTCCCTGGTTTTGTGCAGGCATGTGTAGGGTGGCATCTGCCACTGTCACCCACTTGTGACTTTGTTGATGGACTGGCCATTGGCCTTTGTTACTTTTCTACAGGACTTCTACTTTTAATGCCACATATGCTGAATAAAGCAACTTTCTGTTCTCTAGTGCTTTTGCTTCTGATGTACATGATGTTGATGATGCTAACCATGCCCTTGCTGCAGTGATGGTGATATTTGGTCTCATGATAATGAAGTGTTACTGTGGAGGAACCCATGTGGTCCAGGGGGAATGTGTCCTATCCTGTGGTGTATCCATGTCATCCATAGCAGCATCTGAGGGTGTCATGTGTTCAGTATTTGGCAATGGGATTTCCTACTTAGATTGGCTATTTCTCATCTGTGGCTTCCACCCCTGCACATCTGTTGTGCCTGCCATTGTTCAATTTGTCTACTTCCCTGACCGTGTGGCCATCTCCAGTGGACATGCAGGTTTGGGCATCAATGGGGAAGGACTCATCTGTGTTGTCAGTGCAACATTGCTATACAAGTGTGTTGGATCTGTGCTGATGATTTCGTTGGCACTCCCATGACCAGGCTGATGTGACGGGAGCCTTCATTTGGTGCTAATTGTTGATTGTGTGACCAAGTGCTCAGCTGACATGATGGGGCCCTACTGAGGCAACATATGGCACAGC
Organism: Calotriton arnoldi; assembly: GCA_963921515.1. Classification (NCBI taxonomy): domain Eukaryota; kingdom Metazoa; phylum Chordata; class Amphibia; order Caudata; family Salamandridae; genus Calotriton; species Calotriton arnoldi. The sequence goes on along the minus strand of CAWUFW010005995.1, from coordinate 71,045 downwards.
TTTCCTCACACAGGAGTGGAGTCCCCTCATGGAAGTGTGTACTCCTGTGACAGTGCCTGCGCCCAAGGTGTGTGTTGTATGTGCATGTCTGTGTGTTCACTTCCGTTTAGCTGTGCATGCTGTGATCCCTAGTGTTGTACCTGTTTGTGATGCTAGCTGAGTTGACCTATGTTCCCCCAAAGTCTTCTCCCTGGGTTCTCTGTGATGTGGGTGCATGGCACATTACTGGTCATCAGGGTGTCACCCATAGGTGTGTTTGCTGTCAGGGCTGAGTTTGTGTGCAGACGCAGATGGGACACAGTCAGGTTTCCCCTTGGCGCTTGTTGTTTGCCCCTGTCATGTGATTTCCAGTTTGTGTTATCTTTCAGTGATTGTGACACGTTGTGTGTGTGACTGCTGGCACTCCTCAGGGTCCGGGCTGCAATGTTGGTTGTTGTCTATGTGTGTTCTTTGTGGGTGACCTTGGCTTCTTCATTGGTGTGTGACTGTGGCTGGGATCCCATTGGTTGGTGTGGTATTGCCGTCATGTCCATGTACAGCGTAGTGTGCAGTGTGTCAGACATTCAGGAGTCTTGTTGAGTGGCCATGTGTGATGTGTTTCTGCACCTTGGTTCCCACCCACCACCCTGGAATAGTCATGGGTGCATGTGCAATGTCACCAGTGCATGTGTACTTCACTGCTGCACATTGTTGGAGGTCGAGGTGTGTGGTGTTGAGTGTGTGCAGATGAGAGTTGTTGCCCGGCTAGGCCCCTGCCTCCATGTTGGCCTTGGCTTACTGGCCATGCTGATTGATTTGTGCTTGTGTAGGTGTGATGGTAGTTAGTTGCTCAGGACACATGACTGTGGTTCACAGTGTGAACCACATTTAGCTTTGTCATCACAGTGTGATTGTAATGCAGCCCAGGGTCACCACATTGTGGGGGCCCTGGGGGTGGTGCTGTGGTGTGTCTGTGTCTTGCTGTGTCAGTTGCTGTCCCTACGTGCCTGTGTGACATGTGTGATTTGTGCTCCCTCTCATCTGACAATGCCTGCTTGCCCACATAGGGGATTTGGATCCATGAGTTACCTTTGTGTGGCACTGTATGCACATCTGTATGATTGGTATTCAGGTCTCCTCATGTGTTGTGTGGTTGCCTGGGGACACTGGCACCCCCCTCACCTGTTGTGTATGATGTGCAGTGTGGGTCTGCCTGTTTGTGTTTGTGCATCTGCACCACTGCATTGGCATATCTTGGGTGTGCCATTGGCTGTATGTAGTTTTGTGGGTTTCCCCTGCTGTCCCTGGGACTCCTAGGTCATCGGTCAGCACAATGATCATGGTTTGTGTGTCCCATTGCTGCCATGGTATGGTATCTGTTCACCTCACATCTGCAGTCTCCACAGGGTATCTGCATTTGTGTGCCCATTGGTGCAAATATGTGGGTCTGCATTCTGATGGTCACTTCTGTCATTGTGTCATTGATGATTGTTGACGGTGTCAGCCCCCATGGGTGTTGTTTGTCTGCACATGGCCAAAGGTATGTCTTATTTGCACTGCAGTATTTGGCTCCCCCAATTTATGTTGCAATGGGACACATACACTACTTAGCCACTGATGTGTTTTTTGTTCTGTGACCAGGAATCATCCATGCAGTTTGGCAGTTGCACCTCTTTCTTTGTCAACACTTACCTTTTGGTCACTGTGATGATGGGGGTTTAGACCCCATTGCCACAATGTTCAAAATGTGCTTCAGCTATGGACCCCACACTTACATTTTGGTCACTGTGAGGATGGGGGTTTGGACCCCATTGCCACAATGTTCAAAATGTGCTTCAGCTATGGACCCCACACTTACCTTTTGGTCACTGTGGTGATGGGGGTTTAGACCCCATTGCCACAATGTTCAAAATGTGCTTCAGCTATGGACCCCACACTTACATTTTGGTCACTGTGATGATGGGGTTTGGACCCCATTGCCACAATGTTCAAAATGTGCTTCAGCTATGGACCCCACACTTACCTTTTGGTCACTGTGGTGATGGGGGTTTAGACCCCATTGCCACAATGTTCAAAATGTGCTTCAGCTATGGACCCCACACTTACATTTTGGTCACTGTGATGATGGGGGTTTGGACCCCATTGCCACAATGTTCAAAATGTGCTTCAGCTATGGACCCCACACTTACATTTTGGTCACTGTGGTGATGGGGGTTTAGACCCCATTGCCACAATGTTCAAAATGTGCTTCAGCTATGGACCCCACACTTACATTTTGGTCACTGTGATGATGGGGGTTTGGACCCCATTGCCACAATGGTCATGGCCTGCTTGCATTGTGGGTGCCACACACATATATGTGTGGCACATGTGCTAGGGGGTCACATTGTATGTTCAAAGTCATGTTCGGTGTTGTAGGCATTTGACACAGTCTACACACGCTTGTCATGGTGTTGGGGGGATGTTTTCTTCTTGCATTCCCTAGGTTGTGGTGTGCTGGTTGTATCATGCATTGTCCATCCTATGAGTGGGGGTGGTAGAAGTGGTTGGCATCCAGCCCCCCCTGGCTTAGGGTGGTAGTAGTGGTAGGCATCCAGCCCCCCCTGGGTGTGGGTGGTAGTAGTGGTAGGCATCCAGCACACCCTGGGTGAGGGTGGTAGTAGTGGTAGGCATCCAGCCCCCCTGGCTGAGGGTGGTAGTAGTGGTAGGCATCCAGCCCCCCTGGGTGAGGGTGGTAGTAGTGGTAGGCATCCAGCCCCCCTGGCTGAGGGTGGTAGTAGTGGTAGGCATCCAGCCCCCTGGCTAAGGGTGGTGGTAGGCATCCAGCCCCCCTGGCTGAGGGTGGTAGTAGTGGTAGCCATCCAGCCCCTCCTGGGTGTGGGTGGTAGTAGTGGTAGGCATCCAGCCCCCTGGCTGAGGGTGGTAGTAGTGGTAGGCATCCAGCCCCCCTGGCTAAGGGTGGTGGTAGGCACAGCCCCCTGGGTGAGGGTGGTAGTAGTGGTAGGCATCCAACCCCCTGGGTGAGGGTGGTAGTAGTGGTAGGCATCCAGCCCCCTGGCTAAGGGTGGTGGTAGGCATCCAGCCCCCTGGCTGAGGGTGGTAGTAGTGGTAGGCATCCAGCCCCCTGGCTAAGGGTGGTAGTAGTGGTAGGCATCCAGCCCCCCTGGCTTAGGGTGGTAGTAGTGGTAGGCATCCAGCCCCCCTGGCTGAGGGTGGTAGTAGTGGTAGGCATCCAGCCCCCTGGCTAAGGGTGGTGGTAGGCATCCAGCCCCCCTGGCTGAGGGTGGTAGTAGTGGTAGGCATCCAGCCCCCCTGGGTGAGGGTGGTAGTAGTGGTAGGCATCCAGCCCCCTGGCTAAGGGTGGTGGTGAGCATCCAGCCCCCCTGGCTGAGGGTGGTAGTAGTGGTAGGCATCCAGCCCCCTGGGTGTGGGTGGTAGTAGTGGTAGGCATCCAGCCCCCCTGGCTGAGGGTGGTAGTAGTGGTAGGCATCCAGCCCCCCTGGCTAAGGGTGGTGGTAGGCATCCAGCCCCCTGGGTGTGGGTGGTAGTAGTGGTAGGCATCCAGCCCCCTGGCTAAGGGTGGTGGTAGGCATCCAGCCCCCCTGGCTGAGGGTGGTAGTAGTGGTAGGCATCCAGCCCCCCTGGGTGAGGGTGGTAGTAGTGGTAGGCATCCAGCCCCCCTGGCTAAGGGTGGTGGTAGGCATCCAGCCCCCTGGCTGAGGGTGGTAGTAGTGGTAGGCATCCAGCCCCCTGGGTGTGGGTGGTAGTAGTGGTAGGCATCCAGCCCCCTGGCTGAGGGTGGTAGTAGTGGTAGGCATCCAGCCCCCCTGGGTGAGGGTGGTAGTAGTGGTAGGCATCCAGCCCCCCTGGCTAAGGGTGGTGGTAGGCATCCAGCCCCCCTGGCTGAGGGTGGTAGTAGTGGTAGGCATCCAGCCCCCCTGGGTGAGGGTGGTAGTAGTGGTAGGCATCCAGCCCCCCTGGCTAAGGGTGGTGGTAGGCATCCAGCCCCCTGGCTGAGGGTGGTAGTAGTGGTAGGCATCCAGCCCCCCTGGGTGTGGGTGGTAGTAGTGGTAGGCATCCAGCCCCCCTGGCTGAGGGTGGTAGTAGTGGTAGGCATCCAGCCCCCTGGCTAAGGGTGGTGGTAGGCATCCAGCCCCCTGGCTGAGGGTGATAGTAGTGGTAGGCATCCAGCCCCCCTGGGTGAGGGTGGTAATAGTGGTAGGCATCCAGCCCCCCTGGCTAAGGGTGGTGGTAGGCATCCAGCCCCCTGGCTGAGGGTGGTAGTAGTGGTAGGCATCCAGCCCCCTGGGTGTGGGTGGTAGTAGTGGTAGGCATCCAGCCCCCTGGCTGAGGGTGGTAGTAGTGGTAGGCATCCAGCCCCCCTGGCTAAGGGTGGTGGTAGGCATCCAGCCCCCCTGGGTGTGGGTGGTAGTAGTGGTAGGCATCCAGCCCCCTGGCTAAGGGTGGTGGTAGGCATCCAGCCCCCCTGGCTGAGGGTGGTAGTAGTGGTAGGCATCCAGCCCCCCTGGGTGAGGGTGGTAGTAGTGGTAGGCATCCAGCCCCCCTGGCTAAGGGTGGTGGTAGGCATCCAGCCCCCCTGGCTGAGGGTGGTAGTAGTGGTAGGCATCCAGCCCCCCTGGGTGTGGGTGGTAGTAGTGGTAGGTATCCAGCCCCCCTGGCTGAGGGTGGTAGTAGTGGTAGGCATCCAGCCCCCCTGGGTGAGGGTGGTAGTAGTGGTAGGCATCCAGCCCCCTGGCTGAGGGTGGTAGTAGTGGTAGGCATCCAGCCCCCTGGGTGAGGGTGGTAGTAGTGGTAGGCATCCAGCCCCCTGGCTAAGGGTGGTGGTAGGCATCCAGCCCCCCTGGCTGAGGGTGGTAGTAGTGGTAGGCATCCAGCCCCCTGGCTAAGGGTGGTGGTAGGCATCCATCCCCCTGGGTGTGGGTGATAGTAGTGGTAGGCATCCAGCCCCCTGGCTCAGGGTGGTAGTAGTGGTAGGCATCCAGCCCCCCTGGCTGAGGGTGGTAGTAGTGGTAGGCATCCAGCCCCCCTGGCTGAGGGTGGTAGTAGTGGTAGGCATCCAGCCCCCTGGCTAAGGGTGGTGGTAGGCATCCAGCCCCCCTGGCTGAGGGTGGTAGTAGTGGTAGGCATCCAGCCCCCTGGGTGAGGGTGGTAGTAGTGGTAGGCATCCAGCCCCCCTGGGTGTGGGTGGTAGTAGTGGTAGGCATCCAGCCCCCTGGCTGAGGGTGGTAGTAGTGGTAGGCATCCAGCCCCCTGGCTAAGGGTGGTGGTAGGCATCCAGCCCCCCTGGCTGAGGGTGGTAGTAGTGGTAGGCATCCAGCCCCCTGGGTGAGGGTGGTAGTAGTGGTAGGCATCCAGCCCCCTGGCTAAGGGTGGTGGTAGGCATCCAGCCCCCTGGCTGAGGGTGGTAGTAGTGGTAGGCATCCAGCCCCCTGGGTGTGGGTGGTAGTAGTGGTAGGCATCCAGCCCCCCTGGCTGAGGGTGGTAGTAGTGGTAGGCATCCAGCCCCCCTGCTAAGGGTGGTGGTAGAGCATCCAGCCCACCCTGGGTGTGGGTGGTAGTAGTGGTAGGCATCCAGCCCCCTGGCTGAGGGTGGTAGTAGTGGTAGGCATCCAGCCCCCTGGATGAGGGTGGTAGTAGTGGTAGGCATCCAGCCCCCTGGCTAAGGGTGGTGGTAGGCATCCAGCCCCCCTGGCTGAGGGTGGTAGTAGTGGTAGGCATCCAGCCCCCCTGGGTGTGGGTGGTAGTAGTGGTAGGCATCCAGCCCCCCTGGCTGAGGGTGGTAGTACTGGTAGGCATCCAGCCCCACCTGGGTGTGGGTGGTAGTAGTGGTAGGCATCCAGCCCCCCCTGGCTGAGGGTGATAGTAGTGGTAGGCATCCAGCCCCCCCTGGCTAAGGGTGGTGGTAGGCATCCAGCCCCCTGGGTGTGGGTGGTAGTAGTGGTAGGCATCCAGCCCCCCCTGGCTAAGGGTGGTGGTAGGCATCCAGCCCCCCCTGGCTGAGGGTGGTAGTAGTGGTAGGCATCCAGCCCCCTGGCTGAGGGTGGTAGTAGTGGTAGGCATCCAGCCCCCTGGCTAAGGGTGGTGGTAGGCATCCAGCCCCCCTGGCTGAGGGTGGTAGTAGTGGTAGGCATCCAGCCCCCCTGGGTGTGGGTGGTAGTAGTGGTAGGCATCCAGCCCCCCTGGCTGAGGGTGGTAGTAGTGGTAGGCATCCAGCCCCCCTGGGTGAGGGTGGTAGTAGTGGTAGGCATCCAGCCCCCTGGCTGAGGGTGTTAGTAGTGGTAGGCATCCAGCCCCCCTGGGTGAGGGTGGTAGTAGTGGTAGGCATCCAGCCCCCCTGGCTAAGGGTGGTGGTAGGCATCCAGCCCCCCTGGCTGAGGGTGGTAGTAGTGGTAGGCATCCAGCCCCCCTGGCTAAGGGTGGTGGTAGGCATCCAGCCCCCCCTGGGTGTGGGTGGTAGTAGTGGTAGGCATCCAGCACCCCCTGGCTCAGGGTGGTAGTAGTGGTAGGCATCCAGCCCCCCTGGCTGAGGGTGGTAGTAGTGGTAGGCATCCAGCCCCCCTGGGTGTGGGTGGTAGTAGTGGTAGGCATCCAGCCCCCTGGCTGAGGGTGGTAGTAGTGGTAGGCATCCAGCCCCCCTGGCTAAGGGTGGTGGTAGGCATCCAGCCCCCTGGGTGTGGGTGGTAGTAGTGGTAGGCATCCAGCCCCCCTGGCTAAGGGTGGTGGTAGGCATCCAGCACCCCCTGGCTGAGGGTAGTAGTAGTGGTAGGCATCCAGCCCCCTGGGTGAGGGTGGTAGTAGTGGTAGGCATCCAGCCACCCCTGGCTAAGGGTGGTGGTAGGCATCCAGCCCCCTGGCTGAGGGTGGTAGTAGTGGTAGGCATCCAGCCCCCCTGGGTGTGGGTGGTAGTAGTGGTAGGCATCCAGCCCCCTGGCTGAGGGTGGTAGTAGTGGTAGGCATCCAGCCCCCTGGCTGAGGGTGGTAGTAGTGGTAGGCATCCAGCCCCCTGGCTAAGGGTGGTGGTAGGCATCCAGCCCCCCTGGCTGAGGGTGGTAGTAGTGGTAGGCATCCAGCCCCCCTGGGTGAGGGTTTTAGTAGTGGTAGGCATCCAGCCCCCCTGGCTGAGGGTGGTAGTAGTGGTAGGCATCCAGCCCCCCATGGGTGAGGGTGGTAGTAGTGGTAGGCATCCAGCCCCCTGGCTAAGGGTGGTGGTAGGCATCCAGCCCCCTGGCTGAGGGTGGTAGTAGTGGTAGGCATCCAGCCCCCTGGGTGTGGGTGGTAGTAGTGGTAGGCATCCAGCCCCCCTGGCTGAGGGTGGTAGTAGTGGTAGGCATCCAGCCCCCTGGGTGAGGGTGGTAGTAGTGGTAGGCATCCAGCCCCCCTGGCTGAGGGTGGTAGTAGTGGTAGGCATCCAGCCCCCCTGGGTGAGGGTGGTAGTAGTGGTAGGCATCCAGCCCCCCTGGCTAAGGGTGGTGGTAGGCATCCAGCCCCCTGGCTGAGGGTGGTAGTAGTGGTAGGCATCCAGCCCCCTGGCTAAGGGTGGTGGTAGGCATCCAGCCCCCCTGGGTGTGGGTGGTAGTAGTGGTAGGCATCCAGCCCCCCTGGCTCAGGGTGGTAGTAGTGGTAGGCATCCAGCCCCCCTGGCTAAGGGTGGTGGTAGGCATCCAGCCCCCCTGGGTGAGGGTGGTAGTAGTGGTGGGCATCCAGCCCTCCCTGGCTCAGGGTGGTGGTAGGCATCCTGCCCCCCTGGGTAGGGGTGGTGGTGCGCATCCAGGCCCCTGTGTGCATATGTGGCATTGGTGATGGGCATCCCGCCCCTATGGTGCTGCTGTTACTGGTGTAAGTATATTCTGCATCCCTCTGTGTGTGTGTGATGTGTCGTGTACGTGTTGTATGTGTTTTGTGGTTGGTGTCTGACTTACCTTCTGCGCCGTACGCGTCCGTGCCTGTTCCGGTAGTAAATGTAGAATATTGGTATGATCGGGACTAAGGGATTCATGGTTGGTTCGTGTCGTTCGTCCTTCTCGTTGCTTCGCGTCGTCCTCGTCGCTTCGCGTTGTCCTCGTCGCTTCGCCTCGTCCTCGTCGCTGGCGTGTTCGTCTCGTAGCCGTGGATCGTGTTGTGGCGCGAATCGGAGCTTATGTGCGCCTCTCCCGGATGCTTTGACGTGCCGTGCGTAGCGACGGGTTCGGCGCGTACGGAAAGCGCATCGTACTCGTTCGGCCGGACGGAGCTGCATTTTCCCTTCCGTGCGACTCGATTCGGCGTTTCCGGATTCGCCTCGGTCGGGGAACAGGACCTGGTTTGGGTGAGTACAGCTCGGCCGGATTCTGTGCTGTTGTGCGCATCGTACTTACTCGTTCGGTGTGCTGTACGGATCGGTCGGGAAACAGGCTTTCGCATGGCTTTTTTCCCGACCGAATGGTATTGGGTGCGCCTCCGACCAAGATCGGAATCGGCCCCTGTATGTTGTTATTACCCCCGGATGCTGTCTTTGGACGTATCGTGGGTCTGGCCTATGAATAGTAAACCCCTGTGTTTTATTCAGGAATCTCGCTTGACAGTTGTTTGTGTCTGTGGGCCAGATCAACCATTTTCTCCAATCAGGATTTGTTCTGTTGAGTTGTAGTATGGTGTCAACTGTAACCGCTGCCTGTGTATTGTTATCACTTGCAGGTGTTGGTACAGAAGGATTCTTCATGTCTTTGATCTTGGCTAAACCAAGGCAAGACGTTTGTTGGACAGTGTCATTCAAAAACATTATTTGCTGAGGGACGATACAGGCTCTAAATAAAGCTTCTATCCCTTGCACTTGCCAAAGTTTAGTACCCCAGAAAGATTTTGTGTCTATTGTCTCTTTCCACAAGTCGAAACCCTGTCTAGACAGTTGGACAATAAATGCTGCAGAGTAAATCTGTTTTGTATTGGTTAACATAATTTTCAGTCCTGTTTTGTTTACGCTTTTATAGTAAAATGTTTCTGGATCAGATGTATTATATCCTGAAAAATATGGAAACTTTTTAGCAAATGTTTTTGAACTACCTTTTGGTGGTGTAGGACAATGCTCCCATTGCTTAAACATAAACACATTTCTAGGTGTTGCAGATTTATGCAAGAAATGATGACCATAATGATTATAGCAATACAGCTGTTCATAGTCTGATGAACCCTCTAAATATTCATTATTAGAAAATGCAGCAGTCTTTTCTAGGTCAAACATCATGTCATTTACAGTTTCAAAGTCCCAATCATCAGAATAGGTACTGGATGAAACAAAATCACTTAGTGAGATCTTAAATAAATGTGGAATGTTCAAATGTTCCGTCGGGCCAAAAATATCGAAATCTGTTTTGTCCCACACTATACCATCCTGTATAGGAACGGCTGTGATGTTCACTGCAGACAAGTCTCTTGTTTCACGATGGGATGATTTGTGAGGTTTCAAAAGTAAGTTCACTTCTTTCCTTTCAGTGTCCAAATGGATGTATCTGCCATTTATAAGCACGCTCATAGTCATAACCAAAGCTAGCCAAAGCAGAAAGAAAAATATTCCAGAAATAATCCATAGTTCAATCCACGGTGAAACCAGATAAGTCTTTTTAAAAAATGTAAAAAGTCTTGTACTTGCTGTTTAAATGTTTTTGATGCTGGCGACGTCTCAGGCTCACTCAGATCCTCAGAAAACGTATCAAAGTTAATGAAATAGCGAGAAGCAGTTCTGTCAATTGTCGGAATTGCATCAGGATTTGTAGAAATCGCTGGAACCAGTAGATCACTTGTTACATTGGTGTAGACAGGTGTATTTGGATGAACTGTTACTTGAGTTTCAAGAGGGATGAGTTCCATAGCGTTGTTGCTCAGTCCTTCATCTGTTACTGCTGAATTCTCGATGGTTATCAGTCTTTCAGTCTGAACCTCTTGGATAGTAGCGAGAGGAGTGTGTCTGCTACTAGGTCGGAGTCCACGAGACCTACTATTTAGTATTGGCCACATACTGTGTTTTGATGAGGTCGATGGACACAAATCTTTTCTCCTTTTTTCCAGCAAGGGGCGGCAGAAGTACTGTTCTTGTTCCGTGTACGGCTAGGACAGGTACTGGTTGTCGGTAAGAAGGTCCAAATTCCTTCTTGTCCGCAATTTTCTCTCTGACTAGATCCCCAACTTTTGGAATCGAGACAGGCCTTGCTGGGACCGCCGGTTTTTCCCCAGTGGTGGTTGGCTGCAGGAATACGTTGCTTTGTTTCGATCTTAGTTCATTTAGGTCCTGTAAAACAGCCAAACGATCTTTGATATCAAAGGGTTTATTTTCCACCACTGTGCCTCTACATTCCAGATCTGGCACCCACATTCTTGTCCCAAATAGGACCTCATTTGGAGTGACCCCCCTAGAGAACTTCTTGGCAAATTGTTTAATGAGCGTTGGACCCCATAAAGATGTTTGACCCACTCATCACCCAAACCTAATACCCTAACTGTTATAGACTGCTTTATGTCCCGGTTTTTCCTTTCCACAACAGAATTTCCCTCAGGATGAAACAGAGAGGAGTACCGCAATGCAACGCCCAGACTGGCCATGGCGTCTTTGTAAGCCCGAGAGCTAAATGAGGGCCCTGGTCAGAATGTAGCGTGCCTATTGCATATGTGCCGATAAAGACTCGCAAATCTTTTATAACAGTTCGAGCGTCAGCCGAGCGCTGAGGCCATATCCATAGGAACCTATAGCATGAATCCACTGCGACCATGATATATTTATAGTTACCGTCCCTTTGCAGGGGACCGCAGTGGTCCAGGTAAACACAAGCTAATGGTTTGTCTGAAATTAACAGGGGTGTCTGCGCAGGACGTTTCACTGTGGAGACTTTCATCTGTTGGCATATTTTGCATTCCAGAACATAGTTCTTGGTCTGTTTCCTAATGCCTGGCCACCAATATCTTTGTTTCAGTAAAGATACTGTTGCGGAAGTGCCGGCATGGGCAGAGGCTATCCCTTCGTGTGCTGGTAGGATTAGTCCTAATCTGCGTTCCTTGTTTGGAATTACCCTATCCCCACTCCAGGGATTCGAGCAAAAGGAACGTTGTTCGCATCAATTACATAAGAGTACTTGAGTGGAAACTTTTTTGGTAACGCTGCACCACTGCCTTTGCTCGTAGCATTGACAGCCAGCATTATCTCACTGTCTATTCTCATTTTTGAACGAGTGATCGCAGCTACGGAAGCCATCTGAACAGCCCCTTTGCGGCTTCGTCAGCCAATGAATTCCGTGCAATGTGAACGCCATCACGTTGATGACTCAGTGTATGGATCACGTGAGCCTTTGGTAGTTCGCTTTTAACTGAACTACTTGTTCCCAAAGCATTTTATGTTTTATTGTGCCACCTTTTGCATCTTTGAACCCATTTTCAAGCCAAGTTTGTATATATTCATTATACGACTGCACACAGTAGAAAAAATCGCACACTATGAGTGTGGGGAATTCTCGATCTGTACTTTCAAGTGCCAGTTTGAATGCTTGTAGTTCAGCTCGCTGAGCTGTACAATCTCCTAGAGATTGGGTTTTTGTGACCATAGGTCTGAAGTTGCCATCGCGCATGCGACCTTTAACGATTGCGCACGCTGCACTGTAAGCTTGCTTACTCCCTGTTGCGGGTTGTGCGGATCCGTCAGTGTAAATTATGAATTTGTACTGATCGAGAGGCAGAATCTCAATGGGCAGAGGACATTCATGTTCATATTGCAGGAACGCTTGTGTTTTTAAATCAGGATCAAAAACGTATTCAACATCTGTTGCAGCAAGAGAATTAACCCATTGTATCCATCTCGGATGTAATGCTTTAGCATTTGGAATTCTCGCTTTAGTTACCGCCTCTAGAGCCGGAACTGGGGTTACGACAATAATGCGTTTCCTTTGGGCTAGAGCTCTTGCTTTTGCTACAGTGGCTTGAACTGCTGTCAGTATTTTTTCAGTTGAAGTGAAGCGCATTTCTGCTTGTGTATACAAATGTGATTTGTATGCAATTGGTACTTTTTCACCCTCGTTAAATGTTAAGTAGGTGAATCCGCATGGACCCGAAATTATTCGGATCACTAAATTGCGTTGACTTACGCGTGTTTGTAAGTGATTTGTTGCTAATATGTTAGCTTGAAGTGAACGCAAGATTTCTGTGTGTTCCTGTGTCCAGTTTTTGATTGAAAAATCAGGTTTGATTAGTGCGTAGAGAGGTTTAACCCTTTCTGCGTAATTTAGAATTTGTTCTTCCAAAATTTAGGAAACCCAGGATGGATTGTAAATTTTTCAGCGTCTTTGGAGGTTGGAGCAGCGCACACCTTTCTAAAAGTTGGCTGCCAAGCTCTTGCCTTCACTTGAAAGTTCATATCCTAGGAAAAGGACATTGAGATGGGCAATTCTGGATTTTTAAAGTTGAACTTATAGCCCTCAGAGGCGAAGCCCAGTATAATGGTACTCACCCTGTTCAAGTGTTTGTCCAGGTCATCGTCTGTCAGAAAGATGTCATCGACATATGACAATGCCTCATTATCATAAATTTGTAGTAACTCCGTTACCCTCGCTGAGAATAACCCCGGGATGTTCTTAAACCCTTGTGGGAGTCGACAAAATTGACGCTGGGTCCCCATTATTGAGAAAGCTGTTAAGTACCTGCTTCCAGGTGCTATGTTTTGACAAAAGAAACCATTTGAGATGTCTAATGCGGTTTTATATTTTTTACGCACAATGTTATTCATTAATGCTGTACTATGTGCATTTTGCACTGCAAAAGTTTTAGAACAAGTGTTTAAGTGTCTGTAATCCAAAACTAGACGATATGTATTGTCTGGTTTGGAGACAGGAAACAAAAGATTGTTCATTGAGGAGGTGCATGTTTCAATCACCCCTTGATATTCAAGTTGATCTAAGATCTCCCTGACCTGTTTTTAGCTTCTTGCTTTATTGGGTACTGCCTTTGTGCAGTAGGTTCATTTTTAGATGTATTTTATGGTGAGGCGAGTCCTCATCCCATCCTACATGATTTTTGTATAATGCTGGGGCCTGGGCAACTGCCCATTTCCTAGCATAAGTATATTTTAGATGAATTGGAATATGGTTAGAGAAGGCAGGCATAATAATGTCCTCGCCATGTGGGCACTCCCTGACAAATTGTGGTGGCCAGTCTTTTTCTGCTAGAAGTATGTCATAACCCCTTGAAAGTTTTTCCCAAAGAGTGCTTTCACCTGTCTAGGTATGTCTCCCTCCATCCGGAGTGTTATTTCATATAACTTTTGTGGAGTACTAACCCTGATGTCTACAGTCTCGACTGTGATGTACTCATTCAAGTCCACTATCTCCAGAAGTTCCTTCAGGTTCTGGCGAGCTATTGTGACTTCTGCTGCACTGTCCAGCATTGTCTGAGCCCATTCTCCATTCTTGAGTTGTGTTCTCAGTATCCTCGGCATGTCTGACTTTCAGACCTGCTACCTTCTTCTTTGAGAATTGAGGTTTGGATTTATTTTTCGGAACGTGTTTGTCGTCTTTCGATTTCACGCGTTCTTCTCTATGTTCTGACCGTGCTCTTCTTTCCGATGTCTGTGACGATATCTGAAAGGTACGAGAGGAACGTGTATCAGTATCTTGATACCTGTCAGGTTTTTCAAATTATTCCTATTCCTGAGGTTATACCTCCTTTCAGAGGAGCTCCTTTTGAGGAGACCTACCTCGGGATTGAGAACGTTTCTCGTTTGAATTTTGTTTATTAGTTTCCCACTTCTTTTTAGAAGATGTAGGAGATTGTTTAATAGAGTCCTTCTCAGGACTTTCAGATAGTTTTGGCTTTAATGGTCTTCCACCCAAACTATCTCTGCCTAATTCTGCAAAAGATTGTTCTATTATTCTGGGTAGTTCTGTTTGATGTTCTGTTACATCGAATTCCCTTAATCGTTGGTGGATCGCCACTGCTGCTGCCTCCCCTTTAATATTAGATAATATTATTGTTGAGACCTGGTCGAAATTTTTCTGTAATTTCATACCTAAATTCAGAGCAGGCTCTGCCCCGTATTCGTTTTGAATTTGTTTTAGGACATCAGGTATTACCGCAATTGACAGAACACCATGTGTTTTAGTATAGATGGCAGCAAAGACTGAGCCCCAAGTGGTGCAGTCTTCCAGTTGTGGTGTGATCCCCATCGGTAAACAGATTGTTAGGATTCTGTGTTTCTCATAAGGGCTAGTATTTGGAAATACTGCTTCTATTTGAGTAATTTTTTGAGCTATCCAGAATGGAATTTGCTCACGTTTTGTGGGCATTTTTCCCATGACTGCGTATAGAGTCTGTGGTGTAATTTTGAGTGTATTCCCCTGTTGAGGAGTTTGATTTGGAAGTGTTAATAGTGGTTGGACTGTGAAAGTCCGCATGACATATTGGACCAATTGTCTGTAAATTTTTATTAACTCTGTAAGTTGAGTAAGTAATTCCTCGTCTGACATTATATCGAGGTCAGGATGAGGAGTGTAGCCGGCTAGAATCGGCCATGTTGCTCCTGGTCTACCTAGTGGACCGAGCCTGGTAATGTTTTTGTGATGTTTTAGGGCGCCTTTAAACCAGAGCTGATGCTCCTGGTATGTTAGTGGAATTTCAATATCCTCGAAAGGAATATATTCCTCTGGTGGTTCATCTTCTTTGTAGAAGTGAAACAGTCTTGTTACTGAATTTGATTCAGGAAATATTACCCATGAATAGAATACCTCTGTCAGAAAGGATTTGTGTGCCTCTATCACGAAAACTGCTCTACCGCCTCTTGGTGGTAGGCCATGTTTTATAAGTTTTAGAGTGATGGCTCTTCTTAAGTTTGGATTGATGTTTATAACACCCTCCTCAGGTTCATTTAAACCTGTAAAGTTAAAAACTGCTACGGTTGGGTCAGCCGCTGCTCCACCGGTTTTGGTGGCATTGTCCCCGTTTGAGGACATTTGTTTTTTGAAAAATGTAGAACAAGTTTCAAGGAAACAAAAAGATAAGGTGCACAATATTTTGGAGCACTGTATCCTTCAACGTTGAACAAACCAAACAACTAATATATAGGGTGCTTCCCTATTTAGTTATGGCGGATATTTAACTCTACCCACTCCAGACATCTTATGGAGTATGTGAGTAGGGGTCTCTGAGAAAAGCATGACTGAGTAACTCAGTATCTAGCGTTAAATTACTGCCTTACCAAACGTTGGGCGCCATGTAGTGTAGTTCCTATTTCCCTAATAGGCTATGCGCATTGGAATAATATAACCTATAGGTTTGACATAGGACTATGGTATGTCCCTATCGAGTATATTAAACTTAATTACTTGTGCCAGCTAGCTCAGAGGCCACTAGAAACTCCTTGAGAACAAGAAGGGAGTAGTTTCTGGCAACCGAAAAACATGACAACTTTTGTTTCCCTTTAGAAGCGGAACATGTCTCAGAATCGTCGAAACAATAGATAACAGTTTCACTCAGTCAATAGTGCATGCTTAGTTTCTACAGAGTTACACAGAAAGGAAAGACGGGCGTTTCAATAAAAGGGTTTTATTGAACAGTCTTGTTTCTCGTGTAAGAGATATGTGCTGTTATGATCACAAGACAGTAAGCAAAAGAAAAATAATGTACAGCGTAAGCAGTAGAAATAAATAATACTGCGCTAGCATTAACTTTTAGCATATATTCACGTACATAAATAACATGAGCTAAAAATGCGAGTACTCATACGATGCGTCTCTAAGCTAGTTCTACCCCAATGTACCTAACCTAGTCTAGGTGTAGGGAAAGGTAGAAGCAGGTGGAGTATTCTCTAGTCTGGTATACTAAGAGTATGTTAAGTATAGTATGCCAAGTATGGTATGCCAAGAGTCCCTCTAGGTTCTAGTCAGTTCCATACCTTGAGAATGAGAGAGGTGGGAATCTCTTGCCGGATCTGGAACTCTAACACCCCGCGAAGGGAGTCAGAACACTGGAAGCTGGATTTGTCTGCATGCAGGAATGACAGCGTCTTCTCAGTGCGTCAGGCCAGGAAACGGGCTCCTCTGAAGTCGAGATCTCCTCTAATTTGCTTGGGCAAGGGAAGGTATATTTATACCTGGTAGGTGTCTTGGAATGTTAGCATTGACATGAAGTCGGACAGAGGAAGACGTCAGGAATGAACCCTTAAGGTATAACAGTTCATACATAATAGATGAGTTCTTGGAGAAATCAATAGTCCTGTGCTAGGGGAACTCCCGAAGCTTAAGGGTCTGGTTTCTAATAACTCGTTGTGACGTTAGGGTGGACGGATGTCGGTGACCATGCCTGTATTTGGAGTGCACGGTTAATGCCTAAATAAGGACAGGGATTCTATGCCTATATAAGGGCAATGCGAATTGTGCCTATATAAGGACATGATTCAGGAAAACCTATATACGGACACCTAAAGCGGAATACAACAGTATATTCTCCTCCCACTCTAATCTAAACTATTTAGGGGAAAGTTGTGAATACTAAAGTGGTGACTTTTACTATTCCTACTTCAAACTAAATATTCCTGTGACAATCTACTGTTTTGAAGGTTTTCAACACATTGGGCTCGATTACGATGTCAGTCGGAGGCGGTCGTGGTCTCGTGACTGACCGACCTCCGGTCGGGGGTCCCGACACCGCAATCACAATGCAACCTCAGATGGTGCGGTTGCATACTCCCATTTCTCAATGTAAGCTTGTGCTGTGTCCGTAAACCGGCCGTAGCACAAGCTCCCATTTAGAAATGGGAGATTCTGTTAATCCCTGCATCGCGAGGCAGGCACCTCATGGTGCCTGCCACATGGTGCAGGGATTAACAGGGGGGCACCATAAGTGCCCCCTCAGCCCCCAACCAGAGGCCGCAGGGAGAAGGGGGCCCTGCTAGGGGCCCTCAAACTCGCTTTTCGACAGGCTTTCCATGTCAGTAAACCCGGCATGGAAAGCCTGTCGGAAACCGAGCATCTTAATCCCAACGGCGTAAACGCCGTCCATTGGGATTACGTGCCAGACTCCGACTGGCTGATGGGCTTCTTGAGCCCGTCGGAAGCCTGCCCGAATGACTGGCTTGTTTCAGTTTCGTCGCACGCATTGTAATGCGGTAGTCAGAACTGAAACTGCGATGAGGCCCATTATATATTTATGATGTCATTTTGTTATTAATGGAATAATATTATGTACAAATATATAAAAACATATGTAATAAAACAGGAATATTTTTTTAAATCTAAAAACAACACGTTATTAAATTATGTAATAATAAAAATACATTATTATTTAATAAACGTAATTAATATATAATCATTTTGCATCACATATATTTAAATACAAAATACTGCATTAAAAGCAAAACAAATAAATACATATGTTGCTCGGATATGAATTTACCTTAAAGAAATGAAAAGACAACAGGCATTTGGCAAGACACGAACAAGTTGGTTTAATTAAACGCAGCGTCTGGGAGAGTATCGACAGTGTGTGTCTGAAGAAAGTCTCTTGCTGCACAAAGTTTCAGCTGACAATATATACATCTCATGAAGTACAATAAACTGATTCTGCATTCTTGAAAAAGCATCTTCATCATAAATAACAAGCTTGGGAATCTGACAGAGAGCTAGTGTGGGCCAGTGTGTATGTGTCCAGATGTCTGATGGGGGAGCGCATGATCACTATGTGTGGTGTGCATGTTGAGTCCTGAATGGCTGAGTGTTTCTGTCTACATGTGGCATCTAGCTTTGTGGTATTTTTTAGGAACACACAACCTTGGCTAAATGTGTTTTATTGGGGCCAATTTCCCCAGACCTGTTTGTGGTGCAACTATCTATTTGTGTGATCGATCAGGGTTTTCCCTGGATACAGGTTTGTCTTTGGGCTAAGGGACCCTACCTGTGACCTGTCACTCGATAGGTATGGGTTAGGGTCGCAGGGCCTGTCTGACCACGTATCTCTGACTCTTGGTTGATGGGGAGATCACCTTGGGTGAATCCGACAGCAATGATACGAGTTCATTAGGACTTCTTTAAATATCGATATCATTTTATATTGATATCCTTTTTACTGACATTCTCAACATTGTGTGTACAGCTGTCATAACGTACATCAACATATTCTTTACTGATATTGACATTGTTATGCGTGCCTAGATCATGGCGTACATTGACATTGTTTCTACTGGTATAGACATTGCTATGCATGCATGGATTATAGCATACATTGACATTGTTTCTACTGTATTGACACTCTTGTGTGGTCATAGAATATGGCATACACTGACAAGCCATTTATGGCTATTGAAATTGTTATGCGGGCATAGGTTATGGCATACGTTGACATTGCATGTATTGGTATTGCCATTGTCAGGCCGCAAAATATCATGGTGTTCATTGGCATTGTATTCACCCATTTTAACACATATATAAACAAAGTACAACCAAGTTAAAGAAAAAAATATACAAAACTATGAATAATAAAAAATATTTTATCATATAATTTTTTTAAAATATATAGCAGTAAACCTTTACATGAAACAAAATTCATTGTATAATTAATTCACTTTTTTGAGGACACACTTAGAAGCAAAAACAAAATAAAATAAACCTATTTTTTCCAATCAAATATAAAACATTTATATTTACACTTAATAATTAATGAAAAAGATATAAATTATTAATTAATATATTACAATTTGTAATTGTTCTACAACTAATATATATAATTCTAAATAATATTTTTTATTATTTACGTTTACAAAATATAATATAAAAATGTTAAACATTTGAAAAATAAATGTACTACTCAGTAAAATAATTAAATATTATTTAGCAATAAACCATAAATTAAAATGTTCCACCACAATATATTAAACAATTTAAATTAAAACACATTTTTTGTTGATAGTAATTAAAAGAAAGCATTTAAAATTTTGGCAAAATACATTTAATTTTTTTTTTAAATATTTTAGTAATACATTATATATCAAATATATAAAATAAGAAAATACATATTACAATATAAGCAAAATCAAAAATAACAGAAAAAAATAAATGTTTAACCAATATATTTCAAAATATTAAATAATATACTTTTTTATAAAATAGAAACAAATTAGAAATGCAAATCTCCCCATCCTTTTCCCCTGTAAACCCAACATACCACTTCTGTAAGTATACAAAACCTATAAAAATATAAAATGACACTAATTAATCCTTAAAAATAATTACACTATTTTCAAATTGCATTAAATATATTAGAAATGAAAAAATAACAAAATAGTTAACATACACCGCTAATTAAATACTACAAAAAACATAATAAAATAGCAATGATATTATATAGAATGATAATTTAGAAAATAATCTTTTTTACAACGGTGTTAAAAACGATTAAAAACAATATTCCTGCCTTCCTCGATATTTTTGACTTCACAATATTTGTGACAAAATATTTTTGTTTTACGCTATTTTTATTCAATATTATCTCCAAACACTCATAGAAGCGTGTAGAAGGAATGATCACACTGCTTCCTGGCACATTATCACACATGGCAGTCGTAATGGGAACACTACCACAGACTAATATTTCTAATCTCATGTCTGGATTGAACGTTTCACTAACTTATATTCAAAGATAATGTTGCAGGCACCCTAGTACATATTGGTTCAAGGCCCCAGTCACCTAAATCAGCATCTGTTAGTTATAGTCCTCTTTTTCATTAACTGACCCAATAAATGCTTTAAAGGCAGTACAATAAGGAAAGGACAAGGCTCAAGCAAAGTCCCAGGGGACCTTTATCGCTCTCAGATGGAAGTATGGGGACCTTATACAAACTTGCTGTCAAACAGAATAATTGCTGAAGCTAGTATTCCTGACTCCTGGAAAGGGAAAGAAATTGTTCCCATCTTTAAGAAAGGTAATAGAGGAGTGTCTGGGAACAATAGACCCACCAGTCTAATCGATCATCTCAAAAAAATATTTCTCAGACAGCTCCTAGATAAGACCCTTGAATGGATGAGCAAGACACAGACTTTATCACCCTATCAAGCTGGTTTTAGAAAAACTGTATTATCAATCTAGCCTTTTGGCATGGTGTTTTTTGCTGGAAGTATTTTTTTTTTTAAAAGAGTCCCTATATGTGACATTTATAAACTCAAGAGCTGCATTTGATCTCGTCTTTAGAAACAAACTTTGGGACACTTTAAAGTCATTGGGCACCCCAGAGTATCGATTAAATGCTGTAATTAGACTTCATGAAGATAACTATGTGCAGGTGCGCAGGGAGATCTTACTGGTCATATTCCGATCGAACGCGGGGTACAGCAAGGGTGCGTTTTGACTCCAACATTGTTTTTCCTATATAATAATGATGTCATTGACTTTTTAAACAACTATGCCCATACCACCCCCAATCAGACAACAAGCATTCCTATTTGCAGATGATACCTTGTTAATATCACACACCCCAAAAGGCCTACAAAATCTTCTAAATAAATGTAATGATTTCTGTGATACGAGAGTCCTGGAGATTCATGTTTCTGAAACTAAACACATAATTTTAAGACCGCACAAGACTTCTAGGTTTGGTACGAGGCTCAGCGGTTTATTATTGAACATGGTCAAACAGTATGCTTATCAGAGGATTGAAGTGGACAATCTATTTCGATGGAATGCCCAAGTTAAGAAGAATAGGGCATTATTGACCCATTGTGACATACAGTGCAGACTCTCATAGAAAGAATTGGAGACAGGATCATGGAGGCAGGCTGTGACCCAGAAACAGGTTCAGAATTAGCAGCTCATCTATCTACTTCTGTCCACCTCATTCTGATTTCGTGCTGTCACCTAGAAGCCATCAGGGGATGGGTGGAGAGGGTGGAATCATGGACGTTTCCACGATGGGGATCAGAGTAGGTAGGTGTAAGATTCATCCCTTCAGGAATGCAGGGGTCTTCATCCCCTAAGGAAAACAGGAGGCAGAAGAAGTGAAGTATACGCAGTCTTTATTAAGTAGAAGTCATCAGAGACCCCATCCAACACCGAAGATTGGCAACTGTCAACTGACCACTTCCACAGCCTTCCTTAGCAACCTTAAGGTTCCACATTCCATGCATTGTCACAAGACAACCTGCTCTTAAAGCAAGACACTACATCACCTCCCCTAATATATAAAAACATAACACCAGAATAATAATGTAACTGTAAAAAGGAAAATATGAACACGTGAACAAAAGTATAAATACAACAGAATGTGATAACAAAGTGGTAAAGAAACATAGCACTGAAATCATAGGACCTTACACAAAATCTTGCAATTTGGTGGGACGTCTGACTGCCCTATGAGGTCTCAAGCTCATATCCTCAGGAGACAAGGCAGAGGTGGAACCAGTGGAATCAGACACATCTGTGGCATGACATTTCGATACCCTGTTGAGATTCCAAACTCTGTGATCACTGGTCTTAATGGCATTCCTGAAAACTTTAATAACCTTAAAGGGTTTACTAAATTTGGAACTACCTGTACCTGACTTAATTTTGACCCAGTCACCCACAGAAACAACTGTTTCTTTCACAGCTTTGCGATCATCAAACCAAACCTTACGCTTTTCCAGCACCCGCTTCTCCTTCTCTTTCCATCCTTCCACACACCCAACATTCTCATCAACAACAGATCTCTTAGAAAATACCCATGAAGGACAAACCTCAAAGTTTGCCACTCTTCCCTTGAACAGGCGGAAAGGTGAAACACCTGTGGAAGAATGTGGGGTAAACCTATATTCTCTGACTTTCTTTCTCATTGCAAGTTCCCAGTTTACTCCTGACACATTAGCCTGCTGTAAAGATTCCTTCAAAAGTTTCACAAACCTCTCAACCACACCATTACTTTCAGGATGGTAGAGAGCTGCCCTTTTGTGCTTGATACCTCTGGAAGACAAGAACTCTTCAAAGATCCTGGAAGTGAATTGGACGCCATTGTCTGACAACAAAGAAGACGGAAAACCTTCCCTCTCAAACAACTCGTCCAAAAAATCAATTACAACACTTGACTCCACGGAATTCATAATCTTAATTTCGGGCCAACGTGAGTGCATATCCATACATACCATCACATACCGATCACATGTATTCCTTTTGACCGGGCCCAATATGTCTATAGCAATGTCACACCAGGGCCCATCAGACTGCTTCCTTTTTACCATGGGTTGCGTCCTACATTTTAATATCTTATCCCTGCCAGTACACTCTATGCAGTTTCTAAGAACCCTCATGTAGAGACACGCGTCATGCCAATTCCAATATTGCGCTGATTACGGGATGACGTCACACGTGGACGTGCTGTGCGTGTCAGCTGTGAAACTCCGTGACACGCGTAATGCCAATTCCAATATGGCGCTGATTATGGGATGACGTCACACGTAGACGTTGATGCAGCAAGAGGAATTGTGGGTGAGAGAGAGTGCGCGAGGATTGGTTGCAAGACAATGAACCACAACATGGGTGGTATCTTAGCAACCTCTTTACCCTCACGTGCTGCAACTAGCTTCGCCAGCACATGATGTCTTCACGCTCCGTGGCAATCCACACCTGCATGCGCCTCACTAGCACGCGAAGTTCTCACGTGCAGCAGCAGGCCTCACCAGTACCTGGGCATTCAAGAGGATTTCTGGAACAATATCGAGAACAGGATACCAGACGTCTTCTCCTCTGAATGAGACGAGGCAGGACACGATGGGTACACGGAAGGGTCTTCTGCAGGATGGTGTGTTGGGTTCTCCTGTAGGTAAGCGTGGGTCATCTTCTTATTTCCAGTTGTCGCCAAATGTAAGATTCATCCCCTTAGGAACACAGGAGGTCTTCATCCCGTCAGGAACAAAGGAAGCAGAAGAAGTGAAGTATAAGCAGTCTTTATTAAGTAGAAGACATCAGAGACCCCATCCAAAACCGAAGACTGTCAACTGTCAACTGACCAGTTCCACAGCCTTCCTTAGCAACCTTAAGGTTCCACATTCCATGCATGGCCACAAGACAACCTGCTCTTAAAGCAAGACCCTACAGTAGGCAATGGTGATGGCTCTCAAGCAGTGCTAGTCCCCCTTGTCCTGAGCTGCTGTCGCAAGTAAGGAAACATGTTTAATTGCTGTGAAGTCCTAATGAAATTGTCACTTTGTTTTAAAACAAATATTTCCAAACTTCAACTTTTGGGAAGCTTGCTTAGATAAAAAAATACAAACTTCTAACTTAGAAAACCTTGTAACTTTGCACAAGTTGGTATCGACCCATGCTGATTGCATTACCAAAGTAGGTGGGGAAAATGGGACAAGTCATTTTATAATTGAGATTACAATTTTAGAAGAAAATGATTATTTTTAGCCAAATTCAAATTCCTGCAGTAAAAGAACCATAAAGACTTTCAGATGGTTATGAAAACATGGTTCATCCACACTAGTGGACTATGACGTCCAGCCTGATTTACAGTATGGCAGATGTAGTCAATGCAGTAAGGTTGGTGGAGGACTTTAAGACTGCCAACCTGCCTTTATTCCACCTACCAAATTTAGAGTTCACCACTGCCCCTGCGGTGAACTCTGTGGGTTTGTATGAGCCTCTGTCAGGGCAGTTCATAGAAAGCCATTAAACAATTTGGAATGGGTGGCCAAGATGGCAGCTGCTGTGTAGTCCTGGTTGTGCCGCTTCACTTACAGGCTTAGAAGTCCTCCAACTGGCCCAGATATCAACTAACCACTAAATAAGAGTGGGAGACACTTGTTGGACCAATGAGGATCTCTGGTGAGATGAAGCAGAATGTGTGAGGTCGTTCCGGCGAGGAGTGGGAGCTGCTTGTGCAACAAATGGGCCAAAGAAAATGGTGCTGTAGCAAGACCTCTAAGAAACTAAAGAATCCCAGACACAAAAGAGCAGGGGAAGACCAGCAGTTGTAAAACTTTCTGAGCCACAGGCATGCGCCCAAGAAAATGAGGCCCCAAGCTGAAGCAAAGGTGAGTGAAAGGAAGACAAACGGGTTCATCAGCCAACCGCACATCCTAATCCTCAGTGACGGGAGGAGAGAGGTAGTGTGTAAGTTCTGGAAGATGATGCAAAGGTCTATTAAATTGAACCAGAGGTGAACAGTGGGACTAAGACTTCAAGCAGGGCCGGTCCTGACAGGTGGCACATGAACATAAAACTTGTGGCTACCAAAAAGTAATTGGAGGTGCTTAACAGTAGAACCCTCCATAGGTAAAGTGATGCCCGCCAAGAACCTATATAGCAAGGGTGCAGATCAGTTATTGGAGGCATACTCTACAGACTTCTGGAAACAGTGCTGACCATGATCGTACAGCAATGTCCTGAAATCAGCTTCCTCCTCAAGAGATGCTAGGGGTTCCGACAGAAACAAGGGGCCTCCCAGATGGGATTAGTGATAAGTAGACTAGGCCAGAGCACAACAAAATATAGGACCCCCTGCCCCCCGGAGGTTTAGCCTATCGACCAAAACTTGCCAAAGAAAGCCAATTCTAGTTGCCCAAAAAGACATGAAGAGTGGTGGATCAAGTGGTGATAGTCCCAGTCTCACCAGCCACACAATGAGGCCTGAGAAAATCAAAGATGGGAGAGGGGTATCTGATTCACTCACCTCTGAGGTATAATGCAAAATGCCTATTGAGACCTAATACCAGATCCTAAGGCCTGCAAAAAGTCAGTGGAGACCATGAAAACATGGATGAGGGGAAGCCTATGTACTTCACTCCACTGTGGCTACTAAAAGACCCAAAAGAGATGGCACAGTCAAGGAGGTACTGAAATTCTACCTGACCAAAAAAAGGTACACAGGAAGTTGATGAGAAACTCACCAAAAGCTTCATGATGCAGTTTTTCAAAGAACTTAAAACTCAGATGAGTGCAGTCCATACTGATTCAAAATATCAGTCAATCCCTGTGCTGTGATTTATGCATTGAAGGAGTTCTGCAGGGTAAAGGGAGAAAAGATATTAAAAAGGTTTGTGCAAGATTTAATTTAAGCATTCCTCAACTGCAATAGAGTGTGCTCCATTGATATATATAGATAGATAAAGCAGACAGAACCAAATAGGCAGGCATGGCTCAAAGCTCCCACTGTTCATTCTCAACTGTCTCCATAGCTTCAAAAATGTCTATAGCACAGCAGAAACAAATATTAAAAATCCTAGTGAAAGAGTACTCTGGGAGGAGTGATATAGAGGATGAGTGCAATAGAGACAATCTGTCTCACCTACCGGAGTCAAATTATGGGGGGGCATGTTCAGCATTACCTGTGGGACATAAAAAGTGGTTGTATCAGAAAATGGGCACTGAAGGTTTGTAGTGTAGTTCCTATTTCCCTAATAGGCTCTGCGCATTGGAATAATATAACCTATAGGTTTGACATAGGACTACGGTCGGTATGTCCCTATCGATTATATTAAACTTAATTACCTGTGCCAGCTACCTCAGAGGCCGCTAGAAACTTATTGAAGACAAGAAGGGAATAGTTTCTGGCAACCACATAACATAAAACCCTGATCCCTCAGGATCATGGAAACAATATACTACTTTTCATTCAGTCACTCATCTCAGAGAAGTACATAGAAGAAACAGTCGGGTGTGTTTACAATAAAATTTATTGCACAGTTGTTGTTCTAGTACTGGTTATATGTGCTGCGACAACTGTTGGACAGTAGCAGAGAAATATGGCCAGCAGTGCAGTTAAATAAAAATGCATGGTACAGTTTTACCATTGTGCAATAGTAATGAACACATACATGAAATGCAGAATGCATTAAGATAAAGCCTATACCCCTATGATGCCTAACTAGATGTACCTAAGTGTACCTAGCATGTGTGTAGGTCTTTAGAGAGCCAAGAATCCCCCTAGGATTTAGTCTAACCCCATTACCTTAGTGGGGCTTCATCCTGGTGTTGAGCTGGACACCCCAGGATGGGTGGAGGGACCTCTGCCAGCTGGAGCTGTGGCATGATGCAGGTTGCAGCGTCTCAGGTCAGAGTGGCGGCATGGAAAGTCTCGGTCCTCTCTAGTTTGCTTGGGCAAAGGGAGGTATATTTATACTTGATAGATGCTTTGGAGTGTTAATACTGACGTACAGTCGGTCAGAGGAAGACGTCAGGAATGAACCCTTGGGAAATAGTGGTTCATGCATATTTAATGAGACCTTGGAGAAATCAATAATCCTGTGCTGGGGAAAATCCCAAGACTGAAGGGTCTTTTTTAAGTTAGTCACTTTTGGGCATGGATATGACGTATGTAGAATGGACCGTCTTCTGCACCCAGAGCACACGTCAGATAAGGGACAGACTCTGTTGCTCGTTATTTGTAAAGGGAGGGCCAATGTAGGGGAAAGGTCCTGCCTGTCTCTGTGGCACGAAGGATTTGAGCCTCTGAAACAGCGCACCTATGTTAGGGCCTCAATCCAGCACATAACAGGTTAGATTGGGGCAGGTCCCAGCTTTTATAATATGGAAGTGGCCTAGACAGGCAGGAAAGAAAAGAGGAAGGTGCCCGTTTGGCCAAAAAGCATCACTATCCTTTTTGCATTTGTAATTTGCATGTGTTTTGATAATGGCAGAAAAAAAAAATTGTTGCTTGTTTCTAGAATGATGCAGGTTCGCCGTACAAATGATTTCTTGGTAGAAATTTTTACATGTGATAATATAATATTGTGCTATGCGGGCGGTAGGGAAATTTCTGTCTATAGTTGATGAAAGGTCAATTGAGCAGAGGCCTATTTCATTAGAAGGATAGTACAGGATCTTCGAGGACCACTCATGTATTCGAATCAGACTTATGTCAGAATATATAGCGACTGCCACCGGAGTTCTTTCTGCACCCCCACTGCCCGGGACCCCCATTGCTGTCCGAGGCATCGTTGGGCTGCGGAGCCAGCTTCGAGCCGTGGATGACTGCGAGACATCGCTGAGGGAAGGACGACCCCCGGTCACGACCGTCACCTGCCTCCTGCGATCCGAGGTCCGTGGGCGACCCCAGGAGTTGGACGCCATTTGCGGGGCTTCCCCCGCTGCCCCATACGACCCGGCTGCGGTTCTCCGGTCTGCGGCCAAGGAGCTAGGACGTTGGGGTCCAGGCTGGAGCCCGACTGCGGTGCCGAGGTGGATTGGAGCCGACTCGACTGCCCTCCTGATGCCAAACGGTGAACAGAGGGAATTGGCTCTCTCTCCTGTTCCGGCGCCTACCTGCAGCTGTGGACCGCGGCTGCCTGCTCGTCTCCCTTGAGGTCGCGCTTGTGCTGCGGCGGTCCCTGGCACTCTGCTGCTGCCTGGGTGCTGTCTATCACCTCCTCCATTGCTTTTGCAGCGATCCTGCCCGGCGCACGCTTGCCATGGCGCCGAGCCTCTGATGCTGCCGCCCCAGTCCTCTTCACACGGGAGGCGGAATCCTCGTCTGATTCTGATTCTACGCATGCTTCGAAACACGCGCCAGGTACGTTCTTTCGTCACCGAGACATTTTTGGCACTTCAGAGGGTCCCGGGCCGAAGCTCCCAAACTCTTAAATTGGCGGCGCCCTGAAGTGCATTTCAGGGCAATTTCTCACCGCTACTGCTCCTGAATCTACACCGCTAATGAGGCAGCTCTGCAAACGCCCCTAAAGTGAAGTGCATTACTGCCCTTGAATGTGTGCTGATCTACTAAGTCCCTGTACAACTTTGCCTGTACACTTTATGCCGATCAATGCCTGACTCCAAAATGGCGACGGTCCAAGACATCCTCGACTCGCCTCACAGTGCCTGACCTTAAGATGGCGCTGCCTCAAAACTTTATTGTTTGAAAACCTTATTGCTCTCATCTCTTCTGTGTAACATCACAGTTACTTTGCTGTGCCTGAAGACTCACAAAAAAAAGAGAGAAGGGAAGAAAAGAGAAGGGAAAGGGAAGAAGGAAAAAAAAAAAAAAAAAATTATCATAGGTCCATCTCACCTGTGTACCGGGAGACTCATCCCCTCCGCTGTCTTTTTACCCTCTTACTCTTATTAGTGCCCTTCCCTAACCAACATGTCAAGCCCTGACCTGACGTGGTCTGGGGAAAACTCCTTCACTCTGGTCTACCCCCCCAACCTCTCAAAAACAGCTGCTAAATCATTCAAGCACGCCACCCTAAAAAGCCACCCTGAGACGCTGATATCTGACCTGCGCTTCAACGTGGACAGTGGCATTTGCATAAATGACCTTATCTTCTATTCCAGAAGAACCGCCGCCTGGCGCAAAACCCTCGCGCACCTTCTTAACGTTCGCTCAACCAGAAACATTCCATATGGCACCAAACTCACAATTGCTCCCTCCTCTACCCTGCGAGCGGACCTCACCATCACCCTCTACAAAAATGGCATTGTTCTGATCCAAGCCTCAACCAATAACCTTAATAAATTTGCAGACCTTTTCACCCTCCTCAGAAACCACGTGCACGACACGGATAGGGTATCTAACATCCGCACCAATGACCCACCGTCCTGCCAGCCTACTGTGCCTAGCCACCCGCATACCCCCCCAATGGCTCCCATCGCAGTTCATCCTATCCCCCTCAGCATGTCTACGGACCCCGGCTACGGACTCTCCCCCACACCCTTGATCCACTCCCACCCAGCGCCCCCCACCAACTGTGAGACTGATACTCTCCCAAAGACCCCGGACTCAGGTCGAACTAACCCTCCAATGGCTCCCAACACTGATCACCCTAAGCATTATAACTCGTCCCACGGCACCTCCAACAGAGTCGCCCCCAGACCCCTGATCCCCTCCCCGCCAGCCATCCACCAAATCCACGAGCTTGATACGCCTCCAAAGACCCTGGAGTCGGCTCAAGCCAACCTCTCCCCCTTCCACCTTTACATGCCACCTGTACCGCTCCTGAACCTTTGCCCCCCTGCCCTCTAGCACCCCCAGCTTATATTGATCTCGAAATTCTGCACTCCAGAGCGACTAAACTAACCCAGAGCATCCATAGCTCCATCCTGGACCTTATGAACCTCCTTCACCTTGCCGAACTCTCCCTCGCTAACCTCAAGCCACCTCAATCCTCCCCCCCACAGATCGCCGAGCCTCCCAAGCACCCACTTCCGCTACCCTTGAGACATCTTCGCCCGCGCAAACACCCTTGCCACCTATCAGAGGAGGAATCCCGAGCTCTTGCACTCTCTTACAACTCTACCACTGCCACCTCCTCTAATCCACTAGACCTCACGGGAAACGAAATCCTAGCCATCCTCCAAGACCACAACTCTGTCCAAGCCATCCCTCGTCCACTAAATAGGAGCCCTGAACACCCCATCAGCACGGTCACCATCAACCCCAACAGGCCAGCTACCCTCCATAACAGAAGTGTGGTTAAAAGCAACCTTGCGCCTGTATTCCTATCCGTCCAGACCCCTGACACCCCCCAGACCCCCCTATCTGGTCTCTTAATCAATTGCCAATCGGCAGTTAAGCATGCCGCAGATATTGCTGACCTCATCCTGAACAAAAACTTAGACCTAGCTATACTAACAGAATCCTGGCTCAATGAATACTCTTCCCCTTGCCTGGACTTATTAGTCCCTCCCAACTACAGCATTGCTAGACTGGACAGACATTCTAGCAGGAAAGGAGGAGGCATCGCCTGCATCTACCGATCCTCCCTCCTTGTCACGGAACTCGTGGCGGACACCACTGACTCCTGCGAATACCTCGCACTCTCCATTTGCAGCAACTCATTACATCTTTGCAACTTGCACATCTTTTACCACCCCCAGGTTCGAACGACTCTTTCACCGATCACCTCTTGGAAATCATCACAACTAAGATTTCCTCCAATGCCAAAGAGATTTTCCTTGGTGAATTCAACCTGCACTGGAATGACCCTAAAGATCCCTACGTCAACGCCATTAAAGACCTCCTAACCGATCAAGCCCTGACTCAAGCCTGCTCTCTGCCAACTCACTCAAAAGGGGCCACCCTTGACTGGATCATTTCTAAGGAATCCTCAGTCAAGCTTATCTCCTTAGACCCATGTGACTGGTCTGACCACCACACCATCTCCTTCGTTGTACCTGGGACCCTCAAGACAAAGACACCGCAACTGGTGATTCCCAAACGCTGGGTCAGAGACACTAAGAACCTTGACCTTATGAAACTGGAGGCTCACTGCAAATCTGACCTCCCCCCCCTCGCACATAACTACGGTCAGTGACCTCAATGCTCATTACTCGGCGTCTATATCAAACATTCTGGACGACCTTGCCCCCTAAAACTAAATAGAACACAAATCAAAGACAGAAACCCTTGGTTCTCTGGTTCCCTCAACTTGGAGAGGAGATCCCTACGGCAATCTGAAAGAATCTGGAGACAGCACCCCTCTGCTACGCAACTAAAACTTCTCCGCCAGGCGAGAAACTCCTACAACAAACATATCCTCAATTCAAAAAAGAATACTTCAGATCGGAATTGGGGAATGCCAAGAATAGACCCCGCAAGCTCTTTGAACTGGTCAAACACCAATCAAATAAACTGGCTAAAACACCGAAAGAATCTCCCAAGTCTCTAATATCGTCTGAAGAATTCTCCTCCTTCTTCACTAATAAAATCACGGCATTAGGAATTGAACTCAATACCTCCACTTACTCTCAACCCCTTCCGGAACTGCCCCCTTTCCCGCACTACCTCCACTGACCTCACCTAAAAACCAAGCACGCTGGACCGACTTCGAATACTATGACGAAGACTCCATCTCTAAAATCCTCTCTACCTTAAACCCAAACAACCACTTTAATGACCCGCTACCATCCAACTGCCTCGCTGCTGCCTCCCAATCCATTGTCCCTTGCTGGACTGCAATAATCAACACCTCTCTCCAACAGGGATCGATTCCGGACCCCTTGAAAGCCGGCCAAGTCCTTCCTATTTTAAAAAAACCATCGCTGGATCCAGCCTCCCCGACAATTTCAGACCTATCTCCAATATCCCTCTGCTAGCCAAAGTATTAGAGAAGTGTGTACAACAGCAACTAAGTCAGCACATCAACAACTTCCACCTACTTGATGACTTCCAATCTGGATTCAGACCGGGGCACAGCACTGAAACTACTATGCTCCACATCGTGGACGACGCCCTCCAAGCCCTAGACCAAGGCAAAACCTGCCTTCTAATCCTCTTAGACCTATCCTCCGCCTTCGATACCGTGAACCATGCAAAACTACTCGAACGCCTTAAACTCAGGATGGGTTTGGATGGCATTGTCCTAGAATGGTTCAGGTCCTTCCTCCAAAACCGATCTCAGAGATTCCTCATTAACGGCAACCTATCAGCTCCCACCCCGGTCACTGTTGGAGTCCCCCAAGGTTCAACCCTGTCCCCCACCCTCTTTAATCTTTACTTAGAGCCACTCACCAAAGTTCTTCGTACTGCCAACATCTCCTACCATATGTACGCGGACGACACCCAAATATACATCAATATTTCATCACTCGAGGAGATCCTCTCCCTGAACGAGACCCTGAAACTGACTGTCCAATGGCTAGCCGCTAACCAACTCAAACTCAACGCAAAGAAAACTGAATTTCTCCTAATCTCCCCTTCAAAAGCCAACCCGGAGATTCAGTTGTGGATCAAGGCCATCACAGCCTTAAACTGCCCGCCGACCATTGTTGACTCTGCCAAATCTCTGGGCATAATCCTCGACTGTAACCTGAACATGAGAGACCACATTAACTCGATGGCTAAATCAGCCAGATTCCACCTGAACTACCTTTGGAAGCTGAAACCTTTCATCGATGCTCCTGACCTAAAAATGGCAGTCCAAGCACTAGTCATCTCTAGACTGGAATATGGATGTTCCACCCTCACGGGATTACCCAAGATCTCCTTGGCACCTCTAAAAGCCTGCCTCAACGCGGCCGCCAGACTACTCACCGGCACCAGGAAATTCGACCACATCTCTCCACATATGAAAGCGCTGAACTGGCTCCCTCTAGAGGCAAGAATACAGCTGAAACTGGCATGCATCACACACAAGGCTCTACACGCAAACTCCCCTACTTACCTGTCACAGAAACTAGTGGTATCTGGAGGAAGCAGGAACTCCCGGTCCGCTAGAAACCTCTTGCTCCAACCTGCCCGTTTTCAGAAAAAAAGAACCTACAATAGGGCTTTCTCCGGAGCAGCACCAAGAATTTGGAACTCTTTCCCCCCGCCATCAGAAGAATCCCTTCTCTAGCACGTTTCAAGAAGGAGGCCAAAACTTTCCTCATGGGTAAATTCCTCGTCTAAGGCCGCCCTCAACCACCAAAATGTGCCCGACGAATCTAAGACTATCGCTTCTACCTCAGACCACCAATTCACCCCGCCGAGAAAATGTGGGGCTCTTGTTTTTACTGATTCTAACCATAACTGTAACCATAAACTTGAATCCCCTTTTTCCCCCATGTTCCCAGCACACCTGCCCCTCGCCAGCCGTTTTGTATATTTTTGTATACTTCTGTACTTTAGACTTTTTGTTTGTTCACCCCTGTATACCGTGTAAAGCGCTCTGATACCCTCACGGGTCAAGTTCGCGCTCTATAAAACACTAAAAAAAAAAATATATAGCGATCCTTTGGGTCCCTTTTGTTATAATAGCATTTTTTGCACAAATATACTGATAAGTTGTATGACCATGGTTCACTTGGTATAAAAGAAATGGTATTTTTTGCACAATTATAGCCTCTTTATACAAATATATCTACATGCTGTATGATTAGTGGTGTATCTTGTATAAATGGAAAGGTATCTCTCGGTTGCTCTTTTTAAATAATAGTATTATTGTATAAATATCTTTGTATGCTGTAATGTTTATGTTTTTATTCTGCATAAAGGCAATGCTATTCTGTATAAGATCAATGCCATGTTTTTAGATTAATTGGAGTTATATTATAAGTAGTATTGTGTACTTTTTATCTATATGTATATGACATGTTTGTGTTGCTTTAGTGGCACGGCACCAAACTGTTAATAAAATCAGACCTGTCGCCATCATTTGGAGGAAAAAGAAGGGATTATGACAGCAGTGAGAGCCATTATGTTATAATGACATTGAAATCCAGATATTCCAAGGCTTATTCCCCATCACCTTTATTTAGAGACTCATTTTTAGAGCTGTTATCACTTTCCTTAGTGACAACAAAATTTGGTACAGATGGGGTCAACCTTTTCAACTATTCTTTGAATGGCAGGAAACAAATGGGCACTGAAATCACTATGAAAAGTACTGGTTTTGAGCCCCCAAGCATGACCTATCACAAAAAAGAGATTTACCCCTCCCAAAAAGCCCAGACTGGTGCAAAGTTCCAGAAGGAAATTGAAGGAGAAAATCAAAAAAGGAGAAATATTGACCGTGTACAAGGCGGCACCTGAACATATGCAAAAAAACAGCAACACTCAACACTAGACCAATGGCAACATCACAGAGGGACTACTTGAAGAGGAGTACACATAGGGGAGTAAAGGAAGCCATGCAAATGAGGAAGTGCATGGCTACAGGAAAGAGTACCTACAAGCAGAGAATACCAGGCATTTGGCCTGCAGCAGAGCAACTGATTTCAGATGCTAGCACCAACAGAAGCCAATAAACACTACATCCTTTATGAACTAGCCAATACTAGACTTCAGATTTCAGAAATTCCGATGGAAAGCCTTATGGAATGCTTGTTATTACTGTTGTTTTTACAGTAGTGGGTTAGTTATGATAGTTAAAGGGGTTGTTTTCAAGAGATAGGGACTACCAAAGTCTATCACAAAGACAGGATCTAAATTCCCAATGCCCGAACAAGTTGTGAGAGACATGCACTCCTCGCTTTCAGGAAGATGTCAAATCTGACTATCACCACATATTATGTTAGAGGGCTAGATAACCTCATGAAGAAGAAGAGCGTAATTCATAGATTAGCAGCTCTAAGCACTAATACAGGACTTATTCAAGAAATCCACTTGTTGAGCCATAACCAGCAATGTCTTAGAGTCAGGGTATTTCCCCAATTTTTCCTCAGGAGAAAAGAAGATAGACGCAGTGGGAATATTGATTCATCACCAATGCCACCTAGTTGTAGATGGGGTGTGAAGAAAAAAATGGATAAATGGGAGTCGTTAAGGGGTTCCTATAAAAGACAGATGCTGCTAGTGGCATCCATCTACAGCCCCAATCATAGCCAAGAACATTTCCTGGATTATACTATATAATCCCTGAGACATGGGGAGTGGGTCCTATAGTGATTGGGGAAGATTTGAACCTGATGCTGGATGGTCCGATAGACAGAGATCAGAGGAAGCAGGAGGAACTTGGATATTTCCGCAGCATGCAGGACCCAACTTGCTAATTTAGGATTGGTGGAAGATTGGAGAACCAGACACCCACCTTTGGTGGATTTCTCCCATTATTCAGTGGTCCATAAGAGTTATACAAAAATAAATTACATATTACTGGACAAATGATTGCTCCCTAATCTTCGTGAGGTGACCAACTGACCCATTATGATGTTGGATCGAGGTCCGGTGTCGTGCACATTTGTCCATCCCCTACACAGCTGCTGCAGAGACAGGGGGCAATGGCACCTGAAGGTTTCATTGCTGAAGGACCCATAGTGTTAAATAACATCAAGTATTGAAGAATACTTTTAACATAAAGACATAGGTAAGGTGTGGCCAATCACCTTAAAGGAAGTATTAAAAGCTGTCCTCATGGGAAATTTTATCTCAGATGTAGATCCACTCAGAAAGATGAGGGATTACCTACTGACACAGCTAAGAAGAGACCCGAGAGAATTTGAGTCAATCCAAAAGTGCACACAATCACAAAAGGTCTGCAAAAAGATCCCAATGACAAGGATCCAGATCAGAAAATTAGACTTTGACAGGTCAGACTACTTACTGGCCAAGCTAGATAATAAGATTTATGAGTTAGGAAATAGACCAAACAGGCATCTAGTGAACCTTTTGAGAACACTCCAAGAGGCATATTTACAAGCCCCTATCCCCACGGGAACAGCACTTTTTATGACGTTCCTGTGGCGATAGGGGCTCCGCCTTATTTACACTTAACGTGGCTTAACGCTGCCTTGTAAATAAGGCCCCCTTTCATGCTATGCTTAGTGTGAAAGAGGAGGGAAATGGGTGTTGCTGTGGGTGTTCCACCGCAACACCCATTGATTCTGACACTGCCCCCTATTTACAAGGGAGGCGTAAATAGGAGGCAGCACCAGAATTAAGACCAGGGAAAACCTGGTCTTACCCTGGCGCAACGAGGAGAAATGTTTCATTTCTCCTTGTTTTTGCTGTTTTGATGTGTGCTGCGTTGTGCAGCACACATGAAAACAGCAAAAGGCCAATGATTGTTTATGTACAGGAAGGTCCCCCTTGCATTAAGCAGTACACATAGAGGTTACAAAACAGCATTTAAAGATTCTTTATGTGCAGGAAGGGGGACCTTCCTGCACATAAACAATCTTCCCCTGCACGCAGACAGCCTTGCACTATGGTGCAAGGGTGCCAGTGTTGGCACTAGGCTGCTAAGTTTAGTGTCAGCACAGGGGGAAACGCAGGGCTGCGCCATATTCTTGTCAATATGGTGCAGCCCTGCGTTTCTGAAGTGGCAGAGTGAGGCGTTAAGCCACGAAGGCTAATGCCTCACTCTGCCACTTCCCTTGTAAATATGCCCCTAAGTTGAAAGCCACATAGTAGAGTTGAGGGCATCAACAACCAGGCCTTTACATACATCGGAACCAGCCTCTCTATAATGGAAACTGAGCCACTAGCCTAGCTTTCTGGACCTATAATCTCCAGAAGTCACAACTAGTAAAATGAGGACACAACTGTTCTCTTAAACTTCATAATTCAAGTGTGCTAAGGCCATCCTCTAAAACTGGGCTTGTGACTCATTGGCAGCTCAATCAATCAATCAAGCGTTTGTTAAGCGTGACTACTCACCAGGGTGAGGGGCTCAAGGCGCTGGGGGAGGGGGTTTGCAGGTTCCAGTCCATCAAGGAGGGGGTCTGTTGAAGAGCCAGGTTTTGAGGTTTCTTGCGTAGATGGGGAGCGATGTTGTCTGTCTGAGGTGGAGCGGAAGGGCGTTCCAGGCTCTGGCCGCGAGGAAGGAGAAGGAGCGGCCTCCTGATCTGGTCTTTCTGGTGCGGAGGACCACGGCGTAGGAGAGCTGGGCTGATCGTTGGGTCCTTTGGGGTGCGTGGAATTTGAGTCGGCTGTTCAGGTATGCTGGTCCGGTGTCGTGGAGGGCCTTGTGAGCGTGGGTGAGCATCTTGAAGGTGACTCTAGCTTCGATGGGGAGCCAGTGGAGTGTGCGCAGGTGCTGGGAGATGTGGCAGTGTCTTGGCAGGTTGAGGACCAGTCTTGCGGCGGCGTTCTGGATGTTCTGTAGCTTGCGGGTGAGGTTTTTGTTTATTCCGGCGTAGAGTGCGTTGCCGTAGTCGAGTCTGCTGATGACCAGGGCGTGAGTGACGGTCTTTCTGTGGTCGAGGGGGATCCATTTGAAGGTCTTACGTAGGAGGCAGAGGGTGTGGAAGCAGGAGGACGAGATGGAGTTGATCTGGTGTCCATTTTGAGTTCGGAGTCCAGGATGATTCCCAGGCTGAGGAGGTGAAGGAGAATGGAGTCGGAGGGTAACAGAGAAGAGCACTTCTGGGGCAATGTGGGAGTAGCCAGGACATTCTAGATGATCCAGAATAGTCCAGAAGATGTGCAGCATTCCAGGAATATCCAGGCACTTCTACATCACTAAGAACTGGGAAGATTTAAACACCTGTCATAGCATCACACTTTGCCTGGCAACAGTGGTTGGTAAATTCTGGTCATTTACTCTGCACCATTTGTGTGACTGTTCCTTTTTGCTCTGCTTCCCTTCAAAACCACCAGGTGGTTGCGACTTCTCAGTTTACTCTCCCTTCCACAGATTCTCTTACTTGTCACCATTCAGGAACACTTGCTCCAGCTATGAACTCTCCTACTCATATCGGAATACGACGACTGCTGTTGGAGGGGGACGCTTGTAATCAGTTCCCAGACTGTTTTCTGGTCACCTGGGGGCTAGTCATGACCTCTTAACTTCTATAACCAGGTAGGCCAGATTTTGGTGATGGAATATATTTTTTTCTCCAAATGTGTATATATCATAGAATGTTTATTGTAATTATTTATTTAATGTAAAAAGTAGGTTATTATGTATATTGATGATAATGAAAATAATTTGGCACTATGATTGTAGTTTTTTATTGTGTGAGGTGATATTTTTGACATATCATATGTTTATTGAAATGTAACAATATTTTTACTTTTGATATTTGAATTTTCGATATAAGTAAAAATTTATGTTTTGAACAACAATATTTGTGGTTTTATTAGTTAAGTATACGAAGGTAATATTTTTGTGAACAATATTTTCCAACATTTTTGTGTTTCGATATTGTGTGCATCGATATTATGTCAGTGATTCCCTCAGAAATACTGGTACAGTGTTGAGAGTAATTTAATTCGGTCTGATAATGTCACACAGCTATTACCAGCCTCCAGGCTGCTACTCAAATAAGTGATGTTTGCACATACTTTTAGTACAGTTAGGGCCCTATTACGATGGCGGGCGAATCGCCCCCGCCGGCCCGGCGGTAGTCACCGCCGGCCAGGCGGGCGATCCACCCGCCATCCTGCCATGAATGACCCCCCGCCACATTAGGATGGCTGGGGGGTCCGCGGCGGACGGGAAGACCGTCTGCCGCTTTTCCGCCGGTCGACTCGTCGACCGGGCGGAAAACTGCCAGGACATGGTGGCGGTGTCTGAAAGACACCGCCATCCACATTACAATGCCGGCGGAGTCTTGCCTTTCCATGGCGGCGTTGCCGCCATGGAAAGGCATGCGGTTTCTGCTATTGGGGGCCAGTTGCGGTCCCCCAGAGTGATGGGGGGTGGGGGTGCACATGGGGGGTACCTATGGTAACCCCCTACATTGGCATGGACAAGGTGGCAGGCACAGCGTGGTGCCTGTCACCTTGTGCATGCCAATGCACAACGTGCATCCACAGCATTGTGGCGGGCGGTGCTGTGAGCACCGCCCACCACAATGTTGTGGATGGGGATGCCACCGCCACGGTGGCGGTGGCATCCTAATGGCCACAGCAGGACCGCCGCACCTCTGGCGGGCGGTCCCGCATGCCGTTACGGTGGCGGGTGGACATCGTAATAGGGCCCCTAGTTCTGGTTGTCTAATGGGTGCTGATTATGGCAACATATTGCAGCTGATTTATACAGAGGACAGCTTTACCCAGAAGTTTGACATTTTGAATTTGCCACCCTCTGCATGTCCATTTGTGTTAGCTTTGGCCAATGTTCCGAAGCTTAAATGTGTCGATAAAGAGTCTAACACGCTGTTGATTTGCAAGTGGCTTCACTGGCTGTGTAAACACATGGGTTACAATATTTTCAACTGTAATCAAATCCTTATTACTAGATGGGTGAACTGGGTTGGTACATCTCCCAAGGTTTTCAATAGTGATTGCATTGTTGTCAATTTTATGAATTCCAGCTTGGTATATGGTTGGTACATGGTCTCTTAGCCTTGCCATATGCTACTAGTCAGTCAAATTATACCTTGACCATTAGGATTCTTCTATAAACCCACTAAGGCTGCATGCTATGAAAACTGTAATGCTACATGTATACATGTCCCTGCTCTGATTGAAATGGGATGCAATCAATCATCTGTCACTCAATATGTCCTGCTATGTTCTAATAGATTTATGATCCTTGACAGCATATCAGGGGTGGATTGACATGTAGACATGTTTGTTGATGAGGCCACATTAATGAGGTGTACAGTAAAGCAGGCAACTCCAAGACGGCTTGTGGTGCGAAGGCAAAGCCCAATTTTTCACTTGTTAATATTCTATCCTGGAATATATCT
This sequence comes from Calotriton arnoldi, assembly GCA_963921515.1. NCBI lineage: Eukaryota > Metazoa > Chordata > Amphibia > Caudata > Salamandridae > Calotriton > Calotriton arnoldi. Next base: position 32,087 of record CAWUFW010005995.1, on the reverse strand, counting down.
GGGATCAACAGTAAACTGATGCAGCCTGATTGATTATCCCTGGTAGAAATTTTTGAGATTATAATTATGTAGGAAACTTGGGCTACATTTCCTTTTGTGGTTTCACTTGCTATTCTGTACCAGCTGTTCTATCAAACTCAGGTCAATCTAAGGAAGGTTTAGAAATATATGAGTCAAGCTTGGCCTCAAGGCTAAGTTCAATTCTGTGGATTCAAATTGCCTTGAGATCCAAGTATTCTAGATGTCCGGACACCATAAATGTATTTTTTTTAATAATTAATTTTGATAATGATTTTTCCAATAGTATTAATAAGAATTTTATGTCTCTTTTTTTGGGTTTGATAAACATTTGTTGACACTTAATACTACAGAGGCAGATTGTAGTGTTATTCTCTGTGGTGATTTTAACGCTAAATTTAATCTACGCCCAATAGATTTAGCTGACTGTCAACATAGATCTGCTGATCTTTTTATGCAGGGACCATCTGATCATAGATGTGTGGAATTGGGTACTTATAATTTTCACACATGAACCGATTAGACCAATTGTTATGTTATAGTGTTTATAAAGCACACAGCTGCTCCAACAACTGCACTTCCCAGTGCTTGACCTTGAGGATGATTAAACTGCATCTACCGGCCTGTCAGAAGGAAGAAGAATGAGGGAATACTAGGTGGAAACAAGCCATGTCTTCAGTGTTTTCCTGAAATGCAAATGGTTCTCAGTGTTCCTGATGGAAAGAGATAGCGAGTTCCTGAGAACAGGTGCCGAGGCACAAAAAGAGCGGCCTCTCGCTATTGCTCTCCTAACTTGAAGGACAATGGCCAAATTGAGATCAGCTGAACGGGAGGAATGGGAGGGTCATTAAGGGGATATAAGATTTGACAAGATGGGGCCCCTGGGAGTGCAGGATCTTGTAAGCGACACACAGGGTCTTAAAGTGCATACGTTTATCCAATGGGAGCCAATGCAGTTTATGAAGAAGACGAGAGACAGAGCAACCTTTCGGGAGGGAGAATAGCAGCCTGGCCCCATCATTTTGAGCCAGCTGGAGTCTTCTGATAACTGATTTGTTGGTTCCCAGATACAAGATATTACAGTAATCTAGCCGGGACAGAATTACCGCCTGAATGATGGTTTCTCAGATGCTATGGTTGAAAAGACCAAGAATGGGTTTGAGGTTGCCCAAGAGCCTGAAACAGGTGCCCACTACTTATTTGGCTTGAGTTTCAAGAGCCAGGGTGCTGTCCATGAACACACCTAGATTTGTGATGGAGGACTTAGATATAGGACGGAACCCGAGGGAGGAGGGCCACCAGTGGTCACCCTAAGAGTGGTATCTCTTCCCAGTAGAAGTACTTCCATTTTATTCACATTCAAGTGAAAGCAATTGGCATTCATCCACTCTCTTTGGAAGTTAGCCCGGTTGAGCGTAGGATTATCTGCGAGGGAGAGCACGAGCTGGAACATAAGACATCTGCTCAATCCCAGTAGATTTGATAACCCGTGCCAACATCTGAATATAAACGTTGAACAAGTTAGGGCTCAGTGAAGAGCCCTGGGGAATTCTGTGGTGTAAAGTGTGGGTTTTTGGAACTGTAGGGGGCAGAAATTACCCGTAAGGAGAATTCAGATAGAACAGACACAAACCAGGACAGTGCTGCCCCACCTATGCCAATGCATTGTAAGTGCTGCAGTAAGATGTAATAAGACACCTTATCAGATGTGGCATGCAAATCAAGCAGGATCAGGGTGGAGGATTGGCCTTCATCCAGGGCACCACATAGCATCTCAGTGACCACGAGGAGTGCGGATTGTGTGCTGTGTCCTTGCCTGAAGCAGTTTTGGGAGATATCCAAGATGTGGTTATCATCCAAGAACTTAGTAAGGATGCCATTAACATGTCACTCTGTTACCTTCGCAAGAAAGCAAAAGGGAGATAGGGTGGAAATATTAAGGTTTCAAGGCATCCAAAGACGGTTTCTTCAGGAGGGGAATGGCCTTGGCATGTTTCCAAGGGCCAGGTATATGGGCTGAAGACAGGAAGATATTGATCACTTGTAAACAATGCGGGAGGAGGGGGTCACAAAGCTTAAGAAACAGATCTGGTTTGAGCAGATCAGCAGGCAAGCCAGATTTAACTTGGCTACTGAGTGTAAGCAGTTCATGCAGACACAGGAGAGGAAACAAGTAGAGTGCTGGCATAGGACTGCAAGCAGCAGGCGATGCTGTATCCTCTAGCCTCACAGCAAGGGTATCAGAAGGGAAGTGCGAGTAGATAACCTCTATCTTGCAGATTAAATATTCTGCTAAATTCTCACAGTGTGCACTAGAGGTGTCAATGGGATGGGCTGCAAGCACTGGTTTAATAAGCCTATTCATTAGGCTAAAAATTTCTTTGGTGAGGTTGTTACTGTTCCTAATTTTATTAGCAAAATGTCCAGCCCTTGCTTTCAAAATCAATTTATGATAGGATTTGATGGCTGCTCTGTATTGTATTTTTTGTAGAGGATCGTAAACTTTCCTCCAAGAGCGTTCGAAAGCCTTGCAGTGCTTTTTGGCTGCAATTTAAGCAGGCTGTGGTATGTTCCTTCCTACTGGAGACCTGTCTAGCGGGGATGAAAACATCTGAGGTTAAGGAGAGCCAGGATTGCAGAGTGTTGTTTGCTGCCTCTACGTTAGGGGCAAGTTGAGGATGAGTAGCCTGAATAAAGTCACATGGGGGCATATTATCAAGAACGGCATTAAAATTATCGCCGCTTTAGCGGCAGGAAACTGCCGCTAAAGCAGCAATAATGGGCTTGATAATATGCCCTTGAGAATTCCAATAGAAGCCCATGTTTACACCAGAACATGGGCTTCTATTGGAATTCTCAAGGGCATATTATCAAGCCCATTATCGCCGCTTTAGCAGCAGTTTCCTGCCGCTAAAGCGGCGATAATTTTAACGCTGTTCTTGATAATATGCCCCCAAATTTTTGGGGATTATTCTTGTGACAGGGATGTTTCATGTTCCGATCAAGTGTGGACGTCTGTATTTGGCAAGGGAGGCAAATCGCCAGAGGGATCATGAAGTGGTCAGTCCAGGGCATAGAAAGTGGGGTTGCAGCCCGTAGGGAGCTAAAGTTAGGGAAAAAAAGGGTCCAAGAGCTGACCAGTTAAGTGCTTGGCAGCAGACACCAAGGGGCATATTATCAAGGGCCATATTGCCTCTTTTCTGGCTTTTAAAGCCAGAAAAGCGGCGATATTCACATCGCACTATTAACAAGCTGCGCTAAGCCTTGTTAGCGCTAGTTTCCGTGAGTTTGCTCCCGCTTTTATCGCCCTGCATGCCATCGCTAATGACATGCAAAGTAGGCGTTCCGGAGCAAAACTACATGGAAATAGTCGTTAACAAGGCTTCGCGGTATTTACAAGCCTGCAGCAGACCCGCTTAGCAACAAGAATAATCGCGCTAAGCCCCCTTATCGCAGGATTTTAACACCTGCTTAAAAGTTGACTAAGCCATCTACATAATGGGAGGTGGATTGCAGGGTTAAGGTCACAGGGGCGTATCAGCAAGGATTTCATTATCTCCCACAATTTATCTCTGGTTTTCAAGCGATATTGGCGCTTTTCGCCGCTATTGCTGGATTTCATATCGCCTCGGAGATAAGCATTGATAATAATGCGCTATCTCAGCGTTGAAATCCAGCGATAGCCGGCGATAAAAAAATAGCGCTAAGCGTGCTTTGCGATATTTATCGCAAGTTGTTGTAAATATGCCCCCAAGTGAGTTAATTGCAAAGCAGCAAGACCATCTATAAAATTTGCAATGTCACAATCATGGGTAGCATCCAAATGAAGATTAAGGTCGCCCAAGATGTTTAAGTTGGCTCATTTAATGATCAATGGGGCAGTAAAGTTCCCTGATCCCCTCCCCGCCAGCCATCCACCAAATCCACGAGCTTGATACGCCTCCAAAGACCCTGGAGTCGGCTCAAGCCAACCTCTCCCCCTTCCACCTTTACATGCCACCTGTACCGCTCCTGAACCTTTGCCCCCTGCCCTCTAGCACCCCCAGCTTATATTGATCTCGAAATTCTGCACTCCAGAGCGACTAAACTAACCCAGAGCATCCATAGCTCCATCCTGGACCTTATGAACCTCCTTCACCTTGCCGAACTCTCCCTCGCTAACCTCAAGCCACCTCAATCCTCCCCCCACAGATCTCCGAGCCTCCCAAGCACCCACTTCCGCTACCCTTGAGACATCTTCGCCCGCGCAAACACCCTTGCCACCTAACAGAGGAGGAATCCCGAGCTCTTGCACTCTCTTACAACTCTACCACTGCCACCTCCTCTAATCCACTAGACCTCACGGGAAACGAAATCCTAGCCATCCTCCAAGACCACAACTCTGTCCAAGCCATCCCTCGTCCACTAAATAGGAGCCCTGAACACCCCATCAGCACGGTCACCATCAACCCCAACAGGCCAGCTACCCTCCATAACAGAAGTGTGGTTAAAAGCAACCTTGCGCCTGTATTCCTATCCGTCCAGACCCCTGACACCCCCCAGACCCCCTATCTGGTCTCTTAATCAATTGCCAATCGGCAGGTAAGCATGCCGCAGATATTGCTGACCTCATCCTGAACAAAAACTTAGACCTAGCTATACTAACAGAATCCTGGCTCAATGAATACTCTTCCCCTTGCCTGGACTTATTAGTCCCTCCCAACTACAGCATTGCTAGACTGGACAGACATTCTAGCAGGAAAGGAGGAGGCATCGCCTGCATCTACCGATCCTCCCTCCTTGTCACGGAACTCGTGGCGGACACCACTGACTCCTGCGAATACCTCGCACTCTCCATTTGCAGCAACTCATTACATCTTTGCAACTTGCACATCTTTTACCACCCCCAGGTTCGAACGACTCTTTCACCGATCACCTCTTGGAAATCATCACAACTAAGATTTCCTCCAATGCCAAAGAGATTTTCCTTGGTGATTTCAACCTGCACTGGAATGACCCTAAAGATCCCTACGTCAACGCCATTAAAGACCTCCTAACCGATCAAGCCCTGACTCAAGCCTGCTCTCTGCCAACTCACTCAAAAGGGGCCACCCTTGACTGGATCATTTCTAAGGAATCCTCAGTCAAGCTTATCTCCTTAGACCCATGTGACTGGTCTGACCACCACACCATCTCCTTCGTTGTACCTGGGACCCTCAAGACAAAGACACCGCAACTGGTGATTCCCAAACGCTGGGTCAGAGACACTAAGAACCTTGACCTTATGAAACTGGAGGCTCGCTGCAAATCTGACCTCCCCCTCGCACATAACTACGGTCAGTGACCTCAATGCTCATTACTCGGCGTCTATATCAAACATTCTGGACGACCTTGCCCCCTAAAACTAAATAGAACACAAATCAAAGACAGAAACCCTTGGTTCTCTGGTTCCCTCAACTTGGAGAGGAGATCCCTACGGCAATCTGAAAGAATCTGGAGACAGCACCCCTCTGCTACGCAACTAAAACTTCTCCGCCAGGCGAGAAACTCCTACAACAAACATATCCTCAATTCAAAAAAAGAATACTTCAGATCGGAATTGGGGAATGCCAAGAATAGACCCCGCAAGCTCTTTGAACTGGTCAAACACCAATCAAATAAACTGGCTAAAACACCGAAAGAATCTCCCAAGTCTTTAATATCGTCTGAAGAATTCTCCTCCTTCTTCACTAATAAAATCACGGCATTAGGAATTGAACTCAATACCTCCACTTACTCTCAACCCCTTCCGGACCTGCCCCCTTTCCCGCACTACCTCCACTGACCTCACCTAAAAACCAAGCACGCTGGACCGACTTCGAATACTATGACGAAGACTCCATCTCTAAAATCCTCTCTACCTTAAACCCAAACAACCACTTTAATGACCCGCTACCATCCAACTGCCTCGCTGCTGCCTCCCAATCCATTGTCCCTTGCTGGACTGCAATAATCAACACCTCTCTCCAACAGGGATCGATTCCGGACCCCTTGAAAGCCGGCCAAGTCCTTCCTATTTTAAAAAACCATCGCTGGATCCAGCCTCCCCGACAATTTCAGACCTATCTCCAATATCCCTCTGCTAGCCAAAGTATTAGAGAAGTGTGTACAACAGCAACTAAGTCAGCACATCAACAACTTCCACCTACTTGATGACTTCCAATCTGGATTCAGACCGGGGCACAGCACTGAAACTACTATGCTCCACATCGTGGACGACGCCCTCCAAGCCCTAGACCAAGGCAAAACCTGCCTTCTAATCCTCTTAGACCTATTCTCCGCCTTCGATACCGTGAACCATGCAAAACTACTCGAACGCCTTAAACTCAGGATGGGTTTGGATGGCATTGTCCTAGAATGGTTCAGGTCCTTCCTCCAAAACCGATCTCAGAGATTCCTCATTAACGGCAACCTATCAGCTCCCACCCCGGTCACTGTTGGAGTCCCCCAAGGTTCAACCCTGTCCCCCACCCTCTTTAATCTTTACTTAGAGCCACTCACCAAAGTTCTTCGTACTGCCAACATCTCCTACCATATGTACGCGGACGACACCCAAATATACATCAATATTTCATCACTCGAGGAGATCCTCTCCCTGAACGAGACCCTGAAACTGACTGTCCAATGGCTAGCCGCTAACCAACTCAAACTCAACGCAAAGAAAACTGAATTTCTCCTAATCTCCCCTTCAAAAGCCAACCCGGAGATTCAGTTGTGGATCAAGGCCATCACAGCCTTAAACTGCCCGCCGACCATTGTGGACTCTGCCAAATCTCTGGGCATAATCCTCGACTGTAACCTGAACATGAGAGACCACATTAACTCGATGGCTAAATCAGCCAGATTCCACCTGAACTACCTTTGGAAGCTGAAACCTTTCATCGATGCTCCTGACCTAAAAATGGCAGTCCAAGCACTAGTCATCTCTAGACTGGAATATGGATGTTCCACCCTCACGGGATTACCCAAGATCTCCTTGGCACCTCTAAAAGCCTGCCTCCAGCGCGGCCGCCAGACTACTCACCGGCACCAGGAAATTCGACCACATCTCTCCACATATGAAAGCGCTGAACTGGCTCCCTCTAGAGGCCAGAATACAGCTGAAACTGGCATGCATCACACACAAGGCTCTACACGCAAACTCCCCTACTTACCTGGCACAGAAACTAGTGGTATCTGGAGGAAGCAGGAACTCCCGGTCCGCTAGAAACCTCTTGCTCCAACCTGCCCGTTTTCAGAAAAAAAGAACCTACAATAGGGCTTTCTCCGGAGCAGCACCAAGAATTTGGAACTCTTTCCCCCCGCCATCAGAAGAATCCCTTCTCTAGCACGTTTCAAGAAGGAGGCCAAAACTTTCCTCATGGGTAAATTCCTCGTCTAAGGCCGCCCTCAACCACCAAAATGTGCCCGACGAATCTAAGACTATCGCTTCTACCTCAGACCACCAATTCACCCCGCCGAGAAAATGTGGGGCTCTTGTTTTTACTGATTCTAACCATAACTGTAACCATAAACTTGAATCCCCTTTTTCCCCCATGTTCCCAGCACACCTGCCCCTCGCCAGCCGTTTTGTATATTTTTGTATACTTCTGTACTTTAGACTTTTTGTTTGTTCACCCCTGTATACCGTGTAAAGCGCTCTGATACCCTCACGGGTCAAGTTCGCGCTCTATAAAACACAAAAAAAAAAATATATAGCGATCCTTTGGGTCCCTTTTGTTATAATAGCATTTTTTGCACAAATATACTGATAAGTTGTATGACCATGGTTCACTTGGTATAAAAGAAATGGTATTTTTTGCACAATTATAGCCTCTTTATACAAATATATCTACATGCTGTATGATTAGTGGTGTATCTTGTATAAATGGAATGGTATCTCTCGGTTGCTCTTTTTAAATAATAGTATTATTGTATAAATATCTTTGTATGCTGTAATGTTTATGTTTTTATTCTGCATAAAGGCAATGCTATTCTGTATAAGATCAATGCCATGTTTTTAGATTAATTGGAGTTATATTATAAGTAGTATTGTGTACTTTTTATCTGTATGTATATGACATGTTTGTGTTGCTTTAGTGGCACGGCACCAAACTGTTAATAAAATCAGACCTGTCGCCATCATTTGGAGGAAAAAGAAGGGATTATGACAGCAGTGAGAGCCATTATGTTATAATGACATTGAAATCCAGATATTCCAAGGCTTATTCCCCATCACCTTTATTTAGAGACTCATTTTTAGAGCTGTTATCACTTTCCTTAGTGACAACAAAATTTGGTACAGATGGGGTCAACCTTTTCAACTATTCTTTGAATGGCAGGAAACAAATGGGCACTGAAATCACTATGAAAAGCATGTGAAGTACTGGTTTTGAGCCCCCAAGCATGACCTATCACAAAAAAGAGATTTACCCCTCCCAAAAAGCCCAGACTGGTGCAAAGTTCCAGAAGGAAATTGAAGGAGAAAATCAAAAAAGGAGAAATATTGACCGTGTACAAGGCGGCACCTGAACATATGCAAAAAAACAGCAACACTCAACACTAGACCAATGGCAACATCACAGAGGGACTACTTGAAGAGGAGTACACATAGGGGAGTAAAGGAAGCCATGCAAATGAGGAAGTGCATGGCTACAGGAAAGAGTACCTACAAGCAGAGAATACCAGGCATTTGGCCTGCAGCAGAGCAACTGATTTCAGATGCTAGCACCAACAGAAGCCAATAAACACTACATCCTTTATGAACTAGCCAATACTAGACTTCAGATTTCAGAAATTCCGATGGAAAGCCTTATGGAATGCTTGTTATTACTGTTGTTTTTACAGTAGTGGGTTAGTTATGATAGTTAAAGGGGTTGTTTTCAAGAGATAGGGACTACCAAAGTCTATCACAAAGACAGGATCTAAATTCCCAATGCCCGAACAAGTTGTGAGAGACATGCACTCCTCGCTTTCAGGAAGATGTCAAATCTGACTATCACCACATATTATGTTAGAGGGCTAGATAACCTCATGAAGAAGAAGAGCGTACTTCATAGATTAGCAGCTCTAAGCACTAATACAGGACTTATTCAAGAAATCCACTTGTTGAGCCATAACCAGCAATGTCTTAGAGTCAGGGTATTTCCCCAATTTTTCCTCAGGAGAAAAGAAGATAGACGCAGTGGGAATATTGATTCATCACCAATGCCACCTAGTTGTAGATGGGGTGTGAAGAAAAAAATGGATAAATGGGAGTCGTTAAGGGGTTCCTATAAAAGACAGATGCTGCTAGTGGCATCCATCTACAGCCCCAATCATAGCCAAGAACATTTCCTGGATTATACTATATAATCCCTGAGACATGGGGAGTGGGTCCTATAGTGATTGGGGAAGATTTGAACCTGATGCTGGATGGTCCGATAGACAGAGATCAGAGGAAGCAGGAGGAACTTGGATATTTCCGCAGCATGCAGGACCCAACTTGCTAATTTAGGATTGGTGGAAGATTGGAGAACCAGACACCCACCTTTGGTGGATTTCTCCCATTATTCAGTGGTCCATAAGAGTTATACAAAAATAAATTACATATTACTGGACAAATGATTGCTCCCTAATCTTCGTGAGGTGACCAACTGACCCATTATGATGTTGGATCGAGGTCCGGTGTCGTGCACATTTGTCCATCCCCTACACAGCTGCTGCAGAGACAGGGGGCAATGGCACCTGAAGGTTTCATTGCTGAAGGACCCATAGTGTTAAATAACATCAAGTATTGAAGAATACTTTTAACATAAAGACATAGGTAAGGTGTGGCCAATCACCTTAAAGGAAGTATTAAAAGCTGTCCTCATGGGAAATTTTATCTCAGATGTAGATCCACTCAGAAAGATGAGGGATTACCTACTGACACAGCTAAGAAGAGACCCGAGAGAATTTGAGTCAATCCAAAAGTGCACACAATCACAAAAGGTCTGCAAAAAGATCCCAATGACAAGGATCCAGATCAGAAAATTAGACTTTGACAGGTCAGACTACTTACTGGCCAAGCTAGATAATAAGATTTATGAGTTAGGAAATAGACCAAACAGGCATCTAGTGAACCTTTTGAGAACACTCCAAGAGGCATATTTACAAGCCCCTATCCCCACGGGAACAGCACTTTTTATGACGTTCCTGTGGCGATAGGGGCTCCGCCTTATTTACACTTAACGTGGCTTAACGCTGCCTTGTAAATAAGGCCCCCTTTCATGCTATGCTTAGTGTGAAAGAGGAGGGAAATGGGTGTTGCTGTGGGTGTTCCACCGCAACACCCATTGATTCTGACACTGCCCCCTATTTACAAGGGAGGCGTAAATAGGAGGCAGCACCAGAATTAAGACCAGGGAAAACCTGGTCTTACCCTGGCGCAACGAGGAGAAATGTTTCATTTCTCCTTGTTTTTGCTGTTTTGATGTGTGCTGCGTTGTGCAGCACACATGAAAACAGCAAAAGGCCAATGATTGTTTATGTACAGGAAGGTCCCCCTTGCATTAAGCAGTACACATAGAGGTTACAAAACAGCATTTAAAGATTCTTTATGTGCAGGAAGGGGGACCTTCCTGCACATAAACAATCTTCCCCTGCACGCAGACAGCCTTGCACTATGGTGCAAGGGTGCCAGTGTTGGCACTAGGCTGCTAAGTTTAGTGTCAGCACAGGGGGAAACGCAGGGCTGCGCCATATTCTTGTCAATATGGTGCAGCCCTGCGTTTCTGAAGTGGCAGAGTGAGGCGTTAAGCCACGAAGGCTAATGCCTCACTCTGCCACTTCCCTTGTAAATATGCCCCTAAGTTGAAAGCCACATAGTAGAGTTGAGGGCATCAACAACCAGGCCTTTACATACATCGGAACCAGCCTCTCTATAATGGAAACTGAGCCACTAGCCTAGCTTTCTGGACCTATAATCTCCAGAAGTCACAACTAGTAAAATGAGGACACAACTGTTCTCTTAAACTTCATAATTCAAGTGTGCTAAGGCCATCCTCTAAAACTGGGCTTGTGACTCATTGGCAGCTCAATCAATCAATCCCGCGTTTGTTACGCGTGACTACTCACCAGGGTGAGGGGCTCAAGGCGCTGGGGGGAGGGGGGTTTGCAGGTTCCAGTCCATCAAGGAGGGGGTCTGTTGAAGAGCCAGGTTTTGAGGTTTCTTGCGTAGATGGGGAGCGATGTTGTCTGTCTGAGGTGGAGCGGAAGGGCGTTCCAGGCTCTGGCCGCGAGGAAGGAGAAGGAGCGGCCTCCTGATCTGGTCTTTCTGGTGCGGAGGACCACGGCGTAGGAGAGCTGGGCTGATCGTTGGGTCCTTTGGGGTGCGTGGAATTTGAGTCGGCTGTTCAGGTATGCTGGTCCGGTGTCGTGGAGGGCCTTGTGAGCGTGGGTGAGCATCTTGAAGGTGACTCTAGCTTCGATGGGGAGCCAGTGGAGTGTGCGCAGGTGCTGGGAGATGTGGCAGTGTCTTGGCAGGTTGAGGACCAGTCTTGCGGCGGCGTTCTGGATGTTCTGTAGCTTGCGGGTGAGGTTTTTGTTTATTCCGGCGTAGAGTGCGTTGCCGTAGTCGAGTCTGCTGATGACCAGGGCGTGAGTGACGGTCTTTCTGTGGTCGAGGGGGATCCATTTGAAGGTCTTACGTAGGAGGCAGAGGGTGTGGAAGCAGGAGGACGAGATGGAGTTGATCTGGTGTCCATTTTGAGTTCGGAGTCCAGGATGATTCCCAGGCTGAGGAGGTGAAGGAGAATGGAGTCGGAGGGTAACAGAGAAGAGCACTTCTGGGGCAATGTGGGAGTAGCCAGGACATTCTAGATGATCCAGAATAGTCCAGAAGATCTGCAGCATTCCAGGAATATCCAGGCACTTCTACATCACTAAGAACTGGGAAGATTTAAACACCTGTCATAGCATCACACTTTGCCTGGCAACAGTGGTTGGTAAATTCTGGTCATTTACTCTGCACCATTTGTGTGACTGTTCCTTTTTGCTCTGCTTCCCTTCAAAACCACCAGGTGGTTGCGACTTCTCAGTTTACTCTCCCTTCCACAGATTCTCTTACTTGTCACCATTCAGGAACACTTGCTCCAGCTATGAACTCTCCTACTCATATCGGAATACGACGACTGCTGTTGGAGGGGGACGCTTGTAATCAGTTCCCAGACTGTTTTCTGGTCACCTGGGGGCTAGTCATGACCTCTTAACTTCTATAACCAGGTAGGCCAGATTTTGGTGATGGAATATATTTTTTTCTCCAAATGTGTATATATCATAGAATGTTTATTGTAATTATTTATTTAATGTAAAAAGTAGGTTATTATGTATATTGATGATAATGAAAATAATTTGGCACTATGATTGTAGTTTTTTATTGTGTGAGGTGATATTTTTGACATATCATATGTTTATTGAAATGTAACAATATTTTTACTTTTGATATTTGAATTTTCGATATAAGTAAAAATTTATGTTTTGAACAACAATATTTGTGGTTTTATTAGTTAAGTATACGAAGGTAATATTTTTGTGAACAATATTTTCCAACATTTTTGTGTTTCGATATTGTGTGCATCGATATTATGTCAGTGATTCCCTCAGAAATACTGGTACAGTGTTGAGAGTAATTTAATTCGGTCTGATAATGTCACACAGCTATTACCAGCCTCCAGGCTGCTACTCAAATAAGTGATGTTTGCACATACTTTTAGTACAGTTAGGGCCCTATTACGATGGCGGGCGAATCGCCCCCGCCGGCCCGGCGGTAGTCACCGCCGGCCAGGCGGGGGCGATCCACCCGCCATCCTGCCATGAATGACCCCCCGCCACATTAGGATGGCTGGGGGTCCGCGGCGGACGGGAAGACCGTCTGCCGCTTCCGCCGGTCGACTCGTCGACCGGGCGGAAAGCTGCCAGGACATGGTGGCGGTGTCTGAAAGACACCGCCATCCACATTACAATGCCGGCGGAGTCTTGCCTTTCCATGGCGGCGTTGCCGCCATGGAAAGGCATGCGGTTTCTGCTATTGGGGGCCAGTTGCGGTCCCCCAGAGTGATGGGGGTGGGGGTGCACATGGGGGTACCTATGGTAACCCTCTACATTGGCATGGACAAGGTGGCAGGCACAGCGTGGTGCCTGTCACCTTGTGCATGCCAATGCACAACGTGCATCCACAGCATTGTGGCGGGCGGTGCTGTGAGCACCGCCCACCACAATGTTGTGGATGGGGGATGCCACCGCCACGGTGGCGGTGGCATCCTAATGGCCACAGCAGGACCGCCGCACCTCTGGCGGGCGGTCCCGCATGCCGTTACGGTGGCGGGTGGACATCGTAATAGGGCCCCTAGTTCTGGTTGTCTAATGGGTGCTGATTATGGCAACATATTGCAGCTGATTTATACAGAGGACAGCTTTACCCAGAAGTTTGACATTTTGAATTTGCCACCCTCTGCATGTCCATTTGTGTTAGCTTTGGCCAATGTTCCGAAGCTTAAATGTGTCGATAAAGAGTCTAACACGCTGTTGATTTGCAAGTGGCTTCACTGGCTGTGTAAACACATGGGTTACAATATTTTCAACTGTAATCAAATCCTTATTACTAGATGGGTGAACTGGGTTGGTACATCTCCCAAGGTTTTCAATAGTGATTGCATTGTTGTCAATTTTATGAATTCCAGCTTGGTATATGGTTGGTACATGGTCTCTTAGCCTTGCCATATGCTACTAGTCAGTCAAATTATACCTTGACCATTAGGATTCTTCTATAAACCCACTAAGGCTGCATGCTATGAAAACTGTAATGCTACATGTATACATGTCCCTGCTCTGATTGAAATGGGATGCAATCAATCATCTGTCACTCAATATGTCCTGCTATGTTCTAATAGATTTATGATCCTTGACAGCATATCAGGGGTGGATTGACATGTAGACATGTTTGTTGATGAGGCCACATTAATGAGGTGTACAGTAAAGCAGGCAACTCCAAGACGGCTTGTGGTGCGAAGGCAAAGCCCAATTTTTCACTTGTTAATATTCTATCCTGGAATATATCTGGGATCAACAGTAAACTGATGCAGCCTGATTGATTATCCCTGGTAGAAATTTTTGAGATTATAATTATGTAGGAAACTTGGGCTACATTTCCTTTTGTGGTTTCACTTGCTATTCTGTACCAGCTGTTCTATCAAACTCAGGTCAATCTAAGGAAGGTTTAGAAATATATGAGTCAAGCTTGGCCTCAAGGCTAAGTTCAATTCTGTGGATTCAAATTGCCTTGAGATCCAAGTATTCTAGATGTCCGGACACCATAAATGTATTTTTTTTAATAATTAATTTTGATAATGATTTTTCCAATAGTATTAATAAGAATTTTATGTCTCTTTTTTTGGGTTTGATAAACATTTGTTGACACTTAATACTACAGAGGCAGATTGTAGTGTTATTCTCTGTGGTGATTTTAATGCTAAATTTAATCTACGCCCAATAGATTTAGCTGACTGTCAACATAGATCTGCTGATCTTTTTATGCAGGGACCATCTGATCATAGATGTGTGGAATTGGGTACTTATAATTTTCACACATGAACCGATTAGACCAATTGTTATGTTATAGTGTTTATAAAGCACACAGCTGCTCCAACAACTGCACTTCCCAGTGCTTGACCTTGAGGATGATTAAACTGCATCTACCGGCCTGTCAGAAGGAAGAAGAATGAGGGAATACTAGGTGGAAACAAGCCATGTCTTCAGTGTTTTCCTGAAATGCAAATGGTTCTCAGTGTTCCTGATGGAAAGAGATAGCGAGTTCCTGAGAACAGGTGCCGAGGCACAAAAGAGCGGCCTCTCGCTATTGCTCTCCTAACTTGAAGGACAATGGCCAAATTGAGATCAGCTGAACGGGAGGAATGGGAGGGTCATTAAGGGGATATAAGATTTGACAAGATGGGGCCCCTGGGAGTGCAGGATCTTGTAAGCGACACACAGGGTCTTAAAGTGCATACGTTTATCCAATGGGAGCCAATGCAGTTTATGAAGAAGACGAGAGACAGAGCAACCTTTCGGGAGGGAGAATAGCAGCCTGGCCCCATCATTTTGAGCCAGCTGGAGTCTTCTGATAACTGATTTGTTGGTTCCCAGATACAAGATATTACAGTAATCTAGCCGGGACAGAATTACCGCCTGAATGATGGTTTCTCAGATGCTATGGTTGAAAAGACCAAGAATGGGTTTGAGGTTGCCCAAGAGCCTGAAACAGGTGCCCACTACTTATTTGGCTTGAGTTTCAAGAGCCAGGGTGCTGTCCATGAACACACCTAGATTTGTGATGGAGGACTTAGATATAGGACGGAACCCGAGGGAGGAGGGCCACCAGTGGTCACCCTAAGAGTGGTATCTCTTCCCAGTAGAAGTACTTCCATTTTATTCACATTCAAGTGAAAGCAATTGGCATTCATCCACTCTCTTTGGAAGTTAGCCCGGTTGAGCGTAGGATTATCTGCGAGGGAGAGCACGAGCTGGAACATAAGACATCTGCTCAATCCCAGTAGATTTGATAACCCGTGCCAACATCTGAATATAAACGTTGAACAAGTTAGGGCTCAGTGAAGAGCCCTGGGGAATTCTGTGGTGTAAAGTGTGGGTTTTTGGAACTGTAGGGGGCAGAAATTACCCGTAAGGAGAATTCAGATAGAACAGACACAAACCAGGACAGTGCTGCCCCACCTATGCCAATGCATTGTAAGTGCTGCAGTAAGATGTAATAAGACACCTTATCAGATGTGGCATGCAAATCAAGCAGGATCAGGGTGGAGGATTGGCCTTCATCCAGGGCACCACATAGCATCTCAGTGACCACGAGGAGTGCGGATTGTGTGCTGTGTCCTTGCCTGAAGCAGTTTTGGGAGATATCCAAGATGTGGTTATCATCCAAGAACTTAGTAAGGATGCCATTAACATGTCACTCTGTTACCTTCGCAAGAAAGCAAAAGGGAGATAGGGTGGAAATATTAAGGTTTCAAGGCATCCAAAGACGGTTTCTTCAGGAGGGGAATGGCCTTGGCATGTTTCCAAGGGCCAGGTATATGGGCTGAAGACAGGAAGATATTGATCACTTGTAAACAATGCGGGAGGAGGGGGTCACAAAGCTTAAGAAACAGATCTGGTTTGAGCAGATCAGCAGGCAAGCCAGATTTAACTTGGCTACTGAGTGTAAGCAGTTCATGCAGACACAGGAGAGGAAACAAGTAGAGTGCTGGCATAGGACTGCAAGCAGCAGGCGATGCTGTATCCTCTAGCCTCACAGCAAGGGTATCAGAAGGGAAGTGCGAGTAGATAACCTCTATCTTGCAGATTAAATATTCTGCTAAATTCTCACAGTGTGCACTAGAGGTGTCAATGGGATGGGCTGCAAGCACTGGTTTAATAAGCCTATTCATTAGGCTAAAAATTTCTTTGGTGAGGTTGTTACTGTTCCTAATTTTATTAGCAAAATGTCCAGCCCTTGCTTTCAAAATCAATTTATGATAGGATTTGATGGCTGCTCTGTATTGTATTTTTTGTAGAGGATCGTAAACTTTCCTCCAAGAGCGTTCGAAAGCCTTGCAGTGCTTTTTGGCTGCAATTTAAGCAGGCTGTGGTATGTTCCTTCCTACTGGAGACCTGTCTAGCGGGGATGAAAACATCTGAGGTTAAGGAGAGCCAGGATTGCAGAGTGTTGTTTGCTGCCTCTACGTTAGGGGCAAGTTGAGGATGAGTAGCCTGAATAAAGTCACATGGGGGCATATTATCAAGAACGGCATTAAAATTATCGCCGCTTTAGCGGCAGGAAACTGCCGCTAAAGCAGCAATAATGGGCTTGATAATATGCCCTTGAGAATTCCAATAGAAGCCCATGTTTACACCAGAACATGGGCTTCTATTGGAATTCTCAAGGGCATATTATCAAGCCCATTATCGCCGCTTTAGCAGCAGTTTCCTGCCGCTAAAGCGGCGATAATTTTAACGCTGTTCTTGATAATATGCCCCCAAATTTTTGGGGATTATTCTTGTGACAGGGATGTTTCATGTTCCGATCAAGTGTGGACGTCTGTATTTGGCAAGGGAGGCAAATCGCCAGAGGGATCATGAAGTGGTCAGTCCAGGGCATAGAAAGTGGGGTTGCAGCCCGTAGGGAGCTAAAGTTAGGGAAAAAAGGGTCCAAGAGCTGACCAGTTAAGTGCTTGGCAGCAGACACCAAGGGGCATATTATCAAGGGCCATATTGCCTCTTTTCTGGCTTTTAAAGCCAGAAAAGCGGCGATATTCACATCGCACTATTAACAAGCTCGCGCTAAGCCTTGTTAGCGCTAGTTTCCGTGAGTTTGCTCCCGTTTTTATCGCCCTGCATGCCATCGCTAATGACATGCAAAGTAGGCGTTCCGGAGCAAAACTACATGGAAATAGTCGTTAACAAGGCTTCGCGGTATTTACAAGCCTGCAGCAGACCCGCTTAGCAACAAGAATAATCGCGCTAAGCCCCCTTATCGCAGGATTTTAACACCTGCTTAAAAGTTGACTAAGCCATCTACATAATGGGAGGTGGATTGCAGGGTTAAGGTCACAGGGGCGTATCAGCAAGGATTTCATTATCTCCCACAATTTATCTCTGGTTTTCAAGCGATATTGGCGCTTTTCGCCGCTATTGCTGGATTTCATATCGCCTCGGAGATAAGCATTGATAATAATGCGCTATCTCAGCGTTGAAATCCAGCGATAGCCGGCGATAAAAAAATAGCGCTAAGCGTGCTTTGCGATATTTATCGCAAGTTGTTGTAAATATGCCCCCAAGTGAGTTAATTGCAAAGCAGCAAGACCATCTATAAAATTTGCAATGTCACAATCATGGGTAGCATCCAAATGAAGATTAAGGTCGCCCAAGATGTTTAAGTTGGCTCATTTAATGATCAATGGGGCAGTAAAGTTCCCTGATCCCCTCCCCGCCAGCCATCCACCAAATCCACGAGCTTGATACGCCTCCAAAGACCCTGGAGTCGGCTCAAGCCAACCTCTCCCCCTTCCACCTTTACATGCCACCTGTACCGCTCCTGAACCTTTGCCCCCCTGCCCTCTAGCACCCCCAGCTTATATTGATCTCGAAATTCTGCACTCCAGAGCGACTAAACTAACCCAGAGCATCCATAGCTCCATCCTGGACCTTATGAACCTCCTTCACCTTGCCGAACTCTCCCTCGCTAACCTCAAGCCACCTCAATCCTCCCCCACAGATCTCCGAGCCTCCCAAGCACCCACTTCCGCTACCCTTGAGACATCTTCGCCCGCGCAAACACCCTTGCCACCTAACAGAGGAGGAATCCCGAGCTCTTGCACTCTCTTACAACTCTACCACTGCCACCTCCTCTAATCCACTAGACCTCACGGGAAACGAAATCCTAGCCATCCTCCAAGACCACAACTCTGTCCAAGCCATCCCTCGTCCACTAAATAGGAGCCCTGAACACCCCATCAGCACGGTCACCATCAACCCCAACAGGCCAGCTACCCTCCATAACAGAAGTGTGGTTAAAAGCAACCTTGCGCCTGTATTCCTATCCGTCCAGACCCCTGACACCCCCCAGACCCCCCTATCTGGTCTCTTAATCAATTGCCAATCGGCAGGTAAGCATGCCGCAGATATTGCTGACCTCATCCTGAACAAAAACTTAGACCTAGCTATACTAACAGAATCCTGGCTCAATGAATACTCTTCCCCTTGCCTGGACTTATTAGTCCCTCCCAACTACAGCATTGCTAGACTGGACAGACATTCTAGCAGGAAAGGAGGAGGCATCGCCTGCATCTACCGATCCTCCCTCCTTGTCACGGAACTCGTGGCGGACACCACTGACTCCTGCGAATACCTCGCACTCTCCATTTGCAGCAACTCATTACATCTTTGCAACTTGCACATCTTTTACCACCCCCAGGTTCGAACGACTCTTTCACCGATCACCTCTTGGAAATCATCACAACTAAGATTTCCTCCAATGCCAAAGAGATTTTCCTTGGTGATTTCAACCTGCACTGGAATGACCCTAAAGATCCCTACGTCAACGCCATTAAAGACCTCCTAACCGATCAAGCCCTGACTCAAGCCTGCTCTCTGCCAACTCACTCAAAAGGGGCCACCCTTGACTGGATCATTTCTAAGGAATCCTCAGTCAAGCTTATCTCCTTAGACCCATGTGACTGGTCTGACCACCACACCATCTCCTTCGTTGTACCTGGGACCCTCAAGACAAAGACACCGCAACTGGTGATTCCCAAACGCTGGGTCAGAGACACTAAGAACCTTGACCTTATGAAACTGGAGGCTCGCTGCAAATCTGACCTCCCCCTCGCACATAACTACGGTCAGTGACCTCAATGCTCATTACTCGGCGTCTATATCAAACATTCTGGACGACCTTGCCCCCTAAAACTAAATAGAACACAAATCAAAGACAGAAACCCTTGGTTCTCTGGTTCCCTCAACTTGGAGAGGAGATCCCTACGGCAATCTGAAAGAATCTGGAGACAGCACCCTCTGCTACGCAACTAAAACTTCTCCGCCAGGCGAGAAACTCCTACAACAAACATATCCTCAATTCAAAAAAGAATACTTCAGATCGGAATTGGGGAATGCCAAGAATAGACCCCGCAAGCTCTTTGAACTGGTCAAACACCAATCAAATAAACTGGCTAAAACACCGAAAGAATCTCCCAAGTCTTTAATATCGTCTGAAGAATTCTCCTCCTTCTTCACTAATAAAATCACGGCATTAGGAATTGAACTCAATACCTCCACTTACTCTCAACCCCTTCCGGACCTGCCCCCTTTCCCGCACTACCTCCACTGACCTCACCTAAAAACCAAGCACGCTGGACCGACTTCGAATACTATGACGAAGACTCCATCTCTAAAATCCTCTCTACCTTAAACCCAAACAACCACTTTAATGACCCGCTACCATCCAACTGCCTCGCTGCTGCCTCCCAATCCATTGTCCCTTGCTGGACTGCAATAATCAACACCTCTCTCCAACAGGGATCGATTCCGGACCCCTTGAAAGCCGGCCAAGTCCTTCCTATTTTAAAAAACCATCGCTGGATCCAGCCTCCCCCGACAATTTCAGACCTATCTCCAATATCCCTCTGCTAGCCAAAGTATTAGAGAAGTGTGTACAACAGCAACTAAGTCAGCACATCAACAACTTCCACCTACTTGATGACTTCCAATCTGGATTCAGACCGGGGCACAGCACTGAAACTACTATGCTCCACATCGTGGACGACGCCCTCCAAGCCCTAGACCAAGGCAAAACCTGCCTTCTAATCCTCTTAGACCTATTCTCCGCCTTCGATACCGTGAACCATGCAAAACTACTCGAACGCCTTAAACTCAGGATGGGTTTGGATGGCATTGTCCTAGAATGGTTCAGGTCCTTCCTCCAAAACCGATCTCAGAGATTCCTCATTAACGGCAACCTATCAGCTCCCACCCCGGTCACTGTTGGAGTCCCCCAAGGTTCAACCCTGTCCCCCACCCTCTTTAATCTTTACTTAGAGCCACTCACCAAAGTTCTTCGTACTGCCAACATCTCCTACCATATGTACGCGGACGACACCCAAATATACATCAATATTTCATCACTCGAGGAGATCCTCTCCCTGAACGAGACCCTGAAACTGACTGTCCAATGGCTAGCCGCTAACCAACTCAAACTCAACGCAAAGAAAACTGAATTTCTCCTAATCTCCCCTTCAAAAGCCAACCCGGAGATTCAGTTGTGGATCAAGGCCATCACAGCCTTAAACTGCCCGCCGACCATTGTGGACTCTGCCAAATCTCTGGGCATAATCCTCGACTGTAACCTGAACATGAGAGACCACATTAACTCGATGGCTAAATCAGCCAGATTCCACCTGAACTACCTTTGGAAGCTGAAACCTTTCATCGATGCTCCTGACCTAAAAATGGCAGTCCAAGCACTAGTCATCTCTAGACTGGAATATGGATGTTCCACCCTCACGGGATTACCCAAGATCTCCTTGGCACCTCTAAAAGCCTGCCTCCAGCGCGGCCGCCAGACTACTCACCGGCACCAGGAAATTCGACCACATCTCTCCACATATGAAAGCGCTGAACTGGCTCCCTCTAGAGGCCAGAATACAGCTGAAACTGGCATGCATCACACACAAGGCTCTACACGCAAACTCCCCTACTTACCTGGCACAGAAACTAGTGGTATCTGGAGGAAGCAGGAACTCCCGGTCCGCTAGAAACCTCTTGCTCCAACCTGCCCGTTTTCAGAAAAAAAGAACCTACAATAGGGCTTTCTCCGGAGCAGCACCAAGAATTTGGAACTCTTTCCCCCCGCCATCAGAAGAATCCCTTCTCTAGCACGTTTCAAGAAGGAGGCCAAAACTTTCCTCATGGGTAAATTCCTCGTCTAAGGCCGCCCTCAACCACCAAAATGTGCCCGACGAATCTAAGACTATCGCTTCTACCTCAGACCACCAATTCACCCCGCCGAGAAAATGTGGGGCTCTTGTTTTTACTGATTCTAACCATAACTGTAACCATAAACTTGAATCCCCTTTTTCCCCCATGTTCCCAGCACACCTGCCCCTCGCCAGCCGTTTTGTATATTTTTGTATACTTCTGTACTTTAGACTTTTTGTTTGTTCACCCCTGTATACCGTGTAAAGCGCTCTGATACCCTCACGGGTCAAGTTCGCGCTCTATAAAACACAAAAAAAAAAATATATAGCGATCCTTTGGGTCCCTTTTGTTATAATAGCATTTTTTGCACAAATATACTGATAAGTTGTATGACCATGGTTCACTTGGTATAAAAGAAATGGTATTTTTTGCACAATTATAGCCTCTTTATACAAATATATCTACATGCTGTATGATTAGTGGTGTATCTTGTATAAATGGAATGGTATCTCTCGGTTGCTCTTTTTAAATAATAGTATTATTGTATAAATATCTTTGTATGCTGTAATGTTTATGTTTTTATTCTGCATAAAGGCAATGCTATTCTGTATAAGATCAATGCCATGTTTTTAGATTAATTGGAGTTATATTATAAGTAGTATTGTGTACTTTTTATCTG
The DNA here is from genome assembly GCA_963921515.1 of Calotriton arnoldi. Classification (NCBI taxonomy): domain Eukaryota; kingdom Metazoa; phylum Chordata; class Amphibia; order Caudata; family Salamandridae; genus Calotriton; species Calotriton arnoldi. The sequence goes on along the minus strand of CAWUFW010005995.1, from coordinate 9,910 downwards.
TATGTATATGACATGTTTGTGTTGCTTTAGTGGCACGGCACCAAACTGTTAATAAAATCAGACCTGTCGCCATCATTTGGAGGAAAAAGAAGGGATTATGACAGCAGTGAGAGCCATTATGTTATAATGACATTGAAATCCAGATATTCCAAGGCTTATTCCCCATCACCTTTATTTAGAGACTCATTTTTAGAGCTGTTATCACTTTCCTTAGTGACAACAAAATTTGGTACAGATGGGGTCAACCTTTTCAACTATTCTTTGAATGGCAGGAAACAAATGGGCACTGAAATCACTATGAAAAGCATGTGAAGTACTGGTTTTGAGCCCCCAAGCATGACCTATCACAAAAAGAGATTTACCCCTCCCAAAAAGCCCAGACTGGTGCAAAGTTCCAGAAGGAAATTGAAGGAGAAAATCAAAAAGGAGAAATATTGACCGTGTACAAGGCGGCACCTGAACATATGCAAAAAACAGCAACACTCAACACTAGACCAATGGCAACTTCACAGAGGGACTACTTGAAGAGGAGTACACATAGGGGAGTAAAGGAAGCCATGCAAATGAGGAAGTGCATGGCTACAGGAAAGAGTACCTACAAGCAGAGAATACCAGGCATTTGGCCTGCAGCAGAGCAACTGATTTCAGATGCTAGCACCAACAGAAGCCAATAAACACTACATCCTTTATGAACTAGCCAATACTAGACTTCAGATTTCAGAAATTCCGATGGAAAGCCTTATGGAATGCTTGTTATTACTGTTGTTTTTACAGTAGTGGGTTAGTTATGATAGTTAAAGGGGTTGTTTTCAAGAGATAGGGACTACCAAAGTCTATCACAAAGACAGGATCTAAATTCCCAATGCCCGAACAAGTTGTGAGAGACATGCACTCCTCGCTTTCAGGAAGATGTCAAATCTGACTATCACCACATATTATGTTAGAGGGCTAGATAACCTCATGAAGAAGAAGAGCGTACTTCATAGATTAGCAGCTCTAAGCACTAATACAGGACTTATTCAAGAAATCCACTTGTTGAGCCATAACCAGCAATGTCTTAGAGTCAGGGTATTTCCCCAATTTTTCCTCAGGAGAAAAGAAGATAGACGCAGTGGGAATATTGATTCATCACCAATGCCACCTAGTTGTAGATGGGGTGTGAAGAAAAAAATGGATAAATGGGAGTCGTTAAGGGGTTCCTATAAAAGACAGATGCTGCTAGTGGCATCCATCTACAGCCCCAATCATAGCCAAGAACATTTCCTGGATTATACTATATAATCCCTGAGACATGGGGAGTGGGTCCTATAGTGATTGGGGAAGATTTGAACCTGATGCTGGATGGTCCGATAGACAGAGATCAGAGGAAGCAGGAGGAACTTGGATATTTCCGCAGCATGCAGGACCCAACTTGCTAATTTAGGATTGGTGGAAGATTGGAGAACCAGACACCCACCTTTGGTGGATTTCTCCCATTATTCAGTGGTCCATAAGAGTTATACAAAAATAAATTACATATTACTGGACAAATGATTGCTCCCTAATCTTCGTGAGGTGACCAACTGACCCATTATGATGTTGGATCGAGGTCCGGTGTCGTGCACATTTGTCCATCCCCTACACAGCTGCTGCAGAGACAGGGGGCAATGGCACCTGAAGGTTTCATTGCTGAAGGACCCATAGTGTTAAATAACATCAAGTATTGAAGAATACTTTTAACATAAAGACATAGGTAAGGTGTGGCCAATCACCTTAAAGGAAGTATTAAAAGCTGTCCTCATGGGAAATTTTATCTCAGATGTAGATCCACTCAGAAAGATGAGGGATTACCTACTGACACAGCTAAGAAGAGACCCGAGAGAATTTGAGTCAATCCAAAAGTGCACACAATCACAAAAGGTCTGCAAAAAGATCCCAATGACAAGGATCCAGATCAGAAAATTAGACTTTGACAGGTCAGACTACTTACTGGCCAAGCTAGATAATAAGATTTATGAGTTAGGAAATAGACCAAACAGGCATCTAGTGAACCTTTTGAGAACACTCCAAGAGGCATATTTACAAGCCCCTATCCCCACGGGAACAGCACTTTTTATGACGTTCCTGTGGCGATAGGGGCTCCGCCTTATTTACACTTAACGTGGCTTAACGCTGCCTTGTAAATAAGGCCCCCTTTCATGCTATGCTTAGTGTGAAAGAGGAGGGAAATGGGTGTTGCTGTGGGTGTTCCACCGCAACACCCATTGATTCTGACACTGCCCCCTATTTACAAGGGAGGCGTAAATAGGAGGCAGCACCAGAATTAAGACCAGGGAAAACCTGGTCTTACCCTGGCGCAACGAGGAGAAATGTTTCATTTCTCCTTGTTTTTGCTGTTTTGATGTGTGCTGCGTTGTGCAGCACACATGAAAACAGCAAAAGGCCAATGATTGTTTATGTACAGGAAGGTCCCCCTTGCATTAAGCAGTACACATAGAGGTTACAAAACAGCATTTAAAGATTCTTTATGTGCAGGAAGGGGGACCTTCCTGCACATAAACAATCTTCCCCTGCACGCAGACAGCCTTGCACTATGGTGCAAGGGTGCCAGTGTTGGCACTAGGCTGCTAAGTTTAGTGTCAGCACAGGGGAAACGCAGGGCTGCGCCATATTCTTGTCAATATGGTGCAGCCCTGCGTTTCTGAAGTGGCAGAGTGAGGCGTTAAGCCACGAAGGCTAATGCCTCACTCTGCCACTTCCCTTGTAAATATGCCCCTAAGTTGAAAGCCACATAGTAGAGTTGAGGGCATCAACAACCAGGCCTTTACATACATCGGAACCAGCCTCTCTATAATGGAAACTGAGCCACTAGCCTAGCTTTCTGGACCTATAATCTCCAGAAGTCACAACTAGTAAAATGAGGACACAACTGTTCTCTTAAACTTCATAATTCAAGTGTGCTAAGGCCATCCTCTAAAACTGGGCTTGTGACTCATTGGCAGCTCAATCAATCAATCAAGCGTTTGTTAAGCGTGACTACTCACCAGGGTGAGGGGCTCAAGGCGCTGGGGGAGGGGGGTTTGCAGGTTCCAGTCCATCAAGGAGGGGGTCTGTTGAAGAGCCAGGTTTTGAGGTTTCTTGCGTAGATGGGGAGCGATGTTGTCTGTCTGAGGTGGAGCGGAAGGGCGTTCCAGGCTCTGGCCGCGAGGAAGGAGAAGGAGCGGCCTCCTGATCTGGTCTTTCTGGTGCGGAGGACCACGGCGTAGGAGAGCTGGGCTGATCGTTGGGTCCTTTGGGGTGCGTGGAATTTGAGTCGGCTGTTCAGGTATGCTGGTCCGGTGTCGTGGAGGGCCTTGTGAGCGTGGGTGAGCATCTTGAAGGTGACTCTAGCTTCGATGGGGAGCCAGTGGAGTGTGCGCAGGTGCTGGGAGATGTGGCAGTGTCTTGGCAGGTTGAGGACCAGTCTTGCGGCGGCGTTCTGGATGTTCTGTAGCTTGCGGGTGAGGTTTTTGTTTATTCCGGCGTAGAGTGCGTTGCCGTAGTCGAGTCTGCTGATGACCAGGGCGTGAGTGACGGTCTTTCTGTGGTCGAGGGGATCCATTTGAAGGTCTTACGTAGGAGGCAGAGGGTGTGGAAGCAGGAGGACGAGATGGAGTTGATCTGGTGTCCATTTTGAGTTCGGAGTCCAGGATGATTCCCAGGCTGAGGAGGTGAAGGAGAATGGAGTCGGAGGGTAACAGAGAAGAGCACTTCTGGGGCAAGGTGGGAGTAGCCAGGACATTCTAGATGATCCAGAATAGTCCAGAAGATCTGCAGCATTCCAGGAATATCCAGGCACTTCTACATCACTAAGAACTGGGAAGATTTAAACACCTGTCATAGCATCACACTTTGCCTGGCAACAGTGGTTGGTAAATTCTGGTCATTTACTCTGCACCATTTGTGTGACTGTTCCTTTTTGCTCTGCTTCCCTTCAAAACCACCAGGTGGTTGCGACTTCTCAGTTTACTCTCCCTTCCACAGATTCTCTTACTTGTCACCATTCAGGAACACTTGCTCCAGCTATGAACTCTCCTACTCATATCGGAATACGACGACTGCTGTTGGAGGGGGACGCTTGTAATCAGTTCCCAGACTGTTTTCTGGTCACCTGGGGGCTAGTCATGACCTCTTAACTTCTATAACCAGGTAGGCCAGATTTTGGTGATGGAATATATTTTTTTCTCCAAATGTGTATATATCATAGAATGTTTATTGTAATTATTTATTTAATGTAAAAAGTAGGTTATTATGTATATTGATGATAATGAAAATAATTTGGCACTATGATTGTAGTTTTTTATTGTGTGAGGTGATATTTTTGACATATCATATGTTTATTGAAATGTAACAATATTTTTACTTTTGATATTTGAATTTTCGATATAAGTAAAAATTTATGTTTTGAACAACAATATTTGTGGTTTTATTAGTTAAGTATACGAAGGTAATATTTTTGTGAACAATATTTTCCAACATTTTTGTGTTTCGATATTGTGTGCATCGATATTATGTCAGTGATTCCCTCAGAAATACTGGTACAGTGTTGAGAGTAATTTAATTCGGTCTGATAATGTCACACAGCTATTACCAGCCTCCAGGCTGCTACTCAAATAAGTGATGTTTGCACATACTTTTAGTACAGTTAGGGCCCTATTACGATGGCGGGCGAATCGCCCCCGCCGGCCCGGCGGTAGTCACCGCCGGCCAGGCGGGGGCGATCCACCCGCCATCCTGCCATGAATGACCCCCCGCCACATTAGGATGGCTGGGGGGTCCGCGGCGGACGGGAAGACCGTCTGCCGCTTTTCCGCCGGTCGACTCGTCGACCGGGCGGAAAACTGCCAGGACATGGTGGCGGTGTCTGAAAGACACCGCCATCCACATTACAATGCCGGCGGAGTCTTGCCTTTCCATGGCGGCGTTGCCGCCATGGAAAGGCATGCGGTTTCTGCTATTGGGGGCCAGTTGCGGTACCCCAGAGGGCTGGGGGGGGGGGGGTGCACATGGGGGGTACCTATGGTAACCCCCTACATTGGCATGGACAAGGTGGCAGGCACAGCGTGGTGCCTGTCACCTTGTGCATGCCAATGCACAACGTGCATCCACAGCATTGTGGCGGGCGGTGCTGTGAGCACCGCCCACCACAATGTTGTGAATGGGGATGCCACCGCCACGGTGGCGGTGGCATCCTAATGGCCACAGCAGGACCGCCGCACCTCTGGCGGGCGGTCCCGCATGCCGTTACGGTGGCGGGTGGACATCGTAATAGGGCCCCTAGTTCTGGTTGTCTAATGGGTGCTGATTATGGCAACATATTGCAGCTGATTTATACAGAGGACAGCTTTACCCAGAAGTTTGACATTTTGAATTTGCCACCCTCTGCATGTCCATTTGTGTTAGCTTTGGCCAATGTTCCGAAGCTTAAATGTGTCGATAAAGAGTCTAACACGCTGTTGATTTGCAAGTGGCTTCACTGGCTGTGTAAACACATGGGTTACAATATTTTCAACTGTAATCAAATCCTTATTACTAGATGGGTGAACTGGGTTGGTACATCTCCCAAGGTTTTCAATAGTGATTGCATTGTTGTCAATTTTATGAATTCCAGCTTGGTATATGGTTGGTACATGGTCTCTTAGCCTTGCCATATGCTACTAGTCAGTCAAATTATACCTTGACCATTAGGATTCTTCTATAAACCCACTAAGGCTGCATGCTATGAAAACTGTAATGCTACATGTATACATGTCCCTGCTCTGATTGAAATGGGATGCAATCAATCATCTGTCACTCAATATGTCCTGCTATGTTCTAATAGATTTATGATCCTTGACAGCATATCAGGGGTGGATTGACATGTAGACATGTTTGTTGATGAGGCCACATTAATGAGGTGTACAGTAAAGCAGGCAACTCCAAGACGGCTTGTGGTGCGAAGGCAAAGCCCAATTTTTCACTTGTTAATATTCTATCCTGGAATATATCTGGGATCAACAGTAAACTGATGCAGCCTGATTGATTATCCCTGGTAGAAATTTTTGAGATTATAATTATGTAGGAAACTTGGGCTACATTTCCTTTTGTGGTTTCACTTGCTATTCTGTACCAGCTGTTCTATCAAACTCAGGTCAATCTAAGGAAGGTTTAGAAATATATGAGTCAAGCTTGGCCTCAAGGCTAAGTTCAATTCTGTGGATTCAAATTGCCTTGAGATCCAAGTATTCTAGATGTCCGGACACCATAAATGTATTTTTTTTAATAATTAATTTTGATAATGATTTTTCCAATAGTATTAATAAGAATTTTATGTCTCTTTTTTGGGTTTGATAAACATTTGTTGACACTTAATACTACAGAGGCAGATTGTAGTGTTATTCTCTGTGGTGATTTTAACGCTAAATTTAATCGACGCCTAATAGATTTAGCTGACTGTCAACATAGATCTGCTGATCTTTTTATGCAGGGACCATCTGATCATAGATGTGTGGAATTGGGTACTTATAATTTTCACACATGAACCGATTAGACCAATTGTTATGTTATAGTGTTTATAAAGCACACAGCTGCTCCAACAACTGCACTTCCCAGTGCTTGACCTTGAGGATGATTAAACTGCATCTACCGGCCTGTCAGAAGGAAGAAGAATGAGGGAATACTAGGTGGAAACAAGCCATGTCTTCAATGTTTTCCTGAAATGCAAATGGTTCTCAGTGTTCCTGATGGAAAGAGATAGCGAGTTCCTGAGAACAGGTGCCGAGGCACAAAAAGAGCGGCCTCTCGCTATTGCTCTCCTAACTTGAAGGACAATGGCCAAATTGAGATCAGCTGAACGGGAGGAATGGGAGGGTCATTAAGGGGATATAAGATTTGACAAGATGGGGCCCCTGGGAGTGCAGGATCTTGTAAGCGTACACACAGGGTCTTAAAGTGCATACGTTTATCCATTGGGAGCCAATGCAGTTTATGAAGAAGACGAGAGACAGAGCAACCTTTCGGGAGGGAGAATAGCAGCCTGGCCCCATCATTTTGAGCCAGCTGGAGTCTTCTGATAACTGATTTGTTGGTTCCCAGATACAAGATATTACAGTAATCTAGCCGGGACAGAATTACCGCCTGAATGATGGTTTCTCAGATGCTATGGTTGAAAAGACCAAGAATGGGTTTGAGGTTGCCCAAGAGCCTGAAACAGGTGCCCACTACTTATTTGGCTTGAGTCTCAAGAGCCAGGGTGCTGTCCATGAACACACCTAGATTTGTGATGGAGGACTTAGATATAGGACGGAACCCGAGGGAGGAGGGCCACCAGTGGTCACCCTAAGAGTGGTATCTCTTCCCAGTAGAAGTACTTCCATTTTATTCACATTCAAGTGAAAGCAATTGGCATTCATCCACTCTCTTTGGAAGTTAGCCCGGTTGAGCGTAGGATTATCTGCGAGGGAGAGCACGAGCTGGAACATAAGACATCTGCTCAATCCCAGTAGATTTGATAACCCGTGCCAACATCTGAATATAAACGTTGAACAAGTTAGGGCTCAGTGAAGAGCCCTGGGGAATTCTGTGGTGTAAAGTGTGGGTTTTTGGAACTGTAGGGGGCAGAAATTACCCGTAAGGAGAATTCAGATAGAACAGACACAAACCAGGACAGTGCTGCCCCACCTATGCCAATGCATTGTAAGTGCTGCAGTAAGATGTAATAAGACACCTTATCAGATGTGGCATGCAAATCAAGCAGGATCAGGGTGGAGGATTGGCCTTCATCCAGGGCACCACATAGCATCTCAGTGACCACGAGGAGTGCGGATTGTGTGCTGTGTCCTTGCCTGAAGCAGTTTTGGGAGATATCCAAGATGTGGTTATCATCCAAGAACTTAGTAAGGATGCCATTAACATGTCACTCTGTTACCTTCGCAAGAAAGCAAAAGGGAGATAGGGTGGAAATATTAAGGTTTCAAGGCATCCAAAGACGGTTTCTTCAGGAGGGGAATGGCCTTGGCATGTTTCCAAGGGCCAGGTATATGGGCTGAAGACAGGAAGATATTGATCACTTGTAAACAATGCGGGAGGAGGGGGTCACAAAGCTTAAGAAACAGATCTGGTTTGAGCAGATCAGCAGGCAAGCCAGATTTAACTTGGCTACTGAGTGTAAGCAGTTCATGCAGACACAGGAGAGGAAACAAGTAGAGTGCTGGCATAGGACTGCAAGCAGCAGGCGATGCTGTATCCTCTAGCCTCACAGCAAGGGTATCAGAAGGGAAGTGCGAGTAGATAACCTCTATCTTGCAGATTAAATATTCTGCTAAATTCTCACAGTGTGCACTAGAGGTGTCAATGGGATGGGCTGCAAGCACTGGTTTAATAAGCCTATTCATTAGGCTAAAAATTTCTTTGGTGAGGTTGTTACTGTTCCTAATTTTATTAGCAAAATGTCCAGCCCTTGCTTTCAAAATCAATTTATGATAGGATTTGATGGCTGCTCTGTATTGTATTTTTTGTAGAGGATCGTAAACTTTCCTCCAAGAGCGTTCGAAAGCCTTGCAGTGCTTTTTGGCTGCAATTTAAGCAGGCTGTGGTATGTTCCTTCCTACTGGAGACCTGTCTAGCGGGGATGAAAACATCTGAGGTTAAGGAGAGCCAGGATTGCAGAGTGTTGTTTGCTGCCTCTACGTTAGGGGCAAGTTGAGGATGAGTAGCCTGAATAAAGTCACATGGGGGCATATTATCAAGAACGGCATTAAAATTATCGCCGCTTTAGCGGCAGGAAACTGCCGCTAAAGCAGCAATAATGGGCTTGATAATATGCCTTGAGAATTCGAATAGAAGCCCATGTTTACACCAGAACATGGGCTTCTATTGGAATTCTCAAGGGCATATTATCAAGCCCATTATCGCCGCTTTAGCAGCAGTTTCCTGCCGCTAAAGCGGCGATAATTTTAACGCTGTTCTTGATAATATGCCCCCAAATTTTTGGGGATTATTCTTGTGACAGGGATGTTTCATGTTCCGATCAAGTGTGGACGTCTGTATTTGGCAAGGGAGGCAAATCGCCAGAGGGATCATGAAGTGGTCAGTCCAGGGCATAGAAAGTGGGGTTGCAGCCCGTAGGGAGCTAAAGTTAGGGAAAAAAGGGTCCAAGAGCTGACCAGTTAAGTGCTTGGCAGCAGACACCAAGGGGCATATTATCAAGGGCCATATTGCCTCTTTTCTGGCTTTTAAAGCCAGAAAAGCGGCGATATTCACATCGCACTATTAACAAGCTCGCGCTAAGCCTTGTTAGCGCTAGTTTCCGTGAGTTTGCTCCCGTTTTTATCGCCCTGCATGCCATCGCTAATGACATGCAAAGTAGGCGTTCCGGAGCAAAACTACATGGAAATAGTCGTTAACAAGGCTTCGCGGTATTTACAAGCCTGCAGCAGACCCGCTTAGCAACAAGAATAATCGCGCTAAGCCCCCTTATCGCAGGATTTTAACACCTGCTTAAAAGTTGACTAAGCCATCTACATAATGGGAGGTGGATTGCAGGGTTAAGGTCACAGGGGCGTATCAGCAAGGATTTCATTATCTCCCACAATTTATCTCTGGTTTTCAAGCGATATTGGCGCTTTTCGCCGCTATTGCTGGATTTCATATCGCCTCGGAGATAAGCATTGATAATAATGCGCTATCTCAGCGTTGAAATCCAGCGATAGCCGGCGATAAAAAAATAGCGCTAAGCGTGCTTTGCGATATTTATCGCAAGTTGTTGTAAATATGCCCCCAAGTGAGTTAATTGCAAAGCAGCAAGACCATCTATAAAATTTGCAATGTCACAATCATGGGTAGCATCCAAATGAAGATTAAGGTCTCCCAAGATGTTTAAGTTGGCTCATTTACTGATCAATGGGGCAGTAAA